>CM046388.1:39037500-40287500 GCA_025413875.1 Rhododendron molle
TTATAGCAGTTGGGATGTGGTATATATGGAAAAACCGGAATGGTGCTGTGTTTGAACATAAAATTTTGAGGCCTCGGGTTGTTAGTTCTAAGGCAGCAGGTTGCTTGGATGAATACTTAGCAGCAAACCGAGTAATGGGAGAGACTCTGGGCGGTAGAGAGGAGGTTGTACATTGCTTGGCAGCATCCGAGTACTGGTTTTGTTAAAATTAATGTGGATGGAGGATGGGCCAAGTTTTCTGGGAAAGGTGCGTATGGTGTTGTGATCAGAGATGAGAATGGGATGTTCATTGCTGCTGCTGCTGGATGTTTGTCTTGGTGTGGAAGCCCAAAAACTGTAGAGGCCATGGCGGTTCGTCGCGATGTCCAAATGGGGCTTCAATTAGGACTTAATGCAATTATGGTGGAGAGTGATTCACAGTCAGTCATTGACATGATAAATGGGAATACCGTGGTCAACCAAAGCGTGAATTCTATCATCCATGATGTTAAGGTTCTGAGCAATGATTTTCAAAGTTGTATCTTCTGATTCGGTTGCACATACTTTGGCTAGTAAAGGTTTAGGTGGGTTGGATTGTAGTCTTTAGACTAATCCCCTCCTATTTGGCTTCTTGATTCCTTGTTTAGAGATGAAGATTCTTCTTGATGTATTTGGCTTGAGATTTATAATACCATTTGCTATCGTCTTAACAAAAAAAAAAAAAAAAACAAAAGATCTAGCATATTCCTGTAATTTATTAAACTCCAAATGCAAGAGTTTTTTTTTTTTTTTTGGGTTTTTTGAGTTTTGTTCTTATTTAAAAAAAAATTGCATGTTTTAGTTTTGCGTCAAACTTTTATGAATTATTGATTCGTCTCGACAGGAGGAATAGGAAAAATTAAAAAAAATTACTTTTTACCCAAATATTTCTAGAAATATCGAAGATAAAGCACAAAAAACTAGCTTTTCAGGCTTTATCTTTAATATTTCAAAAAATATTTCGATAAAATTTATAATTTTTTACTTTTTCAATTCGTTTCCACAAGACGAAATAATAATATGCAAAAATTTCACACAAAACTAACAAATGCAATTTATTTTATTTTTTTGAATAAAGACAACTCAAAAAGCTCAAACAGTCCCAAAAGCTCTAAAAGAGAACAATTTATCCAGGTTGAACAACACAATTGTATTGAGTTATATTTTCCACATTTGGTAATTGTATTCTAAGTAAATTGTTTCCGTTTACGCAACTTGATTCTAAAGTCAGCTGGAGTAAAAAACCGAACATGTTTATTTTGAGATTTTGGATTCTCCCCCTACGCACAGTCTTCAATAAATTTTCTATCAATTATTACTCTCATTTATCCCTCTCCACTCATTACCCAAAATTCAAATCCTAAAACGAACATGATCTAAGGGGAGTTCGTTTACAAAACCAATTTTTTTGTCAACTATATACAATTAAGACAAAGTTAGGTATACTAAAGTACAATTAGATAAGTTTAGAGCATCTACAACCCTTGACTTCAAATTAGAGATGTCAAATTTTTTTTTTTTTTTGAAGGCTTACGTGACGTTTTGACATCTCCAATTTGACATCAAAGTCTCATCTCCAACCATTATGCCAAATTCTATTTATTTGACATTAAGCTATCTCTCTCCAACCCTTAGGTCAAATTTTATTTTCTTTACATTTTGAATTTTTGAAATTTGGCATGCCACTATGTTGATGTCAAAATTGACATACTTGGAGCTACCTTCAATTCCACGTGGAATTGGCATATAGAAAGACAACATGATTGGAAGCCTTGAAGCTGTCAAAAGGATCCGTTGCATTGTCCACGTCACATTTGACATCTCCCGTTGGAGATGCTCTTAGGTACACTATAGAAGTGTTGCGCTTTTTTTTATTAGGCTTACTTGCAAGAACACCCCCTAAACTATCACTTTTTGGTAACTTCACCCCCTTAAGTTTAAATTCAAGCAACTTCACCCCTCTTCTAACTACCAAATTCGAGCAACTTCACCCCCTCCCCCATTTTCCGTCCAATTCTGTTAGGGATTTGGATGGAAAATTGGATAGAAAAGTAATTTAACATACCAAAATTACTTTAACAAAATTGGACGGAAAATCGGGGAGGGGGTGAAGTTGCTCAAATTTGGTAGTTAGGGGGGTGAAGTTGCTCGAATTTAAACTTAAAGGGGTGAAGTTGCCAAAAAGCGATAGTTTAGGGGGTATTCTTGCAATTAAGCCTTTTTATTATGTCACATTTTTCCTTTTGTAGTTATTCAAAAGGCACGCATAATTTTGGAGCACCGTATGTATAGTTTTTGCGTATGACACGAATTAGTTACACATTTTTATCATATCTTACACACTCTTTTTTTGGTGAAATTCGATTTAGGTTTGGTTCTTTTATTAAACGATCCTAAAATTGAGGTTTAGGTTTAGTTCATTTAGTACATAAATAAAACTCAAATAAGTCTTTTATCGACCCGAGTTTCGAACAGATCAGGAACAACTTAGTTCATTTATTGCTCTATTTGTACGTACCGCTTTGATTTTATTTATTTTTTGAACTAGTCCCTCGTGATTCAAAATTTCAAACCGTGGTAGTTTGGGGTATCTCTCCCTGGGACCCGGGGATCCTATAGGGCGGGCTGCCCTGCAGGGCGTGTAAGGCGGCTCCGAGCCGTTCGATCGGTGCCGGATCGACAATCAACGGTCGGAATCTCAGCTCGACAATGGACGGTTCAGATTTGGAGGGTCGGGAGATTAAATCTAAGCTGTTGAGGCTCCGATCGGACGGCTCGGAGCTGCCCTACACACCCTGCAGGACGGGGCTGCCTTGCAGGAATCCCAAATCCCTCTCCCTGGCCCCCCACTTCTAATTAATGTTTGGGAGGCGCACACCATTTCTTTGGGTTATGTTTGAAACTTCAGAAAAGAAAGAAAAATTAAAAACAAATCCTTCTATTATTTGGTTGGAAAAGAAAGAGAGAAGAAAACAAAATTTTCAAATTTAGTGAATAGTAAATTTTTTCTCCCATTTCTTCTCAATTTCCGCTCATTTTCTTTTCCTTTCTTTTTCTTAGGCTCCAAACAAAGCCTTAATTTTTGGTGACATATCAAATGCTTGTTGGTTTACCGCACAAACCATGTATACAGAGCCTCCGTGTAAGCTTTCAGGCTAAATAATTCATTTGGACTATTTGTTGTCCTTATTTAATTTTTTCGCATTTGTTAGATTTTTGTCAATTTATTTTTTTGCATTATTGCTTTGTCATGATAAGAGGAATTCAAAATGTGAAAATTATAATTGAAGCCCAAATTTTTTTAATAAAGATAAAAAAAATATTATTTTTCATTTTTATTCAAAAAAATTTGAATTTTCATGTTAATTTTTTATTTTTTAGATTTTTCCCATCATGACGAAGTAATAATCTACCGAAAAATTAACAAATGAGAAAAAAATTAAATAAAGACCAAAAAAGAAAATTGATTTTGCCACTCCACTTTTTTATGATATCACTCCAAAACTTGTTTTTTAATGTAAAAAATATACTCCACATAACAAGGCACAGTACAAGACAAATTTTAGAGTGCCATCATAAAAAATTAAAATGTCAAAATTATTTTTCAAAAAATAATTAATTCAAATGAATTACTGTATTTATTTCTCGGTGGAGTGTACGGTTGCCTCCCACCCAACTACCTCTCGTACTGTCGTGACTATCTCTCTCTCTCTCTCACTCCGTGTGTGCATACGCGTTCATCTAATCGTCACTCCCAAACCAGAATGGATCAAATTCAGCACAAGTACGTCGAAACCAACGGTCTGAACCACCACGTGGCCGAGGTCGGGACCGGCCAATCAGTCGTTGTGTTCCTCCACGGGTTTCCGGAGATATGGTACTCCTGGAGGCACCAGATGATTGCCGTCGCCAATGCCGGCTACCGGGCCATCGCGCCCGACTGAGAGGGTACGGGTTATCCGACCCGCCGCCGGAACCCGAGAAGGCATCATTCGGTGATCTCATGAGTGACCTCCTCGGAATCCTCGATGCCCTTAGCATTCCAAAGGTAGCCCCAAATTCTTCTCTTTTGTTCTTTCGAAAAGATTATGAGTACATGCGTGTCTCGGGTCCCATAAAAATGATCGGACCCATTGATTTTGTCTAAAGTATTATTAGGGTTCTAGTAACAAATCAGCTCAATTGAATATCGATAGGGGTGTTCACGAAACATAATGAGCGGCTTGAATCATTTTTTCGGATCCCAAAGCAATACGTACGCGGGGTATGGACCCCGTTGTATGTACTCGTAGCAAAGCTTTGATCAATCGAATTTTTCTCCGTTGTCTATGATTTTCTGTTGGTTGGGAAGAAAATGGTGTGAAGTTCTTGAGTTTGGCGGTTTGTCCTAAATATTAATGGGAAATTAGCCGTAAAATAGTTTCCATCTAGAGAGAGGACGCCAGCAAAATAATTTTCAGTGCAAGTCCTTCAACTTTTTGAGTTTTTTAACCATAAGCCAAAACATGTTTATGCACTTTCATAGGGTTTTAAGATACACTTTCCTATTATAAAGTTTTAGTGATTTAGGCCCTTTTATAGGGTACTCTTGGGTTTTAGGCACTTTCATATATAGGGTACCCTAAGGCACTTTTATAAAGTACCCTAAGATTTTAGGCACTTTCATAGGTACCCTAGGGTTTTAGACACTTTCATCGAGCACATTTGTCCTTATGTTTGATTGCAAAAGGTGCTTGCCCTTGAGCTCAAAAAATATAAATATGAGAGATTTTTGGCTAAGTCTCCCTACCTTAATTCGTTGAAAGGTAGTTGGTATTATATATTTTTAGTGATCTTTTATTTAGCTTGTACGTAGTTTTCTCGTCAAAATTTTTTAGATCAATCATTTGTCTCTGCTCGAATTGAAATTGAAAAGGTTCAGATATGATGACAGTAAAGAAGACAGTTGTATCATTGCTACAATTTTCTAAAGTGTGGCGATTTTCAAACTTTTAAGGTTTTTTTTTTTATTTGAGGACATAAGAAAAGATACTTTCAATTATAGTAAATTATATTTTCTTTAAAATAATCTGCGAAGAAGCTCCGCATGATTCCCCATTTGCCCATTTCCTGTAAGCTTTTCTTAGATTCTTCTTTTTTTGGTAATTTATGGTTAGAATTTTTTTTTTTATCCTCCACTAGCAAAGAGTATTTAAAAGAAATTGAAGTAGAAAAAGATGTACTAGTAAAGACAAGGACAGCTGGAAAATGACGCTGAATTATTTAGGTTTTTTTATTTCATAAGGAGACTATTTTCTTTCCCTCTAAAAGACTCTTAATGAATCTAAAGTAAATATTTAGACCCAAAAAAGTTAAAAGTTCATTTAAATACAACAATACAAGGGTCTTCTTAACCACCCCAAGGCGGAAACTTACAATTTAGAATTTCAACACACATTAACAGATGTCAATATACATTGTTGGGACCTTAGGTTAGAATTAGACTCTCTGGATTTTCTGATTGTTTTCATTGTTGGGACTTAAAATGGTTCCATTAGCAAACGTAAGACAAGGGTTCATCGTAGTTTTCTTCTGGGGTGGCAATGTGACATGTTGGTGAGCATTTCTGCATGGCTGCACCTGCATATTGCATACCTATCCATTATTTTCAGGAAGTTGTAGCTTCTATGTAAAGTGAACGCTTCGGCTTATTAAAGATGATATATAGAGTAGAGACAATTTTTTAAATCTCGTAAGGAATTGGAACCACATTCGACACATCATGGAGAAACTTTTGAAGCCTTGGTTGACTTTGTCCCAAGTGGCTAATTCGCAAAATGAATTCCCCCTCAAGTGTGTATAACTATAATCCTCTCGCTCACCTGTTATTCACAGGTTTTTATTGTCGGTAAAGATTTTGGAGCTTGGCCTGCTTACTATTTTGCTCTTCTCTACCCAGAAAGGGTTTTGGGAGTCGCTACTTTGGGCATTCCATTTGTTCCCCCAGGTCCCGTTACATACAATAAATACCTTCCTGAAGGTTTCTACATCTCGAGATGGAAGGTAAGCAGTTGTTTTCTCAGTTTACTGTGTGTCAATTGATGAAACAACATTAGCTGCAACCTAGGTTCTGTTCCCTTACAGTTTTATAGAATCATTTTTTTTTGTAGAAATTATGTTGATAAGAATCCTCCATATTTTCATAGGGTATTCATTCTTCAGCAGAAATAGTTTTTGAGAAGATGAGAACATCTTTTCAATTTTCTTATCCAAAAAGCATTCCCTTTTCAAAAACCACCAGATGACCAGACGATGTTAAAGCCATCCACCAAACAAATATCCTATAATTTCTTTGAAAACTGATTCTGAAGACTGTGATTCAAACTGAAAACTTATGATTGTAATCTCATCCTTGGAACCTGGACGAGCTGAAGCTGATTTTGGCCGTCTTGATGCGAAAACGGTAGTGCGGAACATCTACATTCTGTTCTCCAAAACTGAAATACCAATAGCCAGAGAAGACCAGGAGATTATGGACATGGTGGAATCATCTACTCCTCTACCCCCTTGGTTCACGGAGGAAGATCTTGAAGCCTATGGAGCTTTGTATCAGAAATCTGGATTCCGTACTGCGCTGAAAGTTCCTTACAGGTAATTAGTTTAATCCTTTCTTGAGTTTTCGCATCAGTCCGATACTTAATATAAGTGATGCAGGATGCTTATTTACTATACAATTCATCAAGTAGTGTCCTATTTACATTTTTTGTTTCAATCGTATAGTATTAGCTATTAGGTTTTCTATTTTAAATACGAATTCTATTTACCTTTTCAATTATAGTTATTTGCGTGTAGAAAGAAGCTTTGGTCATTATACTTGTCAGAATTTGATTAATGACTGGAGAGTTCGTGATTGTGGCCTCGTGTTTAGGATTCTCGCCGTCTTGTGTGATTCTTGTCTCGCCTTTCTCCTTTATTACTGCCATGTTGTCTAAAATGAAGCTAAAGCTGATAACCACTGCTATATCACGGTATATGACCTCTGCGCTTGAAGAAAGGTCAGCTTTGAAACTTTTTACAAGTTCGGCTGACCACCTTCTTAGCAGCTTGTGGCTAATAACGTGAATGTTTTTTGACATGCTAGTTTTATCTGGAAAAGTAAGTTGTGCTATTAACCCTCAATCAGTTGGTCATTTTATTAGCCGTTGCCCGTTGGTAAATTGGTAATTTAATCAATTAAAACGGTCGTGATTCAGTCTTAGACTCTCAGCTTAATTGAGTCCTTGATTAGCCGTTGGTAAATGGGTAATTCAATCAATTAAAACGCTGTAATTCAATCTCAGCTTAATTGAGTCAAGTAGCTAAGTGAATAGAGCAGTTTTTCCATAGATGGAGGCCTAATCTAGTGTCTGATTAGGTTGATTGAATTACCTAAGTTTTTTCTGGGGTTCATTTTCATCAAAGATCATATTGATTTACATAATTAAGTTAGTTCTTTCTGGGGTTCATTTTCATCAAAGATCATGTGCATAGGTAGTAGAATTTTGGAGTACTTTGTTCGTTATGATGCTTGTACTTTCTCTCCTTTTAACCTTTGGTTAATAAAATTTTTAGTTGCTGTTCAAAAAATAACAAAAAGAATTTTGGAGTACTGGTAGATTGATTACCGGGCTTGACTTTAATATTCATGTGGTTGCCACTGGACCTTGATACTCACATTGGCCTTTAAACCCCTTGACCTTTCAATTTTTTACTGATTTTTCTTTTTTTTTTGGGTGGAAATAGGTATTCTTGAGAAACAAAGCCTTTGCTTGTTCTAACGTGCCTCACATTTACAGGTCTTTTGAAGAAGTGTTCAACTTACCAGATACGAAGGTCGAAGCTCCATCATTGCTAATCATGGGTGAGGAGGATTATTGTTTCAAATTCCCCGGAATGGAGGACTACGTAAGGAGCGGACAGGTGAAGTTTTTCGTCCCAAATTTGGAGATAACCTATGTGCCAGAAGGAACTCATTTCGTTCAAGAACAATTCCCAGATAAAGTGAACGAGCTACTTCTCACCTTCCTCCGTAAGCATCGTTGATCTCTACCATTCAAGAAAGGTTTGTTGTTGTTGTTGCTGTTGTTATCTTGTGTTGATATGTCAACTGTGAGATGAATAATTTACTTCGTTGATCATAATAATCAATGGAAGACTATATTTGCAGATCTTTTGTTGCTTTCTTCATTGATCTTGTATTTCCCTTGTCCATCTCTCTCTCTCTCTCTCTCTCTCTCTCTCTCTCTCTCTCTCTTCTTCTTCTTCTTCTTCTTCTTCTTCTTCTTCTTTTGGAGGCAATTGTTTTTAGGGTGATTTACCTATACACCCCTCCAAACTTATCCGTTTTTCACGGTCACCCCCTCCCCCGAAATTCGCTACGGCCAGACCCCCTCATTAACCTTTACTTTACCCGTAGACCCCTTCCGTTAGCATTCCGTTTAGAACCGTTACTTTTTGAACAAAAAAATGTCTTAAGCTTCCAATATTACCCTCAATGGGTCCCAACTCCCTTTTCCCTCCCATTTCAGCCTCAGTACTCCTACTTTTCCCCAAAAAAACGTGAAACCCTAACCCACAGTCTTTTTTCCCTCATTTCCCCCATTGTCCCCTCCACTCGCATCTCTTTGAAAACCCTAACCCACTTCCTTTTTCCCTCATTTCCTCCATTATTTTCCCCTCCACTCCACTCTCATCTCTCTCATCACACGACTTTCCCTCCAAAACCCTCCCACCCTATAAGCTCCCTCTCATCTCTCAGACCTAATTTCCTATCATCTCTCACCCACCCTCTCTTTCGTCCGCACCTCCCACTCCACTGACTGCAATGTCTACAAATTCTGCAATGTCTTCCTCCACTACAGTGTCATCCTCCACTGCAACGTCTTACTCCACTATGAACACAGAAGAACAGTTCGATGTTCAGTGTGGGTGCGGAGTAAAGGCTCCACTTCGAACAGCCCTAACTAACCCAAATGTTGGTAGGAGATTCTTAGGATGTGTGAACTACAAGGTAGTAATTTATGATCTGTTATCCTATTTTATATTATTTTGAATTTATTATCCTATTTTAATACCATTTATTCAATTTATTAAAGAGGTTATTTTTGTTGATATTGGTTTGTTAGAGTGACAATGGTTGCAAGTACTTTCATTGGGTTGACCCTCCCACATGTGAGAGAGGGAAGGAATTTGGTAAGTGGATAGTGAAGAAGAACATGGATTTGCAGAAAGATGTTGAAGACCTGCGTAGACAAAATCTGCATTTGAAGAGGACAGAAACATATTTGAAGGGAGAAATCCGAGTGTTAAAGGAGAGGGAAAATGAGTTTGGACAAAAGATGGAACAGTGGCATAAGAGGGAGGAATGGTTTGTAACCAAGATCAACTGTATGAACAGAAAAATGAAGGAGATGGAAGATGGGATTACAGTGAAGATGGAAGAGTGGAAGAAGAAAGAAGATTTGAATGCATTGGAAATCGAGGAGGTTGAAACACAGAATGTGGAATTGAGGGTGAAGCTGGAAGAGTTTGAAGCACAGTATACGGAATTGAGCGTGAAGATGGAAGATGTTGAAGCAAAGAATGAGAGTTTAAGAGGTAGGAACAAAGCAATGAAAGAGGACACTGAGTTGGCTAATTTGAAAGTGAAATGGTTCACTGCACTGGTGGTGATTTTAGTTGGCCTAGGGATTGTTTACTTTGGTGGCAAAGGATGGTTGAAGAAGAAATTGTTGGCATTACCTTAGAATATGTAATTTTTATTCCTGTCGTTAGTTTGTGTTGAACAAAAATGTGATGTTTTGTTGTACTTAATTCATGGTACTTAATCCATGGTACTTGTTGGAATGGTGATGGAAATGAAAATGGTAATGCCTTGTTTTGATTCCAAAACCTGTCCATGTATAGCAGGCCATTTACAGCACCACCAAACAGCCAAAAATGTCCTACAACAACAATACTTGTTGCCAAACCCATACAGCAGCAGAACAATAAACAACCAAAAACCTGGAATAAGAAAGCAACCAAAGCCCAATACTAATTGCATAGTCACTAAACATAACTAAGGCCAGTACATAAGGCCATTTACAACATGTTCCTAGGTGTTCAAGTGAAGTCATTAATCAACAAAACAACAAACAAACCCCACAAACCATTAACCATTCCTAATTGTTCAAGTAATTATCCATTACAAAATGTTCAAAGTGTCCACACCCAAAAAACAAAATAGTGGACCATTTCATTAACCCTAACATTATCTACTGGGTTCATCCTTTACTTGTTCCATTGTAGACTTGTGATGGGAAAACTCCATCTCCAATTTTTGCTATCTTCCAGGCTGGTTGATATCCACCACCCACTGCACTCTTAAATATCACCCTTTTTCCATTCCTGACCAATGTTGGCAAACTAGGTTGACAACCAATTTGAACAGCCCTTGCAACTTCACTTGCACCTGTTTGATCATTTCTTGCAGCACCAATTTCAACACCCCTATCACCACCTGTTTGAACAGCCACTCCTTTCCCCCTTGCAGCCACAACAACTGATTTCCCTCTTGACAGTCCTCCACTTACAGCCACAACAACTGATTTCCCTTTTGACAGTCCTCCCCTTGCAGCCACTCCTCTACCCACTCATGTCCCTAGGGTAACACCCTTTTGAGATGCCCATGATCTAGTAACTACCCTTTCAGTAGTTACTCCTCTTGCCACTCCTCTATCCACTCTTCTACCATCACCACTTGGAACCCTCATTGCCACTCCTCTACCTCTTGACAGTCCTCTCCCTCTAGGCACTCCTCTTAACACATCTTTTCCTTTTCTACCAGTTGGAATCAATGGGCAAGGTGATGTTTCTCTTGTCAGAACCTACAATACAGAAAATTAAACTTTCAGGCATATACATATGCAAAATGAAACCACACAAAGTACCAGATATGTTACAGGATATAATGATACCTGTGAGGTACTGCTCTCCCCAACCTCTGCACTTGTACAACCTACCAAAGCTTTGCATGTCCTAGCATTATGGCCAGGTTGGTTGCATTTTCTGCATTTGAAAATAGTACCCCTTTCTGCTAAAGCCTCTTCTGCACCTTTCCTCCTTGTCTTTTTTGGTCTGCCAATTTTTCTTCTATAAGGTGGAGGCATAATGTCTTCAAATTCTGTTCTCACCCACATGGATTTATCTGGGATGGGGTTAATGAGGTAGGCATAAGATTTCCGAAATGTTTCAGTGAGGAAGTATGGGGAAATGAAGTCCTCAGCCTTTCTTCTGTCCTTGATCATTGCTGCACAGGCATGCCTACATGGTATCCCAGTCACATCCCATTTTCTACAACTGCATGTTTTCAACTCAATGTCTACAATAAAAGACTTGTAGGGTGAGCAAATTTCAAACTTATGTGGTGCACAATACATGACAGAGAATTCCATTGCATTGGCCTTTTCAAACTCCAATTTCTTTACTATGTTAAGACAGATGTTGGTCTTAAAAGTGCTACAAAATTTGGTCCTCTCAACATACCTCTGCATAACTTGCTTCCTAAGACTCTCCATCATGGTCAGAATAGGTTGGTCTCTCACCTTTTTAATTGCATTATTGAAGGACTCACTCAGATTGTTAACCATCCTATTGGTCTTGGCCACTGGACTGTAAAAACACCTTGCCCAATTCTTAGGTGGTTCATTTATCAGCCAATTGTGTGCTTCTAATGAAACTGCTCTAAGCTCCCTCATCTTGGCTTGATACTCATGTAGAGTGTAAGCACTGGCTGCCCCCCACATTAGATCCTTCAACTCTTTCCCTTTGTGCACTTTTTGGAAGTTGGAATAGTAATGCCTCATGCAAAACCTGTGCTCCACTCCAGGGAATAACAAATCCATAGATTCTGTGAGTCCCTGCATAATAAAACACATTACAAGTTGGAATACCAAATTTAAAAATGAATGACTTAAAGACAAGTACATAGAACAACATTAAACTTGCCTTTTGTCTGTCAGAGATAAATATCCATCCTTTATCCTGAGGCTTCCCAATTACATCTGTGAGAAGTTCAAGAAACCATGTCCAACTGCTCTTAAGCTCAGATTCCACAACAGCCATTGCAATAGGATACATTTGGTTGTTTCCATCTCTCCCAACAGCATGCATTAACTGCCCCCCATATGGCCCCTTCAAAAAACAAGCATCCAAACCAATAATGGGCCTACAGTTACCTACAAATCCTTTGGCCTGAGCATCAAACATAATGAACATCCTCTGAAAATAAGGCTGGCTCTCTGGAACAGGTCTGTCAACATGTATTTTTGCACAACTACCAGGGTTCTGATTTCTTATCATCTGACAATAGTCCCACAGTCTATGGTATTGCTCACCATGTGCCCCCTCCACCATGTCTAAAGCCTTTCTCTTAGCTCTATATATCTGCATGTCAGAGACATCCAACATCCATTTTCTCCTAACATCATTTTGCATTGCCTTAACCTTCCAATCAGGGTCATCATTTATCTCTAGCACATACTTCTTTGCCAACCACTCTGAAGATGCCCACTGGTTGTGGTATACTCTAGGACAATTATGTTCCCCATTCAATTTTTTAATTTGGTAAGTTGTCGTGCGACCTACCCTAGATGCATGAAGCCTCCATTGACAAGGAGGTTCCCCCCTTCATCTTTGCACTTCACAGTTACTCTCCTTGATTCATTTTTTAGGTACTTATATTGACATCCATTCCTAACATGGAACTCCTTCAAAAATGTCCTAAACACTGTAACATTGGGAAACAACATGCCTTCAACAAGTTTTGGATTTTTCATGTCTCTATCCTCATTAAACTCTGGGTATTTGACCTTCTTTTTCCCTTTCTTTCTCACCTCCTCTTCATCTGATGAGCTCACAACAGAGCAATCGTCATCACTACAGTCACTTTCCTCATCAAGTTCACCATCCACAGCTTTCCTAATTGTCACAGCTTTCCTAATTGTCAGAGGTCCTTCATCACCATGATTGACTACATCTTCTATGTCATCACCATCAGATGAAGATGAATCCCTTAACCCACTACAGGCACCATCACTATCTGTATCATCATCACTTGCACCTTTATCTGTATCATCATGACCACATTGTCCCCCCTCCCACCTTATATTCTGCACCTCCTCCTCATTTCCATTTCCAGCACCCCCTAACTCCTCCTCCTCATCATTACCATTTCCAGCACCCCCTAAGTCCTCCTCATCATCATTTCCATAATCTGCTGGTACCCCCTCCCACCCTAACGCCTCCTCATCATCATTTTCAACATCAGGATGGCTTACAAAGCACTCAATATCCCTACCCAAACCATCATGAAAAATAAACATTTCTGTCATGTCTGCATCATTACTAACCATAAATAACCCATCCGCCATCGTATGATTTGATCTTAAATAGAAAAAAGTGCACCCTGGCATACACCCTACTTCAAACAGGACTTCTAATAGGTTACTATACGAAAACTCAAAAGGGAACACTCTTGAATAACAAATGTCCCCATCAATGTAGCTGTTGACTGGATTCCCAACAAACTTCCCACCAAATTTAATATTCAATTGAACCCTACCATCCCCCATCTTCAATAATTAGTTGCAAGCAGCCAAATAAGAAAAAATAAAAAACAAAAAAAAACGGTCAGTGCTCTGTGTGGGGACTAATAAATAACGACGACATACCTAACACACACGCACTATTGCCTGGGGGGACCAACCCTTGAAAACCCTACTTATACAGGGGACCACAAAAACACACGACAAAAAAGTCATTCAATAGGGAAAAAATTCCTAACTTTTTAACATTGAACAGAGAGGGAGAGAGAGACAGGGCGACAGAACCCTACATACAAAACCCATATTTAAACCCACACGACAAAAAGATCGACAAAAGCCCTAACTTTTTAACATTGAACAGAAAGGGAGAGAGATACAGGGCGACAGAACATAGCCCTACATACAAAACCCATATTTAAACCCACACGACAAAAAGCATCAACAAAAGCCCTAACTTTCTCACATTGCAGATATATATAGAGAGAGAGATACAAAACCCATTTTTTAACTCCGAAAAACCCTACATGCATCATCAACTCCAAAAAAATACCCTAACTCACAATATACAAACGATTACGTATGTACTTACTTGGTGTACTTCAGAATCGTCCTCGAAATCGTCGTCTGATTCGTCTTCAAGTCGAAATTGTCGTCTGCTTCGTCTTAAATCACACAAACCCTAAGATTCGTCTTCAAGTCGAAATTGTCGTCTGCTTCGTCTTCAAATCACACAAACCCTAATACGTTTGATTCAACTGCTATTCACGTGGATGCTACATGATTCGTGGGAATTTAGACAGATTTTTATGTTAGTTACTCGGATTTTGTCGATTGAGATTATGAACTTAGGGTTGTGGTGTTACGGTTTGGCAAAGGTAGAGAGAGAAGCTCTCGATTTGGGTTTTGTGGGAGGAAGAAAAGGACCTGTGGATTAAGAAAACGTTTATGTGATATATATATCAGAGGGTAACTTCGTCTTTTCACTCATTCCGTCCAATTGCGTTAGGTCAAATTTGGGTAAAGGTTAATAAGGGGGTCTGGCTGTAGCGAATTTCGGAGGAGGGGGTGATCGTGAAAAACGGATAAGTTTGGAGGGGTGTATAGCTAAATCACCCTTGTTTTTAATTATAGATCTTAATGAGACAGCCGATGCTTGGATCTTTGTCTCTCTTGAACTTCTGGATTTGGGTATGTTTGGTTGGATGGAATCAAGGTATGAATAGAATAGTCATTCCAATGACTTATTCCAATGTTTGGTTCACCATTGAATAATGGAATGATGATTCCAAATGAAATCACTATTCACCTTGGGTATGTTTGGTTGGATGAAATCAAGGTTGGAATAGAATAGTCATTCCAATGACTTACTTATTCCAATGTTTGGTTCACCATTGAATACTCCCTCCGTCCCTTTTTAAGTGTCCTACTTCGTAACTCCAACTTATTAAAAAGACATCATCATTATACCTTTCACATCAACTTTTTCCTCCAGTTTGCTTACTTACCCATCATCATTACTCTTTTACTCACTTACTTTTCAAAAAGGAATCTACTTTTAGGGACAAAATAGACAATACACCAACTTTTACCCACTAACTTTACAAAATGGACACTTATTAAGGGACAGCCCAAAATGGAATACTGGACAATAAAAAAGGGACGGAGGGAGTAATAGAATGATGATTCCAAATGAAATCACTATTCACCTTAGTAAAGGAATCGTCATTCCATCCAAAAAACTAATGAATTGTTATTCCATTTCTTTGTCACACCAAAATTACTATTGCCACTTCAACATTCACTATTGCCACACCAAAAATTACTATTGTCACTCCAAAAATTACTATTGCCACTCCAAAAATTACTATTGCCACAATATTCCATTGGAGATGAGAATGACTATTTCTAAACACAACCAAACATGAGAATGGGAATGATTATTCCATTCTCAGTTTCTCCAATTCTTTTCCATTCTTAGGGAGTGTTTGGGAACCTACTTTTTGGCTTTTCATTTTCAGCTTTTTGACTTATTGGCTTTTTGGATTATGGCCAAAATGTATTTTGGGTATGGTAGAGTGTTTGAGAGATTTGTGCATAATGTATTTTGAAATTGTTGTAGTGTTTGGTAGATGATTGTTGGGAATGAATTATGGGTTGCATTTTTATCATATTGCCCTTTGTCTTCTTATAACATGTGTTAGTTCTGTTTTTTTGTTCTTTTATTTTTTTACTTTTATTATTCAATAGTTTTTATTATTCAATAGTTCTTTTATTATTGTAAAGTACTATTTCGTTTTTGCCTTTTTTTTCAGATCTCTTATTTGCCTTTGGCCATTGTATTATTGGGTTTATTTTTCATATGTAATTTTTTATCTTTTTTTAAATTTAAGGAAGACATTCGGTATTTTTGCTTTTCGTAATTTAGAATTAAAATAATTGTGGGCTCCCGCGCCCGGAAAAAGGCGCTAGCTCGAAGAGTCGCCACCCGGGTTTTTGAGATGGGTCACCCGGGAAACCGAGGAGTGGTTCGAAAAAGGCTTTTGATCTAGCGAAAACGTCGAGACGTTGGGTTCGGGAGCCACATTACGAATGAGGAAGGTTTTTCTTTAAAAAGCACCCCATTCGCCCGGTAAGACCGGTCTCTACTTGATGTTTTAAAAAGGGGGGGAATCTTCAATATTATTTGGAATATCAAACTCTTTAATAAAGCACGTAACGGGAAAGGGACATGGGAAATATATCACATTGACGTGCAGGTGGTGCTATCTGTACAGTCGTGATAAAATGACATGAATAAATGGAAGTAAATAACATTCAACAGACTGTTTGGACCTCAGAATACCGCTCACGGCACCCTGAGATGCCGTGCGAGGCATCTCAACATGCCGTGCGTGGCACCTGCTCTGCTGTCAGACTGTTGGGCCTCAGAATACCGCTCACGGCACTCTGAGATGCCGTGCGAGGCATCTCAACATGCCGTGCGTGGCACCTGCTCTGCTGTCAGACTGTTGCAGTCTTTCAAAACATCATTTAGCTCACTGGTTTCTCTGTAGATCTTTTGAAAACTCACGAATGGCCTCACGGCGGTCAGATCATCCCAAGAACGTCATTATCCTTCTCAAAACATAGTTTTAAAGTAGTTTTCAACGTTTTTGATCACTTGGGATGATCTTGAAAAGATTTTAGAAGAGCCGGAACATGGCTTGTAGATATGGTCTTATTTTAAGAGCTACAGAAACAGTAAACAGCAAAAACAGGTAACCACAGCGGAGGAAAACTCAGATCCAGTCAGCCTGTTCACAATAGCACTAGTGTGCACCATGCCGTGCGCTGAGAGTCAGGGTGCCGTGCGTCTGATCAACAGACCGCGCGGTTCCCCAACCTCAGCACAGTGTTGGTTTTATTTTATGAAAATAGGTTTTGAGTCAGGATCTAACCAAAAGGGATTAGATCTGCTGACAGAAAGGTCCCCTCAGGACCAGAACGGAATCTAGTCCGAGGAAACTAGTTTATACCTTTGGTTTCGAGCTTGATCGAGGATCGTGGATGCAAGGATGTGGATGGATCGTCACGGATGTGGATGGGGGAGGTTAAATGAGACAAAAGGAGTATGGGTGTGAGTGAAGGTTAGGTGTTTTGGGGGTGATGAGTCTTTGAAGTTAATAAAGGATCAACTTCAATGATGAGAATGGAGTGAGTGAAAGCACTTAAAGAAGGTCTTTTGGGAATGACATTCTTTAAAACTTGGAAATGGCAATGGAAATAAGAAAGTGGGTGTAGAAATTTAGAGAGAGAAAGTAGAGTGAGAAAGCCAAGAGAAAGGCAAGAGAGGGACTCAAAAGAAAGGCTAAGAGAGACCTCTTTCCCTTGAGTGGAGGGGTTAATTTATAGGCAAATGGCCAAGGATTTTGAATTCAAATGGTGGAGGTGTTTTAGGCGGGCGAAGTGCATTTTATTTGAGCCAGTCATCACCGTGGCTCACATGGCGTGGCCGGCGACTTTCGAGCCAGGCCCGACTTTTGCTCAAGGTGCCGTGCGGAGGGGTTTGGCTGCGCACGGTCCCTTGAATTTCTCAAGGTGCCGTGCGCTCCAAATTGGCTCCGCACGGTACCTCCTCCTGTGGTCCAGGGCCTTTTTTTTATGGGGCTTGGCTGGGTTTGTTGGATTTGTTGGGTTTTTGGCTTTAAAGGAGATCCTTTTTCAAGCTCGCAAAGGTATCGTTTCCTCTATTTCATCATCGGGGTGGACAAAGACTCTCCGAGATCCGGATTGGGGTGTCTACGGTAGTCCCTCTTTAATGTAACTCAGATACCATTAGTTGGTACGAGTGACGCTTAAAGAATAGGCATCCCAATCCGTTGCTCTAGTGCCTTTGAACAGAGACAAAGCAAAAAATGTAAGTAAATATGATGGTGGTCGCGCTCGGAGAGCTGCCTGCGTACCCCGTTGTAGGGATCAGACCAGCGTAGTTCAATCGGGACAATGCAATGCGAGAAACGAGTCCCGGAGGACAAACTTATGCAAAAAGAGTGCCTGCGGTGCGGTGTGTCATTCAAAGTATTGTGAAAGACTCGAGACGAGCCCTCGGGAGGCGAAAATAAAGACGAGGAGAGACGTTAGCTCCGTTAGACCGTGGCTCAAGGGACGAAAAGCGAGACGAGCCCTCGGAAGGCGAAGATTGAGACGAGCCCTCGGAAGGCGAAAATTAGAATTTTTTGAGACAAGCCCTCGGGAGGCGAAAATTCAATTTGGAATTTTTCAGACAAGCCCTCGGGAGGCGAAAATTCAATTTAGAATTTTTTGAGACAAGCCCTCGGGAGGCGAAAATTTAATTTAGAATTTTTGAAACAAGCCCTCAGGAGGCGAAAATCGAGGCAAGCCCTCGGGGGGCGAAAATCGAGACGTTAGGTCCGTTAGACCGTGGCTCAAGAGACGAAGAGACGTTAGGTCTGTTAGACCGTGGCTCGAGAGACGAAAAAGCGAGACGAGCTCTCGGGAGGCGAAAACTGTACTTTCGGGATGAGCCCTATTGAATTTTGAATTTTTGAGACGAGCCCTCGGGAGGCGAAAATTGAATTTTGAGACGAGCCCTCGGGAGGCGAAAATTGAATTTTGAATTTTTGAGACGAGCCCTCGGGAGGCGAAAATTAAATTTTGAATTTTTGAGACGAGCCCTCGGGAGGCGAAAATTGAATTTTGAATTTTTGAGACGAGCCCTCGGGAGGCGAAAATTGAATTTTGAATTTTTGGACCTGCTGGGGAAAATATGTCGGATCCTTGAACCAGTCACGGTGAGTCCCGGAGGACGAATACCAAGAAAAGGCGAATACGGCGAATTCCCGGGGGATTAAATGGCGCCGTAACCGATGCACGACATTCTAAGGGATCTTTACTGCAAAACGGCTGAGAATTGAGTTTCCAAGAGGATTTTGGTGGCTGATTGGATCAATTTTCGAGACAAGGCATTTAAGCTTCTGAGCCAGGGTGCCGTGCGGTCTGGATTATGGGCGCGCGGCACCTCGATCTTCTAAGCACCCCTTCGATTTCCGAGAACAGTTGGCAGGTTTAAGGGTGCCATTAATTCGGGTGTGTCTCTTCGTCGGCTGGGACGTCTGTTTTAAAAGGGGAGAGGGTGCTTCAATCCATGCACCACAACCTCTCAAGCATTCTTCAAATCCTTCACACAAACCGTTTTCGACATGGCAGGCAGCAACTTGACTGATCGAGTGGCGTCTCTCGAGGCCGAGATGGCCTTCAACCGTCGGGAGATTGAATCGCTCAACCGGCAAATCGAGAGGCTCATTGGGACGATTCGCACTCTCCGCCGTGCAGTGTCGAATCTTCAGGATTTCGCGTTCGACCAACTGGATGACAAGGAGGACCCCGACTCCGTTCTTGGGTGTGAGTCAGACGAGACAGCGGAGGATTCCGAGGGCAACCCCAATGGGTCGGACGACCGTTCGAATGGGACAAATGACGCTTCGGATGGCGGGAGCGACTAAGGCCGGGGGTGGAGAAGGAGAAGGAAGAAGAAGAAGAAGAAGAAGAAGAAGGGAAAATGAAGGGCAGTAGGCCCTGTTTTATTTTGTTGTTTTGTTGTCTTTTTTTCTTTTTCTTTTTTTTTTTTGAAATGTAGTGGCAAGTCCCGGGGGAAACCCCGGGTTTTATTTTAATGAAAAAGCCCTTTTCCTTCTTCCATTCTCTTGCATTCAAACTTCTTCCCTCGAGCAAACTTGGATTGCGCATAGATTGTTACAAACTGTCTTCAGAAAGCAGAACAGTCGAAATAACCCAGCGTGCCGTGCGCAGCCAATTTGAGTACGCACGGTAACGTAAACTGAAGGCACTGTATGTTCGTCTAAGGTGCCGTGCGACTACGCCAAGGTGTCGTGCGGCCAATTTGGCTGTGAACCCAGTCTAACGTTGGTTTCTGAGTGAACCGGTTCGGGGGATATATATATATACGAGGTGTACACAGTACACCCCATAGTTCGAATTTCCCTCTCTCTCTCGATCACTCTCTCTCTCACCGCTATCTCTCGCTCTCTCGCTCTCTTAACTGCTCTCTCTCTCTCTCGCTGCTCTCTCTCTCTTTGGCTGCTCTCTCTCTCTCGCCGCTCTCTCTCTCTCTCGACTGTTCTCTTTCTCCCTCTCGACTGCTCTCTCTCTCCATTTCTCATACATTACGATCATGGAGTCTAGGGACGCACCCGGTGACATTACTTCGCCTCCGATCGTTCCGGAGGACGTAGCTATGGCCAAGAGTGTACCAGAGACCACGAGGGTCTCGGACCGGGCGGCTCTAGCCGAGGAGACCACGGCCCCAGTCGGTGCAGTGGTCGGTAGTGGTGGTGATGATGGGGGTAGTGTAGTATTGGTCGGGTACGGCTAGGAAACAGAGACTCCGGGTGCAGGGGAGTCGAGGGACGATGTCGAGGTTTCGGGCCGGTCAGAGGCGGAGGCTAGCGTGGAGGAGAGGACCACGGAGGGTCACGGTGGCGGTGGCTTAGACCAGGGGGTAGAGGAGACGGAGGCCTCTCCCGTGAGAGAGCCTCGGACTGACTTGGGGACGACCCCCGTCGTCGAGGGTGAGCCGGAGGTGGAGCCGGTGGTGGAGGACACACCGCCTTTGTTTGTGGGCAGTGGTACAGGTGCAGGGTCGTCACGCCCTATAGGCATGGGCGACTACTTAGCGACGGCGTCCATGGAGGACGTACTAGAGGTGGTGCGGGGGTTTCCTGGGTTGGCGGACGCCTTACTCGCAGCCCGCGAGGTGGAGCTGGAGGCCGGGGCTAGGACTGGGGGTGTTGGAGAGTCAGAGGCCGAGGAGAGGCGAGCCGAGGAGGCCGGGTGACGGCTCCTCATGTCACCGTGGTGGCCGAGGCGACATCGGCGTTGTGGGGCGAGGCCCTACGAAGAGGCGGCCACGTGCCCTTTCAAAGACGTGGTGGTGCCTTCGCTTTTGACCCTTACACGCCACGGAGGCCAACTTATGACGAGGTTCTGGTCCTGAGGACCTCAGCGGCACCTTTCTTTGCGCCGAGACGAGGTATACTTTAAATGTCTGGGATTTCAAATTCCAATGCATCGTATTTCGCTTCGTTACATCCAAGTATACCATTGTATTGCATGCCATGGCTGCATATTGAATATTTGTTGATTTGTTGCAACAGCGATCTCACTCGTGTTCACGGGTTCGGCGGCTGTGCCGACGTTTTGGAAGAGGTTGCCCGAGGCTTCATGGGAGATAGTGAGGCAGGCGGGCTGGAGTTCGTCGGGGTACTTGCGAGAGGCGTGTGCAACGACCGCCTGGTGGTGAGGGCTTTGGCCGAGAGGTGGTGGGACACGACTAATACCCTCCACTTTTCTTTCGGTGAGTTGACCGTGACGCTGTTGGATTTTGCGGCGATCACCGGCCTCAGGGTCGGAGGTGACCCTATCCCTTTGACCGCCACGGGGAGGCAGGCGGCGTTTCAGCGGGCGATGCCGGGACACGAGCCGAGGCGGAGGGGACGATGGCACGCCAGCTCCTGAGGTTTTGGACAGAGAGGCTCCCGACCGACAGGGCGGAGGAGGAGCAGATGGCGAGGTGTTTCCTGCTATACTTACTTGGTGCGTCCCTGTTTCCCAACAGATGCAACCGAGTGCACCTTTCGCTTCTCCCAGCCCTGAGGGACGTCGGGGAGATCGCCCGCTTCGACTGGGGAGGTGCGGCGCTGGGGACGTGCTATGCCTTTATGGGCTCTCTTTCCCGTGGGGCAGGAGTGAGTCTCGGAGGCTACTGGAGGGTTTGGGAGGTACATTTCTTTTCCTTTCTCATGAATAGCTAGCTTTCCATTTATATCAATTCAATATATATCTTGTGCTAACTTTCAATGTCTTGAATTGCAGCTTTGGACGTACGAGGTGATAGGGATGTACCCTCCCGAGACCACGTGTCCCGACGACATGATACTCCCCCGAGCCCTACGCTGGTCGACAGAGTACAAGGGCATGAAGAGGGGGAGAGGCAAGCTAGATGCCTTCTGTCTTTACTTGGACGAGCTGCGTCCTGATCAGGTACTAAAGCGCTTTCATATCTATTTCCAGCTTATTTTCATTCAATCAGCACCTTGATATTGCTTATTCTTGATGACAGGTCCACTGGCGGGTGTGGGACCACTTCGAGATCCCCTACGTGGCACAGAGTAGGGAGGTTGCCAGGGGGAGAGTGCTTCTCGAGTCCCCCTACGGCTGGCAGTGGTACTTGGGTGACCGAGTGTCACGCCCGATCGGCCGAGGTCGACGCCTTCGAGTCCCCAGTGCCGCTCTGCTCTAGTGCAGGATGACCGTACACGCGGAGGAGGTCGGCACACGGCCGACCTCGAGTTGGAGCCATTTTTCGAGGCAGTCCGGGCCTTGTCGGGCCGACTCACGCAGAGTACTCTCCCACTGATGGCGTGGTTCGAGAATACGTCGCTGGGAGGCAAGACAGTGGCACGAGAGGGCGCCGGAAGAAGGAAGGGAAGGAAGAGAGACAGAGTAACCGAGATAGGAGGAGACGGGGGTCGTGGTGACAGAGGTCGCAGTGAGGGTCAAGCCCGAGTGGCACTAGCCTCCCCGCCCTCTCTTGGACAGTGGACGTGACCCCGCAGGGAGCCCTGGGCCTAGTTGTAGTGCCACGCCCTGCAGTTGAGGCTCGCGTTTCTCGCTCGAGTACAACATGCTTTCATTCTTCCGTACGTTCGCTCTTCCACATGTTCTGATTGATTTCCTTCATTGCAGCCCCCCAGGTACGTGAAGGAGATGGCAGAGGCCATGATGGGCCTGGAGTAGCTGGGGCAGTACGCCATGGGCCACCCTCCGGAGGTGTTGCCTCGCGTCGGTGGGTCGATGGTATACTCTCGAACTTCAGTCAATTGCTTTACTTCTATCGTTTATGATTATGATTATGATGCAAATGTTATATGAATGCTATACCATTGCAGGCTAGAGGAGGGGCTACACGAGGGTTGCGGCGGAAGTCCGTCCGCCCGATAGTACGACAGGTGTTCTCTGCCGGCTCGCGGGAGGAGCCGGCATCGAAGAGGACACGACGCTCTGTAGGGACCGAGGACGAGCCTATTGACGTCTCTGAGGACGATACACCCGAGCCTACAGACGTTGACCTGGAGGTCACCTCAGGAGATACTGTGCCTAGGGTGACCGGTACTCAGGCGGCGAGCAGCTCTCCTGCGGACGAGGAGATCCCCGTAGAGGACGAGGAGGAGAGCGAGGGCGAGGACGAGGATGAGAGTTGAGCTCCTCTTTTGTTTTGCGCTTTTGACAGAGCCTGCGTGCTTCTTTTGCTAGGGCGCTTGTTTGCTCTTGGTAGATAGGACTTCGATCATTGGGTCATTGTGCCCCTTTTTGTACTTCAACTCATGGATGCTTTTGGATTTATACAAAGATTTTGTTCTTTCATTGTTTATGTCATTCAATTTCCTTTTGTTTGCACGAAGAAAACTGAATAACCAAAACATTAACCGAACTGTGCAACTAGTCGCTGAGTTGAATGTGAGGTTTGTGAGGAGGGACATATTAACAATCGAAGTATATTGACAGTGGAATAGAAATCAAAGAAGGCAAGCAAACCGTTGTAAAGTAGACTCTGCATACAAGACTTTATATAGACATCTTTGCAACTGACTCCAGACATGAATATGAGACAATAATGACCTTTGAATCTTGCTACGATGTTCGGAAATTCTATTTTGCCTCTGGAATATACTCGAAAAGTAGGAAAACGTTGACTCTAACATGTGACATTTTTGAGTTTTGACTCTGGACATGAACCGGAACTTGGACTAAGTCACTTTTGACCATTATGACCTGTAGGACTTGAAAGAACGACTTGGAACGACCCGAAACGGACTTTAATACTTTGACATGGCTTAAGGAACGGATTTTATCGAGTTTTCGTGCCACGACGGCGAATCCCGGGAGTTATCTTGAAACGAAACATCCATGAAGTCCCAAATACCCGTTAGAGTGTGTTTAGGTGCTGGTTGGTGCTTTGTAGGGCCTTGATTCCACTTTGAGGTGTTGCTGCCAAAAACTGCAGAAATGCAGAGTCAACATGCCGTGCGGATAGACCAAGGTGCCGCGCGGGTGGAAATCTGCCTCACGGTACCTTGATCACTCTGCCGTGGAATTTTTCTGGTTCTAACATGTCGTGCGATCCATCAAGGTGCCGTGCGAGGCACTTTTCCTGACAGATTACTGTTTTGTTGTTTCCCAAGGCAGATTGCTCGGGGGTTGAGGTTTGACCCATGCAGTGGCATTTCTGAGCCAATGCATGTCTGTTTTGAATCTTTTAGGACTTGACCAAGCTTTTCCCTATGTTGGACTCATGGAAAACTTGCATTTTTGAAACCCAAAGCTCTTTGAAAGTTGAAGTTGTCCCTTCTACCTCTCCTATAAATTCAGGCTCTCTCATTCTATATTCTCCACACCTCATTCAACTCTTGTCTTCTTTCTTTGCTTCTTGAAATGGCTCTTTCTCTTACCGGTTCACTTCGTCCATGGTTGGCTTCGATGGAAGGTGTCGATTGGCTCAACTTTCGAGCTCATGGTCTCTATTCCATGCGGTACCTTCGCAACATCCGTCTTCGCCCCGAACTTTTGAGGGCAGCTGTGAGTTTCTGGGATCCGGAGGTTCACGTGTTCCGGTTTGGCGATCAGGAGCTCTGTCCCACTGTCGAGGAGTCCCGTGCGTACCTCGAGGGCTTTGGTTCAGGGGAGGTCATCATTCCTCCTGTGCGCGAGAGTCTTGGCTGCGGCCCTTGGATTGGGTGATGGTGCTGCTCGCTACTTGGTTAGGAATGGCCATCTTAATGTCATGCGCCTTATCGAGCTATTTTCTCCTCCTGGCGATCTTGGAGACATGACTTATCAGACTCGACGCATGACTGCTCTCTGCATGTGCCTGCTTGCGGCCTATCTCTTAGTTCCTTCTGCCGGTCATGTTAGTTCGGCGCTGGTCAGCGTTGTTGTTCAGGTAGAGGCTCGAAAGGACGTGATTCCGATGGTTTTGGCCGAGACATTGATTGGTTTGGACAAGGTTCGTTCTGGAGGGACCGAGACTTTCGGTGGTAGCCCCCTTCTCCTACAGGTTGGCTTCTCACTCAGCTCTCCTTTTTCGGGTTTTTCTCACGTTCTCATTTTACCTCAACACTCAGCTTGGCTTTCTACGGTTTCTTACTTGTTTTCTCTCTTCCCACAGATTTGGCTTTGTGACAAGGTGAATGTGCTGACCATTCCTTCTGGCAATTGGTCATATGAGGCGAGGTTACTGTCTCAGCGATACTTCGAGTTTGAGGACAGGAGCAGGGTTGAGTGGGTCGACTTCCTCAGGCGCCGGCGAGTGGAGACTATTGCTTGGAGGTGCCGATGGTTGGATCTTCCTCCTATGACAGTGCACTACATGGGCCCTCAGTGGGTTGTCCTTGCTGGTTTGGGAGCTTTTACCTTCTACATCCCTTATCGCATCCAGCAACAGCTAGGTTTGAGGCAGGAGGCCCCTGCCGAGGTTCTCGTGGATGTGGTTCTGCCTCTCTTCAGCCATTCGGTTCTTTGCCACTACCAGCGCTTTTGGATGACACGCGAGATGACCGACGCACATCCTTATCCTTCTGTGGTGATGCGCGGGAGCTATCGAAAGTGGCTTAGGAGGGACATCGCAGCGAGGGCTGGAGCCCAAGGAAACTGACTCGATCCTACTTCCCTGATCGTTGAATAAATTGTGGACCCTCTTCCCATTATGTTGTATTTCTTTTGGTTTTGAAAGTTTTGCCCAACCTTATGTAGCAGAAGTAATCGTGTTAATAAAAGCGAGTCTTGGAGGGCTTCCCCCTTCTCTACTTTTGTTTTTCAAACCTTCTCAACCTGGATCTTTTTATTTTGATGGATTGTGACCGGGTCTCAATGTGAGACTGCCTACGTATCCTCCTAGCGAAGGAATCAGGTCATGACGTAGTTCAGGGTAGGGTTCGCTCTGGTTTTAACACTCTCCTTTTGCGCTCTAACTTTTGCCTAGAACCGCCCTTTCGGGTTTTCGGTCTAGCGAGCTCATTTATTGTATGCCTTAACTTTTGCCTAGGATGCCCTGACGGGTTTTCATCCTAGCAGGCTTTGCTCTTATTTTTGCCTAGGACTGCCCGCCCTTGCGGTTTTCAGCCTAGCGAGCTTCTCTCAGGGGTAATAGCGCTTGAGTTGATCCAGGTTGACCAAGGTTGAGAATTCATTTCCGTCCAAGTCGATGAGTTGCGCAGCTCCTCCAGAAAGGATGGTCTTGATAATGTACGGTCCGGACCATTTTGGTCGAAACTTCCCTCGTGGGTAGGAGCCCAGATTTCCTTTAAAACCATGTCACCCTCTATCAAGTTCCTGGGTTTCACTTTCTTGTTGAATGCCCGTGCAATCCTTCGTTGGTATCCTTGAATGTGGTAAAGAGCCCTTAACCGGCGTTCATCGAATAGCATAAGTTCTTTGAACCGATTGCTCAACCATTCTGCCTCTTGGATTTCACATTCAATCATAGCTCGAAGAGATGGGACTTCCAATTCGATGGGGAGCACCGCTTCCATTCCGTAAACCAAAGAGTAGGGGGTTGCTCCCGTTGGTGTTCGCACAGATGTGCGATACCCCCAAAGAGCCAGGGGCAGTTGTTCATGCCAGTCCCTTGCGGATTGAATGGTCTTCTCCAGAATGGCTTTGATTGTCTTATTGGCGGCCTCCACGGCTCCATTAGTCTGCGGCCGATAAGTCGTCGATTTGTGCACTTGAATTTGGGACTCATCCAAAACTTCCCGGGCTCGTCCTTTGAAATGAACCCCATTATCGGATACGAAAGCTTGGGGGACCCCGTACCGGTAAACGACATTTTGCTTGATGAAATGTGCAACTTGAATCGCAGTCAAAGTGGCATAGGAAGCAGCTTCTACCCATTTCGTGAAATAATTGATGGCTACTAAAATGAACTTGTGACCATTGGATGCTGCCGGCACTATCCTTCCGATGACGTCAATTCCCCATGTCGAGAAAGGCCATGGTGAGGTCATTTGTTGCAGCTCATGTGGCGGGACATGTGTGAGATTAGCATGAATTTGGCACTTTCTACACCTTCGCACATATTCCACACATTCCGTTTCCATGGTGGTCCAGAAGTATCCTTGCCTGAGGATTTTCTTAGCGAGCATTATACCATTCATGTGAGGGCCACATACACCTTCGTGGACTTCCTCCATTACCCTCTTCGCATCTCCCCCATGGACGCATAACTTGTGCGTACCGCAGTGTGATCTTCGGTATAGGTTCCCTCCACAGATGATGTATTGAGGCGCCATTCTCTGGAGAGCGATTCGGTCCTTCTTGCTTGCTCCCATGGGGTACTCTCCTCTTTCTACATATCTCCAAATATCGAAGTACCATGGCTGACCATCATCGGGTTCTTCGATTGTCATGACATGCTGGTAGGCTGGAGTATCCCTTTGTTCTATCACGATCGGCCTTAACTTTACGCCAATAGGGATCTCGACCATCGATGCCAACGTCGCCAAAGCGTCTGCGAATTGATTTTTGAACCTCGTGACATGAGTGAATGTTACCCTGGTGAAGTGGGGGATGAGATCTTCGATATCGTGGTGATATGGCTTTAGTTTTTCTTCCTTGACTTTCCAATCACCATTTGCCTGGGACACGACCAAGTTCGAATCTCCCATGACTTCCAGTTTTTCTATGCCGATCTCAATGGCTGCCTCCATACCGACGATGCAAGCCTCGTACTCTGCCTGATTATTGGTGACTTCGAAGTTAAGCTTGAATGCCAATGGGACGTGCGACCCATCGGGCGAAATGAGTAATACACCGATTCCGAATCCTTTCTGGTTGGCTGCTCCATCAAAGTACAACTGCCAAATGTCCTCGGCTACCGTCATTATGTCTTCGTCGGGGAAATTGAATTCAGCATCCTCCCCTCCCTCAACTGGGCAATCGGCCAGGAACTCTGCGACGGCTCTTCCTTTCACTGACTTTCGGGTGACATACTTTAATTCAAACTCGGCCAGCATCAACAACCACCGTGCCATCCTACCCGTGAGGGCCGGTTTTTCGAATAGATACTTTAGGGGATCCATCCGAGATATCAGCCTCACCGGGTCGGCGAGCATGTAATGTCTCAACTTCCTAGAAGCCCATACAAGTGCCCAGCATGTCTTTTCCAGGGGAGTGTACCGCTCTTCGGGTCCAACCATCTTTTTACTGAGGTAGTAAACAGCCCTTTCAACCCTATCATCTCCTTCTTGTGCCAACATACACCCCATTGAGGACGAGGTGACCGACAGGTATAGGATCAAAGGTTTTCCTGTTACGGGCGGCGTTAATACCGGTGGCTTGTTCAGATAGGCCTTGATGGCTTCGAAAGCTTTCTGGCACCTATCGTCCCAAGCGAACGGCACTCCTTTCTTGAGCAAACGGAATAGGGGTTCGCAAGTCGAGGTCAGCTTTGCAATGAATCGACTGATGAATTGCACCTTGCCGAGGAAACTCCTTACATCCTTCTCAGATCTCGGCGGTTCCATTTCTAGGATGGCTTTAATTTTCGATGGATCGACTTCGATGCCTCGGGTGGTGATCATGAACCCAAGCATCTTCCCTGCAGTGACTCCGAACGTGCATTTGGCGGGGTTGAGCCGCATCTTGTACTTCCTGAGTGCGGGCAGATGTCCTTCTCCCTCTTTGGCTTTAACAATCATATCGTCAACGTAGACCTCTACCTCTTTATGAATCATGTCGTGTAGCAATGCCGTGGCGGCCCGCTGGTAAGTAAACCCGGCGTTCTTTAATCCGAAGGGCATGACTCGATAATAATATGTCCCCCACTCAGTGATGAACGTAGTTTTTTCCCGATCCTCTGGAGCCATAAGGATTTGATTGTACCCCGAAAAACCATCCATGAAAGAGAGTAGGGCATGACCGGCAGTATTATCAACTAACACATCAATGTGTGGTAGCGGGAAGTCATCTTTTGGGCTGGCTTTGTTGAGATCCCTGAAATCGACGCAGACCCTTATTTTACCATCCTTCTTTGGTACTGGGACGATGTTTGCAACCCACTGAGGGTATTCAGTTACCATTAAAAACCCAGCGTTAATCTGTTTAGTGACTTCTTCCTTTATCTTAAGCACCCATTCAGGTCTCATGCGCCTTAGTTTCTGTTTTACTGGTTTTGCGTCAGGATAGAGGGGAATCCGGTGTTCCACGATTTCAGGATCGATTCTGGGCATATCTGCGTGTGACCATGCAAACACATCTTCGAATTCTTTGAGCAAATCTATGAGGGCCTCGCGCTCTTCAGCGGATAGCGCGGAACCGATCTGGGTCATCCGGGGACTCCCTTCATCTCTCAAATTTATTAAAACGATTTCTTCTTTTACAGGTTGAGCATGCCTTTCATCTTCCCTGTCGATTAGGGATCGAATTTCTTTGGGGATGTCCCCCTCGAAATCAATCTCTTCATCACCAGGATCGACGCAATTTATTTCAAAGTCAGGGAAGTAAGCAGAATCAGATTCATTCATTTCATGATCAACGAAGGCCTCGGGGGCACCATACACACGGGTGGATTCGAACTCGAAGTACAGACTCTGAGAGTTTGGGCCAAGAGGCACCAACTCGGACTCAGCAGACTCAGAAGACTCAGAAGACTTAACAGACTCAAATCCAGACTCAGATTCAGACTCAGACTTGTGGCGAGTTGCATTCGATATGAAGGTCCAGTTCTTGTATCCTCCAGCAGCATCCATGATGAGCAAAGTCGGATCCTCAGGGGTATCTTGTTCCATCATCAGCACTTCCGCTTCCGCAGCTGTACCCATTGATTCGTCTTCCCCAAACAGAGTTGCGAGACTACCCATGGCAAAACCTCAATCCAGTCAGGGAGCTCTTTCTGCTTTTCCACAACCTCAGCTTCTTCATCACTATCTGGCCAGACATCGTTGGCGAATATCTCAAACCCTGGCAGGAAGGTATTGGTTTCCTCGTCCCAAAACGGTTCCGGCTGTCCCTGATAAATCTGCTTTGCTTCTTCTTTGACAAAGTAGTCCTCCAACCTGTTCCCCCTTTTCACTTTGCTTTTACATGAGGGTGAGTAACCAAGTCCTGTTGTACGCGTCAGAGCGCCCTGGGCTTCAAACTTCGGAGGGCCTTGGAGATTCTTTCCCAGTCCCAATCCTGGCATGTAGGATATTTTCTTCATAATCTTGATGGCAACATTGCTAATAACGAAGTCATCATCGATCCTAACTGAATAGATAGACTGAGAGGTATCTAGAGAGAAGCCTCCCAAAGCGATATCTTCTTCTCCGTGTTGAATTTCCAAGAGTGTGGCATTGTCCTCAACAGGGGCATGAATCCCCGAGTCTCCGTGGATAGTAAGCATTCCTGTTTCCAGTCCCAGCCGAATTTTCTGGTGGAGTGTGGAGGGCACAGCCATGATGTCTGGCCGATGTAGCCAGGGCCTTCCCAAGAGCAGATTGAAAGAGGCAGGGATATTCACCACGTGAAATTCTACTTCCGTCTGGTATGGTCCGAAGGTCATGGGTATCATGACAGTCCCAATCACATCCCTCCGAGTGTTGTCATATGCTCGGACCTTGACTTCTGATGGAGAGAAGTCCTTATTTTTGTACCCCAAGCAGTAGGCAACACGGAGTGGACAAACATTAATTGCCGAACCATTGTCCACCAAGATTACAGGCACCGACTTGCCATGGCATTTCAGAGTGATGTGCAATGGTCGATTGTGGTCAGTTCCTTCGGCGGGTAAATCTCGATCAGTAAAGGTGATGGCATGTTTGATGGGTATGGTTTTGATTAGTGCCACAAGCTCATCGGGAGTTATAGCGGAAGGAACCTTTAGCTGAGAGAGTGCTTGGATGAGGCCTTCACGATGGCGTGTGGAATGGACCAGCACATCCCAGACAGACATCTTGGCATGAGTTTGCTCCAGTTGGCGCTTAATCATCCCTTCGGGGTTCTTTTCAGGTCGAGAGGGCTCCTTAGCTGGTGGGTCAAAGGGTCGGAAGGTGCTCTTAACCGGGGTGGTGAAGGGATCAGAGGGCTCTGCGGTTGCAGGGTTGGAAGGTTCCCCAACTTGGAGGTTCGGAGGTTGATAAACACGGCCGCTTCTGGTTAGATGATCAATCTGGCGGTACTTCGATTCCTCACTCCATAGGTCGGCTAGGGCTTTACGCTTGTTTCCGATAGTTGTATCTTGTAGATTAGCGGCCAGATCGGCGATAACTAGATCATCCCACAGATCCTCGGGTGTCCACTTTTCAGCCTCCATCATGGCTTTGTTAACAGTCCATTCTTCGTTTCCCACTTTTACGTTAACCACTTCAGTGTTGGCCCACAAGTTTGCTGGTTCATCTTTCCATAAGTTTATCATGGCAACTTCAGCGTCTTTCGGGAAAGTGATTGATGACTCAAATTCAGCTCCGTCCACGAGGTAGTCCATCGGGTCAAACTCATTGCTAGCAACTTCCTCCTCGAACCCAGGAAGGTTTGGGTACGAGGTGAGGTTCACATTGCCATACAGATTGTTGACGACAAAGTCATTAAAATGAGAGAAATCTGGGCGGAGCGGGGCAAGTTCCGGCCAGTTGTACGTCACCATCTCAGGTGGGTATCCAAGCTGGTATTCTTCACCGAATAGTGTCGGCAGGGAGAAGGTATCCAATGGGTCGTTCCATGCCAAAAGCTGATACTCATCCGGGGTCGGGTCCCAATCCCATTCGGGTACATCTTGGAAGACCGGGTATTCTTCCCCTTGATTTTCGAATAGTGCACACAAAGAGAATCCATCAAGAGGATCTGCCTGGATGTTTTGCCAATCAACCTCCCATCCGGCCTCGAACAAAGGTTCGTCGTTTCTTTGAAAATTGGCAGCTTCAAATTCTTCCCAGTCAGCAATCAATTCTCCCCACGTGTCTTCCCATTCCCAGGTAGAATGGAAGGCAATTTCTCCGAGAATACCATCAACAGGCATTGGTTCGGCATCAGGGAATAGGGTGGAATTAGTTTCCAGGAGACTTGGATCTTCGGCTAGGGTGATTTGGTTGATACGGAAGGGGGTATTATGCTGTGGCAGGGGGTTTGAGACGGTGTTTGGTTTATCTGTGGATGGAGCATCGACAACCTTGTTGTCAATGAGGTTTTGGATTTCATGACGGAGGCGGATGCGGTTGTCGGTGGTATGGCCGGGCATTTGGTGGAAGTCACGGATAGACGCTTTGGTTTAGGTTTGGCGGAATGGTTTGTGGTGGCGGAAGAGGTTTCGACCCCAATGTCCGTGAGTTTCTTAAGGAGAGTGGATCTTGGAGTGTTGAATTGGGTGAAGGTTCGGCTCTAGGATTTTGGTTTTTCGAAAATCTAGTTAACTTCTACAGTTGTGGATGAGGTTCCTGCCTGATTGGCATTCCCAAAGAGAACATTCTTGTTTCTGAATCGCCCGTTTGGATTTTGACCCGGATCCCGATTCTTTCTTCTCGAAAGTTCCATCCCGCAGAGCCTCCTCTACAGCCAATCCTTGAAAAATAAAAGTTTCAAAATTTGGGGCACTGAGAAAGAACCATGTATGGTGCAAAAGAGCTTGGCAAGTTCTTGGTTATTATCCGTATTTGTTCTTTTAGGTCAGGCTTATTCTGCATCTGGGCTGCCTTTGCCCTCCAACGCTTCACAAAATCAGCAAAGCTTTCCTTCTCACCCATCTTAGTGCTTTCCAGCTCCCTCGTGGTCATTTTCAGGTCAACATTGAAGTCATATTGAGCCACGAAAGCTGTCCCGATGTCTTCCCAAGTCCTTTTCTTGGATGGTTCGAGAGAGAGGAACCATTGCAGGGCTGGACCGGACAAGGATTCACGGAAGAGTTGGGCCATAGCTTCTCCTTCGATGCCGCGCATAGTGAGGGATCCGACATATCCTTGAAGGTGGGCTCTCGGGTCGCCGGTTCCATCGAATTTTGTAAAGTCCACTCCTTTGAACTTTTCTGGCAGCTTGGCATTCGGAAAGAGGCATAGTTTCCTCATGTCGATTTCTCCTTTTCCAAGCCGCTTGGTTTCCTGGACAGATTCCTCCAATTTGCCAATCTTATCCATGATAGCGGCCAAGTTGGGGTCGATTACTGGTACCTCAACTTTAGGTGGTTGCTCAGATTGCAAGGAAGTCTTGATTAGGAGCTTGTCAGTGATTTCCTGCATGCTTTCCATTATCATATTCATGTCATTTTTCATAGAGACTACGGCGGCCTTAAGCTGTGCGTCAACACCGGCGAGGGATTGCTTAAACTGAACATCCATGTTGGCCACGTTCTGCCTGAGTTCCTCCATTCCGTCTCCCTGATCAGCCATGGGTAAGGGATTTTCGGTCGGGAATGAGACTACGGATTCTTCTACCACAGTTTCTTCCTCTTCCTCAATTTGGACCTCAAACAGCGGAGGTCCTTCCAGGGTGTCTACGCGAACTAGTCTTTGGGACAGACGGAACCAATTGGGTACAGCTTCTTTTCTCCGCAGGCGATCAATGTTGGCAACACTGGTAACAAGTCAAAAGGGAGCAACTCATAACCAATCCGAATACTCGCCCTACTTCTACCCATCTCCTAGAAACGAGGCCTAAGACCTACCGTGGCTCGAATCTCACTTAAGACGTCCATACAGAAGATTTCTGATAGCCCGGGTAGGTGCCGTCAGGTAGGTTAAATTCCGAACGGGTCGGAACCAGAGGCAATCTCCTTATCGTGACCATCCGAGACAGAGCAATGTGGCTACCGGAATCCAGATACGGACATGCTTAAGGCTAGACCCAAACCAAGGGAGCCGTTCGGGCACGGCAAACACCGGAGGTATCACAAACTCCATGGATTTAAGGTCTCCTTGACCGACCGGAAGGCCCTAAAGAATTCTAAGGGAACCTATTCCTCTAGCCCATAAGATGCAATGATGTGTGAATGCTGCGTGTGTACAGGAATAAAAGCACGTAAGCAGAATATAACACATAAGTCCTAGCCATGGGTTCCTGTCCTAGTTGGGAAGGTTCTATGGCTATGTACAAGTGCAAAGGCTGGTTTTGGTCTCAAAAGGGTTTCCCGGACTAGAACCAAGATGTGCTACCCCGTGTCGAGTGTATTGCAAGACAACGGTCGTACAGCACGATGGCTCATCATAGTCGAGGGTTGCTAGGCATTCCGGGAGAGCTTGTCACCGGTAAATCGGGCAAGATAGCCGAAACACGCATAGCGAGGCTTGTGCGGTGCAAAAGTGTACAGGATAAAAGAACTTAATATTCCGAAAAATATTTGAAAATCCCCCTTTAGAAAACACTTTTCAAGTTTGGCCCTCTTAATCATCCAATACTTTTATACATTTTTTTTTTAAAAAAAAAAGTATTGAATAAATATTCTCCCCAGCAGAGTCGCCACTGTGGGCTCCCACGCTCGGAAAAAGGCGCTAGCACGAAGAGTCGCCACCCGGGTTTTTGAGATGGGTCACCCGGGAAACCGAGGAGTGGTTCGAAAAAGGTTTTTGATCTAGCGAAAACGTCAAGACGTTGGGTTCGGGAGCCACATTACGAATGAGGAAGGTTTTTCTTTAAAAAGCACTCCATTCTCCCGGTAAGACCGGTCTCTACTTGATGTTTTAAAAAGGGGGGGGGAATCTTCAATATTATTTGGAATATCAAACTCTTTAATAAAGCACGTAACGGGAAAGGGACATGGGAAATATATCACATTGACGTGCAAGTGGTGCTATCTGTATAGTCGTGATAAAATGACATGAATAAATGGAAGTAAATAACATTCAACAGACTGTTTGGACCTCAGAATACAGCTCACAGCACCCTGAGATGCCGTGCGAGGCATCTCAACATGCCGTGCGTGGCACCTGCTCTGCTGTAAGACTGTTGGGCCTCAGAATACCGCTCACGGCACTCTGAGATGCCTTGCGAGGCATCTCAACATGCCGTGCGTGGCACCTGCTCTGCTGTCAGACTGTTGCAGTCTTTCAAAACATCATTTAGCTCACTGGTTTCTCTGTACATCTTTTGAAAACTCACGAATGGCCTCACGGCGGTCAGATCATCCCAAGAACGTCATTATCCTTCTCAAAACATAGTTTTAAAGTAGTTTTCAACGTTTTTGATCACTTGGGATGATCTTGAAAAGATTTTAGAAGAGCCGGAACATGGCTTGTAGATATGGTCTTATTTTAAGAGCTACAGAAACAGTAGACAGCAAAAACAGGTAACCACAGCGGAGGAAAACTCAGATCCAGTCAGCCTGTTCACAATAGCACTAGTGTGCACCATGCCGTGCGCTAAGGGTCAGGGTGCCGTGCGTCTGATCAACAGACCGCGCGGTTCCCCAACCTCAAGATGTTGTTGGTTTTATTTTATGAAAATAGGTTTTGAGTCAGGATCTAACCAAAAGGGATTAGATCTACTGACAGAAAGGTCCCCTCAGGACCAGAACGGAATCTAGTCCGAGGAAACTAGTTTATACCTTTGGTTTCGAGCTTGATCGAGGATCGTGGATGCAAGGATGTGGATGGATCGTCAAGGATGTGGATGGGGGAGGTTAAATGAGACAAAGGGAGTATGGGTGTGAGTGAAGGTTAGGTGTTTTGGGGGTGATGAGTCTTTGAAGTTAATGAAGGATCAACTTCAATGATGAGAATGGAGTGAGTGAAAGCACTTAAAGAAGGTCTTTTGGGAATGACATTCTTTAAAGCTTGGAAATGGTAATGGAAATAAGAAAGTGGGTGTAGAAATTTAGAGAGAGAAAGTAGAGTGAGAAAGCCAAGAGAAAGGCAAGAGAGGGACTCAAAAGAAAGGCTAAGAGGGACCTCTTTCCCTTGAGTGGAGGGGTTAATTTATAGGCAAATGGCCAAGGATTTTGAATTCAAATGGTGGAGGTGTTTTCTGGGCGGGCCAGAAGTGCATTTTCGGCTGAGCCAGTCATCAGCTGTGGCTCACACTGGCGTGGCCGATAGCTTTCTGAGCCAGCCAGCTTTTTGCTCAAGGTGCCGTGCGGAAGGGTTTGCCTGCGCACGGTCCCTTGAATTTCTCAAGGTGCCGTGCGCTCCAATTTGGCTCCGCACGGTACCTCCTCCTATGGTCCAGGGCCTTTTGGGCCTTTTTTTTATTGGGCTTGGCTGGGTTTGTTGGATTTGTTGGGTTTTTGGCTTTAAAGGAGATCCTTTTTCAAGCTCGCAAAGGTATCGTTTCCTCTATTTCATCATCGGGGTGGACAAAGACTCTCCGAAGTCCGAATTGGGGTGTCTACAATAATAAGACCAATGTTACAAGTAACAATTTAATTTAACTACAAACACATAACATATATATAATTTAGAACAATAAAACAAACACAAAAACTTAATATTACAAAACAAATTAAAGTACAATCCGAAGCAAAAAAAAACATGCAAACCACGACTACAAACAGAATGGAAAAAAAAATGATGCGAAAAAAACAAATCTGGTAAGGGAGGGGCAAATTTGGTAAAATGAAGGGAGTATTATGGGTATTTTGGTAATACAATCTCATAATCCGAAAATGGAAATCCAAAAAACTCCTCCAACCCAGATTTTAGTTTTTGGCTCCTAAACCCATAATCCGAAAATCTATTCTCCCAAAATCCATTCTCAACTCAAGCTGCCAAACACTCATAATCCGAACATGAGAATCCGAAAATCTGAAAATTGACTTGCCAAACACTCCCTTAATTCTATTCCTATTTACATTACATTCCATCCTACCAAACGCACCCTTAATTCAATAAAGAAAGCCAACAAGCACCCAACTCCTCTGTTCATGTCATCAAGTGCATCAACAAAAAAAAGCTAAAACCAGCTGAAACAAGTTTTGAGACAGAATGGTGATTTACTCGGTTAATATCTACAAGGGCAGTTGGTCTAATGGTTGAGTAGCAGCGCTAAAGTGTTGTCACTGTTGTGAGGTTATGGATTTTTTTTTTTTTTTGAACGGAAATTGTGGATTGAAATTACGATTAAAATAGGTTATTTACGATGTGAATAATATCTACCGTTTAGAAAGACCAAACCACATACTAAAACGAAAGAACCTTTTAATTTGATTTAATTTCTCATAATCCAACTTTTGTTTAAATCTTGGGAAAGGTAACAGAACTATAGAAACTACAGTGACCAAACCTTCGAATTTTTGGTATTTGACTATTTGAATTCTATATTCTAAAGAGGAAAGTCCACTTTCACCCCCCGTGGTTATCGCCATGTGCGGATGTCCCCCTTATGGTTTAAAACTGACCACATAACCTACCTGTGGTTTTGAAAATGTGCGGATAGACCCCCTGCCGTCATATTTTCCATCCATATTAACGAACACAACATTAAAAGAACGTTATACCCCCATCACATCCATTGATTCTTCTTGTTTTTTAAATCTAACCACACCATCCCGTATACCAAAAATTGAATCCAAACCGTTGATATTGTAAATTTTGACGAGTACTACGTTTATGCCAAAATTCAAGTCAATCAAAAAGTGAAAAGCTCATGGTTAAATCGATTTTGTTATGAAATTAAAATTTCAAATTTGAATTTACTAAAAATTAGATCACTAGGTTATTGATGCCTGATCGAGATGATTTTTTACGGAGATACTCTATTCTTTATTTAATACATTATGAACGACTCAGATTATATTTTAGAGATGTGTGAGATACACCTCCGTTAATATGGATGAAAAACATGACGGCAAGAAGTCTATCCGCACATTTTCAAAACCACATGTAGGTTATGTGGTCAGTTTTGAATCATAAAGGGGTATCCGCACATGACGATAACCACAGGGGGTAAAGTGGACTTTCCTCTATTCTAAAACTATTTTTGCGGGTTTGGAGCCTTTAATATATAGGGGTCACTGTTTCACTGATATTCCAAGCGGCAACCACTTTGTGCATATATTGTTGAAGGTTAAATTTGTCTCCAATCTCCGCCACCCATACCGCCAATGATTGGAGAGTATATGGGTTATGTTATTGTTGTTGTACTGTTGCGTGCTTGAATTATGTTTAATTTTGATGGAGTCCAATTTAAGTCGTATATAGGCTCTTTCTGGGTTCAGTTCGATGATTGAAATCAATTAATTTCTAGAACTTGTTGAGAATATTAACCATTTTAAAAATTATGTTAATCAAATATTAGTCAATTTGACCACAAAATAAAATCTAGTTTACGTTATCCAAAATTAAGAATTAAAATGTTATTTCCAAACTCACTCTATATAATTAGGTAATTGATTATAAAACCATGGACATCCATTCCTATCCATCATACCTATTCTCTCTTTTATAGGAAAATAGATTATCATACCCATTCGACATGGTCATTACTACTATTATATATAGTTTACCCATATCGTGAACATATTACTCCCTCCGTCCAAATTGTTCATGTTTTAACTTTTTGTGTCACTCAAACAATTGTTGATGTCATAATCTATAATGTTTTTCATAATTTAAAAAAATTGGTTTAGTAAAATTATTTGAGATCTACCAAATAAGATATATATTTGATAAAAAAATATTATAAATTAAAAGATATAGCCAATTTTTTTAGAGGACCCAAATAGTAAACAGGACCAACAATTTGGAATTGAGGGAGTAGCACATGCACGTGGTGAGAGTTGGTTTCTTCTTTTGTGCTTCTCCAAGAATATGTCGTGCATTGGCTTATTTCATCTCCATAATTGTCAAAAATTTTGCCTATCTTAGCTCTCAACACTAGGAGAAATTTTGCCCATTTACCTGTCAATTATTTTTCCACACGAAATTTCATCACTGTTGGAGAGTAAGGGTAATGCAAGTGGAATTATGGAATAATAGGGATGAAACATCCCTATAAACAAATTCCTCCATGCAAAATTGCCTTTACCCTTGGCAAAATCCCATGTGAAACCTAAATTCCATCTCAATAAACCTGCCCTATAACCACTCAAAAACTAAGATTGCAGTTTGGTTATTGGGAACAAACCATCTTACACAATTAATACTAATGAGACGATATATTAGATCGAAACTATTTTTGGAAAGTTTGAAAGTAATGGTTTGGGTGAAGCTTCTGCCTAGCCATGGCTGGCTATTTATAGTACACATACAACGCCTTTACAAAAGGCGCTATACCAACTTATAGCGCATTTACAAAATGTGTTTTGCTCACAGTAATAAAATATTTTCCTACAAAAGGTTGGTCATCAAAGTGATTGGGTGGCCTTGGACGTATTCCACATACAACGCATTTACAAAAGGCGCTATTAACAACCTATAGCGTCTTTACAAAACACGCTACGCAATTCATATTAACATACCCGGGCTGATCACCCAACCCAACAATTATCTATAATAGTATATGTTGGTGGACAAATTGTCCAATATACAAACGGCGATCCATGGTACAGTGGCGGTACGGCCCTTCATTTATCAATAGAGTGCGGTATAACACTTTCAAAGCTGCAAGAGATAATACCAAATGCTGCAGGATTGCCATACACATTCATGAAAATAAAATATCGCTTTCCGAGTATTAGGATTCCAAACCCTACATATCAACACGTTGCACTAGATATCCTGGACAATATTGACGTAGATTTATTTGATGTTCACCGCGAAATTCCCTGTTACATTCCCATTTTATTCATTGAATCTATGAACGTTCCAGAATACCTCGGTATCGTATAAGAACATTTTCCTGGAGAAAATTCTCAACCGCAACATTACGATAACGAAACAACATTTGGTAAGGTTTAATTTTTTTATTAATATACCCATCTATACATACTGTACCAAATGGGTGCTAATGGTTAAAATTACTGTGCAGGAGATTTTTCAGCCCAATGTTCTCAATATTGTTACAATTATGACACAACATCCTTCCGAGACCAAAGTTCTGCACAATTTCCGTTCCACTATACAACTATTCGTGGAAGCGTTTCATAACTATATGATGAACACATACAAGAAGAGCATGAGGGTTCGGACGAGGAAACAGACGAGGCATCAGAGAGTTCGTTGGAGGATGTCGAAGCTGGCTTGGAGGCCGACAGCTTCGAGGACGACTACATCGATGGACAAGGAAACGCAGTTCCGACACACAAGCCGCCATGCCTCATGTACACACAAGACACATGGTCAAACATTATTGACCCCAGTCCACCAATGCCGACCCGAAGTCATCTGGGATGGGACGGGAGATGAGAATTTTTTGAGGGACATGTGATTATTTCACAACTCGTTCTGTTTGATTCAAAATCAAATTGTAAAAGCCGTGCACATTCATTATGTTAAGTTTTTTTCCCGCAATTATTCTCTTCAAATGATGAGTTGCAATATGCTATGAAAAAATTCTGCATGACAAGGAACTATGTTGTGAAGACACATAAATCTGCACCCAATCAATTGACCTACACATGCAATAGATAGATCTGCACCCAATCAATTGACCTACAAATGCAATAACAAGACATCCTACGGGTGGCGACTTCGAGCATCTATCAAGGCTAATTCAGACATGTGGAAAGTCATGAAATATACAGGGCCCCATCATGCTTGGCTATGAATGTTACCCAAGATCACGCAATGCTTGATGCTCACTACATGGCAAATGAGATGACTGAAAATATTGTATCAAACTTCAGTATGAAGATCAAAACGCTGCAGTTATTCATGAAAAAGTTAACAGATGGATACATGCCATCATATTCAAAGACGTGGGCAGCTAAGCAGTTGGTTATATCGCGTCTGTACGGGAATTGGGACCAGTCCCACGCAACACTCCCAGTATTCCTACAAGTCTTCGAACAAGCCAATTCGGGTACGCACACTCTGTTGTTATACAAGGATTCAGGGTTACCAAGATGTGCCACATTTGACAGACTATTTTGGGCATTCGCACCGGCAATCGAACGGTTCAAGCATTCTCGACCAGTAATTTCTGTTGATGGAACTTCCTCACAAAAAGGTACAAAGGGACGTTTATTGCAGTCACCCAAGACGCTGAGAACCAAATAATGCCAATTGTATTTGTCGTAGTCGAAAAGGAAGATAGGGACAATTGGGGATGGTTCCTCTCTTGCATTAGACACTTCGTAACCAAACAACAAGACTTGTGTCTCATTTCAGACAGGCACTCCGGCCTCTTGTCATGGCTGGAGGATGATTCAGCATATGATTGGAGGCCCCCGCATGCTTACCATTGTTACTATCTCCGTCACTTGGGATCAGACTATCATCGTCGATTTCAAAAATTAGTGGGAAAAGAAGTCAAAATCTACGCAATGAAATGTCAAAAGAAAAAGTTCAAGGCCAAACTAACCTGATTGAAAAGGTTCGCCAATGAACTTATATATCAAGAACTTAAGCAGTTCAACAAAAACAGGACGTTTGCATATGATGGAGGTAGGCGGTATGACAACGAAACTACCAATTGCTCTAAGAGCTTCAATGGGGTCGTAAAAGAAGCCCAACACCTCCCGATCATAGCAACTATTATGTTTACCTTCTACAAGTGTGTAGAGTACTTTGACGATAGGCTGGTGAAGTCAATGGATACAAAAGCCAAAGGGAATAATTTTAGCTTATATGCAAAGAAAAAGTACGATCATTAGAAAGAAAAACGCAGTGGGACAAAATGTCATTGTGTTCGACAGGGCCGCGGGCTTGTACGAGCTACATATGCCAATCAATCGAACAAGCCCATACAAAGGAAATAACAAACACATAGTTGACTTGACTAACAAGACGTGCACTTGCAACAAGATTCGGTTGTGGAAAATACCCTTTTCGCACGTTATTGCGGTTTGCAACAAAATGCATATTGACTCTCTTAATTACTTCGGCTAATATTGGACGATTGACGCAACAATTGCCATGTATGGATCTCTCCCATTCAAGCTACTGCCTAACCAAGCCCACTGGACGTCGCCAAGAATTCTTCTAGACAAAGAACGTCTCGGAGGCCAAGGCTGCCTGAACGTGAATCGAATCCAAAATGAGATGGATGATTTGATTGAGTACCAACTGCCACAGACGTGCTCAAAGTGTGTTCAACAAGGTCACAACAAGAGAAGATGCGGAAAATGAAAACCATCGTCATCTTAATCACGTAATTCAAATTACATGTCATGTAAAATGATGTTTTTATATGAAAAGTTTCTACTCAAGAAGTCTTTTATGTACTATTATCAATGTACTCGTGAAGTTTTTTATATCAAATCTATTACTATCCAATCTTTTTCAAGTTAATAGTAATTCTAATTTTTTTAATACGGATTGTGAGAATTTTTAATTTCTTCGTATCCAGTCTTTTAATATCTTTAAACATATGATATTAAAAATTCTAATGCTTTGTGTAAAAGAAAATAGGATTGCTTACATAACGTATTTGTAACGCCCGACTTTTCGGGAGCAAAATAAATAATTTCTTGAGGAAATTTTGCTAAATAAATATAATTTTCCAAAATAAATGTTTAACAATTACAATCTCAAGATAAATCTACTGATTCAAAGTACATCAACTTCAGAGCCGACTCTAGGCTTGACACAGATTCCAAGCATACTCGATCTTCGTTCTTTTGATATTTCTTCCATGCCGAACTGCTCCATCATTGAATCATCTCCGTTGAATCCTGCGCTCTCTGGCAAATTGATCGCCGAAGCAATCGATTTGCCAGGATACAGACGTATCCATGAGTGATAAATCACCCAGTAGAATAATCCAACCCAACCACCCCTCTTACTTTACAACTAGCAAACAGCAGGATAATAAGGATGCGAAACATAAAAGTAAGCAGAGGTTTTTCACATAAATCAGTTTATTACTATCCATTAACCTATCATGAAATCTAAGATCTCATCCACGAGATCTTTCCTCCCATAACCACTAACTATGACCGTGTCATGGAAAATCCCCCCTTGCTTGTCCTGCACCGGGTCCCAAACGAATTCACCTAAGTTATGTACTTCGTATGAATTCATTTAAGACCATAGCAGGGGGCACGATTACCCTTTGGAACTTCTCATGGCGTACCATACATTAGGGTCGCCACCATCCTTAAGACACTACCTATGACCGTGTCATGCGACAATCCCCCTTGCTGGGCCTGCAAGGCACGATTACCCTTTGGAACTTCCCATGGCGTACCATACGTTAGAGTCACCACAAAACATCATCGGGCCCCGCAGGTAACCCATTTCAACACTGGGCCCAACAGGTCACCCTTGCCATGGCCATCATAATCCAATCTCACAATTCTAACACTTTACCTTTTCCCAATAACTTAGCATCGTCTATGTGAACTATATTCGCATACCACCCCATGTCTCTAGAGTCCAATCTAGCATTCAAATCAAGTATCAACACAATATTATTCACAATAATAAATAAAAACGAATAACAAACGGATCAAAACGAATATTAGGCAAATGCAATCACACAACTTTTTATGACCGGGCCGCTGCCCTTAATCTTGTATGGCCACAATATCAATAATAAGATAGGAACTTTTATATAAGACTTTAAAAATAATTTTCTAGGCTTTTATTAATTATTTTAAGTAATTAGATTGATTAAGAAACTAATTAAATACAATAATTAGGTAAAGATATTAGAATAATTATCATGATCTTAGTAAGAGTCTTAAAGGTCCTATGTAACATGTTTGAGTGTCAAAAGTTGGGTTCGGAGGGTCGCAGAATTATTTTAAGAAAGGTATTAATAAAATTGGCCAAAAGTGAAATAAATGGTTAATAAATAATCTAATAATTAAAAATATGTTGAGGTTAGCAACGTTTCGTCTTCGGAATGTAAAGAGTCTAAATAAAATTACTCCGGTATTAATAACATGGTTTATATTATCGTAAAGTAATTTTGGTTGAAAACACCGTAAAAATAATATTTAATAGCAAATTAAATAATAATAAAAATATTAAATTATCTAGATATCATCTTTGAGATGCGAAGAATTTAGGAAAAATAATTTGAGTGTTAAAAACATTGTTTGGAAGGTCGCAAAGATTTTTTTTTTTTTGGAAAAAAACTGGGTTTCGTTAATTCGATTCAAATTTCGATTCTTTTTTTTTAATCATAAAAACTAACATCTTAGCACATTAATATACTTAGGGAGAGGTAGGAGAAGGATTATAATACCTTTAATCCGGACGAAACGATTCCGTGGAGTCCGGTGGGTTTTCGTTTTGGCGGCGAAAGATCGGTATTCTAGCAGCAACTTTGGACTGGAGTAACTTGACCAAACCTCTACTGTTTTGGACGATTCTTGTGTCTAACGTGAAGATCTTGAAACGTTCTACAACTTTTGTGAAGAAGCCGAAACCCGAAAACCATTTGAACTAGGAGAAAAGTGGGAGTTTTCATAAGTCTTGTTTGCTGTCGGGAACAGAAATTCGAAAATCTCATTGAACTTTGGACAGCAGTAACTCTATCAATCTTTTACCGTTTCGGGTGATTATTGGGTCAAAATCAAAGCTCTCAACGCCCTCTACAACTTTTGTGAAGAGACTTAAGCCTAAAAATGACAGCAACTAGGAAGAAACAGGCCGTGAATAGAGGGACGTGATATGGACGGAAATTGAGAGGGTGTGATCCCTCTTTTCTTGTTTCTGTGTTTGCAGTGGACTAGGAGTGTTGTATTGTGAGAGAGGAGAGAGGTATTTATAGAGGATAATTAGGGAGGTGGTGGAATGAAGGAGAAGAGAGAGATATAGTTTAGGAAGAGTTTGGAGGGGAGTAGAAGATTGATTTTGGTAGGATGTTGGTTAGATAGGATAAGAGATGAGTATGAATACTTGTATATCTAAAGTATAAATATATATCCAACACAAGTATGTAAATAATATCAATTATACACATAATAATATATTTTAATTATTCAATCTAATTCGTTATTGAATAAGAATTTAACATTTCAAATTTGTATTAAAAAAAAATAGGCTGAAAATCCGGGTCGTTGCAGTATTTCCAGAACACGCTATTAGGGTTAGACTTATAATGTATTTTGAAAATTCGAGGTTAGGGTTGTAAATATAACTCATTTTCATAACGGTTTTAATTTTTAACCTACATGGCAACCAAGTGCCACTTACTATGGCCACATGGCGCCTAACCCCTATAACGCGTTTTTAAAAGGCACGATAACCTATGTTTACAAAACGTTTCAGAAGATGAGTATTCTTTCAATTTGATTAAAAATTAGCGTCCGGCTCCCATGCCCCAAACTGGTATTGGGCCATCGTGCCCCTTTTTTTTTTTAAACCGTTGGATCTTCTGATTAAATCTCAGCCCTTGATCCATCCCCCCTCTCTCTCCTCTTAACCTTCTAAACCGGTTACTTTCTCACTCTCTCTCTCTCTCTCTCTCCCTCCCTCTCTCTCCCTCCCTCTCCCTCTCCCTCTCCCTCTCCCTCTATCTATCTATCTTCTCTTCTCATGCCACACACCTGGGAGCCGAACGCACGCCATGGCCTCTATCCTCCTCCTGTCCTCTGCCATAGCAGTCCCTCCACACCAACTTCTCCACAACATTCTTGGACGCTCCTCCACAACATCTTGTCTTCTCCTTCATAGCAGTTATCACTCGAGGTACCTGCCCTTTCTCTCTCTCTCTCTCTCTCTCGCACAAAAACACACACACACACACAGTGTGGGTTGCAACCCCCCCTTCTCTATCTCCCTCCCTCTGGGCCGAACACACACAGTGTGGGTTGCTTGGGAAAATTGGAAAAGATTTAGGGTTTTGTGAAAATCAGGGTAGATTTAGGGTTTTGTTTAAACTTTTCTGGACTGTTTTTGTTCACATGTGCAAGTTCTCCATAGCCGCGGCTCTATCCATATCTCCGCCTTCTAATTGCTCCGTTCCGTTCACGCTTTGGGGCACCGTACTGAGAGGGGAAAAAAAAATTGAAGGACAATTTTTCAAAATTAAATCCAGTCAATTTGAGCCTTATATCAAACTGGTTTGATAAATTGAAGACTTTAATCTCTAGATGTTTTATGAGCATATCATCGAAGTACAAGTCCCTATCCTACAGTATTATTCACTATAGTGTGCGCAAAATGAAGATGGTTCATATGCTTTAATTATGGTTGAAATTTTATGTGTTTTTTTTTATAATCAACATGTAACTAAAATATACTCTAAAAAGTATATTAAAAAAGATATTAAAGGTCAGAGGCCATCAAATTATTAAAATTTGGATGAATCCATAGCCCTGCTACTGCTAGCCCCACATACAATAACTTTGCCCTTGCACTTCTTTTTTTTTTTTGCAAATATTGCATTGGGGTTAGAGGGAATTAGTGGGCCAAAGAAATTTTTAATATTTTTCCATATACTCGAACTCCAAACCTCCCTATTGCATTGTAATTAGCTATAGCAGTTACCTTGCGTGATCGACAGCCTTGGAGAGCATTAATGCAAACAAATTTTATATACAAAAGGCTCCTTGTAAAAATAGTTCAACTAATCGCGACTTGTGTAGCTACTTTACTAGCCCTAATTTCTCTTTGGTCTTTGACTCCAACATCGGAGTCTCATTCCGACCAACTTGAGCTAGTCGCTAGTCAATACTAGTCGTAGGCCTAGGGCATAGTACTTCAATGGCACACCTAGGGGTGATTTCGGTTCGGTCGGTTCGGTTTTTGGGGATTTTAACAACCGAAAAATCGGTTCGGTTTTCCATTTTCAGCTACCGAAACCGACTGAAAGCAACATCGATTTTTTCGGTTTTGGTTTCGGTCGGTTCCTTTCGGTTTTCGATTTTGTCTTGTCGTCCATCATTTGGGCCTAAAAAAATGGAAAAGAGTAATGAAATAACAAGTGCAGCGATCCTCCGAAGATATACTTGAAATAACACATATATTGGGCCCAAATCTCCTCTATAAACTGATTTTCAGAGAAGATTAAAACCAAAACAAGAAACCAAGATGGAGTGGAGTACGCTGGAACCAAAAAATTTAAACAAGTAAAGACTTACCCTTGAAATCTGTAGGGATCTGCGAACGGGGGAAAGGGGGGAGATGGAGGCGAATAGGAGGGGGGCGGCCGGTGGTGTGGGTCGGCGACGATGGAGGCGACGACGATGGCTGGGTTTGGTGGAGTGCGACTGTGCGAGAGAGAGGGAGATCGATGGAGTGGAATACGCTAGAAGACGTGAACCAGAGAGAGAGATCAGATGAAGTGGAGTACTGGAGTGTGGCTAGGGCTGTGTGAAGTTCACCTTATACATTGCTTTTAATAAACGGATATGATTTCCCCAACCTTTAGAGATGGACGGCTAGGATTGTAACGACCCGGATTTTTGACCTTATTTTTTTTTTTAATAGTAATAGAGTCAATATTCTTAAGTCTTAATTATTATTTCTAATAATTTTATTAAGTCTTTTACATGCAAATACTATATAGTTTTAGTCATATTATTTTTTTTCACACACATGTTGCACGCATGCACACTCCTACCATCTCTCCCTCTCCTAGTCGGTCTAGACTTCCTCCCCGATCGTAAATTCGTCCATATCTCGTCCAATTGGGAGCCCAAAGGATAAAACCTTTTTCGAATACAACTCTACCACCCTCTTTATAATTTTCCTATATATACTCCACAACTTCGACCCTAGGGCACACCACCAATACCCCACGCTTTACTGAGCCAGAAAAAAGGGGAAAATCGAGGCCAATTCAAGCTCCAATCAATGGAGTTCTAGAGAGAGAAAGTGAGAGAGAGAAAAGTGGGTTTCCTGCCTAGACCCAACCGAGATCCAATCCGATCTATCCAATTGCTTCCTACAACTCCTAGCATCGCCAAACATCAACCAATTCGGTCCCAAGGTTCCCCAATCGAAGAACCCGAAGCTTTCTTCCAAAATTGTCAAGTTTCGATCGAAATCCAATCCGAACCGAATCGAGGTATTATAATTCGATCCGAAGCCTCCTCTAAGTATATTTAATGTTATTAGACATAACCCAATAGCCCCCGTGCCCCCATGCATCGAAACCGAAGCCAAACGAACAAAAAAAGAAATCCCAGCCGCGACCTTGCGGCCGCGAACTTCGGGCGGCCCAGCCGCAAGAACCAGAGCGGCCGACCTTGCGGCCGCGAACTCTCCTCGGCCCAGCTTTGCGGCGGCTGTGATGTTGTTCCGAACTCGTTTTTCGACACCCCGAACTTCGTTTTTGACCCCCGAACCATTTTTCATAGATTCCTCACACTTAAAAGATCATACCTTGTTAATTTCATATTTTTTTTATTTAATTATATATTTATTAAATTTTTATTCGTCATGTAAAAGTTTACAAACTAAAAATCCTCGCGACCTTATAAACTACTTTATAAATTCCCGTACTATTTTTCCTCGGCTTCTAACATATTAAAAATCATAACTTGCTGATTTCATATTTTATTTATTTAATTAGCTATTTATTAGATTTTTATTTGTTTTTAATTAAAGTTATAAACGAAAAATAATTACAACCTTCCAAACGATATTTTTAACATCTAAACTATTTTTTCTAGACTTCTTACATCTCAAAGATGATATGTTATTAAAATAATATTTTATTTATTTAATTAACTATTTATTATTATTTACGCATTGTTTCTAAATAAAAATACTTTAAGATATTATAAAATATATTAATAATGCCCGAATAATTTTATTTAGGCTTCTTACAGTCCTGGGATAAAATGATGTTAATCTCAACATATATTTGTTTATTTTATTATTTATTATCTATTTATCCTTCTTTTGTCAATTATCTTAATCTCTTTATTTAAGATAATTCCATGAACCTCCAAACCCGACTTATAGCACTCGAACATGTTGTAAAGGACCTTTAGGACTCTTATTAGGGTCATGATAATTATTCTATTATTTTTACCTATTTAATATATTTATTTAGTATTTAATCAAACTAATTACTTATGAATAATTAATAAAAGTCTAGAAAAATTATTTTTAATCTTTGTTAAATAGTTCCTACCTTATTAATGATTTCTGTGACCATACAAGATTAAGGGCAATGGCTCAGCCATAAGAAGTTATGTGATTACAATGCTTAATATTATTTTGATCCGTCTGTTGGTTGTTGTTAATTATTTTTGAGAATAAAATTATGTCGATGTTGGATTTGAATGCTAGATTGGACCCTAGAGACATGGGGTGGTATACGAAATAGAAATCACTTAGACGATGCTAAGTAATGGATAAATTGTGAAGTTTCTTTCTGTTTAGAGGTTGCCTGCAGGCGTAATTTTGAGATGTGATGAGATTTGTGATGAGAATTAAAACTGGCGAGAGTCCAGTGATGAATTGAGACTGGCAAAGTAAGCCCAGTGAAGATATAAAACTTGGCAAAGTAAGCCCAATGATGTTTTGATAAAACCTGGCAAAGTAAGCCCAGTGATATTTTGATAAAACCTGGAGGTGATCCAGTGATATTTTCTGATGATAAAACCTGGCGGGTAGTCCAGAGATGTTTTCTGTAATAAAACCTGGCGGTGGTCCAGCGACGTTTTATGTTGATAAACCTGGCGGTGGTCCAGTGACGTTTGATGTTGATAAAATCTGGCGGTGGTCCAGTGATGAATTGAGAAAACCTGGCGAGTGTTCCAGAGATATTTTGTGACGATAAAACCTGGCGTGTGTCCAGTGATGTTTCGTGGTGATAGACTGGCGTGTGTCCAGTGGTGCATTGATAGACTGGCGTGTGTCCAGTGATGATTGTGATGTGGTATATAAGATAGGCGAACCCTAGTTGTGATTCAGGCATCATAAGTTATCCCCTTGGTGTAGTATTGTAACTTAGGTTATCTACGACAGCAAAGGGAAGTGATCTCATGGGACCGAGCATGGCTAACGGTTGGGGAGGAAAGATCTCGCGGGGAGATCTTAGATCACACGTCAGGCTAATGGATAGTAATGAACTGGTTGATGTGAAAAATCTCTGTTTTACTTATTCATATCATTATTATCTTGTTTACTTGCTAGCTGTAAAGTAAGAGGGGTGGTTGGGTTGGATTATTCTACTGGGTGATTTATCACTCACGGATACGTTTGTATCCTGGCAAATCGATTGCTTCGGCGATCAATTTGCTAGAGGGCGCAGGATTCAATGATGTTGCAGTTCGACGCAGAAAGAATATCAGGAACGGAGATCGAGTATGCTTGGGATTCGTATCAAGTCTAGAGTCAGCTCTGAAGTTTATGTATTTTGAATCAGTAAATTTCTTAAGATTGTAATGGTTAAACCTTTATTTTGAAAAATTATATTTATTTAGCAATATTTTCTTAAGAAATTATTTTATTTTGTTCCCGAAAAGTCGGGGCGTTACAAGGATTAAGAATAAAAATCACAGTATACAAAAATCGGTTCGTTCGGTTTTTTTTGGTTTGCCATTCCTAAAATCGAAAACCAACCCGAAAAAAATATATTTGGTATTTAAAACCAAACCGAACCGAATTTATCCCCCAAACCGAACAGGAACCGACTATTTCGGTCGGTTTTTTCGGTTTTTAGTATCACCCTAGGCACACCACATCGTATACTTGCGGACTTCTATTTGGGTTTCCGGGTCGCGCGGGTCAATACATGACAAAATACACGCGGGTCAAGCTCTTTTCCCTTTCCCCCAATTTCCTTCAGGTCTGTTTGGAACCTAGGGAAAGGAAAGGAAAAGAAAAGAAAATAAAAGGGAAGGAAAATGGGAGGAAAAGTTTACTATTCATTACACTTGAAATTCTTATTTTCTTCACTCTTTCTCTTCAAACCAAACAATGGAAAGAAAATTTTTTTAATTTTCCTTCCTTTTCCTTTCCTTTCCGCAGGTTCCAAACAGAGCCTTCACGTTCCAGACAGAGAAGAGAAGCGAACGAACGACTCGAGAGAAGAAGAGAACGACTGGACTGAAGAAGAAGATCGAACCGACTGGAGAACAAGGTATCTCTCTCTCCCACTCTCTCTCGTTCGATCATACAGAAATTAGGGTCAGGGTTCGATTTCGATTTATGGGGTTCGTCCGATCGATCTCGAAACCGAAATCGAACTAAAAGAACCGACCTCTGGGGGAGGGGAAAGGGGAGGGTTTCGGTAGTTTTCTTCAATGAGGCCAACTATAACATCAGAGTCAGGAATACATTTGTCGCCAAACTTAATCACAGGCACCTTCCCTTCAGAAAAAAGGGTCAAAATTGCTTTATATGTAGCCACACGTACAATTGTCGCCAAACTTAATCACAGGCACTCCAGCTGATTGAACGTATAGCTTAGTTTGTCGTGTGTGCTGTGTACCTACAGTGCAAATTAAAAGCCCCAAATTCTAAACAATGCTGGATTTTTTGGAAGCCGTTGTTGAGAATAACTTTTTTGTCTTTAGGCGCCTCCATTTGTACAATGGGATGACGATGACGATGAATTATGAAAAAAAAAAAAAGGACTTTTCTGGTACCAGTTTCCTCTTTACCTTTTAGACCGCAGAATGGCTTTCAATCGTACTATGGTGACCATGCTTTGGATACCATGTGAGTATGTGAGTTGTCTTTAATGCGTTAGCGGAATGGGCTACACATTTTATTGTGTTATAGCAATGCAGGGATGACAACTCACGTGGTATACCAGACATGTTCACCAAATGTGATCACCTCTCTGCTTTTGACTACATAACACACATGTATCTGGTAAATTCTGATTTGCTGCTACTTTCCACTTTTAGGGGGGAAAATGCTGAAGAATGAAGCGAACCCTCACATCAGCAAGACAACTCGTTTACCTCGGAAACGCTTCTATCGCGCGAGGGCCCACAGCAATCCACTAAGCGATTCCCACTTCCCCGTGCCTGTCTCCCCTTGTCATGTCGACTACTCCCTTCATTACCCTCAACTTTTTCCATCAGATCGAACCGTCAATTCCAAGATCCAATTTGCAGACATAGGCTGTGGTTTTGGAGGGCTTCTAATTAGTCTTTCAACCCTTTTCCCGAAGTCCTAATGATTGGGATGGAGCTAAGGGACAAGGTGACAGAATATGTGAAAGAGAGGATTTTAGCTCTGAGAGTGGAAAATCCTGGTCAATACCAGAATGTGTCAGTGGTTTGGACTAATTCCATGAAGTACATTCCCAATTATTTTGAGAAAGGACAGCTCTCGAAGATGTTTTTCCTTTTCCCTGATCCTCATTTTAAGGAGAAAAATCATAGGCGTAGGGTGATAAGTCCACACTTGCTAGATGAATATGCTTATGCTCTTTGTATTGGTGGTAATATATACACGATTACGGATGTAGAAGAACTTGGTGAGTGGATGAAAGCTTGTTTGGAGGGGAACCCTATGTTTGAAGCAGTTAGGGATGAAGAACTTGAAGCCGATCCAGTTGTGAAGCTCTTGAGTTCAGCCACCGAGGAAGGGCAGAAGGTTGCAAGGAATGGGGGACAAACTTTTCAAGCAGTTTATAAACGTGTTGTGCCGTCTCTTTGATTTTGATCTCTTCAATTTTGGCGGTTTCCTCGATTCTGCAGCTTGGTGCCCCAGCTTTCTGAAATCATTTTTCCATGCTGTCTTCTGGTACTTGAATCTCAAATTTTCAGCTAGCTATTGTTATTGTTTTCATTTAAGGTCATGATTTTGGCAGTTTCCTCGATGTATCTTTTTTTGACTCGTAATGTTGAGGTCTGCATAATTTCAGGCATAATCCTGGGGTGGGGTTGGTTTCTCATCGAATTCTTGGCTTCCCGGAGGAGCAGAATAAGAATTTGGTGAATTGTAGGAAATAAGTTTGATGGTCTAGAGAAGGATACTCTAAAAGGTAGAAAGAGTCCTGCTTCTAGGGACGCCTTGGGAACCAGTCATGCCGTGAAGTACACAGGATTTGTAGTTAGCGGGGGGTTGCAAACCACATGTATGTAGTAAATACTTAATTGTGACCCGAAAATAGTTGCTACTCTCTATCTGTGACTGTGAGGAAGAGATGCAATTGTTTGTAGATAAGTAGCTCCCAGTTAATATATACATACATGAGACCCAAAACCCAAAAATAGTTGATTCTGATTAGAGGGTTCTTTCGCACACATTCAGGAATTTTAAGAATCTTGTTGGACCCAAGCGGCATGCAAGGGCTAATCCTATTTAACTTTTCCATACTATTAATTTGCAAATATTGGAAGTGTAAATTTCACTAACCTTCCTGAGGTTTTTGATAAAAGCAAGGACCTCCCTGGGATTTTTTGGAAAGTTCATGACTACCCTCCCTTGCTTTACCTGATAATACATGGATACCCCATTTGTGATCATGTCGTCAACCTGATAATACATGGATACCCCATTTGTGATCATGTCGTCAAAAACTTCACTCCTAATTCAACTGATATGTAACCAAAACAACACCATCAGAAGTAACTGCCATGCACAAGGGATTCATTCATTTCTATAAAAATCAATGGCTCTTCAATTGAAATTGTGTATTGAACCTTGAGAAGTTCACCACCGAAAGCATCACCGGACATTGACCATTCCAAGATATGGAGTATATATTTATGTGTGTGTGTGTATTTTGAGTTTGATTTCGATGAGAGAAGGAAAGGGTACCTTCAAATAAAGTTGGGTGCAAAGATAACACTAAGAAATTCTTGAAAATTGGGTGAAGAGTATTTTCTTTCATATTCTTAATTGAGAGGGTGTTTTTGTCATTTTAGCATCATATTTAACGCCATTTAAGTCTATTTGGGCCAAATAAATCGATTTGAATTAAAATTTTGTTCTTATTCAATTTTTTTTTCATATTTGTTAGTTTTTCGTCAAGTTTTTATAGTTTATTGCTTTGTCATGAAGGAAGGAATCTAAAAAGTAGAAAACTAACATTGAAAATCCAAATTTTTTAATAAAGACGGAAAAATTGGCTTGTTGACTTAATTTTGTCTTTATTCCAAAAAATTTTGGTTTCGATCGTAATTTTTACTTTTTAGAATCCTCGAGTCATGACGAAGCAATAATCCATAAAAATTAACAAATAGTACATTTTTTTAATAAGGATTATTTGACCAAAATAGGCCTAAATTGGGTGTCTTTACACTGTCCATAAAAGTTAGAGAGGGTAATGACATTTCAGAAGTCTCTGGGGAGGTTTTGGTTTTGTGAAATACCTCACAAAAATCTCAAGGGAGGTCTTGCTTTTGTCAAATACCTCAGAGTAGGTCAATAAAATTTACCAATAGTATAATTTGCAAGGATATTTATGCTTGCTAAGGAACCCCTCGGCACCCCTTGTATCCGCTGCTGCAGTCATGGTTGCTAAGGAACTGTTATGCTTCATCAAATAAACATAGATCCATAAAATCTGTCTTGAACCTTCTATTGTTAGTTGAGTTGTTTCAGAACCTTACTTTAAGTCGAAAGAACATCCTCATTTTTGTGTTTTTTTTTTGTTGTGTTTTTTTCTCATTTTTTTTTAAATTTTGTTAGATTCGAGTTATATTTTAATAATAATTTGAAGACCCTTGAATCTGTTTTTAAGGGAGCAAAGGAGTGGAACCCAGGAAATCACATATATTGCGCTCGCACACAACAATTTGTATATAACTAGATAAGGGTATGTAGATTTACATATACATGTGTGTGTACGAGCGCAACAATTTGTAAATAACTAGATAAAAGTATGTAAATCTACATATACGCGTGCGTGTAAGTAGGTATCTTTGGACTTTTTTTTGGAGAAGAGTAAGTAATTTTCTCATCGATGACAGGAAGCAATCCTATTAATCAAAAGTCTGCATAGTACTTAACAACTTCAGATGATCTGAACTCGATCCGATGGTATTGAACAAAATTTCAAATAGTAATGGGAATAATATATACAGTACTAGTAATCACTGGACTAGGACATGCATAATAATCTATCCTTTTCTGGCAGTAGCAATCTTCCTTGCAAGTTTGTGCTTCAACAACTTCGTCTCTCTTTCTTTCTCTCTGCGATCCTTGCGAGTTTCTTCCCACGCTACCGAATCCTCCCCATCGCCATCGCCATTATTGCTGCAACCGGCTTCTGCAGTACATGTCTGATTTTTATCGTGTGATTGTTTTCCTTTGTCGTGCTTGAATCCCATGAGGAGAGCATAAAGCCCAGACCCTAAAAGCTCGGCCGGAGTATTTGTGAATGGAGCATAGAGAATAAAGTCTTCTGGATGGCCTGCACTGAGTTTCGCCATTACAGTTGATGATGATTTCGACATTGTTTCAGTACTTTTGACCCCTATGAAACGCAACTTAATTTGGGAAAGAGGAAGAGACTCTACGCTCATATATATATAGTACTTGTGGCCGGATAAACCTTATGACTTCATTCTTCGGATTCCAAATTCAAGTTGTTTTAGGAATGGGGTTATTAATTAGTTTAGTCCTCTGGAGACTTCCGAATCCAAGTAGACATAGGAGAACTGACTTTCCAAATTCAATTTTACATATAAGCGGCTAGTTAGTTTGGCACATTAATTAGGTGTTACTTTTATGTATGTAAAAAAAAAAAATCTCGGTACACTTGCAAGTAATTTGAGTAAACAATTTTCACATTTTGGCACGTAAGTTTTTTTTTATATTACTCCTCTATATTTAGTTACAGTAATAAATTCAAAATTGCCCTTTTTATTTGTGAATGAATATATTGTGACTCAACAAATAAAATTATTAGTAGTTTGTACAGTCGTACAATAAAGAGGAAATTTTAGTGTTTGTGTGAGTGAAATTTCATTTTCGAAAAATTATCATAACTGCAGGCACCGGGATAATATTGCACCCCCCATCTCTTTCTCTCTCCAATCATCTTGATAGGATTGTCATAAACAAGGAGAATTGTTCAGTAGTCTTGGAACCCAAAAATTTTACCACTCGTTCTTGTGGCAGCTCATATACCCTCACAGCTACTCTCTCTCTCTCTCTAAAAACTCAATAGACTTGATTGACTTGCAATATTCAAAGATTCTAAGAAAATGAAGAAGAAAAAGAAGCTGAAGAATTAGAAACTATGGACTCGATTCTGTTTCATTGACTGAATATTCGATATAGCTTACAATACAGAAGCTTATATATAAGAAAAATTAATAATTGCCTCCAAAATTGCAAGTCTGATTATGCTATATATATACCACAAATATGATTCATCTATTCTATCTATCAACCACTAAAGTAAATCATGAATGTAACATAAGATTCACATATAATCATCAATCAATCTCTCTCTCTCTCCCTCCCCCAAATCTATGACCAGACTTCTGCAATCGTCGTCGGTGATGCCATTGGTTCGTCGGTGATGTCATTGGTTGCAGTAGTAAGAGAGGCATCATAGGGTTTGAGAGGAACAAAGGGATTTGGAGAGAGAGAGAGAGAGAGAGAGAGAGAGAGAGCAACCCTTTGCGGAACAAAACGTGCATGAGAAGGAAAATGCCTAATTTTAATACTACTAATAAGGGGTGGTAGTGAAAAATTTGTAAATTTTTATTTGTAGATGCTCTAAGGGGTGTTTTCGGTAATAAATTGTTCTATATCTTTGACCCAATTTTTTTTTTTTGGTATTTCTTTTGCAATTTTGCTGTAAAATTAGTTTTTGATTGTTTACTTGCATCAATAATTTGAAAAATCATCTTTTGTTTTAAAAAAAAACAATGACATTGGGTTGGACAATACAATATAAGGTGTTCAAAATTAACGGAGCTAGGTGTTCAAAATTGATTGAATAGAGTGTTCAATCAATTTTGAGGATGATTGAATGATTTATTCAAAGCAAACAAAATTGAGAAGACAAAAAAATTACAGAGAATGAAAGCTCTTAATAACTAACTAATGAGAGTCCATTTAATTGCCATCATGTCATGGATTGACTCACATTTTTCTTTTATAAAACTGAATATTCGAATCAGTTTGTGTACACCTCAAATTTACCAAACACATAAAGATGCACATGATTAAATAAAAAATATCCACTGGAATCGTATTTTATATGGCAAATTACTCTTCACAGCTGTTAATCCTCCGCCAAGCTAATTGTTTTTTGTGAATTTCTTAGCACATTCTAGAGAGATCCAAGAGAGAGAAACAGTTGTGCATTAAAGTCTCTGCGCAATCAATCAATTAATGCAAAGCACACGTGGAAAATATTTGTGAACCCAACGAATGCTATTCCTACTGTTCAAAATTTGAAACCTACACCTCGCTCTCTCTCGCTCTCTCTCTCTCCTCCCCCCCTTCTCTCTCAAAATCAAACACCAAGATCGCGGCTGCGGGAGAAGATGGGGCTGAACCGCAATCGGCAACTCTCAAATATTCTCCCATTCCAGTAGTGTTTCCTCCGTCTCTTTCTTCCTCGCTTTTTTCCAATCGAAGCGACCGCGAGCAAGTAAGGAAGAAGATCCATTAATTGTAATGATTTTTTATTTTTTTTGATAAGTATAATCGTAATGATTTGTATACTTGCATGGTTGGTATCAGCTATTTGGTTCCTCATCAATCTATCATTTATCAAGTTTAGGGTTTTGTGTTTGGGCAAGGCAGACGGGGACGGAACTTCCTCACCATCGTCATCCTCGGCGTGGAGTCAACGGCAAGCCCAATCTCGGGGTTTGGGATTCCGACCCCAGCAATTCAACGAAACTGTTTCGTACCAACAAATCGAGGATGGTTTCTCCACCAGGTTTGGGGTTTCCGATGTCTTCCATTTTATGTTTTAAGGATGTCATGCGTAGCTTAAAACAACATAAAATCAACTATTCAAAACGTAATCAAAGACCTATTTGGGACAAAACGAGCCTCACCGCATGTTGCCGCTACACAGCCATTGCCTTTCTTAATCTTTTAACCGTGTTTAGCACAAAGATGAGGCTTACATCTTTAGGCTTTAGTTCTCCATTCAGTCAACTGTTCTTTCAACTGCGTTTCTGTCCAATTGCCGGTTTATAGTTTGTGGTTTGACCTCTATTGTCTCATCAGCGTGTCTTCGTTTTGTTTTAATTTGACACTAAATTCTCCTTTTGTCCACCCAACTGATGCTGCTGTTATATTTTTTGTTTAGCGTCAGTATGGTGGCTATGTAGAGTGTGTAGTGGGGAAGAGATGTAGAGAGGACTTTGTGGTAGTAGAAATGGCCAAATGAGTGATCTGGGCAATTACACGCTCGGAAAACGGTGATCAAACTTTCTTTTGAGGGCTTATCACAAGCTTTTTAATTTATTGATCTATATATGTTATTTTCGCTAGTTCTGAGCTAAAGGTAATTGATGGAACAATATTTTATTAGAAATTTGATTTTAATTGGTATCAAAGAATGAAGATATTGTTCCTCTATTTTGTTAAGACTAGAAGTATACTTCTAGCCTTTCTTTCTTTTATGGTTGATATTAGAATTTATTCTTTTTTATTACTGTGTTTGACTGGATTGGGCTCTAATAGTGGTTCACTGTCGGTCAAGTTAAAAGAGAACCTTTACCTGTGATTGCCTTAAATTCTTTGTAGCAGATGTGTTTAAGGCTTTTGCACTCTAAGGTCAATCTCTCACGCGGTGATGTAAACTATGAAGCACGGTCCCGATTTTTACAAATGTACTTTTCCCTTTTCGCCGTAGGATTCAAGAGAAGGAGAAGTAAGATACATAAAGATTAATTGATTTTTTTGGGTCAAATGGCAAGTGTTCTTTATGTAGTACACTTTCTGCATGGCAATAGAGCATCAGTTTAGTATTCAGTAGCAATCTTTCCATTTAATGGTTAGGGCATTAGGATTCTATCTTTCTCTCCTATGCACCTCTTCAGTTCACATTTTTATCACTTGCCGCCACGAGCCCCACCGCATGTTGCCGCTACACAACCATTGCCTCCACCACCTCTATGTCGCTTCCTCTTCCACTTTTCCACTGATCATGGGGTTTATTTGGGTTCCCATGATCCATAGTTTTGGGGTAAATAGAGTTCCGGATTTGAAAGTGACAGCAATGGGTCTATTGGGAGTTTTGGAGTTTTCTTATGAATCTATTTTTCCTTTTTAACTCTTAATTTGTCGATTTTTTGAGTATAGCCTAAACAGAGAAACTATAATATTTTTTTTTTACTTTGCAGGTGTTGCAGAGCTGTTTCAAGGTGATTCTCCTCCACCATTTCTCCTCTCTCTCACTCTCAAAACTGGTATGTCTCCTCTCTCACACACACGCACAAACTGATTCGAAATTGTGTAGTCCGTGGATGTGCTGAAGTGCATGGTTGAAATAGTGAAAAGCAAACGCTCTCCATCTGGTCGATAAAAGTCCACAATGGAATTATTGTGCATGGTCATCATTGGCCTTAATGACTTGGGCATCATCTGACTCCATCGACTTCTTTTAATTTCAAATAGATAGTTTAGCTGCAGCATCTTCGCCAAAGATATTTGTATAAACGTCTGTATAAAATGCCATGTACATATGCAAATCATTTTCGCTTGTTTTAACTTTGCGGGAGTTGCTTATCATTAGTACTCGAATTATTGTATCTTAATTCAGGCACGGGCATATTAGTGGTAAATGGTTTAAGTCTCTAATATTTTTTATCTTTTTTTACGCTGTGGCAGTGTAGTTTTGAGTTTATGTGTGCGTTTGTAGTGTGATCTATTTCAAAATGTGCTCCCATTCCTACTTGCATTTTATGTGTTCGACACAATAGACACACTCATGGCTAACACACTACCCGTCATAATGGACACCCTCATGGCTAACACACTATCCGTCTTGATAGACACACTCATGGATTACATTTTATTAATCATGTAAAAAGCAATGCCACGGATTATTAGTCTTCAAAAGAAAATGAAATATCAAACAGAATTAAACAAGATATTTGTCTCTGAGTCGGATTCTTGTTCGATCATACACAGATCTGAGCCTTTACCCATTATCCCCCCTAATTTCTATGAATATATTACACATACAAACACAATGCTTACTTGCATTTACAGTTTACATATTTCTCGGATTTTGATTGTGAGGCCAATCCCTTCCGGGTTTTGCTGTGATATGTATATGGCTGTGAGGATCAGTTGAGGAGGATTTCAGAGACCAGGATCTGATCCATATCTTTGGGGGGCACACAGAGGGTCTTTAGGAGGCTCTTATGGTCCACTGTAGTTGCAGCCATTGCGGAGTCGGATTCTCGGTTGATCATGCACAGATCTGAGCCGTTACGCTTTACGTCCTTCAATTTCTACGCATATATTACACCCACATTCATGAGACATAGTTACATACATGCATTTACAGTTTACATATTTCTTGATCTGGCTTCTGTGGTTTTAGATGGAAACAAGTGTTAAATGGGGCATCTCTTAGGGGGATTTTGACGATTCGTCCAAATCTTTGTATTTTTGTTTCCTTTTCCTTTTTCCTTTTTGCACTTATTTTTGGTATTTTTCTTTCAAGTCTGACAAAGCTTCATATTTGTTGATTTTGTGGGCACTTCATTACACTTTGTGAGGCTTTTGAACCGAGTCCTAAAAAGAAGAAGAAGAAGAAGAAGAAGAAGAATCAAACCCATGAGTATGAGGCATTGACAGCGAAGGCTATCCCTTTCGGGTTTTTGCACAATAGCTATATGGCTGTGAGGATCAGTTTCAGGGTTGAATTATAGAGACTAGGGTCGGGCCAGTTTCTTGGCAGGGCACACAGATGGTCTGTAGGAGGCTCTTATGGGCTACTGTTGTTGCAGCCATGGCAGAGTCGGATTCTTGTTCGATCATACACAGATCTGAGCCTTTACCCTTTATCCCCCCCAATTTCTATGAATATATTACACATACAAACACAATGCTTACTTGCATTTACAGTTTACATACTTCTCAGATTTTGATTGTGAGGCCAATCCCTTCCGGGTATTGCTGCGATATGTATATGGCTGTGAGGATCAGTTGAGGAGGATTTCAGAGACCAGGATCCGATCCGTATCTTTGGGGGGCACACAGAGGGTCTTTAGGGGGCTCTTATGGTCCACTGTAGTTGCAGCCATTGCGGAGTCGGATTCTCGGTTGATCGTGCACAGATCTGAGCCGTTACGCTTTACGTGCTTCAATTTCTACGCATATATTATGCCCACATTCATGAGACATAGTTACATACATGCATTTACAGTTTACATATTTCTTGATCTGGCTTCTGTGGTTTTAGATGGAAACAAGTGTTAAATGGGGCATCTCTTAGGGGGATTTTGACGATTTGTCCAAATCTTTGTATTTTTGTTTTCTTTTCCTTTTTCCTTTTTGCACTTATTTTTGGTATTTTTCTTTCAAGTCTGACAAAGCTTCGTATTTGTTGATTTTGTGGGCACTTGATTAAACTTTGTGAGGCTTTTGAACTAAGTCCTAAAAAGAAGAAGAAGAAGAAGAAGAAGAAGAAGAATCAAACCCATGGGTATGAGGCATTGACCGCGAAGGCTATCCGTTTCGGGTTTTTGCACAATAGCTATATGGCTGTGAGGATCAGTTTCAGGGTTGAATTATAGAGACTAGGGTCGGGCCCGTTTCTTGGCGGGGCACACAGATGGTCTGTAGGAGGCTCTTATGGGCTACTGTTGTTGCAGCCATGGCGGAGTCGGATTCTTGTTCGATCATACACAGATCTGAGCCTTTACCCTTTATCCCCCCCAATTTCTATGAATATATTACACATACAAACACGATGCTTACTTGTATTTACAGTTTACATATTTCTCGGATTTTGATTGTGAGGCCAATCCCTTCCGGGTTTTGCTGTGATATGTATGTGGCTGTGAGGATCAGTTGAGGAGGATTTCAGAGACCAGGATCCGATCCGTTTCTTTGGGGGGCACACAGAGGGTCTTTAGGAGGCTCTTATGGTCCACTGCAGTTGCAGCCATTGCGGAGTCGGATTCTCGGTTGATCATGCACAGATCTGAGCCGTTACGCTTTACGTCCTTCAATTTCTACGCATATATTACGCGCACATTCATGAGACATAGTTACATACATGCATTTACGGTTTACATATTTCTTGATTTGACTTCTGTGGTTTTAGATGGAAACAAGCGTTAAATGGGGCATCTCTTAGGGGGATTTTGACGATTCGTCCAAATCATTGTATTTTTATTTGCTTTTCCTTTTTTGCTTTTCGCACTTATTTTTGGTATTTTTCTATCAAGTCTGACAAAGCTTCGTATTTGTTGATTTTGTGGGCACTTCATTAAACTTTGTGAGGCTTTTGAACCGAGTCCTAAGAATAAGAAGAAGAATCAAACCCATGAGTATGAGGCATTGACAGCGAAGGCTATCCCTTTCGGGTTTTTGCACAATATCTATAAGGCTGTGAGGATCAGTTTCAGGGTTGAATTATAGAGACTAGGGTCGGGCCAGTTTCTTGGCGGGGCACACAGATGGTCTGTAGGAGGCTCTTATGGGCTACTGTTGTTGCAGCCATGGCGGAGTCGGATTCTTGTTCGATCATACACAGATCTGAGCCTTTACCCATTATCCCCCCCAATTTCTATGAATATATTACACATACAAACACGATGCTTACTTGCATTTACAGTTTACGTATTTCTCGGATTTTGATTGTGAGGCCAATCCCTTCCGGGTTTTGCTGTGATATGTATATGGCTGTGAGGATCAGTTGGGGAGGATTTCAGAGACCAGGATCCGATCCGTATCTTTGGGGGGGCACACAGAGGGTCTTTAGGAGGCTCTTATGGTCCACTGTAGTTGCAGCCATTGCGGAGTCGGATTCTCGGTTGATCATGCACATATCTGAGCCGTTACGCTTTACGTCCTTCAATTTCTACGCATATATTACGCGCACATTAATGAGACATAGTTACATACATGCATTTACAGTTTACATATTTCTTGATCTGGCTTCTGTGGTTTTAGATGGAAACAAGTGTTAAATGGGGCATCTCTTAGGGGGATTTTGATGATTCGTCCAAATCTTTGTATTTTTGTTTTCTTTTCCTTTTTCCTTTCTGCACTTATTTTTGGTATTTTTCTTTCAAGTCTGACAAAGCTTCGTATTTGTTGATTTTGTGGGCACTTCATTAAACTTTGTGAGGCTTTTGAACAGAGTCCTAAAAAGAAGAAGAAGAAGAAGAAGAAGAAGAAGAAGAAGAAGAAGAAGAAGAAGAAGAATCAAACCCATGGGTATGAGGCATTGACCGCGAAGGCTATCCGTTTCGGGTTTTTGCACAATAGCTATATGGCTGTGAGGATCAGTTTCAGGGTTGAATTATAGAGACTAGGGTCGGGCCCGTTTCTTGGCGGGGCACACAGATGGTCTGTAGGAGGCTCTTATGGGCTACTGTTGTTGCAGCCATGGCGGAGTCGGATTCTTGTTCGATCATACACAGATCTGAGCCTTTACCCTTTATCCCCCCCAATTTCTATGAATATATTACACATACAAACACGATGGTTACTTGCATTTACAGTTTACATATTTCTCAGATTTTGATCGTGAGGCCAATCCCTTCCGGGTTTTGCTGCGATATGTATATGGCTGTGAGGATCAGTTGAGGAGGATTTCAGAGACCAGGATCCGATCCGTATCTTTGGGGGGCACACAAAGGGTCTTTAGGAGGCTCTTATGGTCCACTGTAGTTGCAGCCATTGCGGAGTCGGATTCTCGGTTGATCATGCACAGATCTGAGCCGTTACGCTTTACGTCCTTCAATTTCTACGCATATATTACGCGCACATTCATGAGACATAGTTACATACATGCATTTACGGTTTACATATTTCTTGATTTGACTTCTGTGGTTTTAGATGGAAACAAGCGTTAAATGGGGCATCTCTTAGGGGGATTTTGACGATTCGTCCAAATGATTGTATTTTTGTTTGCTTTTCCTTTTTGCTTTTCGCAATTATTTTTGGTATTTTTCTTTCAAGTCTGACAAAGCTTCGCATTTGTTGATTTTGTGGGCACTTCATTAAACTTTGTGGGGCTTTTGAACCGAGTCCTAAGAAGAAGAAGAAGAATCAAACCCATGAGTATGAGGCATTGACAGCGAAGGCTATCCCTTTCGGGTTTTTGCACAATAGCTATAAGGCTGTGAGGATCAGTTTCAGGGTTGAATTATAGAGACTATGGTCGGGCCCGTTTCTTGGCGGGGCACACAGATGGTCTGTAGGAGGCTCTTATGGGCTACTGTTGTTGCAGCCATGGCGGAGTCGGATTCTTGTTCGATCATACACAGATCTGAGCCTTTACCCTTTATCCCCCCCAATTTCTATGAATATATTACACATACAAACACGATGCTTACTTGCATTTATAGTTTACATATTTCTCAGATTTTGATCGTGAGGCCAATCCCTTCCGGGTTTTGCTGCGATATGTATATGGCTGTGAGGATCAGTTGAGGAGGATTTCAGAGACCAGGATCCGATCCGTATCTTTGGGGGGCACACAGAGGGTCTTTAGGAGGCTCTTATGGTCCACTGTAGTTGCAGCCATTGCGGAGTCGGATTCTTGGTTGATCATGCACAGATCTGAGCCGTTACGCTTTACGTGCTTCAATTTCTACGCATATATTACGCCCACATTCATGAGACATAGTTACATACATGCATTTACAGTTTACATATTTCTTGATCTGGCTTCTGTGGTTTTAGATGGAAACAAGTGTTAAATGGGGCATCTCTTAGGGGGATTTTGACGATTCGTCCAAATCTTTGTATTTTTGTTTTCTTTTCCTTTTTCCTTTTTGCACTTATTTTTGGTATTTTTCTTTCAAGTCTGACAAAGCTTCGTATTTGTTGATTTTGTGGGCACTTCATTAAACTTTGTGAGGTTTTTGAACTGACTCCTAAAAAGAAGAAGAAGAAGAAGAATCAAACCCATGAGTATGAGGCATTGACCCCGAAGGCTATACCTTTCGTGTTTTTGCACAATAGCTATATGGCTGTGAGGATCAGTTTCAGGGTTGAATTATAGAGACTAGGGTCGGGCCCGTTTCTTGGTGGGGCACACAGATGGTCTGTAGGAGGCTCTTATGGGCTACTGTTGTTGCAGCCATGGCGGAGTCGGATTCTTGTTCGATTATACACAGATCTGAGCCTTTACCCTTTATCCTCCCTAATTTCTATGAATATATTACACATACAAACACGATGCTTACTTGCATTTACAGTTTACATATTTCTCAGATTTTGATCGTGAGGCCAATCCCTTCCGGGTTTTGCTGCGATATGTACATGGCTGTGAGGATCAGTTGAGGAGGATTTCAGAGACCAGGATCCGATCCGTATCTTTGGGGGGCACACAGAGGGTCTTTAGGAGGCTGTTATGGTCCACTGTAGTTGCAGCCATTGCGGAGTCGGATTCTCGGTTGATCATGCACAGATCTGAGCCGTTACGCTTTACGTGCTTCAATTTCTACGCATATATTACGCCCACATTCATGAGACATAGTTACATACATGCAATTACAGTTTACATATTTCTTGATCTGGCTTCTGTGGTTTTAGATGGAAACAAGTGTTAAATGGGGCATCTCTTAGGGGGATTTTGATGATTCGTCCAAATCTTGAATTTTTGTTTTCTTTTCCTTTTTCCTTTTTGCACTTATTTTTGGTATTTTTCTTTCAAGTCTGACAAGGCTTCGTATTTGTTGATTTTGTGGGCACTTCATTAAACTTTGTGAGGCTTTTGAACTGAGTCCTAAAAAGAAGAAGAAGAAGAAGAAGAAGAATCAAACCCATGAGTATGAGGCATTGACCGCGAAGGCTATCCCTTTCGGGTTTTTGCACAATAGCTATAAGGCTGTGAGGATCAGTTTCAGGGTTGAATTATAGAGACTAGGTTCGGGCCCGTTTCTTGGCGGGGCACACAGATGGTCTGTAGGAGGCCCTTATGGGCTACTGTTGTTGCAGCCATGGCGGAGTCGGATTCTTGTTCGATCATACACAGATCTGAGCCTTTACCCTTTATCCCCCCCAATTTCTATGAATATATTAGACATACAAACACGATGCTTACTTGCATTTACAGTTTACATATTTCTCATATTTTGATCGTGAGGCCAATCCCTTCCGGGTTTTGCTGCGATATGTATATGGCTGTGAGGATCAGTTGAGGAGGATTTCAGAGACCAGGATCCGATCCGTATCTTTGGGGGGCACACAGAGGGTCTTTAGGAGGCTCTTATGGTCCACTGTAGTTGCAGCCATTGCGGAGTCGGATTCTCGGTTGATCATGCACAGATCTGAGCCGTTACGCTTTACGTCCTTCAATTTCTACGCATATATTACACCCACACTCATGAGACATAGTTACATACATGCATTAACAGTTTACATATTTCTTGATCTGACTTCTGTGGTTTTAGATGGAAACAAGTGTTAAATGGGGCATCTCTTAAAGGAATTTTGACGATTCGTCCAAATCATTGTATTTTTGTTTGCTTTTCCTTTTTGCTTTTCGCAATTATTTTTGGTATTTTTCTTTCAAGTCTGACAAAGCTTCGCATTTGTTGATTTTGTGGGCACTTCATTAAACTTTGTGAGGCTTTTGAACCGAGTCCTAAGAATAAGAAGAAGAATCAAACCCATGAGTATGAGGCATTGACAGCGAAGGGTATCCCTTTCGGGTTTTTGCACAATAGCTGTAAGGCTGTGAGGATCAGTTTCAGGGTTGAATTATAGAGACTAGGTTCGGGCCCGTTTCTTGGCGGGGCACACAGATGGTCTGTAGGAGGCCCTTATGGGCTACTGTTGTTGCAGCCATGGCGGAGTCGGATTCTTGTTCGATCATATACAGATCTGAGCCTTTACCCTTTATCCCCCCCAATTTCTATGAATATATTACACATACAAACACGATGGTTACTTGCATTTACAGTTTACATATTTCTCAGATTTTGATCGTGAGGCCAATGCCTTCCGGGTTTTGTTGCGATATGTATATGGCTGTGAGGATCAGTTGAGGAGGATTTCAGAGACCAGGATCCGATCCGTATCTTTGGGGGGGCACACAGAGGGTCTTTAGGAGGCTCTTATGGTCCACTGTAGTTGCAGCCATTGCGGAGTCGGATTCTCGGTTGATCATGCACAGATCTGAGCCGTTACGCTTTACGTCCTTCAATTTCTACGCATATATTACGCGCACATTCATGAGACATAGTTACATACATGCATTTACGGTTTACATATTTCTTGATTTGACTTCTGTGGTTTTAGATGGAAACAAGCGTTAAATGGGGCATCTCTTAGGGGGATTTTGACGATTCGTCCAAATCTTTGTATTTTTGTTTGCTTTTCCTTTTAGCTTTTCGCACTTATTTTTGGTATTTTTCTTTCAAGTCTGACAAAGCTTCGCATTTGTTGATTTTGTGGGCACTTCATTAAACTTTGTGAGGCTTTTGAACAGAGTCCTAAGAAGAAGAAGAAGAATCAAACCCATGTGTATGAGGCATTGACAGCGAAGGCTATCCCTTTCGGGTTTTTGCACAATAGCTATAAGGCTGTGAGGATCAGTTTCAGGGTTGAATTATAGAGACTAGGGTCGGGCCCGTTTCTTGGCGGGGCACACAGATGGTCTGTAGGAGGCTCTTATGGGCTACTGTTGTTGCAGCCATGGCGGAGTCGGATTCTTGTTCGATCATACACAGATCTGAGCCTTTACCCATTATCCCCCCCAATTTCTATGAATATATTACACATACAAACACGATGCTTACTTGCATTTACAGTTTACATATTTCTCGGATTTTGATTGTGAGGCCAATCCCTTTCGGGTTTTGCTGCGATATGTATATGGCTGTGAGGATCTGTTGAGGAGGATTTTAGAGACCAGGAACCGATCCGTATCTTTGGGGGGCACACAGAGGGTCTTTAGGAGGCTCTTATGGTCCACTGTAGTTGCAGCCATTGCGGAGTCGGATTCTCGGTTGATCATGCACAGATCTGAGCCGTTACGCTTTACGTCCTACAATTTCTACGCATATATTACACCCACATTCATGAGACATAGTTACATACATGCATTAACAGTTTACATATTTCTTGATCTGACTTCTGTGGTTTTAGATGGAAACAAGTGTTAAATGGGGCATCTCTTAAAGGAATTTTGACGATTCGTCCAAATCTTTGTATTTTTGTTTGCTTTTCCTTTTTGCTTTTTGCACTTATTTTTGGTATTTTTCTTTCAAGTCTGACAAAGCTTCCTATTTGTTGATTTTGTGGGCACTTCATTAAACTTTGTGAGGTTTTTGAATCGAGTCCTAAGAAGAAGAAGAAGAATCAAACCCATGAGTATGAGGCATTGACAGCGAAGGCTATCCCTTTCGGGTTTTAGCACAATAGCTATAAGGTTGTGAGGATCAGTTTCGTGGCAGAATTATAGAGATTAGGGTCCGGCCCGTTTCTTGGCGGGGCACACAGATGGTCTGGAGGAGGCTCTTATCGGCTACTGTTGTTGCAGCCACGGCGGAGTCGGATTCTTGTTCGATCATACACTGATCTGATCCTTTACCCTTAATCCCCTTCAATTTCTATGCATATATTACACGTACAAACACGATGCTTAGTTGCATTTACAGTTTACATATTTCTTGGACATTGATCGTGAGGCCAATCCCTTTCTTGTTTTGCTGCGATATCTATAAGGCTGTGAGGATCAGTTGAGGTGGATTTCAGAGACCAGGATCCGATCCTTTTTTTTTGGGGGCACACAGAGGGTCTTTAGGAGGCTCCTATGGTCCACTGTAGTTGCAGCCATTGTGGAGTCGGATTCTCGCTTGATCATGCATTGATATGATCCTTTACTCTTTACTTCATTTAATTTCTACGCATATATAACAAACACATTCATGATACATAGTTACATCCATGCATTTACAGTTTACGTATTGCTGAGCTGACTTCTGTGGTTTTAGATGGAAAAAAGTGTTAAATGGGGCATCTTTTTGGGGGATTTTGACTATTCTACCAAATCTTCGTATTTTTGTTTGCTTTTCCTTTTTGTTTTTTGCACTTATTTTTGGTATTTTTTTTCAAGTCTACCATATCTTCGTATTTGTTGATTTTTGGGCCCTTCATTAACCTTTTTGACGTTTTTGAACCGAGACCTAAGAAGAAGAAGAAGAATCAAACCCAAAGTATGAGGCGTTGACCGCGAAGTCAATCCCGTTTAGGTTTTAGCACGATAGCTATAAGGCTGTGAGGATCAGCTTCATGGCAAAATTATAGAGACCAAGGTCCGGCCCGTTTCTTAGCGGGGCACACAGATGGTTTGTAGGAGGCTCTTATGGGCTATTGTTGTTGCAGCCACGGCGGAGTCGGATTCTTGTTCGATCATACACAGATCTGAGCCTTTACCCTTTATCCCCTTAAATTTCTATGAATATATTACACATACAAACACCATGCTTACTTGCATTTACAGCTTACATATTTCTTGGGCATTGATCGTGAGGCCAATCCCTTCCGGGTTTTACTGCACTATCTATATGGCTGTGAGGATCAGTTGAGGAGGATTTCGGAGACCAGGATCCAATCCTTTTCTTTGGGGGGCACACAGAGGGTCTTTAGGAGGCTCTTATGGTCCACTGTAGTTGCAGCCATTGCGGAGTTGGATTCTCGGTTGATCATGCACAGATCTGAGCCTTTACGCTTTACTTCATTCAATTTCTACGCATGTATTACAGTTTACTTTTTTCTTGGGCAAGATCGGGCCCGTTTCTTGGCGGGGCACACAGAAGATCTGTTGGAGGCTCTTATGCGCAGCTGTTGTTGCAGCCACGGTGGAGTCGGATTCTCGTTTGATCATACACAGATTTGAGCCTTTACCCTTTATCCCATTCAATTTCTACGCATATATTACACATAAAAACCTGATGCTTACCTGTATTTATAGTTTACGTATTTCTTGGACATTGATCGTGATGCCAATTCCTTTCGGATTTTGCCATGCTAGCTATAAGGGCGTAGGAACAGTTTCTGCACAGAATTTCAGTGCCGGGGATCCAACCCGTTTCTTTTGGGAGCACACAAAGTGTTTGTTGGAGGCTCTTATGGTCAACTATAGTTGTAGCCATGGCGGAGTCGGATTCTCGTTTTATCAAATACAGATCTAAGCCTTTATGCTTTATCTCCTTCAATTTCTACACATAGTACACCTACATACATGATACGTATTTACATGCATGCATTTACAATTTACATATTTCTTGATCTGATTTATGTGGTTTTAGATTGAAACAAGTGTTAAATGGGGCATCTCTTAGGGGGATTTGATCATTTTGTCAATTCTTCGTATTTTTGTTTGTTGTTTCTTTTTTGCTTTTTGCACTTCTTTTTTGTATTTTCTTTCAAGTGTGCCAAATCTTCGTAGTTGTTGATTTTTGGGGACTTCATTATACTTTGAGAGGTTTTTGAACCGACACTTGAGAAGAAGAAGGTGCTCTCAAAGTATGAGGCATTGATTGCGAGGCCACTCTTTTTCGGGTTTCGCTGCTTTATCTATTAGGCTATGAGGATAAGTTTCATAGAAGAGTTTTGTAGTGTAGGGTCCATCCCATTTCATTGCGGGGCACGCAGCGGGTCTATAGGAGGCTTTGTGGGCAACTGTCATTGTAGCCCTGGGAGAGTCGGATTCTAGTTCGATCATACATAAATCTGAGCCTGCCCCCTTTATCCCTTTCAATTTCTTAGCATATATTACACATCCATAAATACATAACATATACGTGCACTTACAGTTTACATATTTTTTGATTTGATTTCTGTGGTTTTGGATAGAAACAAGTCTTAATTGGGGCATCTTTTTGGGGGATTTTGACGATTTTGCCAAATCTTCGTATTTTGTTTTTTGTTTCTTTTTATTGTTTGCACTTATTTTTTTTAATTTTTGCCAAAGGTTCATATTTATTGATTTTTGGGTACTTATTTAGACTTTGGGTGGTTTTTGAACTGAGACTTGCGAAGAAGAAGAAGAAGCAAACCCAAAGTTTGTGGTTTCTGATCACGAGGCCAATCCTTTTCTTATTTTCCCACGATAGTTATAAGGTTGTGAAAATCAATTTCGGAGCAGAATTTCAGCGACCACGATTAGGCCCATTTCTTTGCGGGGCACATTAAGGGTCTGTAGGAGGCTCTTGTGGGCAACTGTTGTTGCGGCCAGGACGGTCTCGAATTCTCGTTTGATCATATAAGGGCTTGTTCGTTCAAGGGATTTTTGATTTGAATTTTTAATGATTAGGGTAGGGAGATAGGGTAATGATTGGAGAGAGAGAGAGAGAGATAAATTTGAAAGTATTGGTTGGAGGTAGGGGTAATGAGTGGATTTTGGAGTGGGGTAATAATTAAAGTCCCAAAACCAAATCCCCATCTGAACAAGCCCACACATATCTTAGTCTTTACCCTTTATCCCCTCCAATTTCTATGCATATATTACACATTCAAACATGATGGTTACCTGCATTTACAGTTTACATATTTCTTGGACATTGTTTGTGAGGCCAATCCCTTTGGGGTCAAGAGAGGCCTGTCCATTTATTTGTCTGTTTGTCTCTGGGTTGTCTTGTCATTTTTAGGTTTAGTTTTCTTGTTTGTTTGAGTCTTTAGATCGAGGTTTTGTTTTCTTGTTTGTTTGTTTGAGTGTTTGGTCAAGAGGCCAGTCCATTTCTTTGTCTGTTTGTCTTTGGGTTGTCTTGTCATTTTTGGATTTAGTTTTTGTTGGGATTTGTCCCACATTGGTTAATTATCTCCTCCAAAACTAGTATATGAGTCTGGGCGGCCTCTCCACTCTTTGCCAATTGGTTTGGAGTTGGATGCTTTAACATGGTATCAGAGCTAGGGTTTCGGAGGCTTTTTCCCTTTGTCTGTGCCATAGTTGCACTTTCTTTCATTGTGATCCGCGTGTTCCGGATCCTTTGTTTACCTTTCCACGTGCAAGTCAGGGGTCGCACGTGCGGGGAGTGTTGGGATTTGTCCCACATTGGTTTATTATCTCCTCCAAAACTAGTATATGAGTCTGGGCGGCCTCTCCACTCTTTGCCAATTGATTTGGAGTTGGATGCTTTAACAGTTTTCTTGTTTGTTTGAGTGTTTAGCCTGAGATGTCTTTGGTGAGAGGGTTTACGGTTTTGGGGTCTTTTGTTTGTTTTTATTTTGAGTCAGGGGTGTCATCATTGTGTTGGTAGTAGGTTTTAGGGTGGTCGTTGAGTCTGATCATGTACTTCAAGGGTCTTTGTTTTGGGTCTCTTTGTGTCAAGTCAGTCTGTTTTTTGTACGTGTCCTTGTACCTCATACATCTTAAAGGAATTTTGGTGCTGTTCTGGCAGCTGCAACTATTATGCCTGCTATATGCGGTTCAACTTGGTTCTACTGCTTCTAATGGATTTCTCTAAGTAAGATGGGAAGTGTGTTTTTGTGTTATTGCTGCTGTTTCTGGATCAAATTAGCATTGCTGCTAATGCTAATTAGTCATGGGATGATGTTGCAGGCTCTGTATTTATCTTTCCCTCTGTTAGTTTGGACGTATTGTTGCTGCTCTGAGGTGTTCCTGCTGCTGCTGATACTGTGTTTACAGGTTCACAATAGAAGGATTAATTTTATTCCTTCACCACTTAATGCTGCTATCTTTCGATTCAAAATGGAAATATGGATTTCTCTCAGTGGCTATCTTAGATTGAACTACCGTTTATGTCAATCTAATCTATGTATTCAAAACAACGGCATGACAATCGTGCGTAGCACATAGCAATGTCACTAATTAGCATAAAACATTACAAGAAAGAAAATAATAGAATCATCACTTATTGGATGATTGAAAGGTGTGAGAAATGATAAGAAGTGAAGAGTATTGTTGATTTTTCTTGGTCTATATTTGTTTTTCCTTAAATCTGACCCAAATAGTTAGATTTGGTGAGACCTTTCGTTTGTTACCATTTCTCACAAGCAAGGGGCTTTAGAGAAATGACAAATCCTTCAATTTTGGGCTGTTGTTTGCAAGTCCCCTTCTTTCAGTTTCTGTATTACGTATATGAATTAGTTTTTTGCTATAATAAACTAATGCTTTACAGCACTAGGAAGACATAAAGTGACGAAGACGGTAAAAATCTTAGGACACCATAGATCATAACTTACTGAAGTTGGGGATGAAAGAGGGTGATCTGTGAGTAGATTCCGTACTTTTATTTGGATTGTCGTTAAACTCTTTCAATCAACATTATATTGTGGTTAAACTGAATGTCATTCTTGAACAATGCTAGGGATATATGAATGTCAAGTTTGTGCCATCACTTCAATCCGGATAGGCTTAGTTTTCAAGCTTGTTGCTAGAGAATATGTTATTATGCAGAAGATGTGTTTTCTTTTATTGTTTTGAGACATTAACTTGTTGAGACAACATGGTGTCACGAAACCCTATATTCAGCTAATGGCGCGGGTTTTCCAGCATAGATAGTGTGTTGAATGGTAATGAATCTTGGAAGCCATTGGAGCTTCATAATGTAATTGCAATCGAGTCATTTCCTTCGAGGCCATGATTAATAGCATGATTGTTCATCCTTACCATTTTTTTCCCGCTGCAACCATGAGGCTCGTACCTATTCAATATCACTCTCATTTGTTATAAAGTTTTGTGATATTTTTTCGCATATGTTTGTTTCACATGTATGCAGTTTATTCTTTAAATCTGAATACCACAAGTCCTGCTTACATAGATGGTTATGTTTGACAGTTAGTGGCAGTTTCCGAATTGCTTCATTGGAAGGCCTTTTTTGATTTCCTTAGGGTTCAAATAACTTAAAGAGCTGACCGCCTTCTCTTTCCTTGCAGGTCAACTCATATTGCTGTTCTAGAGGTTTCCACATGGTCCTACATTTTCTCTCTGCATAATAATTGCAAACAAACTTTACGCCGTGGCGTTCTTGATCTGGTATGAGTTTGATCTACTTAATCTTTGTTGTATAGATATTTACAAATTTAGTCATATTATAGTGTGTTGATACTATAAGTTTACTTTGTTAATGTGCTTTGATGCTAGATTTTCCATGCATTAGAAAATCGTCGTGACTAAAAAATTACATAGTATAGAGTTTAGTGTTGGAGTGTATTTTCCTCTGCTACGGATATTGGTCTCGTAATTCTAAAACAACTTTGTTTTTTGAAATAAGTTTTGTCAATTTTTAAATGGCTAAGAAAAATATTCTCCTCCTCCTGCTCTACGGTCCTTGCTTCTTTTCTTTGAATTTGACTTGGCATGTTGGTTCTTTTCGGACTTGTTTCAGTGGTTTTTTACGATGGTTTGGTTCCCTTTTGAAAAAAATTTTGGGTTTGGTTTTTGGGGTAATGAGTGGAGAGAGAATTTAGGGTTATAATTGGAGATAGGGGTAATGAGTAGAGAGAGAGAAATGAGAATAATGATTGGAGATAGAGGTAATGAGTGGAGAGAGAAATGAGAGTAATGGTTGGAGGTAGGGGTAATGAGTGTTTTTTGAGTTGGAATTTTTTTTTAAGTTTACAGTCTTGAGGATGACCTGATCATGGGTAGAAACTTTGTGCTGAAAAATCCTCTGATTCCGCTCCACCCAAAGGTTATAGATACAAGCAGCTAACACACTTTTCGAAACCCAACTCTTAAGACCAGACCCTCTAACATTCTGAATATACCATTCAACGACATCAGGTAAAGAGAAAGGGATTTGATCAGTCAAGCATTTTCGCAAAACTGCCCTCCAAACTGATTGAGAGAATGCACATTGGAAAAACAAATGTATATGGGACTCCTGGGCATTACTACAGAACACACAAACATCCTCCACATTCATACCCCAACTCTATAATCTGTCCTTAGTGCTTAATTTCTGTTGTACATCTAACCACAACACAAAAGACCATTGAGGAACATTTCTACTATACCAGACAACACTAGACCATGGCTGGACATGTAGTTTAAGTCTGATAGCCTCCCAAGCAGAAAACACAGTAAAACCAGCCGGATTGGGGAGCCATAAGATTGAATCCATCATTTCACAAACTGGTTTAAAATCAAGAGTGGTATGATCCATGATAAACTGAGGGATCCTATTCCTTTATCTAGGCCACCTCCACTCCCCTTCATGAGCTTAGAATTCAAAGATCTATGAAGATTATAGACGGCACTCTCACCAAAAGAGAGCCAAGAGGGTGCCAGTTTTCAAGCCATAGAAAAGTATCTTGTCCCTTGCCAATCAAATACTTAATCAGAGATTGACCCACACTTCTGAGGTTCAGCAGCTTCCTCTTGGTCCATGAAGCATCACTAGGGATGTCCATAAACCATAAACATTGCCCCTTGATAAAGTATGTATGAATCCACTTCACCCAAAGGGTATCTGCTTTATTGCAAAGGGCCCAGAGATGCCTAAGCATTGTTGCTTTGTTCCATTCCTTAGCCTTCTGAATCCCAGACCTCCTTCCTCCTTTGGACTGCATACGTGAGCCCATCTAACCTTGGCAGCAGAGTGCTTCATTTCAAATCCTGACCAAAGGAATGCCATCAATGTACTCTCAATCTCTTTGATTATTTTGCAAGGAATGACGAAAATTGAGCTCCAATAGACTTGTATATTAAAAAGAACTGATAGGATCAGTTGTGCCCTTCCCCATATGCCAATTTCCTAGAAGACCAACTATGAATTCTCTTCAAAAATTTATCTTTCAGGACCAAACAATCAACGGCTTTCAACCTTGTAGAAATAAGGGGCACACCCAGGAATTTGGTAGGAAGATGGGCCTCAGGAATAGGAAGGGGCACACCCAGGTATTTGGCAGGAAGATGGGCCTCAGGAATAGGAAGGATACCCCCCAAAACAACCTTATCACCCTCTGAAACTCCAGTATAGAACACAGAGCACTTGTGCATATTAGGCTTAAGGTCAGAATAGGAATATAAGTCATCTAGTAAACATTTGATAAGATGAAAAGAATCCTTTGATGCTCCACATAGAACGAATAAGTCATCTGCGAATATCAAATGGGTGGGGTTAATGCTTTTGCACTTGGGGTGGTAGCTATAAAGGCCTTGATTCACTCTATAATGCAGTAGAGCAGTAAAAGTCCCCATAACTTTGAGAAACAGATAGGGGGAAATAGGATCCCCTTGTCTCAAACTCCTCATGCCCTGAAAAATTGGCTGAACAAACAAATTTCTGAACCCAATTGATGAATCTAGAAGAAAACCCATGGCTTGCATAGTGTAAAAAATGAAAATCCAATCCACAGAATCATAGGCCTTCTTTAAATCTATTTTGATAGCACATCTAGGATCCTTATCATCCCTATGATATCCTCTTACTAGTTCTTGCATCAAGAGCACATTGTCAACTATTGATCGTCCCTTAACGACAGCAAATTGAGCCTGGTTGATTAGGCAAGGCAACATGGGTTACAATCTGTTTGCTAATACCTTAGCAATGCATTTGTGGACCACGTTACGACACGAAATAGGCCTATAGTCACGAATAGACTTAGGATAATGGACCTTAGGCACTAAAGAGATGGCAGTAGCATTCCATTCTTGAAGCAAAAAACCAGACACAAAAAAGGACCTCTCTGGAGAAAGGAGATCCTGACCCACCACCTACCATTTCTTTTGGAAAAAATGGGACTTGTAACCATCAGGGCGCGGAGCCTTTTCTCCATTAATAGGCCACAGAGCCTTTTTAATATCTTCATCAGATATAGGAGCCACCAAATCTTGAGATTGAGATTCAGAACCATGAGAAATAATAGCCTGTTGAAGTTGAGACCTTGCATCCACTCTCCTAGAAAAAGAGGTACCCAGCAGCCCTTCACAATATTGGAGTATCTCAGCCCTAATTTCCCCAGGAGTATCAAGAATGTGACCTTCATTATTCTGCAAACTCAAAATGGTATTCCGAGCTCTATGAACACACAACTTTTGGTGGAAAAATTTGATATTTTGGTCACCCAAAGTTAACCATTTCACCCTAGACCGTTGCTTCATAAAAGATTCTTCAGCAGCCCTCAACTCCACATATTTACAAACCAAATCCTTTTCTTGAGTTCATAAGGCCTCATCAGAAGGGGAAGCAAACAATCTTTCTTGCAAACTACTCAATTCAGCCTTGGCATCCATAACCCTTTTACTGATATTCGAGTAGCATTTAAGATTCATTAGTTTCAGTACAACACAAACATAGGCCTACCTTCCAAAGGTTCATTCCATGAACTAGTCAAAATCCGGCCAAACTCCGGGTGTTGGAGCCAAAAATTATAAAACTTAAAGGGTTTCCTTCTACCATTAGGGGGAACCATAGTTACAGAAATAATGCAATGGTCTGAGATACCTGGAGCAAGAAAGGAGGCTTCAGCATTAGGAAACATGTCAACCAAGCTACATTAGTTAAAATTCTATCAGGTTTGCTCTTATTACTACCATCTCCTCCCGTCTTGTTGGTCCAAGTAAACCAAAAACCTTTAAAAGGCATGTCATCTTGAACAATATCCGACAAACAGTCATTGAAGTCGTCAGCAGTACCACCATCAAACCCTACCAACCTTTCTGTTGAAGTTCTGATCACATTAAAGTCCCTGAGCCGAATCCAAGGCTTAGAAGAATCCAAACTATACACAAACCTCATATCATTCCAAAGAACTCTTCTATCCCCAACTCTATTGTGACTCTTGTCAGAGATAAGAGAAATGTGTTTAGGGTGTTAATTAACCCTAACACAAATAACTATTATTTATAATATGGGAGACGTAGTTGCAATACTTGACTAAGAGATGTGGGACTTAGATTAACAATATTCTAACACTTCCCTTCAAGCTGGAGAATAAATATCATAAAGTCCCAGCTTGTTACACAACAACTCTAACCGTGGCTTAAACAATGACTTTGTAAACATATCTGGGAATTGAGCTCCTGTAGACACAAATGGAGGGGCTATCACACCATCAGTTAACTTCTCACGCACTAGATGACAATCAACTTCAATATGTTTGGTCCTCTCATGAAATACAGGATTATATGCAATGTGAATAGCGGCTTGGTTATCACAGTACAAAGGCATAGGCAACTGCACACTGAATCCTATCTCCTCGAGAAATGACCGCAACCATACAATCTCGCAGGTTGTGTGTGCCATTGCTCTATATTCTGCTACTGCACTAGACCGGGCAACCACGGTCTGCTTTTTACTCTTCCAACTAACAAGATTTCCCCCAAGGAAAACACAATATCCAGTAGTGGATCTCTTATCATATGGTCCTCCTGACCAATCAGAATCAGTGAACGCCTTCATGTGTAAGTGTCCATTAGCTCGATATAACAAACCACATCCAGAATGTGACTTAAGGTACTTCACAATCCTGAGAACTGCTTTCCAATGTGGACGGCGAGGAGCAGACATAAACTGACTCATCACACTAACTGCAAAAGAAATATCAGGACGTGTAATTGTAAGGTAATTCAGCTTACCAATTGTTGTTTGGAAGGATAAGAAAAGTGTATAGGGTGTTAATGAACCCCTAACACGAAAACAATATTATATATTATGAGGTTACTTATTACATAACTCATTTAACCAATGTGGGACTAAGACTAATACTTATCAATATTCTAACACTCCCCCTCAAGCTGGAGAGTAGATATCATAAAGACCCAGCTTGCACACAATAACTCTAACCGAGGCTTGAACAATGACTTAGTAAACATGTCAGCCAACTGAGCACCGGTAGTCACGAATGGGGTAGCTATTACACCATCAATTAACTTCTCACGCACTAGATGACAATCAACCTCAATATGTTTAGTCCTCTCATGAAATACCGGATTAGATGCAATGTGAATAACTGCTTGGTTATCACAGTACAAAGGCATAGGCAACTGCAAACTGAATCCTATTTCCTCGAGAAATGAACGCAACCATACAACCTCACATGTTGTGTGTGCCATTGCTCTGTACTCTGCTTCTGCACTAGACCGGGCAACTACTGTCTGCTTCTTACTCTTCCAATTGACAAGATTTCCACCAAGGAAGATACAATATCCTGTAGTGGATCTCCTATCCGATGGTCCTCCTGTCCAATCTGAATCAGTGAATGCCTCAACACGTAAATGTCCACTTGCTCGATAAAACAAACCACGTCCTGGATGTGACTTAAGATACTTCACAATTCTGATAACTGCCTCCCAATGTGGATGACGAGGAGCAGACATAAATTCACTAACCATACTCACTGCAAAAGAGATATTCGGACGTGTAATCGTAAGATAATTCAACTTACCAACTAAACGGCAATACTGATCAGGATTGGAGAGCAACTCCCCCTGGTCAACACACAATTTGACGTTAGGATCCATAGGGGTCTCAACGGGCCTAGTTCCCAACAAACCAGTATCCTCAAGAATATCTAGCACATACTTCCTCTGTAATAAGCTAATACAGTCTTTAGATCGTGCCACCTCAATACCTAAAAAATATCGTAGTTTTCCTAAATCCTTAGTATGAAACTACTGATGTAGGAAAACTTTTAGCTCATCAATACCTCGCTGATCATCACTGGTAATGATAATGTCATCCATATAGACAATCAATAATACCTTTCCTCGATTTGATGTGAGAGAGAACACCGAGTGATCAGATTGACTGCGATGCATGCCAAATCGTAAAACTGCGTCACGGAACTTGCCAAACCATGCTTTGGGAGACTGTTTAAGCCCATATAGAGCTTTACGAAGGCGACATACCTGATTACGCTCCCCCTGAGCAACAAACCCAGGTGGTTGCTCCATGTAGACTTCTTCCTGGAGATCCCCATGGAGGAAGGCATTTTTGACATCTAACTGAAATAATGGCCAACCCAGATTCGCGGCAAGAGAAATAAGGATCCGAACAGAACCAAGTTTGGCAACCGGAGAAAACGTCTCTGAATAATCAACACCATAAGTTTGAGTACAGGCTTTGGCAACTAGGCGAGCTTTATAGCGCTCTACAGTGCCATCAGGAAGATACTTGACAGTGAATACCTAACGACAGCCAACAGTGGTTTTACCAGCAAAAAGAGGAACCAGCTCCCATGTGCCATTCTGATGAAGAGCAGACATCTTAGCCTCCATAGCTAACCACCACTCAGAAATAGATAAGGCCTCCTGAACAGTGTTAGGAACGAAAACGGACGAAACCGAAGTAGCAAAAGCACGAAGGGCAGGAGACAGGTGAGCATAAGAAACAAATTGAGCAATAGGATGAGAAGTGCAAGACCGAATACCTTTGCGAAGGGTGATAGGAAGGTCTTCTGGATCTCGAGACGGAGGAGAAGATGGAGCAGGGGGCTGAGGTGGGGCGGCGAGCTCAGGTGAGACTGGTACTTTGCGACGACGAACATACACCCGCGGAAGTGTTTTCGGAGGGACAGACCCAGAACTAGAACCAGAAGGGACGACAAGAGGAAAAACAGACTCAACCATAGGGAGCTCATCGATAGGGACAGGTACAGAAAAGAACGGCAGTGACTCATTAAATGTAACATCAGCGCACACAAAATGTCGGCGTAAAGATGGTGAAAAACATTTATACCCTTTCTGAGTGCGCGAATAACCAAGAAAGACACACCGTATGGATCGAGGTTCAAGCTTACCCCGGTCAGGATCTAGAGCATGAACGTAACACGTGCACCCGAATACCCGAGGGGGTAAGAGGCCGACCAGGGAACAAGACCTTATGGGGTATCTGACCGCTAAGAACAGTGGATGGCATACGATTAACCAAATAACAAGCGGTAAGGACGGCATCACTCCAATAAGACTTAGGGACCTGCATTTGAAATAACATAGCACGCTTAACTTTTGATAAATGTCGAATCTTGCATTCGGCAACCCCATTTTGTTGTGGGGTCCAAGCGCAAGATGACTAGTGAATAATACCATGATCATCAAAAAATTGAGACAAAGTAGTATGAAATTATTCACGAGCATTATCGGAACGAAGGATACGAACACAAGTATTAAACTGAGTCTATATTTCCATATAAAATGACTTAAAAATAGACTTCAACTCAGATCTCTCTTTCATCAGATAAAGATATGTAACACGGGAGAAATCATTCACAAAAATAACATAATATTGAAAACCAAGGACATTGGGAACATGCACAGGTCCCCAAATATCCGAATAAACTAACTGAAAAGGACTCGACACACGATGCGCAATTCTAGGATAAAAGGGTACTCGACGATGTTTGCTAAACTCACAGACCTCACAGGACAAATTATTAAGACGATTACATGAAGGCACTAGACGCTTCAGATTCTGCAGAGATGGATGACCAAGCCAACAATGTTGTTGGTATGGTGAAGTTGATGATTGAAGAGCAACTGACTGAGCATGAGCATCATCAGTAAGGTAATACAGGCCACCACGTTCAGCACCGCCACCAATCTTTCTCCTTGTCTGGAGATCCTGAAACACACAACCATGAGGAAGAAATGTGACGGAGCAATTTAAGGACTTGGTAAGTTTACTAACAGACATAAGATTAAAAGGAAAACTAGGAACATGTAACACAGAGTCCAAAGTAAGAGATGAAGTGACTGGAACAGAACCCAAACCAGTAACTTTTGTGGAAGAACCCTCTGCTAAGGTAACATGAGATGGCTTACCAACAAACTGAAGACTAGAAAATAGAGTAGAGGTACCAGTCATATGATCAGTGGCACCAGAATCAATAACCTAAGGAGTAGAAGTAAGAGAGGAAGCAACACAAGCAACGGATGGACCTTTCTGAGCAAGCGTAGTAGTGGAGGAAGAAGTTGCAGTTGGAGACTGAATGGACAAAAGGCGCTGATACTCCTCTGCAGAGATGTCACCACATTGTCAGTAGAAGAATGGGTAAACTGTCCAGCATCCTGAGAGATAGTAACTTGATAAGCCTGAGGGTAACCGTGAAGGTCATAACAAAACTCCACCGTATGATTGGTCTCCCAACAATGAGTACAAAACCTGGAATCACGGCCGCGACCACGGCCACCTCCCCCTGGCATGCGACCCCCACGATTACTAAAACCAGAGTCACGACCACCAAAACCACGACCACGACCACGACCACTATCTCCAGAATCACGACTACGACCACTAAATCCAGAAACACGGCCGCGACCACGGCCACGGCTGAAGGAAGAGCTAGAACCACCAAAAACAGTGGAAGCTAATGCTGAACGGTCAGGAGAAGGTGCAGGCGTAGACACAGATACAGAAGACTGACGAAGGCGACTAAATACCTCACTGAGAGAAGGCAAATCTCGAGATCCCAAGAGTTGAGGACTAACGGCATCATAAGTAGATGATGCACCAGATATAAATCGAGCAACCTGCATACGCTCACGCTGGCGTCGCATAATCTGAACATCAGAAGAGATAGGCTCACAAATATTTAGCTCCGCACAAATACCACGAAATTTGGAATAATAAGCCTCCAAAGACAAATCACCCTGGGATATAGAAAATAAAGACTGATGAAGATCATATGTCCGACGACGATTATTAACGCCAGAATACATCTCCTGAGCTTGTGTCCGTACTTGTTTGGCGGTATCTAAGAAAACAAGCGTGCTCGCAATATGTTCTTCCATACTATTCCACAACTCAGATCGAATTCGGGCATCCTCAGATTCCCATGTCGAATAAGTAGCGGCAGTCTTTGCGGGGGGATCATCGATCAAATAATGATATTGTGTCTGGCCCACATAATAAACTTCAACAGCTTTTGCTCAAACAACATAATTTTTACCATTCAATGGGGTAGAGGTAATAGAAAGCTTCTCCCGAAATCGGGAAGAACTGAACGAACTACCCGTAACAGTAGAAGAAGAACTAGACTTAGTCTCCTCTACAGACATGTTATCGTGCAATAAGAGGCAACTAACAGATCAACCAAAAAGATACACCACCAACTACCGGTCAATAAAGAACCAACCACAAATCAGTCCACCAATCGAACAATCAACTACGAGCCGCCGAACAACTAATAAGCGATGAAATAAATCACCAAACAAGAAACAACATCTGATAGCAATACCCCAAAGCTTCAACAACCAGCAACCAACATAGAGCAGCAACAAACACTATAGATCTATGGCTGATAAGAACTTACTGAACAAAGAAAACACAGTGGCAAACTCATGGTCACTGAACGAGATAACACCAGATCACACAAAGCTGAAGATTCCCAAGCAAAACTAAACTGTCGGAGATCCAACTGAAGAATAAACAACTGAAGAACTCCAAGCAAAAACCAACATGTAGATAGAATCAGATCACAGAGCAAATTCAGATCATACGAACCAGATCACATCGCTCAATACACGTTGGGTTACCAAAAGTTGACAGAGAAATGAGAATCCAGAGGCCCAACAACAGAAAATCATAAAATAGGCCACGAAATCATACGAATCAGCAACAAAGAGGGTCGCCGGAGGTCAATCGAAGGTCGCCGGAGACTGGGTAAGAAGCGGCGATGGTCGCCGATCATGGACAGGGCTCTGCACAAGCTGGGTTAAAGGGTTGGAGTGCCGACAGGTTTGGGGAAGGAGTTCGTGTCTGAGTTTACAATTTTGGGGCTGTGTTTTGAGTACAGTAAGCGGCTATGGTGGTAGACAGGGTAGTTGTTAGGGTTAGGGTTAGGTTTGTCGATTGTAGGGTTACGGTAATGGTGATGGATGACAGATTTAGGGTTTAGGTGGTTTAGGGTTAGGATTGATGTGGGGCTCTGAAACCATGTTGTTTGGAAGGACAAGAAAAGTGTTAATGAGCCCCTAACACGAAACAATATTATATATTATGAGGTTACTTATTACATAACTCATTTAACCAATGTGGGACTAAGACTAATACTTATCAATATTCTAACATCAACTAAACGACGATACTGATCAGGATTGGAGAGCTGCTCTCCCTGGTCAACACACAATTTGACATTGGGAACCATAGGAGTCTCAATAGGCCTAGCGCCCAACAAACTAGTATCCTTGAGAATATCCAGCACATACTTCCTCTGTGATAAGCTAATACCTTCTTTGGATCGTGCCACCTCAATACCTAAGAAGTACCGAAATTTTCCCAAATCCTTAGTATGAAACTGTTGATGTAAGAAGGTTTTTAGCTCATTAATACCTTGCTGGTCATCACCGGTAATAATAATATCATCCACATAGACAATCAATTATACTTTCCCTCGGTCTGATGTGAGAGACAACACAGAATGATCAGACTGACTGCAATGCATGCCAAATCTCAAAACTGCATCACTAAACTTGCCAAACCATGCTCTAGGAGACTGCTTAAGCCTGTATAGAGCTTTGCGAAGACGACATACTAGATTACGCTCCCCCCGAGCAACAAACCTGGGTGGTTGCTCCGTGTAGACCTCCTCTGGAGATCCCCATGAAGAAAGGCATTTTTGACATCGAGCTGAAACAATGGCCATCCAAGACTTGCTGGAAGAGAAATAAGGATTTGAACAGAACCAAGTTTGGCTACGGGAGAAAATGTCTCCGAATAATCAACACCATAAGTCTGGGTGTAGCCCTTAGCAACAAAGCAAGCTTTATAACGCTCAACAGTGTCATCAAGAAGATACTTGACAGTGAATACTCAACGACAACCAAAAGTAGTGTTACCAGCAGGAAGAAGGACCAACTCCCATGTGCCATTGTGATGAAGGGCAGACATCTCATCCTTCATAGCTTTTCGCCACTCAAAAATAGATAAGGCCTCTTGAACAGTGTTAGGAACTAAAACGAAAGAAACAGAAGTAGTAAGGCACGAAGGGACGGAGACAGGTTATCAGAGGAAACAAACCGTGCAATAGGATGAGAAGTGCAAGACCGAATACCTTTACGAAGAGTAATTGGAGGTAAAGGTGGAGGTGAAGGTGCAACCGGATCTTGGGACTAAGGAGGCGTGGTGGTTGGTATTGGTGGGGCTGGTAATACGTTTTGCAGACGGACATACACCTGCAAGGGTGGCATAGATGGTAGACAAACAGGAAACACAGACTCAGTCTCAGGAAGGTCGACTGGAGTATGGTGACCTGAGTAAAAGGGTAATGACTCATTAAACGTGACATAAGCACAATCAAAATGACGACGAAGTGATGGTGAGTAACACTTATACCCTTTCTGAGTGTGCGAGTATCCCAGAAAAATACACCGAATAGACCGTGGATCAAGTTTGTCCTGGTCAGGATCAAGAGCATGAACATAACAGGTGCACCCGAACACTCTTAGGGGTAAGAAGTGGAGAGGGCGACCGGGAAATAAAACCGTATGAGGTATCTGACCACCTAGGACGGTAGGTGGCATACGATTGATCAAGTAACATGCGGTAAGAACAGCATAACTCCAGTAAGACTTAGGAACTTGCATTTGAAATAACAGTGCACGCATAACCTTTGATAAATGCCGAATCTTGCGTTCGACAACTCCATTTTGTTGTGGAGTCCGAGCGCAAGAAGATTGGTGAATTATACCATGATCATCAAAAAAATTTGGAAAGAGCATTATGAAAATATACACGGGGATTGTCAGAACGAAATATACAAATGCAAGTATCAAATTGAGTTTTGATTTTCATATAAAATGACTTAAAAATAGAAGACAACTCTGATCGCTCTTTCATGAGATAAAGATATGTGACATGAGAGTAATAATCAACAAAGGTAACATAATATTGAAAGCCAAAGACATTAGGAACACGCATTGGACCCCAAATATCATAATGAACCAAGTGAAAAGGATGGGATACACGACTCAACCCTAGGATGAAAAGACACTCGATGATGTTTACTAAACTCACAGACTTCACAAGGCAAAACACTAACACGGCTACATGAAGGTACCAGCCATTTAAGATTCGGAAGGGATGGATGACCAAGACGACAATGATGTTGACAAGGTGACACTGAAGACTCTGAAGACTGAAGGGCAACAGAGCTAGGGGGGAAATCGTCGGTAAAGTAATATAGGCCACCACGTTCAGTACCACGACCAATTTTCCTTCCCGTCTTGAGATCCTGAAATACACAACCATCAGGGAAAAGTGTGATAGAGCAATTTAAAGACTTGGTAAGTTTACTAACGAACATAAGATTTAATGAAAAACGAGGAACATGCAATACAGAATCCGAAGTTATAGAAGAAGTAACAGGAACAGAACCCAAACCTGTAATATTAGTGGTAGACCCATCAGCTAAGGTAACACAAGATGGTTTAGGAATAGCTCGACGACCAGAGAGAATAGTAGAAGTACCAGTCATATGATCAGATGCGCCTGAATCAATAACCTAAGGAATAGAAGAATGGAAAGATGCAATACAAGTATCAGGAGAACCTGTCTGAGATAGTGTAGCAGTGGGTGATGAACTCATAGATGCAGGCCGATTTGACACAAGGTGTTGGTACTCTTCTGTAGAAATAGTCACCATGGTGGCGGCATAATGGGTAAACGACCCAATATTTTCAGACACAGTAACCTTATGAGCCTGAGGAAAACCATAAAGATCATAACAATACTCCACTGTATGATTTGCGCCGCCACAATACGAGCACAATTTGGAACCACAACCTCGACCATGGCCATTGCTTCCCCCTGACATGCGATCCCTAGGACTAGATGAAGAACCAAAACAACCAAAGACAGTGGAAGCAAGATCAGATGCCATCGCAATAACGAATCAAGGACAAGAAACCAGCAATCAACTAACGGATCAACCCACCAACCAATCAACTGTGTCTACCATGGAGTCACCAACCAACAACAAACCCAACTTCAACAATCCTCTGGCGTAACCGAAATAGAAAATTGAATAGACCAACCAATAATAGACCAAGAAACCGGAATAACTCCAACAACTATGCAAAAAAGAAAACCACAAGAACTAGAAAACCACAAACTCCACCAATAGAGTCGCATATGGGCGTCCAAATCAACAGGAACCACTTATCAACAGTAAAACGCAATCAAGAACACTGTGCATTATAACCACCACCAACAGATAGAAAATACCCACATAATCACAACAAAAGGAGACCGAAAATAGCTGCAATAACATCAACAGATCCAGGGCACCTCATGGAGTAAAAAAATCAACAGAAAACCACAAAGAGAGAGAGAGCCAAATTGAGAACCAACAAAATAAGCATGGTCGAGAACCGACTCTTACAAGGCTCAAGAAGTACTGGCTATGACCTTTTAGGCGCTAACAAGACAGGGTAAGAGACCAACCAAAATGTTCAGGCATCGTTGAGAGCTTATCACACGCTGATGAAGCTTTTCAGAGTTCAAAACCTACTGGGTTTGAGATTTCGAGGGTTTTAAGGTATGTTTGAACATAATTGATGGATTTCGAACACAAATAGATATTTTCGAACACTATTCAGTTGTTTTCGAACCAGATTTGTGGCTGTTCGACCTTGATTGGAGCTGTTCGAGCTTGAAAAAGGGATTGCGAACTCAATTTGGGGCTGTTCAAACTGTACATGGGCTGGACAAAGTCGGATTAGGGTTTCAAAGAGCTGGATGAAGTCGATTTAGGGTTTCAGAGGACTGGGTAAAGTCGATTTAGGGTTACAAGGACTGTAAGGGTGGCGATTTTGTGTTTCGAGCACTGGAAGGATGAGCTAGGGTTTCATAAGTGCTGGTGGGTGGCGGCGGTAGCAGGTGATGGTGGGTGGAGGGTAGCATTAGGGTATGATGGCTGTTAGTGTTTAGGTTGAACTTGCTCTGATATCATGTTGTCAGAGATAGAGAAAAGTGTTTAGGGTGTTAATTAACCCGAACACAAATAACTATTATAACTATTATTTATAATATGGGAGACATAGATGCAATACTTAACTAAGCAATGTGGGACTTAGACTAACAATATTCTAATAGTGACCATACACCACAGACAGGAAAAAATTATGTTTATCCTTCAAGAACACCACATCCACAACAAACAACAATGAGTTGATCAGATATAAAAACCGTAGAAACTTCAAACACAGAACTATCCCAACCCAAGATAATCCTAGCATCAGGCCCAACAAGATAGTAATGAATAGCTTTCCAAGAATTAGGCAAACATTGACGGTAGACTTAAAATTTTTTAAACAAACTTTTGTCTCCACTATACTCGTGAGACTAAATTTATTTTCTAAGATAACTGATCTGACTTCTTTCTGTTTACGAGGATCATTCAACCCTCTTATATTCCAAGTGCCTACTTTGATCATTTAGAAAGTGGTTTCTTATTCCTACCTCGACCCTTGCCCTTTTTCAGAGGAGGATTGTGAGAACCCACCTAGTATTCCCACATCGGGAAAAAAAGTGGAAAAGGTTGTGGAATATAAGTGAAGGCCGACCAGCTACTATTACCTTGAGGTTAACCTTTTGAACCACGTGGTTAGGTTAATAGTTAAAGCAGGTCAGTTGGGGCGAGTCGTTATAGGTGATATCAGAGCCGACACCAACGAGAAGTGTGAGGTGGGTCCCGCAAGTGAGGAGCTTGAGGTGCTTGTCGTGCTTAAGTGGGCCCACAAGTTAGGAGCTTGAGGTGCTTGTCATGCTTGGGCGGGTCCTACATGAGAGAAGCTTGACGTGCTTAGGCGGGACTTGTCACACATTGCTTGTTGGGTGGATGTGATGGACCAAGTGGGTGCAACGAGGACGTCGCAGCCGAGGTGGGGAGATTGTGAGAACCCACCTAAAAGTCCCACATCGGGAAAAAAAGTGGAAAAGGATGTGGAATATAAGTAAAGGCCGACCAACTATTATTAACTTGAGGTTAACCTTTTGAGCCATGTGGTTAGGCTAAGAGTTAAAGCAGATCAGCTGGGGCGAGTCATTACCGGTGATATTAGAGCCGACACCAACCGGAAGTGTGAGGTGGGTCCTGCACGTGAGGAGCTTGAGGTGCTTGTCGTGCTTAGGTGGGCCTACAAGTGAGGAGCTTGAGGTGCTTGTCGGGCTTGGGCTGGTCCCACATTAGACAAGCTTGACGTGCTTAGGCAGGACTTGTCACACATCGCTTGGTGGGTGGAAGTAATGGACCATGTGGGTGCAACGAAGAGGTTGCAGCCAAGGTGGGGAGATTGTGAGAACCCACCTAGTAGTCCCACATCGGGAAAAAAAGTGGAAAAAAGATGTGGAATATAAGTAAAGGCCAACCAGCTACTAATAATTTGAGGTTAAACTTTTGAGTCACATGGTTAGGGTAAGAGTTAAGCAGGTCAGCTGGGGCGGGTCGTTACAAAAGGATCACCAATAATATCCACATCCTCAATCATACCAGTAGTAAATTCAGCCTCAAAAGATAGAAGAACAGCATCCACTGACCCACTATCTCCCAATTTAGAGAGACTGCAGAACTGCAAATTTGTTTGGATCAGAAGTTTCCCAAGATTTAAGCACGTTATTAGTAGAATCAACAGCCAGAGAATTAACCATAGAAACCATGATCTCCACCTGACCAAAATCACAACCCTGCATAGCTCCTTGAACACCTGAAGCTTCTATGATAGGACCAGGCGCAACATCCTGACTAGTCCCTTCTTGAGCTTGCTCAACAGTCTGTAAAGGACTTTGCTTGGGTCTACCTTTAGACTACCAGAAGGAGCATCTTGGCAAGGCCTATGCCCCAAAACCTTACACTTATCACACTTCAAAGCTATGTTCTAAAAGTCGCTAGGCGTTAGTCAAGCGGTCGGCCACCTTCGAGCAATTAATCGATGCATATAAATTAGTAATTGACGGTTAATCATTAGTCGGACCTAATCGGATAGGCCTCGCCAGCGATTAATTCTTTATTTTAGAACACTGCTTCAAAGGCTTCCAAGGATACCACACTTTGATAGGAAACATATCTCCATTATCCAAAACTACATCAAAACTATCAAGTAACTTAGAGTTAACATCAACTTCAACACAGATTTTTGCATAATTCAAGCTTTTACATGTCTCAGTCATACGGTCAGCATAAAGGGGCCTACCTAGAGCACTGGCCACATAGCTCAGACCTTGAGCAGTCCATAACTCCAGAGGAACATTATAAAACTGAGCCCAAATGGGAATTTTGTTAACCTATTGCTTCACAAGACACATGTGAGGATGCCATTGCTTAAGCACCAACAACCTCCCCCAAAAGTGCCATGGGCCTGCCTCAATCACTTCCCTAAAGGCCCCAACTATATCAAATTGGAAGAAAAAGAAACCTTCATTAGAAATTTAGCCCAAATCTTCTCAGCAATAGACTTAACAGTCATAAACGGAAGTTTTAGATCAATGAAATATCCCACCACACAATCGTTCCACTTCTCATACCTAGAGTTACAACCTCCTCAGGAGGCTGCACCACAATTTTCTCATTAACAACAGAAGGGGCAAAGAACTGGAAAGCCATACGAGGAGCAGACACATTTGTAACAACTTTGTCTTTCCAAGAACCTGGAGATGTAACAGGAGCAGTAGCAGAGATGTACCTGGTAAAGCCAGAACAGGTTGCTTCGAAACCAAGAGCTTCTCCTTTTCCTCCAAGAGCCATTTCAATTTGATCACCTCCGCTTTAAGTTCCTTCGTTTGTTTCGCAGCTGGGCCATTAGTAGCGTCCACCTTCAAGTGCTCAAAATTAGGGACGTTGCCTTCTCAAAATCCCAATAATATTGATTTTCGGAGAAACCCTAGAATTCGACGAGTCTGAAACCCTAAGGCGAGGAGGATTAGAACTAAGCAAATCAGGAAAATTCTCCACGAGATCCCCAGCCATGATGGCTAGGGAGAAGATGAAACAAACAAAGCTAAGGATCGAGATTAGGGGTGAACAAAAAATCGACTGAACCGAACCGAGTTCAAGAACCGAACCGGTCATTTTTTCGGTTTTTTTCATTATCCGGTTCGGTTCGGTTCTTGAACTAGGTTCGGTTTTGAAACCGGTTCGATTCTCGATTTTTGAAAATTTTCGGCGAACCGAACCGGTTTTTAATACATTAAATATTTTTAAATATATTTTAATATATATATATATATTAAATATTTTTAAAATATATTAAATATTTTTAATATATTTTAATTTTAATATATATATATATATATATATATATATATATATTAAATATTTTTAAAATTTTCGGCGAACCGAAGGAGAACCGAACCAACCATCAAAACTCGGTTTCGGTTCCTTCTACTCCCTGAACCGGTTTCATTCGCTTTCGTCAAAATCCCCCCTGAACCGAACCGAACCGAACCGAACCGGTTACACCCCTAATCGAGATCACAAATGAAAGCAAAATTAGAGAAAAATAACCTACGCTTGTTCTTGTCAAAATCACCCCTCAGCAAAATCCCTAGTTTATTCCATTTCTTCTATGATAGGTTAGCTGCTTTTTTCAAATACAACATGATTTTGTGTGCTAAAAATTGGATGTTTCATCTATTTTTTGCATATCATTCAGTTTATAGTTTGATCTTTTGTTGTGGGCTAAATATTGGATAGAATTATTGTGTATGTGTATGTGGTGTTCATTATGTAATTAGTTTAGTGTGGTGCTGCCTCTAACTTGTCTTTCTTTTTTAGCGTCTTTGATATGGTGATTTAGGCCGAGAGAAGGCTCTTTGAGATCCTAAGGTAATTTTTATTTTTTCAATTTATGTCATGCAATTCGTTTGGAACACGTTAGATGGCCTAAGACGTGTCATTTTGCATCCTAAATGCTTATTTTTTTCTTATGTGCAATCAATTTTTAGCACACATGAGCCCGACATATTTTATTTATTTGTTTTCTTGGATTACTAAAACACCCATGTACTTTTTTTCTTAAGTATAAAAAAACTAAGAAAATTTGATACGACTGTGTGTGTATATTTCAATTTTTACTAAATTAAGTAATAAATTATGAGATTATTATTTACATGCTAGCTATGTGAACAAGCAATGAAAGTTATACTTCAAGTTGAAACATAGACATTTTGGGTGAGGCTTGAAACCTGTGGGTATTCAGTGTCATCCTTATTGTGCATTATCTTATTTGCATAGTTTGACTTTGACAACTTCAACTCAAATAAATAAAAAAAGAAAAATGAAAAGCCATCCTTATTCAATGTTTTTTTAATATTTTCTTCATAGGGTGGATAGAGAATTTAAGTCTCTAATACTTAATCTCTTGGAACACATTAGATGGCCTAAGACGTGTGATTTTGCATCTTAAATGCTTTTTTTTTCCTTCCATACAACGATAGAGTTTTAGCATAAATGAACCCGACTTAGTTTATTTATTATTACGTTTGTGCAGAAATACCACTCAAATACGTTGAATCGCGAGGCTTCAGATCCGTAAGTATTCACTTATTATGCAGAGCACTTGTTGGTGTGCTTAGATTTGTATTTGTATTGTTAAATGCAAGGCACTGGCTGGTGTGCTTAGATTTTTTCTTATGTTGTTAAATGCAGAGCACTAGCTTTTGTGCTTAGTTTTTTTTACTAATTTTGGTGAATTAGAGCACTGTCGGTTTTTTTTATTTATTTATAATTTTGGTTCCTACAATCTTACACTTTTAGTTTTAAATTATAATGGAAGAACAAAAAAAAGTGAGGAAAAAGTCTCTTGTCGTTCTTCAAATCAAGAATATGTTGCGCCGTAGGAAAACCCGGCCTTAACCCCGAAGGAAAACTTGACCTTAGTTTCTTTCAGGAGAAGTTGGGTTCATTGGTAGAGGTGGTTAATAATAGAGAAGGGTAGTCATTTAAGTTGGGTTCAGAATACGTTGCATGGGCAAATTCCTAGTCTTCTTACAGTGTGTATCCAGCTGTCCCAAGTCCTAGTTGGAGTATTTTCACTTGCTCGGCTACAAGACCAACAATCTTGCCTTCATCACAACCGTCTCCACTTTTGGATTGTGCAGACTTTTTTATAGTACCCCTTTCAACGCGACACACTCTGTACGGTTCACAATTAATGCGAACAAACGTTTGTGCGAAACAAGACGTATAAATGGCGTTTGGGGTGACGTTTCGCATACGCAAGCCACACTAACTGGGGTATTTAGGGGATTTCATCCCCATTTCAAACCTCACTTTCTCTCACTTGGCTCCATTTGTAGAAGAAAAGATTACCTCCGCCTTTGATGCACTGTTCATCACTTCAAGGCACCTTCTTTTCTGCACCAGGCTCACTCGATCGTCTCCTCGTAAGTCATCGTTCCCTTTTTGTCTTCATTTCTACTCAGACTCTGAGATAACTAATATATCAAAGTTTTCTCTTTGTTTTTCTCCCCTCGTAAGATTTTTATTTTGCTGATCGTTAAAATGTGGAGATTTAGGAGATATTGCAACACCCCACAAGCCATGGCTGATTTTAGGACTCGTTTCAATATTCCTGACAACGTAGCCAGTACTCTAGTTTGCAAGGACGCCATTCGTGAGAGTTTTGATAATGGCACCCTTTATATTCCTGTCGTCGCCGTTGTAGAGGGCGAAATTAGGTTCCCCTTAGCCGCTCTCCTTCGTCAGGTTTTATCCCACTATAGACTTTCTCCTATGCAGATGTCTCCAAACTTTGTTCGAGTTGTTATGGGCACAAACGCCCTTAACGAGATGCTCGGTATGTCCCTAGGTCGATACGACATTCACCACCTCTATAGCATGTCCAAAACCAAGGACGGGCTCACTTACTACCTTAAAAGTAGAGACTAGAGATTCAACGCAAAAACTCATTATCAAGTTTCCTAATTCCACTCTGGCTTGGCCACGTGGCACAGACAAAAAGTAAATGACGAGCTCGTCGCACGATATATATAAGGTCTGGCCATGCGTCGTCATCCAACAGTGACTCCTGGTGCGGTCCCTGGTTGGGCAATGGTATGACTTTACTGGTTGTCAGTACGAGCGTACGGGTCTAACCTGGTATGACCATGTAGCTCGACAACACACCGGCTGACAAGCTCGAGGGTGCACCACTACTTGGCCTTGCGTTTAGGCAGGTTATTGGTGGTCGGTGACATCATCTCGACAAAAGGGGAATGCTCCCCTGACTTGGCCCCAAGGCAGGTTATTTTATATAGATACAACGGTGATAAATCGTACTAGGTATGCTCTCTCCCCTCCTACTAAGTTTTGCTTTTCTCTTCTTGAGTTGAGACTAACTTAGTCATCGGAGTACCCGACGGCCACCTTCGGCCAGGAGGCATTAACCATTTGCTTCTTGTGCAATGAACGGGAGAGAGAGGTGGGCTAGGAGTCCAAACTATAAAGTAAGCAACCCAGATCTGAGAGTGAGATCCTGAAAGAGATTCGGGCACCCGTTTTCGATCTGCGAGGGAAGTTTCGACCAAAATGGTCTGGGCCATACATCATCAAGACTATCCTATCCGGGGGAACATCGCAACTCATCGACCTCGACGGCATCAAGTTATCAACTCTAGTTAACTTGGATCAACTCAAGCACTATTAACCTTAAGCTCGTTGGGGCGGGCATACCCAAGAAAAATTTAGAGCAAAAGCCTCTTGGTTGAAAACCTGCAAGGGCGGCTTAGGCAAAAGTTAAGGCAAAATCAATAGAGCTTGCTAGACCAAAAATCCGAAAGGGCGGTACTAGGCGAAATTTAGAGCGTAAAAGGAGAGTGTCAAAACCCGAGGGAACCCTAGCCTGAACTACGTCATGACCTGATTCCTTTGAAAAAAGGATATGTAGGTAGCCTCGCTTTGAGGCCCGATCGCGATCCATCAAATCAACTCCAAGTTGTCAACAAATCAATCACAAAGAAAACTTGAACACATAAATGAAGAAGGAAAATTCCCTCATAATTCAATTTTATTCAAATAGACTGCTTCTAATACAAAGGCTGAGCATGACTTCCAAAATAAAAAGTACAACACAGAAAATAAGCGGGTCAACGATTTATTTCTTGGTTAGGGTAGTCGAGTTGAGTCAGTTTGCATGTGCATGTGCTCTCGCAACTATGTTCGCCCTAAGCCACTTCCTATAGCTGCCACCCTGCACAACAGAGGGATAAGGGCTGGCATCGCAAACCTCTCGAGCTCTCCAATTGCGCTGATAGTTGCATAGAACTGAGTGGTGGAAAACAGGTAGAATGAGGTCCACGAGAACCTCCGAATGTGCCTCCTGCCTCAAACCAAGCTGGCGTAGGATGCGGTAGGGAATGTAGAAAGTGAAGGCCTCCAAGCCAGCAAGCACAACCCACTATGGGCCCATGGAGCACACTGTCATAGGCAGAAGGTCCAACCAGCGACATCTCCAAAAGATAGTCTTTGCTAACAGACGGCCCAAGTAACCAACCCACTCAGCCACATGTTGATCTGGAAACTCAAAAGCCCTCTGAGATAGGAGCCTACCTACCCTCGTACACCCAATTGCCCGGCGGCATTGTCAGCAAACCCACCTTGTCACATAGCCAAATCTGCACGAGAGGAAAAATAAGTAAGAAACCATAAAAAACCAAGTTGAGTGTCGAGATAAAACAAGAACGTGTGAAAATCTGGAAAATAAGAGCTGAGTGAGAAGCCTACCTGTAGGAGAAGAGGGCTACCTCCAAACACTTCAATCTACCCAGAACAAACCTTGTCCAAGCGAAGCAAAGTCTTAGCCAGAACCATAGGCACCACATCCTTGCGTGCCTCAATTTGGACAGCAACGCTAACCAGAGCAGAGCTGGCGTGACCCTCAGAAGGAACTAGGAGATAGGCAGCAAGTAAGCACGTGCACAAGGCTGTCATGCGCTGAGTCTAGCACACCATGTCCGTAAGATTGCCAGAAGGTGAAAACATCTCAATAAGTCGCATGACGTTGAGCCTACAATTCCGCACCAAGTATTGAGCTGTTCTGCCATTGACTCCAAGAGCCGCTGACAAGACTTTATAGATGTTCTCGCGCACGGGAGGAATGACGATCTTCCCGGAATCAAAGCCGCCAAGATAAGCGTGGAATTCTTCAACGGTCGGACATAGCTCGTCCTCCAAACCAGAACACATGCATGTCCGAATCCCAAAAGCTCACCGCTGCCTTTAGCAACTCAGGACGGAGGCGAATATTACGAATGTACTATATGGATGACAAGCCATGACCACGGAAGTTTAGCCAGTCAATGCCATCCATGATAACCAAGGGCAGAGCAAGCTTGGAAGCAAAATGGCCATTTGAAAGGGAAACTTTTGAAGATAGGAGCTTGGGTGAGTAAGTGTTTCAGGATGGGAATGATCAAAAGAGAGGGGTTGGATTTATAGGAGAAGACGAGGAGACAATGCCAACTTCCCATGTGTCTCGATTCTCCAAAAACGCAAGTTTTCCATGAGTCTTGCATGGGAAATGGCTTGGTCTTACCATGGAAACCCTACAAAGCCATGCATTGGCTCAGCAATGCAATTGCATGGATCAAACCACGATTCTAGCACCATCTAACCTCGGGAAAGACTAAAATCTGTCAGGCTTAAGATGCTGTACGACATCTTGAACATATTGTGCAGCATGTTATTGTCACGACCCCCTTGAGGTCTTAATCATGACAAATGCCAGTGATTTCTCACTAAGGCCAAATCACAAATCAAATATCACCTAAACAAGTGATAATCAAAGGGACTAAAACATAACAGCGGAAGCAAAAGTCAACTTTTATTAATAACAAACCAAAGTCTTACATAGGTTTTACAAACCAAAAGGGAAACCTTTAAGAGCTGTGCTTACCTACAAATGTAAAAGCCAAACAAACCATATACAAAGCTAAGTGACCATGAAACATACCTTCCTTCCTACAAGCTTCCAAATACACAACTCATCTTAAAAGTAAACACGCCACCACACTACACGTCGCTTCCTGAAAGGTGGAAAAGAAAATACATAAGCCAAAACTCGTGTGAATGATTAATACTTAACTCACTTGCCTTTCATGGACAATGCAAAACATTTTGATTGTATTTCAAAACATAGAACTCAAATCCATAAGCCAAATATAATGCACATTCCGCTATTCAAAATTCAAAAGCTACCGGGCGTCCCCGGTAGTGGATAAGCCAGACGTATACGCATTATCCCAAAACACACACCAACCTTAAACACCCGTGCTAGCCATTAAGCCGTCCCCTAGCAAGACCGAACGTTGGGAATGCCATTAAATAGATTCACAAATATTTCACAAATAGGTCCACCTTCCATTGTTATTCCATGGAGTACACAATTTATAAAACTTGTTAAAATAATCTCGTTAAGGAAAACAAGTTCAAAACCATGTGTTTAAGTGTTAAGTCACTCACCTCGTGTCCACGTGTCACCCGAACCTCCTAAGACGATTAGGCAACAAAACATGATTAGAGGATGACAAACAAGCCTATTTTTAAGTAGAGGAACTCTCAATAAAAAATCTCATAATTTTTGGAGTTTAGGAATTGCCCCAACAAAAATCCCCAAAATCAGGACATACACAAGGTTTCCAATTCTGCAGATTTCTAAATCAAGTAATTCATGTTCTAAGCACTTAAACTACACAAATTCAAGGCATTCAAGAGAGAATTCATTCAACTCCACATCAAAACCCAACTTCTAATCCAATTAAATTTGAAATCAGTCAACTAGGGCATGGGATTTAGCGTACAAACATAGATTCAAGTAAGAGATGCAAGAATTACCAAGCTATGAACTTCAATCCAAGGCAAATAAGGTTTCCCCTAATTTTCTTCTTCTTTCTTCTTACTGTTCGGTTCTCTCTCTCTCTCTCAAAACGGTGGTCTATAGGAACAAGAATAGAAGTACGTAGAAACTTTGTTTTGTTTTGCTAGACTAATAGGAAAGTTATTGAGTGTGTGTGTCATCTGCCAACTTATGTTCCAAACTTATTAAGCATGTAAGACAAGTATTTAACTAACCCAATTAGCTCAAGTATAACACATAATTAACTTTAAGCACTATTAAAGACTAGGGGTATTATAGTTATAACACTGCGTGGCACTTTTAAATCTCATTCTCTCACATGGCATTCTTAATTGTGCCGCGTGGCACTTTAAAATGCCGTAGGTATGTTTTTGTCTCCAATTTTTGCAGATTCTGCCACTGAGGTGTCAAACTCAAAACCAAGCCTCTCGGGGTACTTCCAACAGTCAAAACACCTTCCAACAAGTATTTGGGACTTCGGGGATTTGACCAAATAGGATCGTCCAATTCCTATAGAATTTATCACTAAAATATCCGTAGAGGAATATAAGGCTAAGCGGAGCGAAATGAGTTTTGGTTTTTCAAGAGATGGTAAATCATTACGATTAGCCCCACACAAGGTTTTTGAAAAAATGATTGTCTCATAATGAGCAAGGGATATCCGTCTTTCTGCTAAACATGATGTATTGAACTCATACTTCATAGAATTCATTAGCGACTTTCTATGAATGTCAACTAAGTATCGTAAGTAACTTGCTCCCGGTTGTTCCAGCATTAAAAAAGCAGAGTCATTGTTTGAGAAATGATCATTATGAGTCAAACTCAATAGAAGTGAACCAACCCCTTTTTATGTCGTAAAGGTGAAGAACTACATCAAGAAGTCTATGTCATCAGTTTTAATGGACTAACTGTTCAGGAGCCAGGATTCCATTTTTTATCAAAAAATCTTTATCTAGGTCTTTTCCTTTTGTTATTAATGGGATTTGGTATGGTACTTATGAAATCGCTGATATCAATGAGAAGGTTATTGAGAAGCATATTTCAATATTTCTTATGCAAACCTATTGATTGGAACCCATCAACAGGACCCTCATCACTATTCAATAGCATATCGACGCCAAACTCGCATATTTCGTCTATTAGGTCCAGAACAATTATAATAATAAGAGATTCATTAACCAGGCAAATAGAGATTTTTTCTTTTGACCATATTTTGATTGTTAATAACAATAGAATAAATAAGGAACGCTATTGCAAAGAGTATTGCGCCGAGATATCAATTCAATTGTATGTTGAACCCTGTGAATTGCATGAAATTAGGATACTCAAAATTTAGGGGTCAAAGAGTTTTATAAACTTGGTGGAAAACACGTGAATGAAAGATCCCACTAAATTGAATTCGGTCCATGACTCTGACACATAATAAAAATTTTGGATCGCGCTCAATATCTTTCTCAATTCGAAAATTCAGAATCTTAATTTTGATTGATGCCTTTTTAGCATTTGTACCTCCCGCCAAAATACTAAATAAAATCAAAATAAACATAAATCAATGTTATGTTAATTGGATTGATTTAGACTACAGATTTCATTTCAATTGGAATTTGGTTATTCACCATGTACGAGGATCTCTACTAAGTATCCATGGCTGAATGGTTAAAGCGTCCAACTCATAATTGGAGAGTTCATAGGTTCAATTCCTACTGGATGCATGCTAATGGGACCCTCTACTACATCTATAGAAATATATGATTCTCTATCTTATTGTATTTGTATATATTAATATTGTAATGTAATGAATCTTGCTGACTTACTTGCTCTGCATTACTTATAGCTTCCTTGTTCGTAGATAAAGCGGATTCGTAATTATCAAGTGATCCAATCTATGCACATTCTTCTACATCCATTCTCAATTTATTGTAATTCTCAAGTGCATGATCCACCCTATGTGTTATTATAGAATAATATTGATTCGAATGTAATCGCCATATAGTAATATACGGACACAATATCAAGAATCTATGGAAATCCATTATTTTATTCTCTTTTTTTTTCCCAAGAATTCAGCCACTCATGTGTTATAAAGTGTCTTAAACTTTAGTATCTGTGCTACTGTAGATATGACCTATGTATGCTCTAGTACGTGGGACAGACTTAAGGTGTTAACTGTTGTACCAGATTAAAAAAAAAATACTGATGTTTGGAATATTGCTTACCATCCAATATTTTGGGTCTCATGCTTAAAGGAATGAACTTCTATTATGGGTTGAATATTACTCCTCTAGTATTGTTAGTTAGTTTACATGCTTGAGACTCTCAAGTGAGACTTACCGAACCATATTGGAGCAAGGGTTGTGATATACCATGGAATCAAAATGGAATAATAATAATAATAATAATAATAATAATAATAATAATACTAAATAAGAAATAGTAAAGAAGCAATGTTTCATGGATGGAATCAAATATGCCGCTTGTGCATTGGCGTCATACACCAACCCGATGTCAAAGGGGATAGGGTCACCTCTGACCCCCAAGCCCGTGATCGCCACAATGTTAAGCGATGTCACCGTCATCTCGCTGATCGGGAAGTGGAACGAGTTCGTCATGTCACAACACCTCTCGGTAAGAGCTGTCGCGAGTAGGCAATCGTTGCTTGCCCGCTTGAGTTCGCTGACAAACTTGCCAGAACCCGCCTCCCTCACAAGTTTCTTTACCCTTTGCGTCAACTTCTTCCAAAACTTTGGCACTTGAATTGCTCCCCCGTAACCACTCACGTGTACCCCTTGTTTCAAGAAAATGCGTGATTTCATTAATAAAGTTTCCGAAGCAAAGTACGCAATCAAAAGTGTAAACACGTCGATAGAATTGGGAACCAGAAGTTAGGGTTATTTTCTCATTAACCTGAGATATGTATACAACACAATAAACTAATTGCACTATGGTCTTAGAGAATGAAACTAGTTACACAGTAGAACAAATAATACACTAGTTACAAATACACGCGTAATCTAACACTCCCCCTCAAGTTGGTGCGAAGATATCTATTAAGCCCAACTTGAACATAATAGGGTGAAAACTCTTGCTACCAAGCCCTTTTGTAAATATGTCAGCTACCTGATCTTCAGACCTCACAAACGGCATACATATCAAACCCTTGTTCAGCTTATCCTTAATGAAGTGTCTGTCAATCTCTATATGCTTCGTTTTGTCATGCTGAACAGGATTATGAGCAATATTAATGGCAGCTTTATTATCACAGTAGAGTTTCATAGGACCATTATCAGAAATTCCAAAATCACGTAATAAGGTTTGGACGAGAGCTCACAAACACCATGTGCCATAGCTCTATATTCAACTTCTACACTAGACCTGACGACCGCAGATTGCTTCTTACTTCGCCAAGTAACCAAATTATCCCCGAGGAAAGTACAGTAGCCAGAAGTAGAGCGTCTATCATCTGCAGAACCAGCCCAGTCGGCATCTGTAAATGCCTTTAACTGTAGGTGACCATGATTGTAGAACATAATTCCTTTCCCTGGAACTGATTTGAGATACCTTAAGGTTCGATAAATTGCATCCAGATGTGAAGTACGAGGGTCATGCATAAACTGACTAACAACACCCACTGCATAAGTAACATCCGGTCAGGTGTGAGCTAAGTATATTAGTCGACCTACAAGTCGTTGATACCTCTCCTTATCAGTGCTCTCCCCCACATCTCCACTAAGATGATGATTCGCCTCAATAGGAGAAATTGCAAGTCTACAACCCAACATACTTGTTTCTTCTAAAAGATCAAGTATATACTTCCGTTGGGAGATAAAAATACCTCTATCAGACCTTGCCACTTCCATTCCAAGTATCTCAGTGGTCCCAAATCCTTAATCTCAAATTCTTGAGCCAGACTAGACTTAAGATTGAGAATCTCAGTCACATCATTGCCTGTCATTATTATATCATCAACATAAACAATAAGGATAGCAATCTTACCAGCACCTCCCTTGATGAACATAGTATGATCTGCATGGCTTTGATTGTAACCAAACCTCAACATAGCCTTCAAAAATCTGCTAAACCAAGCTCTAGGTGGTTGCTTCAACCCATAAAGAGCCTTCTTCAATCTGCACACCTTTCCTTTAGTCTCAGAGGAAGAAAAACCTGGTGGTACATCCATATACACCTCCTCCTCTAACTCCCCATGAAGGAATGCATTTTTCACATCAATTAGAGCTCGCACATTGTTCATCTTTGCTACCGGAGCAAACATCTCTTCGTAGTCAATACCATAGGTTTGAGTAAAACCCTTGGTAACAAGTCTTGCCTTGTATCTCTCAACTGTACCATCAGCATTTTGCTTGACAGTGAAAACCCACTTGCATCCCACTGATTTCTTTTCCCCTTGGAGTGACACCAGCTCCTAAGTGCCATTCTTTTTCAAAGTCGTCATCTCCTCTACCATAGCTCCTTTCCACTTAGATATCATGAATGCATCCTGCCAATTCTATGGGATAGGTATAGAAGAAAAAGATGACAAAAAGGCATGGTACGAAGGAGATAAATGATCATAAGAGACATACTGAGAAATGAGATGTTGTTCCGAAGAGCAACAGGAAGATTATCAGAATCAATAATAGGAGGTTCAATGAGAGAAGATTCATTACTAGATGAGTCAGCTGAGGAGTTCGGAACTGAGGCATGGGATGGTGATTGGCAAGGTGGCAGTATACATGAAGATTTGCCTTTGCCTTTCTTTTGATATGTTGCCAAGGTAGCTGGCCATTCACTAGGTCTACGCCTATTTCCATCCACTCATCCACCAATATCCTATTTTGCACTACCAACAAACACTGGTTCCACTCCAAACTTCTTCTCCCCCCTCACTACGAAAAGGAAGTGATAAAGACCATGACCCTTGATTCTGAAACACCTATTCCTCTCTCATCTGTTGCTCCCCTTGAGTAAAAGGACGTGGTCTCTCCAAAAGTGACATCCATAGAGATAAAAAACTTCCTAAAGTGAGGATCATAACATTTCTTTCTGGGTAGGAGAATACCCAACAAACACCCATTTATGGGCTTTAGGACCTAACTTGCTACCCGAAGGGTGAGGAGCATGAACAAAACATACACAACCAAAAACTCTAAGGGGAAGAGTCAGGACACGAGAACTGATAGGGAGACACTCAATAGGAGTTTTAAACTGGAGAACACTGGACGACATATGGTTGATAAGATAAGTTGCAGTCAAAATCGCTTCTCCCCATAAATATTTGGGAACATCCTTGGTGAACAAAAGAGAGTGAGCAACCTCAGCAAGATGACGATTTTTGCGTTCAGCAACTCCATTTTGTTGTAGAGTGTCAACACAAGTCGTCTGAAAAAGAATACCATTTTCATCCAGAAAAGCCCTAAAATTCCTATCGATATGTTGAGTGCCATTGTCACTACGGAGAATTTTGATATTCGTGTCAAATTGAGTACGCACCATCGCATGAAAAGATTTAAAACAAGGAAACACTTCACTTTTTGACTTAAGTAAATACACCCAAGTAACACGAGAATAAACAGTCAATAAAAGTGACAAACTACCGAAAACCTTTAAGAGAGGTAACAGGGAAAGGACCCCAAACATCAAAATGAAAAACCATAAAAGGAGAGGCACTCCATTTATTAATAGTTGCATAAAATGAATGTTTATGTTTTCTAAGCTCACAAGCTTCACAAAAAAACTAACTCCTAGAACAATGCTTAATTAAAGTAGGGAAAAGTTTCTCTAAAATCCCAAAAGAGGAATGACCCAATCTACGGTGCCACTGATGTAATATAGAAAGAGCAGAACTCGTATCTGCTTGCAGAGCAAGACCACATGACATAGGTGAACGAGGTGCAGACTTCAAAAAATAGAGGCCATCCTATGCTTTACCACTGCCAATCACTTTGCCCGTATCCAGTTCTTGAAAAACACAATGAGTAGGAAAAAAGGTCACTGAACAATTTGCAGAACGAGTAAGACTGCTAACGGATAGAAAGTTAGTGGTAAAGTTTGGAATCTGTAGAACAGAAGAGAGGGAAATAGAGGGAGAATAGCGAACGAAACCTTTCCCTAAAATAGCAGAGAATGATCCATCTGCTATTCTGACCTTATCCTTACCAGCACAAGTAGAGTAAGAATCAAATACAAAGGAACAATCTGTCATATGATCTGAAGCACTAGAATCTATAATCCAGGAGTAGTGGAAGAGGCAGTAAATGCACTAGCTAGAATACCTGTGTGAGCAAAATAGGATGGAGTGGGACCTGCTGTAGAAGTAGGAGCTATAGTAGATGGAGAATCAGCCCGAGCCATTAAGCTCCTGAGAGCTTGCATCTCTCTCTGAGAAAAGCCACTAACATGATCAGAAGACGCCTGAACCCAAAATCAAGCAAGGTAGCAACCCATGTTGTAGACTCTGAAATATAGGCTTGGGCCTGAGAATGCATGGGACCACGATTGTGACCACCGCGACCACCCACGAGAGGGACGACCATGTAACTTCCAACAGAAATCCCTGGTATGGCCGGTGTTGTGGCAATGATCGCACCGGAGTGACTCTTGATCAATAGGCCCACTACTAACACCAGACTGTGATTTACCACTCTGTGGTACAAGCCCACCATGAGGAATGGCAACCAAGGTAGAACAATCAGAAGTAGGAGTATGCACCATAGCACCCCTCCTACTCTCCTCCTGCCGAACAATGGCATATGCCTCTCCCGAAAAGGAAAATTGAACACGACCCAACACCTGCACTCTAATCGGATCATATTCCATATCGAGACCAACAAGAAAGTCATAAACACGCTCTTTCTCTATCCTCTTCAGCCAATTTGCAGCATCAACAGCACAAACGACTGAAACCCCTGATAATAATCAAATTCCTGCCATGCTCCACTCAAGTCAGCAAAGTACGCAGAGGCGGATCGATGATTTTGTTCCAATGTACGAAGTCTTTTCCTCAACTCAAAACACTGTGCATCATTTCCTTGCTGATAATAGGTTTGGGTTGCAGTAGTCCAAATCTGATGTGGAGTATCACGAAGCAGGAAAGTATGACGAATATCATACTTTTTGAGATTTGAACTTCTTGAGTTCAACCGCCTCAACAGGTGGAGTAATAGGACCCTCAATGAACTCTGACATCCTTTTAGCCTCAATAGCTAGAGTAAAAGTACGAGACTAAATCAAATAATTGGTACCATCCAACTTAATGTGGCAAATATCCAGAGAATAGTTATCCATAGTCCCTACACGACTCAACTCATTATTTGTACTAGCGGAAGCCTTTTGTTTCTCCTCTGACATTGCAATAGACTGATCGCAACCTCAAGTAAGCAATATTCAGAAAACTTTAACCCAAGAAAACAGCCTTAAAAAAAACACCAATCGCAGCAACTAAGATAATCCCAACTGAGAGTGTCCGAATAAAGGAGCCTGGAGATCCTTACCACCGTTTCGAAATCTTACCACTGTTTGACTGTCGAGACTGTGATGAGTCAGCAAAAAATGAGATTTGAAGGGACTATAAGGGGCTGAACAAGATCCGAAGGGACTGTACGAGCACTGATGTGGCTGAAAGGGGCTGGCTCTCGTCTGAATCAAGCAAGAAAAAGGTATGGGTGGAGCCAAAATAGCTGAAAGATGATGGGTTAGGAAAAACGGCCCCAGAAAAAATATGGATTAGCCTCGTTGGCGTCAGAAATTGCTGGAAAAGACTGATTGAAGACTCGTTGGCATCAGCAAAGGCTATCAGAGAAGTTGTCGGCGTCAAGAGCCTCAATCGGTGGGTTGCACAAAGGTCGACGAGGAAGGTCGTAGGTATTGAACAGCTCTCTGATACCATGTAAACACATCGATAGAATTGGAACCAGAAGTTAGGGTTATTTTCTCATTAACATGAGATATGTATACAACACAATAAACTAATTGCACTATGGTCCTAGAGAATGAAACTAGTTACACAATAGAACAAATAATACACTAGTTACAACTACACCCGTAATCTAACAAAAAGATAAAAGCGACATAATGAAACAAGTGCTGAAAAATTGAAATTATACCTTTGCGCGTGCCTCCGACAAGTGGTGGGTCTGATCCCTTAGGATCAGCGACTCGTCGTACACCTCCCGTGCCGATCTGTACGCGTCCAGGCCCGACGGTATCACCAAGTGCGTCTGTGGCACGTAAATGGCAGCCACGTAAGTGACTCGGCAACTTAGTGCCGTCCTCACCTCGTCGACGGTTGTCCTCTCATGGACACACCCATCTACCTCCTCCTTCTGCTTCTTGAATTCAATCGCCTCAACAGGTGGAGTAATAGGACCCTCAATGAACTCTGACATCCTTTTAGCCTCAATAGCTAGAGTAAAAGTACGAGACCAAATCAAATAATTGGTACCATCCAACTTAATGTGGCAAATATCCAGAGAATAGTTATCCATAGTCCCTACACGACTCAACTCATTATTAGTGCTAGCGGAAGCCTTTTGTTTCTCCTCTGACATTGCAATAGACTGATAGCAACCTTAAGTAAGCAATATTCAGTAAACTTTAACCCAAGAAAACAGCCTTAAAAAAAACACCAATCATAGCAACTAAGGGTCTGTTTGGAACCCGAGGAAAGGAAAGGAAAAGAAAGGAAAACTAAAAAAATTTTCTCTCCATTGTTTGGTTTGAAGAGAAAAGGGGAGGAAAATAACAATTTTCAGTTTTGTGAATAGTAAATTTTCCTTCTCATTTTCCTCTCATTTTCCTTTCTTTTCCTTTCCTTGGGTTCCAAACAGAGCCTAAGATAATCCCAACTGAGAGTGTCCAAATAAAGGAGTCTGGAGATCCTTACCACCGTTCGAGATCTTACCACTGTTTGACTATCGAGACTGTGATGAGTCAGCAATAAATGAGATTTGAAGGGACTGTAAAGGGCTGAACGAGATCCGAAGGGACTGTACGAGCACTGATGTGGCTGAAAGGGGCTGGCTCTCGTCCGAATCAAGCAAGAAAAAGGTATGGGTGGAGCCAAAATAGTTGAAAGATGATGGGTTAGGAAAAACGGCACCAGAAAAAATATGGGTTAGCCTCGTCGGCGTCAGAAATTGCTGGAAAAGACTGATTGGAGACTCGTTGGCATCAGCAAAGGCTGTCAGAGAAGTTGTCGGCGTCAAGAGCCTCAGTCGGTGGGTTGCACAAAGGCCAATGAGGAAGGTCGTAGGTATTGAACAACTCTGATACCATGTAAACACGTCGATAGAATTGGAACCAGAAGTTAGGGTTATTTTCTCATTAACATGAGATATGTATACAACACAATAAACTAATTGCACTATGGTCCTAGAGAATGAAACTAGTTACACAATAGAACAAATAATACACTAGTTACAAATACACCCGTAATCTAACAAAAAGATAAAAGCGACATAATGGAACAAGTGCTGAAAAATTGAAATTATACCTTTGCGCGTGCCTCCGACAAGTGGTGGGTCCGATCCCTTAGGATCAGCGACTCGTCGTACATCTCCCGTGCCGGTCTGTACGCGTCCATGCCCGACGGTATCACCAAGTGCGTCCGTGGCACGTAAGTGGTAGCCACGTAAGTGACATGGCAACTCAGTGCCGTCTTTACCTCGTCGGCGGCCGTCCTCTCACGGACACACCCATCTACCTCCTCCTCCTCCTCCTTATCCTCTGACGCCTCGTCGGCCTCCCGTAGCTCCTCCTCCAACCTAGCCTCGTGCAAGGCTACTCTAACCCCCGGTTCAGCCCACAGAGTCTTGGCTATGTCCTGAGAATTCGCAAGCTCTGCGAAGTCAACGGGCTCTATCTCCCGGGACACCTCCGCCGTGTCTTTCCGCGGTTCAACCACTGCGGGCTGCAAGGTCTCCACCACGGTGAGACCACCCGTCAGCACCCTCGCCTCCTTTACTGCACCACCATCACCACCCACACCGCCATCACTACCACCCACAACACCATCACCTCCTAAGCCGCCACTACCCACTGCTGTTCTACCCTCTAAATGATTGGATCCGGAACCTCTTGGGTTTCCGGAGTCACCCCGACCACCGGAACAGACCCCTTTGCCACCTGTGGTGGGCCATTGCCACCGGACTGTTCACGACTAGCCATCGAGAGAGATCGGGCGAGAAAGAGAGATCGAGAGAGTGAGAGATTGGGTGAGCAAGAGAGAGATCGCGCGAGAGAGCAGATAGTGAGAGAGAGAGATCGCCAGAATATTCGAAGTATGTGGCATACAGTGTACGCGGAGATTTAAAACCCCGTATGGCCGAATTTCTTGCAACTGATTAAAAGTGGGGGCCATGGTCAAAAGTGTCATGCGGCACTTTGGAGTACCGCGTGGTATCCTTTTTCCCCTGCGTGGCATATTTTTTCTGCCACAGTTGATTTCCACTGTGTTTTGGGTTCTGTACCCCTATTACACACCTATTTCACCTCATTTTGACGCCTCAAAGCCTATTTTCATGTGTGCTACCTCGACAATACTTTGACGTCTTCTGAAAACCTCATTTTTTAGTAATCGGTCACTTAAAAGGTCCGGCCTTTATGTCCGCTTCTGAGTCCAATGGCTTGTCCATCGCCATAGTCGTCCGTCCGTTGTTTTTTTTGGCTCTCCAAGAGCATCTCGTCCTCCGGGACTTCATCGCTTTCATGCTCCCCGAGCACTTTGTCCTCCGGGACTTTGTCACTTTCATACTCCTCCAACACTTTGTCCTCCAGGACTTCATCGCTTTTGTGCTTCTAGTCCTCTGGGACTTCATTGCTTTCGTGCTCCCCAAGCACTTTGTCCTCCGAGACTTTGTTGTTTTTGGTACTCCTTGAGCATCGCATCCTCTAGGACTCTATCTATATTGCATCTCGTCCTCTCATTCTCTGGGACTCTTTCCACCATGCTTGTATTTATATGTGTGCATTCACTCACATGCATTGTCCTAATTGAACTATGTTGGTCTGATCCCTACAGTGAGGTACGTACGCAGCTCCACGAGCGCGACCACCTTTATTGCATATTTGCTTGGTTTTCGCTTAAAGATTCTAGAACGATGCATTGGGGTTGTCTAGTCTTTGACGTCACTTATATCTAAGAGTGATATCTTAGTTTCGTCAAAGAGGGACTACTGTAGACACCCCAATCCTAGCTTCTTGAATACCTTTAAGGTTGGCTCGGTTGGCTCCTTAAATATAAAATAAAAGGGACAAATACCTCGAAGGCTTGATATATGTGAACCCCAAAACCCTAGAACCTTAAAGAATATGTCCCTTCTGAAGCACAGTGTCGATTGTTAGATTTCTTAGAGGGTTTCAACCTAAAACCAATTGACGATAGGTGGAGTAACCTCTAAAATATATTAACCAAACTTGGGTGGCTTAGATGAGCGATGTGGGATTAAGTCTAACACTCCCCCCTCACGTGCAGCCCGGATGCACGTGGACGTACGAATTGAGGAAACTAGGAGATTTGACTCGGGCGACCCCTAACATGCAGCCCGGATGCACGTGGAGGTATGAATTGATGAGGTGAGGCAATTGACTCGAGTGAAGGAGACTTGACCACATGAGGTGAGGCCACCCAAGACCTAGCTCTGATACCAATTTGTTGAGCCGAACACGAAATTGAGAATATAAAAAACCAACAAGCGATAAACAAGAACACAAAAATATACGTTGTTCCGCTCAAGCACAAAGCAAGAACATACTCCTCGGGGAGAAGAGCAAGAGGATTTACTATAAACAAGTATATATTACAAAGAGCCGGCTATACTCGTAACTATCAACGAAGCACCAAACGATATTGAGGGACAAATCTCTGGTGGAACCCGAAAGGGAGCACAAACCCTTGGTTGAACCAAAAGAGACAACTCAAAACCCTAATATCAACCCCAACACAAAAGGAACGAAGAACTCCACAGTAATACCCAAAAGGAGTCTCTCCTTAATGGACCCAAAAGGGACAAACCCTAGGAACCCCTAAGGTTCCTATTTATAGTTAAGCCCTAAATAAACCAAAACAGGCTTAGAATAGAATTCTAGTCACATAAGCCTAAACCGACTCCAATAAGGAATTCTAGTCACTTTCCAACAAATCTCCACCTTGACTTGAACTCCCTCGAACTGAACACTATAGGCAATCATCTCTTTCAATTGCTCATCTCTCCCAGAAGCCCCCCACGGGGCAATCACCAATGACATGAATGAGCAAGGCTCAAGCACGCTTGCTTGATCTTGTAAACACGACTTAAAAAACCCAGCTGCACATGCCTCCAAATTGAGTTTTCATCTTCAAACGGACACCTCCCACCCAACGCATTCCTCCTGAATGCACACGAAGATTTGCTCGAACTCCCTACGGAGCTATTTACCCAATTGCACGAATTCCCCCACGGAGTTAACAACCCACTCCTCCAAATAATCCGGTTTCTCATTCTCCAACAAAACCTTGAATAATCCTTGCTGAACGAACTTCTCAACTTCGTAGCAAGTTGACATATTGCAATTGAAACGATCGCCCAAAAACAAATCACACAGTGGAAGACAGTAGCCTCATATTGTAAACCCGGGGCTCTGATACCATGTTAGATATGAGAGAAGAGATGTTTTTTGACTTTGATAATGAAACCGTACAATGATGCCTTTATTTAATACAAGAGGAAGGAGCCTAACTATGGAAGGATATCATCCCAATTATAATGAAATCGTAATCAATTACAATCAAATCACAATCTCAATATCACGATATTATTTATTTAGTATATGCAAGGAGTCTAACATCTCCCTCAAACTCAAGTAGGTCTACCAACTTGAGTTTGAAAAAACCCACAGAAACTAAGAACAGCAAAGCCAAGCCAAGAGAAGCCAGGAAAGAGAAACGGTCAGGATAGCCAAAAGCCGGGAGCTAGGAGAACAACCAGGAAGAAAACTAGGAAAACCAAGAAAAGCCAAAAAATGAAGAAGCCAGTAATCGAAAAGCGTTGGTGGTGAAGAGGTATGGTGGGTGCTGGCAATCGAAAAACATGAAGGAGATTGACAAAGTAACTAAGTGCTCAGCGGACGGTAGCGAGGCTTAGGCCGCTAGCTAGGAGCGAATATCCACAGGGCCTAGATCTTATAGCTTTGATAACATGTTAGATTTCTTGGAGGGTTCCAACCTAAAATCAATAGGCGATAGGTGGAGTAACCTCTAGAATATATTAACCAAACTTGGGTGGCTTAGATGAGCGATGTGGGATTAAGTCTATCACGCACGGCACAATGCAAATAACTGCATGGCACATTGCCTTTTAACATGCCGCACGACACTCCAAAATGCCGTGCGGTACTTTAAAAGATCTCTCTGACAGCAGATATGCCATGATCAGTCAAAGATGTTGTGTCAGGTGGCTTCGGCGCCGTGCAGGGAGACCGATGATGGGATTCTTCTCCACCTCAACACACTATCATCATCACACTCCACTCCTATAATTAAGCCCTAATCAGCCATTTTTGGTACCTCGACATACACTACTCTCTCTTCAGCTCAAGTCCATACACTGATACACAATCCATTGCTCACCAAAAATTTCGTTTTTCCATCAACTAGTCCCCAAAATCCACTCGAATCTCCTCTAATCTCAGAAACTCCGCTGATTTTAGAGGTTTCCAATCCAAATCAACCCCACTCTTCCATTTCAAGCACATTCAAGCCTGAAAAGGTATAAGTTAGTTCCTAGGGCTAAAACTTGGTTTTAGTCTTGAGGGGAGCTGACTGAGGTCACCCTCAGTCTTCCAGTACTGAGTCTTGGCCTCAAATCAACTTCAAAAGCAGAAAAGTAACAAAAACCAGAAATTGCACTAGAAAGGGTGTGCTGTGCGGCACATTAGCGTACCATACGGCACATCTTGTGGTGCCGTGCGGCATATTGTCTCTGATTTCCAGGTTAATCAGTACCTGTGGAGTTAGAGACATTTTGGGTGTATTTCAGAACATTATTCTTTAGAGAAACCATTTTCAGTCTCTGGCAAGCTTTTTAAATGTACTTCTAAAGGTTTTTATCACACCATTGCATGCCAAAGGTGAATAAAAATGGTCATCCAAACTGTTTTCCAGTGTTCAGAATAAATAAAACCCCATTTTCAGGCCTTTGGTTCATTGCATGGCATGTGATGAAAACTGGTCTGAAAATACCCAGAATAGTGTGCTGTACAGCACAATATGTGTACCGTACGGCATGTTTTTATGCTGTGTGGCATCCTGTTTTGCAGCAGCAGTCCTGAGTTACACAGTTGTACTGTTATTTCATTTTTGTACGCATTATTCATCCATTCTTCATACTGCACAGTCCGCACCACAAGCACGCCAACGTGTTAAATTAAATCCCATGTCCCTTTCCTGTACTTGTTTTCCAAAAGTTAAGTTTTTCAAACGATTTTGAATCCCTCATTTAAAATGCTCAGTAAAGGCCGACTCTGTGTCGGGCGAGCGGGGTGCTTTTTTAATAAAACCTTCCCCGTTCGTAACCTGGCTCCCGAACCCAAGTTTCAATGTTTTCACCGGACCAAAAGCCTTTTCCCAAACGTATCTTCAGTTGCTCGGATCAACCATTTCAAAAATCCAGGTGGAGACTCTCAATACAACCCAACCCGGGCCGGGACGCCCACAAATGTAAAGGACTAAAATCATGTTGTCTAGGTTTTTTTGTGGTTCCAAACCTGCACCTCCAACAAATTCCTAGAAACAGGGAAGAACTAAATGAGACTGGAGTTCCAAGAGACAAAAGAACGAGTTGGAAGTCTAATTTCTAGAGTTAGTCAGACTGTCAGAGAAACCGATCAAAATCTGAGAGTGACCTAGTATTTATTCTTGCCATATGATCTTTACTCTTCAATTCTCCTTTATCCTGTCAATAGCAGTTCTTAATGGCTATTTAGAAAGATACATGCGAGTCTTCTGGTACTAAGAAAAACTCATGAATTTTGGTAACAAACTTCGTAAATAATCCTTAGTCATTGGTATTGCAGTTTGGCTACATGGATCTGTTTTCTATGGTTGACAATATCAAAAAGCATTCCAAACCTAAGAAACAATGAAATTACAGAAATGAATGAACAAAGGGCTTCAAGTGACATAGTAGTCCAAACTTACTTACCAGGCCTTTTGAATATAATCTGAGATGCTTCTGCACCAGAATTTGGTTCCTGCATCAGTTTTCCATTTCTGTAATCAGTTTACCTTCAACGATAAGTGTAGCTTCATGTCTACAATGCCTGGAGTATTTGACAGACTTTGTGTGTTCTATAAGTTTGCATGCATACTAGTGTGTTCCATGATACATCACACAGTATTTGTATACAGCTATCCTTTATTCATGCTTCTGTATATGGTAGTAATTCTGTGGTGGATTGTTTCGGCTGTCAGATTGTAACATTTCTTGCTTTGTCTTTATTGAGCAGGTAATATTTGACTTCTGCTTTTTGGCACTTTTTGTTATCGTGGGTTCATTGGCTGGTTCTTTGCTGTGCTTTCTGAATGTAACGTCTTTCTAACCTGTACAACTCTTTCAGCTATTCCGATGTGTCTTGTTTTTTATTTTCATATACCTGTAGAGTTTTTCTTTTACATTTTTGTGATCCTCTTGTTCATTTTAGTCTTTACCAAACATGCATACATTTGAACTTTTGAAATGTTATGTTTATGGTTATGGTTCATGGAAGTGTCTCTCAGAGCTTATTCATTGAACATTGTCTTATGGTTGGCCTTTACCTTCCACTTACGTCCAAAATCAAGCTTCGAAGTTGATTGGGCCATGATATATCAGTAGTTGGAGCAGGAAGATACCAACTTCTTGTTTGACACATCAGTCCCGTATTGTATGATTATTCAGTTTATACTTTTTCACATCCATTCTAAAAATCGAAGTTGTCTTTCACCTCCTTTTTTCTATATTTGTATCAAACGAAAAAGCAAAACATTAGATTTTGTTTTTGGAATTGATGAGCTAGGTTAATTATTATGGGTCCATGCATTTCCACCATAAGCATGCTTCATCGAAGATAGCCTCAACCCTGGTTCCTTGCAGTGCCATTAAAAAGAAATGTTTTCGTCATATTCTTAGTAATTGACCATCATCTCTGTTGGTTTAAGGGGCACGTTAATCTTCTGGGAATATGCTTGGGCAGTACAATTGCTTGAGACAACCGGAGTTAGAGAGAGAGAGAGAGAGAGAGAGTCAAGTATGCTAAATGTGTATTTCATGTGCCAGGTCGTAGCTTCCTCCTTATTGCAGAGAAAAATGGTGGTTATCAAGGTTTCTCTTTGATTCTTATGATCAGAGCTTAGGGTCTGTATCATGGGAATCTAAGAGATTGTTATAGAACAGGTTGTAGGTATGATACTGACCCCTAGCTTTCAAGTGGTAGTTATGATACATTTTCGGAGATGCCAGCTGCTTTGACTTGTCAAGAAGGAGCTGTCCTTGTGGCAAATGAGCCATAACAAGCCCTGTTGCTTTAGCCTCTATACCACATGCTTCCTATTGTACCAAGCAAGGTAGCTAGACCCTACTCCTGGCCTAGGGAATTGTTCTTTGATAAAATGTCCCAAGTGATTGGGACATAAGGCTCGGTTTGCTTTGGTTTTTGAGTTGTGGAGCTATTAAGGTTTAGGAGTTAGGAAAGAAATAATAGAGAATGATCCTTGCCTTATATGCAAGCTCGTTCTTTCAGGATATAAGCGAGTTCAATGGGATACATGGTGCCAGAGCGACCTCGGTTACTAGGAGTTGCACTCAAATTCTGACTTCCTTAACCAGACATCAGAGGAAACCATCTCTATCTGATGGTCTCTTGTGGCAGAGGATATGCACAATCTCACTGCTCTTTTCTACATTTTAATGGTAGTCGAAATATATCTGGATTTTCCACATCACGGAGTGCTTCTATTGCTGCATGCTGTAATGCTTGAATAATCTAGTTCATACTCTTTGTCGTCAGCGGCATCCTGTTTTTCCATAATGGACGTGTCATAAATCACCAGTAGAGGCACATCCTTCCATTGTGACATATTCTCTGGAATTGCTACTAGTTGAATGGTAACTGAGGTTTCCATCTTGATCCTGTGGAAAATCCTTCTCCAAGTTAACCTCCAATTCGAAATTCTCATATCCCAGTTGGAATTCACAAAGTGCGCTTTGCATTTCAGAAGATTAAACGGATTGTGTGTATTATAATCTTATTTTGGTTTCTGAGCCACTAACATGTGAAAATTATTTATTGTTCTCTGGAAAGACGGTATTACTGCAGTACTGCTGCTAGTTGAAGCTATTGGTGAGATTGTGAATTGCTTTTAAGAGAAATCCAATCTAGTCATAAATATTCCTGTTAATGCCAAATACATGTTTAACAAGTTACCAGTCATTGAGTAACTACAACTCTTTTTTTGCTTGGGCAAAAGAATCGTACTACAATTCCTAATATGGTGGTTGAAAAAAATGCTGAATCCTTTCATTTAAAATCCATAGCTCTCCAAACGGAACTTTACGTAGTATCCAATACTCTCTAGACTGCATTTCTGGAGTTTCTGGATTCAATCACCACGTGAGTGAGGAGGCTATTGCTTTGTTATATCTCATTTCTTTTATTTTCACTTGAATACCGTGTCATTTTGCCCTTTCTCTCTCTCCCCCCGATCATCTTGATAGGATTGTCATAAACAGGGAAAATTGTTCAGTACTTCAAGGGTCTTGGAACCCAAAGATTTTACCACTCGTTCTGTGGGGGCTTATACAGCCTCACAGCTACTCTCTCTCTCTCTCTCTAGAAGCTCAATGGACCAAATAAGCACAGGTACGTGGAAGTGAACGGTCTGAAGCTCCATGTAGCTGAGACCGGAATGGGTCCCGTAGCGGTGATGTTCCTCCACGGCTTTCCAGAGATATGGTACTCGTGGTGCCACCAGATGATCGCCGTCGCAAACGCCAATTACAAAGCGATCACACCCGATTACAGAGAGGATACGGGCTGTCCGACCCGCCACCCAAACCCGAAAAGGCCTCAATCAGTGACTCCGTCCATGACATGGTCATACTTCTCGATGCTCTTGACATTCAAAAGGTACTTTCTTTTTTTTCCTTTTTTCTTTTTTAATAAAAAAAATCAGTTAGGTACACAACCTTTTTTATGAAGTTTATTTTTGGAGTGCATCCTAATTTTTGGCCTAATTCTTTTTCTTGATGATTGATTCAACCTCTGATTGAAAAGATATACCGTGGTTATTTTTCATCTCTTCAACAAGTTTAGTAATGAGCATAATGGCCACCAATCATAACTCCAACCACAACCCTCTCATAGGGATTCAAGTTTGGGTGAGCCAACATTCGAGGAAGTTTTTTTAAACATAGAAGGTGATATTAATGTTATTAAAAATTGTAAAAATTAAGAAGATTGTCATATATATTTATGACGAGCCTATTCAATTACAAAACCATAATCATCTATTATTATTAATGCATAGAGTGTGTGCATCCTTGTCCATTTTAAAAAGCAAAATAATATTGCAAAAGTTAAACTGTTGCTAAATATAAACATTGTTTTCTCAAAAAATCTTGGTTGGATGGGTGTTGAATTGTTCTAAACAATGTTGGGTGGGCGAACTTACATAATTTTATAGTTTTGGAAAACAAACTACTAGTATATAATTATTAAAAATGTGTAACGTGGGTTGGTAGGTTGCCCGGGCTCATCTGCCCCTCGGTCCGTCCTTGATGGAGGCCCCATATTCTTATGTGAGAGAATTGTGGTTGGGGTTGTAGTTGGTGGTTGTGTATGTAGCACTTCTGCTCTGGAAGAAGAAAATCTCTTCTTAGTTGCAGGTTTGATTTGTAGTTGTGTTTGGTAGTCGGGAAAATACAGATAAGATAGTTTTTCCTCTTCGGGAAAAAGTTGCTGGATAACGGCAACCAAGTTGTTGGGTAATACTGGGTATCGGCTAAAAAGTTGCTGGGTAACTGCAACCAAGTTGCTGTGTAACGGCTAAAAAGTTGCTGGGTAACGACAACCAAGTTGTCGGGTAACGTTGGGTATCGGCTAAAAAAGGGTGTTTAGTGTTGGGTTTGTGAAGTTTGTTTCGGGTTTAATTGCACTCCGCTTAGTGTTCGGGGTTTGATCTACTCCCAAAACCTAGGCAGAGTTATTTTTCAGTAATTTATGAACCGTATGAATACTTGCGTATATGTAGCTCCTCATGTAACTCTTGCACTCTCTTCATTCTATGGACAATATAAAGTGGTGCAGTCTTGTACTCTTTTCATTTGATATGTATTGAAAAGTGGTGTGAATCGTGGACATACTCAACTACGCAGTTGGTGATTAAGTAAAAATCTCTGTATTTTTTTCTATTTGCATTCTTTTCTTGAATATTTTTCCCGCGTTGTTTGTGTTGTGGTTGGGCCAATTTCTCAACATTTTGGAGAAAGTTATTTTTAAGGCTCATGACCTCTTATGGTGTAATCAATTCGATTACACCGCGTGGTGTAGAGGTGTGCTGTGCAGTACTAAAGGTCCAATTCTGGCTCTTGGGCTATTTGGGCTTTTTTGGTTTATCTGGGCTTTTGGGCTGAGGGAGTACTTCATTAAAGCTCTCGAAGGTATTATTTCCTTTATTTCATCATCGGGGCATTTAAAGAATCTCTGAGGTCCGTATTGGGGTGTCTACATGTGGGCTATTTTGTTGGCAAATGTTTTTCACGACTAAAAACTTTGGTCGGTGAAGGAAATTTGCCGACTAAAATACTAAAAACAGTTTAGTCGGGTAAGATATACCTTTGCCGACTAAAATATCCCGAATAAATACTTAGTCGCCTTTTGTACTTTTAATCGGGAAATGTGTGATTTATTGGCGACGATTTTTTAGTCGGGGAATGCAGGCATATTTGCAGACCAAAGGTTTAATCGGGAAATGTGTGGGTTATTGGCGACAATTTCTTTAGTCGGAAAATGTGTTTTTTACTATCACTGACTAATAGTTTAGTCGGTAAATGTCTTTTCGAATCAACTAATTTGTGGCCTATTGGCATCGGGATATTTTCAATACCAAATGGTCAAAATTCCAGAATTTTCTACAAAAAATTTTCCCATTTTTATTCTCTATAAATTTCAGCCAATAATTATTACATCCACAAAATTGACAACCTAATGCAATTAATACAAAATAAAAATTCCAAGAACTAAATACAAACTTTCATAAATAGAGGTGTCCACCAAATACTTAAAAAACAATTTGTATCCAAATTCCTAGAGCGCAAAATAACAACACATCCAACCATGAGGGGAAAATAAAAAAAATCAAAGCTCAGTAACAAAATGTATCCAAACCCCGTGGACCGCAAAATACTAAATGTTCAACTTCGACAAACGGATAACCAAAAAAATCCAAGCAGGTCCACAACCAAAATCCAACTTCGATCTTCATAGTCAATAACCAACATATTGCATGATACTCCATTAAAACACCATCCTTGTAAAAAGAAAAGAAAAGAGAACAATCCATCATTAGTATTTATGAACTAGTGTATCCCATTGCACAAAACATGAACATAGGTGAATAATAACTAATTACAAGCCAAAACGAAAAATTGTCTTGACATAATGCATACAGAAATAACTACAAGGTTAGAGCCACAACCTACAACACGGATAATGCAGCTATAAAAAAAAAAGTATGTAGTACATGATGATGGCAGTACAAGTCAACTCCGCAAAGCTAATGGAGTATTAAACTTTCTGCTATGTTTCTGCAATGGCATGCCCTTAGCAAGCAGTGGTTTATGACCCAGGAAACCAGTTTCCAAATGCAAAATGCAAGTATATGCAAGATCAAGACCAATAATCTGCCCAAGAAACCAGTTGCCAAAACTATTATCTTACATCTCCCCCAGATCATCATGAACTTCATTCAACAAATTGTGTAGCAGAAAATAAAATCTAATCCTGTTATCTTACATCTCCCCCAGATCATCATGAACTTCATTCAACAAATTGTGTAGCAGAAAATAAAATCTAATACAATTCTTATGGTACACAACTGATCCAGAGCAAACACTAGTTGAGGGACAAAAACTATGGAAATGGGGTTGAAACAAATCGGAGCCTAAGCATGCCACTGAAGTTGAATGAAAGCAAGAACCCCACTAGAAATGATCCAAAAAAAAACCAGAAGCTTTGTTCAGCTAAGCACTTCGGAACCTAAGGAAGTCTCACAATCAAGATGAATTATAGCAACCTCATCTAGGAACCCCAAACAACAACCAATCACATCCAAAAGAGGATCGATGGATACCAGAATTTGTATCCTCGATAGATACCAGAAATCTATTGGCCCATCGTTGTTTTTGTAGGGAGGTAATCCCGAGCAGACACAAAAAGTAATCGAACATGTGGTGTTCGGGGATCACGTGAGCCGTTGAATAAGGGTACCGCCGTGCAGTGGTTAAAAACTGGTGACAGAAGGGGTAACTAGTACTAGGCGGTCTGTTCGGCGAAAAGGACCACAGACACGAGGGGTCTTTGGTCCAAGTTACCCGAGCAGGGGCATGCTCCGACGAACATGAGGAATTACTAGGCCGGGTAAGTGACATATGAAGTCACTAGTCCAGGTGGGCTGTTCGGCAATGAGCAAGCCGAACAGGAGCACGATTCTCGAGGACGCTCTAGAAGGGTCCAAGAATGGCAATACTCAGTAAGGAAACGAGATTTGGAGGAGATACCCAAAGAGAATGGGATGAACAGCCAGCTTTGAAAAGAGTTCCTAAATGGTCTAAAAGGAAATATGCAGTTAAGGGAATGAGAATCCCTGATATTTGGGTTCCCTCTACGAGAAAGGAAACTTACGGCAACGAGATGGGCAACAAGTAGACATGGGTCTATAAATACGAGGTAAACCAGAGGTAAAGGTACGCAATATTCCGTATTCATATTGCAGTAGCCGTTAATCGAGTTTTTTGATCATAAGTACGTGATACTGACTTTAGCATCGGAGGGCCTTTGCCACGAGAGGCAAAGGTGCGCTCACCGCCTGTCTGTCTTGCAGATAGGTTCAGGCAGCAAATTAGGGTTCCGGCGAGGTAGCACGTGCAGCTGTTATCATTCAGTGTCGTCCTGAACACTGTCCGAAATTTCCCCCCTACAATTGGCACCGTCTGTGGGAAACGAAGGATATCCCTTTGAAAAACGACCATGGTAGAAGTAGATCCAATCACGCCGCTTGCAGAGAAGAACCAGGCTGGTGGGAAAAGAGGCGAATCCCTTCCAGGTGCTCCGAAAAAGCATGCTGGTGGCCATAGCAAGAGGATAACGAGCAAAGATCGTCCCATAACTCTTCATGATAATCCGAAAAACAAAGAAGGTGGGACAGCCACGGAATCCACGAGAAGGAGCAGGTCCCACCACGGGATAGAATCGGTGGCACATTCGAAAAGTGCGCGTAGCAATAAGGATATCCTGGACCAGAAGAGACTACGCCAAAAGGTATTGGGAAACTTTCAATGAGATTGAAAGTTGCAGCGAGGAATACGCAATAGCCACGTTCAAAACTGGGTTGCCTGTTTCGGGGGGAACTACGGAAGTCCCTGAATATGAATCCGGTGAGCACGCTGGCACATACTGCGGGAGGATGGCAAGCTGGGTGCCGAGCAGTCCAGGGTCTATGCAAAAAAGGCAGATAAGCCAGAGCCCAGAACATACAAGGAAAGGAAGGAATTCGGGCAGGCCAAGAGAGAGCCGAACAGAGAAAGGCCACCCCCTGATCCAAAGTCATTCTTTTCGATTACTACAGTTTGGAAGGAGCCCATCTACAGGGTTCTTTACCGAATTAAGAATCAGCCTTATTTCAAATGGCCCCAACCCCTGGGGGGGATAAGGATGCGAAACGTGCTACGAATCAGCATTACAGCTACCATAAGGATCGGGTCACATGATCAAGATCGCGAGATGTTCAAGAGGCACCTTGACGATTTGGTCTCTCGGGGCTACCTTAAAGAGTTCATCCAGGAGGATCCCAAGGATAAGGGGAAGGCCATGGAGTTGGATTACGAACAGAATCCTAAAGGAGTAATCCATATGATACATGGGTTGACCGCGCCTTATACGAGAAATGAGGTAAGGTTGCTCCAGAGACAAATCAAACACGATCAACATGTCATGAGGTTGGGAAGGAAGAGAGGACGAGAGAATGACGTAGGCAACGAAGGCCTAGTCTTCTCAGACGAAGATTTGAAAGAAGTCCAGGTGCCCCATAACGATGCCTTGGTCATAACCCTACGAATTGGGGAGTATGATATCGAGAGAATCCTAGTAGACTCAGGAAGCTGTACAGAGAGATTGTACTACGAAGCATTTAAAAGGATGGGTTTGACTCAAGTAGATTTGGAGCAGTCAAAGACACCCTTAGTGGGATTTGGAGCAGGGGCAGTTTGGCCCCTAGGGAAGATAACCCTCCCTGTCCGTGCAGGTTCAGTAGTCCTGCGAACTGACTTTCTGGTTGTAGACGTCCCGTCTTCCTATAACGCGATTATAGGGAGAACTTGGTTACACAAGATGAGGGCTGTTTCTTCTACTTACCACCAGATGGTGAAATTCCCAGGGTCTAATGGAATTGAAAAGATCAGGGGTAACCAAAAGGCGGCACAGCAGTGTTTGATCTCAATCATCAAGAAAATGCCAAAGGCCCATAACGTCCATACAGTGGAAGTACCTGATCAACCGACTATCGAGGACGTCGGGAGGAACCCAGCAGAGAAAGTGGTGGAAGGCCTGAAGAAAGTACAGATCAACGAGACTGATCCGGAGAGGTATTTTCTGATTGGGGAGTCACTAACAGAAACGGAAGAAGCCGAATTGGTGAGTTTCCTAACCGAACACGTCGATGTTTTCGCATGGGTACCAGAGGAGATGCCTGGAGTAGATACAGATGTGATCTGCACACTTAAACGTGGACCCCCAACATAAGCCAGTGATCCAAAAAAAGAGAAGGGCAGCCACCCAACACGTCGATGCTGTCATCGAAGAGGTGGATCGCCTACTGGAAGCCCAGGCAATACGAGAAGTTTATTATCCAGAATGGCTGTCCAACACTGTAGTAGTGAAGAAGAAGAATGGGAAATGGCGTGTCTGTGTAGACTTCACAGACTTGAATAAAGCATGTCCCAAAGACAGCTTCCCTCTCCCAAGGATAGATCAGTTGGGTGATGCAACTGCTGGATACGAGCGGATGAGTTTCCTCGACGCGTATCGAGGATATCATCAAATCGCCATGTATGGGCCGGATCAAGAGAAAACATCTTTTATCACGCCACGGGGGTTGTACTGTTATACTGTAATGCCTTTTGGATTGAGGAATGCAGGGGCAACATATCAAAGGCTGGCAACCATTATGTTCAAGAAGTTGCTTGGCAGGACTATGGAGGTCTACATAGATGATATGGTTGTGAAAAGCGAAGCCAAACATGGTCACATAGCAGACCTCAAAGAGGCCTTCGAAATCCTGAAGAAGTATAAGTTAAAACTCAACGCCTCGAAGTGCGCGTTCGGAGTGGGCTTTGGAAAGTTTCTAGGCCACTTGGTGACCATAAGAGGGATCGAGGCAAATCCTGACCAGATAGCAGCCTTGCAGGGGCTACAGAGCCCTAGGACAACGAGAGAAGTCCAGAGACTGACCGGAATGGCTGCAGCTCTTAACCGATTCATTAGCCGTTCGAGCGACAAGTGCAGACCGTTCTTTCAATTGTTGAAGAAAAGAGAAGGATTCGAGTGGGGAGTAGAATGTGAGCAGGCTTTCCAGGACTTAAAGAAATACCTGGCTTCTTCCCCGCTCCTATCAACCCCAGAACCAGGAGAGACCTTGGTGTTGTACTTGGCGGTTTCTGAGCATGCAGTGAGTGCGGTTCTGTTAAGGGATAAGGAGGCTGAGCAAATTCCAGTTTACTATGTGAGTAAGAAGCTCCTGGACGCAGAAACGAGGTATCTGCCCCTTGAAAAACTCGTCCTTGCTTTAAGGACAGCCACAAGGAAATTACCCCACTACTTCCAGAGCCACAAGGTGGTAGTCTACACTGAATATCCACTAAAGTCTCTGCTACGGAAAGCAAACTTCTCGGGAAGGATCTCCACCTGGTCCGTTGAGTTGAGCCAGTACGACATCGATTATCAACCGCGCACCGCGATTAAAGGCCAGGTGTTGGCTGATTTCGTAGCAGAGTTTTCTCCTTCTGTAGCACCCCAGCCTCCTACGAGGAAGGAGCGCCGAACGGGGACTTCGAACAAAAGAAGTGAGGTATCAGCCGAACAGAACGCCGAGGAATGGAAGTTATTTGTCGACGGCTCGGCGTGTAACTCCGGTTCCGGTGCTGGCATCGTCCTGTTCCCTCCCCAGGGAGTCATGATAGAGCTCTCTGTCCGGCTGGGATTCAGCGCTTCGAACAACGTGGCAGAATATGAAGCACTCTTGATCGGCCTTAAAAATGCAAAAACTTTGGGGGCGAAAAAGGTCAGGGTCTACTGCGACTCACAATTGGTGGTACGTCAACTGTCCGGGGAATACGAGACCCGGAGTGAGAAAATGGCGGCCTACGTGGAAGCAGCTAAAGACCTGCTCGACACCTTCGAAAAGGTTTACATTGAACAGATAAGCTCCGGGCAAAATTCCCATGCGGATTCCTTGGCTTGGTTGGCTGCAGCCGTACCCACAGAATTCAGGAGGAAGGTAGCAGTGGATTACCTGACCCAACCGAGCATTGGCCAGAGTGTTGAAATGGTCCTGGACGTAAACCAGGGGCCAAGTTGGATGGATCCAATTGTGGGATTCCTACGAGACGGGACACTTCCTACTGACAAAAAGGAGGCCCACAAAATCAGAACCAAGTCCGCTAGGTTCTGGCTATCCCCAGAAGGAAAGCTATATAGAAAGTCCTTTACTGGACCATACCTGCTCTGCGTGCACCCCGAGATGGTGCAGAAGTTCCTCCGCGAGATTCATGAGGGAACATGTGGGAGCCATGCTGGGGGCAGGTCCATCGCCCACCGAGCAATCACACAGGGGTACTGGTGGCCACATATGCAGGAAGATGCAAAGGTTTATGTAAAGATTTGTGAGAAATGCCAGAAGTTCTCACCGATGATTAGAACACCAGCCGAAGATCTGGTGCCCTTGACTAGTCCATGGCCATTTGCTCAATGGGGGATGGACATCGTTGGTCCACTTCACAAGGCTACTGGGAACCGAAAATTCCTGCTGGTAGCAACAGACTACTTCACGAAATGGATTGAAGCTGAGCCTTTGGCTAAAATTACTGAACCTATGATAGAGAGGTTTGTCTGGAAGAGTATCATTACCCGTTTCGGGGTCCCTTATTCTTTGGTCACTGATAATGGGTCGCAGTTTCAAAAGAAGTTCAAGGCTTTCTGTGCCCAATATGGAATAAGAAATTATTATTCAACCCCTGCTTACCCTCAGAGTAATGGGCAAGCAGAGGCATCCAATAAAACCATTTTGGATGGGATCAAGAAGAGGCTGGATAAAGCAAAGGGCAAGTGGCCTGATGAGTTGCCACTGGTATTGTGGGCGCACCGAACAACGCCTAGGAGGTCTACGGGAGAGACCCCCTATCCTTTGGCTTATGGAACAGAGGCAGTCATTCCATTGGAAGTTGGCCTTCCTACCAGCAGAACTGCTATGGTCGAAAGTGGGGGAAATGACAGGGCTCTTGAAATTGAGCTCGACCTTGCCGAGGAAAGGAGAGAGAGAGCCCTAGTGCATTTGGCCTCCTATCAGGAACAGTTGATGAGGAACTACAACAAGCATGTCCACCCACGAGAGTTTGGTGTTGGAGACCTTGTGCTCCGCAAGGTGCTCGGCAACACCAAGGTTGCCAATGAGGGCAAGTTAGGAGCTAATTGGGAAGGCCCATATCGAGTTACTGAGGTTGTGGGCATTGGGGCCTATCGTTTGGCAGACTTGGACGGGAACCCAGTGCCACGGCCCTGGAATGTCCACAACTCGAGGAAGTTCTTTGTTTGAAAGACTTCGGCTTACTTTTTATTCTGTTTGTGTGGGAATTATGAATACAGTTCCTTTGTGTTTCCCTTTTTAGTTGCATGGGGTACGCATAACGACCTCTCGAGTTTTGAGGATTAAGAATAAAATCATGTCTTCTGCAATATATTGACTCCTTTTTTCAGAAATTCTGTTTTACTTATAGATTGTTTTGATCTATAAATACGAATAACGGCCTTCCAATCCCTTTCTTCGTATTGGGGAGCAGGGAATGGGTACGAATACACGTTTCAATTATCTATGCATGAAAAAGCTTTAATATACGAAAGTACGAGATACTCAAAAATTACGAATATGAAATTCCCAAGTATGAAACACTTGGGTTTGCATACGAAAAAATGCAAATCATAGAATTACCAAGTCTGAAACACTTGGGTATAAAGGTACGTGATACTAAAAAATATACAAGTACGAATATACTTTGTATATAAAACCTTATTTGAGTATGAGAAACTTAAATATTATGTAAGTACGAGATACTTAGCAACTGTTTAAGTACGTGGCACTTAATCATATTTAAGCACGAGAGACTTAAATTAAACGTTTGAATATAACGACTATCCAAGTACGTGAAACTTGCTAAATACGAGGATATTTAAACATGCCAAGTACGAAATACTTGAAAAGAACCATAACAAAATTATATATCATACGGATCCCTGTATGAATCTAAATACGAAAGATTTAGACAGACTGAGCACGAAAAGCTTAGTAACAGCCTAAGCAATATCTAAACAGGCATATGCACCTGGTCACATGCATTCAAAATAGATAAGTTTATGGCCAAGAAGGGCCGAGCAAAATAACAGAGGCCTCGAAATGGCCACCAGAAATCCAAAGTGTCATGCCACGCAGGGCTAGATACCACGGTTACGCAGGACCTGTCAAAAACGATGCCAAAGTATTTGAGAAAGCCAAATCAAAACAAACTTACCAAATCTAGTCCAGATTTTGGACTTCATGTTGGGTGTTGTCTGGAACCTCTGTGGTTGTTCCAGTCTCAGTGTTGCCATCAGTAACTTGTTCCCCCAAGCTACTTGGATCTTGTATTGCTGACTGTGCATTGACCTCACCAAAGTTGGCAACTTGCTGTTCCGTTTGAACCTCCAAGGACTCCATTTAAACGTTCTCAGCAGCATCGGCAAAGTCGTCAATCTGCTGGTCCACATCATCTGCCAAAGTTTCATCTGGGACTTGGGATACAGTTGCACGGCGGCTGGGCAGGTCATTGTCTACCCACAGAGGGCAGTCATCTGCAGCCCCAATCTTGATCAGGCAGCCCTCCCAGCCGGCTGCCCAGATTTGGTCCTGGATGGCTGGCATCTGACCTACATAGTCTGCAGTGGCAGCATCAAACCCCTTCTCGTACCCAGCATCGAAGGCTTCTTTCTTTGTGGTGTCAATTTCAGCCAAAGCCTGTTTGAGATTGCCTTCAGCAGTTTCCATCCTCTCTTTTGCATCAAGGTAGTCAGTCTTGGCGTTATCTCTCTCCCTCTCCAGTCTAGTCACTGTACGGAGCAATCTGGTGTTGTCATTCAAGAGATTGTTCTGTTCAGCCTCCACTTCTTGTAGCTTTTGGCCAAGAGTGACCATCTTTTGAATAAACTACAGCACAGTAGTACAGAACGAAAGTCTGAGAATAAGTACTCGTTTGAAGTAAGAACGCAAGTCACGAGATAGCTAGACATACCTTTATGCCACTGACGAGTCCAGTGGAAAGCACCCGATCTGATGGAGACGTGGACTCCTTTTGCATATCGACAGGTAAAAGCAGAGCTTGTGCAAGGGCCATTGCCATCTCCGAAGAGCTGGCACTATCCCCGATATGCACGGCCCTGTCACCTCGGGTGAAAACAGGAGCCCAGATTTGAGGAGGAGGCTGGGTGCTGGTTGGCTGAGCGACGCATCAGCTTGACCTGTTGCATCTTCGGAGGATCGGTCTCGGGTGCGTTTTTCCCGGTGTGCATCCCCGGCTTCCAGAGAGGCATCTCGTTCCCTGGGGGAAGATGATGCTCGAACTGAACCCCCTCTGGTACGCCTTGGCGGGGGTGGAGCTTGACCAGTGGATGCCACCCGACCAGTGGCACCGCGGCCACGTGAAGAAACAGTAAGCAGGGTGCTCAAATTCACCGTCTGACGTGTCGTCATCTCGGAGTTTGGGGGGGAAGGAGAATACCCTTGTGAAGACGATTGACTGGTGTCTCTATCAGGAACTGACTGCTCGGTACGAGGTTGTGAGGATCTTCGGAGTACCAGGCGAGGTAAGGGGATCCCTTCTGAGATGGGCACTTCTCCTGGCTGCCCCGCAACGGTAACCCCCGAGCTACGTCTCTGGCTCCTTGTTTGGGGAGCCGCGGAGGTAGATGCACCGTCTGTGCTTGGGGTAGACAGTCTTCTATCTATGAAACCCCTGTAAGCAAGATCGTATCCTAGCAGTACGCTGGCGTCATGACCTCGCCCTGCGGTTCGCGTGCCCGGCACCCCCTTGTATTTTAAAACCTTGTTTATGTCCTCTGTACGGACATAACTCGGCTCTCTACTTGGCCTCTTGTTTGCATGTGTTGCTGCAAAACAGAACGAAGGAAAGAGTTACACAAAAGACAACAATGACTAGAACTTAGAAGTACTGAAAGTAAAAGGAAAATTTGGGAGCATACGTGGGTGGCCCCACACATGGGGGCAGTGAAAGCCCACAACCTGGCCGTCTTCCCCTTGTGGCTCATAGGCTCCAGTGACGTATAGAAAGTCAATTTCATGATCCCGAGCGGAGTCTGGAAGATTCAGCACGAAACGCTTGTCTACCTTCCTAACTTTAAAATAGTAGGTGTTGTACTCACGGTTGAGTACAATGCTATACCACCATTGTAACTCCCAGATTCCCAGTTGTGTTCCCAGAATTTCATTTAAAGCTACCATTCCCATTATGAGCCTAAAAACATTCGATGAAACTTGCATGGGAGTAAGTCTATACCAGTTCAAGACTCGACGAAGTAAGGGGTCAAGGGGGAATCGGACTCCGCCTTCAACTATGGCTACGATTGGGATATATATTCTATCCCATGAACTGTCCTCTTTGTCCGCGCCTAGAGGGGCGAGTTCGAGCCCTACATTGTCAGGGACACGATATTCGGTCCTGAAGGCGGCCATGGCAGCGGGAGTTTCACAAAGCTTTCTAAATTTGCCAGGTTTAAGCTCATTATTACCTTCGTCCGCCATGGATGTGTACGAAGGGGGTTTCAAACGAAATGAAATCGAAAAAATGGGTGCAATGAATTTTTGAAATCGAAATGAAGACCTGAGAACGAGATTCTCAGATTAGAGCTTAGGAAAGAGATAAGAACGAGAATCTTACAAAGATTTGGCGAGGATTTCCTGAAGAACGACTGGTTTTACAGGCGGCAGCAATGGCGGTCGAAGCTGTAAATTGCCTGGTTCTAGAGAAAGAAGAAGCTAGGACTTCAGTTTTGGGTGTAAAACCCAGAAAAAAACCCCTTTTTGGGGTATAAAGGAAAAGAGACGGAAACGATCCGTCTCCTCTCACGCCATTACACGAAAAGTAATGGAAGAAAGGTCCAAAATGGATTGATATTCAAACGCCGTTTGACAGAGGACGTCAGATCGAGTTTAATGAGGGGCGTACGAAGTACGCCACGTAGATTCCATATTTCGAGATAATATGATGAGTAAACCGCCAAAAGAAATCAAATGGTCATCAATACTATATCTGCACAGGATATCACAAAGCTCGACCTAAAGTGTGTGTTCTCTAGAAAGCTTTACCCATTGGCCCGTGCAGCTCCATTGGGCAAAGCTGGGGAGCAATTGTAGGGAGGTAATCCCGAGCAGACACAAAAAGTAATCGAACATGTGGTGTTCGGGGATCACGTGAGCCGTTGAATAAGGTGCAGTGGTTAAAAACTGGTGACAGAAGGGGTAACTAGTACTAGGCGGTCTGTTCGGCGAAAAGGACCACAGACACGAGGGGTCTTTGGTCCAAGTTACCCGAGCAGGGGCATGCTCCGACGAACATGAGGAATTACTAGGCCGGGTAAGTGACATATGAAGTCACTAGTCCAGGTGGGCTGTTCGGCAATGAGCAAGCCGAACAGGAGCACGATTCTTGAGGACGCTCTAGAAGGGTCCAAGAATGGCAATACTCAGTAAGGAAACGAGATTTGGAGGAGATACCCAAAGAGAATGGGATGAACAGCCAGCTTTGGAAAGAGTTCCTAAATGGTCTAAAAGGAAATATGCAGTTAAGGGAATGAGAATCCCTGATATTCTGGGTTCCCTCTACGAGAAAGGAAACTTACGGCAGCAAGATGGCTTGCACAGCAAGTAGACATGGGTCTATAAATACGAGGTAAACCCAGAGGTAAAGGTACGCAATATTCCGTATTCATATTGCAGTATTCTGCTGTTAATCGAGTTTTTTGATCATAAGTACGTGATACTGACTTTAGCATCGGAGGGCCTTTGCCACGAGAGGCAAAGGTGCGCTCACCCCTGTCTGTTTTGCAGGCTAGGGTTCAGGCAGCAAATTAGGGTTCCGGCGAGGTAGCACGTGCAGCTGTTATCATTCAGTGTCGTCCTGAACACTGTCCGAAATTTCCCCCCTACAGTTTTGTAGGTTCTAGAATCATTGATACTTTAACTCACAAGCACACAATTTATAGTACTTGTCAAACCAACCATGGCACTTGTAGTGTAAACAATACTTAGCTCACACGCACACAATTTATTCACTAGTGGACAGACTACTTCACGAATATCCAACCATACAAAGTAAATGCAACACATGGGTACTTGGAACTCTTAGCTTCCCAGTCATAAAACCAACGATTACTCAACCTCAAAAGGATTAAAAAAATTGCAATTCCAGATTTCAACATCAGTAAAAAAAATATCTGTTCACTGATTGCAATTCCAGATTTCCTACTTAGCATCAAAGTTCATCCAAATCGCTCTTCCTCAGTATTTTTAGCACAACTATTGGTATAAGTTATCGAACTCAAACAGCGTGGTTCCAATTTCTTTGTTCAAATAACTACGCATACCAATCGGGAGAAGTCTTTGCAAAAGGACATGAAATGATTGTAGAAATTTTGACATGAATAGGTGATGGTATGATATGCGATCGTGTAAGCCTAAAAAGTTTGAAGACCAACAAAAATGTAAGTTCTTGCACTCCATTTTTTATAAGGAAAATGCTAACTAGAGTTTTTAGGACGTATGAATTATAACGCGTAAAAGATACTCCCTCCGTCCCTTTTTAAGTGTCCTGCTTCGTAATTCCAACTTATTAAAAAGACATCATCATTACATCTTTCACATTAACTTTTATCTCTACTTTCCCTCCTTACCCTCTATGAAAACATCATCATTACATTTTTACTCACTAACTTTTCAAAATGGAATCTATTTTTAGGGGCAAAATGAAAAATTCACCAACTTTTACCCACTAACTTTACAAAATGGACACTTAATAAGGGACAGCTCATAATGAAATATTAAACTCTAAAAAAGGGAGGGAGGGAGTATATCAATATTCAGGAAAAATATAATGATATCCGTGAGGTGTATTGAAATTTTAACTTTATATGGATTTGTGTTAAAATTTGTCTTTCAGTACTAAGAACTTTCACCATAAGAAGACGTAGCATTATCCAGAAAGAAGGCGTAACAAAAAAAAATCCCGACCGGCAAAATTAAAATCACAAAATGTCATGTCAAAATAACACCATAAGATTTAAGAAGGCATAACATTTTCTCCATATGATGCATAAGATTTTTCAAAATGGCACAATATTTTTAAAATAACTTTATTTTCTTTGTCACTCATCATAACATTCACCACAAAATGGTATATCGTTCATCCGAGAAAAATGCATATTATTTTATGATTAGGTCACACAATAGAGGGGTACTTTTAGAATTTAATATGTTCTTGTGGTTGATTGTCTTGTAGTAGCCGTAGAAGTGCTAAAGTTGAGTACATTGACAAATTCAACCAGATTAACATTCCAAGTTATTCAACTGACAAAAACCTTTGAGCGTTATCTAATTAAGCTCTAGATGATGCTTTATTCAAAAGAACAAATTTCGAGTATCCTCCTCCTCTATAAGAAGAGGGAGTTTCGGCCAATTTTTCGCTTGCCAACTTTTTTAATTTGGACAATTGTACCCTTTGATTGTTGGGCTTGCAGTGTTAGTTGGTTGCCCATTATGGCCCAGGTGTGTGGATCACAGGCAACCACGTGTAATCCACCTCTCTGTGAGTGCAGAAAAACGAAAGAAGCCTTCTACAACACAAGTGTGAGACGGCTATCTTTGACTTCTCGCCGGAGACCTAATCACGTCGTCGAAAACTTTTATCTGCAAAACAGACAAGGGGTGAGTGCACCTATGCCTCTCGTGGCAAAGGCCCTCCGATGCTTAAGTTAGTATCACGTACTAGCAGGAAACCCTATTTATCAGTAGGAAAGTCGAATTGCAATGTATTGCCTACTTTTACTTCTAGGTTTACCTCGTATTTATAGATTCACGAGTGCTTGCTGTCCAAGTATCCCCGCTGCCCTAGGTTTCCTACTTCGTATAGGAAACCTAGTATATCGTGGATTCTCGTTCCCTTATTAATTCATTACCTTAGACCATTTAGAACTCCTTTCCATAACTGGCCGAACATCCCATTATAGACACCTCCCAAACGGGGCATCGCCATACAGTTTGATTCGATTGTTTGCTTGTTTGGTTTCTTGCTTCATAAACCAAGATCATGGACATTCCCATGGCTAGGAACATCGCCACATGATAGCGGTTATCATCAAAACAGAGTTGCCACCCAGTTTGTTAAAATTAGAAAAATAGATAGAGATTCTGGATACGGAAGCCAAAGGTATAGTAAGAGGAAGGTGTTAGGCACCCCTTTCTACCTAGCTGTGAGGCTAGCTCATAATCATTCAACATAAGACATATAGATGCTTTATTTAATTCTAAACAAGTAGTCTGTTTTTTATGCCTTTAAACAGTAAATAAAGTGAGCCGAGATTGTAATTGAAACATGCATCATAAGGCAGAAAGCAAACAAAGCTGTCCCAGGGAAATGGATCCCGCAGCCGGTGAATTGATGTCACGGCCGAGGGATCCTCCTGGTTTGGATGTATCGGCTGAGGGATCGAAGCCCCGGTCGATGTTTTTCCTCACACCAGACAGAAAAGTTAGCAGATTACCAAAATACTACGATTAAGTATAAAAACGATAAATAAATCGAACCAGAGGCCCCTGGGCCTCACCACCTTGATCCCTCAGTAGCTTGATTCCTTCGGATTTGATCGGGATTGACTGATTGCTTCTTTGAGAAACCCTAGGGTTAGGGTTTGAGACTTCGGGGTTTGATCGCCGGATTGATGGCTGCCTTCGGGAGGTTAGGGCTTTTGTAGAGAGGGTTTAAGAGTATATTTTGGCAGAGTTTCGTGGCTTGAGAGGGTGTAGGTCTGATGAATTTTGTGTGTCTATTTTTGGAGTCCAAAGGCCCCTTTATATAGGCAATTGGTGACTCACTCGGTCCAATCAAATTGCACGATTGCAATTGCAATTGCAATTGCAATGCAATACAAACTCCTCGTTGTGATCTCTAAAAGTGGACCGAACGCATCGGAAAGGTAGTGTAGTTGGATCAAACAATCGACAGAACGTCCTAGAGTCTGAAAAAAGGATGATCTGGCGGCCGAGCCATGGATCTGGCGGCCGAGGAAACGATGTGGCGACCGAGGTATTGATCTTGCGGCCGTGGGATGCATCTCTTAGGGAGATTTTTAAGCAACAGGTTTCTCGGGTGAGGAAAAGATGTTAAGGCCGTGTGATCAATGTTACGGCGGGCAGATGGATTCTCCTAGGCTTTTGTATTTCTGTCTGAAAGGCTATTTGGCTCTGAATTGGGTCCTCTAAGTGGCTTAAAGCTCTTACCGAAAGTCCCAAGGTTCTCAAAAAGGCAATCAGCAATCATTGTATCCATTTCATCATCGGGATGGTCCCCAAGGTGGGACCTGAAATAATCGTTAGGCCAAATTGGGGTGTCTACAGATGCCCCTCTTTGACTGAGCTCAGACGGATCGCGAGACATGTTTGAGTAAAAGTCAAAGCTGTAAAAGCAACTCAATTTGGTCCAACTACTATTCTAAGGGTTTTTTGAAAAAGGTTTGTTGTGGTCGGGCCGGGAGGCTGCCTACGTATTCCACAGGGGAAATTCAGACCAACTGTAGTTCGGGGGCAATAAAGAAAAGAAAAAGTTTGGAGGGTTAGGGACAGAAGACGTACCTTCGGGCTTTAAAAGCCGTAGTGTGACGTACCTAGGCGAAGCTAGGATTTTGGCGGAGAGTAGTTGAAGGAGCGCGGGCTGCTGGGGAAGTTTTTGCGGAGAGTGTCCTTAGTATTTTTGGGTAGATCAGTACACGACGGGTGTGTTTGCTTTTCTTGATCATCCTGACTTTAGCTGAGGGAAACTCGGTAGAGTAGCCTATCCTTGCGAATAAACTAGAAGGAATTGATGTAATTGTGGCGGAATCCAAGCCATCTGTTAGGGATGTTTCGGATGCCAATTTTGAGATACGGGGTGGAACTGCCGTTTCTTGAGATGTAGGAGGCACAGGGCCAGTAACTGGAGCACGAAGCGTTATAATGAAGGAACCGAGGCACGGAGCCGGTAGAGCTTTTGATGAAACTGAAGCGCGGAGCTGGCGTTGATCATAAGGCAAAAGCCTGGAGAGATAAAACCGAAGCGCAGAGCTGGTTTTTGATTACAAGGCGAGGGCCTGAGGTTTTAGATTTTTGATGGATCTGAGTGTAGACACCCCAATCTGGGCTTCCAGATTACTTTACTTTCGGTTTTTGACTCCCCGATGATGAAACGGATCAAGAACACCTCGGGAATGATAGGTGTTTGAGCTTTGAGTGTTTGAAGCCCTTGAACCTAACCTAACCTAAGCCACTTCCAAAAGCCAAACCCTACTGACCCGCGCCAGGGCGCAATCATCCTGCGCCAGGGCGCAACCCTCCCGCACCAGGGCGCACCATCGCGCGAGACTCTCACTCCATCGCGCGCCAGGGCGCACCCTCGCGCAACAGACTGACTCCCTCGCGCGAGAGTCAGCCTGGGTCAAAGTCAAAGATTTGACCGTTGACCCACGTGCGACAGCTGTCACACTCGCGCGATGGTCCCATTCCATCGCGCGACGGTCCCAAACCTGTCACAGTCACCTTTATCAGCTGGGAAAACTTAGCCATGAAGTAACCCACAACCTGCACGTCTCTTTGCACCAGATCTACCTCCCCCTCTCCATTTATGCAAGCCTCCTATAAATACCCCCCATTTGTTCTCTTTCAAAGGGTTAACAAAAATTGGCATTCAAAGGCTTACACCTCAAGAACAAAGGTTGTTCTTCCTCCTCCATCACTCAAATCCCCCTTTTCACCTCTACTCAACTCAAAGTTCAAACACTTTTCAAACCAAAAGCCGAAGGTATAGCTTACCTTTGTTTTGCTTTCTGTTCTGATCTCTGAGGGGAACTGGCAGGGTCAAGGCTGGTAATCAATACCAGTGATGGCCCTAAAGTCAGCAGAAATACAAGAATCCATGCCAAGCACTCCCTCACGCGATAGACTCACATACGCGCGCGACAGTCCACTGTCTCGCGCGACAGTCCTCGTGGGGTTTGGGGGTGCTGGTTATTCTTGTTTTATCATGTTATTCATTGTTTTGAAGTATGATAGGCCTTTTAGCTCACTGCTCAGTATGTTAAAACACATGGACTAGCTTTTCTTGCTTATTTACCTTGTTGGAATGCTTCTGGGTTGTATCTGGATCTGTGCCAGAGCTCAGAACATGCAAAGCAATTCCTGGAAATCCAGTCAGGACACTCGCGCGAGGGACTCACTGTCTCGCGCGATGGTCCTCTGATTTCCAGTAGCTGCCCTTGCATGAGCAGCTTGGCCCTTGGCCTTTGTTTTGATACCCCCACTGTTTAGGGGTTGTATTTTATTTCACTTGGTTCCTGTTTGTTGTAATTTGTAATAATTATTTACTTTCAGTCTATATAAACTGCTTGGTTTGCCCCCTGGGTGTGCACTGGTCCTTCCAGAGCCCAGAAGGGGATAAAATTCAACCTGTGGTGAGGTATGAACCCTCGCGCGAGGGAGTAAATGTATCGCACGATGGTTGTCTTTGCATGCACGTAGATCCATGCATGCAAAGGTGGCTATCATGTGTTACACTCATTCTTGAGCAGCTTGGTTCATCTTTCATCAAAGGGTTAGGTTTTATTCCATTTCATATTTTGCCATCCATCCATGCTGTATTCAATCACATCTTGCAAAGTATTACAGTCTTAATCCCCGATTTACTATTCCCTCGCCCTAATTGGCTTAAAATTGGTTAAAGAAGAATTCGAATCACAAACATTTGCAAAATGCCTAAGTAGAGACCGATCTCCGGATTGGGCGAGAGGGGTGCCTTAAAAACCTTCCCCTCTCGTAACCTGGCTCTCGAACCCAGATATGGTTATGACGGACTGGTTCCTTCACTTTTTCAAATCAAATAGCGCGGCAGGTGCTTCGAAATACGGTTCCTTGGGTGACGGACCTTCAAACCTGCTTCGTTTTGTCCGGCTGCTTCTCCGCTCGCGCTCCCTCGATTATGGGCCCTTGCTTCGGGGAACGAAATTCCCGAAGGCTCGCTTTGGAATCCGGAAATTCCAGGGCATGCTGTCCACAGTGGCGACTCTGCTGGGGATAAATCGAACCAATATTAATTCATACTTAGAGTTTAAATACGCTTATGAACAATCCCTTAAAAGTCTGTCAAAACGGTGAGCTTCGCGCTGCCGAAGGTTAGATTGGTGATTTAACAGGACCTCGTGTCCGGCCAATCTGATCTGGGACTTTTTTCGATTATTCATTTGCGTAGTTTCCTCTAAAGATGGACTAAATAAAGTGAGCCGAGCTTGAAAAGGCATTTTGTGATTTGTGATTCTTCTTCTTCTTCCTCAATTTTTAGCATATCATTTGCATCGATGTGGGATAAGCCTCGTTGGATCGTTTTGGCAATCCGGCACGGTTTACCGGAGCCCGGGGACCCCGAATGACCAACAACCTTCGACGATGATGGGTCATGCTACCGTTTGACTGTTGCTCAGCGATATCGCGGGCAATGGGAGGTATATCTGTGGCCCTAGTCCGAGGAACCCGTTACGAACCAAAACCGGCCTTTGCATATACAAAGCATTAGAACTCTCCAAACTAGGACAGGTACCTACAGGGTAGGATCTACTTGCATCTAACCCCATATACTGTCTACGTGTTACTGATTTCCCTATCGCATGCACTGTACATACACTGTTTTGCATAGGAGCATGCTTAGGGCAGTTCTTTCTTTCGAGTTTGTCTTACGCTGTCTAAGACGTAGTTGAACCCGATGAGGAGTCGTTCATTCCGTTGAATGTTCGTTATCAATTTCAAAGTCCTTAGTTCAATGAGACTTTGAGAAATCAAAATTTGCTAAATCCTCAGCTCATGCCTAATGGAGGATTCAACCGACAATTAGGAATAACAAAGTATTGATGCTATGTCACTGGCGCCACCCAGGTTGAAGTGCGTTGTCACTATACACCACGTTGTTCGAGGTTAAGGTGTCATGTCATCAATGCCAAATTGTTTCTAATTCAAAGTTGAATCTTCAAAAGGGACTAGACGAAGATTTAGTCTATTTTGACATCTTTTAGGATCTGTCGATCTACATGGGGACACATCGCCGAAAATAATTCTGAGGATTCTGGCAACGTCTGAAACTTGTGAGGCAAACTTGTCTCTGAAACTGTACATACATACATGTTATTTTGCATAAGAGCATGTTTAGGGCGGCTTCTAGGTTGTCACTCGCTTTCGAGTCTGTCTTATGCTAATTTGGACGCTGCTAGACCCGATGAAGAGTCATGCATCTCGATGGTGCATGTTGTTTTTTTTTTTTTTTTTTTCAAAGTCCCTAGGTCAACGAGACTTTGGGAAATCAAACCTTATTAAGTCCTTGGCTCATGCCCGATTGAGGATTCCACCAAAAATAAGGAACCACAAAGTGTTGATGTCGTGATATTGATGTCATTTTGGTTATCGTGCGCAGCACGTACACCGCCTCGGCTAACGCGCGTTGTCATTGAAGCCACCCCGGTAAAGGTGTCACGCCATCAATACCGAGTTGTTCTAAGTTCAAAGTCGAATCTTCAAAAGGGACTAGTCGAAGACTTAGTCTGTTTTGGCATCTCTTAGGATCAGCTTGATCTATTTAAAGGATACACCCTCGAAAAGAAATCTGAGGATTTTGGCAGCGTCTGAACATCATGAGACATAATCGTCTCTAGTTTTAGAGTCTAGGGTTGACACCGACAACGATGTGTGCATTGCATTCTAATTGCTGTAGGAACACCACTGAGCTTTCACTTATTTTACTGTCTAGTTCATAGCCATTGCACCGAGCAAGAGAGTACCGAAAGGAAGAGCCAAACCTACTTGGGAACGTCTTCAGAATCCGAGTCAAAGGTTGGTCAGGTTACAATCCCAATCAGTCACAACGGAAGGCTCTCCGCGCTCTTTATTGGCTGCTCTACAGGGTCACCACCGGTTATACAGAAAGGGCAACCAGCATCCCCATCTTCTGCATCGTGCTACGAATGGAGATTTGACACCAGAGGTTCAACCACTTTCTCTGGAAGACATGCTCATGAACCTCCACACGATCACCGCTTATGCGCCAGAGGGCCATCCACACCGATGCTAACATCACCCGCCTCAATGACCTTATCAACACTGGTCTTCCACCTCCATTCGAAGAGGAAGGCGAGGACGATGAGGACGCACCAGAGCACTGCCTTGGTCCCGCATCCGAATCATGAGGGCGTCTCATTGTTCAAATTTAACCCTAGGAAGGCTCGTGCGCCTGCTACAAACCCGAATCTTGCGGGTAGGGAACTTGTTCAAAACCCTAACATAGCTGCTCTTATGGCCAAGATGGCAAAGCTAGAGGAATCCGTCACCAAATCTGAAAGATCAGCACAAGCGGAATAGACTTGGATCGTCTTTGCTTGTACCCTAATGCTAAACTGCCAGACAAATTCAAAATGCCTGACTTGGTCAAGTTCGATGGGAGCGGTGATCCCAAGACTCATCTCTATGGCTATCATGCCGCCATGAAGCTACTCAAAGTAGAAAGTGAGGCCATGTCTCAGCTCTTCCCTCAAACTCTCTCTGGGCCTGCCTTCCACTGGTTTCTGTCGCTCGACATTTCCAAGAGAAAGACTTGGGAAGACATTGGGGCTGCCTTCATTGCTCAATACAACTACAACTCCCAGCTCAAGATGACTATTCGAGAGTTAGAATCCACGAAGATGGAAGCCAAAGAGTCTTTTGCAGATTTTGTTAAAAGGTGGAGAGCCAAAGCCGCTCTAATGATTGAGCGCCCGAGCGAGAGGGATCAACTCCGCATTATCTCCCGCAACCTACATCTCGACTATGCTAAGCATCTCGTGCTGGTTCAAGCATCTGCCAACTTCGAGACTTTCTTTGAATCTGGCCTGGCCATCGAGGATGCGCTGCAAAGTGGGATTTTGCCAAGAGGGGAGTCTTTTTCTTCCAATCCTCAGAAATCAAAGTCGAAGGCTTACTCTGGAAACAGTAGCACACTGTTTGGCGGTAGCAATTATGCCAGCATGGCTACAAGTGGGGATAACGCTGCTACTTCCCCTAATCATACAACCGATGTCAATCAGGTTCAGAACACCCAAAGCTACCGGGCCCGAACCCAACCTCGGAGTTTCTCTGCTTTTGAGGCATCTCTATCCGCGGTGATGGAGAAACTTGTCAAGTCTGGGCATCTCAAGCCTTTGACCCCAACTTCCCCACCCAAAGTCTTACCTGCTGGTTATAATCCTAACCTCTTCTGTGCCTTCCACCAAATGCCTGGCCATCACACTGACAAGTGCTATCGTCTCCGACATGAGATTCAAGATCTTATTGATGATGGCACGGTCCAAGTTCCGCCAAAGCCCAACATTATTTCCAACTCCTTGCCTCAACACGGGTCTGACCCTCTGGTTGGTCAGGTATCTATCACCTCCACTCAAATTAACCCAAGCTCCACCATATTCAACCCTAGCCACTACATCATCCCAGCACATCAACCCAAACCCATCGTATCCATGCCGTCTGAGCCGGAGGTTAACATGATGCTAGTAGATTGGGCAATTGAGGTTTTCACTGCCAACATCTGGTTTGATAGTGATGAGGGGCTTACAAGGGAGAAGACTGACTGGTTAAGGTCCACTGATCAAAGGAGCATCGAGTAGGTTTGGTCGAAGAAGCTGAAGAAGCCGAAGTGCTGTTGCTTGGGCCTGACATCCTCTGTATTCTACCTCTTTTGTGGAAAGCTATGGGTAGCTTTTTTTAAATATTGCATTTTAAAAACCGCGTCTAGTTTGTATTGGCGATATGTCTGAGTCTGACACAGAGTCGTTTGCGTGTGTCTAAAGTCTAGCTCTTAGTCGGAGTTCGTGCCTCTTGGCCCTCCACGTCGTAGCTTTCAATTCAAGTTTTGAGTCTGCTGTACTTGGCAAACCCCGTGGGTTTTTATGATATGCATTATCTTGCTTCTAGTACTTCGCTGGCTTTTATATAAACTGTGTCGACCTTGACGACGAAGGGATAGATTTCGATGGGATCATTCCCAAGGAAATGTGTTCCCTCGCCGAAAGGGAAGACGACAGGCATGCTCAGCCTATTCAAAAAAGAAATAGTTTTCAACAAACTTGAAAGACAAGTATAACCTCCCGAAAGGTTCAAAATTGGTTCAAGCACCGCCCCCAGAGGAACATTGAGCCCGGTCAGACAGGCTCGAAGAATTCGTCGACGTCTTGACGTGGTCTCATTAAGTCATGCCTTGTGTTGGTCCTAAGCATCAAATCCCCTGCTACCGGGTGCCAATCCAGAAAGCAAAAGCTCAGAAGGCTCCAGGCCTTGCATCATGTTCAAAAGCAGCAACACTGGCGTTCCGCTAGGCACAAACAAGAAAGTATAAACATGGCCCGGAGCGAGTCATTTTCAACCGAAGCACTCATGACCCTGCGTCATCAAAGCCATTGTATCTGGGGCTACAGCTAAAGATCGTCGACCTCAATGGCAACAAATTCAATACCATGGTCAACCTGGATCAATTCAAAAGCAACTTTTCCCTGAGAGAAGCTCGTTGGGCTGAAAAACCCCAAAGGTGGGCAGTTCCAAGCAAAAGTAAGAGCAGCCTGCTAGCCCGAAAACCTATGAAGGGGGTCTAGGCAAAAGTGATAGGCAATATTCAAAAGCTCGTTAGACCGAAGACCCGACTGGGCGGTACTAGGCAAAAGTTAGAGCGCAAAAGGAGAGGTAAATACTCGAGAGTTACCCCTTAGCCTGAACTACGTTTTGACCTGATTTCCTAGCTTGGGATACGTAGGCAGTCTCTCTTTGAGACTCGGTCACACAATCTATCAATTAGATCCATGGTTGACATTTTGGTACACATCAAAGGTCGAAGAGGTTCAAAGATCAGGCTGCGATGAAGGAATCAGAAGGGGGAAAACCTTTGCCTTTCAATTTTATTGTAAACTGCTTCTTCAAAATTTACAGGCTGAGCATAAGTCTTAAAATATTTGAAGCATCAAAAGCGAGCGAAATGCTAGAAGCCTAATGGCTCACGCTTATTCTAAGTTTAGCTAAGTCGATGTAAGCAACGCGCATGTGTTTGTTCAGTGATTCGCATTGACTTGATCCGTACGTGCTCTTTCATTTCCAGCGGTAGCCGACTGCTGCCCTCGAACGTTGTTCCAGGGGCTTTTGCCAAGTCTTGTCATACCATGCAAGTCATATGGACTTAATGTGACTGCACGGGGGTGTCGGTTTCAGTCCGGGCCTATATGAGTCATCTTTTGCGTCTTATGTCCATCTTTGCTGCATTTTTCTAGTTTTTCAATCAATTGTAATATCGGGATGCTTTTCTCGGTTTTGTTTGTACAGGTCTTTGTACTTTTTGTGCTTTCGTAAGTGTCAGTTTCATCTGTTCAGGAATGTTGTGAGTTTTGGCCGCTTAATGCCCAAAATTTCATTGTGTTTTATGTGTCTAAGGGTTCGCATTGTACCCTGGGACTCTTTCCCCCTTTTCGTTTGAGCTAGGCGAGTCTGTACATGTGCGCATGTCTGTGTGTCAATTGTCAATGCAAATTAGATATTAGCGGCTAGAAAGTGCAATTTTTACATGTGTTACCCTAGCTCCTGTAATCCACAAGCTGTGGAAATCTCATAAGCAGCAAGGGTATCTCGGCCCAAGGCCAAACAAAGCATTTCTAGGGCACGTCCGCCCAAGCATTGAAGAGAGGGCACACAAGCCCAAATTCGTCAACTGGGGCATGCCAGCCCATTCAGCGTCTATCTATCTGGGTGCGCATCTCAGAAGTAACTGGCAGTACAGTAATGGGGCTCAGTGGTAGTCCTTAGGCGTCGTTGTCCTCCTAGGAGCCGCCCTTAGCTTGCATCGGCTTTTTCAATTTCGTATACATCATTGCATATTGTGTATATTAAATGTTGAAGCAAGAAGATGGTCTAGCATGGTTGCCGTCATACAGATTTGGTTTGCCGAAGGATGCGATGCAATCTCCTGCAGTTTTGTTATCGTTGGTTAGTGGATGCGATGGAAATCTCCCTAACTCTCGACTTGGTTTGCCGAAGGATGCGATGCAATCTCCTGCGGTTTTGTTATCGTTGGTTAGTGGATGCGATGGAAATCTCCCTAACTCTCGATTTGGTTTGCCGAAGGATGCGATGCGATCTCCTGCGGTTTTGTTATCATTGGTCAGCGGATGCGATGGAAATCTCTCCTGTCCAATTCTCGGTTCGTAAACCAAAGGATGCTATCTTGCGGAGCCGTTTCAACGACAGCCGATCCTGTCAAAGTTCCCCAGCGATCAATCAAGACATTGATCTTCCCGTCCACATTCACGGCATACCGGTCTGTCAAAGTTCCCCCGGTTTGATCAATCAAGCACATTGATCTTCCGTCTGCATTCACGACGGCCGATCTGTCAAAGTTCCCAACGGTTTGATCAATCAACAGCACATTGATCTTCTCGTCCGCCTTCATGGCAGCCACCTGTCAAATCCATCGATGGCGATCATTGTATCGTCTCATTCAGCCACAACGCACGATCGATTATCGCCCAATGGTCTGCTCATCCGCGAATCGATTGTTCCCCGTGAAAGTCCGTCTTGGCTCGTCCCTAACGACAATCACCCTCGCCTAGCCGCAAGTGCATCTTCCAACAAGCTTATTGCTGTCTCGGATGGTCTTTGATAAGGAGATTGGCTCGATTCCCAACAGATGGAATTTAACTCGCCTCGACACGACCTACCCGTGTTTGTTGGAATACTTTGTGCCGAGGATAGCTTGATCCCCAAAGAACGACGGCTGTCGCCCCGCCAAATCTGCAGCGACAGCCTATTCTGTCCCAAATTCGATCAACAAGCGGCAATGCAATTGTCCAATTCTACTTCCATCCCCAGCCGACGGTCCGTCTGGCCCTTTCAAACCGATCAGGTTCTGTAAGTATGCTTGTGTACTTTACCATGTTTCGCTCTGGATTGCCTTGAGGGTGTCTAGAATTCTTTGACGTTACTTGTACCAAGTCAATGGTGCTCCAAGTGCCGCCAGAGTTCTGTAGACACCCCAATCTGGGCTTCCAGATTACTTTACTTTCGGTTTTTGACTCCCCGATGATGAAACGGATCAAGAACACCTCGGGAATGATAGGTGTTTGAGCTTTGAGTGTTTGAAGCCCTTGAACCTAACCTAACCTAACCTAAGCCACTTCCAAAAGCCAAACCCTACTGACCCGCGCCAGGGCGCAATCATCCTGCGCCAGGCGCAACCCTCCCGCACCAGGCGCACCATCGCGCGAGACTCTCACTCCATCGCGCGCGAAGCGCACTCGCATGTGAGACTCCCTTGCGCGAGAGTCAGGCTGGGTCAAAGTCAAAGATTTGACCGTTGACCCACGTGCGACAGTTGTCACACTCGCGCGATGGTCCCATTCCATCGCGAGACGGTCCCAAACCTGTCATCACCTTTATCAGCTGGGAAAACTTAGCCATGAAGTAACCCACAACCTGCACGTCTCTTTGCACGAGATCTACCTTCCCCTCTCCATTTATCCAAGCCTCCTATAAATACCCCCCATTTGTTCTCTTTCAAAGGGTTAACAAAAATTGGCATTCAAAGGCTTACACCTCAAGAACAAAGGTTGTTCTTCCTCCTCCATTACTCAAATCCCCCTTTTCACCTCAACTCAACTCAAAGTTCAAACACTTTTCAAACCAAAAGCCAAAGGTATAGCTTACCTTTGTTTTGCTCTCTGTTCTGATCTCTGAGGGGAACTGGCAGGGCCAAGGCTGGTAATCAATATCAGTCCTGGCCCTAAAGTCAGCAGAAATACAAGAATCCATGCCAAGCACTCCCTCACGCGATAGACTCACATACGCGCGCGACAGTCCACTGTCTCGCGCGACAGTCCTCGTGGGGTTTGGGGGTGCTGGTTATTCTTGTTTTATCATGTTATTCATTGTTTTGAAGTATGATAGGCCTTTTAGCTCACTGCTCAGTATGTTAAAACACATGGACTAGCTTTTCTTGCTTATTTACCTTGTTGGAATGCTTCTGGGTTGTATCTGGATCTGTGCCAGAACCTCAGGCATGCAAAGCAATTCCTGGAAATCCGGTCCGAATCCTCGCGCGTGGGTTCTAACTGCTCGCGCGATGGTTCTCTATTTTCCAGTTCCCTTGCATGAGCAGCTTGGCCCTTGGCCTTTGTTTTGATACCCCCACTGTTTAGGGGTTGTATTTCAATTTGTTTAGTTCCTGTTTGTAATAATTAGTCTTAATTATTTACTTTCAGTCTATATAAACTGCTTGGTTTGCCCCCTGGGTGTGCACTGGTCCTTCCAGAGCCCAGAAGGGGATAAAATTCAACCTGTGGTGAGGTATGAACCCTCGCGCGAGGGAGTAAGTGTATCGCGCGATGGTTGTCTTTGCATGCACGTAGATCCATGCATGCAAAGGTGGCTATCATGTGTTACACTCATTCTTGAGCAGCTTGGTTCATCTTTCATCAAGGGGTTAGGTTTTATTCCATTTCATATTTTGCCATCCATCCATACTGTATTCAATCACATCTTGCAAAGTATTACAGTCTTAATCCCCGATTAGCTGTTCCCCCGCCCTAATTGGCTTAAAATTGGTTAAAGAAGAATTCGAATCACAAACATTTGCAAAATGCCTAAGTAGAGACCGATCTCCGGATTGGGCGAGAGGGGTGCCTTAAAAACCTTCCCCTCTCGTAACCTGGCTCCCGAACCCAGATATGGTTATGACGGACTGGTTCCTTCACTTTTTCAAATCAAATAGCGCGGCAGGTGCTTCGAAATACGGTTCCTTGGGTGACGAACCTTCAAACCCAGGTGGCGACTCTGTGTTTTGCGAGCGCCTGCTTCTCCGCTCGCGCTCCCTCGATTATGGGCCCTTGCTTCGGGGAACGAAATTCCCGAAGGCTCGCTTTGGAATCCGGAAATTCCAGGGCATGCTGCCCACACTGAGGCTTGGAGCCGATTGATAGTTCAAGGAGTTTTGCCTTCTGGAGGTGAGAACTTGGAATGTCAGTGCTTCGAGCTTGACGTGATTGAACCGAGGCATAGAGCCGGTTGTATCCTGATGGTCTGTGCGCGGAGCTTTCTCATCATAAATTTTGGCGTGGAGCCAAAGGATCGAGGTTCTGGACTGATTAAAAAAACTGAGGCGCGGAGCCGGGTGGTAACAGGATTGACCTGTTTCATGAATAAGAGAGATATGCAGAACGTGTATATGATGATTAGATGTGAACAGATATGATGATGATTATGCAGACTCGATGTGATTGTGGTGATGCAATTGATGCAAATGTGCACGGGCCCGTGCGTGTGTGTTTGATTTAAGCATGGAGCTTCTATTAAGTTCTGGACTTGAGCATTCGAAGCGTAGAGCTCGAGCATTCAGACGGCAGAATCCGAGCATTCAAAATGCAGGCTTTAAGCATCCAGTTCGCAGTGGTTGGGCATCCAAGCGTAGAGCTTGAGCATTCAAGTGTAGAACTTGAGCATCCAGTACATAGTGGTCGGGCATTTGAAGAGTTTCGAGTATTCAAAATGTTGGATTTTGAGCATTCAAGCATAGAGCTTTGAGAATTGATGATATCTTGATTGGGGTGGCATAGAGCCTGCTGAAGATTGTTGCTGTGGCGTGGAGTCATTTGAGATAATGGGCTTTGAGCCGCTGAAATGATTGGCTTGGAGCCGTCGAGATAATAGGAGCTCTTGAGTGGTTGCGAGCTTGGAGCTACTGAGATGATAAATATGGGCGCAAAGCCGCTGAGATGATAGGCGAGGAACCTACTGAGTTGATAGACAGAGCCATTGAGCAGTTGCGAGCTTTGAGCTATTGCTAACAGATAGAGCCATGGAGCTATAGGGTTGCTGGTAATGATCATGGGAATAAAACTGCTGAGATAATAGGCATGGAGCCCGTTTTGGTAAATGGGCTTGGAGTCGCTGAATTGGGTAGATATGGGTGTGGAGTCTGTTGAGGATTGTTTTACGGCTTAGAGCCACTTAGGTTGGCGGGCTTGGAACCATGGAAATGATAGACATGGGCTTAGAGCCGTTGAGCTATTAAGAATGGCCTTGGAGCCATTGATAGGGCGTAGAGCCGCTGAGATAATGGGTTTTAGAATTGCCGAAGTAGCAAGCTTTGAGATGCTGACAGTGATGGTGAGCACGTGAAGCTACTGAGGTATATGGAGAGAGCTTTGGAAAAGTCCTAATGCGGCTTTAATACCGGTGTTTGATCATTCCTCGCGCTTGGGCATGTTCCCAAGGTTTATTTCCACATGCTCAAGATTGTCCTCAAGGCTAGTATATTCTATATGCTTGGAGTCATCTCCAAGGCTAGATTCCATATGCTCGGGATTGCCCCCAAGGCTAGATTCAACCACATTTCACTTGCTATAGAAAATCTCCAAAGCTAGATTGCATGCATTTAGTAACCCTTGCAAGGCTTTGATTGACACTTGATCTTTCTTAAGCTTGGAAATGCTCCCAAGACTAGTTTCCTCATGCTTGGAATGATTGTGAGGCTAGATTGAGTGCTTCTGGCAGACATTTGACAACTTACGCAAGGCTTTTGACGCTGGTGCTCGATATCATGCACGCTTAGGGATGCTCCCAAAACTAGATTTGATTTATAAATTCTATTGGCCGCGGGCCCAGAATACCATGAATGCTTTGTTGGTGCCTGGATTCACATCGATTGCCTTTGAAAGGGGAGATTTTGCAGAAGGACGCAGCAGCTGAATGCCAGGAGTCAGAGGATCAACTCCACGTGCTTGGGGTGCCCCGAAGGCTAATTTCCACATGCTTGGGATGCTTTCGAAGGCTAATCTGACCATAATCCCATGTTGACTTTGTCAACTTGTTGACCCAAAATGCCATCAGGCCCGTTAAATGCTTTTGGGCGAAACCTGTCGACCATTATTGCTTTCAGAGATTTTCATTGCCTTCTTCAACTTGGTGCCATAGGAGGTTCCATCGCCTCGCCTGATGGGATGATACACCTTGTTTGGGAGATTTCCATCGCCTCCATTAACGGGGTGCCTTCCGGAGGCTGAATGCTTTTTGGAAGCTGGCCATACAAATGCTTTCTAGAAGCTAGCAACATAAACGCCTTCTGAAGGGCTTTAGCAACACGGATGCCCTTTTTGGAGGATTTTAGCCACATAGATGCCTTCTGAAGGGCTGAAGGGTTGAAGTGTGCACTAGGGTATTGCAAGCTTTATACAGGTGCTTTTTCTTGTTGGCTGTTCACTCAACGTATTAAGTGAAAGTCGCAGGATTGTTTTGTTGGCCTGGACGTGGCGAGGCTGCTTAGCTTCAAGATGTGAGCTCGGGGCTGCTAAAGTAAGCACTGCACTATTGAGATGGGGCCTGCTGAGCGCGAGGCTGTGCATATGGCAAGGCCTGAGTGTAGAGTTGCTTGGAGTTCTTGAATGACGGGGATGAGCAGAGAACTGTTGAACGGCGTGAAAAAGTGAGCACATGGTGCTGCTGAGTGACTTGATGGTGCAAGAGGTATGATGCTTGCAGAGACGATGTTTTCATGGGCGTTTGAGCTGCTGAGTTGAGTACCAAAGAGTTGCTGGATTTTGCTTGGTGATAGCATGAAGCAAAGAAGCTATGGAGATGTGAAGTGTGAAGCCACTTTGACATGGTGCCAATTGTAGATTTTGCTCAGGACTAGCTACAAGGCTATCTTTCGGCCTCTTTGACTTGGCTTTGTCGGTTATAGATATCAAGCTTGGTATAGTCGGTTCAAGGACCGAAATCCAGGAGAATCCTGCATTCCATATTTGAATAGTTTAGAAAATGGCAGTGGATAGGAAAATAACATGCAACAGGCTTAGAGTCGACCACAGGCCGAAGTCTTTTATGCTGACTGCTATGGGCAGGACCATCACATTTGAAGAACCCTAGTTCAAGAGCTTGAACAATTTTGGGTGACATAGATTGCAATGCAACACATAGGCATGTTAATTTGAGTATTTAAAAAGAAACGCAAGCCCCCTATTTAGGCCATGAATGCTTGACCCTAGCTCAATTGTGCATGATGACAATGGTCTAATTGCCCCTAGCATGCGATGTGAATAACAATGAATGTGAGTACAATGTTTCTGTTCGGCAAAGGTCTTGGCATGCCCTTGACAGTGCTATGTGACAGCATTCCACAAAAGAGTTGAGGTGTGTAACGCCCCGAGTTTTGGGTACGTTAAATAAACATTTTATTGAATAATTTAAGGAGAGTCTAGCTCATTATTACAACATAAGTCTCACAAGAGTACTTTTATTTAAATGAGGGGATAATCTAAGGTTAACTACTGCTCCGCCTCTTCCTCCATCCTTGCAAGCTCCTCGGCTCCAAAGGCCTCCAAGGTGTACTGTTCCTGCTGCTCATCTATGAAATCTGACACATTATACCAAATACGCCTCAAGATAATATGTCAGGGTCACCAAAAGGTAACACCGTGAGCTACAGAAGCTCAATAGAATAATCCAACCCGCTAACCCATAACTTACAACAAAGAGTCATATAAATGATTACACATGCTCATTAAACAACATAATTAACCATGATACATCCACAATCACTATCTTGCTTACGTTGGTGTCATGCCTTTCTTGGTTTGTCCTACGCGACTCATCGTATTGTGTCACCATTTTCTTTCCAAAATCATTTCTCATTCAACGGGCTACCAAGTCCGGCCACGTTACAAAACCTCGCATTGGCTCCTCTCCGCGGATAACCAAGCCCAATTACCAATGAAGCTACCACGTCCGGCTCCATTAGCAATCTACACAAAGGGGCTACCAAGTCCGGCCTCATTGTGGTTTTCGCAAGTCCGCACAAAGGGCTACCAAGTCCGGCCACCTTGTGGGTTTTCACAACTCACATAAGGCTACCAAGTCCGGCCATTATGTAGTCTCAAAAATCCTTTTTATCCATATCAACCACTCCTTAAATGTCATGTTTCTACTTTTTGGTTCTCGTATCTCGTAATCATGCATAGACTCCGCGGCGGGACGAATCACTTTAAAGTAATCTTGAAACTAAACTAGCAAGATCATCCAACTCTATATTACCTAATCGTACTCAAATTATTTCTTAAAGCCACTCATGTTTTATCAGCAACAAGTAGTGCATACATGTTCAAAATCATCCTCAAGACAATAATATATTTTGAAATATCCATTCTTTTCTTCCCTTGTGGGATTTTTAAAACAACATATGGTTATTGGCGAAGAAATTCATTATTTGACATGCTCATTCTTCTTTAGCACGGTAGTAAAACAAGTCTTTGCTAACTAGCTTTGATACCTTAACCGTTTAACTCATGTTTAGAAATTTACTATGCATACTTAAGGTAAGTATAATCCAAGCAAGTACATAGCATGTCCATAACCATTACTTAAAGCATAACGCCACATGTGCGGACGCCCTTGAGGTGGTAATCCACCATATGCTTTGTTAATATACCACAAGTAATACAAGCAATGGAATATAGGCTTATAGTTAAGTTAAAAGATTAACAAGCGATTACTTCTACACGACGTTATATCTTAAGTGGATTCTAATCATGCTTAATCATCCGATATTTAAGTTTGCTAACTATCATGCATTCAACGTTCTAAAACATAAACTATCATTATCATGCATACTAACTAACATAAGTACATATACTTTGGAGAAATGGGTACGGAAGATTCTACCTTGATCCGAAACTAGTCGGGGCCGAATTAGCTAGGTTGGAAATTCCTACGGACGGAGTAACGGCTTAGGAGGTGGCCTTCGTTAGCTTCGAAAGAGAAAGGTTTCTCTCGAAACTTGATCTTGACTACTAGACTACTACTTTTGGATCGAAAGGGTGGTCGTAGGGCGGTTTAGTGGCAGCACTAGAGGTGTTTCTTGAAGCCTAGGGAAGAACCTCAAGAACACTCAAGAACACTCAAGAACAAGGCTAAACTACAAGAATACTTATGCTTTCTAGAGAGAAAAGTTGGAGGTTGGAATGGTGTGAGTTAAATGAGGTGAATGGAGTCCTATTTATAGGCAAGCAAGGGCTCTCCCTCCCCCTCAATGGCCGGCCTTCTCTCTCTCTCCAAATCCCATGGATTTTGTCATGAACCAAGTGATGTCATGCCTTGAAAGACCATCCAAAGACCTTCCTTGTTCTTCCTTCCAAACAAGGACTAGGTTTAATCTATTCTAATGGGGTTTTGGTCCAATCAAGTCCTGGAAATTATAGGAAAATGGTTTTGGTTGTCCTTTGGAGTGAAAGCACAAGAACCCTAGATTTCATGGTACATTGTGATGCAAGAAAGTCTAGATTGAGTTTGTACTTGGGTTGTACACATCACTCCCTTTCTCCCTCTCCCATCCGAATTCTCTCTCTCTCAATCTCTCTCTCGGCGTCTCTCTCCTCCTCTCTCTCTCTCTCTTTGGTACATTGTACTATGTATATTTATATATATATATACAACTATATACATATACAAGGACAAGATGGCCTATGCTAGGTCAATCCACTTGCACACACATATCACACACTCTCTCTCCCTCTCCATCCGAATTTTCTCTCTCTCTCTCAATCTCTCTCTCGGCCTCTCTCTCCTCTCTCTCTTTGGTACATTGTACTTATATATATATAACCACATATATATAATAAAAGGACAAGATTGGGATGACAAAGGAAAGAGTGAGGATTTAGGCTTGGAAGGATTGTACAAGAATTGAAAATGTATTTAGGACATTTAGTACATAGATTTTGTAGGAAAAGATCACTAAGGTACAATGGATGAGCTAGGTCAATTCAAGGTACCATCTCTCTCCCTCTCTTTCCTTCTCTTTCTCTCTCTCTCCCTCTCTCTCTCTCGGGTCTCTCTCTCTCCTCTCTCGGCACTCTCTCTCCTCTCTCCCTCTCTCTCTCTCTCTCTCCCACTTGTTTGTACTATAAAAGGGTATACATATAGTAATATATATATATATATATGTACTTTGGGTTATTCATAAAATTCACATTTTTTGTAATATAGGTTTTCTAATTATTATATTCTAATACACACATGCACATATACAATATAATATATATGTATATCTATATATATATATATATATAAGTACATACATATAATATGTAAAGTCTAGTACTTCTCAATCTAGGCTAGGTATGGGAGAATCCCATATCCATTTAAGTATTCTACTTCATCCAAAGTACTATGTACTAACCTAATAATCTAATGAACAAATCTTATTTTATTGGATTTCACACATGCCAAATCTATTAATTAAATCATTTTAGCACATGATTGTCAAGACTAACTATTATCCAAAGGATAATACTTTCCCTAGCGGTTAATAACCAATGGGTAATAATGGCTAGGATTCTAGCCTATCGTCCAATGGTTAATAAAATTCCTAACGGTTATTATCCAACGGTTAATACTAAAAGTGTAATACTTTGTAATTAAGCACTAAACTAATCTAATCTCGTACTTAGGAGATAAATCAAGGTTTACCTATTGACCAATGGGTAAAGGAAATTCTAGGTCAAACGCCAAGGCAAGGTGTGGCGTGGCCAAAGCGACTGGCGGCAAGCGGTGGCAGCGGTGGCCAAGCGACGGTGGCAAGCGGTGGCCAGCGGTGGCAAAGCGGTATTAACGGTGGCCAAAGCGACCCGATGGCTAAGCGACAGCGGCGACCAGCGATGGCCAAGTAGTGAGCGGCCAGCGACTTAGCAAATGGCCAAAGCGGCGGCCAGCACGATGGCAAGCGACCCGATAACCAGCGACCAGCGGCGCAAAGCGACCGGTGTGGAACGATGGCAAAGCGACCCGATAGCGGCTGACAGCGGCGGCAGCGACCATGGCCAAGTAGTAATAGCGGCGGCGGCGACCGGTGGTCAAACGTTAAAGCGGTGGCCAAAGCGACCTGCCCAAGCGATGGCCAAGCGGCGTGAGCATGGCCAAGGCGTGATCATGGCCAAGGCAATAGGCGATGAAATCCAATCTCCTAAGTCCAAACTTAATTAGGACGAGTTATTTAAAGTTAACAGAGAATTGGTAAGACAACAAGATTAATTAAAGGATTTCCAATATAACAACGAAATTTTTATTTAGTAAAAATCCGAGTTGTTACAACCTATCCCCCTTAAACAATTTCGTCCTCGAAATTAGGCGAATGCTCAGATTCGAACATGTGAGGGTAGTTGGCCTTCATGGTTTCTTCTCTCTCCCAGTGGTCTCTCCGGTTCCACGGTTTTTCCACAAGACTCGAACTAGTTTGATGGTCTTATTCGGATTGTCTTCTCACTTCGGTCTTGTATCTCTATCGGTTCTTCTTCATACGCCGGCGTCTTCCTCAATGTTGATGTCTTCCCAGTTGAGAATATGTGTGGGTAATGCAAGATACTTGCGGAGCATTGAAACGTGAAATACGTTATGCACTCTGTCTAACTGCGGTGGCAGTGCTAGGCGATACGCAACCTTCCCGATCCTTTCCATAATGTCGAATGGTCCAATGTAGCGTGGAGATAACTTTCCCTTCTTCCCAAATCTGATAACTCCTTTCTTTGGTCTGATCTTTAGGAACACGTGGTCTCCTACTGCAAAGGTTAACGGTCGGCTCCTCCTATCTGCATAACTCTTCTGTCGGCTTTGTGCGGTTTGAATTCTTTGCCTGATGAGCTTGACTTTTTCTGTGGTATCCCGTACTATGTCAGGTCCAATCAATCCAGTTTCCCTAGCATCTGTCCAACAGACGGGAGATCGACAGGGTCGACCGTACAGAGCTTCATAGGGTGCCATCCCAATACTTGCTTGATGGCTATTGTTGTAGGCAAACTCTACCAATGGTAAGTGCTGCTCCCAATTTCCAGAAAAATCCAAGGCACAGGCCCTTAGCATGTCTTCCAATGTCTGTATTGTCCGCTCAGTTTGTCCATCCGTTTGTGGGTGAAAGGCCGTACTAAGCCTTACGTCAGTCCCCATTGCCTTCTGCAATCCTTTCCAAAAGTGTGACACGAAACGGGGGTCTCTGTCAGAGACTATCGAGACAGGTACACCATGCAGGCGTACAATCTCTCGAATATACAGCAAACTTAGCTGTTCTACATTCTCGGTCATCTTGACAGGTAAGAAATGTGCAGATTTGGTGAGTCGGTCCACGATCACCCAGATAGCGGTGTTAGACTTAGCAGATTTTGGGAGTCCGGTCACATAATCCATAGAGACGTGCTCCCACTTCCATGTCGGAATCGGCAAGGGTTGAAGATCTCCTCCAGGTTTCTGATGTTCAGCCTTGACTTGTTGACATACTAGGCACGTAGATATAAACCGAGCCACATCTTTCTTCATTCCTTCCCACCAGTACGTCCTTCGCAGGTCATGATACATCTTCGTACCACCAGGGTGTACCGCGAAGTTCGAGTGGTGAGCTTCTCGGAGCACTGCTTCTCGCAGGGTTCCAATGTTAGGCACAAACACCTTCCCCTTGAATCTTAGGCTGTTGTCCTTCTCGATCATCCATCCCGGTAATGCCTTTCCTTCTCGGATTCGATACCGGATGAATTCGCAGTTTTGCTCGGAGGTTTGGGCGAGCAAAATTTCTCTGTGGAGTGCTGGTTCTGCAACGAGAGCGTACAAACGTGTGTTCCCATCCCTTGAGGATGGTCGCAGATTGAACTCATTGAGAGTGTCCACCATCTCCCATTCCTTGATGGCGGTCTTGACCTTCTGTGCTCTGTCCTTCCGACTAAGGGCGTCAGCCACCACATTGGCCTTACCGGGGTGGTACTGAAGTGTAAACTTGTAATCCTCTAGATATTCCATCCAACGGCACTGTCTCAGATTCAACTCTTTCTGAGTGAAAAGATACTTGAGGCTTTTATGGTCGGTAAAGACTTCGAATTGTTCTCCCCACAGATAGTAGCGCCAGGTTTTAAGGGCAAATACTACAGCAGCCAATTCTAAGTCATGGGTAGGGTAGTTCTTCTCATGCGATCGGGTTGTCGGGATCCGTAAGCTACAACTTTCCCATTCTCCATCAGCATGCATCCCAAACCATCTCTTGATGCGTCGCAGTAGACCGTATAGTCTACACCCCTCTCAGGAATGATGAGTATCGGTGCACTGGTCAGCCTTTTCTTCAATTCCTGAAAGGATTTCTCGCAAACCTCATTCCAATCCAGTTTTACTCCTTTCTGAGTCAGTCTTGTCATTGGTTTAGCCAGTGTGGAGAAATCGGGTATGAATCTTCGGTAATATCCAGCCAATCCTAGAAAACTCCGGATTTCGAATACGGAGGTTGGCTGTTTCCAGTTCAACACGGCCTCCACCTTGCCTTCATCCACCGCGATTCCGTCTTTAGATACCACATGTCCCAAAAACTTAACCACCTCCAGCCAAAATTCGCATTTACTTGCCTTGGCGTAGAGTTGGTTATCTCGGAGTACTTGTAGTACTATTCGGAGATGTTCTTCGTGCTCCTCCTTATTAGCAGAGTATATCAAGATGTCATCAATGAACACCACTACAAATTTGTCCAAGTAGGGTTGGAAAACTTTGTTCATGAGACACATGAATACTGCCGGAGCGTTGGTTAGTCCGAACGGCATTACCACAAACTCGTAGTGTCCGTATCTAGTGCGGAAGGCTGTCTTGTCAATATCCTCACTTTGGATTCTCAGTTGATGGTAACCTGATCTGAGATCGATCTTAGAGAAGCACGTTGCCCCTCTTAATTGGTCAAACAGGTCATCGATCCTGGGCAAGGGGTATCGGTTCTTAATTGTGACCTGGTTCAGCCTCCTATAGTCGATACATAGACGAAGCGTTCCCTCTTTCTTCTTCACAAATAATGCAGGTGCTCCCCATGGTGACGTACTAGGCCTGATATACCCTTTGTCCAATAGCTCTTGCAATTGGGTCTTCAGTTCCTTAAGCTCTGCTGGGGCCATACGGTATGGTGCCATCGAGATTGGTGCTGTTCCTGGTTGGAGCTCTATAGAGAAATCTACTTCTCTCTGAGGAGGTAAGCCAGGAAGTTCCTCTGGAAACACATCGGCGTATTCGCAAACGATGTGGGGTAATCCTAGTTCCTCCCTATCGGTTTCTTCCCTTTGGAGACTAGCTAGCCATACAAGTAGTTGATCCTGCCACCTGGATCTTTTCGTCATCGAGCTTGTTGTTTGTCTATCCCCCTTAAAACGGAAACGAGTTCCCTCCTGGGTGTAAGCTGTTACTGTCTTCTGATGACAGTCTATGACTGCTCTGTGTGCAGATAACCAATCCATTCCTAGGATTATATCGAAGTCCGCCATTTCGATTACCCGGAGATCGCAGGTTAGTCGCAAGTTGCCTACTTCTAGTTCGCACCCTCTACACACTAGACTAACGGTTATACTTCCCCCCAATGGTGATGCTACCTTCGTATTCATGCTTAGGGGTTCTGTTTCTAGTGCTAAAGCAGTTACGCAGGCAGTAGATATGAATGAATGTGATGCACCAGAGTCAAACAAGGCTTGGACGCAGGTACTATATAATAGTAGCATACCTTGGATCACAGAGGGATCCGGCTCCTGTTCCTTAGTTTGTAGTGCAAAGACCCGCCCTCGAGTCTCCTGCTGAGTGTTCATGGCCTGCTTCCCTTTGTTTAGCCCATTTGATTGCGAGGATGGTCCTCCCTGGTTCTGCTTCCCCAATCCAGCTTGTCCATTCTGTAGCACCCTCCCATTCCTCTCCTTCTGTGGTTGTGCGCATTGACGACTGTAGTGGCCCATCTGCTGACAGTTGTAGCACCTTATTGTTGACAGATCTCGAGTGCCTCCCTGTGGTTGGCTGTGTCCTGGGGTAGCAGTTTTCCACGCTTGGTTGTTTTGGGTCGGGGTAAAGGTCTTAGCGGGGTAGGGTCCTCGATTGTTATTGGATGTTTGGGTACGGATTGGTCCCCCGGTATTGCCTGTTGCCTTCCTCCAACGGGTTTTGAAGTCCGCTTCTTCACTCTCCAATCGAAGAGCACACTGGACGATGCTGGAGTAGGTAGGAAAGGCCTGTGCCACCACGGCCCTTCGAGCCGTTGTCAGTCCCCATTCGAATCTTCTTGCTTTCTTATCCTCAGTTGCTACAGCGTCTGGGGCGTAGCGAGACAGCTCCTCGAACTTTGCTGCATACTGAGTGACAGTCATGCTTCCTTGCTTCAAGTTCATGAACTCTTGCTCCTTGGCCAGGCGAATGGGTGTGGGAAAATATTTATCAAGGAACAGGGTTTCAAACTCGTTGAATGTCATGGTGGCTACGGTATGAGTTGTTTCCATCATCTCCCACCAATAACGGGCTTCTCCCTTCAGTTGGTACGTGGCCAGGGCCACGCGATCCCCATTCCGGGTGATCTCCAAGGTGTCTAGGATCACCTTGGTTTCCTTCAGCCATGATTCGGCCATAGTGGGGTTAGGGTCTCCTCCGAAGGTTGGGGGTCGGCGTTTGCAGAATTCGTTCATCGCTCGGGTTCGGGTCATAGGTTCATCATCGCGGTTTTGGTTTCGGCGGTTGGCATTCAAAGCGGTCACGAAAGCTTGCATGATTTGGGCTATGCATGGGTTAGTGTTAGAGGTTTCTCCATTCTCAAATCCCAGTCCACTGCGTCGGTTCACCATCTACGAGTAGAAATTTTTTAACGGAGGTTAAGTTACTAGAATTTAGCACGCAATGAACAAGACAGCTAGATTTGTGATTAGAATATCTTCAAATTACATGCCTAACGGCATCATCAGATACAATAAAATGAAAGTAAAAACAGGTAAGAACAGCTATGGTGCCGCTGCTATGCCTCGAATCGCCATCGATCGTTGAAGGCTTGGAGTGCACGACGTTCGTATTCTTTTCCGAACGCCGCGAGTGCGACGGCCACTGCGGGAACCCAGTACCAGAAGGTAGTAAGGCGGTCGTTCCTGTCGAACCACCGTGGCGTGGCTATGGTGACCACGGCACAGAAGAGAACGAAGGTGAAAGGTAGTAACTGTATTGCTCGGATCATCGAGGTGAGCTCGATTCGCTCCATCTCTCGGAACTGGGCGTCCTCCGGGAATCCTCGTCGGTAGATTGCCATGGCTCGGGTTGATAGTAGTTTGGAGGGGTTAGGATGGTGAAAGAGAGATGAAGGGATGAAGAGATGGGGTGAATAAAATGGGAAGAGGAGGGGGGTATTTATAGGGCCGGGTGAGGGGTGTGGAGGAGGGAAGTGTTTAAATTTGAATTTTTGGGGGGAGGTTGAGGGTGGTTACCGGGGCCCCCTTTTTGGGTATGGCCGATGCGCGATTACCGGCCCTCCCCTTTTTGGGTTATGGCCGCCACTCGGCGCTCTCGTCAAAGTAAAATGTCTAATGGTAGTGTGCTACAGTACCCATAACAGTGAAGATTTTATGGATAAGCAAAAATATTACTATCATTTAGCAACTTACGTCAACTAAAATAATTGTCCTTTGTAATAAGGGTTTCATTTACTAATGTGAAATATGAAATAAATTCTCCATAGCTAAGCAAGGGTTACAAGTAGAAGCATCGAGTTCTATTACAAAACAAAAGATGAGTCTTAATGGTGAGAGGGGTAATAAACAGTGATTTCACGCGGGAAAGAAATACATATTTTTATTACTTAATTGGATCAAGTACAACATAAAGGGCTAATATTAGCCTAGGCTTTCTACTACCTTACAAGTTCAACTACTACCAACCTTCTTATTACATTTGCATCACAAGCTTCTTAATGAGCTTAAAAGGTGTCCGGGAATTGGGCCTTATATGGACCTATGTTAGTCTCAACGGGTGGTGGAGGCACATCGCCGGTGTCAAAGGCTATGTCCATGATGTCGGGCATAACCATTAACCATCCAGGCTCTTCTTCGTCATCAGATTCACTCTCTTCGTCAGATCCCTCATTTTCCCAAATCCCCATTGGTTCTTCCTCTTCGGGATCTTCTTCGGGATCTTCTTCGGGATCCTCATTCTCGGGAGGTGCTACTGGAACTGGGGCGGGAATGGCTTCAGCTCACCACTACAAGTTCTTCAAGGAAAAGGGGCGCTATTTGGACGACGACAGGTACTGCTTCTTCGTCTCCCACCTCTTCCTCATCAGGGAGTGGCAAGGCACCATGCTCTTGATAGAAGTCATAAATGTAGGGAAAAGCGTAAGGGAAATAGGGGTCTCTTGCTAGTAGGTCGGTCATCGTCCTCAGGGTACCTCTAAGTTGACGGGCTTCGGCTAGTAGGTTGTTTCGATAGTTACTCATCTACAAGGAAAAGTTTTAACTTCAATTAGTAATGTTTTAAAAACAAGGGTTTAATTAACACTAAAGAAAAACTTGGATTCAACTACGTTCCACATTCGATTCTTGATTTAAGTCATCATCCAATTGTTCGGGAATTCCCAGTTCGGCGGTACTGCCAGTTTCCACCTTACTTCAATCCGAAGATTGTTTTGTCAGAATTCCACCCAATTTGGGACGGTAAACTTAAACTCAATTCACGTTTGTGCAACGGTCAAACTTATCTCATAGGCTAATCTTAAAGGCTACCCAATTTACCCATGGCCGAGGTTTTGAACCTAAAGCTCTGATACCAAGTTGTAACGCCCCGAGTTTTGGGTACGTTAAATAAACATTTTATTGAATAATTTAAGGAGAGTCTAGCTCATTATTACAACATAAGTCTCACAAGAGTACTTTTATTCAAATGAGGGGATAATCTAAGGTTAACTACTGCTCCGCCTCTTCCTCCATCCTTGCAAGCTCCTCGGCTCCAAAGGCCTCCAAGGTGTACTGTTCCTGCTGCTCATCTATGAAATCTGACACATTATACCAGCGTCGCCCCCAGTATAATATGTCAGGGTCACCAAAAGGTAACACCGTGAGCTACATAAGCTCAATAGAATAATCCAACCCGCTAACCCATAACTTACAACAAAGAGTCATATAAATGATTACACATGCTCATTAAACAACATAATTAACCATGATACATCCACAATCACTATCTTGCTTACGTTGGTGTCATGCCTTTCTTGGTTTGTCCTACGCGACTCATCGTATTGTGTCACCATTTTCTTTCCAAAATCATTTCTCATTCAACGGGCTACCAAGTCCGGCCACGTTACAAAACCTCGCATTGGCTCCTCTCCGCGGATAACCAAGCCCAATTACCAATGAAGCTACCACGTCCGGCTCCATTAGCAATCTACACAAAGGGGCTACCAAGTCCGGCCTCATTGTGGTTTTCGCAAGTCCGCACAAAGGGCTACCAAGTCCGGCCACCTTGTGGGTTTTCACAACTCACATAAGGCTACCAAGTCCGGCCATTATGTAGTCTCAAAAATCCTTTTTATCCATATCAACCACTCCTTAAATGTCATGTTTCTACTTTTTGGTTCTCGTGTCTCGTAATCATGCATAGACTCCACGGGGACGAATCACTTTAAAGTAATCTTGAAACTAAACTAGCAAGATCATCCAACTCTATATTACCTAATCGTACTCAAATTATTTCTTAAAGCCACTCATGTTTTATCAGCAACAAGTAGTGCATACATGTTCAAAATCATCCTCAAGACAATAATATATTTTGAAATATCCATTCTTTTCTTCCCTTGTGGGATTTTTAAAACAACATATGGTTATTGGCGTAGAAATTCATTATTTGACATGCTCATTCTTCTTTAGCACGGTAGTAAAACAAGTCTTTGCTAACTAGCTTTGATACCTTAACCGTTTAACTCATGTTTAGAAATTTACTATGCATACTTAAGGTAAGTATAATCCAAGCAAGTACATAGCATGTCCATAACCATTACTTAAAGCATAACGCCACATGTGCGGACGCCCTTGGGGTGGTAATCCACCATATGCTTTGTTAATATACCACAAGTAATACAAGCAATGGAATATAGGCTTATAGTTAAGTTAAAAGATTAACATGCGATTACTTCTACACGACGTTATATCTTAAGTGGATTCTAATCATGCTTAATCATCCGATATTTAAGTTTGCTAACTATCATGCATTCAACGTTCTAAAACATAAACTATCATTATCATGCATACTAACTAACATAAGTACATATACTTTGGAGAAATGGGTACGGAAGATTCTACCTTGATCCGAAACTAGTCGGGGCCGAATTAGCTAGGTTGGAAATTCCTACGGACGGAGTAACGGCTTAGGAGGTGGCCTTCGTTAGCTTCGAAAGAGAAAGGTTTCTCTCGAAACTTGATCTTGACTACTAGACTACTACTTTTGGATCGAAAGGGTGGTCGTAGGGCGGTTTAGTGGCGGCACTAGAGGTGTTTCTTGAAGCCTAGGGAAGAACCTCAAGAACACTCAAGAACACTCAAGAACAAGGCTAAACTACAAGAATACTTATGCTTTCTAGAGAGAAAAGTTGGAGGTTGGAATGGTGTGAGTTAAATGAGGAGAATGGAGTCCTATTTATAGGCAAGCAAGGGCTCTCCCTCCCCCTCAATGGCCGGCCTTCTCTCTCTCTCCAAATCCCATGGATTTTGTCATGAACCAAGTGATGTCATGCCTTGAAAGACCATCCAAAGACCTTCCTTGTTCTTCCTTCCAAACAAGGACTAGGTTTAATCTATTCTAATGGGGTTTTGGTCCAATCAAGTCCTTGGAAATTATAGGAAAATGGTTTTGGTTGTCCTTTGGAGTGAAAGCACAAGAACCCTAGATTTCATGGTACATTGTGATGCAAGAAAGTCTAGATTGGGTTTGTACTTGGGTTGTACACATCACTCCCTTTCTCCCTCTCCCATCCGAATTCTCTCTCTCTCTCAATCTCTCTCTCGGCCTTTCTCTCCTCCTCTCTCTCTCTCTCTTTGGTACATTGTACTATGTATATTTATATATATATATACAACTATATACATATACAAGGACAAGATGGCCTATGCTAGGTCAATCCACTTGCACACACATATCACACACTCTCTCTCCCTCTCCATCCGAATTTTCTCTCTCTCTCTCAATCTCTCTCTCGGCCTCTCTCTCCTCTCTCTCTCTTTGGTACATTGTACTTATATATATATAACCACATATATATAATAAAAGGACAAGATTGGGATGACAAAGGAAAGAGTGAGGATTTAGGCTTGGAAGAATTGTACAAGAATTGAAAATGTATTTAGGACATTTAGTACATAGATTTTGTAGGAAAAGATCACTAAGGTACAATGGATGAGCTAGGTCAATTCAAGGTACCATCTCTCTCCCTCTCTTTCCTTCTCTTTCTCTCTCTCTCCCTCTCTCTCTCTCTCTCCTCTCTCGGCACTCTCTCTCCTCTCTCCCTATCTCTCTCTCTCTCCCACTTGTTTGTACTATAAAAGGGTATACATATAGTAATATATATATATATGTACTTTGGGTTATTCATAAAATTCACATTTTTTGTAATATAGGTTTTCTAATTATTATATTCTAATACACACATGCACATATACAATATAATATATATGTATATATATATATATATATATATATAAGTACATACATATAATATGTAAAGTCTAGTACTTCTCAATCTAGGCTAGGTATGGGAGAATCCCATATCCATTTAAGTATTCTACTTCATCCAAAGTACTATGTACTAACCTAATAATCTAATGAACAAATCTTATTTTATTGGATTTCACACATGCCAAATCTATTAATTAAATCATTTTAGCACATGATTGTCAAGACTAACTATTATCCAAAGGATAATACTTTCCTAGCGGTTAATAACCAATGGGTAATAATGGCTAGGATTCTAGCCTATCGTCCAATGGTTAATAAAATTCCTAACGGTTATTATCCAACGGTTAATACTAAAAGTGTAATACTTTGTAATTAAGCACTAAAATAATCTAATCTCGTACTTAGGAGATAAATCAAGGTTTACCTATTGACCAATGGGTAAAGGAAATTCTAGGTCAAACGCCAAGGCAGCAAGGTGTGGCGTGGCCAAAGCGACTGGCGGTACAAGCGGCTGCGGTACAAGGCACCGGCGGCAAGGCGGTGGCTAAGCGGTGGCCAAAACAGCCCGAAAACAGTGGCTAAGGCAGCCCGATGGCTAGCCGCCAAGCTGGCGACCAGCGACCTGGCAAGTGCTGTCGCCGCCAAAGCACTGGTGGCTAAACAAGGCTGTGCCAAAGCACTCGGTGGCTAACAAAGGCTAAGGCACCGATGGCTGGCAGCCGCGGCCAGCACTCTGGCCCAACAGCTGGCTAAGGCAGCCCGATGGCTGCAAGCGCTGCCAAGGCCAGCGACCGTGGCCAAGTAGGCTACGCGGCGCCGTGGCAGGTGGTCAAACAGTGGCCAAGCGGTGGCCAAGGCGGCCTAGTGGCCAAGCAGTGGCCAAGGCAGCGTGAGCATGGCCAAGGCAGCGTGATCATGGCCAAGGCAGCCTAGGCGATGAAATCCAATCTCCTAAGTCCAAACTTAATTAGGACGAGTTATTTAAAGTTAACAGAGAATTGTTAAGACAACAAGATTAATTAAAGGATTTCCAATATAACAACGAAATTTTTATTTAGTAAAAATCCGAGTTGTTACAAGGTGTTCCCGTAAGATATGACGCTTCTCAGGCTAAGCTTTCTTCAAGCGTGTTGGCAGGGTGGTAGACTTTATAGTGCATCCCTTTGTTGTCCTTTATTCCTTGTATAGAGATGATGGCCATGATGCCTTGATGAACCTGCCTTGCTTGAGTATAAGAACACCTCAAACTTGGGGTTAGCTCGCGCAACCAAGACAACTATTAAGCAAACATAAGGATGTACACATGGAGTACTGGGGCCAAAAGATCAATGAAAAGATAGGATGATAATGATATGCATGTGAACCTGCAATGCATTCTGGACATCTTAACTTTTGCGTATTTTGATCAAATGCTTCTCTTTGATTTAGAGAGACCGATAGTGACTTATTTATACTAGCCAGGTATTTGAAAGACCGCAATGCCATAGTGACACCACTGGAAACTTTGTTTGGTCAAGGGACCATATTCCTGCACTCTTCATGAAATGAGAGACCCATGTTATTTCCTCAGAAATTTGTAAAAAGTGACTGTGCTTGTATTTGCTGTGGTAAGAATGCTTAGGATAAAACCATCTTTGAAAGTTTTTCCTCGAGGATTTTAAGGTCATATCATTCCATCCATGTTCCACACTCACGTCATTCAATCATTAAAGAACATAGAATTATTTTGCAAACCTATGCCCCTAGTCAATTAGGTGAGTTTGTTGCTTCGAGCTTGATTTGGTTGACTTGAGTTGGATTGATAAGTGCCTACTGAGACCCTTATAAGAGGTTGGAAACTTTTGAGAGAAATGCATAAAGGGGAACATAGCCATGCCCCTTGTCTCACGTAACTCTTCGTGTTGTGTGATTTGCTAAGATGATGCAAATTCTAGGATTCTTGCCCTTCGAGTTAAGTCCCTCATTGGTGATGCCCCTAGTGTCTAGGACCTTGCTACTAAGTCGTGTTCCCCAATCTGAAAGGACTTTGTTATGGACCGTAATGTAGGCTTGGGTTTTGGCTTGAGAAAGAAGCGGATGTAAAGGCTCAAATCTAATTTCTACTCACGCTTGGGTTTTAAAAGCTAGCAGCCATCTTCAACATTTTTATCAACTCTGGTTGTCTCTTGCCTCACTTTGTGTGAAAGAGTTGGTTTTGTTCAAAAATGTCGTTTGTATGTATTGGAAGAAATGTTTCCTTCAAAATGCCCTTTATATGACGGGGTGCTCATTCTTTCATTGATTTTGCTTTCATCTCTCCTTGTATTTTTTTGTATTTGCCCCAGTGGAAGGGATGGCTGCCTAGCAGGCTTTTCAAAGAAATTATCCAGAGGCTCGACGTGGCTAGCAAGGGATAAGTGTTTGGGATAGAGAAATGAATGCCTTTCTTCATCTTAAAGCACACGACAAAGTGTCAAGGATCCTTACCAAGAAATTAATGGCTTCGATGTTTAACCAAGTAAATTTTCTAAGATTGAGGACAATCCTTTGAGACACATAGTAGATGCACGGAGACAGGGCTAATTCTTCACTTTGTTCGTGCTCTAACTTTTGCCTAGACCGCCCTTACGGGTTTTCAATCTAGCGAGCTCATCATTTTTTTCTCTGTAATTTTCCTCTCTTTTCTTCTTTCTCCTTCTTCATCTTCAACAACATGTTTTGCTTACAAGTGATCTCTGTGAGGGTGCAGAGATGTGTCAACTCCTTCTTAGCTCAACAAAAATGACATGGGTCATAGCTTTGAAAAACTCATTTTGCGCTTTTGACAATTCAAGTGATTATGATGTGTTCCAAAAGATGCCATAAGATTACTTTGAAATCCCTAAGGATTGTTTTCAATATTCAATGTTATCATGAGCATTCTATAGCAGCAAACTAGCACAGGAGGGAACATTTTCAAAATTGTGGCCGGCCAAAAGGTGCCTACGTATCCCAATAGAGCATCAGGCCATTCGTAGTTCATATTCGAGGAGACTTGAATTTAAGACCCACATTTCATGCTGAGTGTGACAACTGGCCAGAAACCATGATGAGCAAACTGATATCAATTTGTTTAGGAGAAGCAAAACATGGGCCAAAATGGCGGCAAAAGTTATCTAGGTACAACAAAATTGTTTTAAAATCTAAGCCAAGACGTGATGGACATGGCTGCCATTGCTTAAAACTTGGTTGGATTAAAACTTCAATTTTTTCGTCAGCCATTACCATCGCATCTGAGGTCAAACTCCAAATTTAAGAGAAGGAGAAACCTAATCATGCTCAAGTTGAGATGTCCAAAACTAATTGTCCATGCAGCGCATTCTCTAATATGCAAACTGCCCTTAGTGGTGGTGCAACGAAATGACATGCGATGAACAAAGAAAGGAAATGAGGGGGATGGACTCCTCTTTTGGTTTGGCCCCTGCATAGTTAGAAAGAGGCAAGCAAAACGATATGTATACATATAGCACCATAGCTACTTACACAGATTATGGATGAGTCATGCATTGCAATTCGTTTGTATGCATGAGTTTATCGGATACTATAGATAGCCAGCCTTTTTTGATATGGATGATTCTTAAGACTCGTTGCTGCCACTTAAGATCCCATTTCCAAGCCAATCCATATTATGAGGCAAACCAAAAAGGTTGAGCATATGATTATAACAGAAAGTAGACTTGGAGTCCATCGCTATGCTGGCGACTATTTGAATGTTTCAGAAAAACTTCTCATTTGAGGATTAGACTAGGCATTGCAAAAAGTTTTGTAAGTTCTTTCAATTCTTGGTTAGGGAGGATTCTTTCTCAAAACGTGATTGAGGTAATTGAAACCTACTTGATTATTTGCTAGCATATTGACAAACTCCTAAATCTTACCGGCTCGTTGCGGTAAGCATACTCAAAATTTTGAATTTTGAAAGATGGGTTGCTAGGCCGATTTGGAAATAGGAACCAAAGTTCTACACTTATCATGCTGAATCATCCATGGAGAAATAAGTATTGCAAGTTCTATAATATCTTTAACCTTGCATACAATCATCCATAATCTGCTCTACTACTTTACACTACCACTTTCCTTTAGCCTGGCAAAGCAAAGATTGCTAAAGCAATCCCTAGTTCAATTGCCGACGAGGCAGCCAATGTTTGATTTCGTTCTAGAAATCCATGCTTTACGGTGCTTTAAGTAAAGCGGGAGTGTTAAGTAAGTAATGATGCTTCCAACTTGCCAAAAACATACCTCGCAGGCAATGGCATGCCTCAGTGCTTAGCTATAAAGACTTAGAGTTAGGGCTCTTAGTTCATGCCCCAACCCTTTTGCACAGAAAGCGATATTAAAACAATATATACAAGGTGTGAGGAAGAACTTCTGAAAAAAATGCAAGTAAGTTCCTAACTTGCAGGATCCTGTCCTATTTTGATAGGTTCTATGGCTTTCTAACACATGTAAGGTTTGGGTAGTCTCGGGGTGCTCTATTGTCAAAGGGCACCAGTCCTTTCACCAGCCCATCATAGGCGGTGATTAGGTGATTCCTTTTTGATATACCACTAGGTATAAGTGACTGTGGAGTTTGCTGGAACCCCTAACATAGCTCGTGTCATACCGGGGTATTAGGTGAACTCAACGAGGTTTGCCCGCTCGATGCATATGATAAATGAATTAAATAAAACATGTGTTAGTCTTATGTTGAACTTTCTGGTTATGGCTCTCTATTCCCCAGCAGAGTCCCCAGAAAACTATAGAAACCTCCCAAACGGGGCATCGCCATACAGTTTGATTCGTTTGTTTGCTCGTTTGGTTTCTTGCTTCATAAACCAAGATCATGGACATTCCCATGGCTAGGAACATCGCCACACGATAGCGGTTATCATCAAAACAGAGTCACCACCCAATTTGTTAAAACTAGGAAAATAGATAGAGATTCTGGATACGGAAGCCAAAGGTACAGTAAGGGGAAGGTGTTAGGCACCCCTCTCTGCCTAGCCGTGAGGCTAGCCCATAATCATTCAACATAAGACATATAGATGCTTTATTTAATTCTAAACAAGTAGTCTGTTTTTTATACCTTTAAACAGTAAATAAAGTGAGCCGAGACTGTAATTGAAACATGCATCAGAAGCGTAGCAAACAAAGTCGTCCCTGTGGAAATGGATCCTGCGGCCGGTGAATTGATGTCACGGCCGAGGGATCCTCCTGGTTTGGATGTATCGGCCGAGGGATCAAAGCCCCGGTCGATGTTCTTCCTCACGCCAGACAGAAAAGTTAGCAAATTACCAAAATACTACGATTAAGTATAAAAACGATAAATAAATCGAACCAGAGGCCCCTGGGCCTCACCACCTTGATCCCTCAGTAGCTTGATTGCTTCTGATTTGATCGGGATTGACTGATTGCTTCTTTGAGAAACCCTAGGGTTAGGGTTTGAGACTTCGGGGTTTGATCGCCGGATTGATGGCTGCCTTCGGGAGGTTAGGGCTTTTGTAGAGAGAGTTTGAGAGTATATTTTGGTAGAGTTTCGTGGCTTGAGAGGGTGTAGATCTGATGAATTTCTTGTGTCTATTTTCGGAGTCCAAAGGCCCCTTTATATAGGTAATTGGTGACTCACTTCGTCTAATCAAAACGCATGATTGCAATTGCAATTGCAATGCAATACAAACTCCTCATTGTGATCTCTGAACGTGGCCCGAACGCATCGGAAAGGTAGTGTAGTTGGATCAAACAATCAGCAGAACGTTCCAGAGTTTGGAAAAAGGATGATCTGGCGGCTGAGGTATTGATCTTGCGGCCGTGGGATGCATCACTCAGGGAGATTTTTAAGCAACAGGTTGCTCGGGTGAGGAAAAGATGTTAAGGCCGTGTGATCAATGTTACGGCCGACAGATGGATTCTCCTAGGCTTTTGTATTTTTGTCTGAAAGGCTGTTTGGCTCTGAATTGGGTCCTTTAGGTGGCTCAAAGCTCTTATCGAAAGTCTCAAGGTTCTCAAAAAGGCAATCAACAATCATCGTATCCATTTCATCATCGGGATGGTCCCCAAGGTGGGACCTGAAATAATCGTTTGGCCAAATTGGGGTGTCTACACCCATTTTCGTTGGGTATCTTCTCCACATCTTCTTTTATCAAGATCCTATTGCCTTACGGGGTATCACCATTCTGGAGCCTTCCAGAGCATTCTTTGCTGCTGGGGCTACTTCCTTGACTGCTGCTCCTGTTCGGCCCTCTCGTTGCCGAACAGACTACTTGGACCAATGACTTCACATGTCACTGTCTCTTTACCATACTCTTGGTCCAATAGCTCCTCGTGTTTATCGGATCACGGCCTTGTTCGGATTACCTGGACCATTGATTTCTCATGCCATTGGCTCATACCGTCGCCCACCGTCTTGCACGGCGACTGTCATTACTACTGTTTATGTCGTGGTCCCACGTACCACGTGTTCGGGCCTCTCGTGCGCTTGTTCAGGAATACCTCCCTACAATTGCTCCCCAGCTTTACTCGTTATTTTCACTTTAATATGATGAGCAAAGCTTTTTAACTCCGAGCAAAACTTCTTTCTTTGCTCCTGCACCTTACTTTTCTTACCTGGTGCAACTTTCATCATTGATCCAAGCAAAACGTCTCATCGTTTGGGCTGGGCAGGCTTTTCCTGCCCTTACTTTTACACGTAGCAGACTTCGTACCGCCCACATTAAATGCGAATGGACATCCTTTGGGGAACGGAACGCCCAAATGGCGTCTGGGGTGACGTTCCACATACGCCACCCTACTCATTTTTTAGGGTATATTTGGGTTTTCGTCCCATTTTGAACCCCCATTCTCTCTCCAAGTTCCCTCTATAGAAAGAAGGCTCAAGCACTCCCGCCATTGACGCTTTCATCTTCGTCTCAAGGTCTCTTCCTTTCTGCAATCTTTAGGATTCCTGACCATCACAATTGTAAGTCACTGCGCCCCATTTGGCTCATCTTCTCATTGATTTAGGCTTTTTCTGATCCGTATCTAGGGTTTCTTCATACCCGTGGCTCTTGTCTGTATTACTCCTGTTTACAATGGGGAGATTTAGACGCCACTGCAACACCCCCCAAGCCATGACCAATTTCAGATCTCGCTACGAGATCCCTGACAATGTGGCCACTACACTTGCTCCTGAGGACGCTATTCGAGAGTACCTAGATAATGACACTCTCCACATCCCGATTGTGGCCATTGTAGAAGGTGGCGTTAGGTTTCCTCTGGCCCATTTACTCCGCCAAGTTTTAGCCCACTACAGGCTTTCCCCTATGCAAGTGTCTGCCAATTTTTTTAGGGTTGTTATGGGTGTACATGCCCTGAACCAGATGCTAGGCACATCATTGGGCTTGCACGACATCCACCATCTTTACAGCATCTCCCGCACCGGAGATGCCCTTACCTACTATTTAAAGAGTAGGGATTCCAGGAAGAGATTAGTGCTTGAACTGCCTGACCCCGCTCGAGGGGATGACGATGACTTCCTCATTGTCACGGGGAATTTCAAACCTAGAGACGAGGATAGCAGAGTCATAGGCTTTCACGCGCCCCACTGATTTGGCACTCCACGTTAGTTCTTTTTCTCGTAGAACCTTTTTGCCGAGCAATATTTCGTATTGTGCCGCTTCTTGTTTGTTTTACGGACTGTTTAACTTTTTCGTGTTTTGTAGCCACAAACGTCAACTAGGGGCATAACATTATTACCCCCCAAGTTCATGTAGCAGATATCAATCGTGCACTTGCCTTTAACGGACAAGGGACCTTCCTAGCGGGCTGAGCAAGAGCAGTCCAGGTCCTTTTGAGCTACCGGGCATCATACGGTGGGTTCATTGATCGGCGGATACGAGCAGCCGACAACCCTGTAGTCCCTAGTCCTCATCCTCTGCAGCCCGAGCAAGAAGAAGAAGAAAGGCGTTCACAGACTTCTCCCTTCTCTGCCGAACCCATAAAGCTAGCCGAAGAAGCCTTCACATCTTCTAGTGGTTATTCTCCAGCTCCCCCACCTCAAGAAATGGATCAACCGATGAACCTCAGCGACCTTCTTACCATCCCAAGTGCAGGCCGTGGTAGAGGCCGCAGTGCCGCCTGTGGTCGTGGACGCTCTCAGGGTCCGCTGCCATCTCATGGCCGTCGAGGACCTGCTCAACTGGACACTCCTCCCGGGTTTTCTACCGAAGAGATCGAAGCCAGCCACCGGGACAAGCGTCAACGGTTGGAAACACCTTTGAACGAGGGGTCTCCAACTCATCCTTTCGTAACCTTAACCCCTATTTGGGCTCCGCAACTCACACATGGCGGTCGGCCAGTCACTGTCCGAGACAGTGTTTAGTCCAAAGGAACTGCCCTCGCTCTTTCTCAAGCCTTCCTTCTGCCTGGGGATATGCAAAAGGAGGTGGCCAGCTCCCCGGACAACCTCCTCGGGTCCTTTGTGGTTCACAGCGCCAAGGTACATCTCTCTTTAACTCCTGTACTCAATGCATGTTTTATGTCGCTGATTAATACCATTGATGTCTTATGGCTCTTTAGGCGATGCAAAAAATGGTGGCCGTGGCTCAAAAACTAGGCCATTTCGAGCCTCAACATGCAAAGCTTGCCAGTGAAAATGCCCAACTTCAAAATACTATCATCAGGCTCGAGAGAGAGAGAAATCAACCCCGTAGAGCCGTGGATGAGCTAAAAGGTAAGCTGGACGGGGCCAAGGATAGCGTGAACCAAACTTTGACGGAGCTGGAGGCGAGCAAAAACGAAGCCAAGGACGCGTACCAACAGGGGTACAATGCAGGAATCAGTGTAGCTACGGAGAGCTATAAATCTCAAATTCCAGCTATTCAGGACCAGATCTGGGGTACCGCTTGGACAGCGTGCCTCACCAAGATCAGTTCTCCTGAGTCTAGCCCCCTCTAGACCAACATGGACCTGCAGAGCTCTCAAATTACTGCCGAGGATTAGGAGGTTGAGGAAGAGGAGGACATCCTGAAGGGAGAGCCTAATGCTCAGGTCTCCGAGCAACCTGATGCCGCTGCCGTCCAGACCAAAGAAAAGACCAACCCTGGTCAAAAGGAAGCCAGTGGTGGTCAACCTGAAGGAGATTTGCTGCACCAACCTCACCTTCTGCCATCCAAGACCTCACGATCGAAGAGTTAGTCGAATCCCACCCTCGAACAATTGAACTTTAGATCAATCTTGCTGGCCCTGCGTGGCCATTAGCATTGCCCTGCGTGGCACTAATACATTTCCACACATTTTAACACCAGTATTTTGGCCCTTCGTGGCACTACTTTGGTTTGGTGGCCCTGTTTGGCCTATTCACAGGTAACTTTGGCCCTTCGTGGCCGTTTTGACTTTGCTGGTGGCAGTCTCGTGGCTTGGATTTCATGTGTCGAGTGCTAAGTTTCCTCATACTTAGTAGATCTCACACATTTGTTAAATATTTCGTGTTCACTCTTTTGATTGCTCCTGCAAATGTGCCCGAGCATTATTTATAATTTAGACAATTCTGCATGTTCTCATATGCTCTCGAGTATTTCGTACCCAGGGGTAGTTTCATCCTATAAGTATCCCATACTCAGTTTAATACCAACGTATGACATTGTGGCAATGGTATGCATTAATCTTGCGTATGCCAAGTGCTTTGTGCTTGGACTAGTTCCTGAGTATATCCATACTTAGGTTGTCCAAATGTATTCGTATTTAGCAAAAGTGTGCATATTTTCGTATGCCTCCCAAGGTTTCACGTATCTTGGGAAAGTTCTAAGTTTATGCATTTTTACGTATGCTTCCCAAGTTTCCTCGTACTTGGAAATAATCCTAAGTGTATTCATACTTAGATTATATTTGTAAGTTTCTCGTACTTACTTAATTGCCCAAATGTGTTCATATCTGGCCATAATATGCATGTTATCGTATGCATCCCAAAATGCCTGAGTCTGTCCGTACTCAGATTATGTTGCATGTTCATGTATGCATGCCAGGTTTATTCATACCCGTAGGATTGACCAAGTATATTCATACTTGCAAGGTTTTGAATTGCTCGAAATTCTACATCGTTACCTTACACCTCTGCTCCCCAATATGAAGTGAGGATTAAGAATGAAGCCTGACTTCGTATTTAAGCATAGTAAAAGAAAATTTGTGAAAAACAGCGTTATTTTATGAAAATCTGAGAATTTTATTCATAATTCAAAAACTTAAGGGGGGGTATACCCCTTGCAACTAACAAAAGCAAACACAAGGGAATTTTATTCATATTTCCCGCACAATCACGATGTGCATCCTAAAACAGGACGAAAAATAAACAAATTGGGTTCTTTTAAACAAAGAATTTCCTCAGATTATGGGTATTCCAAGGCCTTGGCACCGGGTTTCTGTCCAGGTCTGCCAATCTATAATCCCCAATGCTCACAATTTCAGTAACTCGATATGGGCCTTCCCAATTGGCTCCCAACTTACGCTTATTGGCCACCTTGGTATTGCTGAGCACCTTACAAAGTCAAGGTCTCCAATACCAAACTCTTGTGGGTGAACATTCTTGTTATAGCTTTTCATCAGCTGCTCCTGGTATGAGGCCAACTGCACCAGAGCCCTTTCTCTCCGTTCCTTGGCTAAGTCCAGCTCAATCTTCAGGGCTCTGTCATTGCCTCCACTTTCAACTAGGGTGGTCCTGTTGGTCGGCAAACCAACTTCCAATGGAATAACAGCCTCCATTCCATATGCCAATGAATAGGGGGTCTCTCCCATAGACCTCTTAAGAGTTGTTCGGTACACCCATAGGACCAATGGTAATTCGTCGGGCCACTTCCCCTTGGCCTTGTCCAACCTCTTCTTGATCCCGTCAAGTATGGTTTTGTTGGATGCTTTTGCTTGCCCATTCCTCTATGGGTAGGCTGGGGTCGAGTAATAGTTCCTTATCCCGTACTGGGCACAAAAAGCTCTGAACTTTTTTTTAAAATTGGGACCTATTATCCGTAATCAGTGAATAAGGGACCCCGAACCTTGTAATAAAACTCTTTCATACGAACCTCTCTATCATGGATTCGGTGATTTTCGCCAATGGCTCTGCCTCAATCCACTTGGTGAAATAGTCTGTTGCCACCAACAAAAATTTTCTATTGCCCGTCGCCTTGTGGAATGGACCCACAATGTCCATCCCCCATTGCGCGAATGGCCAAGGACTTGTCAATGGCACCAGATCCTCGGCTGGTGTTTGGATCATGGGCGAGAACTTCTGGCACTTTTCGCAAATCTTTACATACACCTTCGCATCCTCTTGCATGTGCGGCCACCAGTAACCCTGGGTAATTGCTCGGTGAGCAATGGACCTGCCACCAGCATGACTTCCACATGTTCCTTCATGGATCTCATGGAGAAATTTCTGCACCATCTCGGGGTGCACACAAAGCAAGTACGGTCCAGTAAAAGATTTTCTGTACAACTTTCCTTCAGGTGACAGCCAGAATCGTGCAGATTTCGTTTTAACCTTGTGAGCCTCTTTTTTATCAGTAGGGAGTATTCCGTCTCATAGGAACTTTACTATTGGGTCCATCCAACTTGGTCCTTGGTTCACGTCCAAGACCAATTTCACGCTCTTCCCAATGCTCGGCTCAGCAAGGTAATCTACTGCCACTTTCCTCTTGAACTTAGTCGGCATAGCCGCCGCCAACCAAACCAATGAATCTGCATGGGCGTTCTGCCTAGAACTTATCTGCTCAATGTGCACCTTCTCAAAAGTGTCAAGCAGAGGCCGCCATCTTTTCATTCCGGGCTTCGTACTCACCAGATAACTGATTCACCACGAGTTGTGAATCACAGAATATTTGTATTCGTTTTACTTTCAGGTTCTTTGCACTCCTCAACCCTGCCAAGAGTGCTTCGTACTCTGCCACATTATTTGAAGCACTGAAACCCAATCGAATGGACAATTCTATCATTACTCCCTAAGGGGGAAAGAGCACAATTCCAATCCCTGACCCGGTGTTGCATGCAGAGCCATCTACAAACAATTTCCATTCCAAGGGATCCTGCTCGGCAGGCACCTTACCTTTCCTGACTGTTGGCTCAATTGGCTGCTCCTTTCTCGTAGGAGGCTGGGAGCTACTGCGGGAGAGAACTCCACCACAAAGTCCGCCAAAACTTGCCCTTTATGGCAGTGCGTGGCTGGTAGTTGATGTCATACTGACTCAACTCGACCGACCAAGCAGAAATACGTCCCGAGAAATCTGCCTTTCGTAGTAAAGATTTCAGTGGAAACTCAGTGTAAACCACAATCTTGTGACTTTGGAAATAATGGGGCAATTTCCTTGCCGTCGTCCTTAATGCCAGGACCAATTTTTCTAGAGGCAGATATCTTGTTTCTACGTCCAACAACGTCTTGCTCACATAGTAGACAGGGATTTGCTCGGATCCCTTGTCCCTTAGCAACACTCCACTGACAACATGTTCAGACACTGCTAAGTACAAAGTTAAAGACTCACTTGGCTCAGGAGTAGATAAGAGCGGGCCGCCGCTAGGTATTTCTTCAGGTCCTGGAATGCCTGTTCACATTCTGCTCCCCATTCGTATCCCTCTCTCTTTTTCAACAGTTGAAAGAAAGGCCTACACTTGTCGCTGGACCGGCTAATGAATCGGTTAAGGGCTGCTGTCATTCCAAATAGTCGTTGAACCTCCTTCGTGGTTCTTGGACTTTGAAGCTTCTGCAAGGCTGTTATCTGATTGGGGTTTGCTTCAATCCCTCTTATGGTCACGAGGTGACCCAAAAACTTCCTTGAGCCTACTCCGAATGCACACTTCGAGGCATTGAGCTTCAATTTATACTCCCTCAGTATTTCGAAGGCCTCCTTCAAATCAGCTATGTGGTCTTGCTTCTCCTTGCTCTTAACCACCATGTCGTCTATGTACATCTCCATGGTCTTGCCGAGCAACTTCTTTAGCATAATCATTGCTAACCTCTGATACGTTGCTCCAGCATTCCTCAAACCAAAAGGCATGGCGTTGTAACAATACAACCCTCTTGGAGTGATAAAGGATGTCTTTTCTTGATCGGGCCCGTATATAGCGATCTGGTGATATCCTCAATATGCATCGAGAAAACTCATTCGCTCATACCCAGCTGTTGCATCTACCAATTGATCTATTCTGGGGAGGGGGAAACTATCCTTTGGGCACGCTTTATTTAAATCTGTGAAGTCGACGCACACTTGCCACTTCCCGTTCTTCTTCTTTACTACCATAGTGTTGGATAGCCATTCCGGGTAGTAGACCTCTCGTATAGCCTTTGCTTCCAACAAACGGTCAACTTCCTCAATCACAACGTCTACGTGCTGCGCGGTCGATAGTCATTTCTTCTGCATTACGGGCTTATGTTGGGGGTCCACATTCAGGTGGTGGCAAATCACGTTTGCGTCCACCCCAGGCATCTCCTCGGGGATCCATGCAAACACATCAACGTGTTCCTTCAGGAATCCCACCAACTCTTCTTCTTCTTGCGTAGTTAGGTTTTCCCCGATCAGGAAATACCTTTCCAGATCATCCTCGTTGATTTGGATTTTCTTCAAACCTTCCACCATTTTCTCGGCGGGATCCCCTTCGACGTCCTCGATGGTCGGCTGATCTGGGAGCTCGATTGCTTGAACTAACTGTGCTTTTGGTGCCTTCTTGATTATGGAAATCAAGCACTGCTGGGCAGCCTTCTGGTTTCCTCTGATCCTCTCTATGCCGTTGGAGCCTAGAAACTTTACCATCTGTTGGTAAGTGGAGGATACTGCCTTCATCTTGTGCAACCATGTTCTCCCTATAATCGCGTTATAGGAAGATGGTACATCTACCACCAGGAAGTCTGTTCGTAGCACCACCGTTCCTGCCTGAACAGGAAGAGTCACCTTGCCCAAGGGCCAAACTGCTCCTGCACTGAACCCGACCAAAGGAGTTATAGACTGTGCTAGGTCCACCAGTGTCAGCCCTAACTTCTTAAACGCATCGTAGTACAGCACTTCTGTGCAACTGCCCGAATCTACAAGGATTCTCTCCATGTCATACTCCCCGATTCGTAAGGTTATAACTAGGGCATCATTGTGTGGTACCTGAACTCCTCCCAGGTCCTCGTCCGTGAGGACTATGCTTTCATTTCATTCTTCGATCTCACATCCTCGCTTCTTTCCCAAACGCATCACGTGCTGGTCATGCTTTATTTGCCTTTGGAGCAACCTCACCTCATTTCTCGTATAAGGTGTGGCCAATCCATGTATCATACGGATCACCCCTATTGGATTTTGTTCGAAATCTAGCTCCATTGCTTTCTCTGCACCCTTGCGCTCCTCTTGAATGAACTCTTTCAAATAACCTCTCGTAACCAAGTCGTCGAGGTGTTGCTTGAACATCTCGCATCCTCCGTCATGTGACCCCAATCTTTGTGATAACTGCAATGCTGACTCGTAGCCCTTCTTGCATCTTTGTCACCTTCCAGTCTTGAGGGCCATTTAAATATGGCCGGTTCTTTATTCGGTAAAGAATCCGATAGATTGGTTCTTTCCACACCGTCGTTACTGAGAAGAAGGACTTGGGGTCCGAGGCGTGCTTTTCCTTGTACGGTTCTTTCCTGGTTTGCCCATATTCCTTTCTTTCTTTGTAAGTTTTGGGCTCCGGCTTATCCGCTTTCTTCGCAGGACCCTTGGCTTGCTCGGCTACCACCTTGTTGTCCTCTCTGAGTATGTCATCCTCGTTTCTGGCATGCTGCTCTATTCGCTCCATCAGCTTCGTCAATGTGCTCACCGGATTCATGTTCAAGGACTTTCGTAGCTCCCCCCGAATAGGTAACCCAGTCTTGAACGTTGCCATTGCGTACTCTTCACTACAACTTTCTATCTCGTTGAAAGTTTCCCAGTACTTTTTTGCATAATTCCTAATCGGCTCATTTTCTCCTTGTCTCATAACGGAGAGACTCTCAAAAGTCTTTGGTGGCTTCTTACTCGTCAGAAACCGAGCAGTGAATTCCTCAGCCAATTGCCTCCACCCTTGTATGGTGTTCGGCTCTAGCTTATGGAACCAAGATAAGGCTACCTTTCCCAAACTCGACGGAAACATCTTACACATGATTGCATCATTACCATCATGCATGAACATTGCCTGCTGGTAATGCTGTATGTGCGCCATTAGATCAGCATTTGTCTTGTACAGGATAAACGTCCCGTGTTTCACCCTGCTCCGCAACCTTGCCTTCTGCAATTTCTTTGCAAAGGGAGAGGATGTTATGATGCTAAGGGCCTTTCGTGCTGCCTCTCGTGCAGACATTGTCCCTTTTTCTTGCTCCTTCATGTTTTTAGGAGCATTCCTTTCCCAATCGGAATTAGGTCTCTCGTACCTGTCCCTGTGGTGATTCCTGCTCCTTCCTTCCTCGGGGGTGCGACTTCTGCTCCTACTCCTCCTTTTTCATGAAGAAGCCCTCCTTTGTAGTGGAGTGGGACTCCTGCTCCTGCTCCTCATTCTTAGTGAAAGAGCTTTCTTATACTCCACCATAGCCAGTCTTTCTCCTCTGGATCTTCTATGTGAAAGTCCAGAAACTTCTGGACGTTCTCGTATCCGTTGCAGTTGTTGAATCTCGTATTCTCATCTCTTAATCAGACGAGCATATTCCTCAATTTTCTGTCTCTTCCTGTCCAGGATATCCTTATTGTTGTGCACGCTTTTCGAATGTGCAATTGACTCTCTCCCACGGTGGGACTTGCTCCTTCTCGTGGACTCCATGGCCATCCTTCCGTCTTTGTTCTTGGAGTCGCCATGGACTGCCAATGGGCGATCTTTGCTCGTGCTCTTTTTTGCATGCCCGCGATTGGACTTTCTCGGAGGACCCGGTGGGGACTTATTACCTCCCCCACCCAGCTGGTTGTTTGGATCAAGCGGCGTTTTTGGATCCTCCTCCACCATGGTCGCTTTTTCAAAGGGATCTCTTTCGTTTCCCACAGACGGCGCCAATTGTGAGTGCACAAAAACGAAAGAAGCCTTCTACAGCACAAGTGTGAGACGGCTATCTTCGACTTCTCGCCGGAGACCTAATCACGTCGTCGGAAACTTTTATCTGCAAATTAGACAAGGGGTGAGCGCACCTTTGCCTCTCGTGGCAAAGGCCCTCCGATGCTTAAGTTAGTATCATGTACTAGCAAGAAACCCTAATTATCAGTAGGAAAGTCGAATTGCAATGTATTGCCTACCTTTACTTCTAGGTTTACCTCGTATTTATAGATTCACGAGTGCTTGCTGTCTAAGTATCCCCGCTGCCCTAGGTTTCCTACTTCGTATAGGAAACCCAGTATATCGTGGATTCTCGTTCCCTTATTAATTCATTACCTTAGACCATTTAGGACTTCTTTCCATAACTGGCCGAACATCCCATTCTCGTTGGGTATCTTCTCCAGATCTTCTTTTATCAAGATCCTATTGCCTTACGGGGTATCACCATTCTGGAGCCTTCCAGAGCATTCTTTGCTGCAGGGGCTACTTCCCAGACTGCTGCTCCTGTTCGGCCCTCTCGTTGCTGAACAGACTACTTGGACCAGTGACTTCACGTGTCACTGTCTCTTTACCATACTCTTGGTCCAATAGCTCCTCGGGTTTATCGGATCACGGTCTTGTTCGGATTACCTGGCCCATTGACTTCTCATGCCATTGGCTCATATCGCCGCCCATCGTCTTGCATGACGACTGTCATTACTACTGTTTATGTCGTGGTCCCACGTACCACGTGTTCGGGTCTCTCGTGCACTTGTTCGGGAATACCTCCCTACACTCTCCCTCACGTAATAGCCCCCCCTCTCTTTCTCTTTTCGCGATTTTTCCTCCGTCGCTCGCGCTCTCTCTACAGGTCCGTTCTCTCTCTCTCTCTCTTTCACCATATCGATGACTTCTCCCTCTCTCGCCTTCCTCTCTCCCCTCTTTCTGTCCATTCCCACTCTGCTTCTCCGACCCACTACTCCGACACTGCAACACCGCACTACCTCTCTTCTCCATTAGCGGCACCACCACCAGGTATCTATCTCTCTCTCTCTCCCTCTCTCTCCGAGTGAAGATGGTGATCCCATCTGTCCCTCTCCCTTAGATCCTGTCTCTTTCTCGCGATCTTAAATCGACGTCCATCCATATCTAAAAACCTTAAATCGACTTCCATCCATACATCAAAACCCCAAATCGTCCTCCATGCAGACCTCAAAACCCTAAATCGACTTCCACTGTAACTATTGATGTTCAAAACCCTAGCCTATTGATGCTGTATCTCAAATGGGTTTTGTTAAAATTCATGGGCCTTGTGCTTATTTTTCTATAAATACAGTAAATTGGGCGTAGGAATATGTTTTATGAGCTGTTTCCTTGGTCTTAGAAGAATTAATGAGTTTTGGCTTATTTTTTGATTTTTCTATACAGTAAATAACTAAGCTTGGTAATCCTAAAAGTGGAAAAAAAAAAACTTGATTTGGTCCCCCATATTCCCAGGTAAGTTGATACTGTTTTTAATTTTCAAATTGCATTGTTTTGGTTTGTGTAGATGAGTTACGACTTAACATGTTTGAAATTAATTGATTTGTAGGACTTCGAAAGTCTTATTCATTTTATGTATTGTTTGGCTGGGTATCTTAGTCATTGATTTTTGGTGAATGTTCTTATGTTGCATATAGGTGAGTTATCTACTTGGATTCAACTCTTCTGTTTACTCCCACGTAATCTGAACTTTTGATAGAGAATATATGTGTAGGTATGATCACTATCTCTCTTAAGTTATCTCCGATTCTTCTTTTTTTAAGAGTTTTTTGTTGCTTCTTATTTTGTTTTTTTTAAGCGTTTCTATTTCATTGGGGCAAGAATGTTTAACTTTGTGTGTCAATACTTAATAGGGCAGTCATGTTGATTTTGGAGTGTTTCGTTGGCAAATGAAACCCATGAATTATGAATAGCAAATCCTTGGAATGTATTTAGATCATAAAGCATGTAGATGGTTTTATTGAAGGGAAACTTGATGTAATGGGATATTGTTCATCATCAAACTAAATTCCTAAATTTCTGAACAACCAAGTATAGGTTGGTAGTATTATTGATCTATTAACCTTGTGTACTGTGATCATTTACATGATTAGTAATAGATTTTTTGTTCTCATCTACTGTCTCAAAAGTTAATGGATGTGCCTATGCAATCACAATCTTCAATCTATTTACTTTAATGGTATTTCCAGATTGAACTCAATGTCATGTTTTTCTGTTAAGATTCGTGAAGGATTTTGAAGTTTTTAGTACTGGTTAACACTTCATTGCTGCAGCATCAGAGGATATTAATCACTATGTGTTTCTCTCCATCGCTGATTGGATGCTCAAAACTTGATTACTTGGGTCATTATTAGTACCATAATTTTTCTTATATTCTTACTCTAATCCTTTTCTTTGTCCTGATTTTTCCTAGGGCCTCTTATGTTTCTAATGAAAATGAAGGTTTGAGTAAAAATACCACCGGGCATGGAGACAGCAAAGAAGAAGAATTTCCGTTGAACCCTTTGTAAGGTCAGATTAATTTAATGTTCTTTCCTTTACAATATCATTATCTTCTTCTTTTTTGTCTTTTTTTTTTTTTTTTTTTTTTGTGATTGCGGTTAGCGCAGGTCTTGTTTTATTTTGAGAATTGAAAGTCACCTTTTCTTACTTCAATTTAATGGTTTGTAATAAGATTTGCAAGTTGATATGAGTTTCCTTAGTTCTCTTTCTGCTGACCTTCAAATTTTTAGTTATTCATTGATTTTTATAGATGGTGATTAAGTTTATAGACTTTTCTGCATGTAGTTATGCTTTGTTGCAACAAATTTGAGCCAAGGCGCGGTCAATCATCTGCAAATCCTATGCTTTAGTTCAACAAAACAATTTTGCTTATAAGTTCACCCTTGTAAAACAAATACATGTAAGTGTGTCTGCTTTTCCCCCTTGAACATAAATCTTTTGGTAATGCACCCGTAATCCCCTTTCAAGTTCCAGAGATGAGAGATTGTACCAGGTATTGGACGATCTATTACATCTCAATCTTGATACAACTTTTTGCTTGATTCCATTGCCATTAAACATTTAAAGTTTAAACTTGTTGACTGAGTTTATTCTACTAAAAGCTTATGTAAGAGTGAAACTAAAGTATTGTTAGGTTTGGGGAAAATTTAAATGAAGATTTTTTATTTTTTTTTAAAAAGAGAGCAAAAGCAGAACATTAGAGTAGACAATGCAACCCAATTTGGAAATGAGGAAAAAGAAATAGTAAGTCAAACAACCTTATGTGGAGTTGGTACTTTTTGTCACAAAGCTAGGAAAAGAGTCTCTGAATTGTTTTTTACATTTGTCATCTTTTCTTATCATATTGTTGCCATGGTAAGTTTTTCCATTTTTTGTTCCTTTGAATGAATTCTGGCGTTGGTCCCTCAAACATTCGATGTGAAGTGGGACAACATATTGTATTGGCTCATGTCGCTCTTAGTTGGAATGTTCTTCCTATTTTTGCTTCATTTCGATCAACATGTATTGGTAATTTCCTTCATTCTCCAGTCTTAAAATTCAAGGATTTAGCTGACTGTTTATGTGAATTTTCTAGAAAAACTTGCCTTATTTCATTAACCGTATTCTTCATTGAAAGTTTTCCCATGAGAGCACTTTAGTATGTGTAGAATCAGTTTTTTTTCCCTCTCTTTTATTTTCCCTCATTCCTGGCATAGGTGTGTTCCATGTGTACTCCTTTGGACACATTGTTTATTGAATATTTAGACATTTGATATTTGATTGAACTTAAGTGCAAAGCAGTGCATGTGACTTATCGAATGATCCCCACTTCCTATAAGATGATAAAACTTTCCGCATGCTCAATGTTTTACTCCCTAGGTCGATGTATCAAGAAGTTCTATTGCTGATTGAATTCATGCCTCATGACAATTACAAAACTTTGTTGAGCAAGTAGCTGCTCAGACTGAACCACTGTGTGACAAGACTAAAGAGATACTCATGAAAAAAAGTATTATTCATGTACAAGTTTATGTTGCTATTCTGATATTAGAGAAAATATACTGTAATATGGTATCACAAAAGATAAGTAGTAACTTTTATAATGCACCCTGATTGAAGGAGCATGATCTATACTACCTTACTCTCCAACAATGACCATTATTTGGTTGTTAGGCTTCTTCCTTATCGGATAACTTGGACAAAACTTGCCTTTTCTGAGGGGGTTTTTTTTTAATTGGTAGGGTTGATGATAGTGTTTTGTTATTGGTAGGAATATATAATTGTAAACTCAAATTTGGATATTGTCTGAGCATGTTTTAATTTGTTTGGTGGGTTTGATCAGCTTTATTTGATCTAGAGTTTTAGAGGGCCTTGTATTTTAGGTCTTACGTGCTTGTGTTTGTTAATGTTCTTATGCCATGTGGGCAATTGTTGAGAGAATCACTAGGAGCCACGGAGCATATCAAATAATTGATTTTGGTTTCTCTGATTGTCATCAACTTTCTCTGAGGTGTTCATTTGCCAAAATTCATAGTACATTCCGTGGGAATGGGTAATTGACTATTTCTTCTCTGCAGCCACACAGCCTGTAAAAAGCCTTGTGACCATTTGTGGTGACATTCATAGACAGTTTCATGATCTTGCAGCAGGAAGAAACTTTGGACAGCCCCAAAGACAACAAATAGTCAACTCTCTACAACAGCTTCACACAAATTGTAGCCACAAGAGGAAGCCTTTTGCTATCAAGATGTTTAGCCTAATTTTACTAGGTCCCTTGGTAATAAGAAATATGGCGTATTTATGTATATAAAACTTATGCACCCTATACTTTCGGAAATATTCAATATCGGTCAATTCAACGGGCATGACATTCGTGCCTTGCACGTAGCAATGCACCTAGTTCACTAAAAGAAAAAGCACATTTGGCGACTAATCATTTCGTTGCCAAAAGACTCAAATTTAGTTGCCGAATCTATGCTGCGACTAAATATTTTGGTCACAGCGTTGGTCGCCTATGGCTTGTAGGAAATGGTATTTGGTGACCAAATGCAAGGTAGGCGCCAAATTAAAGACTATGCTTCTGCGACCAAGAAGCTTTAGTAGCCTAATATCATTAGTCGCCAAAAGCATGTATACTTCAGCAACAAAGAAACTTTCGTAGCAAAATATCATTACTAGCAAAAGTCTATTGTTCTGCGACAAAAAAGGAATTATTGCACTTATAACCATAACAATGAATTCATAGCTAAGTCCTCGAACTTATTTAAAATTACTAATTCCTCCACTCTTAAATGATAGTCCACTATGAAAAGACGTGCAGTGTTTGGATAAAAATTTATACTTTTCATAATTTTTTAATTTCTTGACACCAAATTAAAAGTCTCAAATTTGAGATCTTAAATTTGGTTTCAAGAGATTTAATAACTCATACATAAAAGTACTTTACTTTTTTTTATTTGAAAACTGCATGTCTTTTCGTAGTAGACTACTATTTAAAAATGCATAGAGTAATAGATTCAATCTATGATAATAAATTACCCAGTAACATTTAGATTGATGGGTTCATCCCAGAGGTCCTCAACAGATTTGTACGGGCCACCATCGGATACGAACTCGAGTCCACGACACCCCTTTTGTTGTGGAATTTGATCGAACTCGAGTCCACGACACCCCTTTTGTTGTGGAATTTGATCGATCTTTTGAAACTCTTCTGGGCTTAGTGTCCAACCCAATATTTCAAGATTTTGTCTCATCCTTTCCTTGTTAAAGCTCTTTACAAGTGCGCTCACTCCTTGCTCGTACACCCATCTCAAGCATACCTTTTCACACACAGACAACAAGAAGAAATTGTCTATCAGAAAGCGTGGGTGTGTTAAGAACCACAATAAAATTAAAGAACAAAAAAGAAAAAGAAATCTTTCTCATTTAGTTATTATTATTCGTATGTTTTTGTGTTGCATGTTGTTCATGTTCTTAATTATGCTCTTTGAAAAAGTAGGTACACATTCAAGAGTGACGAAGACAGTTACGGACAAACTTTATATGATCCTTTGCAGAATACAACCTCCTATGGGAGCACTCTTTTTAGCTACATTTGTATATGGATTTGACTCTATTATTTAGTAGCTTTAATTTTATGTCATGTTTGAACTTAGATCTTATGAATGCAATATGGTATTGGGTTTGAATTTGTTGGCTCGAATTTATGTGGTTTGGATGATCATTGGTAGTGTTGTGCGCACGAATTATGTAATATCTCAAAAATTTTAATAAATAAAAATTTCATGATATTATTTTCAAAAATTATGTTTTTTGTTAATAATCTGTTTTATTTAATTAGAATGATTAACTAGCTAATTAGTTCGATTAAATTGAATCGGGTGTATTCGTATTCGTAAAAATCTATTTTTGATCAACAAGATTTTATTTTCGTAAATCAAGACTGCGGTTAGTCTTAAAATAATTTATTTAGACTACGGTATTAATTTTGTAATTTTCCGAAATCAAAATCCAAACGGCCGAACACCACGGGTTACATTTTCACGTCTCTAGATATACTTTCTTCACTCCTTTCAACGCCAGCCATCCCTCTGCCCTCCTTAATTTCTCTTGCCCCTCCTTGCCCCAACATCTCCTGTCACCACCATCACCCATAGTTCATACCACCCCACGCCCATTAATTCCACCAATTTCCCTCCCACCCCTTTATTATACACACACATACACTCATACACACACGCCATTCCCCCCTCTTCCCTCCTGTCCCACAGAGAGAGAGAGGCAGCCATAACCACCACCACCTTCAGTTCACCACCATAACTGCTGCCACTACCTTTCCGCCACCTCCTACCACCACCGAGACCATCTTCATCACCTCCCGCCATCACCACTTTTTCCACCACCATCACTCACTACCAACTGCCATCACCTCCGGCCGTACCCACTACCTCCGGAGATCCCCACAACCGAACCCCACCACTGAACCCACCACGAAACCCACCACCACACACCTCCCTCACTTCCCCAAATCCCATTCTAGTATTTTAAAAAAACGAACACAGTGGGTGTGCCATGTGTGATTGTGTGGCCTCCACTGCCGCGGGCCCCGTCGAAGTGCCGCTGGATACCGCCTCGAGATCTCGAAACCACCATGACAATCTTTAGACCCCGTACAACACTTACCCAAGCTTAGAATCACGTTTGAGGTAGTTTTCGGAAACCCGTAACTCAATCTGCGCTTTAATGGAGTTTAGGACTAAAACTTAATTCCTGTTGTAGATGATAACCTGTTTTTAATTCCATAAGTTAATTAATTACTGTTTAGTCCTATTTTTATTAATATATAGTCCTGACTATGGTAGAAGGTCAGCTGTGAGGCTCGGAAATGATATTGTTCATAAATTGGTAGATTGTTGTGACAAATAGATGATTTAATATTATGCTGTGGTTTGGGGAAATAGAAATTTGCTGAAGAACATATATTATTAATTAGGTGAAATTACACGGAGACCCCCTCATCTATAACGTTTGGACACGAACACCCCCTAACGTTTGAAAACGATCACAGACACCCCCTCATCTACTTGAAACTAAAAAATCACAAACTCTGTTAACGAAATGGCTGAAATGACAAAGATACCCTTGTCATAATAACACTCACACAAATATACCCTAGTAATAATAACACTCACAGATAAAAAAAATTGCAAACACCTAATTTTGTCTCCCTCTCCTTCTTGCACTGTTTATCTCACACCTCAACTCTCTCCTTACCTGCCTCCCTTCTTCACTCCGCACGTCCATCTCTGGCCAATCCCAACTCCAGCCAGTTCCTTTCCCAAATGGAACCAAATCCAATCAGTTCATTTCCCAATTGGAAAGCACGAGTTTCCAATGGCAACCCAGCCCAATCAGATCTAAAGCGCCATTTCTGGTAATTAATTGGAGCAATAATCTCAATTCCGAAACAATAAACCGAAATACCTCTAACCTGACCGGAGCTATGTCCGGCGAGCCGCCGCCTTCCGCCATGAACCACCGAGCAGCTGTGGCTCAGATCTGTTGGGTAAAGGTACCTACCACTGGCAGCGATGGATACCCGAGAGCACTTCGGTGCTGGTTCTTGAGAGGACCCGACCGAAAAGCCTGGGTGACGGAACCCAACCGAGAGTGGCTCACCGATCTAGAATGGATTTTGCACACTTTAGGGGGTAAAAATAAAATTAATCATACAGTATGGGTTTAGGGTTTCAAATCTCACAGCTGTGGGAGGAAAGAGTGAGGGAGAACTTGGCTCTCGCAGCAGTTACAGGAGAGAGAGAGAGAGAGAGAGAGAGAGATGAGCTATGTCGACGGAGAAGAAGAAGCAAAGAATCAGTTTTGCAGATGCTTCATGGTCTCCAAGTGATTCGCCTCCCTCGTCCATCTCGTCCAACTAGTCTCCATCAAAACCAAAATCTTCCATTGCCTTTCCATGGCTGCCGTTGGAGAGGGAAAGAGAAAGAAAGGGAAGGGGAGGGGGGGGGGGGGGGGGGGTATACAGATTCTTTTAAGGGTATTTTTGTCTCAAAAGGCCAAAAGCACTGGCACGTGCCATTGAAACAAACGGCAATCCAACGGAAGGGGTTAACTTGGGTAACGGTAATACATGAGGGGGTGTCTGTGATCGTTTTCAAACGTTAGGGGGTGTTCGTGTCCAAACGTTATAGATGAGGGGGTCTCCGTGTAATTTCACCTATTAATTAATTGTTTTATTTAGTAAAACCTAAAATAGGGGAAATAGTGATAAGAAATATATATGTATGTATATGCATATTTTAAACTACTATGTTATTAATTTTCCGTATTATACAATAGAAAATTAATATTTTATAATAACATAGTAGTTTTTTCAAAATAGGAAATATTATGTTCGAGTATTATACAAAATGAGAGAAAATAGCATTTTTTTTAAAACATTCAATAATAGTTAGTAAAATAAAATAAAGTATAAGTTGATATTATGAGTTTTGTACAAGAAAAACAAAAACTTTATCTTTTAAGATAATGATTTTATTCAAATCGCAGTATACTTATTTTGACCTACTCGTCAATTGATATCTACTAAAATTTAGAATTTTTGTTATTCCATGTATTGGACTTATTATGTTAGATATGGTGCGATGTTGTAGTTTGTGAATTTTATTAAATTTCTAATGGTATCGATTGTTACGTGGATTATTATAATTTGAATTGCCTCGTGAACGTAGAAATTGGACGATTGGTACCATGGGGTTTTTCGAGGTAGTATTGAAACTGAATAGACGTTAATAGGGCAAGTATCACTATGTGATTAGAGATTGTGCATTGTATGCGAGATTTTGGGAGGATTGTGCTGCATGTGCGCCCCCGTGTGTTGATGCAAGTTCTCGAGGACTGTTGCTGTATGTGCAACCTCATGCGTTGTATGCGCATCTCGAGGAGTGTTGCTGTATGTGCATCCTCATGCGTTGTATGTGCATCCTAAGGAATTGTGATGTATGTGCAAATGCATAATGAGAGAGAATGAGTTGATACAAGAGATGTTGATGAGATGTTACGAGAGATAATTCAATTCTAAGATTGGGATTCTGGTTATAACAGTCATGATTAATTTCGGTGGGACCTTTACCTCTTGCCATGGTAATGAGTGAGTCCGCTAGGTAAATAACTTAGATGCGCTCACTTAGAACCGGACAACAAGAGGGAATTTAATCACGGGACGGTCATGGTTGGAATTATTGGGAGGAAAAGATTCTCTATGGAGGAGAATCGTAGAAACTGTTTAAATACAAGATAAATTCATAAAAGGCTACTTGTGACTGCGTATTGTAATTGTTGTATAATTTTGTATTATTTCATTGAAACTGCATATTGTGGTATTGGGTTTTAGGATTTCTACTTGGTGAATAATCACTCAGGATATATTTGTATTCTGGCAAATCGTTTGCTTCGGCGATCAATTTGCCAGAGCATGCAAGATTCTATATATAGTGGAGTAGTTTATGAAGGTGGGACCTCTAGAGCGGAGACTGGGCCAACGTTGCTTGGAATCCAAGTCAAAACTAGAATCGCTCTGGAGTTGTTTTTAAATAAAATGTAGGTAGATTTTTGTTATTTTGAGATTGTAATTTTTGTATAAGTACAGATAAAGGCCTAGTGGTTTTTAAAATTCAGTATATTTTGCGGGTAATGTGCCTGAAATTCTTTGAAAAATCGGAGCGTTACAGGTTAGATGTTATTCTTCTTATTAGAAAAATGAAAATAGGCGATTTAAGGGATCAAAAATGAAAACTTTTCGTGATAAAAAACTTTTTGTGTTCAAAACAAAAGTATTTCATATACTGATAAGTAATCGAATTATATATATTAGTATAAAGTATATATCAAGTTGTTCAGATCGGTATACGTATCCAAATACCATTGATTACTTATAATTAAGGAGTTGATTAGTTACCTGTGCAAGAGTCTTTCCCTTGGACTTGGCAATTTCTTTGAGTATCTCACACTCCATGACTTGGTCGGTTCCCCAAAGTGTTCCTTTAGCACCTAAAGGTGAGTATGCAGTAACATGGATGCCCTTTTCCTCACAGAACTTCCTCAGCTTCTTTTGCTGCCAAAGTGGGTTCATCTCCACCTTGCATGATTCATCCCAAATATAATGGTAACAATAAATAGGTTTAGAACACAAGAAATTAACCACTTAGGACACATGCAGGGCAAAATAAAAGCACAAATTACAAAATTGAACCTGATATTGAAGAGTGTATAAAAACCAAAGCTTTAAATAGCGGTAGTGGATTGGGTAGCGGAAGTGAGGGTTTCGAATGATATGTGGCGGGAATCGGATTGACCACCTATGGTGGTTGTAGCGACCATGAAGTGTCAAAAATTCAAAAGCACTCCTCTTCAAGCTGTCTTTAGCTGCAGGGGTGTATTACATTTGGCTTGAGAGAAACTCTAGGGTGTTTGGGGGAAGGCCAATGAATTCCGATGTGATTTTTGCTCGCATAGAAGACAATTTGAGACTTCGGGTCAGCTCCTGGAAACATATTCCTAATTCAGCTGAAAACCAAAGATTTTGTCATCTTTGGAATATCTCTCCTCGAATTCTGGGTATTACCACTTGTTAAAGTGGTTTGATTCTTTTGTAGTTTGTAATAGGTTTTCTTTGTACAGTTTTTTTTGTATAGTGGGATTATCCCTGTGGTTTTTGGATGGTTGGTTATAAAATGCATCATTTACCAAAAAAAAAAAAAATTCAAAAGCAATACGCATCGGGCATTGGTCGGTTTGGCCGCCACGTATTAGTTTTTTGGCTCTCCTACACAATACTACTGATATCTCACTAAAAATTTGCAAGTGTAGATGGGTCAAAATGGATCTTGTTTGATAGATCTCATTGAGATCTTTTAAACGGTGTAAAAAATCAAAAAATTATTTTTCATTTTCATAATATGTGAGTTTGAAATTACTCTCTTTTTGAAAAGGAAGGTTTAAAAGGAAAGTGGAACGGGCTCCGCCTATTCTTGATACATTTCACTTTACATTCTATTTTTTGCCGGCTTCACTGTCAATATGCAACATATAAGCATGCTTCAAGATAGAGCTCTAGCTCCAAAACTACCGACGCCGTTACATCTAATTTCCTCCACGTATTATTCGATACTTTCTCCACCGTTCCACTGCTACTATTACTATTTTGCACCCGTTACCAGTATTTAAAACGTGAAGACAATACTTACTTGATTGACAGCTGGAGGAATTTTGGCTGTGAGAAGTAACTGCTTAAGTTTCTTGGAAGAGAAATTGCTCACTCCAATATTCTTGGTGAGGCCTAGTTTATGACATTCCTCCATAGCTTCCCATACAGACTTGAAATCCATGGGAAGAAGGTCACTCTGACTGAAAGGCACCCCATAGCCCGCCGCGGGCTTCATGCTTATTGGAAAGTGAATTAGATACAGATCCAAATACTCCAACCCAAGTTTCCTAATTCACACAAAAAGTAAAACCAAGCAGATTAAATTACATCTTCTTCAATCTGTATTTGGAATGGGAAAAAAACAAGTATGAAATTCATTGAGGAATGCTAGAAACACTGAAAAAAATAAAACAAAAAATAAAACGCCAGTACTTCCCAGTGTAAAAGTACAAAGTGCTCATTATGTTGGACATTTGAAGTTGTAATGCTATAGTGGTCATCTCTGGTGACCACATTTTGGATGCCATGTAATGTGTGATCACTTTTAATTGGTAAAGTACAAGACTAGTACCACAAGGGTGTTAGCCTAGTTGGCCAAAGTGAGTGGGATCGATAAGTCCCCTCCTTCCATGTGCATGGACCTCGGTTCGAATCCCATCCATGCCACTACTGGGTCTTTGTGTGGATTTGCATGCATGGAGGGCCTTTGGCCAACTAGTCATCTTAGTGGTGCTGTGGTGTCGGTCTGTCCTTCCGGACAGTAGCTATGGCTCGAACCAGACATTCCACAGTAGATAGGGAGCCCCTATGGTCATGCCCAAGAGGAGTCGCTACGCTGGTCGCCCCCTCCCACCCTTTAGATTATCAAAACAAAGAAAGAAGTAAAGACTAGTGAGATGTACTCTACTAATACAGTGGTAACACATCTCATAGTACTCAAAACGTGGTTACCAGAGATGGACACGAAAGCATTAGGATTTAAACTTAGAGCATCTCTAGTGGGTTAGCTATTTTGTGTACTAAAATGTGTGTTATAGGACGTAAATTGAATAACTGCATATATGTAAATTGGGTCATATTTTCCTAAGTTAAGAGTGCATTAATTGAGGTACTTAAAGAGTGAGTGCTCTAAGGGTGAAAATAAATTGTGTTATTATATATTGAAGAAAATAAGGTAACTTAAATATCAGTCTTGTTTTTTTTTTTTTGTCTGCCAAAAAAATTTATTAATAATAATAAAAGAGAGATTACAATGATTAAAGGGATAAGGGCAAAAGGCATCACAACCTAAACAATACATCCCAATTATGTTGGCACCTATCACTACAATTTTTTTTCCCTATAACAGCATTTGAAAAACATCGGGAAAGACCCGACAAACACCGGCAAAGATTCTAGCGGCGTTTTTGCAAACGCTGAGGATGCCAAAGTCGACTGGGGTTTTGGCGTTTATGAAACGTTGCAAAAGATCTATGGCGGCATTTTTCGAAAAAAGTTGGGATTCATTCATGAGTAAAAATCGCCTCTCTGGCAACGTTTTTCCAAAACTGTCGAAAAATGTCTTCTATGGCCAAGTTTTTTTTGAAATGCTGCCCCTTTCAAACGAACATGTTTTGCTTCACGAAACCCCTCACCTTTTATGCTCGTTTGTTCCCTGTTTGGTACCCACAAAAATGGACAAGATATAATTGATTTTGTGTGGGACCCATTTTGAGTCCAACAAAGATGTTTAAACTGCTCATTTTATTCTTCAAATGTGTTTTCACAGGTTGTAAAAAATTAGCTCAAGCTAGCCGATATCGGTAAGGGCTTTTTCAAAATTGCGCCTACGAATTTTGAAAATGTCCTTCCCTATATCAGTTTGAGCTAATTTTTTCACATGAACCCATGAACCCATGAACACATTTAAATAATAATGAGCGATTAGAATTATCTTTGTGAGATCCGAAATGGGCCCCTCAAAATTCAATAATCATTAGTCAGAAATAAAGTGTTTTACCCTACAAATTCTTAAAAAGCCTAACCGACATCAAATTAAGCTTTTTTTTTTTTTTAAAAGCCCATTAAAAAAATTTGAAGAATAAGCAGTTTCAATCATCTACGTGGGATCCAAAATGAACCCCACAAAAAAAGGAAAATGATTTTCACACTCCTCTTTTACATCCACACCTTCCTTCTTTGTCTTTTACCAAAAATACATACATTTTCAACACTTAAAAACAAAAAGAAAGAAAATGTGAATATCAAAAAGGGAAGTATATATGAAAATCACTCCCCTCGAAAAAAAATCAAAAAATCATTAACCAAATTGCCCATTTTTAGTGGGTGCCAAACAGGGAACAAACAAGCATAAAAGGGGGAGGAGTTTCATGGAGTAAAACGAGGCCGTTTGAAAGGACCAACACCCCTGTCGACCCTGCTGGCAGAAAGGTCCCCCAGCCCGACAATCATATGCAACCAAAACCCCAAAAATAAAGGCTAGCATGCAAGATGCCAACCTTGCCCCCAAGAGGAAAGGCTAGCAATACTCTTGTTCTTTGGTCTACCTTAAGATTTAATCCTTGTTGAAAAAGTAAGTTAACTTTTAGTCTTGAATTCAAATAAACATATTCTCTCCCTAGAGCACAGCGCACCTTTTCTCATTTCTTAATTTTACACAATCGGTTCCTAACAAACTCCGCAATTTTGCGTCTCCAATATTTCCAATGCACCGACTAGTAAAACATAAGAGTGGTTATCTTAAACATTAACTATAACAAGATTAATGGGATTCGTTTGAAACTAAACCCATCACGTAAACTGAAACAAATTATTCATATCAACAAACACTAGGGTTGAAGACTAAATAATGAATACTGCATGAAATATTGTACAAAACTCACACTATTTGTTTAATACATCATAACTCAAACCATCCATAATCAATATTAAACACAAATAATAACCAGTGAAATGGATTCATCATTGTATATCCAAAATTTCTCATAATTTCTGCAAGACGTAATTTTTTGATAAACTTGTCATAATTTACAGAACAGTACCACAAATATCTCATAAACTTCTATAAACTTTAGTACTTATATGGTAATTTTACCATAACAAGGTAATATTATCAATTTACCACAACGTAAAATTACTTGGAAAAGTACAACAAATTTATCATATTCATCACAACATAAAAATGTCAGAAAACTTTTGAAAACAAATGATATATAAATGATAAATCATCAAGATAACACATCAAGAGATTATGCACATAAATATCCTTACATAAAGACAATTATATAGACACCTTGAAGATATTTCACCCACTTCTTGCAAAAGAGGTACGAGAGAATAGTATAGGATCGATGATATATGTTGATATGTTATATACACGATACGGTTTCTCAAAATGTTACACGGAAATAGTAGATCTCGAATTTTAAAACCCTCTAAAACTCGAATTTCATAATCTATCACCAATTTTCCTTTTGTGTACCAATTCCAATACGATCCCCATACTTCATTAGCGCCTACAAGTCCCGAATCATACCATAAATATCAACACAACAAAATAATACAATCCCTACAAAAAAAAAAAAAATATTTACACAATTTAAATCCTCTATTATCACATGTTGACATGCAAATTCAATAATAAGAGTAAAATAAGATATATACACGCAATATTTGTAGGATGAAAACTTAAATCATCGAGAGGTTTATGAATGAAAACGTTTAAGGAATTTTTTTTATTTTTTTACTATAATTAATTTGTCCTTAAAATATACGTACTGTATATATGCTCTATGGAAATTAAAGCCCACGATTTCTTACTCTTTTTTTTTATTACCCACAGTTTCTTACTATACTCCTATTTACATCATATTTCACCGCCTGTCAATGATCGATACTTATAAGAATGCTTCCTATTTTATTATTTCGTATTAAAAATATAACTAGTGCTAGTATTTCATTTATTTGCTTGTATGAAATGCAGGACACTTGGCATGCTCTTATACATTTGGAAATTAAAAAGACACTTGGCATGCTCCTATACATTTGGAAGTTGAAGGGAAGTGGAAAGTTATTTTGACAAGTGGAAGCAAATGATTGAATGAAGACTAGTGGAGAAGTTAGAAAGTTATTTCCTACGTTTGTTGTTTTCTATAAATAGTCTTTTAAGACTTTTTTGTAATCTCTCTCCAACAAATCAAAGTCTTTACTTTGTTCTTAATTTTTGGCACTATTAACCCATTCGGGTTATAATTAGGAGTAGGAGTAGGATTTTATATTCTAAGCTTAACTTAGGATCTCCGATGTATTGACCAGTCGATAACCCGATCATTTAAGAGTGTCGATTTTGTTATTGAAGATCGATATGCCTTGCACCAACGATTTTCTTTTACGTGTCTGCAAGCTTCTCTCATACTACCAATTTCGCATTTGACTTGACTATCATTTCTCTTCCGGTGAAGTCTTGAATTCGCCCTTATTTTTTGTTGTTAACTTTGTGTTCCGAATCTCTATAGATTTCGATCGAGGGAAAAATTGGTAAACAACTCACTACTAGAAAATTTTCGATAGGTGACGAAACAAGTGGTGACGAAATGCACTGTTTTACTATAGATGACGAAAAAACAAAATTTTCGTCACCAAAAGTTATTATAGGTGATGAAAAATTTATTTTTGGTCACCAAAAGTGACTTTTGGAGACAAACTATAGGTGACGAAATTTACTATTTAAATTGTCACCTATAGGTTGTCTCCGAAAGTCACTTTTGGTGACGAAAAGCAAATTTTTCGCCACCTATAGTAACTTTTGGTGACAAAAATTTTGTTGTTTCGTCATCTATAATAAAACAGTACATTTCGTCACCACCTTTTTCGTCACCTATTGAAAATTTTCTAGTAGTGACTCCTCCTCTTTGTCCCACCTAATTACCCGTCCAGTTCAAAAAACATTAAACGTCTGATTCATTTTCTGTCACCTCTCTTTCTTTCTTTAATTAACTGTCCTGCCTTAGTACTTAGTAGGGTGCAAATTTGGCCCAGCCACCTGTAGCCGGTCGAGCCCATTGGAATTTAGCTTAGCGGGGACCCATTTTAGCCTGGCCTTTTGGCCCACCAAGTTTTACGGGAGGGCTTGGGCTAGAGGTCATGGAGCTCGGCCCTACCAGAAGCCCAGTTGTTGGGCTACCAGGCTAATATGGCTCTAAGCCCGAAACTTTTAGCCCGTGATAGCCCTATCCAATGGAGGGAAAATGACGGTTCAGGACATAGTTTGATAATTAATACTCGTCAAGTACAAGCTAAGAACATTTGTTAATGTTGAAAATATTTTTGACGAGTATTAATTATCAAAACACGTCCTTGGCCGTTATTTTCCCTACGAGTTATATATCTATGGTTTCTAATTCGTATGCCCAAAGTAGATAATGCTATTTTATAATCAATAATCCAAACTATAGCGTTTAAAGTCCAAACTTTCATTTTTGAAGTAGAAAATGGGTGCTTGAGGGTGATTTTATGTGAAAAAAGTATTTTATCCACTATTTTTTCAAATACGAAAATTTTGAAATGTATCATTGAATTGATTGTTCAGTAGAAATATGAATTGTTATTCAATACTTTTTGCTTAATGACCATTCAAAAAAAAAACAGAAAAAAAAAATAGAAAAGCTTTTTGCCTATCGTACATATTCGAATATATTCCATACACATTGCGTTGAATTCATGCATTAAAAATACAAGAATAAATTCTTTACACCGTCGGTGTAAACATTTGTTTCCTCCAAATTAATTGGGACCACTGTTTTGACACATGTCGCAATGTAATTGATTTGAAGGAAACAAATATTTTACACCAGCGATGTAAAGAATTCATTCTCTAGAAACACTGCATATAACTAATGTCGTAAACAGAATCGTGTAGCCTCTTTATTATTAAAAAAAATAATTGTAATTGCGTTCAAAGATTGGAACTAGAATTTACTCTCAGAGAAAGTTCTAAAAAAAGGGTCCTGTTTAACCAAGGGCCCATGGCCCAAGCCCAAACCCTAGCCCAAGCCCCTTGAGGCGGAAAGAAGGTCCAAACCCCCCTAGAATTGATAATGGTGAAACCCCCCGCGCGAGCGCGCACACACACAAATTCATTGACTATTTCAAAAACCATGACCCCAAATGTTTTGAGGTTTTGAATTTTGAATTCTAATTATTATCATATTTTCTTCAATCATTATTTTTATTTTTCTTTATATCTCTCTCCAATCATTACCATTATTTTCAAACATTTCTTTATTTTTTTCTACACTCATTACCTACAAATCCAAATCTAAAATCCCAAAACGAATGGTCAATATGACTATTCTGCTCTGCTCCTAAACGAAAGTAGTTATATCAAAATTAATAATGGCGACGCCCCCAAAACTCATTGGAGATTGCACCTAAAATAGATTTGGATAAAAAAACCATCTCTTCATTTCTTATTGAATTGTGCTCCCAACTATGGAGTGTTTGGTTACCATATATTGGCTGTTGATTTTGTCACTCATTTTTTTATTAATGCCACTTTCTTGTAAGTGTATTTTTGGTGCAAAAATACACTTGCAGGAGATTGATCTTTACAAAAAAACGGGAGTGATAAAATCGTTTCCCCATACATTTTGGTTTTTTGCATTTTGATTGTTGACTTTTTAGCTTTTTGAATTTTGGTCAAAATATGTTTTGAATATGGTTCAGTGTTTGGAGATATGTGTATAATGTATTTTGAAAAATAATTAATGTTTGGGACATCTGTGCGGAATACATTTTGTAGGACTTTTTGTTAACCACGAGGAGTCAAGAAGCTCATCTCCTCTTACTTGCTTCTCTTCTCTAAACAACCTAGGTTACCCAGCCAAACAGTCAAAAGTTGAAAATGAGAAAAAGAGAATGCAAAAAAGAAGCTGCCAAACAAACAGGCCCTTTGATAAACCATCAAAACCAATGAATGGAACAACTCACCGAAGCGTATTTCGTAGCGCAGGGAGGACGCGGGAAGGGTGCACGTCGGAGCACCACAGCTTGGACGTGATGAACAACTCGCCACGAGATTTGACGAGTCCGAGATCGAGGGCTTGTGAAACGGCTTCACCGAGTGTTTACACCCGTTTTTGGCACCCAGTCCTGGGCAAGCGTTGGACGACCATTTGATTGAAATTCAATTAAATTGGGCCGTGAATTGAAAGCCTGTTGGACCAAAAGTAATTGGGCCAAACCCATGTTGGCTGGGCCCAACTAATTTTTAGTCTATTTTCTGGACTAGAGATTGAGATCATGGGCCATGGACCATACTGTGAGAAATTATTTACGAGGCCCAATGAGAATAAGGCCTTGTGCATTTTTTGATCTGTTCGAAAACCCATGGCCCGTAAGCGTGGATTATGCACCTGGAAGCATGTTTTGTAGGTGAAATAGACAATTAGGCCAGTTAATTATTTAAATGGCCAATTACCCATGTGACCCATGAAAAGTGGAAGGTGGGTAACGGTTTGTTGGCTGGAAAAGAGCTATTTGACTTGGTCAAAATGGCTAGGGGTTGCCAATTACCCACGGAAATAGGCCCATTATCCCATTAACTGCCCATGATCCGAAATTAGCACATGGGTAATTTCCTTTAACGTCCAGTAACTACCCATGATCCCACTAAACATTTTAGTGGGTAGTTACTTTGAACACGTGGCAACATCCGGAGCCTCTTCGGGACACATGGCAGCTCGTGATGAGGGCGGGAAGCTGAGCTCAGACCTGTACCAGTGCGCTATTTGCCTATAAATACAAGTTTGCAAGACAAAAAAGGGGTTCCCACACCAATCAAGCTCAACGCTTACAAACCAAAAGCCTTCCCTGCGAAGCAAGTTATCTCTATTTCCTCACCTATACTCGATTATTTCACCAAATAACTCGAGCTTCAATCTCTCTTGTATCCCAACTTTGTTATTACGCAACATAATAAAGTTATTCCTATCTATCTCTCACCTCCTACTTTATTACTCCGACGTGATAAAGTAATTCTTACGTTGTTACTTCTTTTCCTACACGGTTAGGAAATTCTTAAGTCCACTTCGTTGTGGCAAACCACGAACCAAACTGCAATCCAGCCCTTAGGTTTGCAGCACTATCGCCGCGCAGATCTAGAAGTCAGAAAAGGGACGCCCAGTCCTTTACGTTGGTAGGCGACAAATCCTGGCACGCCCGCTCAGCCCTTGAGCTGTTTTAAGCCCAAACAATCTTTTTGGCACGCCCGGTGGGACCCTAATCGTCTAAGGGTTTATCATGGTGAAGAAAGCACAACAGCAAACGGGTCCATCCATCCCAGATCCACCTCAGAGTCCTGAGGCAGTGGCAGTCGACGTGCCATTACTCCCGGAGGCTGGCCCTCCGGTCAGCATTCAAGAGCTTAGCGACGCTACCGACAGCGTCAAGAATTATATGTTTATGGCAGGACGCGAGATCTCCCGTGACGTCAACCAGTCCATCTCTCAATCGTTTTCTCAGTCCTTGGAACCTCTGACCATAGCAATCCACAAGATGACTGCTACGCTTACAGAGAGGCTACCGCTCGGTCCTCAGCAGGAGGGCTTTCCACAGTTTGGGGTCTTCGGCAACGGTCAAGACCAAACTGGCCTACTAGGGGGACCGCCCCCTCCTCAAACGCTCTACCATGCAACCTCTTCCAACAGCCCTGCACTCGGGGGGCATAAGGAAAAGGGAATCATCATTGGAGGAGCTTCGTCGCCTCCAGTGAACAACGAACAAAGGTTTGTTCTGGCCGACGACCAGCCCAAACTTGACAAGGCAGACAAGAGGCCTCCACAGGGAGGCCAAAGCTCTGGAAAGGACAAGGGAGTTGCTCACACCCCTCAAAGCTCTGATACTCGGGGGGCAAATCCTGCCCAGAGCCAGCCAGCACAAGGGGCGCCCCAGCCGCCGCCTCCGGTGCCCAACATGCTGGTGGGACGGGACCAAGTCCTGAACTTGCTCCAGGAGCAGTTGGGACCTGGCTTCAGACCTTTGGGAAGGCCAATGTACAGGAAGCCTCACACGGCGGAGGTGGACAGGGAGCCTTTCCCAAAGGGCTATAGGGTCCCAGAATTCCAGACCTTCAACGGAGAAAGCGTGCAGTCAACGGTGGAGCACATCGCTAGGTTTCAAGTGCAATGTGGCGAGGCTGGAACGATAGACGCTCTGAAGTTGAGGCTTTTTCCCAACTCTCTTACTGGGACGGCCTTTACTTGGTACATCAACCTTCCACCGAACTCCGTGCAGACCTGGGCTCAATTGGAGGAAATGTTCCACCAACAGTTCTACATGGTAGAACCGGAGGTGACGCTGGCAGACCTCTCATGCTATCGTCAGACCCATCTGGAGTCCGTGGAATCCTATCTGCTGCGTTTCAAGACGGCCCGGTTCAAGTGCAAGATTGCCCTTCCAGAGGCCGAATATGTGCGCATAGCACTAAACGGCCTGAGCTTTGAAATGAAGAAAAAGTTCTATGGAACGGAGTTCAGAGACCTGTTCGAATTGTCTGCTAAGGCCTCTCACTACGAAAGGCTCTTGGCGGAGGAGCAGGACAGGAAAACGGCGTCAAAAGGGACGTACTACCGCGACCCTAACTATGAGGTGGCTGCAGTAGAAGCTGAGGCAGATCCAGACGTGGCCGTAGCAGAGATCATCAACAAGAAGCCTTACGTCTGCAAGGCCTTCGTCAAGATGGAGCCAGCAAAGCAGCCCATCCAGAACACTCCTAATAGGCCAACCAGGGCCTATACTTTCGACGTCGGCAGGGCTGAGGCTATTTTTGATCAACTCCTTGCTGGCAAGCTACTCAAACTGCCCTTCGGTCACAAGATTTCAACCGCGGAAGAGCTAAGGGGGAAGGAGTACTGTAAGTATCACAACTCCTGGAGCCATTCAACGAATAATTGCATTGTGTTTAGGAATGACCTCCAGGACAAGATTGAGCGAGGGGAGTTCAAGTTCCCGGAGAAGGAGAAACAGCCCATGGGGGTAGATGGTAATCCGTTTCCCTCAGGGCTGAGCACAAACATGGTTTCTGTCAGCATGAAGGACATGCCTAGGACTGCTCCTAGGCAAAAGATCAGCCTTGGCGCTCCCTCCAGAGAAGTCCACAAGCACAGCCCAGACAGGTATTGGGATCCTTACTATGATGGAAGGGATGTCAGGACCGAGCGGGTGAAGAGATTTGAAAAGCAGAACTCCTGGTGGTCCAGACCTACAGGAGTGAAGAAACCAGAGAGGCCAGCTTGCTCCTTGGTATGTGCAGAGTGTGGTCATCACGTCAGTCCTAGCAAATCGACCCTTAAGAGCGTTATCGTGGGAAGGACTGAGCCAAGGACCGTGGAGCCATACAGACCTAAGGGAAGGAGGATGGCCCGCGAATCGGTATTCAACCGGATCCAGCCGGGTTTGGTCGAAGTTGAAGATGATCTCAACAACTTGAAGATAACTGCACCCTCTGAGGGTAGACCGAGGGCTGTGAGACCCCCTGTCACTCCTCCAAATGAGTGGCACAGGGTTGAGCACCCCAAGTTTCCCTCTCCACCTCCACTTTTGTCCAGATCTCAGAAGAGGCGCCGCCAACGGTTTAGGCAGGCGGCGAGAAGGGCTTTAGAAGAAACAAATTTACTGGACGACCCAATGATTGAAGGTGACGAGGTTATGGAGGAGCAAATAAAAGCAGAGGTCCTGGCAGAAGAGCCCAGGATTGAACAACCTAAGGCGAAGAGAGTTTACAAACCTTTGGAAAGGACTGTGGAAGAGGCTGTCATTGAGCATCCTCCCAGGGCTTTACCAAAGGAACAAGTCCCTACGGGGAAGACGTACAAGGAGGTTGTTACCAAGACGCTTCCAAAGCAAGTTTCCAAGCCCGAGAGACAACCGCTTTTGGAGAAAACCTTAGAGGAGGCTAGGATTAAGCCTTTTCCAAGACAAGTGACGTTGCTCACGAAAAAGGCCCCTGGACCAAGTACTTTGGACTCGAGGGGCAAGTCAAAGTTAAACCCTCAGGCCAAGGAATTTAGGCTTGAACGGGGTCCTAATATGCAGTGCAACATGGTAGTGATCTTGCCCGCAGATCTACAGGCTAAGGATGATGCTCCAACAGCCTTGGAAGGAGACTTTGTGGAAATGGGGCAGACGGCAGAGATCTTGAACGAGTCCTTCTCCGTGGGGATGAATGGACCGTCAGTAATTGTGTTGAAAGACGAAACTGAAGGAAAGGATGAGGATCGAGCCGCCAGTGTAATCTTTGAAAAGCCCAGCCCTGCCATGAATAAGCACATCAAGCCCTTGTACGTGGCTGGCTGTCTAGATGGGATGCCAGTCAATCGTATCCTCGTAGATAACGGGTCTGCAACAAACCTCATGCCCAGGTTCATGATGCAGAAGCTAGGAAAGACGGATCAAGACCTGGTTTCGTGCACTTCGACCTTAACCGACTTCACGAGAAAGGAGACAGCCTGTCAAGGTATCCTGATAATGAACTTGACGGTAGGGTCCAAGACGTTAACAACACCCTTCTTTGTTGTTAATTCCCACTCTTCCTTTAATGTTCTGCTGGGGAGAGATTGGATTCACTCCTGCTTGGCGGTCCCCTCATCCCTTCACCAGTGCCTTATTTTCTGGAACCAAGACGACGTGGAGGTGGTATGGGCTGACCGCAGACCTTTCAAGGCCTCTACCAATCACGCTGAGGCCCATTTATATGACGAAGGGGTTGGTCCCTTAAAAGTGGCAGGCCTAGACAAATATGGCCGCCACAAGGTTGCCCCTGTTTGTGGCAACAAGTCAAGTGAAGAAGTGAAGGCACTTTTGCAGGAGCTAATCGGTCCTATAATCACAGAGTCTAGCAGGCCGATTACGACTACATTCAAACGCCCTTCCCAATGATAGCGGAACCTTCAGAGCAAGAGAAGAGCGCGGCCCTCCAGGCCACGCTGTCAAGGTTCGAGGCCTACCTGCTTGAAAGGAGGCTAATGGGAAGTCAAGAATCAGAGGTAGATCATTCGGCCTGTGCGGCTGAAGTGATCAATGAGGATGATAATCTGGTTGAAGATCTGGACGAAATCCGCTTGGAGGACCTTGAAGCAGCCCCAGCCAAGTTGGATGATCTTAGAGCTGATGTGCAAGATCCTCTGGAAGAAGTTAATCTGGGAGATGCAGAGAACCCCAGACCTGTGTATATTAGCCAACTCCTGCCAGAGGATATTAAAGAGAAGTTCGTCCAGCTCTTGAAGGAGTTCAAGTCCTGCTTTGCTTGGACCTACGAGGAGCTTCCGGGTCTGTCCAGAGACCTAGTTGAACACAAGTTACCCATTCAACCAGGGTTCAAACCTTTTAAGCAACCACCCAGGAGGATGTCTAACGAGGTCTATTTGCAAGTCAAGGCCGAGATCGAACGCCTCTTCAATGCTGGGTTCATACGTACAGCCAGGTATGTTACTTGGCTCTCTAACATTGTGCCAGTCCTTAAGAAGAATGGCAAGGTCAGAGTATGCGTGGACTTTAAGAATTTAAACCTGGCATCTCCAAAGGACGAGTATCCAATGCCGGTCGCGGATCAGCTGGTGGATGGAGCTTCTGGCCATAAGGTCCTGTCCTTCATGGACGGACATTCAGGGTACAATCAGATCTTTATAGATGAGGCCGATACGGCTAAGACCGCTTTTAGGTGTCCTGGAGCCCTAGGAACCTTTGAGTGGGTCGTGATGCCCTTCGGCCTAAAGAATGCTGGTGCTACTTTCCAGAGGGCTATGAACGCCATTTTTCATGATTTCATTGGCCGGTTCATGGAGATCTACATCGACGACATCGTGGTCAAGTCTCAGTCCTACGACGAGCATTTGGAACACTTGAGGAGGTCCTTTCTGAGGATGCAACAGTTTGAGTTGAAGGTGAACCCCTTGAAGTGTGCTTTTGGAGTCTCGACAGGCAAATTCCTTAGGTTTCTGGTCCATAATAGAGGGATCGAGATCGACAAGAACAAGGCCAAAGCAATTATGGAAGCGAAACCGCCTACCACCAAGAGGGAGCTGCAGAAGCTTTTGGGTTCATTCAACTTCTTGAGAAGGTTCATCTCAAACCTAGCAGGGAAGGTCCAGATCTTCTCTCAACTCTTGAAGCTGAAGGACCAAGACACTTTTGTGTGGGAGGCTAACCATCAGCAGGCCTTTGACGAGATCAAAGGCTATTTAGCTCAGGCTCCAGTCCTTATGCCTCCCATCAAGAACAAGCCTTTGAAGCTCTACATCTCAGCCACTGAGAGTTCTATTGGTGCCCTTCTAGCTCAAGACAACGCTCAAGGAAAGGAACAGGCGGTGTATTATCTAAGTAGGTTACTGACTCCATGTGAACGGAGATACCGTCCTATAGAAAAGATTTGTCTTGCCTTGTACTTTTCAGCAGTAAAGTTGAGGCACTATATGTTGCCTGTTTTGGTTTACATCATGAGTAAAACAGACCTAGTTAAGTACTTGCTTTCTCGGCCCATCATGAGAGGCCGAATTGGCAAATGGTCTTTAGCTCTAATGGAATTTAGTTTCCAGTACATTCCTCAGAAAGCCGTGAAGGGCCAGGCCTTGGCAGATTTCCTTGTTGATCATCCGTGCTTAGACATCAGCGACGAATCTGACCTAGGACTGGGCGCCCTCGAAATTTCACTCACTCCTTGGACGTTACTCTTCGATGGATCAAGGACTCAGGAGGTCTCAGGCTGTGGAATAATTATCATCTCCCCTCAAGGCCTGAGGACTAAATTGTCCTTTCAATTTGACTTTCCATGCACCAATAATCAAGCCGAGTATGAGGCAGTAGTTATAGGCCTTGAGATCTTCAGGGATCTAGAGGCCAAGGAAATAAGAGTCATTGGGGATTCAAACCTTGTGATCAATCACTTGGCAGGAACATTCAAATGCTATAGTGAGTACTTAGCACCTTATTATATGGCAGCCATGCAATTACTGCAAGATTTTGATGACGTCACCGTCAAGCACGTCCCAAGGAGTATGAACGCTGAAGCCAATAGCTTGGCTCAGGCCTCAACAGGTCTGAAGTTAGCTCCAGAAACACTTCATAAGATTATCACAATCCAGAAGAAATTGTTACCTTCTGTTAAGAGAAGGGGTCTAGGACTGGAAGTATTTACTTCAGACCTCACAGGGGAAGAGTCAGATGACGAACCCGAGAACGATTGGCGTACACCTATCATTTCTTTCCTCAAGAGGCCCCATTTTAGAGCCTCTAGGAAAGTGAGGAGGAGAGCCATCAGTTATATCCTTGTTGGAGAAGAGTTATACAAGAAAAGTCCTGAAGATGACTTGCTTTTGAGATGCTTAGGACGCCCTGAGGCCATGAGGGTCATGAGTGAAGTCCATGAAGGAGTCTGTGGAGCTCACCAATCAGGTTTAAAGATGAGATGGCTAATTAGAAGGCATGGTTACTATTGGCCAACCATCTTAGAGGATTGTATTCGTTTCTCCAAGGGATGCCAGCCCTGTCAAGCCCATGGCCCAATTCAGCGTGTTCCCGCGGCTAACTATCACGCCATAGTCAAACCTTGGCCATTTAGGGGCTGGGCTCTAGACGTAATCGGTAAGATCTATCCTCCTTCCTCGGAGAATCATGCCTACATCTTGGTAGCTACGGACTACTTCACCAAATGGGCAGAGGCAGTGCCTTTGAAGTCTGTGGATCAACAAGAGATAATCAAGGTGATCAAGGAGAGGATCATCCATAGGTTTGGGCTGCCTGAACACCTAGTTGCAGATAGGGGAACCGTCTTCATGGGGGAACAAGTGGTCAACTTTGCTGCTCAGCAAAACATCGTTGTCTCTAATTCCACTCCTTATTATGCACAAGAAAATGGTCAGGCCGAGTCCACTAATAGGACTCTCGTCAACATTATCGAAAAAATGGTGGAAGATAACCCAAGGGCTTGGCATGAATTACTTTTTGAGGCCTTGTGGGCCTACAGAACCTCAAAGAAAGAAGCCACCAACATAACTCCTTATATGCTGGTATATGGACACGATCCGGTCCTACCAATGGAGGTGGCAGTAAAATCAGCAAGGATTGCATATCAACATGGCCTCACTCCTGCAGATTACACTCAGGCCATGTTGATAGAACTGGAGGACTTAGATGAAGTCAGGCTCGCAGCCCTTGACCACATGCTGGTCCAGAAGAGAAGAGTGGCCAGGTCCTATGATAAACGCGTAAGGAAGAAGAGCTTTTCTGAAGGAGACTTGGTCTGGAAGGCTGTCTTTCCCTTAGGGGACAAGAATGCAAGATATGGAAAATGGTCTCCCACCTGGGAAGGGCCGTACCAGATTGCCAAAGTCCTTAGAGGTAACGTCTATCATCTTATGGACTTAAATGGTGGGTTGTTTCAACATTTAACAAATGGTAAGTACCTAAAGCATCATTATCCTACTATGTGGGAAATGGGAGACTTTGGGGAAAACCAAGTAAATAAATCATAAAGATGCATGTCAGCAAGGCCTGAACGGAGGCCAAGGTACACTATTCAAAAACCATAAAAGGCCTCAGGTTCAGGCCACCAGAAACATTATCCAAACCATACCAAACCACTGCCTTTGGCCATTAAAGGGAATGTTCCAGGCCAGGCAGAATAAAGTTTATAAAATTCAGAAGCTCGAGTTTCGGAGGACAAGACCTATAGAAGGCCTTCGAGACTTGTCTTCAGGTTGTCCCATGCAGCACTGAGGCTGGCAAGCTGGGCTTCGAGTGTTTCCCGCCTCCTACGGAGATCTGGAACTTCTTCAATCAGGAGGTTGAGCTTCATCTTTTGGCTCTTGGAGTCAACCTTCAGGTCTTCATGTTGCTTGGCCAGGATCTTGGACTCCTTACGAAGGTCTTCCAGACGACCTTCAGCGTGGGCTAGCTTGTCCTTGAGCTCCTGGATCTCTTCAGAGGTGGCTGTGATGTTGTCTCCATTGACCTTGATGTCTTCCTTTAATTGGCTCCACTCAGTACTGAACCTAGTGATCTCCATGTCAACCGCCTCCAGCTCTGAGAGCTTGGCATGTACTTTGCTCAGATCTTGGCTGGAGGCGTCATGAGTCTTGACCATGTTGGGGAATTCTTTCTGGAAGTATTGGAGGGAAGTGTCATCTGGTCCCAGGGCTTGGGACTTCACCAGCACATCCATGGCTTTCTTAACGTTGGAAGATCTGGCCGGATGGACAATGGCTTGGAAATTCTGGAGAAGAGCCATTAGAAGGGCTGTCTTGGCCTCATTGACCTCCTCTGGGGTGAATTGGGATTGGGAACTGGAGCCAAGTCCACTACCTGAAGTACCGGAGGTAGCTGCTTTCATCAAGTCCTGGACGGACTTGAACAGGGAGTCCAGATCTTCTTCATCATCTTCCTCTTCTGGTACATGTACAAACTCTTGCTCCACGGGCGGGTCAAGTGGTGGAGAGGTATGTTTGGCTGGGGATCCATGCTTCTCTGGAGTCCGTGACGAGGCCTCATGTTCAGGCTCTGTTTCTACTTGATCCAGCCCTTTCTCTTGAATTTCAACTTCGTCCTCGATGATCTCCTCTTCCAGATATGCATCCAGTTCCTGAGGATTGAAAACAAGGGGAAGTTGATAATAGTATGGGGCCATGAATGCTGGGAAGTTTGTGTCACTGAACATCCTTACAATGGGGTTGTGCTCCGTGGCGGATGCAGTTTTCTCAGAGTCAGTGGGGGTGGAAGCCTTTTTCCTCAGCCTTCTCTTCCTCGACGGGGCGGATTCAGCTTGCCCTTCCGCTTGCTCCTCTTGGACCTTGGAGGTGGCCTGCAAGGGGGAAGTTAGTAGAACGTTTAGGTGAGGTCTGAAGAGCTGGGAAGAGGAATTGGGAAGAGCCCAGACCTTCTCTGAGGGATCAGTCTCAGGCGAGCTGGTTTTGGCACTGCTCCTGGTCCTGCCAGCAACTGCCGCCTCGGATGCCTGCAGAAAGGAGCAGGGTCATTAATACCTTATCCTGAAGGACTAAATGGAGGTCTAAGGGGTTTTTACCTTTGGCCACTGCCTTTGGGCGGTTGTCTTCACCCTTTTTGATCGTTGAGGGGCTGAGGGGGCCGGAGGGGCGTCTTTGAGAACATCGCTCAGACCTGCCAGTATGAAGGAAATTTAGTCCAAAAATTCAGAGGCTTAAGAAAAGAGAATATGACTAGTAAGAGGCCTCTAAGTTACCTTTTCTTTTGGTGCTCTGGGAAGGGGAGGGACTGATTTGCTGTAGAGGCATGTGTATACCCGCCTCAGGAGCTCCAGCAGGATTGGGCAGAATTGCCGTCAGAACGTCCGGATAGGGCTTGGAGAAGTGCATCTTGGCATAGCCCCCCCACCAGCTGTAGAACTTGGCACCCTTCTCGGTACGTTCAACGAACGGGTGAAGGGCAAAATCTTTCCTACGTTCAGGTAAAACGTTTCTGACCCTTTCTAGATCTCTGGGTTGGATCACGGGCCTGTCAGTAAAGTCCTCGTTCAAAGATTGGTATGGAGGGACGGGTGTGAGTTGACACAGGCCAAATTGCCTGGCAAACTGGGCTGCATTGTAATACTCAACTCCACATTTGTAGTTTGTTGGGGTATAGGCCATGCCATACATCAGGTCCCTTGAGATCAGGAAGCTTGTCCAGATCTCCATGTGCTCGTCATAGTCTTCCCCAGGGTCTGACGCGCTCTGCTTCAGCCACCATGGCACTGTGTCTCGAGTGAAGGGCATCCAGTTCTTGCCCATGTTCGTGAGCTCATGATAGAAAAACTTGAAATAGGTACGGGTGCCAGCATAATGGAGTCCATAGCAGGTGTGGTCTGGGTTCTTGTTCATTGGTGGAGCCAGTTTGGGGAAGTACGACCACAGCCACAGGGGCATGATCCACAGGGGGCCTGGGGCGAACACGAATTTGTTGCTTATAAGTTCCTTCATCCCGCGATAGAGGTGGGCCAGGACCAGAGGGCCTAGTGCCAGCTTCTGCCCTGAAGCTAGGGCGCAGGCCAGGTCCATGAAATCCTTGGTCACCCTATTGGCTGAGACGCAGAAGATGAATTTGTTAAGCCAATAGAGGAGGAAAGCAACGTGCTCGCTATCCTCTACTGGGCCCTTCTGGGCATAGTGAGTTATGAAGGGAGTGAAGGACAGGGGTTCTTTATACTCGAAGTAAGGAGTCTTCTGAGACAGAAAGTAATTGGCCTCGATCCCATGGGGACGGAGGCCTGTCAGGAAGGCGAGATCTTGGAGAGTGGGAGCCATGAGACCTACCTTGAAGTGGAACGAGTTGGTGGTCACGGACCAGAATTGAGAAGCAGCGAGGAAGAGGTTCTTATCCATGTCGATCAGGGAGCGACTGAGTAGGATGGCGTCCCTGATCCCAATCTGTCTCCACAGATCTCCTTTCGCCTCCATCATTCGATCGAGCCACTCCACGTATTTGGCGTCTGGTCTGTGCCAGAGGCGATTAGGGATGTCGGTGGAGAACTTGTGCCAGTCGAGGCATGGAGACTCAAAGGGGAGCGCCTCCTCTGCTAGTGGATACATGGGAGCAAGCTGTGTAGGAAACCCCAATTGAAAAGCAGGACCCAGACCAACTCGATCAGCGTTGGCCACCACCAGGTTGTTGTGGGTGATTGCTATGTGTTCTTCGTCCAGGATCTTCTTAATTTGAATGGCAAGGCTGTTAGGGTTTGGAGGAGGAGCGTGGGCTCTGTGGGTAGCCATCGTTTTTGAGATTCAAGAGGCTCAGCCGTAGAAAGATGGCAGTCTAGGGTTTTCTGAATTTCGTTCGTGCAAGAGAAGAAGAGGCGGAGAGTATGTAGAAAGAAAATAAAGGCTCAAGATTGGGGCTTTAATGAGGAACGGTACGAGATTTATGGATGCCGTTGGGTTTCTCTCTCTCTCTCTCTCTGTCTTGGATCGGATTTGAAAGAGGTACCCCAGGAGTTGGACTCTTGATTGACTTAGGGAAGCGCTGACGGCTTGGAAAGGCTGCATGGCAGCCAATGCATGGCCTGGGGTAGTGACACGTGTCCCCTAGGCTTAAAGGAGTGATGATTGTTGCCGTTGAAAGGACTCTTCCGTGGGATTTTTTCTTTTATCCCTAAACTGTTGGGATTGGATCAGTTCAGAGGTGAAGAGTCCAAATTCGATTAAAAGATGTACGTTGCAATTTAAAAAGTTGTTAAGCTCGGTTTTAAGCCTGATTAACCTTTTAAATTTAAATGTGGGAGGATTTTGGATTTTGGGCTAAACATTGGCCTGATTATCCCTTTTGGTTCCAAACCCTATGATAAGGATTCGTTTGGTTTGCCAAAAACTGTACTCTGTCCTAATCTACACGCCTAGATCTTGAACAAGATCAAGGCATGGGGGGGCATTGTTTACACCCGTTTTTGGCACCCAGTCCTGGGCAAGTGTTGGACGACCATTTGATTGAAATTCAATTAAATTGGGCCGTGAATTGAAGGCCTGTTGGACCAAAAGTAATTGGGCCAAACCCATGTTGGCTGGGCCCAATTAATTTTTAGTCTATTTTCTGGACTAGAGATTGAGATCATGGGCCATGGACCATACTGTGAGAAAATATTTACGAGGCCCAATGAGAATAAGGCCTTGTGCATTTTTTGATCTGTTCGAAAACCCATGGCCCGTAAACGTGGATTATGCACCTGGAAGCATGTTTTGTAGGTGAAATAGACAATTAGGCCAGTTAATTATTTAAATGGCCAATTACCCATGTGACCCATGAAAAGTGGAAGGTGGGTAACGGTTTGTTGGCTGGAAAAGAGCTATTTGACTTGGTCAAAATGGCTAGGGGTTGCCAATTACCCACGGAAATAGGCCCATTATCCCATTAACTGCCCATGATCCGAAATTAGCACATGGGTAATTTCCTTTAATGTCCAGTAACTACCCATGATCCCACTAAGCATTTTAGTGGGTAGTTACTTTGAACACGTGGCAACATCCGAAGCCTCTTCGGGACACATGGCAGCTCGTGATGAGGGCGGGAAGCTGAGCTCAGACCTGTACCAGTGCGCTATTTGCCTATAAATACAAGTTTGCAAGACAAAAAAGGGGTTCCCACACCAATCAAGCTTAACGCTTACAAACCAAAAGCCTTCCCTGCGAAGCAAGTTATCTCTATTTCCTCACCTATACTCGATTATTTCACCAAATAACTCGAGCTTCAATCTCTCTTGTATCCCAACTTTGTTATTACGCAACATAATAAAGTTATTCCTATCTATCTCTCACCTCCTACTTTATTACTCCGACGTGATAAAGTAATTCTTACGTTGTTACTTCTTTTCCTACACGGTTAGGAAATTCTTAAGTCCACTTCGTTGTGGCAAACCACGAACCAAACTGCAATCCAGCCCTTAGGTTTGCATCACTATCGCCCGCGCAGATCTAGAAGTCAGAAAAGGGACGCCCAGTCCATTACGTTGGTACGCGACAAGTCCTGGCACGGCCGCTCAGTCCTTGAGCCGTTTTAAGCCCAAACACCGAGACACTGTTCCGACTGGTAAACTGCGGCCGTGTCGAAATGGCGGTACCCGAGTTCGATTGCCGTCATAATGGACTCCTTTAGAATCTCTCCTGATTCACCGAAAGGCCACGAAGCTGTCCCAAAGCCAACTAGAGGAATACTATTATTTGGGGAGGTAGAGGCGGTACTATCATTACCGGTGTTGTTGGCCGGTGAGCTGGGTAGTGGTACCTCCGGTATGCTCACCATTTCTATGAAGAAGGTAGATAAAATGTGATGCAGAGGAGTGAACGGCAGATGTAGTTATTGAGTGATGCAGAGGAGTGAACGGCAGATGTAGTTATTGAATATTGAGTATCAACAAACCAATAAGTATTTATTTTTTAATAAGATAATTTCAAATTAAAAAATTATGTGTTTATACAAATAATTTTCTTAACATTACAGTTCTTGTTTGATAGATCTCATTAAGATCTTTTAAACGGTGCAAAAAAATTGAAAATTTATTTTTCATTTACATTATTTTTGAGTTTAAAAATGTAAAATAAGTTATTTATTTTTTAAGAAGGTTCCTGGAACGAGACCTAAGCAGAAGGGACCACATAATAATTTAGTTCCCCCTCCCCCACACCGGCCCAAATGGAAAACGATTAGTATTTTAACTAAGCACGGATCTGATTTGTTTCTTTTTCTTTTTTTTAGTCAAACGGAAATTTTATTTAAGGAAAATTTATATAAATAGTACTCATAATTTTATCCGAGTCTCATTTTCGTCCTCCAAATATTAATTAAAACTCTTTTGGCCTTCAAGTTTGATTTTCGTACCAAATTGATCCAATTGATAACTTTTGCCAGCCAAACTAGACAAAAAAAATCAGATTGAGGGCAGACGTCATTAATTAGACCAACTTGATACGAAGTGTAAGGTCCAAATTGCCATCAATCTTATTTTGTCGGTCCAATTTAGCTGATAGATGCTATTAATTGGATCAATTTGGTAAGAAAACCAAACTTGTGCAAAGAGTTGCAATAAATACTTGTCGATGACGAAAATTAGACTAGGGTGAAACTAGGAGGACAATTTCTATAAATTTCCCTTTTATTATTTTTTTGTGTGTTTAAATTTGTCTTTATGAATATTGTTAGATTTGCATCATATTTTTTTGATCCCATCTTGACGAGAAAAGTTTAAAAATTAAGAGGTAATACCTAAAACCAAAAAAGTTTATTAAAACGAAAAGAATACTATCAAATAGCTATATCTTTTTTTTTTTGGGTCTTAAATGCCGTCTTAGAGCATCCACAGTGGAATAAGCAAAACGAAAAATTGTTAAAGTTAGCATTATTGGATCAAAAAAGTGTTCACATTGGAATAACCAAACCTAACAACCTCTTAACAACTCATCAAATTTTGACTCTTCAATAATCAAAGCTAGCAATATTTTGTCAATAACCAAATTTTATCTCTCAATCAAGTACACCAACATTACACAAAAATCTTCTCTCTCTTCCATTCTCTCTCTCTCTCTCTCTCTCTCTCAAAACAATGTTTTCAAAAAATAATTTTTTAAAACTGTAACTTTCAGATTTTTTTTTTCAGAAACTTTTTTTTACAGAAAACAAAATTTTCAAAAATTTTAAAAATCGTAAGTAAATAAAGTGTGTTTTTCAAAAAACTATTTTTTACACAAAATCTGTTTTTAAAAAATTGCATTTATAGTTTTTAAAATTTCAAAACTATTTGTATAAATACAATTCTTTCAAAATTTCCAAAATTGTATTTACAGTTTTTAAGTGAACAAAGTGTAGGTGTTTTTTGAAAAGCTGTTTTTTGTTTCGAAAGACTATTATTATTATTTTTTGAAATGTTTCTAACATAAATTGTTTTTTCCCTTCAAAAACCGCTTTTTCAAAAAATATGCATGAAATGAAGGAAAAAGTTTGGAGGGCCCATTGGTTTTGATTATGGGCAAAAAATAACCAATGTGGGATTTGACATTGCTAACTTTAGCAATCTCTAAATGGATAATCAAAATCTGATGTGGCATGTTTTGATTATTCACATTTGCTTATTCCACTGCTGATGTTCTTATATAAATTTTTGTCAACATCAGTCACAATTTTTTACTTTTCTGTTTTCTCTCGTCGAGACGAATGATCAACCCCACAATATAACGAAAAGATAAAAAAAAAGAACAGAGAAAAGTAAAAACAAGAACATTAATTTGAACTGTGCAACAGGCTCAACGATTATATTTGGGTTATTTGTACCATCTTTTGAACTTTTGAGTCATGGCAAAAGTGGTATGCTCTAATTTACTCTTTCTATCTCCTTTTTAGGCTCTGTTCAGTTGCCAGGAATGTTGTACAGAAAAGTTATTATCAGAAAAAGTTAAGTCAAGTGAAATAAAGGAAAAAGAAACCTATTTTCTTGTGAGTGTTCATTTGACAGTTTTTTTTTTTTGACAGGGAAACTAAAGTTTAGTGGTTCATTTGCCGGGAAAAGTCACTTATGAGAAACTTCTTTATTTTTATTCCCATGGCTAATTTTAAATAAAAGTAACTTTGAGAGCTAAATAATAGGCTATCATATTTCAAAAATTAATGTATTTTATCTAATGCAAAGCCTTAACATGAAATGAAAAAATTGACTTGAAATTCTCAATTCAATTTGCTATTTTCTAAATGGTCATACAAATTTCCCATTTAAATTGACATTCTCTAATAATCAACCGTACAAATAAAGTTTACAAAATAAGTAGATGATAACTAAATAAATAAATATTAAACAACCGTGCTTGATTAGTTGTCAATGCAAAAACTCACTGAAAATTAGTTAGTACAAAACAAAATTAAAAACTAATGACAAGATAAATAAATACTTCCAAAAAAAATAAGCTAGCAATATTTTTCCACAATAATTATATCAGAAAGCACCATAGTAGTCGAAATTATTGTTACTCATGTAAATCTCGAAGTCTTTCTAAGAATCTAATTTGTATTTTTTGTTATTGGCATCATTCACTTTTTTTTCTTATCCGCTAATTATTTTGGCCCCATAATGGATAAAACTTTTCCTGTGACGCAAAATTCTATACTTTTGGTCGGATCACTTTTGCAAAAAAGTGAATCTTGCAGGAAAACTTAAAAACATGTTTCCCACTACTTTCCTGCCAACTGAACAGTACAAAAGTTATGGAAAAGTTGATTTTGTCATCCTTTCCTGTATTTTCCTGACAACTGAACAGGGCCTTAAAGTCTAGTATTTTATTTTGTGTTGTTCTTCAATAAGAGTTCATTTTGTAAAGTTAGTAAGTAAAAATTGATACATTTTATATTTTGCCTCTAAAAGTAGATTCCATTTTAAAAAAACTAGTGATTAAAAGTGTAATGATAATGTTTCTTTCTGTATAATGATAATGTTTCCATTTTAACTTTTACAATGTAATGATGATATTTCCATAAAAAAATGAATTTACGAAATGTAACTCTTAAAAAGGAATGCTTACATTATAATCGAAGGTATAGAGAAAGAAATAAAGTTAGATTAGTGCGTCCTGTTGGAATTATATGCTATTATATGCTTAATGTTTGGGTGTGTATGTGTGTGAGCTGAGAAACAAGAAACAAGAAAAAAGAAAAAAGTGAGACGGCCAAACCAAGAGTTGTGCTTGCTGAGAATTCAATTGGGGGTTGGAAAGGTAGTCCGTAAAATTAATCGAAAAATATCTCAAAAAGAGAAATCAGTGGTTTAGATAACATAAAGTGAATCGAAACTATTAATTTCTTTTTTCGTGACATTTTTGGGTTTACATTTTTGATGAAATTACAACAACTAGCCTCGAAGAATTCAAATGACTACTATTTAATAGGGTATTATTCACAGGGGCGGCTCCACATGGAGTCCAGAGGGTTCAAGCGAACCCCTTGGACTCGAAAAATGTACTACTCCCTCCGTCCCTTTTTAAGTGTCCTGTTTCGTAACTCCAACTTATTAAAAAGATATCGTCATTATACCTTTCACATCAACTTTTTCCTCCACTTTCCCTACTTACCCATCATCATTACTCTTTTACTCACTTACTTTTCAAAAAGGAATCTACTTTTAGGGACAAAATAGACAATACACCAACTTTTATCCACTAACTTTACAAAATGGACACTTATTAAGGGACAGCCCAAAATGGAATACTGGACAATAAAAAAGGGACGGAGGGAGTAAAATTTTGTACTTCTTACATATAATTTGATTTTTCTTTCTTATTTTTCATATTATTGACACTGAAATGTTCATGAGTAGTCAATCTAAAAAAAAATTGTACTTAAATTTGTGAGTATGTAGATAATATAACTCAACAAAATAAAATGAATTAAGCACAATCCATTTTCAATCATAATAAAAAATTTCTTTTTATATAGAGTTGTGTATCCAAAAAATTTATTTATGTTTTTGTCATCGCTAAACTAAAACCACAGAGCCGCCGCTGATCATCTGAGAAGTTCCATAAATGTGTGCGAATCCCCCAAAATACGTAACCAATCCCAGTCAAAACTGCAAATATATGCGTTTCAAATTTTCAATCATCTAAATATGGGAAATATATGATGCCCTATTTAAAAAAATCAGGGTTTCGTGCAATTACAGGATGAAAAACTCAAGTGCAAGATTTGGGAATAATATTTAATTTATCCTTTTTTTTTGTTGACCTTATTAATAATTAATTTGAGGTGGACTCAGATTCCAGAAAATCTTTTTCTATTTAATTTTTTTTCTGATATAAGGTTGAAGTAGTTACCATTTTGAGAGAGTTTACATAACGTAAACTAATTCATACAGCATTCCACTGTGTATATATATGAACCAAACAACTCTTCAGTCTCCACAAACATTTCAAAGGAAAAATGGGGTTGGTCAGAAAAGATTTTGCTCTAGTGGTAATTGCTATGGCCCTGTTTGGATCGATGCTATGTGAAGGAAAGGCTAATTCCAAGGGATTTAAAGTTCCACCAAACTGCAAAAAACTCGAGTGCCCTCCTTACCAAGTGATTAAAAGCCAAAAGGATTATGAGATTCGAAGTTACAAGAGGGCTCTGTGGGTGTCCAGTCCCCAGATCAACTCAACTTCCTTCAACGATGGATCCGGCAAAGGCTTCAAAATGTAAGCATCTCTCTCTCTCTCTCTCTCTCTCTCTCTCACTTCTTCTTTGAACAGTTGCTGAAACGAATTGTCTATGGGATTGATCCAGACCAAATTCATTAATGTTTGCGAGCTATCGATCATATTCTAACCCGTTTGAATTTTGATGGCAAGCAGACTCTTCGCTTACTTTTTCGGCAAAAACAAACAGTTGGCGAAAATCAATCTGACCGCTCCCGTTTTGGTCGATGTGAATCCTTCAAATACTACCGGACCTTCAAGCACTTCGTTGTTTACCGTCTACTTCTACTTGCCAAAAAAGTACCAGAAGATCAGCCCTCCTGTCGCTGATCAAGTTCGCCCGGTGACGCTCCCCAAGCGCAAGTACGCTGCCGTTAGGAGATTCGGAGGCTTCTTGAACAATACAGACATTCCTTCGCAAGTGACCGCATTGAGAGAAAGCCTGAAGGGCACCCCTTGGGAATCAGCCATTGCAAAAACATATGGTGGTGGCGCTGTGCCTTACACTGTTGCGGGCTACAACTCGCCGTTCGAACTTGTCAACCGCGTGAATGAAGTAATAATTTGGTTTGACAAAAGTTAATCAAATAGTCGTCAGTAATAATAAGAGGCAAAAATTTATAAAATTACTGAGTTCGAGATGTCGTTGGTGTACGTTCGATTTTTTTAGGTGCTTTCAGTTCCAACTGAATTTTTTTAGTGAAATAGCAAAAAATGCATGGATGATATAAAAGAGGCACACTGTTTTGGACTGGCACTACTGCGGACTTTAGGGGTGTATACAGTCCGGATTGGTCCGGTTCTCTAGAAAATCAGTAACCGGGCCATTTCAAACGGTTCTAGAAAATTGAGAACAAGAACTTAACCAATATATGCATGAAACCTAACCAGAACCATACAGCAAGACTGGTCCGGTTTTGGTTCGGCTCTGATTCTATCCAATAACTATCCAAACACTTATTCACATAATATGAACTCATAAAATTGAAAAAATAGGAAGATAATCTACTGAAATATGAAAGGACTGAAGAAAATAAAAGCTTTCCTAACAAATGAGATGTCATCTCTAAAAAAATTAAGTTTAGCAAGGAAAAGATTAACCTACCAAATTCAATTAATATATTTAATTACACACACATATGTATTTCTATATTTATCTTGGTTTTAACCGGTCCGATTCGGTTCTAAGCACGGTTTATTAATTGAGAACCAGTAACCAAATCAAAATTAACGGTTCTTATTTTTTTTAGAACCATAACCTGACCGTAGAATCGTAGAACCGGACCAAATAGAATAGTTCGGTCCGGATTGGACCAGTTTTACGGTTCGAACTGTTTTCTTGAACACCCCTAACGGGCCTGCATGCTTTATGTTTATGTTTATAGTTTGTTTATGTCCCTACTGAATTGTTTTAGCATCTAGTTCACGATTCATCTAAACAGGAAATTGAATATCTATAAAAACATAAATTGAATTTGAAAAAGTTCAAAAAGAGAAAATAATATCATCGTGTAAGCAACGTTTTGATTCTTTTCTTGTTTAATTTAAGAAAGCATTTAAAAATTGGTCCAAAACTCGAGGGAAACGTAGAAGAAAGACGGGAAAAGATTTCAACTTTGAATTCGTTAGCGAGATTTAGAGAAGACTCACGATAAATACCGATCGACTAGCATCAACTCATGTTATGCATGACAATTAAGAGCAAGTACACCAAATGAGGTATAATACATTTTTCTCTATTTCACCTAAGCAAAATAGTCAAAATATAAAAAATCTTACCTGCAGCAGATTCTGTAAAAGGGCATGTATTCTCCCTTGGTGAATAGTTGTTAGCTACTTCTACCGAAGTACTGTGCATCATCTTCTCATTAAAAAATTAGTGTTTATTATTTCCTCTCTCTCCCCCTTCTCTCTCTCATATTATAATAATAGGATAAAGGAAAAAGTTGAAAAAATGTGTATTTTAATAGAGAATAGGTTAAATAGATAGTATTGGTGTAGTATTGAGAGGAATGTGAGTAGGTAAAATGAAAAAAGTGCACTGTTTACAGGGTATTTTACCTTTTGTTTTACCTTTTTGTTGATAAACTTGCTCTAAAAGGGAAAAAAAAAGATTTTATTGATCCGTGGTCAATAGGATTTATCAAATTCTAAGTTATCTTCTTTTTTGAATCAATTAGATTTTAAAACAGTTAAAATCTAAATTTAATTAGACTTTTTTGGATTATGCCACTTGTCGCTTACAGAAGGCTTCACACAAAAACGCTCCCAGCGTTACGAAATACGTAGTATGGATGGGAGATCGCTTCTAACAAAAGTACGTGTAATGAAGGGACTTTTCGGCCTTCTAAAGATGATATGGGCATATCATGTCAAATTTCTTTCATAACACTTTTTTTTTTGGCAAGTAATTTCTTCATAACACTTATTTTGAAATTAACCCCAATGAGTTGGCCTAGTGATCAAGATCCGTAACTTAAGACCTCAATCCTAAAATCTCAAGGTTAAAACCTCTTAGGTGCTATCAACTCTTTTGGAGCCAATCTATAAAGAGGTTTGTTCTAACTAATTGGGACGTCCGCAAGAGGTGAATGAAATGGGTTCCCCACAATTAGACAATGTACACATAAACTAGCCAGAAGTTTGAGTAATAAAAACAAGTTGACTTTGAACTTCTCCTTTTGGCAAGTTGGCTGGGCTGGACAAATACATCCCAATTATGTTGGCACCTATCACTACAATTTTTTTTCTCTATAACAGCATTTGAAAAACGTCGGGAAAGACTTGACAAACACCAGTAAAGATTCCAGCGGCGTTTTTGCAAACTCTAAGGATGCCAAAGTCGGTTGGGGTTTTGGCATTTGTGAAACGTCGCAAAAGATCTATGGCGGCATTTTTTGAAAAAAGTTGGGATTCATTCATGAGTAAAAATCGCCTCTCTGACGACATTTTTCAAAAAATGCTGGAAACTGTCTTCTATGGCGAAGTTTTTCTTGAAATGTTGCTCGAGGGCTGCTCACCACCTTCATTTTTCCGGAATACCCCGCCTCTCTCTCTCTCTCTCTCTCTCTCTCTCTCCTTCCCTTTTCTTTCTTTCTTTTACTGTTTGCTTCTTCTTCTTTTTTTTTCCTTCCAGATTACTTTTTTTTTTTCATTTTATTTCCTTTTCTTTTTTTTTTTCCGGTTTAAATTTATTTTTTTTTTAAAGTCTAATTCTAGGTTTTGTAAAGTAATTGAGAGAAAAAAAAGTGTTTCAATCAAGGAGCTTTTTAAACCCGATCGACCCAAATTTTTACGATAATGATTTAATCAATAAGCACAACGAAATCAACGGCCTCGACTGTTAAAATAGTTTCATCTTATTGAGATCCGTTCATCTTTCCACCCGTTCAAACGGATTGAATTTTGGAACATTTAGGCTGTGTTCGGTTGTAATTTCTGGAAAACATTTCCGGAAAAGAAATTTTGAGTTAGTGTTTGGTTTGGTTTTTAGAAATGGTTGTTGGAGTAATGATTTGATAGAAAAATAGGGATAATGATTGGAAATAGGGTAATGATTGGAGAGAGATAGAGAGAGAAATAGGGGTAATGATTGGAAGAGAATAGGGGTAATGATTGGATGAAAGAGTAATGATTGGAATGAGAGAAAGTGAAAAGTGGAATCTTTTACACTTTTTCCGGAAATGTTTTCCGAAAATTTCCGGAAATTGCAACCAAACACAGCTAATTTTCCAACCTCTTTATACAGTTTTAACTACCACAACAATATATAATTTTTTCATTTTCCATTATTTCACCATCAATATTAGGCTCTTTTGATAGGTTTCGTTGAGTAGATTTTAAAAATATAAAATTTATTTTAAATAAATAAGTCAAAAAAAAATTATTACCATTTAAAATGAAAAAATAAAATGGAAGAGAGAGAAAGAGAGGAGGGGGGCCGGGGGTAGAATGGGAAAAGGGGCGTGGGGCCGAGGGGGGTGTGTCAGGGGGCTCTAATAAAAGCCTCGGGAATAACATTTTTTCTTGTAGTATATTGCCAGCTAGGACAATCATAGGACTGGGAGACCCTGCTGGCTAGCAGGGTTAGGAGGGGTGCTGCCCCTTTCAAATGAACCTGTTTTGCTTCGCGAAACCCCTCACCTTTTATGCTCGTTTGTTTCCCGTTTGGTTCCCACTAAAATGGACAAGATATTATTGATTTTTTGTGGGACCCATTTTGAGTCCAACAAAGATGTTTAAATCGCTCATTTTATTCTTCGAATGTGTTTTCATAGGTTGTTGTAAAAAATTAGCTCAAGCTAGCCTGTAACAATTCGAATTTTTGCCCTATTTTTTTTTGAATAATGAAATTCTTTTTGATCAAATAATCTATAGTAATCGATTAATTATTTAAAGTGTAATTAATTTAAAACTCGAACCTAGATTAATTTTTAGTGATTAAAATTAGTTTGACATAATGTTACATTAATTAACTTGTAACTATATATGTGTATAGATATGTATACATGCTTATCTTCCCCCTCCACACACATACATGTCCATATACATCCTATTTTAAAAACCACCAACAGTTGCCACAAAATATGGCTACAGTTGCCACAAAATATGGCTACGGTTCCCTCCCTCACTCATCCTCTCGGCAACCCCTCTCCCTTATCTCTCCCGATTCTATCTCTCTTACTTCCTTCCCACACTCTACCACCTCTTTACTTATCCTTCCATTCTCCAACCACCCCACTTTTATCCCTGTAAAAATAACTCACCCCACTTCCTCCTTTATCTCGGCACATAGTTATACAGAAGAGAGAACCCAATTCCATTTTTTTTCCCCTAGAACTAACTGGCCATCATGATCACTTTCATTAATATTATTCTTTCCTTTCTTTCATTTTTTTTTCCTTCACTGTGCTATTAACAGAGAAAGAAGGCTACGTCACATACCTTCTTCTCCTACAAAACCCATTCCTCCTCTTATTCTCCTTCACCATTTTAGCCACAAACATAGCCCCGCTCCAACCTAGAAACGACGGTCCCCGAATAGCCTTGTTCCTCTCTGAAACATCTCAGAAAAATAGTCCCATTTAAGCTCTCAGGAACCGCCCCACCATAGTTTTTAATATCGGCCGATACGAATTGTATCGGCCGGTTCGTACCAGAATTTGAGGGTTCCGGTTCGGATATAGGCTGGCATAACGGGGAGACTGGAAATCAGGGGTGAACCGGCCGAATCCCGATACATATCGGTCTGTAACGGATTCTTGTGGACCGGTTCGGCCGGTTCCGCAAAAAAAAAAAAACAGAGCTTGAACACAGTGAACAAACTGTTGAACCCGTACATGCACATACCAATTGTTTCTTGCACGTGAAAATCCACTCGTACATGCACATACCAATCGGGTTCACGGATCAGAAAATACTCAGTCCGGTGATCAAAATCATCAGATCAAAAAAGAAAAAATGGAGAGAGAGAGAGAGAGAGAGAGCCACAAATCACACACAACTGAAAACCCATTACACAGTGGAGTGGTAGAACAAAATTAGCAAATAGTCGCACAAAATCCATTACACACAATCGCAGAATAATCTATCACACAAATGACACAACCGATTACAGTGATCGACGAAAGCTACATACACAATATTACACAATACACACAACCGGAGATGGAGAGAGAGAGGAGAGTTGTCAACGGAGAGAGATATCGCTAGATCTAGAGGGAGAGAGGGAGAGATACCACCAAGTGCATCAAAGTCTCTCCTTGCTGTAGTGGTAACTTCACTTCTTCTGCTTTCGACTTTAATTTGTTCTCCTTCCATAGCCACAGAGAGAGAGAGAGAGTTGCCGCTTTGGGGGATGTGGAGCTGCCGACTGGGAAGGGAAAAATTGAAATGAAATGAAAGTAGGATTTTTTTTCCCTTTTATATATAATAATTCGGTCGGGTGGAATGGAATTTTATCCTACGCATCCAACAACCGACCGACAACCAAAATGTTTCAGATTTTTGGACCCGAATCCGACCGATCCATCCGATCTGAACCGTCTGTTGTGCCCGTTATCGGATCCGGTCGGGTGGTCGGGTGGGTCGGTTTGGTGGACAGCCCACTCTTCATCTTACTTTTGCTGTTTATGTCAATTATATCGAAACTCATAAATCATAATGTTGCATTTTTCTCATATTTGTAAAATCTTATTGACTTGCGGGTTTTGATAAATTATCGGATATTTCACATGAAGAGAATGGGCTATTACATGTCTTAAATTAATTAAAATGTGCTAATTTAAGCCAATGTTGGGGGCAAAAGTATATTTTTTAAGTTTTATACATGTTGTTGATTTTTAAAAATTCACGACCGCGATACCCGATTCATATCTGATTCCTGCGATGTATCACCGATACGTCCCGATACCGATATACCGCTACCGATACCACGACAGCGACCGATACCGCGATTTAAAACTATTCGCCCCACTACTACAAAATGATATAAAGATCACGGTACAAATACTAAAAAGATCTCACTTTTTGTAAAAACGTAAAAAAATGTTATGGACTATAGTTTTAATCTCAGTTATATGAAAAAACTAAGGTGGAAAGATTTTTTAATCTCAGTAATCTAAAAAGTGAGATCGTAACTTGAAGAATAGATCTCATTATCAAAAAACTGAGATTATAAATGAAAGAATATATCTCATTTCGAAAAAAAACTGAGATGAAAAGGTTTTTTAATTTTAGTAATCTAAAAGTGATTGTAACTTAAAGAATAGATCTCATTTTTGAAAAACTGAGATTGTACATGAAAGAATATATCTTATTTCAGAAAAACTGAGATAAAAAGAACATTTAATCTCAGTCATCTAAAAACTGAGGTCGTAAGTCAAACGCATATGTTATATTTTAGATATTTCAGTTATATATTGAAAAGTGTGTGTGGTGTAGTTGGTTAAAGCTTCTATGTAAAATTCAAGAGACTAAGGTTCAAAACCCAACATGAGAAATAGAGTAGGATTTTTTCCCTTAGGAAAACACCACTTTTAATCTCAGTTTTTTCAAAAACTGAGATTATTTCTCTCTAAACAACCACAGTTTTATAATAAAACTGAGATGTTAAGCTATTAAAGGTCACAATTTTGTCATTTTAATCACAGTTTTTATTTTTTTATTCACGCTTACAGAGTTTTAATCATAGTTTTTATCTTGTGGTTAAAAGATAGAGAATTTTAGTTACGCCTTGATAGACCACGGTTTTGAATGCGAGATTAAAAGTAAAAGATCACATCAGATGACTGAGGTCTTTATCTATTTTTGTAGTTATGGGCCCCCATATAGCTGCAGCCCCAGCGTCCCGTTGCTCCGTCGTCTTCTCCAATTTTTCCGAAACCGTCCAAAGCCGTTAACCACTTTTTTGGCCAAAAGCGAGGTAGAATAATCGTTTCCCTACTTTCTCCTAAGTATATTAAATATTTACATATTATTCTTTTTATGTATCAAAGTGATAAGAAAATAATTTCGACATCACATGGTTGAAATCAGTATTCCCTTGTTTTGCTTCGAATTTCCACATTCTGTTTTGCATGTTTAAAAGTGCTAGTTAAGTTCTAATAAATAAATAAATAAATAATGTTTAAATGTTAATATTGTACTTAAGAAATATATAATAGTACATACTTAATAAAGCTATGATATGATTAGCCTAAGTAAAAACTAGTGTAAAAAAAGTATTTATCTTTATTTATTTTTGTTTTTAGTGAAACAGATAAAAATAAAATGTGTTCTGGTATAATAAAAAAGTATGAATACTTATTACGTAAGTTAGTTGAAATTATACGGTAAAAGAATAAATTTGTTAGTAGTGAACTTACTTACTGTAAGTTAGGAATAAAGTAAATAAAACTTCTTAGTATCTTTAGGTTACAAAGTCAGTAGAAATAACCACCTAGATTACGTAAATTAGTAAAACTACATTAATTCTATTATACTTTAATGAACTTTAGATTTTTTTTTGTTATATACTTATAACAGAATTTGGAGAAATAACAGATTACTAACAAAACTCAAGGGTTTACGAAATTTTAATTAAATCTCAAGTTTAATAAATTAATTAAGAACAAAGACGTTCATTGAAATTTTAAGCAACCCAAGAAAGTATTGGTTCAATCCAAACCCCATATGTTTATTTATTTGCACCTATCAATTGTTGTATTATTATTTCACTGAAATGTTTCTTGTTTGAGCTCTTGATTGACTGTATCACATTGTACGTGCTAGATTGGGCTTAGATTCATGGGATGGTTTCGAGTAGTGAACACATAGATGTGGTTGAGTAAAGGATAAAACGGTAAAGTTGATTGAAGATGTTGGGTGCTGGTAAAGGACCCTGGTACGGTAAAGTACCTTTAGTTGAGTTGGGGTACGGTAAAAAACCCCGAGTATGGTAAAATACTCAGAATGTGTGGAGGACGGTAAAGAACTCCGGGTACAGGATTTGGGATACGGTAAAGGATCCTAAATGCGATACAGTATCCAATGTGTGTGTGAAGGACGGTAAAGGACTTCGGGTACGGTATTTTGGGAAATGGTAAAAGATCCTTGAATACGGTATAGTACCAGTGTGTAGATTAGGGGTATGGTAAAGTACCCAATGTGTGGAGTTGGGAGACGGTAAAGGATCCTAGCAATGAGATAGTGCGACCTCTAATGCTGAGTTGTCATGGTGCGCTGTTCCTTTATTATGGTTGTAGGTGAATCCAGACTAAGTACATAATTTAGTAGTATTCGCTTAGAAGCCTAATGTAGGACAAATAAAGGGAGAGTTATTACATGGGACGGTCAAAGTTAGTGGATGTGGGAGGAAAGAATCTCATGGAGAGAATCCTTAGATTTCATGTAAGTTGATGAATAGTAAAGAAAAATATGATGTGCTATTATTCTATACCTTCTGTGTATTATCAATTGTTATATTATTAAACTGCTAATTATAGAGTAAGGGTTGGTAGGATTAGGATTATTCTATTGGGTGAATTATCACTTACGGATATGTTTGTATCCTAGTAAATCGGTTGCTTCGGCGATCAATTTGCCAGAAGATGCAGGGTTCAATGGTGGAGCTGTTTGACACAAGAGGAATACCAAGGGTAGAAACTGAGTATGCTCGGGATCTATATCAAGACTAGAGTCACTCTGAAGACGTTCAAATAAATGTTAGATTTTTTTTATTTAATATTAAATGTAAATTTTGTATAACGACAAATAGGGGCCTAGTAATTTGTAAAATTTAGTGTTTTTTAGGGTTAACGCTTCCGAAATTTCTTGAAAAATTAGGGCATTACATAGGTGATATTGGTAAGGACTTTTTCAAAATTGTGCCTACGAATTTTGAAAAGGCCCTTGCCTATATCAGTTTGAGCTAATTTTTTCACATGAACCCATGAATACGTTTAAATAATAATAAGTGATTAGAATTATCTTTGTAAGATCAGAAATGAGCCCCTCAAAATTCAATAATCATTAGTTTGAAATAAAGTGTTTTGCCCTACAAGTTCTTAAAAAGCCTAACCGATATCAAATTAAGATAATTTTTTTGTAGGTACCCATTAAAAAATTTTTTGAAGAATAAGCAGTTTCAATCATCTATGTGGGATCCAAAATGAACCCCACAAAAAAGAAAAATGATTTTCACACTCCTCTCTTACATCCACACCTTCCTTCTTTGTCTTTTAGGAAAAAAAAAATACATACATTTTCAACACTTAAAAACAAAAAGAAAGAAAATGTGAATATCAAAAAGGGACGTATATACGAAAATCACCCCCAGAAAAAAATCAAAAAATCATTAACCATGTTGCCAATTTTTGGTGGGTGCCAAACAGGGAACAAACAAGCATAAAAAGGGGAGGAGTTTCATGGAGTAAAACGAAGCCATTTAAAAGGACCAACACCCCTGCCAACCCTACTGGCAGAAGGGTCCCCCAGTCTGACAATCATATGCCGCCTAAACCCAAAAAGAAAGGTTAGCATGCAAGATGCCATCCTTAGCCCCAAGAGGAAAGGCTAGCAATAGTCTTGTTCTTTGGTCTACCTTAAGATTTAATCCTTGTTGAAAAAGTAAGTTATTATCTTTTAGTCTTGAATTTCAAATAAACATATTCCCTCCCTAGAGCACAGCCCTCCTTTCCTCGTTTCTTAATTTTTCACACTCGGTTCCTAACAAACTCCCCATTTTTGCATCTTCAATATTTCCAATGCACCGACTAGTAAAACATAAGAGTGGTTATCTTAAACATTAACTATAACAGGATTAATGGGATTCGTTTGAAGCTAAACCCATCATGTAAACTGAAACAAATTATTCATATCAACAACTAGGGTTGATGACTAAATAATGAATACTGCATGAAATATTGTGCAAAACTCACACTATTTGTTTAATACATCATAACTCAAACCATCCATAATCAATATTAAACACAAATAATAACCAATGAAATGGATTTATCATTTTCTATCCAAAATTTATCATAATTTTGCAAGACAGTAATTTTTTGATAAACTTGTCATAATTTACAAAACAGTACCACAAATATCTCATAAACTTTTGTAAACTTTAGTACTTATATAGTAATTTTATCATAACAAGGTAATATTATTAAATCACGACAACATAAAATTACTTGGAAAAGTACAACAAATTTATCATATTCGCCACAACATAAAAACGTCAAAAAACTTTTGAAAACAAATGATAAATGATAAATCATTAAGATAACACATCAAGAGATTATGCACATAAATATCCTAACATAAAGACAATTATATAGACAGCTTAAAGATATTTCACCCACTTCTTGCAAACGAGGTGAGAGAATAGTGTAGGATGATATATGTTGATATGTTATATACAGGATACAGTTCCTCAAAAAGTTACACGGAAACAGTAGATCTCGAATTCTAAAACCCTCCAAAATTCGAATTTCATAATCCATCTATTATCCTAGCAATAAATGACTAATTTTCCTTTTGTGTACCAATTCCAACACAATTCCCATACTTCATTAGCCCCTACAAGTCCCGAATCGTACCATAAATATTAGCACAACAAAATAATACAATCCCGGCAAAAAAAAGAAGAAGAAATTTACACAATTTAAATCCTCTATCACATGTTGACATGCAAATTCAATAATAAAAGTAAAATAAGATATATACACAATTTTACGATGAAAACTTAAATCATCGAGAGGTTTAGGAATGAAAACTTTTAAGGAATTATATATATTTTTTACCATAATTAATTTGTCCTTAAAATAGACGTACTATATATATGCTATATGGTAATTAGAGCCCACGATTTCTTATTCTCTCTTTTTACTACCCACAATTTCTTACTCTACTCCTGTTTACACCATATTTCACTGCCTGTCAATGATCGACCAAAATGTGGCAACTATGATTATACTTCCTATTTTATTATTTCGTATTAAAAATATAAGTAGTGTTAGTATTTCCTTTATTTGCTTATATGAAGTGGAGGACACTTGGCATGCTCTTATACATTTGGAAGTTAAAAGGACCACTACAAGAAAAATTGCATTAGATGACGAATGAAAATTGTCACATATTGCATGTTTTTCGTCACAAATAGTATGTGTGATGAAAAAAAATTTGTCGACTAAAGGTTGTCGAGGATTCCTACCTCGTGATGAAATTTGTTTTTCGTCACCTATGGTGTCTTTTGACGACGAAAAATTTTGTCACTAAAAAATTGCTTAGTGACGAAATTTTTTTGTCACCTATTATTCTTTTTGACGACGAAATATTTCGTCACCATTCAAATAATTATTTGTCACCCATTTTGAATTTCGTCACTAATTGTAACAGGTGATTGAACAATGCAAGTACATAGGTAACAAAAAGAGTTTCATCACTGAAGAAATTAATTAAAAATAATAATTGTGACAAAATATTTTGTCACCTAAAATTTTCAATCAAAACCAATTAGTGACGAAATATATAGTCATTAAAAAGTTGGTCAGAGAAATATCTTTGATGATAAAAAAAAAATTTGTCACCTTAAATATGTGTATGGGAAGTAAAAGTGACAAAATAAATTGTCACTAACACTCTTCGTACAAGACAATATTATCCTATTCATTTTGGAATTCAATACTCAACCAAACAAATGAATTATAAATTACACCATAACAGCCAACACATCTTCATAAGCCATTATACTCTTGTGTCAAACTAGACATCTATTAACTAAAAGAACTATGTATTCTACACCAAATGTCCATTTAACCATAGGATCTACAGCATCAATGTTCCCATGACAAAAACATGAAAGGTAGACCATACCATATATGTTCATCAAAGTTCGGTAGCATCATTAAAATGAAAAAAGAAGACTCGAAATTTCAACCAAAAGTGGAGTCTTCATAGAAGCATATATCCAAAAATGAAGACTCAGACCTTCATCCAAAAAAGGAGTCTTCATAGGAACATATATCTAAACAAAAAGTCTTCATAGAAGAGCATATATATACCATCTTCCCTGCTACCAACCTTATGCGTATTCAAGCTGCACATAAAAAGTAGGATAAAGTATTTTGGTTATGATGTTAATAGAACACAAAACATTATGGAAACTTAACAATCTGCACACACGTTATGCGTATTCAATCTGCACACACAAAGTATTTTGGTTATGTGTTGGGTGCGTTGTGTCCACTAAAGGTGTGTGTTGGTGTGAGTTGTGTGTGTCATGTCCACTAAAGGTGTGTTGTGTCCTCTAAAGGTGTGGATTTCATTACTGGTGTGTGTTGTGTGGGTGCCAAGGATTCACTGGAACAACTATATACTTTACCACAGAGATTGTAGATTTCAAAGTAAAATTAAAGAACAGCCAACTATAGTTGACCCTAAAATTCTTCCCAAGGGTTGTTTTCGCAAGACCCCACAATTCTTCCAAGGATTGTTTTCGCAAGATCAGATAACACCAACTAATGCATAAAAAAAGTAATTCTAAAGCTTCTCTTCCAAGCTGAGGCTCCAAGAGCTTCATTCTTTACTGGAGACTTCATGGATAAAACTTGAGCATATGAAGGGATACTCCATATTTTAACTGGCTTTTCTTTTATGCACAAGTGTGTGGGAGTGCAATGCATGTTCTACGACATTGTAATAGTCTCATATCAAGTAATTAGCATTGATCAGACACTAGTAAACAATTTATTGCACGGAAAATATTTCCTTACATGACCACAAATCCATAAACTATAAGGATGCAAACATAGGTGTAAAGGACAACAAGCCAAGTACATGAGAGACAATACATCACCGTGTCACAAGATCATATTTTGTCAAATGTCTGATGATTGTCATTAAACTATTAAAGTAGATGTAGAGTTCAATCCAAAGCTGCAAGTCATCATACAAAACCAATGGAGGGAAAGGGAAACAAGAGCTACCTATTAAAAAGCAACTAAGTGGAGAGCAATCAGCGTATCTTTATGGGCATCATTCATTTGACTAAACAAAGAGAAGGGCTATAAATCTGAAGCAGCAATAACACTAGTGGAAATCCAAAATCATAAGCCTGGGCTTTAGGTTTGGTTAATAGTGAAGTCAGTCCGTACCTTTTATGTGGTCATGTCCAACATAATGTACCCTTTTTGTGGTCATATTACTGGTGTGTGTTGTGTGGATTTCAATATGAAAGGTTGGAATATAAGGGGGCTTAATAATCCTCTTAAACAACAAGAGGTTAAATCCCTTATCTTGTCTCATAAGTTGTCTATAATGGGAGTGGTAGAACTAAAGTTAGATTAAGTAACATCTCTTCTACTGTCAAGTGTTGTTTTCCTGCTTAGATTATGGAGCGGGGGCTTGTGGGTTAAACAGCTTTTGTACACAGGACTTGTTCGGAAGGCCCACTTGTGAATGGCTCCCTGGATTCTCCCTTAAGGACCCTAACAACAAGTTCAGTGGCTGCAAACAAGACAAGCTCAGAAAGTGCGAGCCAGGTGAATAAAATCCCAAGGAACTGTTTGAAATTCATGCGGTATCTAATACGATTTGGCCTTCTTCTTGGAACTATGAGAGGTTCCCATTATCAAGTGAAGATGACTGCAGTAGTGATTGCAATTGTGTGGTGGCTGTAATCAAATATGGAACTTGTTGGAAGAAGAAATTGTCATTGTCAAACGGAAGGCTGGAGCGGAGCACCTATGGTAAGGCTCTCGTCAAAGTACCAAAGTCTGATGACTCTATCAATTTCCCTCTTTCTCCGAATTCAGATGAAGGGAAGAAAAATCAACCAACTCTGATACTGGTAGTATCAGTGTCAATAAATTTGATATTTGTGGTTGCAATTTCTGTAGTAATGTTCTGGTCATACCAGAAAAAACAAAAACAACCTCAAGTAACATCTCTTCTACTGTCAAGTGTTGTTTTCCAATTCAACATTGGTACAAGATAATACTTACTTCAAACCAGAGCATATAAAAACTTTCATAATCTCTCTAAATGGAAAACCTATGGTGAAAAAGGGCAAAAAATCAAACCAACAAAAATATATAGCCCACTCCCAGTTTTCTCATTAAGAATACAAATAGGGAAAGCATGATGTACTAACTAGCAAGTTGTTAACCGGTGAATCCTTGTTGTTTAAGAAATGCCATACACTAGCTAAAGTCTTCTCCTGTTCCTCTTTTGCCAAGGCAAGCTCGTCTATCTTATTGTTTGCTGCTTCAATTCCTTCCGCTTGCTCTTGAATTTTCTCAGCTTGCTCTTGCACCTTTCCCTCAAAGTGTGTCACATACTCCCCATTCCTAGTCCTAATAGAGGAGGAAGGCCTAATGCCGAGTCCCTTCACATAGCCTGACCTTGCCTTGAGTCCTTTAACGGAGAGCTCCTCTTGCGTAATCGGGATTGCACCTTCCTGCGCATCATGTTCAGTCTCTATTTGTACCATCTTATCCTGTCATTTTAAAGTAAATGCCAAATTTAAGTTCTAACAATTTAGTAGAGACAAGTTCAATTTAGCAAACACTAGTACACAACAATAGTACTTGATACACGTACATAGAGAACTTGGGATTCTAAAGAGACCCATTTTTGCATGCCCTTATTGAAATGGGTGGATTTGTACATCTCTGTTACTGCGGGCACAACACATTTACTATCTTCCATCTGATATATTATTTTCTCATCAAATGAGTTAATAAAGCATGTTCATATTGTAAAAAAGTGAAGGACAATGTAATGAAAAACTCACCGCAGCGGTAACCCTAACTGGGAGTGACTTTGATCCACATCTATGTTTTGTCTTAGACCAAGACATGTTTTTTGTTTTTTTGTATTGGCAAAAGAAACATTTATCGATAAAATAGAAACAGAGTTATGAAGAGACGAAGATATTGAACTAGCCCAGTTGTTATCAAAATATAAAATATAAATGCCCAGAAGGCATCAAAAAAAGAAAAAATTAGCCCAGTTGTGATTGAACCCAATGGAAATTTCAGGCTGTCAGTTGGCAAGTATTGAACTAGCAGTGAAATTGAACACAAGTTTAATCAGGAAAACAATTAGAAACCAAGTATATGAATAGCAAACTTCTAAGTGCTAAATAGAAGCCAGCAAACAGCAATACAGGAATAGCAGTAGCATTGATAGAACAACAGCATTAGACCCAACGTGCACAAGAGGAAAGATTTTGGTGTTTGCAAGTTTAAAGATTTTCGGTGCTAGTTGCTAAGCATGGCTATTGCAAGTATTGTCTTTGCATGGCTATTGTCTTTGCTTGTCATTTGTATAGCCATGTTTTATAAGTATTGTAATGTGGTTCCAAATGGCAAATTCCTAGCATTGCCAAATGCCTAGTAGCTATGTGTAGTGTTGTTCTATATGAATGAATGAAGTGTTCCCTAGCATTATGAATGTAGTTCGAATCCCTAGCATTATGTTTTTTTGATAAGTACTTTGTTTGGACTTGAATCATTAACACCTATCCTCAGTTTGGAGTTGAATTAGAGAGGAAACATGACTGGAATTCCCCCAAGTAGATCGACAGAGTAGCAAAGCCATATTGAATGTCTAAAGATAGATTAATCTAGGAATTTGACAACAATAATAGTCCATGAGACCAAATGGCAGATTTTTCTTCAATAGAAGCAACAACAGTTCATAATATTATAGCTCGGCAGTCAATATTAGAGACCAAAAAGCTGATAATCCTACAGTTGTGAGCATACACGGATGAAAGCCATGATGAAGGCCTAATCCATGACAGAATCAACCCAAAAATGAGAGCCGTAAAATAGTAGCAAACTAAGGCATCAATAGCCATGTAAATAGCCATAATGGTTCCATAAACTACCATAATCTTGTTGGTGATGTTACTTAGTAAGTGCCATAGCTGGATGCTCTCAACTGAATTGGTGCTTGCTTTCTCTCTGATGTTCACTAGTATGAGTGGTTTTGGATGGATCAATCTGTTTCCTGGCCCTGTGGTGATCTATATGCTATGATCTTTTCAACTAAGGGATGAAAGTTGGTAAAGTGCTTGGAAAATGGAGTCCTCATCTCTATGGGACTTCTTTCAATTTCTTATAAAGGTTCATATAAATAGAAGAGATCACAAAAAACAATATGCAAAACAAGCCTAAACTTAAGAGGCACTACAAAGAGCTCCCAGGATCAACAACAATAGGCTCAAGGGTAGAAAAGAAGGTAAAAAGGCAACAGCAAAAGCAGTATTAGATAAGGGAAGAAAATCACACCTATTTGAGGTGTTTTTTTCTGATCGCTCCTACAAGACCATAAACCAATAGAGAAAACTATAAGGGTTTCAAGTATTGGATGTGGTTTTTTCAATAGAATCCAAGATTAAGATGCTAGAAGAACCATGACTATTTTCTCTGGTGAACGAGATTTCCAGCCATTTTTTAACAGTCCATTTCTTAGTGACTAAGCTTGTCCATTACTATGGATTGACACCAGCTGGTGGGTTGTTTCTAGCATACTCTTCCCCCCTTGTTTCTTTAAGCTTCATGTACTTTTTGTGCAAAACAAAGTTGTGATTGCTCAGCCTCCGTCCACATTGCGTTGCCACTGCCTTTTCAATATCGATTGGATCTCCTTGCAAGTCAAACTTATCCTGCAATATTTGATAATGTTAGTACTCAAAGTTTACCATTATGCGCTGAAGTATAGGCACTTAACACTCTCATCTACCGCCTTCTACCTAGGGACGCCAAGGTCTATCACATGTGTGCGAACCTCGACACCAATACTTGAGGCCAATTAAGCAGCATGCTTTCCTATCGGCGCACGGAATAGTTGTGGAATGGGAACTGGAAGCTTTCCTTGTTTGTTAATGAGTCCCTAAGCCTGAATGCCTCGCGTAGGTCCACGGGTAGGTCTATTGATTTCTGTCACAAAGACATACTAATTAGTTGGTAAGTCAACAAAATAGGATAACAGAACAGTAGCAGCACTGTTGCTGGTCCGACAGAACAGCAGCAGCAATAGGCTTCACACAACAGAGCAGCAGCTGTAGGAACTTGCATTTTACCTTGGCTTGAAAAAAGCAGCCATAATAGAAAACAGTAACCAAAACTCAGTGACTTCACTATGACAAATTGGCAGTAAGGGACACCATTTGTATCCTAGTCCTCTTAAGCATTTACAAAAGAGATGGCAGTAAATGGTAGTAACTGATAGCTGGTAGCTGGTAGCAGTTCGGACAGTCCATTAGCAAATGGATGGAACATCTGCAGCACCATAAACAGAAGTAGCAGCAGCAGTAAGCAACAGAATATAAAAGCAAACAGCTATGTACAACAAACAACAAACAGCAAACAGCATCAGCAATAAGCAAAGAGCAGTGGCAGACATGACAGGCAGGCACAATGCCGCCACACTTCTTCTGGCAGCAGAATATAGAAGGAAAAGTAAGCTAGGGACATGCCCCCTAGAAAAGCATAAACATTCCAAGGGACAACCCCCCAAGGATAGTTCAAAACAAATTGAAAAGCTATTAAAAGAAAATAGCTATGTACAGCTACTGCTCTGAATATGCTCAATGAGACCAATTACAATAACAGCTGCCAGAATAGCTAATATACACAGTATTAGCAGAAAAATCCAGCACATTAATTGAAGTATCATAGCCAGTTGGGACACAAACACATGCACTTTCCAATAGCACAAAAACACATATATGCTAACAATGGAATTGACAAGAAGTTAAAGTAATAGCAGGTGCACAAGTGTCCTCAGCGCAAGCCTCGAGGGACGTCACATTACAAATGCCCACCAAGAAAACCAAAAACACCTCAAGTATGATCAAGTGATATGAGGGTAAGTATGATATTGCTATCACAGCCATGCATAGAAACAATCAAAGAATGAAACCCTTGGTACACAGCTAGCTATCACATTACTTTTTCTTTTTCATAAGGTTATCAGTCAATTGTTCTGTTTTTCACAAAAAGTGCACCAATCATAATTTTATGTAGACTACATAAACCAATATAATGTAACTGTAAAAATAAACCATATATTACATTACTCACCGCCATTGTTCTCAGGTAACACCTCTTTTTGTGGCTGAGCAATGGAAGGCAATGAGGCCTGGCTTTCCATGCTGGGATGTGGTGTTAATCGGGTGACCCTATCAGAGATCAGAGTTACACCACATTGTGGCTCTGTATGCAATTGTGCTGGTAGACCACCTGGTGGTATCTCTAAGTCCTATAATAATAGAATACAAAATGCACCAGCATTAATACATATTGCACTTCATTCATGACAATATAAAAAGTACGAGAAGAAAAGATAAAAAAAGATACATTATTACCTCTTGCTCGAACGAGTCATCAGACTCACTGTTATAGCCATGACCATCCTCATCATTTGATAGTATATAGTTAGGGTCGTCCACCTGATGAGCCCTACCACACTTCCCATTATCATTTGCACACCGGAGCCGAGCCGATCCCATCATAGATGTTGCAATTTTCTTAACCCCAAGAGATTCCAATACCTCATTGTTCCTCTTTATTTGCTCATCTCTTATCCTCTCATAATGTGTTTTGTAATGAGTTGCTAGAAAATTAGGCTGGAGCATTACTTTTCCTTGTTTTTTTTTGTAGGCACTTTTTCTCCTCTGGACTTTTTTGCATGATGATCAACTATATATAAACAACACAGTTTAAAACTAATGCAGATTAAGAGGTTTGTAAAACAAAATATCTACTGCAAACCCATAACTTCAAAAACTAAGCACATGTAAAATACATATAAGGATCCACATACAATGCTTACAAAAAGTACATATATCTACCCAAAAGAAGAACTACGCGTCATAATCCATATTAGGATCCATATCAGCGTCGGATATTTCATGGTCTTCACCAGCTTCGTCATTTATATCCTCTCCTATTATTTCATGTTCTTCATCAACTTCGTCATCTATTAGGTTTTCTATTGTTTCATGTAATGGCCCAACTCCAGCAATAACCTCAACTTCGGCGTCTTCCCTACGGAACTGAATATTACCTTCAATGTCAATTGGCACTCCTGAGGTCATACTTTCATGTTGGAAGGCATCAGTACATTCTGGAAGATCTAGTGGTTCACCATCTCCCATCTCTGGTACATCAAACACACCCTTTTGCTTGACCAACTGCACAACTTGCCAAGGTTCGCCCCATTTTGTATCATTTAGGTAGAAAACTTGCTTTGCTTGGCTAGGCACGATGAATGGGTCAAATTGACACCACCGACAATTGACATTAATGCTTATGCAGTATTTATCAGTTCGTATAGTGCCATTTCTACCTGTGTTGCCAATGTTGTACCACTCACATTGAAACAAAAGGACTATATTCTGACACATGTACTCGAATTCCCAAACTTTGATCAAGTGACCATAATAGCTGTGCATCTTGCCCTCGTGGTCTCCATGAGCAAGCACACTACTATTTTGACTCCTACGGCGGTCATCTACTTCACTCGTACGGAATCTTAACCCATTAATTGTGAAACCGTAGTGCTCCTTCACTAGCAAATTGGGACCATTTGTTAATGACCATAGTTCATCGGTCACCTCTGTTGACGTGTTAGCCCTCAACCGATTTACCTAAAGTAGTATGTACAACCATGAAAAAGTTAGTTATGCTAGATAAATTTAAGTTATGGTTCGTTTAATACTAATGACTTGCATCTCTAAAAGAATTCCAAGTATCTTACTTTGTCTTTGAACTACCTGGGGAAGACTTTTCGTTGCACACTGGTTATATTTTGTCCATTTGGAACATTCAACAGATTTTTGTGTTCCTTATTCAAAAAAGAATGTCATTAATAGCCAAAATACTATCATTGTCATCAAAGCCACTTAAAAAAGTCAACTACGCTCTAGATACTCCTCTATCTCAGGGCTGTTTAACAAAACAAACCAATGGGCAACGTCACGGAGTTTTTGTGACATCTCACCATTCCTTGTGACTAGCCCAAAAGGACGAGCTGTCTCTGTGAATACTATGTAGCCTTTACAACGTTCGCCAAAGTCTTCATGTAACGCCCCGAATTTTGGGTACGTTAAATAAACAATTTTATTGAATAAATTAAGGAGAGTCTAGCTCATTATTACAACATAAGTCCCACAAGAGTACTTTTATTCAAAAGAGGGGATAATCTAAGGTTAACTACTGCTCCGCCTCTTCCTCCATCCTTGCAAGCTCCTCGGCTCCAAAGGCCTCCAAGGTGTACTGTTCCTGCTGCTCATCTATGAAATCTGACACATTATACCAGCGTCGCCCCCAGTATAATATGTCAGCAAAAGATAACACCGTGAGCTACAGAAGCTCAATAGAATAATCCAACCCGCTAACCCGTAACTTACAACAAAGAGTCATATAAATAATTGCACATACTCATTAAACAACATAATTAACAATGATACATCCGCATTCACTATCTTGCTTACGTTGGTGTCATGCCTTTCTTGGTTTCTCCTACGCGACTCATCGTATTGTGTCACCATTTCATTTCAAAAATCATTTCTCATTCAACGGGCTACCAAGTCCGGCCACGGTACAAAATCTTGCATTGGCTCCTCTCCGCGGATAACCAAGCCCAATTACCAATGAAGCTACCACGTCCGGCTCCATTAGCAACCTACACAATGGGCTACCAAGTCCGGCCTCATTGCGGTTTTCGCAAGTCCGCACAAAGGGCTACCAAGTTCGGCCACCTTGCGGGTTTTCACAACTCACATAAGGCTACCAAGTCCGGCCATTATGTGGTCTCAAAAAATCCTTTTTATCCATATCAACCACTCCTTAAGTGTCATGTTTCTACTTTTCGGTTCTCGTGTCTCGTAATCATGCATAGACTCCAGCAGGACAAATCACTTTAAAGTAATCTTGAAACTAAACTAGCAAGATCATCCAACTCTATATTACCTAATCGTACTCAAATTATTACTTAAAGCCACTTATGTTTTATCAGCAACAAGTAATGCAAACAAATATACATACATGTTCATAATCATCCTCAAGACAATAATATATTACGAAAAATCCGTTCTTTTTCCTTTGTGGGATTTTCAAAACAACATATGGTTATTGACGTAGAAATTCATTATTTGACATGCTCATTCTTCTTTAGTACTTTAGTAAAACAAGTTTTGCTAACTAGCTTTGATACCTTAACCGTTTAACTCATGTTTAGAAATTTACTACGCATACTTAAGGTAAGTATAATCCAAACAAGTACATAGCATGTCCATAACCATTACTTAAAGCATAACGCCACATGTGCGGACGCCCTTGGGGTGGTAATCCACCATATGCTTTGTTATAATACCACAAGTAATACAAGCAATGGAATATAAGCTTATAGTTAAGTTAAAAGATCAACATGTGATTACTTCTACACGAAGTTATATCTTAAGTCGATTCTAATCATGCTTAATCATCCAATAGCAATATTAAGTTCACTAACTATCATGCATCCAACGTTTTAAGGAATAAACTATCATTATCATGCTTTCATTATAACGACTTAGCTAGGGTTAAAACTAAGACAAGGAATAGTGTCTAACATATATTTAGGATTATGGGTTGATTACACTACCTTTCTTCTTGGCGGTAGAAAAGGACTACGAAAGGATCGACGGAAAGAAAGTCGGCGGACTGACGGAGTAACGGCTTACGATAAGCTTCCGATAGCTTCGAAAGAGAAAGGTTTCTCTCGAAACTAGATCGTGACTTATATTACCACTACTTTAGGATCGAGGTGGTGGTCGTATGGTGGTTTAGTGGCGGAGGTGGAAAGAAAGTTCAAGAACAAGCTAGAACTACTCAAGAACAACAAGAACACTAAGCTTTCTAGAGAGAGAAGTTGGAGATTGGAATGGTGTGAGTTGAATGAGAAGTGTGAGGCCTATTTATAGGCAATTGGATGGCTCTCTCTCCCTCTCATGGCCGGCTGCCCTCTCCCCCCTTTATCCATTGGATAAAGCTTTTATCCAAGTGATGTCATGCCTTGAAAGACTATCCAAAGGTCTTACTTGTTCTTTCTTCCAACCAAGGACAAGGTAAATGCTATTCTATTAGGGTTTTAGTCCAATCAAGTCCTTTGAAAGGTTAGAATATTGGATTTGGTAGTCCTTTGGAGTGAAAGCACAAGCAAGGTTAGATTTTGTTGTACCTTGGATGATGCAATGTGATCTAGGCTAGGATGGAAGTACACAAGTCACATACATCACACTCCCTCTCTCTCCCTCAATCCGGCCTCTCTCTCTCTCTCTCTCTCCCTCAATTTCTCTCGGCTCTCTCTCTCTCTCTCTCCTCTTGGTACATTGTACTATGTACATATATATATATAGATAACCATATATACATATATATATAAGGACAAAATTTGGTGGATTGGAAGAGTAAGGATTTGGCAAGCTAGGGTTTGTACAAGTTTCACCCAATTAAAAAAATGTATTTAGGACAAGGATGACCAAAGCATGTCAACCACTTGCACACACATCACTCTCTCCCTCTCTCTCCATCCGAATCTCTCTCTCTCTCTCTCAATCTCTCTCTCTCTCGGCCTCTCTCTCTCCTCCTCTCTCTCTCTCTCTCTCTCCTCTTGGTACATTGTACTATGTACATATATATATATAACCATATACATATATATAAAGACAAGAAGGGTTTGACTTTGTTAGAGATTTGTACCTCAAATCTCTCTCTCCCATCTTCTCCTTTCTACTTCTTTCACCTAGCACAAGTACTAACCTATATATGTATCTAGGATTTGATAGACAAAAGTCAAGCAATACATCACATCTCTCTCTCTCTTTTCCTTCTCTTTCTCTCTCTCCCTCCTTCTCTCTCTCTCGGATCTCTCTCCTCCCTCTCTCTCGGCTAACTCTCTCTCTCTCCCTCTCTCTCTCTTTCTCCCACTTGTTTGTACCAAGAAAGAGATACAATATACTATTATATGTACATGTACTTTGGGTCTTTTGAAATATTGTATTTTAAACCAAGTGTAGATTTTCTTATTAAAATATTGTAATCCACATATGACATATACAACATTATATATATATATAGCCTATATATATATACATACAAGTACATATATATAATATACAAGCCAAGTACTACTCAATCTAGGCTAGCTATACCTCATGCCAATATCTATTAAATTATTCTAGTACTTTCAAAGTACTATGTATTTTAATACTAACCTAATGTACAAATTGTATTTTAATAAGGTACACACATGGCAAAATCTAGTATTTTAATCAAGCAAGTACATGATTGTCAAGACTAACTATTATCCAATGGATAATAGTTTCTCTAATGGTTAATAACCAATGGGTAATAATGGCTAGGATTCTAGTCTATCGTCCAATGGTTAATAAAACTCCTAACGGTTATTATCCAACGGTTAATACCCAAAAGTATAATACTTTGCAATTAAGCACTAAACTAATCTAATCTCGTACTTAGGGAGATTAATCAAGGTTTACCTATTGACCAATGGGTAAAGATTACCCTAGGTCAAACGCCAAGGCAAGGCGAGAGCGTGGCCAAGGCAGCCTGGTGGCGAGGCGCCAAGCGGCCAAAGCACGGTGGCGTGCAATGCCGGCTAGCGATGGCCAAACAAAGGCTACGCAGACGGTGGCAGCAAATGCGGCGGCGCGCCAAAGCGTGGCAACAAACAGCAACGCCAGCGACCGGTGGCAAACAAGGCTAAGGCAAAACAAGGCTGCAACCGGCGGCGCCAAAGCGACGGTACAACAGGGCTAAGGCACCGGCAAGAAGCGATGGCCGCGGCGCCAAAGCACCGGTGGCCAAACAAGGCTGGGCGGCCAGCGACCTAGTGGCCTAACAAGGCTAAGGCTGGCACAAACAAAGGCTGTTGGCTAAGGCGGCAGAAGCAAGGCGACAGCCGAGGCGGCGTGAGCACGGCCAAGGCAAAAGCAAGGCGTGACTCGATGCCAAGGCAGACCTGACGGCGGCCCGACGCCAAGGCAAGGCAGGCGTGACAGCGAGCCGACGCCAAGGCAAGGCAGGTCCAGCCAAGTAGGATTTCCAACCGAGAAAATAAATTCTAGGATTTTTACTACAATTACCAAGTAACTATACCAAGGTCTTAATAGGCATACTCGCCTTTAGAAAAATGACCTTAATGCCCGGGCGATGAATTCCAATCTCCTAAGTCAAAACCTAATTATGACGGATTATAAATCGCAAAAAGGGATTTATAAAATAATTAAAGAATTTTCAAATAAAATAACAAAATTTTATAAGTCGATAACGACCGATTTTTGGACGTTAAAAATGAAATCCAAGTATTAAACTAAAATTCAAATTTTTAGCGAAATTTTTATTGACCAAAAATCAGGGTCGTTACATCCTATCCCCCTTAAAATAATTTCGTCCTCGAAATTGGTGCGTGTCTACAGATTAGGTTTAGTCGCTATACCGGCATCGGAATAGTAGTCTATCCCCCTTAAAAGGAGCAAGACACACTTAAGTCACAGGTTAGGCGCAGGTTGGCTATTTCTAGCCCGCACTTATTGCACACTTAGACTAACGGCTAACTTTCCTGAAATGGTGATGATATTGTCTTACTTGATCTTAGGGGTTTTATTTCGGGTGCAAGTGTATAATGAACATGACAAATTGTTGCAGGCAAGCAAATAGATTTCTTAAGATAACATAAGATCAACACACTACATGCCTAAAGGCATCATTAGGTACAAGAAAAAGCAAGGAAAAGTAGATAGTAATGGCTATGGTGCCATTGATGTGCCTCGTCCTACCATCTATCATTGAAGGCTTGGATCAAACGACGTTCGTATTCCCTTACGAACACCTCGAGTGCGATGGTCACAGCGAGAACGCAGCACCAGAAGGTGCGGAGGCGGTTGTTCCTACCGAACCACTGCGGCATGCCCATTGTCAAGACGCATACGTAATCAGTGAGGAAGATGAAGGGTTGCAACCGTAGTGCTTGGGTCATTAGGGTGAGCTCGGTTCGCTTGATTTCTCGGAACGCGGCGTCTTCCGGAGATCCTCGTCGTCGGGTGGCCATGGTTCGGTTTGGGGGGAGGAGATGGTAAGAGAGATGAAGAGAAAAGGATAAGGAAATGGGAAGTGGTGGTGGGGTACATATAGGCCGGGTGAGGGTGAGTGGAGGAGGGAAATGATTGAGTTTTGAATTTTTAAAATTGGAGGTTGAAATTTGAAGTTTGAAAATTTGAAGGGTTGGGGGGTGGTTGCCGGGGCCCCCCTTGCGGTTATGGCCGGTGGGTGAAGGCCGGGTCCCCCTCGGCTTTGGCTAACACTTGTCGCTCTCCCGGAAAATCTATCCAAAAATGGTTCTAAAAAAAAAAAATGAGATGTCTATCGTCAGAGGGTTACAATATTCATAATCAAAGAAAATTACTATCCTTTAGGAACTTGCGTCAACTAAAATAATTGTCCTTTGTAATAAGGGTTTCATTTACTAAGAAATAGTACGCAGCAGTATTCTTTTGAAGGAAACAAGCTTTTTATAGATAAAAGAGAGATACAATCGTAAGCATAGAATTCTATTACAAAGCAAATGACACGATTCTTCCTAATACAAGTGGAAAGATCCAACATAATCTTAATATATGGTCGAACTTTGTACCCACACAAGTGCAACTACAACTCTCGGGACCTTATTTTAAAACTACGACTCTACTACTGCGGTGGAGTAAGTCCAAAATACACTCGTAACTCCTCCTTCCATTCCTTCTCCCTCTTCTCGAGCCAATACTCTCCTCGTTGTCGGGCATCCTCAACGGTGTCACTAAGTGATAAGTGTAGGGTCTCCATGTCCATGGTCTCAGCTAAAGGTGACACGAGAATAACCTCGAAGGTGTGCTCGCCAGTGGCAGGGTCAAATATACCCAAGTGGGGTATAGGGATGTAACTCTCGGGTGCAAGCAGAGCCTTGTACGTAAGTAGGTCCGCAAAGGTGAATGGTGTAGCAGGGGTACAGCTAGCCATGTCTACAATAAGAAGATTATGTGTTAGACTTATCGGTGTGAAATGGTAGTCTCGTAAAGACACATGTACACACAAAAAAAAATGAATACGTATAAAAGAAATGCATGATTTCATTACTTAGGGAAACAAGTACATCATAGGTGGTTTATAGTAGCTTTAAGCTTAATACATCAAGAGTCCAACATTTTCCTATTTTACATCAACAGGCCTAACAACAGTGATCCTAGTTTAAAAGATCCTGCATCCCAAAGGATTACAACTATTGCTAGGTTTATTTAGTGACTCCTAGATAGTATTCTTGGCTTCAAGGTCAGGCTAGAACTTCGTCCTCCTCGGGCTCATCCTTACTCTCACTAGCTTCTCCTTCTTTAGTCACCTCATGAGCAACCTTCTCGTCTCCGGTTTCTTCTTCACCATACGTAAAGTTTTCCATCGGGGGTAGGGCTCCAAAGAATACACGGAAGGCACATAGGATTGGGAACATTACGGGAAACCAAGGGTCATCTTCCACAGGGGTAGGGGTATGATGCTGTACTCTTTTGAAATCTCGGATTTCTGCGAGTATTATGACAATGTAGTCAGGCTTCTTCATCAGTTGGATGATCATAGTTTCTAGGGTGACCTCGAGTTGGTGAGCTCCAACTATCAGGTTGGTTAGGTGATCCATCTACAAGGAAAAGTTTTAACCTTGATTAGTAACGGTTTAAAGACAAGGGTTCAATTAACACTAAAGAAAAACTTGGATTTAACTACGTTCCACATTCGATTCTTGATTCAAGTCATCATCCAATTGTTCGGGAATTCCCAGTTCGGCGGTACTGCCAGTTTCCACCTTACTTCAATCCGAAGATTGTTTTGTCAGAATTCCACCCAATTTGGGACGGTAAACTTAAAAATCAAGTCACGTTTGTGCAACGGTCAACTTATCTTAAAACTAATCTTAAAGGTTACCCATTCTACCCATGGCCGAGGTTTTGAACCTAAAGCTCTGATACCAAGTTGTAATGCCCCGAATTTTGGGTACGTTAAATAAACAATTTTATTGAATAAATTAAGGAGAGTCTAGCTCATTATTACAACATAAGTCCCACAAGAGTACTTTTATTCAAAAGAGGGGATAATCTAAGGTTAACTACTGCTCCGCCTCTTCCTCCATCCTTGCAAGCTCCTCGGCTCCAAAGGCCTCCAAGGTGTACTGTTCCTGCTGCTCATCTATGAAATCTGACACATTATACCAGCGTCGCCCCCAGTATAATATGTCAGGGTCACCAAAAAGATAACACCGTGAGCTACAGAAGCTCAATAGAATAATCCAACCCGCTAACCCGTAACTTACAACAAAGAGTCATATAAATAATTGCACATACTCATTAAACAACATAATTAACAATGATACATCCGCATTCACTATCTTGCTTACGTTGGTGTCATGCCTTTCTTGGTTTCTCCTACGCGACTCATCGTATTGTGTCACCATTTCATTTCAAAAATCATTTCTCATTCAACGGGCTACCAAGTCCGGCCACGGTACAAAATCTTGCATTGGCTCCTCTCCGCGGATAACCAAGCCCAATTACCAATGAAGCTACCACGTCCGGCTCCATTAGCAACCTACACAATGGGCTACCAAGTCCGGCCTCATTGCGGTTTTCGCAAGTCCGCACAAAGGGCTACCAAGTTCGGCCACCTTGCGGGTTTTCACAACTCACATAAGGCTACCAAGTCCGGCCATTATGTGGTCTCAAAAAATCCTTTTTATCCATATCAACCACTCCTTAAGTGTCATGTTTCTACTTTTCGGTTCTCGTGTCTCGTAATCATGCATAGACTCCGCGGCGGGACAAATCACTTTAAAGTAATCTTGAAACTAAACTAGCAAGATCATCCAACTCTATATTACCTAATCGTACTCAAATTATTACTTAAAGCCACTTATGTTTTATCAGCAACAAGTAATGCAAACAAATATACATACATGTTCATAATCATCCTCAAGACAATAATATATTACGAAAAATCCGTTCTTTTTCCTTTGTGGGATTTTCAAAACAACATATGGTTATTGACGTAGAAATTCATTATTTGACATGCTCATTCTTCTTTAGTACTTTAGTAAAACAAGTTTTGCTAACTAGCTTTGATACCTTAACCGTTTAACTCATGTTTAGAAATTTACTACGCATACTTAAGGTAAGTATAATCCAAACAAGTACATAGCATGTCCATAACCATTACTTAAAGCATAACGCCACATGTGCGGACGCCCTGGGTGGTAATCCACCATATGCTTTGTTATAATACCACAAGTAATACAAGCAATGGAATATAAGCTTATAGTTAAGTTAAAAGATCAACATGTGATTACTTCTACACGAAGTTATATCTTAAGTCGATTCTAATCATGCTTAATCATCCAATAGCAATATTAAGTTCACTAACTATCATGCATCCAACGTTTTAAGGAATAAACTATCATTATCATGCTTTCATTATAACGACTTAGCTAGGGTTAAAACTAAGACAAGGAATAGTGTCTAACATATATTTAGGATTATGGGTTGATTACACTACCTTTCTTCTTGGCGGTAGAAAAGGACTACGAAAGGATCGACGGAAAGAAAGTCGGCGGACTGACGGAGTAACGGCTTACGATAAGCTTCCGATAGCTTCGAAAGAGAAAGGTTTCTCTCGAAACTAGATCGTGACTTATATTACCACTACTTTAGGATCGAGGTGGTGGTCGTATGGTGGTTTAGTAGCGGAGGTGGAAAGAAAGTTCAAGAACAAGCTAGAACTACTCAAGAACAACAAGAACACTAAGCTTTCTAGAGAGAGAAGTTGGAGATTGGAATGGTGTGAGTTGAATGAGAAGTGTGAAGCCTATTTATAGGCAATTGGATGGCTCTCTCTCCCTCTCATGGCCGGCTGCCATCTCCCCCCTTTATCCATTGGATAAAGCTTTTATCCAAGTGATGTCATGCCTTGAAAGACTATCCAAAGGTCTTACTTGTTCTTTCTTCCAACCAAGGACAAGGTAAATGCTATTCTATTAGGGTTTTAGTCCAATCAAGTCCTTTGAAAGGTTAGAATATTGGATTTAGTAGTCCTTTGGAGTGAAAGCACAAGCAAGGTTAGATTTGGTTGTACCTTGGATGATGCAATGTGATCTAGGATAGGATGGAAGTACACAAGTCACATACATCACACTCCCTCTCTCTCCCTCAATCCGGCCTCTCTCTCTCTCTCCCTCAATTTCTCTCAGCTCTCTCTCTCTATCTTTCCTTTTGGTACATTGTATTATGTACATATATATATAGATAACCATATATACATATATATATATATATAAGGACAAAATTTGGTGGATTGGAAGAGCAAGGATTTGGCAAGCTAGGGTTTGTACAAGTTTCACCCAATTAAGAAAATGTATTTAGGACAAGGATGACCAAAGCATGTCAACCACTTGCACACACATCACTCTCTCCCTCTCTCTCCATCCGAATCTCTCTCCATCCGAATCTCTCTCTCTCTCAATCTCTCTCTCCTCCTCTCTCTCTCTCTCTCCTCTTGGTACATTGTACTATGTACATATATATATATAACCATATATATATATATAAAGACAAGAAGGGTTTGACTTTGTAAGAGATTTGTACCTCAAATCTCTCTCTCCCATCTTCTCCTTCCTACTTCTTTCACCTAGCACAAGTACTAACCTATATATGTATCTAGGATTTGATAGACAAAAGTCAAGCAATACATCACATCTCTCTCTCTCTTTTCCTTCTCTTTCTCTCTCTCCCTTCTTCTCTCTCTCTCGGATCTCTCTCTCGGCTAACTCTCTCTCTCTCCCTCTCTCTCTCTCTTTCTCCCACTTGTTTGTACCAAGAAAGAGATACAATATACAATTATATGTACATGTACTTTGGGTCTTTTGAAATATTGTATTTTAAACCAAGTGTAGATTTTCTTATTAAAATATTGTAATACACATATGACATATACAACATTATATATATATATAGCCTATATATATATACATACAAGTACATATATATAATATACAAGCCAAGTACTACTCAATCTAGGCTAGCTATACTTCATGCCAATATCTATTAAATTATTCTACTACTTTCAAAGTACTATGTATTTTAATACTAACCTAATGTACAAATTGTATTTTAATAAGGTACACACATGGCAAAATCTAGTATTTTAATCAAGCAAGTACATGATTGTCAAGACTAACTATTATCCAATGGATAATAGTTTCTCTAATGGTTAATAACTAATGGGTAATAATGGCTAGGATTCTAGTCTATCGTCCAATGGTTAATAAAACTCCTAACGGTTATTATCCAACGGTTAATACCCAAAAGCATAATACTTTGCAATTAAGCACTAAACTAATCTAATCTCGTACTTAGGGAGATTAATCAAGGTTTACCTATTGACCAATGGGTAAAGATTACCCTAGGTCAAACGCCAAGGCAAGGCGAGCGTGGCCAAGGCACCGGTGGCGAAGGCTGCTGTTGGCTAAAGCACTGGCTGCCAAACAAAGGCTAAGGCAACGGTGGCCAGCAATGCAAAGCACTGGCCAACAAAGGCTGCCACCGATGGCGCAATGCAAGCGGCGGCCAAAGTAATGGCTAAACAAGGCTATGGCAAAGCTAATGCCGTCAGCAGCGTGGCACAAACAAGGCTGGCCGCCAGCACCACAAATTGGCTAAGGCAAACAAGGCTGCTAGCCGCCGCAGCCGGTACAAACAAAGGCTAAGATGTGGCACAAGGCTGTTGGCGCAAAGCACTGTGGCCAAACAAGGCTGCCGGGCGCAGCAAATTAGTGGCCAACAAAGGCTAAGGCAGCCCGGCACAAACAAAGGCTGCCGGCCAAGGCGGCCTGCAAGCAAGGCGACAGCCGAGGCGGCGTGAGCACGGCCAAGGCAAAAGCAAGGAGTGACTCGATGCCAAGGCAGACGTGACGGCGGCCCGACGCCAAGGCAAGGCAGGCGTGACAGCGAGCCGACGCCAAGGCAAGGCAGGCCTGACAGCAAGCAGACGCCAAGGCAAGGCAGGTCCAACCAAGTAGGATTTCCAGCCGAGAAAATAAATTCTAGGATTTTTACTACGATTACCAAGTAACTATACCAAGGTCTTAATAGGCATACTCGCCTTTAGAAAAATGACCTTAATGCCCGGGCGATGAATTCCAATCTCCTAAGTCAAAACCTAATTATGACGGATTATAAATCGCAAAAAGGGATTTATAAAATAATTAAAGAATTTTCAAATAAAATAACAAAATTTTATAAGTCGATAACGACCGATTTTTGGACGTTAAAAATGAAATCCAAGTATTAAACTAAAATTCAAATTTTTAGCGAAATTTTTATTGACCAAAAATCAGGGTTGTTACACTTCATTTCATTGAGATCGATTATGCACGGTTTCAACCTCATGAAGATACATCGAGCAAAAAGTAATGCACTCCTTGACAATATAAGCCTCTGCAATCGAACCTTCTGGTCGAGCTCGATTAGAAACAAACTGTTTCAGAGTTCCAAGGAACCTTCAAGACCAGTTAAGAGTAAGATTACATATGTAAAACAATGACCTTTTTTCAATCAATAAGTATGTTTGTTACAATTACCTTTCTATTGGGTACATCCACCGATAATGTACTGGGCCTCCAAGTATGGCCTCACGGGGTAGGTGAACAGCTAAGTGGACCATCACGTCAAAGAAGGCTGGAGGAAAGATCTTTTCAAGCTTGCATAGTTTGAGCACTATACATTCTTCTAATTTCTCCAATTCACTACACCTCAATGTCTTAGAACAGAGGTCTTGGAAGAAACTACCAACTCAAATAATGTTGTACTAATTTCCTTATCCACAAAACCACGCATCCCAATTGGAAGAATCTGTTGTATAAGTATATGGTAGTCATGACTTTTTAGGCCAATTAGTCTACCATTAGTTGAATTCACAGACCTTGATATGTTTGCTGCATAGCCATCTGGATACTTGACCGATTTTAAGAATTCAAAGAAAGCCTCCCTCTATTTAAGGTTTAGTGCAAAGCTCGCACAAGGCTTGACATACGATCCGTCGGGACGTTGTGTCAACCACAGATCTTTTCGTATGCCCTTATCTTCCAAATCTTTCGTGCCTTGTTCGTGTCCTTGTTCTTTCCATCAATGCCCAACATTGTTCCAACAATATTTTCACTGAAATTTTTCTCGTAATGCATGACATCAAAGTTGTGTAGAAGTTTCCTATCCACCACATATGTTAGTTCATAAAAAATACTTCTCTTTGTCCAGTTCGGTTTGTGACGTTTCCTTTTCTTATTGGCTAGATTCTTTCCCAAGATGACCCCGCTTACATTATTCAATTGTTCTCGTATCTCTTCCACCGGCAACTCTAAAGACCTCTTCCAATTCTCAGGCTTACCATTATAGGCCAGCCTCTTTCTCCGTTCTGCATGATCTTCCGGCAAGTAGACTCAATGATTTGTGTACGCAGTTTTACTTCTCAATGACTCAAAATATGGTTCATCGTTGCAAGTATAACAAGAATATTGGCCCTTTGTTCTCCACCCTGAGATGTCACCCAATGTTGGCCAATCATGTAGTGTCCACCAAAAAGCTGCACGCATTTGGAACCACTCAGAACTCATTGCGTCATAAGTTAATGTACCAGTGTGCCACAACTCCTTCAACTCATCAACCAAAGGTCTCAAATAAACATCGATATCGATCCCGAGTTGTTTATCCCCTGGAATAAGCAATGTCAACATGAAGAACGAATCTTTCATAACCAACCATGGTGGTAGGTTGTAGGGAATAAGAATGACAGGGCATGCTATAAGAGTTGCTCATGTTACCGAAAGGGTTGAACCCATCAGTTGCTATTCCTAGTCTCACATTGCGAGTTTCACAAGCGAACTCAGGATGCTTAACATCAAACTCCTTCCACTCATCACTGTGGGCTGGATGCCCGGATTCCTCACCATCAGTAGGATTATTCATGTGCCATCTCATGGCCTCGGCTATTGCTCTAGACATGAACAACTATTTTAATCTCGGTGTCAAAGGGAAGTAACGCAAAATCTTACGTGCAATCTTCTTTCCCCTAGCACAATTGATCTTGTACCTCGACACATTGCACTTTGGACTCTATCTAATGCTGCATTTTCCTTCCAAAAGAGTATACAATCATTTATGCAAGCATCAATGAGCTTGTATGACAAGCCTAAGCCAGACAATATCTTCCTTGCCTCGTATGTGTTCTTGGGAACTAAATTACCTTCTGGTAAAAGTTTAATCTGGAACTGCAAGAACATATAAAGTGATTTATTGGTCTAATGGTTCGTTACCTTCATATTAAATACCTCAATAACAAACTTCAACAGATTACAATCTTTGCTACCTGGGTATATCTCACATTGGGCATCATTCAAAAGTTTATCAAGGTTCTGGACTTCCTCATGATGTTGGGTAGTATCTATTAGTTCCCCTCTTATTCGATCTTCCACCAATGCATCAATACCACCTAGATCACCATCTCTCATTTCATGACGCCGAACATCATTTGATTCACGGGGTTCTCCATGCTCATGCCAAATAGTGTAACTTTGCATAATCCCATGCTGAAGCAAATGAATTTGCACATCTTCTGGACTTTTTCGGTAAAAGTTTACACACTTTAGACATGGACACAGAATATTACCTTGTGCATCAACAACTGCTCTTGCAAATTGAATAAACAAAGTAACACCATTATAATACAGCTGACTAATTCTTCCATCTGTCATGCCCATTTTCATCCAATTTTTGTCCATGTCTGATAGCAAAAGCAAGTACCATTTAAGTAATCAAATTAATGTCATGTCATGCATCACATTGTAATTAAGTTGCTTACCATGAATGAGGTCTTCCGATTGGATAGATTTGAATAAACAAAAATATTAAGAGTAAACCTACTTACGAACCTAAAGCACAGTACAAAGTTCAATCTAATAATTTTAGAGTAACCTGATTAATGGAAGTATTTAGTTTGCCTGTGACTAAGTATACAATGGAGTAAAATTCTAAAGCAAGGGAAAAGCTTAAAGCGCCATATGGAAAGCAACTAATGAAGTTAAGAAACCTCATATTATCTCGATACCATATCGATCAGACCAGTCACATTCAGATTCAAGGAGTCTATATTGTTATTACTTCTATCCTAGTAGGTATATACTTTAATCTTAGGTCACTGATTTCTGAGTTACAATTTTGAAGTGTGTACCTACTATATTATGTGTTATCCTACTGAGTTGAGTGCTTGGGCCTCAACCTTCTTGTTTGAGAGTGGATGAAATAAATAACGGGGGATTCATGTGAGAACTAGCGGAGGAAGTTGGTGGAGCCTTTTATTCCATATGCTTGTGAGGAAAAAGTTGAGTGGGAGGTCAGTATTCAAAGGTGATAGTAATCAGTGAGACCTCATATTTAGTTTGGACCATGACTAATCTCATAGCTGATTTTTAGTTTTAGTGGTAAGCATTTGTACTATGGTGACCGCAATTGTGTACCTACATAGCTGTTTTCTGTTACAGCTTTCAATTTGCATGTCCTTAGCTTATGCTATCAGTCATTGTCTGCTACTTTTGCTGTTGGACAGTATTCTGTTGGTTAGTATTTTGCTAGTTCTGCTACGACTGCTGCTACTGTTTTAGTGGATACTCATATGGTGTATCATGGTGTCACTGTTTTCCGTAGTCGATTCTGTCCAGCAACCTGCTAGTTTATGGTGTATGTGTTGTTTTTGTCTAGTAATTGGGAGATTGGAGTTAGTTCCTTTGTTTTATTCCTACCTTTGGGGGATGTCCCTCGGGCTGTTTAAAGCTTTCCTAGGGGGCTTATCCCAAGCTTCCTACATTCTCTTTTAGGTTTCATTCTATGTCCATGATAGTTCTCGGTGGGCCTTGCTGCTGCTGTTTGCTACTTGTCCATAGCTTGTATTTTTGTTAGTCCAGCTGTTGTGGTGGTTTTGGTTCTCAAACTGTGGGATGCTGTTGTTGCTGGTTGCTGCTATAATGGTAGTAATTGCTTCTGTTCTATTGCTCATTACTGCTACTGACTTGAAGACTGTTGTTGTTGTTCAGTGAGGAGCTGATCAGATTAGAAGCTGTAAGATTGCTGCTGTTCTGTAAAGTTGTCCATCCTGCTACTGCTACTTTCTGCTTATGTTTCTGTTGACCAGCAGCTGAACGGTCCTGTTATGGCTGTGGTTCTACGGCTACAAACTGCAATACTCTGTCATGCAAGCTGTTGCTACTATATACCCTATTATGCTGTTGTTCTGCTAACTGCATCAGCTTTTGTTTTCCAGCCTATGGGCTAGTTCAACTTTTGTATATCCCTACTTTTGGCATGTGTTTCTCTCCCATCTCTTAGATGGAATTGAAACATGTGGATCCCATGTTTGTTTAAAGCCTTAGTCAATATAGCCACTTGGCTTACGTCAATTTTCCCAATCTTCATTCTTCTTTTTCTTTTTTCCTCCTGGGGTATGCCCCTTATAGGCTGTATATTCACTTAGCCACTTTTTCTATTTCAAGCTATTTTACCACCCCCCCTCCAAAAAAAAAAAAAAAAACCTCAATAATCCATAGACTTCCAAATTAATGAACATCAAAATCAAATAGAATATTATGTCAAGCATGTTAGACACATATATTCTAAGTAAAAAAGCAAACATGTAAATACTACATTAAACACCTATTGGTCAAAAGTTCATCTACTTCACTTTGGTTAAGATTTAATATGCCTTCCAGTCCTCACGACAGCTTTTATTTCGAAGGATTGTTTAGTCCCAACATATTTCTTGTTTCAAAGATTCCTATGTACAAGCTTGATGGCGGTAGCCGCTGTACCATATAGTTAGAGGGTTCAGCTGAACCCCTAGTTTCCAAAAATATGAACTATACCTATGAAGTTTTAAGTATGAATGACTGAAGGTTTGATCGAACCCGCTGAATTCTGTTTAAACCACATGAATGTTCTGAGTTAATGGTGAAAATTCAAAATTTCTTTGTCCAATTAAGGACAATTCCCTCTACCCTATATAGGCTGTCCCTATTACTCCCAACCCCTCTCCTCTATATAGGTTGCTAATTACCAATATGTGCTCTCTCAAGTTATGGGAGTAAGAATATTACATAGTTAAAGGAAAATGCCTACAGGAAGGGAAAAAAAACCCTAAGACCCTACCAAATGAAATAAACTCTGAAATCATGTCTAAAAACCAGTCCCAAAACAGCCCCCAAGCAGCCATAGCCCCACCCTTATTCCTCCTCTATTATCTGGAATAATGTTTGACTTAAAGAATATAAAACGTTAAAAAAAATAAAATGAAGTTAGCTCCATTAAAAAAACTAGGGCATTAGACATAAGGGTACGAGTACCAGAATAAAGAAATGCTAAACAATCTCATTGTGTCGATCGGCACCCAAAAGGAACAAATTAGATAAACAAACCAAGGAATTTTGATTACAGAATAAACTAATCACAGTATGAAAAATCTATATAGCAAACATAGAATAGGTTACAATGACTTTATGAAGAAATCGAGGGTGGCTTACAAGATCTACTCGGGATTATGCATCTAGGGCTTTACAAATACTCCAAAGTAAGAAATTTGGAACCTAATCAAGAAAAATTGATCGATCGATCGATCGAGAGAGAGAGAGAGAGAGAGAGAGAGAGCTCACCAGAATCGGACATTGATGACTGATGATGCCGCTGAAAAAAAAAAAAAAAGGAATGCAGTAGAGGTTAGAAATCGGGGGAGGAAAGTGATAAAGGGGATCCATGGAGAAGAAGAGAAATAAGCAGAGTAACATACCTTGAGAGAGAGATTCGAAGTTGGAGAGATGGCAGGGGGAGCGGTGTGCGTGATGGAGTTGCAGAGATGGAGTGGGGCGCGGTGTGAGAGACAACGTGATGGGGTTTGTGAGAGAAAGAGAGGTACTGTAAATACTTAGAAAGAGGGGTACTAAAATTTTGCGATCAACGCCCAAAATTTCACCGCTTTTTTCACCCACCAAAATTTCCCCTCAACGATGACAAAAAAAATTTCTCACCTTTGTCCTTTCCTTTTTTGAGGAACTAATTTGTCATGTAATGCTTGTAAGCATCTGGGTTGATTATGAAGGGAACATATTAGTGACGAAAGTAAATTTTTCATCACCTTATATTTATTTTGTCAACTCATTAAGGTGACGAAATTTATATTTTCCTCACTAATTAACTATTTTTGTTGACAAAATAAAATTTCGTCACCTTAAATTTGTCTGCCCTCTTAATTGGTGATGAAAAAAAAATTTCCTCACAAATAGGCACAATTGGAGATGAAATCTATTTTCCTCACAAGCAATTTTGTCACTTATTCTCAGTTTTGTTGTAGTGGACACTTGACATGCTACTATACATTTGAAAGGTAAAGGGAAGTGGGAAGTTGAGAAGTTAGAAAGTTATTTCCTACGTTGTTGTTTCTATAAATAGACTTTTAAGACTTTATTGTAGTCTCTCTCCAACAAATCAAAGTCTTTCTTTGTTCTTAATTTTTGGCAATACTAACCCATTCGAGTTATAATTAGGAGTAGGAGTAGGATTTCATATTCTAAGCTTAACTTAGGATCTCCGACGTATTGACCATGTCGATAAATCGATCATTAAAGAGTGTCGATTTCGTTCTTGAAGATCGGTATGCCTTGCACCAACGATTTTCTTTCATGTGTATGCACACTTCTCTCATACTACCAATTTTGTATTTGACTCGACTGTCATTTCTCTTCCGGTGAAATCCTGAAATACGGCATGGAACTATGGGTCTGCCTTTGGAGATAAGCCGCATTCACCCTTATATTTTGTTGTTAAGTTTGTTTCCCGAAATCTCTATCGATTTCGATCAAGGGAAAATTGGTAAACAACTCCTCTTTCTCCCACCTAATTAACCGTCCAGTTCAAAAAACATTACACTTCTGATTCATTTTCTATCACCTCTCTTTCTTTCTTTAATTAACTGTCCTGCCTTAGTATTTAGTAGGGTGCAAATTTGGCCCAGCCACCTGAAGCCGGTGGAGCCCATTGGAATTTAGCTTAGGGCCATTTACCGGCCGGTCCAAAAAATGGGCACGTATTTCCTCAAACTCCAACCCAATCTCAAAATGTACCCCTAAGGATTTCACAAAGTTGTATGCCCAAAACACCCTCATTTCATCCGTCGCTTGCGAAACTTTAACCAGCACACAGTTAGATCAAATCTCCCCTTCTCTCTCTCTCTCTCTCTCTTTCCATTCCGAAAACTTCACCCCTCTCTCTCTCTCTATATATATATATATATATATATGCATTCCGAGAACTTCACCATTGACGTCTTCAGATCTAACACACACTATCGAATGAGAATCTCCGGAAAACATCCTGCAAATCCATAACCGCGGTGGAGTCTTCTCTATCCGCGATCGAGGACAGGAGAGGGATAAGCCGGTTCTTGATCTCCTGACTGACAACTTCGAACGCATACGATCGGATGGAGGCCCGGCCGAGCTCGAGGCTCGCCATTTTCATCTGGAATTTCCATTGCTCCCCGTCCTCGTTGAAGATGCCCTTCCCCAGCAGATCGCCCAGGATCGCGGAAAACGGTTTCCCTTTCGGGTAGTTCTCGAACCTGGTCTTGAGCATGTACTCAACGTTTTCCGGGTTCGCGGTGATCGTGTTTCCGAGCACATGGATGGGGATTTGGTGACGACGTGAGTGTACCAGTTGCATAGATTGAAGAACTGGTCCGACCAAGTTGAGGTGATGTAAGTGTGGCAAATTTCGCAGTTGCACTCCTCTGTGAATTTCGCACTGCGAAATTGTGGTTTTTTTTTTTTTATCTGCCACTGCGAAATTGTGTTTGACTGTGCTATTGCCAGCCTCCAAATGTATAGGTATTCTAACATATCAAATTTGTATTTCTCATGTTGCCTTTTTATCTAAAGAAGGTTGAATTTGTGGGTTTTTTTTTTTTTCTGAAAAAGTCACCGAAAAAGTGAATTTCACACTGCGAAATTGTGTTGGACTGTGAATTTCACACTGCGAATTTGTAAATTTCACACTCGGTGGTTTCCTCAAGGATGTGTAACAGAGGATGTCTATTAAGTTCTTTGACAGAATATTAGTATTACGAGTAGATCGTTGGAGTTCCATTGCGTTGGACAAATCCTGAAACTCTTTTAAGGAAATCTCCTTTGATGACTAAATCTTCTTCCAAGATTTCTTACCCATGGCAATACAATTTTCTCTCTATAATCTGTATAAACTAGAGTTACAAACCAGAGAAAGAAGTTGTGAGACAGTTTCACAACTTCGCAGTGTGAAAAAAAGGCCAGCAAAGTGATAATCACAAATTCATACTATGAACTTAATTAGTTGTGGGGCCTTATGTGAGGAGTTGAGAGACAGAAAACAAGAGAGGAAATGAGGATAATGGACATGGGCCGAGTAGCTAGCTGCGTTATTCGGTGGAATTAAATGGAGTACGTGGAGTGTTTGTGTGCTAGATCTACGTTGTGGATGGGAGTCATTTTCTTTGTGTATATGTATTGTATGTGTCTGTGTGCAATTGGTGTGGGAATAAGAGTGACAAAAGAGAGAAAGCTGAGAGCAGAGAGAGAGACGTAGGGAGCCCCTGAGGGGGTCTCCCCCACCAGATTATGTGTTTGTGTGTGAGTTGTGAGTGAGTGAGAGTGAAATGTATTTGTATGTTTTGTTTGAGAACTGAATAAAAGTAGAGTTAGCATGTGAATGCCTCTCTTGATTCCAACGCACCAGTACTAGTTCTATGACCAGCCAAAACAAGTACTCAAGCTATACTTCCAACACAGATTCTTCCAAGTTCACCTCATCTTCTACTACTTCATCTCACTATGTATCACATTTGAATGAAATATAAACAGGTTCAAAAAGTACGAGTAGTCGAACACAAATTCTCAGTATTCAAACACAAATACTGTTTGAACCGATCTTCAAGCCCTAACAAATTCTCAATTTCACAGTGTTTCTCAATTTCACACAATTTCACACGAAAAAGCCCCAGAAATTTAGTTCAAATTACCCACAAGGATGGACATGGTAGAGATGACTTTCATATACACCTCCATAGAAAAGGGGGGAAAAAAAGAAAGAACCAAGAGGGCAATAGTAATAGTCATGCACAGCTTTCTCACTTCCCTAACCAGACAAAGCCTTGTTCCTCATGAATTGGGTTGCCGACGCAGGATTTTTTCCCTCCATTCTGCTTCAATGCAAATGTTCAAAGCTCGTAACTTGGAAATCTAACATCAGTAAGCCATGCCTCCAAGTCTTTCAAACATAGAATATGGGTGGTCTCCTCCATGCATCACTCCCTTTGAGATAAGGCTGTGAGCTCTATCAAGGAGAAATTCACATACACTGTGAATTTGTGAATTTACGGTCGTGCGTAGTGTTTTAAACAAATTCATAGGGGTATGTGAATTTTGTGAATTTACGGCCGTGGGTGTTGTTTTAAACAAATTCACATGGGTATGCGAATTTCACAGGGGTGTGTGAAATTGTGAATTTACAGCCGTGGGTGGTGTTTTAAACAATTTCACATACCCACAGGGGTATGCGAATTTCACAGGGGTGTGTGAAATTGTGAATTTACGGCCGTGGGTGGTGTTTTAAACAATTTCACATACCCACAGGGGTATGGGAATTTCACAGGGGTGTATGAAATTGTGAATTTACGGCCATGGGTGGTGTTTTAAACAATTTCACATACCCACAGGGGTATGTGAATTTTGTGAATTTACGGCCGTGGGTGTTGTTTTAAACAAATTCACATGGGTATGTGAATTTCACAGGGGTGTGTGAAATTGTGAATTTACAGCCGTGGGTGGTGTTTTAAACAATTTCACATACCCACAGGGGTATGCGAATTTCACAGGGGTGTGTGAAATTGTGAATTTACGGCCGTGGGTGGTGTTTTAAACAATTTCACATACCCACAGGGGTATGGGAATTTCACAGGGGTGTCTGAAATTGTGAATTTACGGGCGTGGGTGGTGTTTTAAACAATTTCACATACCCACAGGGGTATGGGAATTTCACAGGGTTGTATGAAATTGCGAATTTACGAGCGTGGGTGGTGTTTTAAACAATTTCACATACCCACAGGGGTATGGGAATTTTACAGGGGTGTGTGAAATTGTGAATTTACGGACGTGGGTGGTGTTTTAAACAATTTCACATACCCACAGGGGTATGCGAATATCACAGGGGTGTGTGAAATTGTGAATTTACGGGCGTGGGTGGTGTTTTAAACAATTTCACATACCTCCAGGGGTATGCGAATTTCACAGGGGTGTGTGAAATTGTGAATTTACGGGCGTGGGTGGTGTTTTAACAATTTCACATACCCACAGGGGTATGCGAATTTCACAGGGGTGTGTGAAATTGTGAATTTACGGCCCTGGGTAGTGTTTTAAACAATTTCACATACCCACGGGGGTATGCGAATTTCACAGGGGTGTGTGAATTTTTGAATTTACGGTCGTGGGTGGTGTTTTAAACAATTTCACATACCCACGGGGTATGCGAATTTCACAGGGGTGTGTGAAATTGTGAATTTACGGCCGTGGGTGGTGTTTTAAACAATTTCACATACCCACAGGGGTATGCGAATTTCACAAGGGTGTGTGAAATTGTGAATTTACGGCCGTGGGTGGTGTTTTAAACAATTTCACATACCCACAGGGGTATGCGAATTTCACAGGGATGTGTGAATTTGTGAATTTACAGCCGTGGGTCGTGTTTTAAACAATTTCACATACCCACGGGGGTATGCGAATTTCATAGGGGTGTGTGAATTTGTGAATTTACGGCCGTGGATGGTGTTTTAAACAATTTCACATATCCACGGGGGTATGCGAATTTCACAGGGGTGTGTGAATTTTTGAATTTATAGTCGTGGGTGGTGTTTTAAGCAATTTCACATACCCACAGGGGTATGTGAATTTCACAGGGGTATGTGAAATTGTGAATTAACGGCCGTGGGTGGTGTTTTAAACAATTTCACATACCCACAGGGGTATGTAAATTTCACAGGGGTGTGTGAAATTGTGAATTTACTGTCGTGTGTGGTGTTTTAAACAATTTCACATACCCACAGGGGTATGTGAATTTCACAGGGGTATGTGAAATTTTTTTTTCTTGTCCAGATTATGTTTCCTTGAATTCTCTGATTTCAGATCAAATTTTTTTTCTTGTCCACCCTCCAGTCCAAATCCAGTTTGAGGGGTAAGAGAGTGGTGGGCCAATTTGTGTTTGAATACTGCAATTTTGTGAATTCCCTTTGTATCTATAGCCAAACTATAAAAATTTATCACTTGAAAGTTGTATTTGTAATTTCTCTAGTTGTATATGAAGTCGTGGATTTTGTATCGATTGAGAAACTCCGAAAGCTAGCACTTATAGCCATATCTTTGAGTAGACTTCGGGGCAAGTCTTGTAGGCTTTTCTTGTTTTCTGCTGCATGTAGAGTCATGGATTCATTGTTATCCAGTGAAAATTGCAGTAAAATGTAATGAGTCAATCCTTATTCGGTCACAATGCGTGTTATCCATTACATCACTTCCAACCTCAACTGCCACTGCAAGAACAATTGATGTGGAAAAGCTGTTATTACTATATTTAGAAGATAAACCAAATCCCGCTGCTGCAGACAGACTGTGAAATTTGTGAAAAACACCCATAGATAGATCATTTTCACAGTGTAAAATTGAGAAAAAGGAATAAGCATTGAGCAGCCAAAAAAAATAACAACACAGACACAAGATGAAAAAACAAAACAACATACTATAAGGCTCGAAAAATGCATGGACCACTTTGTCGAAAGCAAACCGCTCTGAACCGAGGAAAAAATCTCACCTCTGAAATATACAGCAGAATGCAACTATTACAGATTCAATGTGATAATAATAACCAGTTAAGGCTTATCAAACTTAAGTCACAAAGTAAAGAAAAGACAATTATTCTACCCCAAAAATCATGATCAAAGTATATTAGTTTTAACGTTAGACCTCTAGGATGACAAATCAATTTGAGTATGAGACAGATGCAAGGTCGCAATTCAAGTTGATATTTGGAAGTTAGATTTCCAACCCCTTTGCCAATATAACTGTTGAAGAAGGTTATACCAGGAAAACAAGGAATTCTATAGGTCATAAAAACATGGGCTGAAACAAAAGCTCCTTATAAAAATTTCCACTCAGTTGTAATGTTGCTCTCATAAGAGTTGAAATAGACGGCAGTATAAAAAGGACCATAGAAATGGTTAAACTTGAACTATACAAAAGACCTCCCATGGAGACAACACTGGGTACAAAGAATCAAATAACTTTATAACATGTATTCAGACACCATCTTTCTGTTGCGCACACAATATATATATATATATATGGGGCCAATCATGCAGCCAACTGAATAATGATTTTCCACAAGCATCGGATTATGAAGTGCTTCTGTTAAGCAAAGCCCATCAATCCCTCACCAGCATTTCGCAGCGCTTTTCACAAATTTCATAGTGTGAAATTCTCAAAATTCTCAATTTCCCACTGTGAAATTCACAGAGAAGCCATTGTTATACCTGTCTAGTACAGAGGGATCGCAGATCTCGAGTGAGCAGTTGATAGGATTGAGTTAACTCTGTACTTCTTCCCTCCGCTCACCGGCCGCCTCGGCTTCACAGAACACGACGACAGCACCTCATCGTTCTTCATGGACTGCAACAACGCTGGAGCTCCACTGTCGCTGGTACAAAAGAATAACAAAATCCACTTTGTTCTAACCACTTAACAACACATCTATGATCTAACCACTTAACAAATCGTAAATCAAACAAATCCATGCCTTTGATTCTCAATCCGGTACAAAAAATTAACAAAATCCACTTTGTTTGTAAAAAGTGGATTTTGAGCGGCGGATACTGGACGGAAGACGGGGAAGGTGCTGGGGCATGAGACGGAGGCGGAATCGCGAAGGCAGGAGACGACGTGGGAGAGGCGGTCGACGACGTGGGAGCGAGATCAGCTGCGGCAGTAGACGGCGTGGGAGCGGGTTGAGCGGCGGCCCTTGGCGCCATTGTCAGCAGTTACAACAGCGATTGAGCGATCGCGGTTCCGATCAAGAGTGTCGCCAGCATTATAATCACGACGCCGAGGTAAGCCATTGAAGAGAGTACCGAGAGAATTGAAAGAGAATGCAGGTGGTGGTTTCTAGAGCGAGAAGGTTTGCAACGAGGAGAGAGAGAGAGAGAGAGAGAGAGAGAGATCAAATGCTTGAAAATAAAGGAAATAAGGGTAAAACGGTAACTTCAACTTCTGTTTATCCTTGCACGCAATTAAACAGCTCTTACATCCTTAATGGGAATTAGAAGTTAAAAAACTAGACCGGCTGGTAATTTTCTGTTTAGCTTAGCGGGGACCGATTTTACCCTGGCCTTTGGCCCACCAAGTTTTACAGGTAGGGCTTGGGCTAGAGGTCATGGAGCTGGGCCAAATTTGCCCTACCAGGAGCCCAATTGTTGGGCTACCAGGCTAATATGGCTCTAAGCCCGAAACTTTTAGCCCATGATAGCCTTATCCAATGGAGGGAAAATGACGGTTCAGGACATAGTTTGATAATTAATACTCGCCAAGTACAAGCTAAGAACATTTGTTAATATTGAAAATGTCTTTGACGAGTATTAGTTATCAAAACACGTCCTTGGCCGTTATTTTCCCTACGAGTTATATATCTATGGTTTCTAATTCGTATGCCCAAAGTAGATAATGCTATTTTATACTCCCTCCGTTCCAAAATAATTGTCCCATTTGGGACTGCGTGTCATTTTCAACGGCTTATATCTTTTGATGTGAACCTCAAAAAATATGCATTATGGATCTTGTTTGATAGATCTTAATTAATTCTATTATACAAAATTTTCAAAATCATAAAAACTACTATAAATTGAAAGATATAAGCCATTGAAAATGGCACGCAGTCCCAAAAGGGACAATTATTTTGGAACGGAGGGAGTAATCAATAATCCAAACTATAGCGTTTAAAGTCCAAACTTTCATTTTTGAAGTAGAAAATGGGTGCTTGAGGGTGATTTTATGTGAAAAAAGTATTTTATCCACTATTTTTTCAAATACGAAAATTTTGTAATGTATCATTGAATTGATTGTTCAGTAGAAATATGAATTGTTATTCAATACTTTTTGCCTAATGACCATTCAAAAAAAAAAAAAAAAAGCTTTTTGCCTATCGTACATATTCGAATATATTTCATACACATTGCGTTGAATTCATGCATTAAAAATACAAGAATAAATTTTTTACACCGTCAGTGTAAACATTTGTTTCCTCCAAATTAATTGGGACCACTGTTTTGACACATGTCGCAATGTAATTGATTTGAAGGAAACAAATATTTTACACCAGCGGTGTAAAGAATTCATTCTCTAGAAACACTGCATATAACTAATGTCGTAAAAAGAATCGTGTAGCCTCTTTATTATTAAAAACAATAATTGTAATTGCGTTCAAAGATTGGAACTATAATTTACTCTCAGAGAAAGTTCTAAAAAAAGGGTCCTGTTTAACCAAGGGCCCATGGCCCAAGCCCAAGCCCCTTGGGGCGGAAAGAAGGTCCAAACCCCCCTAGAATTGATAATGGTGAAACCCCCCGCGCGAGCGCGCACACACACAAATTCATTGACTATTTCAAAAACCATGACCCCAAATGTTTTGAGGTTTTGAATTTTGAATTCTAATTATTATCATATTTCTCTTCAATCATTATTTTTATTTTTCTTTCTATCTCTCTCCAATCATTACCATTATTTCCAAACATTCCTTTATTTTTTTCTACACTCATTACCTACAAATCCAAATCTAAAATCCCAAAACGAATGGTCAATATGACTATTCTGCTCTGCTCCTAAACGAAAGTAGTTATATCAAAATTAATAATGGCGACACACCCGCCCCCCCCCCCCCCCCCCCCCAAAACTCATTGGAGATTGCACCTAAAATAGATTTGGATAAAAAAACCATCTCTTCATTTTTTATTGAATTGTGCTCCCAACTATGGAGTGTTTTGTTACCATATATTGGCTGTTGATTTTGTCACTCATTTTTTTATTAATGCCACTTTCTTGTAAGTGTATTTTTGGTGCAAAAATACACTTGCAGGAGATTGATGTTTACAAAAAAACGGGAGTGATAAAATCGTTTCCCCATACATTTTGGTTTTTTGCATTTTGATTGTTGACTTTTTAGCTTTTTGAATTTTGGTCAAAATATGTTTTGAATATGGTTCAGTGTTTGGAGATATGTGTATAATGTATTTTGAAAAATAATTAATGTTTGGGACATCTGTGCGGAATACATTTTGTAGGACTTTTTGTTAACCACGAGGAGTCAAGAAGCTCATCTCCTCTTACTTGCTTCTCTTCTCTAAACAACCTAGGTTACCCAGCCAAACAGTCAAAAGTTGAAAATGAGAAAAAGAGAATGCAAAAAAGAAGCTGCCAAACAAACAGGCCCTTTGATAAACCATCAAAACCAATGAATGGAACAACTCACCGAAGCGTATTTCGTAGCGCAGGGAGGACGCGGGAAGGGTGCACGTCGGAGCACCACAGCTTGGACGTGATGAACAACTCGCCACGAGATTTGACGAGTCCGAGATCGAGGGCTTGTGAAACGGCTTCACCGAGACACTGTTCCGACTGGTAAACTGCGGCCGTGTCGAAATGGCGGTACCCGAGTTCGATTGCCGTCATAATGGACTCCTTTAGAATCTCTCCTGATTCACCGAAAGGCCACGAAGCTGTCCCAAAGCCAACTAGAGGAATACTATTATTTGGGGAGGCAGAGGCGGTACTATCATTACCGGTGTTGTTGGCCGGTGAGCTGGGTAGTGGTACCTCCGGTATGCTCACCATTTCTATGAAGAAGGTAGATAAAATGTGATGCAGAGGAGTGAACGGCAGATGTAGTTATTGAGTGATGCAGAGGAGTGAACGGCAGATGTAGTTATTGAATATTGAGTATCAACAAACCAATAAGTATTTATTTTTTAATAAGATAATTTCAAATTAAAAAATTATGTGTTTATACAAATAATTTTCTTAACATTACAGTTCTTGTTTGATAGATCTCATTAAGATCTTTTAAACGGTGCAAAAAAATTGAAAATTTATTTTTCATTTACATTATTTTTGAGTTTAAAAATGTAAAATAAGTTATTTATTTTTTAAGAAGGTTTCTGGAACGAGACCTAAGTAGAAGGGACCACATAATAATTTAGTTCCCCCTCCCCCACACCGGCCCAAATGGAAAACGATTAGTATTTTAACTGAGCACGGATCTGATTTGTTTCTTTTTCTTTTTTTTAGTCAAACGGAAATTTTATTTAAGGAAAATTTATATAAATAGTACTCATAATTTTATCCGAGTCTCATTTTCGTCCTCCAAATATTAAATACAACTCTTTTGGCTTTCAAGTTTGATTTTCGTACCAAATTGATCCAATTGATAATTTTTGCCAGCCAAACTAGACACAAAAAATCAGATTGAGGGCAGACGTCATTAATTGGACCAACTTGATACGAACTGTAAGGTCCAAATTGCCATCAATCTTATTTTGTCGGTCCAATTTAGCTGATAGATGCTATTAATTGGATCAATTTGGTAAGAAAATCAAACTTGTGCAAAGAGTTGCAATAAATACTTGTCGATGACGAAAATTAGACTAGGGTGAAACTAGGAGGACAATTTCTATAAATTTCCCTTTTATTATTTTTTTGTGTGTTTAAATTTGTCTTTATGAATATTGTTAGATTTGCATCATATTTTTTTGATCCCATCTTGACGAGAAAAGTTTAAAAATTAAAAGGTAATACCTAAAACCAAAAAAGTTTATTAAAACGAAAAGAATACTATCAAATAGCTATCTCTTTTTTTTTTTTGGGTCTAAAATGCCGTCTTAGAGCATCCACAGTGGAATAAGCAAAACGAAAAATTGTTAAAGTTAGCATTATTGGATCAAAAAAGTGTTCACATTGGAATAACCAAACCTAACAACCTCTTAACAACTCATCAAATTTTGACTCTTCAATAAGCAAAGCTAGCAATATTTTGTCAATAACCAAATTTTATCTCTCAATCAAGTACACCAACATTACACAAAAATCTTCTCTCTCTTCCATTCTCTCTCTCTCTCTCTCTCTCTCAAAACAATGTTTTCAAAAAATAATTTTTTAAAACTGTAACTTTCAGATTTTTTTTTTCAGAAACTTTTTTTTTACAGAAAACAAAATTTTCAAAAATTTTAAAAACCGTAAGTAAATAAAGTGTGTTTTTCAAAAAACTATTTTTTACACAAAATCTGTTTTTAAAAAACTGCATTTATAGTTTTTAAAATTTTAAAACTATTTGTATAAATACAATTCTTTCAAAATTTCCAAAATTGTATTTACAGTTTTTAAGTGAACAAAGTGTAGGTGTTTTTTGAAAAGCTGTTTTTTGTTTCGAAAGACTATTATTATTATTTTTTGAAATGTTTCTAACATAAATTGTTTTTTCCCTTCAAAAACCGCTTTTTCAAAAAATATGCATGAAATGAAGGAAAAAGTTTGGAGGGCCCATTGATTTTGATTATGGGCAAAAAATAACCAATGTGGGATTTGACATTGCTAACTTTAGCAATCTCTAAATGGATAATCAAAATCTGATGTGGCATGTTTTGATTATTCACATTTGCTTATTCCACTGCTGATGTTCTAATAGTCTTTTCTTTCAGTCACAATTTTTTACTTTTCTGTTTTCTCTCGTCGAGACGAATGATCAACCCCACAATATAACGAAAAGATAAAAAAAAAAGAACAGAGAAAAGTAAAAACAAGAACATTAATTTGAACTGTGCAACAGGCTCACCGATTATATTTGGGTTATTTGTACCATCTTTTGAACTTTTGAGTCATGGCAAAAGTGGTATGCTCTAATTTACTCTTTTTATCTCCTTTTTAGAGTCTAGTATTTTATTTTGTGTTGTGTTTCAATAAGTGTGACAGTGTCTATTTTGTAAAGTTAGTAAGTAAAAGTTGATACATTTTATATTTTGCCCCTAAAAGTATATTTCATTTTAAAAAATTAGTGAGTAAAAGTGTAATGATAATGTTTCCGTAGAGAATAAGTATGAAAAATTATACTCCCCCGTCCCTTTTTTAAAGTCTTGTATTCTATTTTGGGCTGTTCCTCAATAAATGTTCATTTTGTAAAGTTAGTGGATAAAAATTGGTACATTTTCTATTTTTTCCCTAAAAGTAGATTCCATTTTGAAAAGTTAGTGAGTAAAAAGTGTAATGATGATATTTTCATAGAGGGTAAGTAAGAAAGTGAAGGTAAAAATTAATGTAAAATGTGTAATGATAATGTTTTCTTAATAAATTGGATTTACAAAACGAGATACTTAAAAAGTGATGGAGGAAGTAACTTTTACAGTGTAATAATGTTATTTCGGTAGAAAAATGAATTTACGAAATCTAACTCTTAAAAAGGGATGGAGAGAGGGCGATACTTGCATTATAATTGAAGGTATAGAGATAGAAATAAAGTTATATTAGTGCGTCCAGTTGGTATTATATGCTATTATATGCTTAATGTTTGGGTGTGTATGTGTGTGAGCTGAGAAACAAGAAACAAGAAAAAAGAAAAAAGTGAGACGGCCAAACCAAGAGTTGTGCTTGCTGAGAATTCAATTGGGGGTTGGAAAGGTAGTCCGTAAAATTAATCCGAAAATATTTCGAAAAGAGAAATCAGTGGTTTAGATCACATAAAGTGAATCGAAACCATTAATTTCTCTTTTCGTGACATTTTTGGAGTTACATTTTTGATCAAATACAACTAGCCTCCAAAAATTCAAACGACTACTATTCAATAGGGTATTATCTGCGGGGGCGGCTCCATATGGAGTCCAGAAGGTTCAAGCAAACCCTTTGGACTCGAAAAATATACTAAAATTTTGTACTTCTTACATATAATTTGATTTTTCTTTCATATTATTGACAACACTGAAATGTTCATGAGTAGTCAATCTAAAAAAAAACTTCACTTAAATTTGTGAATATGTAGATAATATAACTCAACAAAATAAAATGAATTAAGCACAATTCATTTTCAATCATAATAAAAAATTTCTTTTTATATAGAGTTGTGTATCCAAAAAATGTCTTTATGTTTCTGTCATCGCTAAACTAAAACCACGGAGCCGCCGCTGATTATCTGACAAGTTCCATAAATGTGTGCGAATCCCCCAAAATACATAACCAATACCTGTCATAACTGCAAATATATGCGTTTCAAATTTCAATCAACTAAATACGGGAAATATATGATACCCTATATAAAAAAATCAGGGTTTCATGCAATTACAGGATGAAAACATAACACATTATGATGTTATGAGCAAAAACTCAAGTAAGTGCAAGATTTGGGAATAATATTTGAAGGAAAGGTCAATAGGTGCGACGGTTGACCGTTTGACTATCGAATGAGCATGTGACACGTGTACTCGTCCTCACGGGGTTGACGATTTGATCGACGAATCCTAGCTCGCCACGTGGCGCCTCAATCGCGTGACATGTGGCCCCGCGCGAGGGAGCCTTGCGCTACCCATCACTTTGCAGTGACTATGTAAAGGTCACGAGCCTAAACTCCTCCCTTAAGGAGAGAGTTATATTTATTCAGGTGAATGCTTGGCACGCTCCCAATCTAATGGAGACGATAATGCGGTTTAACCAAGGCACACCAGTGATTTGCTTAAACTCTTATGTTTGCTCCGGCCTTTAGGTAGGACCCGAGGGGCCCCCTGAGGCTTGGCAGCAGTACAGGCGCGACCGAGTAAGGTCATGACCTTGCCCTTACGAGAATGAAGGGGATTTGGTGGCTTGGTGGCTGTAACAGAAGAAGAGGTTCTCCGCGGATAAAAGGATGCGCTTGCCATCATACTCGCGGTCATCGCGAGGGTAGAGAGTTCCATCACAGTCGCTGCTGCCTCTTCCACTCAGCAGTCGCACAAGAGGCAGGGGGTAGTAGCGACGGTGGCAGTCACAAGAAACGAAGGGATAAAAAACTAGCTGAGGTCCCAGAATATCCATGCAGTATGGAAGAAGTGAAGGCGTTGGTGGAACAATGGGTCGCCGATGGTGTACTCAGACTGCCCGATGTTGAACGTGAACCATCGCGGCAGGATCGCGAGAGTCCGAGGTACTGCGTGTACCACAAGCACATGAAACATCTAACAAGCCATTATTGGACCTTAAAGAGGATCTTTAAGAGAAAGTAGGAAACCAATCAGCTAAGGGTTGGGACCGGCCGCCCTAAAGACATGCGCGAACATCCTTATCCTGAGCATGAGCCTGCCGTCCATATGGTTGCCTATTACAACTACTTTGCTGAAGAAGACGAGTACACCGACGAGGAGGTCTACATGACTTCCTACTATGATCACTTGGACGAAATTGCTTCTCATGAGCAGCCAAGGGTTATTCCTGACCCTGACGCTGCAGTCAAGGTGTTACAAGGGAGTACTAAGTTCAAGGCATTCTATGACGCGCTGGGCTTCACAGCCGCAGCTAGAACAAAAATCACTGAGTCCATCGTGAACATCGCGGAGGCACACCAGCAGGCGTGCATGGCTATGGATGACTCAGTGTCGCGAACCCTTCGAGAACAGGCCGCTCTATGTAACAGCCCACAAGGGGGTTGAGTTGAAATGAGCTTTCTTGGATGGGGGAGCATCCATCAACATCATGCCACTCACTACCTTCAAGAAGCTTGGAATACCAGAAAATTGAATCATAAAGTCCTCTGTCGCGATCACGGGATTTGGAGGAGACAAGAAAGGGTCCTTGGGCTACGTGGTGGTGGATCTCGCGGTAGGCGCCATCCGCACTGCGAAAAAGTTCCACATCATCGAAGCACATACGAACTACCACATTATCTTGGGAAGGAGTTGGATGCACAAGTATACTGTGGTCCCGTCAAGTTATCATCAGTGCATGAAGGGAATCTGGGCATGAAAGAAAGTCACGGTAGCCACGTCGGAAAAGCCTTTCGACACGGATGAGGCCCACCTGCCTGATGCAGTTTACTTCTCCAAGATGGAGGAAGAAGTGGAAGGAGTGTCAACCAAGCCCATAGGCATCAAAGTCCCAAGATGGGAGAACATCATGAAGAGAGAAGAGGCGGCCACGAGCAAGCGGCCCGCAGCGAGGGTGGGGCCAGAAGTCCCAAGAAAAGTTACTAAGGTCCAAGAGGGTGGCAAGACGGTGTACTGCTTATGACGGTGCGCCAGGGTAACGGTCCCTCGCAGGGTCGCTAACCCCCACACTATGGATGCAGCAGAAGTCAAGCCAGACTTGGTGGATAAGCCAGAGCCAGCTCCGGAATGCATGCAAGACGGTCCTAGGGCCCAGTAAGAGACCTTAGAGGAAATAAACTTGAGAATATGTGAAGGAACCCCGCGGTCTGTGTTCATAAGCAAGGCGCTGGGGGGAGATACGCGAGAAAAGCTGATAGAACTATTGCGAAAATACGCGGACGTCTTCGCGTGGCACTACGAAGAGATGCCCGGGCTGGATGAAGGCCTGGTTTCGCACCACTTGGATGTGTTCCCCAACTCCAAGGCTGTGAAACAAGGGCAGTGGAAGTACAACCCTGAGTTGGAAGAGAAAATCAAAGAAGAAGTCGAGAAGCTAAGGAAGGCCGATTTCATTCGACCAATTCAATATCCTTGTGGCTGGCCAACATAGTACCAGTAAAGAAGAAGAATGGGCAGATTAGGGTTTGTGTAGACTTTCGCGACCTTAACAAAACGTGCCCTAAAGACGAGTTCCCATTGCCACACGTAGACACATTAGTCGACGCTACTTCAGGTCACCGAATGTTCTCATTCATGGATGGCTTCAGCGGATACAACCAGATAAAAATGGCCCCCGAGGATGCAGAGAAAACAGCGTTCCGCACGCCACTCGGTAATTTCTACTATGTGGTGATGCCCTTTGGTAGAGGTGTCAAACGTGCCGTGCCGACACGGCACGACACGGTTAAATGTGGCACGGCACGGGCACGGGCACGGGCACGGTCGTGCCCTGGCACGACACGAAAATGGCACGGTCTTAGTGAGCACGGGCACGGGCACGGTCTTGGCCGGGCACGGCACGGACCTACCGCGGTTTTAGTAGGCACGCCGGAATGGCACGGGCACTGGCGGGCGGGCACAAAGACGGGCACGCACGCGACACGACACGACACGGTTTAGCCGGGCACGGGCACGGGAACGACACGATAGTTGAACGGGCACGGCACGGCATGACACGGGTTTAACGAGCACGGCACGGCACGGCACTGGTTTGATGGGCACGGGCACGGCACGAAAGTTGGCCTGGCACGGCACGACACGACACGGGCACGGAAAAACAAAAAAATAAAAAAATAAGCCAAATTTTTTAGTTTATAAAAAAAAAAACTAAACAATTTCTATTCGGTAAAAAAATATTTGATTACCTTTACAACTAAGATATTTAGTTTTAAAAAAACTATTTCTTAAAAAAATCATGTTTTTAATTATTTATCAATTTTTATTCGGTAAAAAATATTTGTTTTGTTTTTGTTAGTGAATAGGCTTTGGACAATTGGTTTGTAAATTTAACATTACAGGATAACAAGTAAAATTGAAAAACTTATGAAAATATTTATGGTGCAAGAGTAATTTAATACGAAAGAAAATGTGCAAGAGTCGTATATCCCTAGATCTAACGAGAAATAAGGAAAAAAATCTCAAACTAAAAATAAGAAAGAAATACATAGTAAAAATAAGGGGAAAAAAACTAAAAAAAAACCAAAAAGGAATTGGCCATACTAGGACTTGAACTCAAGTCCCTTGGTTCTATTATACACAATCAAACCACTATGCCACCAATTAACTTGTGTTATGAATTTGAAACATTAATATATAATATATAGCTCTATTATATAAAAACAAGACCATCAAGCAGTAGCCACACAATCGCAATGCAATCACGACGATCAATACTATTCAATGCGTTCATTTTATTGTGCTTAGTGTTTTAATCATGAGATCTAATTTTTTCCTGCGTTGGATTTTGAAATCTCTTTCATCGGCACGCTGTTTCATTGTTTGATTGAATTCTTTTTACGTCCAATCAAGTATGTAACGATAAGCATTTTACTTGATTATTGGCATGAATGATCTAATCCCTCCCACATAAAAGTTAGATGGTTCCGATTTTTAAAAAATAACTTAGGTGGCCCTTAAGTAGTGTATTATAGGACTTTAATGCCTGTAGAAGCACCGAATGTGTTCCGATCATGTGGTTTCCGACATTCGATTATCATCTATTCAGGTGAGAATGATAAATTTGATAAGACGTTAAATCGTAACGCTTTAGATCGAACTTTCGGGAAAAAGAGTATGCAGCTACCTTTCAAATCTATACATTGAATTTAGTTGGTTATGAACTAAGGTATTCTGCTATAGTCTAATGTACGTTAGCCACACGATTACAAAACAAATATGACGATCCATTCCGTTCATTTTGTTATTCTCTATGTTTTAATGACTCTCACCAATTTTTGGGTCTATAGGGTTTTAAAAACTCCTTCATCGGGACGTATATTCATTAATAGAAAAATGAACGTTATGAACAATCAAGTATATAACGATAACCAAATTACTTCATTTTTTGCAAGAATGATATAATCACTCCCACATAAAAGGTAGACGGTTCCGATTTTCAAAAAATAGCTCGGGCGGCCCTCGAATGGTGCATTATAGGACTTTAACGCCTTTGAAAGCATCGAATGTGTTCCGATCACATGGTTTCCGACATCCGATTATCACCTATTTAGGGGAGAATGATAAATTTGATAAGATCTAAAATCGTAACGGTTTAGATCGAACATTTGAAATAATGAGTCTGCAGCTACCTTTCAAATCTATACATCAAACTTATTTAGTTCTAAACCAATGTATTCCGCTATAGTCCAATGTACGCTAGCCACACGATTATGACACAGTTATGACGATCCATACTATTCATTTTGTTGTTTTTGGTGTTTTAATCACTCTCACAAAAAAATCGGGTTTATCAGATTTTGGAAGCCCTTTCATCAGGACGTAGATTCATTAATAGAATTTTATTTGTTATATGCGATCAAGTATATAATAATAACCAATTTATTTCATTTTTCGCACGAATAATATAATCACTCTCACATAAAAGGTAGACGGTTCCGATTTTCAAAAAATAGATCGGGCGGTCCTCGAGTGATGCATTATAGGACTTTACGAGAATTTTCCGCTATTTGGTGACATGGTGCACACAGATTGGGGTGTGACATATGTACACAATCACACCCACATCTGGGGTATATATAGAAAGCAATCGGCTGCTAGGGCAGCACAACTCTCAGTTTCTCTCTCCGTCTCTCGCCTCTCAGCTTTCACTCTCTGTCTCTCTCTCTCTCTCTCTCTCTCAACAGGCCGTCAATGGAAACGACGCCGTACCATCACCGTCCTCATCTTCATCGCCATGGCAAGCCTTTCTGGTGCATCTTCTATCCGGGTTAGGGCTTGCGTCAGCTTTGGGGGTGGCCCACAAGTTCTACTCCGCCAATCTCGTCTCCAATCCTCTTCATACGCTCCGTCTTATATGGGTACTTCCATCGCATTCACCATCGTGATTCTCTGTGGCTGTTTCAATTCAGAATGTGATTTGTTACTTTGAATTTTTCCTTTTCTTTTTCCTAGGTTATTGAGACCCCAATTGTGGTTCTTATTTACAGTATGTTCCGGAGTAATCCGAAACAATGCTCGGTAATCCCGCTAATCTTTTGTTGCCCTCTAATTTTGATGGATTTATTTCCATTTTAGTCTAATTTGTTGAAGTTCTTATTTTTTGTTGTGATGCGACAGTATTGGAAAGCTGTAGGACGTGGCATTTTGGGGCTTCCTGTTGGTTAGTTTAAAATCTCAGCTGTAATTTTCCATTTGTATTAGACATTTATGCTATCAACATGACTATAATGTAGCTGTATAGGTAAGTCACATAATGCGGGTGCGGGTGTGCCGAGAGTGAGAGGGAGAAAGTGCCTTTCGTAAACATTATATACTACTAAAATTTGTTAGAGTGAGAATGGAGAGCGGGAACGTAGAGTGGGAGTGTGGGAGTTCGGAAGGAAGTACTACTGATGGCATGAAAGCGTGCAATTTTAGTCTTTTTTTCTAATTGAATGAAAGTGGACTACAAGTCCATAACTAATTTCTATCTGGTAATTAATCCTTTTACAGAAGTCAGTGAGCTGTTTTAAGTGGAATAGTAAGCTATAATAAAGCTATCTTTATGGATGCAGAATACATTCAGAAAAAAATATGCTTAACTTGGGCATGCCTTCAGGTTTTTGTAAAGTTACGGAATCTCGAAAGATATAACGGAAGGTTTAGCTTTTTATTGGATAGCATACACTTATACTATGTCAAATTTTTCTGGTATATTAGCTCCTGTGAATTAGGACTTCTGATATCTGATTTATGTTCCATTTTGATTATTTTCTTTGCTGTGCAGAAGGTTATTTGTGTGACTAGTTGCATTTTCTTGTCTTCTTTCAGGAGTACCTCGTAAAAACAGTTGTTTTGATGACAGGTTATTGGTTCAGAGAGCATAGATGAACATGATCAAGGATCACAAGTCACGATTTCTAGAAGGATACAGAGAAGGAAGCGTAATACAGAAACAAATCAGCGGTCAATCATTTATGGGCTATATCAACTCTTTGATTGGCATGAGATTAATATACATTATCGTTTTTGCGGTTGCTGTAATATACATTATCATTTTCTTTCCTTCCATCTATCAAACACAAAACTACTACTACACCCTAATCAAACGAACCCCAACTAACTGAAGGTAGCAGGTATCGCTACGGCGGACCAGCCCCCACCGAAAAATGATTTTTCTTCTTTTGCATTATAGATTGTCTTGCATAAATTATTCTCTTTCTAGTCACTTCAACATCTTTTGTATCTCATTTCATTCTTTACCTTTATTTCAAACATCAACACAACGCATTGACCAGATGAGATGTCGATCTAAACCGTTACGATTTAAGATCTTATCAAATTTATCATTCTCCCCTAACTGGTGCTGGTTCTTGTTTTGTAGGACATTGTAGACGCCAAGGACCAAACCACGTGAAGGTTGAAGCAAATTAATGCCAGCAAAATGTAGAAGGTGGATTTTCTCACTTATGTTTGAATACGAAAGGTAAATACGTGAAATAGTAAGGATTAAAGCATTTAGTTTCTCAACAAAACTAGTAGTTTGTTTTTAGTTAGTATAGTTAGTTTTATTTGATTGCATTGCTTAGCCGAGGTGGTGGCATAACCCCTTGCATATTCTGTATGCTGAGTTGAGGTGGCGGCCTAGCCCCTCCAGTCTGTTAGTTTGTTGGTAGTTTGTTAATCATTACTCATTAGGATTGAAATATTGAATACTACGATATACAAACTTAAGAACATTAGAGACATTGACGCACCGGGCACCGGAATGTGTGTTTTTTGGGAAGATTTTTTTGAGACGAAAATCGGTTGCCGGTTGGTGATGTGTATACGAAAATCGATGGCACAACTTGGCACGACACGACACAAGATTAAGGGCCGGCACGACCCGACACGAACCGACAAAAAAAGGCACGGCACGACCCGACAAAAAAAAAAGGCACGGCACGACGCGGCACGATTAATTAATCGGGCACGGCACGACACGACACGATTTAAAAAAGGCACGGCCCGACAAAGCAAAATGGCACACCACGGCACGTCACGCCATGGCACGGGCACGGTAAAGGCACGGCACGCCATGGCACGGGCATGGTAAAGGCACGGCACGCCATGGCACGGGCACGGTAGAGGCACGGCACGCCATGGCACGATGAAGTAAACGGGCACGGTACGGCACGACACGAAGCACGGTTTGGCACGGAAGAAAATGGCACGGCACGGCACGGCACGACACGTTTGACACCTCTACCCTTTGGTCTGAAAAATGCAGGCAACACTTATTAGCGCGTCATGACTGTAATTTTTCACGACCTAATGCATCACATAGTGGAAGATTATGGGGATGATTTGCTAGTCAAGTCAAGAGAAAGTTGTGACCATTTGAAGCACTTGGAAGAGGTGTTCGAAAGATGCAGAAAGTTTAACATGAAGATGAACCCACTGAAATGTGCCTTTGGTGTCACGGTAGGGAAGTTTTTGGGGTTCTTAGTGTACAGGCATGGCATCGACGCGGATGAGACAAAGATAAGGTCCATCGCGGAGATGCCCGCACCGCACTCGCAACGGTCACTCAAGCACTTTTTTGGGAAGGTCTTTTACTTACGAAGGTTCATTCCAGCACTGGCGGAGATAACAGCGCCATTCAGTGATCTGCTGAAAGGGAAGGCAGAGTTCAGATGGAGTGAACAAGCATCAAAAAGCCTTCAATAGTGTCAAGGCTGCCTTAGCCTCGCCTCAAACCATGATCGCGCCACAATCGGGAAAGTCCCTCATTCTCTACCTAACATCAACGCTGAAGTCCATCAAGGCACTTCTAGCTCAAGAAATAGAGGGGGTGGAGCGACCGGTGTACTACATAAGCTGGAAGATCCAAGGGGCGGAGGAGAGGTGTACCCCAATAGAGCGACATTGTTCGGCCCTTGTATTCACTGCTCAAAAGTTAAGGCACTATTTCCTGTCATTCCCAATATAGCTCGTCACCAAAAGTGACCCAGTGAGGTACTTACTGTCGCAACCAGCTCTGTCTGGGAGAATTACGAGATGGCTCTTGGCCTTGGCAGAATTTGAGATTACATGTGTTACCCCGCGGGCTATCAAATGTCAGGCCCTAGCGGATCTCCTCGCGTAGTTTCCAAGCGGACAGTGTGAGCCGTTGGAAGAGGTGTTGCCTGGGGATGGTTTCGAAGCTCTCGCGGCCAGTCCAAGCGAGGCGTCCTGGATGCTAAGCTTCGACGGGGCAATAGGAGAAGCACATGGCGGCGCAGGAATCGTCTTTCAAAGTGATGGAGGAGAAAGGGAATACTTGTCCTACAAGCTGGGATTCGCATGCTCCAACAATGAAGCAGAATATGAAGCTCTAATCCTGGGGCTCTTAGAAGCAGTTTTCAAAGGAACTTCACGGTTGAAAATCGTGGGGGATTCAAAACTCATCATTCTCCAAGCATCCGGGGAATACGCGCTGAAGAAGCCTACCCTCGAGCCTTACAGGGCGACAGTCCAAAGGCTAATGGGAAGATTTGAGGCGGTGGACATAATTCACAGGCCAAGATCAGACAACAGATTTCCAGACGCCCTCGCGACGCTGGGGGCAAATACAGAATTCGATGAAGAGAAAGTGACGATTGGATCATTAAGAGGACACAACCGTCAATCATAGATGAGCTCGGGGCACGCCGCGAGCAAGACTGGCGCAACCCCATCTTGAAGCAGTTAGTTTCTAGAAAAGGAACCTTGCCCATCACAGAGGTGGCCCAGTTCACGGTCCTTCGCGGTGAGCTATACTATCACGGGCCTCAAGGTTGGCTAGCGAGGTGCGTAGGCCCAGGCGAGGCGAAAACCAAGTTGCGTCAGATCCATGACAAAACTTGCGGCGAGAACGAGATCTCCCTATACCGAAGAATCCAGAGGCAGGGCTATTATTGGCCCAACATGAAAGGAGATGCCGCGAAGGTGCTCCATGCTTGTCAAAACTGCATGCTCTACGCAGTGGAACCGGAGTGTTGCCTCATGGAAGAGCTAGGTTGGAGGTAGGAGTACATCGATTTCCTTCGCGAAGGAGCACTGCCTCTAGATCCAAAGGAGGCTCGAAGAGTTCAACGCTATTCCCAACGCTACTTCTTGGAAGGAGGCAACTCTATTGACGCGCCCTAGACCGGATACCCTTGCGATGCCTGTCTCGCGACAAAGCTGAAGAAGTCCTACAAAAGTCCACGTAGTGGAACATCAAGGTTAGAGGAAACTATATGAACACTTGATTCACCTCGGGTACGTCTGGCCCATGATGGAAGTGGATTCGAAGTGCGCAGGTGCGCGGCTTGTCAAAAATTTGGAAACCTGGTCCATGCGCCATCCATGGAGCTACACTCTATTCGCGCCCCCTACCCGTTCCACACTTAGGCGATGGACTTGATCGAGCCCATACATCCGACATCCAGGGGAAATCAGTGGATCCTAATTGCTATGGAGATAAGCACGAAGTGGGTTGAGGCTGTTAGCCTGAGTAAGGTGACTGGCGCGGCAGTTGCAAACTTCATCAAGGAAAACATCATTTGTCGTTTCGGCATTCCGAAAGTCATCCTTTTGGACAATGGCACCCCCCCTTTCATCAAGGATGTGAAGAAGCTCCTCAAATCCTATTCAGTGAGTCACCTAACGTCGACTCCATACTACCCTCAAGGCAATGGTCAAGCCGAGGCGACCAACAAGACTCTCATCCGTATCATCAGCAAATTGTTGGAAGAAAAAGGTGGAACATGGGATGATCATCTTGCAGTGGCACTGTGGGCTTATAGGACCTCTCATCGCAAAGCTACGCGTGCCAGCCCTTTCAGCTTGGTTTATGGGGCAGAGACTGTTCTCTCCGCGGAGCTGAGCGTACCATCCCCGAGGCTGGCCCTCGCGACTGAAGTGACACAAGAAGAAAGAAGAGCAGACCTAGAGGCCACGGAAGAAAGAAAGAACACCGCGGCAAGGAATCAGGAAAGGTATTGGCAATCAGTGGCCAAGTATTACAACAAGGGTGTAGTGCCGCGAGCATTCCAAGTTGGGGACTTAGTGTGGAAGTCCAGCACCGCAGTCATGAAGGACCTAGAGCAGCTAAAGTTCACTCCAAGGTGGGAAGGTCCGTACGAAGTAATCAAGGCTAGTAGCAGCGGCCATTGCGAGTTAGCAAGAGTTAGTGTTGGTTTCAAAACTGGTCCTGTTAATGCTAAGTTCATTAAGATGTACTACCCATGATGTAAGGGTATTTCCTACGTTTTCAGTTTTAAAGAAGGCATCATGCCATGCTATCCTTAGTTCATTTATGAACAGTTTTCATGTAAAAGGTGGCAAACCACGTGTAAGGGACAATCAATGGAAAGTAAAGCAGACAGTTGTAATATCACTTAACTATGTTCTTAAAACATAGGCATATTACACATAAAACTACTGCAAATATCCAAAGTTGTCGTTACATCACCAAAAGTCGCCGCAAAAGTTACCACAAAGATCCGAAATATCCAGCAAAAGTCATTACAACATCAAAGTAAACAAAGTCATCAACCAAAGACTTTCTTCAGAAAGGGGTCGGTGTCACAGAGAGGCCCATCAATGAGTCTCTCACCGAGGTGAGCCTCCTCAGCCAAGCGCTCATAAACCAACCTGCGTTCTTCTACCGCCGCCTGAGCCGCGGCTATTACACTTTGTGCTTTGGTAAGAGCCGCGCGAGCCTCCTCTAGGGCCGTCTTAGCCCCCTCACAGTCCCTCCGCAATTGCTCATTCTTGCGCTTGACCTTAGTGGCCTCAAGCTCTTTGTACACCCACCAGATATCAAACCCCAACTTGTCAAAGTTTTGGATGGTAAGCCCGATCTCCTTAATCTGACTGGGACCTAAATCACACACCATAATGCCCTTGACACTCCGCGAGAATGTGTAAAGGCCTCGAGCTGCATCCAGCCAATTGTCCGACTGTGAAGATCGCGAACCTTGAAGAATGTATAAGGAAAAAGGTCTCGGACAAAGGAGAGGAAAGAGGTCGCCTCGTGAACGAAGCCATAATACCCGAAGAAGGCCTCATTCGAAAGCTCCTCCACCTCGTCGACCACAGGTGGCTCCACCGCTTGTATGTCAGAATCATCGTCAGCCGCCACATGCCCACGGCTAGAACTAGCCTCGGTTTGTTGTTGTGAAGTAGAACCCACAGCCAGTAAAAAGCTACTCTTATAAACATCACCAGTGGCGTACCCCGCCTGCGGGGTCCCAAGAGCTATCAGAGAGTCATCTTGCAAGTCCGTGAAGACCTCCGTGGAAGTCAGATTTGTGAGTTCCATTGCCGCGTCATGCGCTTGGAAGTGTGTGGCAAGATCACCAGGAGGCGGAACGTCGACACGTCTATTGAACAAGTTCAAGGCAGTCTCTACTGACTCACGCAAAGATGACTGCTGAATAGCGACCTCCGGCGCCAACTGATTGATATCCGGGACTGAGAGAAACCCCTCGGTCGGCATCCTACGGCAAAGTATCAGGCTTGAGGCATCATCATCCTCTTCATCCTCCTCAACCACGGGAGGCACTGTGCCAACACCCGAAGTCCCACCATCGGCTCCGCCACCATCGTGACCCTCATCGCCACCACCATTGCTATCATTGCCTTTGTTGCCTTCACCACCATTTTCATTGCACCCACCTTCGTCGTTATTCTCGCCCTCATCATTATTGTCATCACCACTGTGGCCTCCACCGTTACCATTTCCATCACTCTGGTTCTCCTCGCTGCCAAGGGTATCACTGCCCTCAACCTCCTCACAATTACAATCGTCGCTACTCTCGGCGTCACTATCAGCCCAGTCAGATTCCCCTTCATCCAACTTAATAATTTTCTTACCTTTGGCGACCGACATGCCTCCTAGACTGGGCTGTGCAGCGCGAGGTAGTTTGAAGGACTGGCTAAGCGGGATGGTGTCATCAATGCTACTGTCAGAACCTCCCGCGCGAGCCTCCTCCTCTTCCCTCTTTCTCTTAAGTTTACTCGAAGGGGTATTTTCTCTTACTTCGTGCCCGAATGAGGACCTACAGAGTAAAGGGATATATGAGAAGGCAGTGACAAAACAAAGGGCGAACTAACGAAATAAGTTCAAGAGAAGAAACAGATCTTACCAGCAGACGCAACGTTCGTAGGGGTCTCTTCTGAGCGGGGAGTCCTTGCTGCTCGAGTAGAAGCACCCTGAAAGAAGAAATGAGTTCAAGGGTCGCGGAAAACTTGAACAGGAGATATTGTCGAGAATGAAATGAGGGAATGTTGTTTCAAAGGTATACCATTTGTTGTCGCCTTAGTTGATGGCCTGACTGCTGCAAGGATGCTTGCTCTTTTGCCTTCGCACGGGTCACCCTTGGCGGGATTACAGTTGAGATTGGCTCCGCGATGGTGAAACGCGGCTAGCCGCAGGGGCAGCACTCGACAGAGCCCAGTAACTCTTCTTTCCGCGCCACCCGGGCTTCCTGGCCTTTGGAGATCTTAAAGACACATCGCGATGATACACGTTTGAAAAGGCTGGAATCTCCGAGACACGGCGAACATAATTGATGAAGGATTCAAGGTTGCGGCACCAAGACAAGCGGCTGTTAGCCGTGAAAAAAGTCTCCCTCGCATTCCTCGGAAGTACCACAATATTATAACCCCCAGCCAACTCCTCCACGTGAGCCCTGGTGAAGCAGCAAAGACTCGATATAACTCTTCAATGGCGGCGCTGGACCCGGCGCCCCTGGTCATAACTGAACTGCCGTGCCACCCTATCGGGATGGTACAACGTGGAGCGCATCCCCTCCGCACATAATGCAGGAAGGGAACAGGGATAGGCAGTGGCAAATGCAACGAAAGCAGAAGCAGAGACAGTAACGCCTTCGGTCTGGAAGTCCACAATACGATCATCCTTCGTAAAGAAACTGGTGGGAAGAGCACCTTCGACCGGCTCGGCATAGGGTTGCGGAAGGAAGCTCCCAACGCTGTCGATACGTTTACCCGAAGGCTTGGTTGAACTCACCTCGCTCCACCGCATGATACGAGGTCGCGGCTCGTCACCTCTGCTAATATCCGCGGGGGAGGGAGCAAGACTAGGGAAATGCTCAAAACTAAAAGCCATCAGAAACTACGTGTGTACCACTGATACCATATCATAGCGCCCCAGAGATCTCTTGTAATGACCCGAATTTTCACACCAATTTTTCTGAATAAAATTAAATATTTTACTGAAGTATTTTTGTAGATATAATTGATTCTGTTACTTGATACATCTAAATCTAGACTTTTTAGGAAACCCTAGCCCTACTTCATGATCCTAAAAATTTAGGATAAGATTAGATTGGATTTTATTAGATAAGATTTGGATAAGATTATATTAGATTTTGTTAGATCATATTAGGATATGATTAGATTAGATCTTATAAGATTATGTTAGATATTAGAAGATTTTATTAGATATTACAAGATATTGGTGAATCTAGGAAAGATTTGAGAAATCTAGGATAAGATTTGATTTTATTATGATAAGATTTGATTGGATTCTATTAGATTCTACTAGATAAGATTAGGATAAGATTTTATTAGATATGATAAGATTAGCTTGGATTGGATTTTATTAGATTTTATAAAGATTTTGCTAGATTTTGTACGATATGATAAGATTTCGTTTAGATATTATCAGATTATAATCTAGATTTGATGTGAATTCCACAAGGAGAAGAACCGTGAGTTTCAAACAGAATTATCCGGAAAGAATCGGATTCGACCTTGTGAGATTATTCTAGACTAGATATCTAATAGATACACATGGATTTTATTGGATTCACTAGGATTTGTTATGGATACATTTGGATCATGTTTAGATTTTATAAGATTTGATTAGATATTATTAGATTTGATTTAGATATTGTAAGATTCTATAAGATATGATTTAGATTTCCTAAGATTTGATTTGATTCCCTAATTATGACCTAGATTCTATTAATTATATTTAGATTTTATTAGATTTTGTTAGATTATATTAGATTTGATTAGATTTTCTTGGATTTTATTAGATATTCCTAGATTTTATTCTAAGAATATGCTTAGTTTATTCCCTAACCTAACTACTATAAATAGCTAGCACCACCACACCACTCCACTTCATTGTAGAGAGAGAGAAAGGAGAGGAAGAAAGAAAAGAGGAAAAGAAGGAAAAAAAAAAAGAAAAATTGCTTACTTATTTCTTCGGTCAAGCCGAAACGACGTTACTCCATCCGCCTTTTCAACCCGACGAATCCATAACCCGCTACCGCCAAGAAGAACGGTAGAAACCTCCTATCTACTCACCTAAGTGTAATGTTGATGTGCTATGTGTTTAATTATTTATTTATTATTCTTATGATATCGCATGATTAAATTGTTTAAGTTGAAAAGTCGATTTTATTGTTATGCTTAATTAATTGTATGTTGGTTAATAAGTTGTGATATTGTCGAAAATAGAAAAGCATGAAATTAGTTATTTATTTTATTAGATGATTGTAGCAAGTTTTGAAAGAATAATGTGACGCGCGAAATGATGCACGAAAAAACGAGAAATCTGAAAAAGATTAATGATTGTATGAGCATGAGAACCCGGCAGGTCCATGGAAGATGGTCAGCGGAATCATGGCTCAAGTGTGTGTGTGTGAGCATGAGAGCCCGACAGGTCCTGAAAGAATGGTCGGCGGAATCATGACTCGGGTGTGCGTGTGTGGCCTAGGAGCCCGGCAGGTCCTGAAAGAATGGTCAGCGGAACTAGTGTCGTGTGATGAGAAATGTGAAATGATTACAGACTGAGAACCCGACAGGTCCTAAAAGAGACGGTCAGCGGAATCAGTACTGTTGGGTGGGAAAAATCTGAATTTAGCTTGGGAGCCCGGCAGGTCCTGAAAGATGGTCAGCAGAACCAGTGCTTGAGAAATAAGATGGAAAATGGAATCGATACTTAAAAATGATGACACAATTTACGATACGCTATGATGACACTGACACGTTGACACTTTGTAGATTGATTTGATTATGTATGATGAAATGTTAAACTTTTGTATTGTTTATTCCCAAAATTATATGATATTTTTGTTAGTGTATGGGACATAGGGGTAGGAGTTAGCTATTGGGCTTAATTGCTCACGGTGTTACTTTTATGACCCTGGCATCTTATGCCAGAGTTTAGAGACGAACAGGGAGGATTTTATAATTTGGAAGAGTTCGGTGCTGAGAAGAATAATGCAGAAGAAGACGGACGTCCAGAAGAGTAGAAGTTACCCTAGTACCCTTCCCCTATCTATTTAAATAAATGTAGCAAGGAATTTGGAGATAATATGGCTTGTAATGACTTTATATTCCTTCCTTTTTAATAGAAGTTAAACTTTTCTTTAAATTTATTTATTTAACGTTCCCAAAAATCGGGGCGTTACATCTCTCAATGTCGGTATGGACTTGATTCAGGCGATGAAATAGAGAACCCAAGAAGAGAGGACCAAGAGGAGCAAAATCCCCTCTCGTGAGGCTTACCGCTAGAGGGAAAACAGTGTGGTTCGGTCCCTCATAAGGAAAATCAGGAATAATGAAGAAAGACAACCAATACACAATGAAACCTACGAGATGAAGATCAGAATCGTACAACTTCCCGTGAAACTCAGTTGCTTGCCCCACAGGAGGCACGGTCCCCGGAGGAGCAAATCTTTGAAAAAGTGTCGCAACCAATAACCCCAGGAGGCCTTACCAGATTTCGGAGCGGCTCATACACGTCCCTCTCGGTCGAAGAGGGACCCGTACTTACCCACCTCGGTGTACTCCCTCCTCAACCAATCCACTAATCTTGCATCCGTAGAAGAAAGGCTCGAGGGGTCGAAAGCCATCACCCCCCTCGTGCTCAACCTCATCAATACCGCCGTATCTTGTAAAGTAGGGCTGCCATCTCCCCATGGAAACATGAAGGTGTGGGTGTCCGTACTCCACCGAGAAACCATAAGGTCGACGTTGGCATTGTTCTTCCGAATGTTCAACTCTGCCGAAAGATGGATGGGCTCGAGGACACGGGAAGCCCTAAGTGTGTGCACCAAGTCCGGGTTGCTCAAAACTGACTTGACCCAGTTGCCCCAAGGGGCCGGCGCCTGAGAAATGGCCTCATAATTGACGAAGCAACAAGGGGTATCCCCTTTTTCCACTTGAAACGTCAAAACAGAAGAAGGAGGGATCAGATCGGCCTCCTCGTGTGACACGTCGGGAACCAAAGAGAGAGGTTCCTCTGGGATCTCCATCTCTGGAACGAAAGCCTCTGCCTTCCGCCATAATGAGTCGCTTGTGCCGCCAAGGTACGACGCCCGGCGCCACTCATCCGCGGGAAAGTGCTCGGATAGAGGTCTGCAGGATGGCCTTACTCCCTTGCTCCATGTCGTCTCTCACCACTGTGAACCAAGAAGTGGGTTTGTGCGGGAGGAGAGATAGATGGAAGTTACAGTCGGGCGGAAGAAGAGAAAGAAGATAGAAGATGGGATTTTGGTAGAGGGAGAAGGAAAAGGTGGGATCTTTGAAAAAGTGACGGGATTTTATGGCTAAGTATGCCTATTTATACTCAAGAAGGGGTCCCCCATATCCCGAGAAAGAGATGCAATAAATTAAAGGGGTGTATTGGTTGCACAGATCCGAACCGTGTCGACCGTTGCACGCGCGCGCGACAGCGCGTGGGTCACACGCGCGTGGTGGGTAATTGTAGGAAAGGTCAAAAGGTGTGACGGTTGACCGTTTGACTATCCAATGAGCATGTGACACGTGTACTCGTCCTCGCGGGGTTGACGATTTGACCGACGAACCCTAGCTCGCCACATGGCGCCTCAGTCGCGCGACACGTGGCCCCGCGTGAGGGAGCCTTGCACTACCCATCGCTTTGCAGTGACTATGTAAAGGTCACAAGCCTAAACTCCTCCCTTAAGGAGAGAGTTATATTTGTTCAGGTGAATGCTTGGCGTGATCCCAATCTAATGGAGACGATAACGAGGTTTAACTAAGGCATACCAGTGATTTGCCCAGACTCTTATGTCTGCTCTGGCCTTTAGGCAGGACCCGAGGGGCCCCTTGAGGCTTGGCAGCGGTACAGGCCCGACCGAGTAAGGTCACGACCTTGCCCTTACGGGAATGAAGGGGATCTAGTGGCTTAGTGGCTGTAAAAGAAGAAGAGGTTCTGCGCGGATAAGAGGATGCACTTGCCATCATACTCGTGGTCATCGCGAGGGTAGCGATGCCTTTGCGGTCAAGGGGTACAAGAGGGACACGTGTCATTTTATCAGCGCGCCACTTGGTGTCCGAGCATTAGCTCGTGTGGGCTATAAATATGAAACGTCTCTTCATTGAACCTCAGAGATTGACCTTTGTGAACATTCTCTAGATAGAGAAAGTTGGTGAGCACTGATTTCAAAGGAGGTCTTATCCTCTTTTAGGGGCTCTATTGTCTTTTCTCTTGGGGATATCTGGGTTAGGGTCTCCACTGCCTATCCTCTTTGTTCACCTCTGCTCTCTTCTTCATCCTTCTAGATCACTCCTCTTATCTATTTCCAGAGGTTATTCTAACATCTCCGGCACATCTATTCTTAAGGGATATTTGTCCATTCAGAAATCGGACTTATCCTACAATATTTAATTTATCCTTTTTTTTTCTGTTGACCTTATTAATTTGAGGTTGACTCAGATTCCAGAAAATCTTTTTCTATTTAATTTTTTCCCGATGTAAGATTGAAGTAGTTACCATTTTGAGAGAGTTTACATAACGTAAACTAATTCATACAGCATTCCACTGTGTATAAGTATGAACCAAACAACTCTGTAGTCTCCACAAATATTTCAAAGGAAAAATGGGGTTGGTCAGAAAAGATTTTGCTCTAGTGGTAATTGCTATGGCCCTGTTTGGGTCGATGCTATGTCAAGGAAAGGCTAAAACCAAGGGATTTGAAGTGCCACCAAACTGCGAAAAACTCGAGTGCCCTCCTTACCAAGTGATTAAAAGCCAAAAGGATTATGAGATTCGAAGTTACAAGAGGGCTCTGTGGGTGTCCAGTCCCCAGATCAACTCAACTTCCTTCAACGATGGATCCGGCAAAGGCTTCAAAATGTAAGCATCTCTCTCTCTCTCACTTCTTCTTCTTTGAACAGTTGCTGAAACGAATTGTCTATGGGATTGATCCAGACCAAATTCATTAATGTTTGCGGGCTATCGATCATCTTCTAACACGTTTGAATTTTGATGGCACGCAGACTCTTCGCTTACTTTTTGGGAAAAAACAAACAGTTGGCTGAAATCAATATGACCGCTCCCGTTTTGGTCGATGTGAATCCTTCAAATGCTACCGGACCTTCAAGCACTTCGTTGTTTACGGTCTACTTCTTCTTGCCACAAAAGTACCAGAAGATCAGCCCTCCTGTCGCCGATCAAGTTCACCCGGTGACGCTCCCCAAGCGCAAGTACGCTGCCGTTAGGAGATTCGGAGGCTTCTTGAACAATACCGACATTCCTTTGCAAGTGACCTCATTGAGAGAAAGCCTGAAGGGCACCCCTTGGGAATCAGCCATTGCGAAAACATATGGTGGTGGCATTGTGCCTTACACTGTTGCCGGCTACAACTCGCCGTTCGAACTTGTCAACCGCGTGAATGAAGTAGTGCTTTGGTTTGACAAAAGTTAATCAAATAGTCGTCAGTAATAATAAGAGGCAAAAATTTATAAAATTAATGAGTTCGAGATGTCGTTGGTGTACGATCGACTTTTTTACGTGCTTTCTGTGCCTACTGAATTTTTTTAGTGAAAGAGCAAAAAATGCATGGATGATATAAAAGAGGCACGTTGTTTTGGACTGGCACTACTGCGGACCTTCATGCTTTATGTTTATGTTTATAGTTCGTTTATGTCCCCACTGAATTGTTTTAGCATCCAGTTCATGATTCGTCTAAACGGGAAATTGAATATCTATAAAAAAAATACAAACTGAATTTGAAAAAGTTCAAAAAGAGAAAATAATATCATCGTGTAAGCAAGGTTTTGTTATTTTCTTGTTTAAGAAAACATTTAAAAATTGGTCCAAAACTCAAGGGAAATGTAGAAGAAAGACGAAAAAATTTCAACTTTGAATTCGTCAGTGAGACTTAGAGAAGCCTCACGATAAATACCGACTAGCATCAACCCGTGTTATGCATGACAATTAAAATGGAAAAAATAGATTTTATTGATCCGTGGTTCATAACACTTATTTTGAAATTAACCCCAATGAGTTGGCTTAGTGATCAAAGCCCGTAACTTAAGAGCTCAATCCTAAAATATCAAGTTTAAAACCTCTTAGGTGTTATCAACTCTTTTAGAGCCAATCCATATAGAGCTTTGCTCTAACTAATTGGGACGTCCGCAAGAGGTGGATGAAATCGGTTCCCCACAATTAAACAATGTACGCATAAATTAGCCAAAAGTTTGAGTAAAAAAAACATGCTGACTTTAAACTTCTCCTTTTGCCAAGTCGGCTGGGCTGGACAAATGGGTGAACTGGGCTAAATGAGATTTTGGGTCTCATCGTAGTGGATGGTTGTTGGCTAGATAACAACTATGGGATCGGAAAGTTTTGTCTAACTTTGGGGTTTGGAATGGGGCACTGGAAGCAGAAATCCTACGCCAAACCCTCATGTTCACCCCTCCATCTACCACTCGCCTACTTGGCGAGCGGGCCCCACCTCTTTAAAAAAAATTTAAGAAACAGCAAAAAGCAAAACGATTCAAAACCCGCTGTCGAGCGCTTGAAACAGAGCGATGGGGGACCCACAACACTGCCTCCGCCTTTGGCGACCACCTGCACCTCGGCGGGGCCCTTAGATCTTGAAGGGCTGTCGTTAAATCCAAAAGGAGCTTAAAAGTGTTGGTGAATTTTGGATGTCCGCGGATTGATAGTTGATCTTAGGTCATCTGGTATAATAAAAAATGAATAATCAAAAGTGAACGCATCAGTTTTTGATTATTCATTTAAGAAATAATTAAATTTAACAATATTGAGGTTCACAATGGTCACTTTTAGTCCATAACCAAAATAAGGAGTCCATTACAATTTTACTCTCTCTCCCCCCTTCTGTTTCCAGTCATTCACTTCCCTCTATTACATTTTTTTAAGCAAAGATATTTTGATTCCTGTTTACACCATATTTCACCGCCTGTCAATGATCGACCGAAAGGTGGCAATTATGAAAATGTTTCCTAGTTTATTATTATTAAGTATTCGTATTAATATTAGAACTAGTATTAGTGTTTCTTTTATTATTGTTATTTGCATGCAGGACACTTGGTTTGCTCTTACACATATGGAAGTTAAAAGAACACTTGTCATGCTCCTACACATCTGAAGGGAAGTGAGAAGTTATTTTGACAAGTGGAAGCAAATGATTGAATGAAGACTAGTGGAGAAGTTAGGAAGTTATTTCCTACATTTGTTGTTTTTTATAAATAGTCTTTTAAGACTTCATTGTAATCTCTCTCCAACAAATCAAAATCTATCTTTGTTTGTCTTAATTTTTGGCACTACTCACCCATTCGGGTTATAATTAGGAGTAGTTGTAGAATTCCATATTCTAAGCTTAACTTAGGATCTTTGATGTGTCGCTCACGGCAATAGATCAATCGTTGAAGATTGATGGAAGAATCTCTTCTATTCGTCTTCTTTTTTATTGCCAATCTCACATTTGACTCGTCCGCCATATCTCTCTGGTGAAGTCCTAAAATACGGCGTGGAACCACAGATCCGTCATGTGGAGACATAGCCGCATTCGCCCTTATTTTTATTGTTGGCATTGTTTCCTGAAATCTCTGTCGATTTCAATCGAGGGAAAAATTGGTAAATAATTTTGGCGCTAGGAGGGCAATCATTACTAAATCGGAAGTAATGGCAATGGTCAACTGTGAAAATGCAAGCCTTGCATGCACTACAAGAAAATCGTTCAATAGCAACGGTCAAAAGTGTTGCTAGAGATGCAAAAAAGCGTTGCTAAAGACCAATATAGGCTATACCAACGGTTATAGAACCGTTGGTTACACCGTTGCGAGATATCCGTTGCTGTAGGGTTATAGCAACGGTTTTGGCAAGCGTTGGTACAGATTTTTTTTTAGCAACGGTTTCTTTAGCAACGCTTGTAACCGTTGCTAAAGGCAAGTTTTTTTTTTTTCTAAAAATCTGGGGTAAAATATGACATGGCAGCCACATGGCGCTGACGTGGCCTCCCCCTGTCGCCACGTGTCGCTGACGTCTACGTGTCATCCGCGTGGCACATGGATGGCAACACAACAATTTTTTGCTCCTCCTGGGAATCGAACCCAGGACCTCCTGCATGCGCGCGCAAGTGCAACCAACTGGGCTAGCCAACACTTGTGTAATATCAATGGATTACTAATATTTATACTATGCATACCAGCTGGGTTAGCTTGTGTCATTTGAGTTTTGTCGATTTATTCTTAACTCAAGTTTTTAAATTCAGTTTATTCTATACAAACACCTACTTTTTTTTTCCCGATTAGAACCATCTATTTTTTACATAGTAAAGTGTACATCCTTCATACGAAAAATGAAATTAATAGGGTATCGTTACATACTTGATCGGGCAGAAAAATTTATTTTACTAATGAAATTTTATCTCAATAAAGAAGTTTTCTAGACTCGATCAAGCCAAATTTTTATGAGAATGATTTAATCAACAAGTAAGGAAAACAAAATCAATGGTCTCGATTATAGTTCGGTTTTTAGTAACGGTTATGGAAAACCGTTGCTATAGGCCGGTTTTTAGCAACGGTTATGGAAAACCGTTGCTATAGGTCGGGTTTTAGCAACGGTTATGGAAAACCGTTGCTAGAGGCCGGTTTTTAGTAACGGTTATGGAAAACCGTTGCTATAGTCTTATAATCTAGTAACGGTTGCATGAAAACCGTTGCTATAGTCCTGTTTCTAGTAACGGTTTAAAAACCGTTGCTACACACCGTCTATACCAACGGTTTTTTGAACCGTTGCTAGCTAAACCGTTGGGAGATCTCGATTTTCTTGTAGTGATGTAAGGTTTGAACATTTTGCGGAAAGGGAATAACGGCCATTTGTCGGCCAACTTTGGGATCATTTTGGAAAAAGGAAAAACAATTGACAGAATGAGAAGCCAGTGTAATGTGAAACGAAGGCCTCACAACGCTTCAACAATTTACTTATGCAAAAGCAGCCATTCATTGGCTTTGTTAAAACGAAACCCTTGCATGAGAAATCGACAGAGATTCCAACCAAATGGCCATGAATTTGAGCCATACAGTGGCCATGAATTTGAGCCATACAATGGCACATGGAGGCTTGAATATTCACTTTTGTTCAAAATAAGTGCTTATAAATTATTCCATTAATGGAACAGCCTGTGAATGTTTGGCCTTTGATGTAGAAATTTTTCGTACAGAAAGTGTGTTGCCACAAATAGATGGAAAAGGCTGTCTTATAGGCCTTGCACGCGGAAGGCTTGAACAATTTATTTGTTCAAAAACAAGCCATTTGATTGTTCGAAAATTAGATGAATTTATGTGTTTGGCCTTCGACAGAGAACATATCCATGCTTCAATTAGTGGAGGTTGAGTTCTGTTGGCCTTCAAATTATGGCCTTAATCAAATTTGGAATACAAACATTCCACCTCTTAGTGGAAGGCCAGAACGGTGTTGGTTCAGATTATCCCTCATTTGAATAAGCAAAGGCCAAAAATGCTTAGTGGCCATTTCTGATCATTCTTTGAAAGGGATAAGTTATTGTTGTAGCCAAATTTCTCTGTGGCTAAATTATAGAATGAGAAATATCCCCTTTCGATGATGAATTTGGGGGGCAAATAATCATCTTTGGAAGAGTCAATTATAAAATTTAAGTGGCTCAATAGTTTGAAATTCGACATATACCATTCGGTATGAAAGCCTTGTATGGAAGGCTTGAAGAGTCTATATATTTGTTCGACATAATGCTATTCGGTGAAAGATTTGACTATAAATTTGACGAATGGATTATGGGTGGCCAATGATCATCAGTCGATCGATTGAAGAGGCTGTTGTTCAAGGTTGCTAATGCTGACAACGATGCCTATTATGCTTAGTGAAAGAAAATGATGCCTTTACGTAATAGGAATCACATGGGGGCACATTTGGCCTTTGATTTGTTAAGTGGGCACACTAATAAAGGACCCATGGCAGCCTATTGGAAAGCATGAGTCCATGATCTTGAAGAAACTGCTACAAACTGCCATGCATGGGCAACGTGAGACACTTGGCCCATCTCAGAATTGACAGTTGATTTCCTTGGTTCGGCTTGTTAATTGCCTAGTATTATTTGATTTTGTCAAATGAACTTTGGGGGCAAAACTCAAAATTTATTAAAGGGCTTAAAAATTTAAAACTCTAGCAAGTCAAATCATGAAAATAATTTGACTAGAGTTTTTAATTTAGACCATGAATGGTTGAAATAGAAAATAATCCCTCCACTCCATCTATATGGGTTAAGAATAGTGAAAACTTGCCTATGGAGAATGAGTTCAAGCCAATTGTGGCTGTGAATTGTTGATCGACAGTATCCATGTGTTTAGAGGGATGGATTCTCCGAAGCCATTTATATTGGCTTTAGTCGAAAAACACCAAGTATTGGTTTATGCCACTTGTCCAACCACTGATCATTGGCTAGCAGAAGACATTCTGTCGAGGACTAATAGAAATGGCCAATTGTGGCAAATCCATATTTTGAGTGTGGCAGTGTATGCATGCATGATTCAACAGGTGCTTTTGCCATGGGTAATAGATCGATCATCCATTAATTGCAATCGATTGGTGAAATTAACAATCGATCATGGCTTATACTGGCTTATTGTAACGCCCCTATTTTTGGGTACGTTAAGTAAACATTTTATTGGAATAAATTAGGAAGAGTCAGGCTCATTATTACAACATGATTCCTACGAGAGTACTTTTATTACACAAAGGATGAGAAATCTAAGGTTTGCTACTACTCCGCCTCTTCCTCCATCCTAGCAAGCTCCTCAGCTCCAAAAGCCTTCAAAGTGTAATGTTCACCCTGTTCATCTATCAATTCTGACACATTATACTAGCGTCGCCCCCAGTATAATATGTCAGGGTCACCAAAAGTGATGCAGGGAGGCGTGTTGGAAAAGAAGAACGCGCAACAAGGACAATCACGAATAAGTATGAACTAGAGGTACTCCCTCTACGAACACACGGTAATGAGAAATAATCTCAATTTTTCATTAATCAATCATAAAACAACTCCTTAGTCCTAAGGCTTACAGCCTTATTTATACTAATAGAATTCCTAAACCTAACTTTCTTATAATCTAAAAAGGAAAATAAACATAAGGAAATAAAATCAATCCTAATTTTCCTTGACCGAGAAACCTATTGAAAATAGGAAAACTAGATCAAATCAAACTAGGAAAACTAAATACTTATAAATTATCTTGATTAAAACAAAACATTCCTACCAAAAAGCTAAACTCAAAGTAATAAATTAAGATTCCTATATTTCTAGAATAATCAAAATATCGGCCTACATCATCCTCCCCCGCTCGAAGAAACTCGTCCTCGAGTTTATACAGTTGAATACGCCGAACCTTGTCTGCATCAAGCTTGTACCTCAAATTAATTTTTTCCGAACCCAAACTGTAAAGAAGAGTCTTGATAAATAAAAGTAACAATTGCATTTCCAATTTTCTCTAAGTACGCAACCCAAATATTCTTCTTCACAGCAACTCCAACATATTCCCAAAAAGGATCCACGCATTGATTATCCCAACCAATTCCAGCACCTTCAAGCATGGTAACAACTTTTTTTTGCAATATTTTCTGATTTTTTTCTTGAGTAATTTTCTCCACCGGTTCTTCATCAAAAACTGGTGGCTTATTCCAATCCACTACTGGATCTGGAATAATATTTGATGTGAATGGCCACTCGATGGCAGTTTCATCCACTTTTGTCCTCTCCCTCGACTGATGGTTACCAGCCAAAGGTTTGGTGATAGAAATATCATCCGACACCTCCTCCTCTTTCGGAAACCGAGGTTGAACCGGACGACGTCGAGGTGGGTTCCCCCCAACAACCATGGCAGCCACATGATTGGTTAGGACGCCAATCGCATCCATCATACGCTGCTCAAGTTGTTGGAACCGTGCCTCCAGGTCATTCGTGCTTCTCGTGCAGCTTTACTTCGTTCATACACTTCTTCGGCAATAGCATAACGACCATAACGAACTCCTTGCCGCGCCATGATCTGGAATCGAGCGCAGGCTCTGATACCAACTGATGCATGGAGGCGTGTTGGAAAAGAAGAACGCGCAACACGGACAATCACGAATAAGTATGAACTAGAGGTACTCCCTCTACGAACACACGGTAATGAGATAATCTCAATTTTTCATTAATCAATCATAAAACAACTCCTTAGCCCTAAGGCTTACAACCTTATTTATACTAATAGAATTCCTAAACCTAACTTTCTTAAAATCTAAAACGGAAAATAAACATAAGGAAATAAAATCAATCCTAGTTTTCCTTGACCGAGAAACCTATTGAAAATAGGAAAACTAGATCAAATCAAACTAGGAAAACTAAATACTTATAAATTATCTTGATTAAAACGAAACATTCCTACTAAAAAGCTAAACTCAAAATAATAAATTAAGATTCCTATATTTATAGAATAATCAAAATATCGGCCTGCATCAAAAAGGTAACACCATGAGCTACAAAAGCTCAATAGAATAATCCAAACCCACTAACCCTTAACTTACGAGCAAAGGATAATTTAATTGTCAATTACCAAATAGAACATGCATTCTTAACAAAATAATTAACAATTACACATCCACGTTCACTATTCAACTATCGTTGGTGTCCATGATTTTTTTATGAGTTTCTCCTATGCGACTCAACGTAGAATGTGTCTCATTTTCATTTCCAAATCAACATTTTGAAAATCACATTTAACACACCTAACCTCGGTTCCGCCGTTTCGGTCTCCCGAGTATCCTCACAATGGTTCCGCCGTCCCGGGTTCCCATTGGCACACAAAAACACACACCGTACTCTCACAATGGCTAACATGTCTGGCCATTATGTAGTTTCAAAAATATTTTACCAATTCGCACACATCCTTTTATTAGCCTCACCCTAGGTGCCATGTTTCTACTTTCTTGATTTTCGTGTCTCGTTTTCATGCAACAACTCCACGGTAGGACTTTTCACATACGTAATCATAAATCATTCTTTGTAATCTTGAAACTAAACTAGCAAGATCGTCCAACTCTATAGTACTTTATCGTGCTCAAACAACTACATAAAGCATAACGCCACATGTACGGATGCCTTTGGAATGGATACCACTTATGCTTTCACACAACCACAAGTAATGCAAGCAAAACATGTATTGAAGCTCATAACCAATTCAAAGATCAAAATATGAATACTTCTAATCAAGCAATAAATTCTACTCCTTCAAAATCCGTTCTTTCCTCTTTGTGAGAAGTTCAAAACAACACATATTTATTGAGGTGAAAGTTGGTTATTTAACATGTTAATACCACCATAAGCAACATCGGTTTACTAACTATCATGCATTTCAAACATTTAAAGTAAATAACAAACTTTATATACTTAAAGAAAGTGATTAGGGATATTCTACCGTTCTTCTTGGCGGTAGGTACGGCTACGGAAAAGTAAGTACGTCGGACGGAGTAACTTCCTACGGATGAGCTTCGATAGCTTCGAAAGAGAAGATTTCTCTCGAAACTAGTTCTTGACTAAAAACTACTAACTTTTGGATTGAAAAGGTGTTTTAGGAGAGTTTCTTGAAGAACATAAGAAGAACTTCAAGAACAAGAAAGAATAACCAAGAACAAAGAAGAACACAAGCTTTCTTAGAGAGAGAAGTTGGAGAATGGATGGTGTGAGTTGAATGGTGACTGTGAGGTGCTATTTATAGCCAAACATTGAGCTCTCTTTCCCTCCCTTCCTTGGCCGAATCCCCTCTCTCTCTCTTCTCCCCTGGATTTGTTCCATGGACTTGTCAAATCACATCCATAAGCATGGCATGCCTTGTCACTTCCATTTTAGTCCTTGTCTTAGGTAATCATGAAGGATTTTTGGCTTGTCTTGTCTTAGACTAAGCTTGCTTGCAAGAAAGAAACAAATGATGGCTAGGTTTATGCTTAAAGAAGCCTAAGAATGGGCTGTCATGTAGTAAATAGGCTTAAAGCTAATAGGTTGCTTGTGTAAGTGACTAAAACACTTGCACACACTCCATCTGTCTCCCTTACTCTCTCGGCCTCTCTCTCTCTCTCTCTCTCTCTCTCTCTCTATATATATATATATATATATATATATGCCTATGTATATACATGCAAGTACGCTAAAGTACTAGGTAGGCTAACTAAGGCTAAGGAAAAAGTAATGTAGTTAGGTTAAGGCTTTCAATGACAAGAACATTGTCCAATGGTTAACATTTCTCCTTGAAAGTATATATTTAAGTATGTGGGCTTGCTACAATAGATTATGAGATATCTATACCTATACATAAGCACATATATGTACTTAGAGAATCTAGGAAAGTAACTTTGGTGGGCAATTTAGGTTTAGGGCTATAAGTCTAGGGTTTGCATGCATGGCATTATTAAGGTTGCTTCTTTTAGAAACAAAATGATTGGAAGGATTATATGAGTTGTCTTGTCAACTCCATATACTCATTGGCATTGTCTTATATCGATTAATCAAGGGATAACAATGTCCCTAACATTTATTACCCAATGGACAAAGAGGTAATGATGGAGGGTATGGGTTGGAAATGACTAGTCATGGGTGAAATGATTACCCCTAAGGGTCTAATGGTTCAATTAGGGTTTGGAGGGGTTCATAAGGCGCAAAGACGGTCAAAAAGGTTCATTTAGGGTTAGGAGAGTGTAACTAGGTGAAATGGTAGTTCGGTTCCTCCAACTAATCGGTTGGAAACTAATCCTATTTGTCATGTAGGATCTCTAGCCAAGAAATATAATTTTAGAGGATTTAAATCTAATTATGATGGATTATTAAGTAATAAAAGGAAAATTAAAAATAATCCAAGAATTAAATAAAGAGTTTTCAAATATATAAACGAAATTTTAGTACTGAAAAATTGAAGTCGTTACACTTATAGTTGAAGGAAACAAATCGACAAGGATTTTTCAACAGAGGCAATACTATCCCATAACGTGACAGAGGGAATATTGCATCTAATAAGCCAGCACATGGCTTTTGACAGTGGTTTTTAAGCCAGTCGAAAAGTGAAAAGATCATGGTGTAAAATTTATCTAAAACTCTTTGAGAGTTGGGGGGCATAAATGTTTTCACTGTAAAAGGTTATTACCTACTTTTGGCCCTTACTCTTGTTTTGACTTTGTTTTCCAAAATCTCGGATGAATTCGATAGAGGGAATGTTTGTCGTTTTCTATGCGCGTGTTTTGGCCTTTTCTTTATTGAAAGAATCTCAACTCCCATAATTTGATCAAGGTAATGTTTGTCGTATTGCTGCGCGCATGGGTTTGGCCATTTCTTTACCAAATGTTGGGGGACAAATTAAGTAAACAAATGCTTGTGCTTGATTAAGGCTCATGGCATAAATCCTTTTATTGATATGCCATTCTTAGAGTTTTGATCTATAGGCCTTTAATCGATAGGCCACATATGTCCAAAATGATCCGTTTTTGGCATCAATTGATTGCCCAATTGAGTTGGGGGCATAAATCTTTACACCGTAAAAAGTTATTACCCTTCAATATCGACAGAGGGGTGATTTAAAACTAGTGAAATTATTCATGTAGGGAGGTAATCCCGAGCAGACACAAAAAGTAACCGAACATGTGATGTTCGGGGATCACGTGAGCCGTTGAATGAGGGTGCCGCCGTGCAGTGGTTAAAAACTGGTAACAGAAGGGGTCACTAGTACCAGACGGTCTGTTCGGCGAAAAGGACCAGAGACACGAGAAGTCTTTGGTCCAAGTTACCCGAGCAGGGGCATGCTCCGACGAACATGAGGAATTACTAGGCCGGGTAAGTGGCATATGAAGTCACTGGTCCAGGTGGGCTGTTCGGCAATGAGCAAGCCGAACAGGAGCACAATTCTAGAGGACGCTCTAGAAGGGTCCAAGAATGGCAATACTCAGTAAAGAAACGAGAATGGACGAAATACCTAACGGGGATGGGATCCACGGTCCCATTATGAGAAAGGTTCCTAAATGGTCCAAAAGGAAACAAACGATTTAGGGAATGAGAATCCAAGGGATACGGGTTTTCCTATACGAGATAGGAAACCTAGGGCAACAAAGATACTTGGAGAGCAAGTAGTTGCAAATCTATAAATACGAGGTAAACCTAGAGATAAAGGTACGCAATATTCGATATTCATATTGCAGTTTCTTTCTGATAATTAGATTTTCTTGCTGGTACGTGATACTAATTTAGGCATCAGAGGGCCTTTGCCACGAGAGGCAAAGGTGCGCTCACTCCTGTCTATTTTGCAGGCTAGGGTCCAGGCAACATACTAGGGTTCCGGTAAGGAGGCACGTGAGGCTGTCATCTCACAGTGCCTTCTTAGGCATTGTCTGGATTTTTTCCCCTACAATTGGCGCCGTCTGTGGGAAACGAACGAGTTCCATTTGAAAAACGACCATGGTGGAAGTAGACCCAGCCACACCGCTTAACCAGGCTGGTGGGGAAGGAGGCGAATCCCTTCCAGGTGCTCCGAAAAAGCATGCTGGTGGCCATAGAAAGAGAATAACGAGCAAAGATCATCCCATGACTCTTCAAGATGATCCGAAGAACAAGGAAGGTGGGATGGCCACGAAATCCACGAGAAGGAGCAAGTCCCACCGTGGGATAGAATCGGTGGCACATTCGAAAAGTGTGCTCAGCTATAAGGATATCCTGGACCAGAAGAGACAGGAGATAGAGGAGTACGCTCGTCTGATTAAGAGGCGAGAGTACGAAATCCAGCAACTGGAATGGATACGAGACCATCTGGAAGATTCCGGACTTTCACGAAGAAGATCCAAAGGAGCAAGAGCCTCACTCCGAAACGGCGAAGGGCTTCTTCACGAAAAAGGAGAAGCAAGAGCAGAAGTGCCACCCCAGAGGAAGGTGGGACCAGGAAGCATCACAGGGACATGTACGAGAGACCTGACTCCGATTGGGAGAGGCATGCTGCTAAGATCGCGAAGGGGCAAGAAGAAGCAACCATGTCTGCACGAGAAGCAGCACGGAAGGCTCTTAGCAACATAGCCTCTTCTCCTTTTGTTAAGAAATTAAAGGAGGCAAGGTTGCCGAGCAGGGTGAAGCACGGGACGTTCGTCCCATATGAAACTAGTGTTGACCCAGTGGCACACATACGGAATTACCAACAGGCAATGTTCATGCATGACGGCAATGACGCTATCATGTGCAAGATGTTCCCGTCTAGTCTGGGGAAGGTGACCTTATCTTGGTTCCATAAATTGGAGCCGAACACCATACGAGGATGGAGGCAGTTGGCCGAAGAATTCACTGCTCGGTTCCTAACGAGCAGAAAACCACCTAAGACTTTCGAGAGCCTCTCAATCATGAGACAAGGAGAGAACGAGCCGATCAGAGACTACGCCAAAAAGTATTAGGAGACCTTCAACGAGATTGAGAGTTGCAGCGAGGAGTATGCTATAGCAACGTTCAAGACCGGGCTGCTTGTTCGGGGAGAGCTACGAAAGTCCCTGAATATGAGTTCGGTGAGCACGCTGGCACAATTGATGGAACGAATTGAGCAGCATGCCAGGAACGAGGATGGCATACTACGAGAAGATGGCAGGCTCGGTACCGAGCAGTTGAAGGGCCATACCAAGAAGGCGGATAAGCCGGAACCTAAAACATACAAGGAAAGAAAGGAGTACGGGCAAGTTAAGAGAGAGCCGAACAGAGAAAGGCCACCCCCGAACCCAAAGTCATTCTTTTCAATTACTACACTTTGGAAGGAGCCCATCTACAGGATTCTTTACCGAATTAAGAACCAGCCTTATTTCAAATGGCCCCAACCTCTAGGAGGGGATAAGGATGCGAAACGTGCTACGAATCAGCATTGCAGCTACCATAAAGACTGGGGTCGCATGACTGAGGATTGCGAGATGTTTAAAAGGCACCTTGACGATTTAGTCTCTCGAGGCTACCTCAAAGAATTCATTGAGGAGGATCCCAAGGATAAAGGGAAGGCAATGGAGCTGGATTACGAACGAAATCCTAAAGGAGTGATCCATATGATACATGGGCTGGCCACACCTTATACGAGAAATGAGGTAAGGCTGCTCCAGAGACAAATCAAGCACGACCAACATGTCATGAGGATGGGAAGAAAGAGGGGACGAGAGAACGACGTAGGCAATGAAGGCTTAGTTTTCTCGGATGAGGACTTGAAAGAAGTACAGCTCCCCCACAACGATGCTTTGGTCATAACCCTACGAATTGGGGAATATGATGTCGAGAGGATCCTAGTAGACTCAGGAAGCTGTACAGAGATATTGTACTATGAAGCATTCAAACGGATGGGTTTGGCTCAAGCAGATTTGGAGCAGTCACAGACACCCTTGGTGGGATTTGGAGCAGGGGCAGTTTGGCCCCTAGGGAAGATAACCCTCCCTGTCCGTGCAGGTTCAATAGTCCTGATAACTGACTTTTTGGTTGTAGACGTCCCATCCTCCTATTACGCGATTATAGGGAGAACTTGGTTACACAAAATGAGAGCTGTTTCTTCTACTTACCATCAGATGGTGAAATTCCCAGGATCTAATGGAATTGAAAAGATCAGGGGTAACCAAAAGGCGGCACAGCAATGCTTGATCTCTATCATCACGAAAATGCCAAAGGCCCATAACGTCCATACGGTGGAGATACCTGATCAACCGACCATCAAAGACGTCGGCAGGAATCCGGCAGAAAAAGTGGTGGAAGGCCTGAAGAAAATACAGATCAACGAGATTGATCCAGAGAGGTATTTCTTGATTGGAGAGTCACTGACAGAAACAGCGGAAGCCGAGTTGGTGGGTTTCCTACAAGAACATGTCGATGTTTTTGCATGGGTACCAAAGGAGATGCCCGGAGTGGATGCAGATGTAATCTGCCACCACTTAAATGTAGACCCCCAGCATAAGCCCATAATTCAGAAAAAGAGAAGGGCAGCAGTGCAGCATGTTGATGCTGTTATCGAAGAGGTGGACCGCTTGCTGGAAGCCAAGGCCATACGAGAAGTTTATTACCCGGAATGGCTGTCCAATACTGTCGTAGTGAAGAAGAAGAATGGGAAATGGCGTGTCTGCGTGGATTTTACAGACGAAGAATAAAGCATGCCCAAAGGATAGCTTCCCTCTACCCAGGATCGATCAATTAGTTGACGCAACTGCAGGGTACGAACGGATGAGTTTCCTCGACGCGTATCGAGGATATCACCAAATCGCCATGTTTGGGCCTGATCAAGAGAAAACTTCCTTTATCACACCGCGAGGATTATACTGTTACACTGTAATGCCTTTTGGGTTGAGGAATGCAGGGGCAACTTACCAGAGACTGGCCACCTTTATGTTCAAAGGGTTGCTTGGAAAGAGTATGGAAGTTTACATAGATGACATGGTCGTAAAAAGTAAAACCAAGCAAGGGCATATAGAGGATTTGAGAGAAACTTTTGGAATCCTGAGGAAATACAAGTTAAAACTCAACGCCTCGAAATGTGCGTTCGGAGTCAACTCTGGAAAGTTCTTGGGCCATCTTGTAACCATAAGGGGGATTGAAGCGAACCCGGATCAGATAACTGCCTTGCAAGGGCTCCAGAGCCCCAAGACAACGAAAGAAGTCCAAAGGCTGACTGGAATGGCCGCAGCCCTCAACAGATTCATCAGCCGATCGAGTGACAAGTGCAGACCCTTCTTTCAGTTGTTGAAAAAGAGAGAAGGATTTGAATGGGGAGCAGAATGCGAGCAAGCTTTCCAGGACTTGAAGAAATATCTGGCTTCTGCCCAACTCTTATCAACCCCGGAACCAGGTGAGACCTTGGTTTTGTACCTGGCAGTTTCTGAGCATGCTGTAAGTGCGGTTCTGATAAGAAACAAGGGATCCGAACAGACCCCAGTTTATTATGTGAGTAAAACCCTTTTAGACGCAGAAATGAGATATCTGCCCCTTGAAAAATTGGTTCTTGCTTTGAGAACGGCCACAAGGAAGTTACCGCACTACTTCCAAAGCCACAAGGTAGTAGTTTATACCGAATATCCACTAAAATCTCTGCTACGAAGGGCAGACTTTTCGGGAAGAATCTCCACCTGGTCTGTCGAGTTAAGCCAGTACGACATTGATTATCAGCCGCGCACTGCAATCAAAGGCCAAGTGTTGGCTGATTTTGTGGCAGAGTTTTCTCCCGCGATAGCCCCCCAGCCTCCTATGAGAAAGGAGCAGCCAGCGAGGCCATCCACCAAGAAAGATGTGGCACTTATCGAACAGAACTCCACGGAATGGAAGTTATTTGTTGACGGCTCGGCGTGCAACTCCGGTTCTGGAGCTGGCATTGTCCTGTTCCCTCCCCAGGGAGTCATGATAGAACTCTCTGTTCAGCTGGGATTCAGTGCGTCGAATAATGTGGCGGAATACGAAGCGCTTCTCATCGGCCTTAAAAGCGCAAAGACTTTGAAGGCAAAAATAATCAGGATCTACTGTGACTCTCAGTTGGTGGTATGTCAACTGTCCGGGGAATATGAAGCCCGAAGTGAAAAGATGGCGACCTACGTGGAGGCAGCCAAGAGTTTGATTGATACCTTCGAGAAAGTATACATCGAGCAGATAAGCTCTGGACAGAATTCCCATGCAGATTCCCTAGCCTGGTTAGCTGCTGCTGTACCAACTGAGTTCAGAAGGAAGGTAGCAGTCGATTACCTCAGCGAGCCAAGCATAGGAAGGAGTGTGGAGATCCAATTGTGGAGTTCCTACGAGATGGGGCCTTTCGTTCTGATAAAAAGGAGGCCCACATAATCAGAACTAAGTCTGCCAGGTTCTGGCTGTCTCCCGAGGGAAAGCTTTACAGAAAGTCCTTCACTGGACCGTATTTGCTCTGCGTGCACCCCGATATGGTGCAGAAATTCCTCCGTGAGATTCATGAAGGAACATGTGGAAGTCATGCCGGAGGTAGGTCCATTGCCCACCGAGCAATCACCCAGGGATACTGGTGGCCCCATATGCAAGAAGATGCTAAGGTCTATGTCAAGATATGCGAGAAGTGCCAGAAATTTTCCCCGATGATAAGGACGCCAGCCGAGGATCTGGTGCCATTAACTAGCCCTTGGCCATTTGCACAATGGGGAATGGACATCGTAGGTCCACTTCACAAGGCAACTGGGAATCGAAAGTTCCTCTTGGTAGCAACAGATTACTTTACAAAGTGGATTGAAGCTGAGCCTCTGGCTAAGATTACTGAGCCTATGATAGAGAGGTTTGTCTGGAAGAGTATCATTACTCGGTTTGGGGTCCCATATTCTTTGATTACTGACAATGGGTCACAATTCCAAAAAAAGTTCAAGTCTTTTTGTGCCCAGTATGGAATAAGAAATTATTATTCAACCCCTGCTTATGCTCAGAGTAATGGGCAAGTAGAGGCATCCAATAAAACCATTCTGGATGGGATCAAGAAGAGGCTGGATAAAGCAAAGGGCAAGTGGCCTGACGAGTTGCCACTGGTATTGTGGGCGCACCGAACAACGCCTAGGAGGTCTCTGAGGTCTACGGGAGAGACCCCTATTCTTTGGCTTATGGAACAGAGGCAGTCATTCCATTGGAAGTTGGCCTTCCTACCAACAGAACTGCTTTGGTCGAAAGTGGGGGAAATGACAGGGCTCTTGAAATTGAGATCGACCTTGCCGAGGAAAGGAGAGAGAGAGCCCTGGTGCATTTGGCCTCCTATCAGGAACAGTTGATGAAGAACTACAACAAACATGTCCACCCACGAGAGTTCGGTGTTGGAGACCTTGTGCTCCGCAAAGTGCTTGGCAACACCAAGGTTGCCAACGAGGGCAAGTTAGGTGCTAATTGGGAAGGCCCATACCGAGTCACTGAGATTATGGGCATCGGGGCCTATCGTCTGGCAGATTTGGACGAGAACCCAATGCCACGGCCCTGGAATATCCACAACTTGAGGAAGTTCTTTGTTTGAAAGACTTCAGTTTGCTTTTCACTCTGTTATAGGATTATGTGATTCTGTGGGAATTATGAATAAAATTCCCTTGTGTTTCCTTTTTAGTTGCATGGGGTACGCGTAACGACCCCCTGAGTTTCCAGGATTATGAATAAAATCACGTTTTTTGCAATATATTGACTTTTTCAGAAATTCTATTTTACTTATGGATTGTTTCGATCTATAAATAGGAATAATGGCCTTCCAACCCTTTTCTTCGTATTGGGGAGCAGGGAATGAGTACGAATACACGTTTCAATTATCTATGCATGAAAAAGCTTTAAACCACGAGAGTACGAGATACTCAAGAATATATACGAATATAAAATTCACAAGTACGAAACACTTGTATTGAAATTCCCAAGTACGAAACACTTAATACTTGTACTAATTTACCAAGTCCGAAACACTTGGGTTTGCATACGAGAAAATGCAAATCGTAGAATTACCAAGTCTGAAACACTTGGGTATAAAGGTACGTGATACTCAATATTATACAAGTACGAATACACTTAGTATGTGAAAACTTATTCAAGTATGTGAAACTTGCTAAGTACGAAATACTTGACAAGAAGCATAACGAAATTATGTTTCATACATATTTTTTCTAAATACGAGAGATTTAGACACACTAAGCACGAAAAACTTAGTAACAGCCTAAGCAATATCTAGACAGGCATATGATCACATGCATTCAAAAGCAGATAAAGTTATGGCCAAGAAAGGCCGAACAAAATGACAAAGGCCTCGAAATGGCCACAAACAATAATGTATTTTTCCACACAGAGCCGAATACCTGTGTTACCAAAAGTTTGATTGTACCAATGCCACGCAGGGCCAAAAGATTACGGTCGCGCAGGACCAACCAAAATTATGCCAAACTATTTGGTGAGATTAAAAGATGACTTACTAGAGTCAGTCCAAATTTTGGACCTCGGGATTCTCAATTAAGACCTCAGTGGTTGTTCCAGTGTTGATGTTGCCATCAGCGGTTGGCTCCTCCAAGTCACTTGGACGAATTGTTGATGTCTGCACATTAGCTTCCTCGAGTTGAGCATCACGCCGTTCAGTCTGAACCTCCTGCGTCTCCATCTCGATATTCTCATCAGCATCTGCAAAATCGTCAATCCGCTGATCCACATCATCCGCCAAGGTCTCGTCTGGCACTTGAGGCGCGGCTGCACGGCGGCTTGGCAGGTCGTTTTCCACCCATAAGGGGCAATCGTCTGCAGCTCCAATCTTGACTAGGCAAGCCTCCCAGCCGGTTGCCCAGATCTGGTCCTGAATGGCTGGCATCTGACCCACGTAGTCTGCAGTAGCAACATCGAATCCCTTCTCATATCCAGCTTCAAAGGCTTCCTTCTTAGTAGTATCAATCTCAGCCAAAGCTTGTTTGAGATTGTCTTCAGCAGTCTCCATCCTCTGTTTTGCATCATTATAGTCAATCTTGGCGTTATCTCTCTCACTCTCCAGCCTAGTCACTGTACGGAGTAATCTGCTGTTGTTGTTTAGCAGATCGTTCCATTCAGCCTCCACTTCTTGCAGCTTTTGGCCAAGAGTGACCATTTTTTGAATAAACTGCAGCAAACAAAGTGCAGAATGAAAATCCAAGGTCAAGTATATGTTTGAACCAAGATTGCAAGTCACGAGATAACTGAACATACCTTTATGCCACTGACGAGTCCAGTGGACAGCACCCGGTCTGATGGAGATGTGGACTCCTTTTGCATTTCAACAGGTAGAAGCAGAGCTTGTGCAAGGGGCATTGCCGTCTCCGAAGAGCTGGCACTATCCCCGATATGCACGGCCCTGTCACCTCTGGTGAGAACAGGAGCCCAGATTTGAGGAGGAGGCTGGGTGCTGACAGACTGAGGTTGGGTAAGCGTTGCACCAGCTTGAGCTGTTGCATATTCAGAGGATTGGTTTCGGGTACATTTGTCCCGGTGTGTATCCCCGGCCTCCAGAGAAGCATCTTGTTCCCTTGGGGAAGAGGATGCTCGAATGGAGCCCCCTCTGGTGGGCCTAGGCGGGGGCGGAGCCTGGCAAGTTGATGCCACCCGGCCAGCGGCACCGCGGCCACGAGAAGAAACAGTAAGAAGAGTGCTCAAATTTACCGTCTGACGCGACGTCATTGCGGAGTTCGGGGGTGAAGGAGAATACCCTTGTGATGACGATTGGCTGGTGTCTTTATCAGGAATTGATTGTTCGGCACGAGGTTGTGAGGATCTTTGGAGTACCAAGCGGGGTAAGGGGATCCCTTCTGAGATGGGCACTTCTCCTGGCTGCTCGGCTACGGTAACCCCCGAACTGCGTTTCTGACTCCTTGTCTGGGGAGCCGCAGAAGTAGAAGCACCGTCTGTGCTTGGGGTGGATAATCTTCTGTCAATAAACCCCTTGTAAGCAGGGTCGTATACTAGCAGTACGTTGGCGTCACGACCTCGCCCTGCGGTTCGCGTGCCCGGCACCCCCTTGTATTTCAAAACCTTGTTTATGTCCTCTGTGTGGACATAACTCGGTTCTCTGCTTGGCCTCTTGTTTGCATTTGTTGCTGTAAAACAAAACGAAGGAAAGAATTATGCAAAGGATAACAAAAACTGAAGCTTGGAAGTACTGAAAGTAGAAGGGAAAAAAAATTTTGGGAGCATACGTGGGTGGCCCCACACGTGGGGGCAATGAAAGCCCACCACCTGGCCGTCTTCCCCTTGTGGCTCAAATGCTCCAGTGACGTATAGAAAGTCAATCTCGTGATCCCGAGCAGAGTCTGGAAGATTTAGCACGAAACGCTTGTCTACCTTCCTAACCTTGAAATAATAGGTATTGTACTCACGATTGAGCACAATGCTATACCACCATTGTAATTCCCAAAGTCCTAGCTGTGTCCCCAGAATTTCGTTTAAGGCTACCATTCCCATAATGAGCCTAAAAACATTGGAAGAAACTTGCATGGGGGAAGCCTATACCAGTTAAGGACTCGACGGAGTAACGGGTCAAGGGGTAATCGGACTCCGCCCTCGACTATAGCTACGATTAGGATGCATGTTCTATCCCATGAACCGCCATCCCTATCTGCACCTAAAGGGGCGAGTTCAAGCCCTACATTGTCAGGAACATGATATTCGGTCCTAAAGACGGCCATGGCAGCGGGGGTTTCGCAAAGTTTCCTAAACTTGCCAGGTTTAAGCTCACTATTACCTTCGTCTGCCATAGATATATACGATCGCCCTTCGAACATGATCTTCATTTCGTTTTCAAATATTCATCACAGCCACACACACATATACACACACAAAGGTTTTGGCCTCTGTTTGCGTGGAACCCAAGAGAAGCCCAAATTTTGAACCGAAGAAACCCTAGTACGCGTGAAAACGAAGATGGGGGTGAAAATGAAGACCCCTCAAATTTTGGTTCCCAAACACCGGCTTAACAGTGAGTCCCACCCCATTTACCCCCTCTTATATTTCCCCGTCTTTTTACTGCATCCAAACATGACCTTAATATGGCAGTCCCAATATTACTTCCTTAATAGGATTCTGACTTTGACTTCACATAAAATACTCCCTGCCTTTAGCTTTAATAGGAGCATGACAAAAGGCCGCCGGTTTGCTCGTGCAAAACCATTTTGCTTGACTAGCTACCGCATTAAAAAATATGGCTAACCACAGATTTACAATTTCTTGTCACTGCTTGGGATCCTATTTAGTTCGAATTTTTAGTGGTAGCAAGTTTTTAAAAATTTGTTATGATCACGCTTACCATATTGTATGAGTTTTGTGGGGTGGTGGTTTCTTGCTACAACTTCTCGGGAACAGCTCCACCCTTCTCCAAGGGGTACCTGCAGCAAGGCGTGAGGCGGTGGGCCGCCTCTCGCCCCTCCGAAGAGCAAGTCAGTAAACAGGAGAGAGGAGAGCGTATTGTGAGTGCGTTAGATCACGTACCTTTCTTCAAGTTTATCCTTCTCCTTATATAGGCCATGTACTTGCTCGCCAAGCCAAGGGGTACAATGACGCCACCCACATGCATTTGACGTCACTTGGTAACCGTTTCTCTTCTAGAACATTCCATCATCTTCTGGAAACAGGAGACGGTTCACTTCTAATGGTCTCTCCCCGGGTCACCCGACCTGACCCATGTAAACCGACCCGAAGTCTCGGCCCATGGTCCGTAACTGGGCCGCCCACACCGGTGAGCCCGCTTTTCGAACCGGTTCACCTCCGTTCGGCCTTCCTTGGTTGTGGGCTGAGCCCACCCTGCTTCACCTAAGTCGGGCTAAGGAGACCTCTCTTGAGCGTCCTACATTCCGCTCCTCTTGGACCTACGCGGGCCTTTTTCATTATTCGGCCCACCACAATAGCCCCTCAGCTCCTTGCATTCTGGGAATGGGAAGAGCTGACCCAAAGCCCAGGCCGACCCAAACATTCAAGACCGAATCAAAGCTTGTTGTTTAGGTAGACCGAACAAAATTTGAAAAGACAACTGTCAATGAATCGTACGATGGACGCTTCGTCTGACAACCCATTGTCTCATGCCACGTGTCAACGTCGTATTGGCCTAAAATGACGCCGCCGCTTTGTTTCCCGCGTGCACGCATTTCAAAAACTTTCCCACCCGTCCTCTTATAAATAGGTGAGTCCTTAGGGGAAAAGGTTTACACCCTCCTTCCATTCTCTCGAAAACCTCTCCAGAGCGTGCAGCAGTTCCTTCTGATCGTTCCAGCGTTTTCAAATCAACATTCGCCGTCACTATGTAAGTATTTCGAAATCCCTTTTTGCTGGTTCACGAATTCTTTGCTTTTAATTTCTAAACTTTGGGCTCCGACGCCCTTGTCCTTTACTTTTCTTAAAAAGTTGGGTACAACTACAATATTTCGTCATGTATTAGACCGGATATTCCTCATTATAAACCAGAGATTCGAGAACATAAACCGAACGTCCCACACACTGACCCTTTATTCGAGTAGTTTATGGCCGAACACCCGAGAGTAAAACCGAATGTCCTATCCTTACAGACCGAACGTACTTCTGAGGTTGTAGCTAACCACTCCATCGTTGGCTATCCTTTTAGGTCTTTCTCGAAGGCCGACGACTACGAGTCTGCTACAACCGATGAAGAAGACATGATTTGGGACTACGACACATTGGGGCGGGAGGATGATGATGACGATGATCTCGACGCCGGGCTTCTGGATGCGGCGTTGGGGCCTTCTGTGGTTGATGTAGACACCCACTTTCACATAGACATTGATGATGCCGGCCCCGAAGATAGCTTAGGGGAGGACACTGAAACCGAAGAAAACCTCGGGACCGAGGTCTCGGGAAAACGTCCTTCGGTGCGTCGCCCAACAAGGGCACGCCGAGCCAACTATAGGGCTCACTTTCAAACCGCCGAAGCTCTAGCCGAGTTTAGGGAGACGTACCGAATCCCTCACGATGTAACCCTTCAACTAGCTCCCCTCGGGGTTGAAGCTAACCCGACCCCAGCCGAGGTCGTCATCCCACTAGCCGGGATTTGTATCGGGGGAATTTCCTTTCCCTTTCCTCGGTTTGTTCGGGGATTTCTTAATGTATTGAACATCACAACCACCCAACTCTCGGTTAACACATACCGAGTAATCTTCGGGGTAGCCGAGCTGATTCGGCGACACAATCTTGAGTTCCGGCTTGAGGATTTCTTCGGGGTCTACTTCGTTGGCCAGAACGCACACTCCAAAAAGTGCTACCTCTCCTGCCGGAAGAAGAAACATCCTCTGATTCTTGAGCTCCCTGATAAAGATGACACCAAGGATTACGTGATTGTCGGAGGAAACTGGGAGTTCGGTCCTGGCGAAACTGACCGAACATCGGTGCCTCGAGCCGAATGCGATGCGTGCAGTAGGAACCATCTCTTATCTTTAAATACCGACTCTGTACTGCTCCTTTTATTTCTTTTTAAATGACTACTGTAACTCGTGATTCTCTGGCAGACGTAGCGGTTGTTGATCGGCTGAAGGCCGGAGCAAATCAGCAGAGGGAGAATAAGCTTCTAGCCTGCCCTATACGCAACGCGTCGAAGCTTCTAGGATACATTCCTACATAAAACACAACATTAGCCGCTAGGAAGAAGAGCCGAACCGAGCGTGCAAGAAAGATTGCCGAGGCCGGGACATCAACGCAAGAACCGGACACCAACCGGCCGTTGCGTGGATTTGAACGCCTTCCCCTCGACCGAGACACACCGGACCCCTTTTCAGAAGGCAGCACCGAAATGCCCAGAGCTCCCTTCACTCCAGTGGACCTTGAGGCCGTCGTGAACCCAGGGGATGCTTCCAAAGCAGCAGCCCCGGTCAGCAAGGAGACCAAAACGGTTCAAAACACACGAAAGCGCCAGCGTCCAGACACCGAAGGTGGAGGCTCGGCGGACGGTTCGCATACCAACGTTCCTGAAGCACAGGCTGGGGCCTCTCCTCCCTCGGACAGGCGTCGGCTGAGAATCCGGCTTAGAATCCGGCCATGTCCTTCTCTGGCTTCCAGATTCGCCGAGGCCACAGCGTCCGTGACAACCCGAAGGTGGCCTATGCCTTCCTGAGTGGAACTCTCCTTCCCCGGGATGCCCAGGAGCTCTCGAAGGATCTCGAAGCTTCCTTAGCTTCGGCGTGCCAACTCCATATTCAGGTACCGGTTAAAGATTTTATATTCAAGCTTCGATTTTTATAAACCCTGTATAATTCATCTTGTATTGCCCGACAGACTTCCCAACATCTGGCCGCAGTTCGGGATCACTTGTCCGAGCGCAATAAGCAAGTGAACAAGCTGATCAAGACGAGTGACGAACACCGAGCCAAATGCCGAAAAGTTGAAGACCGAGGTGGCGAAGTACAAGAAGGAATAGAGGTGTCAAACGAGTGGATCGTGTCGTGTCATGTCAAAAAATTTCCGTGTCGGGTCGGGTCGGGTCGAATCTAACCGTGTCCACTTCCGTGTCCGTGTCATACCGTGCCGTGTCAACCGTGTCGTTTTCTTTATCGGGTCATGCCGTGTCGTGTCCATTTACTAAATCGGGTCGTGTTCGTGTCGTGCCGATTGCAATCGGGTCGTGCCGTGCCGGCCCATTTTCTTAATTTGATCGTGTCGGATCATGGTCGTGCCTTATTGAAATCGGGTCGTTCCGAGCTTTCGTGACTTGCCGATAGAATTCGTGTCGGATTGGGTCATGCCTTATTTAAAACGGATCGCGTCGTGCTATCGTGCCGTGCCTTTATAATTCGTGTCGGGAGTCGGGTCGGGTCGTGCCTTAATTAAAGCGGGTGTAGAGGTATCAAATGGGCGGGTCGTGCCGTGCCTTTTTTCGGTTCGTGTCGTGCCATGCCGGCCCTTAATCTTGTGTCGTGTCGTGCCAGCCCCTTAATCGTGTGTCGTGTCGTGCCGTGCCATGTTGTGCCATCGATTTTTGTATACACATCACCAACCGGCAACCGATTTTCGTCTAAAAAAAAATCTTCCCAAAAAACACCCATTCGGTTGCCTCCCAGTCCAAGGACATGTTTCTTCAAATAAACAGCTAACAGACTAACAAACTAACAGACTGGAGGGGCTAGGCCGCCACCTCAACTCAGCAAACAGAATATGCGAGGGGTTATGCCACCACCTCGGCTAAGCAATGCAATCAAATAAAACTAACTATACTAACTAAAAACAAAATCAATATTTAGCCTGGCTTCGTTACACCTCAGGTTTGGCATAAGACCTGGTTAGAGGTATCCACCAAGCTAAATACGAGCTACTAACACGTAAACCGTTAATCATAATTAATAAAACAAAAAACAGGCATTCAAATGCCAATATCAGCAAAACCATTCGAGAAAAGAAGACAGAATCCACATCAGTAATACCTACCTTAACTGATCCAATCAAGTCCTAGACGAATGCCCTGCATCTGATCCATTTGCAGATGAACTATCGCTATCAGAATCTGCAAGTACAATATCAGCTTCAATCAATAAACGACTGTACAATCAACCAATAAATGGCAAATTTAAATGAACACTGAAGCAAAATAGTCTTTACTACAACATACAACAAAATAAGCTTATTCCAACAACAAAAAAAAAAATCCTTTACCACTTGAAGAAGAATCGGAGTCGCTACTAGAACTGCTTGAACTACTTGACCCACTACCAACATCCCCTAGCCTTTCTCCCTGAGCAGGAGAAGTAGCAGCATTCTTTTCATCTGCTAAAATTCCAGAGGAATAAAAAAGACATTAGCACAAAACAAATAGAATTTAATTTAAGACCAGCATGAAGTAATCCTCCTGTTTCCCGCCCTCACCTATTTTAGATTCTTTCTGTGCATCCACGCTGCCTGGAGCTGGATTCTGCAATCAATCAAGATGAATCTCTAATTAGTCAACTGCACTTTAACTAATATGGAGTAAAAAGTTACTCCACAAAATTACAATGAAAGACATTACCGTTGGTGGGACAGCAGGTGTAGCTTCTGCTCTTTGTTGAAGAGCAAGTTCAGCCTTCCTTTTGTTCTTGCTCAAACACTTCTTGTAATTGGTCACAAACCTATCAAGTTCCCAAAGTGGCTCCCATTATAGTTATACAGCAACAATAATAAGGTTAAAACAATTAACAAAAGCCCTAATTTCTTGTTACTAATTTCAGAAATTAGCAACAAAAGCCCCAATTTCGTAACCCTAATTTCAGAAATTAGTAACAATTAACACTTTTGACAGAATTAAGGTTCAGATCCTCCAACCCCGTCCTTATAATGGGCACATGAGCCACCAATATATCATCACTCAAATGGGCCTAAATCGCGAGCCTTGCGTGCAAAAGACTGTCTAGTATGATCTATCAGTGATGCAATAAAAATTCGAGCGTGCTCAAATGAAACACAAGACCACACCAGCACCGCCGCAACCACCATCTTCGAAATTCCGTCTCACATCACGTGCGACATTGTATCTCAACTCCCTCTCAAGTCAATCTTCAAGTGCAAGCGAGAGAGAGAGAGTGTGTGAGAGTCTGAGAGACCCCTTATGTGCTGCAAACTCTTGTGGAGCCAGTCCCAGGAATTGATCGAGGTGCGTGTAAGCTAGCTCAGACAGTGCGAGTTATCAAAAGAAAAGTATCAATCTCTGCCTTCGTATAAATAACCAAGGTACTTAGTTTCTGCTCACTACGACCCCTAGTTCCGGGTTTCGCTAAAGCTGTATCATGTATTCTGTTCAAATAATACTTATCTCGCAAATTAAACATGCTAAATCAACCCAAATTTTCAAACTATCAGTAATTAGACATGTATTTCTCCAGGAAGCACCAAACTCGGTTTTAAATTAGTCTCCTTTTTTTTTTTTTCCCCAAATCCATCAACCAATTCAAGCACAAATAACACCTAAAACGTATGTATACACAAACCCTAGATCATGTAGAACGAGATATATTAAAGCCCGGATCAAACAAGACAGATACCACAAATCAAAAATTCCAAATTGAGAGAGATTTTTGAAGTCTCATTGAGCATACCATGCGAACGGACGGCGGAGTCGCCGGAGTGTGATCAGCTACCTCGGCTTCGTAGTGTATCGGGCTCGAGAGTTGAACACGAGCGAAGTAGTTGAGCGATCGATCTGTCTATTCGGTGAGAGGACAGAGAGACGTTGAGAGAGACAGGGTCGAGTGAGACAGAGAGATGTTGAGAGGAGTCTGAGACTGAGAGAGTAACTGAGAGTTCGAGAGAGGTCGGAGGAGAATGAGATGTCTGCTAGGGCATCTCATTCCTTTTATATGATCTGTGTGATCATGTGCATACGAGACACCATATGGATGTTCGCCTTATCGAAATTACAGTGCACGAAAATGGTTTCCGGAGAAAATACCTAATAAAATCAAAAGAATTTGAATAATTTTGTCATTTGAACGATTCAGATCATTCATACATGTTAATCATGTGTTCATTAAAGAGTTGATCGGATGAGAAATAGCATTTTCGTAATAAAGTAGCAGTGCGATGGAAGGGTTTCTTATACCCGATCGAGCCCAAATTTTGAAAGTATTGTTTATTATACAAGCACAACAACATCAACGATATGGATCGTTGTTATTGTGTATTGGCATTATGGTTACTTTATATTGAATAAATGCAATACGTTTGGTTTATAAAATTTGCATCCCGATGAGGGCGCTACATAAACTCAATCAATACAATTTTTTACACGAATGATGTAATCAACATGCGTGATCAAATCAACGGTCTCGATCGTCGTAATTTTGTCGCGGTCTGATGGCTACTGTATATTCAACTATAGCACAAGATATAGTTTCATTTAGAATAAGTTAAACGTATAGATTCTAATACTTATTATTGATTTTTTTTAACAACGATCAATCTGAACCGTTGATTTGATTATGGATATTGATTACATCATTCACGTAAAAAATTGAGCCGATCGATTTTACTTAGTGCCTTCATCGGGATGTAATTAATATTAAACCGAATCTCGTGCATTTATTCAATGTATAGTGACTAAACTACCAATAAAAGATCACGACGATCCATATCGTTGATGTTGTTGTGCTTGTTTAATTAATGATTTGTACAAATTTTTGGCTCGATCAGCTATAAGAAACCCCTTTATCGCAATTGCAAAAAAGTTAGAAAAATATAATTTTTTTTATTGAAAATTGCTTGAATCATGCCCTTTGCAGTAATTTTTTCCCCAATTTCTTATGTAGCCCTTGGAAAGCACCTTTTAAAAACTTTCAACGGTCCCGATCATCAAAATTCAATCACGAACCATGAGAATTAGAGAATCAATATCATGCACGGAGCGAGATCTCTTTGAAATTTCAATATGTTTGACTTTAAATACATTTTAAACACATTAAAATCTCATTTAATAAAATTATTTCAAAATTTTAAATTTATTGTAATAAATTTAATGGTTTAATTTTTAATAAAATTAATTATTATTTTTTAATATGTCACTATTTATTTTTAAATACGAAAATTCATTTTTAATTCCTTCTACAATTAATTAGTCAAAATTTTCTTCAACAAAATTAAAATTATATTTTTTATCACTTTTTTTTTAAATTTCATTTAATCAAATTATTTTTTCCGTTGTCAAATTATTTTGAAAATAATAAGAGGGAGGCTGTATTTAAAAAATACAATTTTTTTTGTTGTAATCGTTCAATTCATTCTTACAAGTTACAAGTGCTTGATCCAGTTTAATGTGTGCATTGATAAGTGTGTGTTTGGTGGCGAATGTTTTCTTCTATTTTTTGGAAATTTGGTTTAATCAAATTATTTTCAAAAATTTATTAATAAAATGAACCCATTTTGTTTTTTAAAAATCATCTATGGTAAAATTTGATGAGAAATTCAATAGGATTTAGGAATAAATAGCTACTCCTTCATTTATTAAACACATAATCGAGTGATCGACGTCGTCAAACCATTTTTTACATGACTTGCATGTTGCAAATGACGGCTTTGATAATTTGATTTTTTATATCTTATTAAAATTAATTGTTTAGTAACATTATTTTTGAAATTATTTTTATAACATTATTTTTTATTTTCTATATCTTGCTATTTATTTTTAAAATATTACTAAATTTCATCATCATTTTTCTTGAAATTTCATTTAATAAAGGCTCGTAACCGTGCCGTGCCGTGCCCGTGTCCCGTGCCGTGTTGTGCCCGTGCCCGTGTCGTGTCGTGCCCGTGCCCGTGTCGTGCCCCGTGTCGTGTCGTGCCCGTGCCGTGTCGTGCAACACAATCGTGCCGTGCCCGTGTCGTGTCTGCTCATTACCGTGCCCGTGTCGTGTCTGCTCAACCGTATCGTGTCCGTGTCGTGCCGGCTCAGGCTCGTGCCGTGTCGTGCCGTGTCGAGATCATACTCGAACCGTGTCGAGTCCGTGTCGTGTATCCTTACTTTCGTGTCCGTGTCCGTGCCGTGTCACGTGTCAGCAAATACCGTGTTGTGTCCGTGTCGTGTCCGCTCGTTTTCGTGTTCGTGCCGTGTCCGTGCCCAACTATACCGTGTCCGTATCGTGTCGTGTCCGGCCATACCGTATCTTTTTCGTGTCCCGTGTCACACCGTGTCCGTGTCAAACTGGTCGTGTCGTGGGTCGACACGACCCGTTTGACACCTCTAAGAAGGAAGCCGCCAATGCCAACACCGTATCTCTGGCTCTCAAGCAGAAGCTGGAAGACTTAAAGGCCGATGAAAAGAAGATGATAGATGCTGCAGACGAGAAGGGCTTTAATGAAGGAACAGCCGAAGCTACGCAGCACTATCAGAAGCAGGTTGTGGGGATTCAAGACAAAGCCTGCGGGGTCGGCTTCATCCTAGGGCTGAAAGCGGCCGGAGTCCCAGAAACCTCTGAGCTCTACAAGGCACTGCCCCGTTATCCGAGATAGTCATCGGCCCTCAGCGCTCCTACACCAGAAACTACAAAGGTGACTGAGAACGTTGAAAAGCCCGACTCAACAACCGGAGATGCAGTACCGAAGCCTTAGGGTTTTAATCTTTGCTTTTTGACTATTGGAAAACTTGTGCCGAATATTTTGTAATATTGTTTTGTTGGCCGGTGTCAGACTATCGGCTTACACCGTGCCACTTAGGCCTGTACCGATTTTAAGTACTTTCAATTTCGTTTTAAGCACTTTAATTTTATTTATGCTTGGTTCGTAATTCTGTACGATCATTTCGAGCGCCGAGCCCCTGACGAGCCCCCACTTCAGGCGCAGAACTTCATTACTGGGCTCGAAGTACACAGCAGGCCGGAGTCCCGGAGTTTGTCCGAACTAGTTACAAACCGGAGCAGACATGGGTCGACCTTAGCAATCGAAAACTTTTTTAATTAATTAATTAAGCAAACAGGCCGAAGCCACGAAAGGTCGGCCATAACACCGAACAAACATATAATTAATTAATTAAGGAGACAGGCCGAAGCTACGAAATGTCGGCCATTCCGCCAAAACAAATATTAATTAATTAATTATTAAGGAAACAGGCCGAAGCCACAAAAGGTCGGCCATTCCACCAAACAAACAGTAATTAATTAATTAGTAAGGAAACAGGCCGAAGCCACGAAAGGTCGGCCATTCCACCGAACAAACAGTAATTAATTAATTAGTAAGGAAACAGGTCGAAGCCACGAAAGGTCGGCCATTCCACCGAACAAACATTAATTAATTAATTAATTATTAAGGAAACAGGCCGAAGCCACGAAAGGTTGGCCATTCCTCCGAACAAACATTAATTAATTAATTAAGTAGACAGGCCGAAGCCACGAAAGGTCGGCCATTCCGCCAAACAAACATTAATTAATTAATTATTAAGGAAACAGGCCGAAGCCACGAAAGGTCGGCCATTCCACCGAACAAACATTAATTAATTAATTATTAAGGAAACAGGCCGAAGCCACGAAAGGTCGGCCATACCACCGAACACTGGAATGAGAGATGGGGATGAAATCAGTAATAAGAAAACCGAACCATTTTATTTAATACCGCTCGGCCAAAAGTGCCGAAGCTCGGAAAACGTAATAGGACGGTGTCGGGCAAAAGTTCCAGACACTTTGAACACGGGGAGGCCAAAAGTGCCAAACCTGGATTAAACAAACAAGGAGGACCGAAAGTGTCCAACCGAACAAGAAACAAACATATTGGGGGGCCGAAAGTGCCTAACCCTTAAATACATTACTAGTCTATTACATATACGCCTTTCGAAGGTTGTTTGCATTCCAGGCCCGGGGTACGACGTTACCGGTTTTATCAATTAGTCGGTAGGAGTTAGTTCCAGCTATCTTCGTCACCTGGTACGGGCCTTCCCAATTGGAGTGTAGCTTCTTCTTCTTGCCACCGCAAACCTTTCGCATGACCCAATCACCGATAATGAACGTGGGCGAACTGCTCGGTTGTAGCCCCGTTCCAGCTCCTGCTGGTACTTAGCGATCTTGATTCGGGCCAGGTCCCTTCGGCCCTCGGTGAGGTCGAGCTCCTTCGTGGTAGTGTCGGTATAGGTTGTGGAGTCAAAATCCTTTGTTCGCTGAGTAGGTAAATCAATCTCGGTTGGGATGACTGCCTCCATGCCGAAGGCCATAGCATACGGAGTTTGGCCTGTAGCTCGGCGTGGTGTAGTCCGGTACGCCCAGAGGACGTGATAAAGCTCCTCAGCCCATTTTCCCTTTTTCGCGCGGAGGCGACGCTTGATACCGTTAGTCACGGTCTTGTTAGATGACTCGGCTTGTCCATTGCTCTTTGGGTAATGGGGAGTTGCCTTCAGGAGCAAGATACCGTGTTCGTCACAGAACGCTGAAAATACACTGCCGACGAACTGGCTGCCGTTATCCACGATTATGGCATGGGGGGCACCGAACCTTGATACGATGTTGCGCCAGCCGAATCTCTTGACGTCCGTGTCTTCGATTGTGACGAGAGGCTCGGCCTCAACCCACTTTGTGAAATAGTCGATGGCGGTGATCAAAAATTTGAAGCCCCCAGGGGCTGTAGTGAGAGGACCGACGATGTCGAGCCCCCACTGGGTAAAGGGCCACGAGCTCTTCAAAGGTTGGAGGGGGGCGGCGGGCTGGTGGATGTTCGGTGCGAACTGCTGGCAACTCATACAGTGTTTCGCGTACTTGGTAGCGTCGGCTTCCATGGTTGGCCACCAATAGCCCTGAGTCAGTGCTCGGTGGGCGAGAGATCGTCCACCGGTATGCATTCCGCAACTTCCTTCGTGAAGTTCACGTAGCAGTTCTCGTGTTTGTTCGGGGTGGACTACTTTTAGGTACGGGCCGCCAAAGGATCGACGGTAGAGTTCACCGTCGGCGGACAACCAAAATCGGGCCGACTTGTGCATGATGCGGTGTGCCTCCCGGCGATTAGGGGGTAGAGTGCCGCCGCGAAGATACTGAATTGTTTCGTCCATCCAGCTCGGACCGTAGAAAGTCAAGATGATCGGAGAGGCACGGCTTGGTTCGATAGAAGGGGCTGCGAGTTCCTCGATGGAGATAGTCCGAGGGCCACCCTCGGCACAGGCGGAAGCTAAGGAAGCCAAGGAGTCAGCATGCGAGTTCTTTTCTCGGCCAATCTGAACGATCCTTGTGCTGTGAAATCCCCGGAGGAGTTCAGTTGCTGCGGCCACATACTTAGTCATTCGGTCATCTCTTGTTTCGTACTCTCCGGTGACCTGAAGGACTACCAGCTGTGAATCGCTGTAGACGACCAGGTCTTGGATGCCGATAACGCCGGCCATTTTTAAACCGGCTAGAAGTGCCTCATATTCGGCTTCGTTGTTAGAAGCCCGGAAGTTCAAGGTTATGGCATGCTCATGAATAGTCCCGCTTGGTGAAATGAGGACGACGCCCGCTCCGGACCCTCGACTATTTGATGCTCCATCCACGAATAACTGCCAAGTGTTCCCAACAAGTAGACGCCAAGGCTCGGCATTCTCATTCTCTGGTTCATCCTTTGTATGGCTCGGTCCGGCGCCTGTCCGATCAACAATTGGAGAGAATTCAGCGATGAAGTCGGCCAGCGCTTGTCCTTTGATGGCGGTTCTTGGTTGAAACTCGATGTGGAAGTTGGCAAGCTCCACCGCCCATTTCGAGATACGGTTAGATAGATCAGCCCGGCGTAGAAGGGTTTTGATCGAATGCTCGGTGAGAACGATAATGACATGGCTCTGGAAATAATGGACGAGCTTTCGAGATGCGGTGACCAGAGCTAGTACGAGCTTTTCAAGTGGGAGATACCTTGTTTCGGCGTCAGTAAGGGTCCGACTTGTGTAGTATATGGGCTGCTGCTCTAAACCATCCTGACGAACAAGCACCGAGTTGACGGAGTTAGCCTAGACCGAGAGGTACAAGTACAAATCTTCACCGTCAATAGGATTCGTGAGCAGGGGAGGGGACTGAAGATAGGATTTGAGGTCCTCGAAAGCCATGCTGCACTCGTTGGTCCAAACAAAGTTTTGGCGGCAGCCTTTTAACGCGTTGAAAAACGGTCGGCATTTGTCAGAGGAACGGCTAACGAAACGATTCAAGGCAACGACCATGCCGGTGAGTTTCTGGACGTCCTTGACTCGGGAGGGAGGGACGAGGCTTTGGATTGCCGAGATCTGAACAGGGTCGGCCTCTATTCCTCTTCGGGTCACCAAGTGACCAAGGAATTTACCGGACCCGACCCCGAACGCACACTTCTCGGCGTTTAAGTGAAGCCTATGGTGAATAAGGATACGGAACATCTCGCGAAGGTCTTCGAGATGGTCGCACGACTCCCGGCTTTTTACCACCAAATCATCTATATAAGCTTCCATAGTGACGCCGAGCTGTGCTTCGAACATCTTGAAGATTGCCCTTTGAAAAGTTGGGCCGGCATTCTTCAGACCGAAAGGCATAACCAAATAGCAAAATATTCCCTTCGGTGTAATAAATGCAGTCTTTTCCTGATCTGGTCCGTACATTGCGATTTGGTGATAGCCCCTGTATGCGTCCATAAAGCTTAGTCGGGCGTGTCCGGCGACGGCATCGACTAACTGATCTATCTTCGGCAGGGGGAAACAATCCTTGGGACAGGCGTCGTTGAGGTTGGTGTAGTCCACACAGACTCGCCACTTCCCGTTTTTCTTCTTAACGACAACCGTGTTTGCCAACCATGTTGGGTATTGAACTTCCTTAATTGCTCCGGCCTCCAGTAGTCGGTCAACTTCTTCGACGACAGCGTCGGCGTGGGAAACTGCAGAACGCCGAGCTCTTTGAACCACCGGCCGAGCGTTCTTGTCTACATTCAATCGATGGCTGATGAATGTTGGGTCTACCCCGGGCATTTCTTGCAGGGTCCAAGCAAACGCTTCGATATTCTGTCAGAGAAGGGTCAGTATGTCCCTTCGCTCGTTCTCAGATAAACCGGAACCAATCAGGAAGTACCGATCAGAACCTTCGGTGACTGGTACTGTGATCAGTTCCTCTACAGCCTTTTCGGTTACGAGCTTGCCTTCTTCAATCTCGGGCTGCTCAATGATTTGAACCTCCGAGGGCAGTTATTACCACTAATTGAGATATTATTTGTCTAGACCAGTTTTTACCCTAATGTCCCTATATAGTTACCGTAATGGGCCGCCACCGCCACTTGTCTTTTCATTGTACAAAAACCTAATCATACTTACCACCATAATTGTGGATCTATTACTTTGGTGCAATTATCTCATTGAGGCTAACCAACTAGGCTAGTTTAGTTGGTCAGGACTGTAGCATCTCATTAGGAGATTAGGAGTTCAAATATTTCCACTTATGTGCGAGTGTTCTTCCTTATAAGGGCTTTTGCTTTCTTTCTTGATTTTTAACTATCATGTGCTTATATAACTAATAAAATACACCCAATTAGTTTCCTTTCCACACCCTAAAACAGACACTCTATAAAAATAATAATGTGGGCACACGCTCTAAAAATCGCACGAGTGCGCCCCTTTTCAAAGTGCGGCGAAACGCTCAATTTAGTGTCACCACTTGGGTTGGGAGGCCGCCACTACTACAATAAACCATAAAGATCACAGCGATTGACTGTGATTGTAAGTTTTCCATCACACTCCTGCTACCGTGATGGATTTGAGTGTGATTGTAAGTCACACTCTTTTATCACAGTTTATAACCGTGATTGAAAGAGAGAAACAATCACGGCCAATAAGTGTGATCGTTTCTTTTTTATCACAGTTATAAACCGTGATCGTTTTTCTTGGCCATGATCGTTTCTCTTTTCTATGTATGATTATAAGTCACTTTAGATCACGGTTTATAGCCGTGATTGAAAGTTCAAAATGATCACACCCATAAACTGAGATGGAAAACCATTGGGCGTGATCTTTTCTTTGTATCTACTAGACCATCTTTTCTTGTCATTGCCAAGTTTCAAACCCACACACCATTGGTTGATTTTCCAAGCCCTTACCACTAAGCTAGCCAAGATCTTTTGTTACATCATGAAAACCAAAATATTTATACTTACTTCCTAAAGTAAGAAAACTTTTTTTTTTAAAATTTGCTGAATTTTTTTGAAATGCAATTAACATGATATTAAAATATATAAAAATACATATATAAACATTGTTTAAAAAAAATTTAAAATATGACAATAGATCTTTTGCCAATCAAAATTAGTTGTTGGTCACCAAAAGATTTTCTTGGGCGAAAAATTTGTTTTTAGCCAGTAAATTTAGTAGACAATAGTGTTTTTTGTTGTAGTGTACGCTTTGTATTTTTATGAAAATTATCACAACCCGCAGATTGTAACATTATGGACAAACTTTAGATTGTTTTCTTATAAACTAACCATTTCACATATATTTTGTGTTTATATTGAATTTCAATTTCAATGGTGGCTTTCCAATTGGATTTTAATCATTTTCAGATAAGGCTAAGCCATAATAATATAATTGTTTTTTTACCTAATGTGTCAAACACTTGGAAGACATTCGAAATAACAAAATTTTACCACTACAATAAATCATAAAGATCACAGTTCACCCACATGAAAATCGGGCACTAGTGGAATAGCTCGCCCGTCGTCGAAGAAACAACTGGGCATTGGTAGAACCCAATCGTGAGATTTGCCTTTTCTCTCTCTCTCTCTCTCTCTCTCTCTCTCTCTCGATCTTTTTGGGCGTGAAGATGAAGATGAAACGTAAAGATTTTTTGGGGTGAATGTAATTAAGGCTTATCTTCTTACATTTAAAAAAAAAAAAAACTTTTCGAAGTCCTCAAATGACATCGTTTCCCACACATAACTTTTCAAAACCCGCCTAAATGAGTATTAACCCGCCCACGTGAAAATTAAGACCGCCTAAATGGGTAGGCTTTTTATCTCACCGCAAGAGTGAGATAATTTATCTCAACTTTTTTTCGCGCTAATGTTTTTTATCACACCATAAGGGTGAGGCCTTTTCTCTTTTATCTCGGCACAAGAACGAAATCTTTTATCTCATTTTTTTCCGCCCTCAAATCTTTTATCACACCACAAGGGTGAGATCTTTGCTCTTTTTTATCACACCACAAGGGTGAGGTCTTTTTACTTTTATCTCACCATAAGAGCGAGATCTTTTATCTCATTCTTTTCAGCCCTAAAATCTTTTATCACGCCGTAAGAGTGAGATTGTTTTTCTTTTATCTCGCCGCAAGAGCGAGGTCTTTTATTCCGCGCTAAAACTCACTTTTTATCTCAGCTTTAAACTTAAACTGAGATAAAAAATTTAAACACCACTTTTTATCACGCTTTCATTGAAAACCGTGATCTTTGTGAATCTCTTTAGTGTGATACATATCTATTATTGTAGTAGTGCGCAACCAAAGGAATCGAACTTGAAACGTTTGCCACATTGTTTGATTTGAAAAGGTTTGTAGACTTGTCCATCGTCACCTTGATATCTTAGGTTCGGGAGCCAGGTTACGAGAGGTGAAGGGTTTTAAAGCATCCCTCTCGCCCAATTCGGAGATTGGTCTCTACTCGGGTATTTGTAAAACATTTGCGATTCTTTCTCATTTAACAATTTTTAGCTAGTTAGGGCGGGAGAACAGTTTAAAGGAATTAAAACTGTAACAGATTTGCATGATGCGTTAGATGGCATGTTCGCTTTATTGAAACAGTTAGTATATGATGAAAACAGACTCTTGTGGGAATTTAAACAGACTGCAAAGTACTGTTTTGGAGCGTCATGTGCAGGGAGAAACCAGCATGCATTGATCAAGTCACTACATGTTGATCTAACCTGCGTGCGCTACACCAAGACCCGCGTGCGCCAGTAGGTTCAAGCCCATAGCTCTTATTTCCAACCCTCTAGGCTCTGGAATGATTAGTGCACACCCATGACAAACCATGTACAGTTCATATGGCAATCATAATATACAGTTAGAGGTGGCAAATGGACGGTTCTGGGTGGGTTGAAATGGATTGTGGGTCAAATAGTAAATGAGTTGAAATAAGTCGGTTCGAATATGGGTCAAGTCAAACCTAAACCTGCTCGACTTGACGCCCCCCCACCCCTTTTTTTTTTCCTTCTCTTTTCTTTTCCTCCTCCCTCTTCCTTCATTTCTGATGGTAGCAAGGGGATAGGTGCTACATTTATAGCATTCACAAATGCATTCAAAAATTATTTTCCTATTTTTAGAGGAAACAGATTTTTTAGAATTTGGGAACATCTCCTTTGGAAAAAATATTGCAAAAATCAAGTTTCGATATCCGTCTAAAATTGCAATATTGTCATTTCATTGAAGAATACGATCGCATTGAAAATCATTCAAATTTCAAATTACATGCGAATGAAGAAATCTAGAGAGACAAAGAATAAGTTCTGGAGGAGGATGTAGAGACCTGTATTTTTTTTTAAATATTGAAATTTTTATTAAATACCTAATTGGGAGAATGTGGTTTAATTGGTGACTTTTTGAATTGGGGGTTGAAGTGATAGAATAGAAGATTGGGGGAGTGAGTATGTGCACTACAAGAAATTTGCATTAGGTGACAAATGAAAATTGTCACAAATTGCATGTTTTTCATCACAAATAGTATTCGTGACGAAAAAAAATTTGTCAACTAAAGGTTGTCGAGGATTCCTACCTCATGACGAAATTTGTTTTTCGTCACCTATGGTGTCTTTTGACGACGAAAAATTTCGTCATGGATGTCACGCTATCGATTTTCAACATAAATAAATAATCCATTTCAATACATGATCCTCGCATAATATAAATACTACCCATAAGAGAGTTCCCAAAAGATCATTTACAAATCAAGTCCCCGAGTTTAAAATTTTCAACATTGGCACTCCAGCCTCTAATAAGCATATATACAATTACAGATGGGTGGTTAAATTACAAACGATTTAGTCAAAGGAAATTCCAGTACAAATAGTTACAAATCCATCTTTTTCAAAATGAAGTCTATTACAAAGATGTTTAACTAACTAATGCAGTTAGCTTTCAAAAGGTCTTTCACTTCCAAGCATGAGATGTATGTAGGCTACTGTCCAGCAATTTGTCCTGAAAAGAAAGATTAGGTTGAGCCACACTAGCCCAGTAGAGAAATCTTTACCAATCTTATATGTAAATATGATGAGTTGTGCAACGAAAATGAATGAGCTCCAACAGACGAATAAGAGAAACAACGGGGTGCCACAATGAATCGACAAGCTACGACTATGGGATCCTAAACATCCTAAAGACGTCCCTAACCATTGGTACATCATCTCGAAACAACATTAACTCATATCAATCTAGATAATCACGACGACTTCTCAACCATTTTTTAACTACTTAAACGGATGCCACAAACAACCTCATTATTCAATACCATATGCCATCGAGCCTCATTTCTTAAAACATTTCTTTTTGATTACCAAAATAGTTTAGAGAAAACTCATGACCATCTCAGGTCAAGCTCCGTTGATTCAAGCTTGAATAGCCGGAGTCCGTTGATTTGTACCCAAATACCAGAAACCGTTGATTCGCTCAGGAATACCGGAGGATTTTTCATAAAAATTCTTTTTTTTTTTCAAAATCGAAGTCCTTTCTTTTCAAAAACTTCGATGGAATCAATCGTTTGCCTCCTTCTTTAACGGTCAAGAACTCAAGCTATAAACAGCCCAAAGATTAAAAAAACATGAACTTCTATAATTAATCATAATTTCCTTCATCAAGCGAGACATTCAACTGTATTACCACACCTTGCGTTACAGTGAATTCTCTCCACTTGGGTTTCCACATTACCACACCTTGCGTTGCAGGACCCTCAATTCACAATTCACAACCCACGCAACACATATACATCATCAATTCGAATACAGGATAACAACACTTCCCCAAGTCACAATCTTTCATTGCATTACAAACTCATAATCATGTCCTATCACACATTAATAGATACCTTAAGTTTACGTTATCCCTCAAAGTCTATCACGACACTCTATGTCATGTACCTAACCCACAACAACTCCACGACATCCAACTGGCTGGTTTCTAAATGAGAACCAATAGAACGTGTGCCAAAGGAACTTAGGATGATCAATCAAAACGAAGCACAAGGACATGAGTTACTCTATTCACTTCTGGACCACTGGGCAAACCCTTATCGACCAACTAAGCACTCCACGTCATGCCTTATAGCGTACGATACTTAATAACCTCACTACAATACACTTCTTTGTCCCACCAATTACCACGTTAAGTCATAGCACCTAACTTACCTATAGCTTACATCATCTCATGACAGAATCATTCTCAAGTACCATTAATCCCATAAGATGCATTTCGATTGGTGTTTATCTATTAAAACGCTACTACCCTTTCTCTAACGACGGAAAACCAACGGGACGAGGATAACTTATGGAAACCAATGGAATTCATTTAGACATTCTTGAAAATAGGTTTGGAGGTGTCCAAGAGGATTTAGAAGTGATTGGAGGTCAAAGCAATCAACGGAGGAACAATAGGAGCAAAACTGGAGTTAAGCTCCCCGTATCGATATGCCAAAAATCCATGTCCAAAAAGATAAGCTCCCCGTATCGATACGCCACAAAATCCGTATCGATACAAATTGGCTTCGGGTACTATTCATGCAGAATTTCAGAACACGAACCACAACCAAAATCCAACAATCAAAGGCACGATTCTACACCAAATCAACTTATAAACGTACAAGAGAGGCAAAAAAGTCCCTACCTCGCAACAATGGCCGAGATTCAAGCATTTTAGAACGAGCCCTAACCTTTCGAACTCCGAAACTTCGATTCAAGCTCGGCCCACGAATCTCTGAGCTCAAGAACGCGAATGGAAGGCTTGGGGGAGGTCGATTCTTGAAGATTGTGGAAGATGGAGTGGAGTTTTGAGTGAGAGGGGAAGAGAGAGAGAGATCGGTAGGGAGAGAGGGGAGAGGGACGGATGAGTGAAAGTGGAATATTGGAGATAAAATGATCTCCTACTCCTCTCACACCCCTATATATACACTCATACATCTATAAATCACACACACACTCCCTCAACTTCCAATTCCATCCTTTTAGCCCCGATTCATATAAACTCAACAATTTACACATTTATTCAATATTCGAACATTTATAAAAATTTTAAACAAATTCCAAAAATACGGGTCTCTACAATGGAAAAATCACTTGTTGACGAATTTTTTGTCACCTATTATTCTTTTTGATGACGAAATATTTCGTCACCATTCTAATAATTATTTGCCACCCATTTTCAATTTCGTCACTAATTATGGCCGGTGATTGAACAATGTAAATACATAGGTGACAAAAAAAGTTTCGTCACCAAAGAAATTAATTAAAAATAATAATTGTGACAAAATATTTTGTCACCTAAAATTTCAAATTAAAGCCAATTAGTGACAAAAGATATAGTCATTGAAAAGTTAATGAGAGAAACATCTTTGGTGATAAAAAAAAGTTGTCACCTTAAATATGTGTATAGGAAGTAAAAGTGAAAAAATAAATTGTCACTAACACTCTCCTTACAAGACAATATCATCCTATTCATTTTGGAATTCAATACTCAGCCAAACAAATGAACTATAAGTTACACCATAATAGCCAATGCATCTTCATAAACCATTATAATCATGTGCCAAACTAGATATCCATTAATCACAAGAACTATGTATTCTACCCCAAATTAATGTCCATTCAACCATAGGATCTAAAGCATCAATATTCTCATGACAAAAACATGAAAGGTAGACCATACCATATATGTTCATCATAGTTCTGTAGCATCATTAAAATGCAAAAAGAAGACTCGGAACTTGTAGACACCCCAATCCGAACATCGGAGAGTCTTTGTCCGCCCCAATGATGAAATAAAGGAAACGATACCTTTGTGAGCTTGAAAAAGGATTTCCTCTAAGACCATGAAAGCCAAATCAACCAAAAGCCAAAAATCCAAAAAGCCCAGACAAAGCCTAAAAGCCCTGGACCGAAGAAAGAGGTACCGTGCGGAACGGCACTGGAGCGCACGGCACCATGAAATTCAAGTGGCCGTGCGCGACCAACCTGCACCGCACGGCACCCTGAGAAAAGTTCTGATTGGCTTAGAAAGCTGTCGGCCATGCCAATTTTTGAGCCACAACTGATGAATGACTCAGTCGAAAGTGCACTTCTGGCCAGCCAAGAAAATACCTCCACTATTTGAAATTCAAATCTTGGCCATTTGCCTATAAATTAACCCCTCCACTCAAGGGAAAGGAGCCTTTCTTTGAGCTCTCCTTTTGGCTCTCTTCTTTGTTTTTGGGCATTCTCTCTCTAGTTTTTTTATATCCACTTTCCCATTTCCATTTCCAAGTCTTAAAAGAATGTCATTCCCAAAAGACATTCTTTAAGCACTTTCACTCACTCCCTTCTCATCATTGAAGTTGATCTCTCATTAACTTCAAAGCCCCATCCCCCAAAATACCTAACCTTCTCTCACACCCATACCCCCTTTGTCTCACTCAACCTCCTTCATCCACATCCGTGACGATCTATCCTCATTTTTGCATCAACGACCCCTGATCAAGCTCAACACCAAAGGTAAAAACAAGTTTCCTTGGGCTAGACTCAATTCTGCCCTTGAGGGGACTTTTCTGTCGTCACGTCTAATCCTTTTAGGTTAGATCCTGACTTAAAACTCATTTTCATAAAATAAAGTCAGCACTGTGCTGAGGTTGAGGAACCGCGCGGCTGGATGACCAGGTGCGCGGCACCTTGACCCTCAGCGCACGGCATCCTATTTGTTGATATCATCGTAGGCAGGCTGTCTGAATTTGAGTTGTCTTCTGTTGTGGCTGTCTGTATTTGCTGCTTACCGTTTCTGTTTCTTTCAAAACAAGACCATATCTACAAGCTATGTTTTGGCTCTTTAAAAAGGTTTTCTAGATCATCCCAAATGATCAAGTGTGTTAAAAGTTGCTTTGGGCCAATGTTTTGAGAAAATAACGACATCTTTGGGATGATCTGACTGTCATGAGGTTCCTGACGAGCTTTTCAAGAAGATGTACGAAGAAAATAAGGAGCTAGATAACATTTTGGTAGTCTGTGACAGTCTGACAGCAGGGAAGACGCCCCGCACGGCATGTCGCGCGGCACCTCACCGCGCCGTGTACAGTATGACTGGGGTCCAGACAGCTTGCTGAATGCTATTTATTCTATCTGTTCACATCATTTTATCACTACGTTATAGACAGCACCACATACACGCTAACATGATATATTCTCCATGTCTCTTCCCTGTTATTTGCCTTTATTATAGAGCTTAATGTTCTAGATGATACTTGAAGATTTTCCCTTTTGAAAACATTAAGTAAAGATCGGTTTTTACCAGGCGAGTGGGTGTTTTTTAAAGAAAAAAACCTTCCCCATTCGTAATGTGGCTCCCGAACCCAAAATCTCAACGTTTTCGGTAGACCAAAAGCCTTTTGCAAACGAGTTCTCGGTTTCTCGGATCATCCATCTCGAAAATCCGGGTGGCGACTCTTCGAACAGAAATGGCGCAGGAGCCCACAGTGGCGACTCCGCTGGGGATTGAACTTTATTCAATAACTTTTTTTTAAAAAAAATGTACAAAAGTATTGGATGATCAAGAGGGCCAAACTTGAAAGTGTTTTTCAAAGGGGGGATTTTCAAATATTTTTCGAAAGATTAAGCTCTTTTATCCTTTACACTTTGCACTGCACAAGCCTCGCTAGCGTGTTTCGGCTACCTTGCCCGGTTTACCGGTGACAAGCTCTCCCGGAATGCCTAACAACCCTCGACTATGATGAGCCATCGTGCTGTTCGACCATTGTCTTGCAATACACTTGACATGGGGTAGTACATCTTGGCTCTAGTCCGGGGAATCCTTCTGAGACCAAAACCAGCCTTTGCACTTGTACATAGCCATAGAACCATCCCAACTAGGACAGAAACCCATGGCTAGGACTTGTGTGTTATATCCTTCTTACGTGCTTTTTTTTTATTCCTGTACACACACATCATTCATGCATCATTGCATCCTGCGGGCTAGAGGATTAGGCTCCCTTAGAATTCTTTAGAGCCCTCCGGTCGGTCTAGAAGACCTTAAATCCATGGAGTTTGCGATACCTCCGGTGTTTGCCGTGCCCAAACGGCTCCCTTGGTTTGAGTCTAGCCTTAAGCGCGTGCGTATCTGGATTCCAATGGTCACATTGCTCTGTCTCGGATGGTCACGGTAAGGAGATTGGCTCTGGTTCTGACCCGCTTGGAATTCAACCTGCCTGACAGCACCTACCCAGACTATTGGAAATCTTATGTACAAACGTCTTAAGTGAGATGCAAACCACGGTAGGTCCTAGGCCTTGTTTCTAGGAGGTGCGTAGAAGGTAGGGTGAGCATTCGGATCAGTTATGAGTTGCTCCTTTTTGACTTATTACCAGTACTGCCAACATTGATCGCCTGCGAAGAAAAGAAGCTGTACCCAAATTGGTTTCGTCCGTCCCAAAGACTAGTTCGCGTAGACACCCTAGAAGAAACTCCACTGTTTAAAGTCCAAGTTGAACCCATAGTCTCAATCCCGCCCAAAAATCCTTTACCCATGGCTGATCAAGAAGACGGAATAGAAGAACTCAGGCAGAACATGGCTAACATGGATATTCAGTTTAAGCAGTCCCTCGCCGGTGTCGATGCATAATTCAAGGCTGCCGTAGTCTTTATGAAAAATGACATGAACATGATAATGGAAAGTATGCAGGAAATCAGTGACAAACTCCTGACTAAGACTCCCCCGCAGCTCGAACGACTCAAAGAAGAAACACCAGCAGTTGATCCCAACCTAGCTGCCCTTATTGCTAAGATTGGTAAATTGGAGAGACTAAGCGACTTAGGAAAGGAGAAATTGACATGAACAAGCTGTGCCTTTTTCCAAATGCCAAGTTGCCGGAAAAGTTCAAAGGAGTGGATTTTGCGAAGTTCGATGGTACCGGCGATCCAAGGGCCCACCTCCAAGGATACGTTGGTTCCCTCACTATGCGTGGCATCGAAAAGGAAGCTATGGCCCAATTGTTCCACAAGTCCTTGTCTGGTCCAGCCTTGCAATGGTTCCTCACTCTTGAACCATCCAAGAAAAGGACTTGGGAAGACATAGGGACAGCTTTCGTGGCCCAATATGACTTCAATGTTGACCTGAAAATGACCAAGAGGGAATTGGAAAGCACTAAGATGAGTGAGAAGGAAAGCTTCGCCAACTTTGTGAAGCGCTGGAGGTCTATGGCTACCCAGATGCAGAATAAGCCCGATTTGAAAGAACAGATACGGATCATCACCAATAACTTGCCAAGCTCCTTCGCTCTTTACATGGTTCTCTCTCAGGCTGCCCTAAATTTCGAAACCTTTATGATCCTGGACTGGCTGTAGAGGAGACTTTACGGGATGGAACTTTGGAAAAGAAAGAATCAGGATCGGGATCAAAATCCAAAAGGGCATACTCAGGAAATAACAACGTTCTCTTCGGGAATACCAACCAAGCAGGAACCTCATCCACCAAACCCATAGAAGTCAACCAGATTTTTAAAAAACCAAAGTCCTAGAGCCGAACCTTCACCAATTCAGCACTCCCAGATCCACTCTTCTTAAGAAACTCTCAGAAATCGGAGTGTTGAAACCTCTTCCACCACTACAAACCATTCCAACAAACCTAAACCAAAATGTCTATTGTGACCTCCACCAGATGCCTGGCCATGCCACCGATAACTGTATCCGCCTCCATCATGAAATTCAAAACCTCATCGACAATAAGGTTGTCGATGCCCCACCCTCTGATAAACTAAACACCGTTTCAAACCCTCTACCGTAGCACAACGCTCTCTTTCGTATTAACCAAATCACTCTAACTGAAAATCAAAACCTCCCGGAGTTTGACCCCACCCTGTTCATTGTCCCTAATACCGAACCGAGGCCTGTTGGTGAAATTTTCGAAGAGACTGCCCTTCGTTCTATATGGGAATGGGAAGACACGTGGGGAAAATTGATTGCTGATTGGGAAGAGATTAAAGCCGCCAATTTCCAAAGAAATGACGAACCCTTATTCGAGGCCGGATGGGAGGTTGACTGGCAAAACATCCATGTAGATCCTCTTGATGGATTCTCTTTGTATGCGCTATTTGAAAACCAAGGGGAAGAATATCAAGTTTTCCAAGACATGCCTGAGTGGGGATGGGACCCAGTGCCGGATGAGTACCAGCTTTTGGCTTGGAATGACCCTCTGGACACCTCCTCTTGCTGGCACTGTTCGTTGAAGAATATCAGCTAGGGTATCAACCTGAGATGATGACGTACGACTGGCCAGAGCTCGCTCCGCTCCACCCAAATTTCTCTCATTTTAATGATCTTGTCATCAATAACTTGTATAGCAACGTGAACCTCACCCCGTACCCAAACCTTCCTGGATTCGAAGAAGAAGTTGCTAGTAATAGGTGTGACCCAATGGATTACCTTATCGACGAAACTGAATCTGAACCATCAGTCATTTTTCCAAAGGACGCTGATGTTGCCATGACGAACTTGTGGGAAGATGAACCAGGAGCTGGAACAAACTTGTGGGCAAACACCGAGGTGGTCAACATAAAAGTGGGAAACGAGGAATGGACCGTCAACAAGACAGTGATGGAGGTTGAAAAATGGGAACCTGAAGATCTGTGGGATGACTTGGTCATTGCCAATTTGGCCGCCAATCTGCAAGATACGACCATCGGAAACAAGCGTAAAGCCTTAGCCGACCTATGGAGCTAGGAATCAAAGTACCGTCAGATTGATCATTTGACCAGAAGCGGCCGTGTTTACCAACCTCCGAACCTTCAAGACGGAGAATCTTCCAACCCTGGAGCCTCGGGGCCCTCTGATCTCTTTACCACCCCAGTTAAAAACAACTTTCGGCCCTTTGACCCACCGGCCAAGGAGCCTTCCCGACCAGAGAAGAACCCTGAAGGAATGGTTAAGCGCCAACTTGAGCAAACTCAGGCCAAGATGTCCGTTTGGGATGTGCTGGTTCATTCCACAAGCCATCGTGAAGGGCTCATTCAAGCACTCTCTCAACTGAAAGTTCCGTCTGCCATAACCCCCGATGAGCTTGTGACACTGATCAAAACCATACCTATCAAGCATGCCATCACCTTTACTGATCGAGACTTACCTGCCGAAGGAACTGACCATAATCGGCCATTGCACATCACCTTGAAATGCCATGGCAAGTCGGTCCCAGTGATCCTGGTTAACAATGGTTCAGCAATTAATGTATGTCCAATCTGCGTTGCTTACTGCTTAGGGTACAAAAATAAGGACTTCTCTCCATCAGAAGTCAAAGTCCGAGCAGATGACAACACTCGGAGAGACGTGGTTGGGACTCTCATGCTTCTTATGACTTTCGGGCCATATCAGACAGAGGTGGAATTTCATGTGGTGAACATTCCTGCTTCTTTCAACCTACTATTAGGAAGACCCTGGCTGCACCAACCAGACATCATGGCTATGCCCTCTACACTCCATCAGAAAATTCGGCTGGGACTAGAAACGGGAATGCTCACTATCCACGGGGACTCCGGGATCCATCGCCCTATTGAAGACAATGCGCCACTCCTGGAAATACAACACGGAGAAGAAGCTATCGCCTTGGGAGGCTTCTCTCTGGATACCTCCCGATCTGTCTACTCGGTTAGAATTGATGACGACTTTATTGTCAGCAATGTTGCCATCAAGATAATGAAGAAGACGTCTTACATGCTAGGATTGAGACTGGGAAAGAATCTCCAAGGCCCCGCAAAGTTTGAAGCCCAAGGCACTCTGATGCGCACAACTGGCCTAGGCTATTATTCACCCTCGAGCAACAGCAAGATGGAAAAGGGAAACAGACTAGAAGACTACTTTGTCAAGGAGAAAGCGAAGCAAGTTTACCAAGGCCAGCCAGAGCCGTTTTGGGATGAGGAAACCAATGCCTTTTTACCGGGATTTGAGATATTTACAAACGATGTTTGGCCGGAGAGTGATGAAGAGGTCGAAGTTGTGAAAGAACAGAAGGAACTAGCCGACTGGATTGAGGTTTTTGCCATGGGTAGTCTCGCAGCTCTGTTCAAGAAGGACGAACCAATGGGTACAGCTGTGGAAGCAGAAGTGCTGATAATGGAACAAGATACTCCTGAGGATCCAACTTTGCTCATCATGGATGCCGCTGGGGAGTACAAGAACTGGACCTTCATACCGAGTGCAACTCACCATGGATCTGAGTTTGAGTCTGAGTCTGCTGAGTCCTCTAAGTCTTCTAAGTCTGTCAAGTCCAAGTTGGTGCCTCTCGGCCCAAACTCTCAGAGTCTGTATTTTGAGTTCGAGTCCACCCGTGTGTATGGTGCCCCCGAGGCCTCCGTTAACAATGAAATGAATGAATCTGATTCTGCTTACTTCCCTGACTCTGAAATAAACTGTGTCGACCCTGATGATGAAGCGATCAATTTTGATGGGGACATCCCCAAAGAAATTCGATCCCTAATCAAAAGGGAAGATGAAAGGCATGCTCAACCTATAAAGGAAGAAATCATTTTAATAAATTTGAGAGATGAAGGGAATCCCCGGATGACCTAAATCGGTTTCGCGCTATCTGCTAAAGAACGCGAAACCCTTGTAAACTTGCTCAAAGAATTCGAAGATGTATTTGCATGGTCGCACGCGAATATGCCCGGAATCGATCCTGAAATCGTGGAGCATTGGATCCCCCTTTATTCCAATGTAAAACCAGTGAAACAGAAACTAAGACGCATGAGGCCTGACTGGGTGCTTAAGATAAAAGAGGAAGTCACCAAACAGATCAATGCTGGATTCTTAATGGTAATCGAATACCCTCATTGGGTCGCAAACATCGTCCTTGTGCCAAAGAAGGATGGTAAAATAAGAGTCTGTGTTGGTTTCAGGGACCTTAACAAAGCTAGCCCTAAAGATGACTTCCCGTTACCGCACCTTGATGTACTGGTTGACAACACCGCTGGCCACGCCCTACTCTCTTTCATGGATGGTTTTTCAGGGTACAACCAAATCCTCATGGCTCCGGAAGATCGGGAAAAGACTACGTTCGTCACTGAATGGAGGACGTATTGTTATCGAGTCATGCCCTTTGGACTGAAGAACGCATGATCTACTTACCAGGGGGCCGCCATGGCACTGCTACACGACGTGATTCACAAAGAGGTAGAAGTCTACGTCAAAGCTAAAGAGCGAGAAGGACATCTCCCCTCACTCAGGAAGTTCTTCGAAAGAATCAGGAAGTACAAAATGCGCCTTAATTTGGCCAAATGCACGTTTGGAGTCACTGCAGGGAAAATGCTTGGGTTCATGATCACCACTCGCGGTATCGAAGTCGATCCATCAAAGATCAAAGCCATTCTAGAAATGGAGCCGTCGCGATCTGAAAAGGATGTAAGGAGATTTCTTGGAAAAGTGCAGTTCATCAGTAGATTCATCGCAAAGTTGACTTCGACTTAGGAACCCCTATTCCGCTTACTGAAGAAAGGAGTGCCGTTCACTTGGGATGATAGGTGCCAGAAAGCTTTCGAAGCCATTAAGGCCTACCTGCACAAGCCGCCAGTACAAACTCCGCCCGTAACAGGAAAATCTTTGATCCTATACCTGTCAGTCACTTCATCTTCGATGGGGTGTATGTTAACGCAGGAAGGAGACGATGGGGTTGAAAGAACTGTTTACTACCTTAGTAAGAAGATAGTTGGACCCGAAGAGCGTTATACCCCTTTAGAAAAGACATGCTGGGCACTCATATGGGCTTCCAAGAAGTTGAGCCATTATATGCTGGCATACCCGGTGAGGCTAATATCACGAATGGACCCCCTAAAATATCTATTCGAGAAACCGGCTCTCACCGGTAGGATGGCACGATGGTTGTTGATGTTGGCCGAATTTAAGTGAAAATATGTCACCCGAAAGTGGATAAAAGGAAGAGCAGTTGCAGAATTCCTAGCCGATTGCCCAGTCGAGAGAGGGGAAGACGCCGAATTCAATTTCCCCGACGAGGACATAATGACGGTGGCTGAGGATGTTTGGCAGTTGTACTTTGATGGAGCGGCCAACCAGAAAGGGTTCGGAATCGGTGTGTTGCTAATATCGCCCGATGGGTCGCACATCCCGTTGGCATTCAAGCTTAACTTTGAAGTCACCAATAATCAGGCAGAATACGAGGCTTGCATCGTGGGCATGGAGGCAGCCATCTAGATCGGCATAGAAAAGTTGGAAGTTGTGGGAGATTCGAACTTGGTTGTATCCCAGGCGAATGGCGACTGGAAGGTCAAGGAAGAAAAGCTGAAACCGTATCATCAGGATCTCGAAGATCTTATCCCCCACTTCAGCAAGGTGACATTCACTCACGTTCCGAGGCTCAGAAATCAATTTGCAGACGCTTTGGCAACACTAGCATCTATGGTGGAGATTCCTGTTGGCATAAAGTTAAGACCGATTGTGATAGAACAAAGGGACACACCCGTATACCAACACGTCATGGTGGTCAACGAGCCCGATGATGGCCACCCATGGTATTATGACATTTGGAGATATGTGGAAAGAGGAGAGTACCCCATGGGAGCAAGCAAGAAGGATCGAATCGCTCTTCAAAGGATGGTTGCTCAATACATTATCTGCGGAAGAAACCTATACCGAAGATCGCACTGTGGCACACACAAGCTGTGCATCCATGGAGAAGATGCAAAAAGGGTAATGGAAGAAGTTCACGAAGGTGTATGCGGTCCCCACATGAATGGAATAATGCTCGCCAAGAAGATCCTCAGGCAAGGATACTTCTGGACCACCATGGAAACGGAATGTGTGGAGTACGTGCGAAGGTGCCGAAAATGCCAAATTCATGCCAATCTCACGCATGTTCCGCCGCACAAGCTACAACAAATGACCTCCCCATGGACTTTCTCGACATGGGGAATTGACGTCATCGGGAGAATTGTGCCAGCGGCTTCCAACGGCCACAAGTTCATTTTGGTAGCCATCGATTATTTCACGAAATGGGTAGAAGCTGCCTTTTACACCACTTTGACTGCAGTTCAAGTTGCACATTTCATCAAGCAACATGTCATTTATCGGTACGGAGTTCCTCAAGATTTTGTGTCCGATAACGGGGTTCATTTCAAAGGGCGAGCTCGAGAAGTATTGGATGAGTTCTAAATTCAAGTACACAAGTCAACAACTTACCGGCCGCAAATCCATGGGGCTGTGGAAGCAGCTAACAAGACGATCAAAGGCATTCTGGGGAAAACTATTCAATCTGCAAGGGACTGACATGAACAACTGCCCCTAGCTTTGTGGGGGTATCACACATCTGTGAGAACACCAATAGGGGCAACCCCTTGCTCTTTGGTTTATGGGATGGAAGCCGTGCTCCCCATCGAGTTAGAAGTCCCATCCCTTCGGACTATGATTGAGTGCGAAGTCCAAGAGGCAGAATGGTTGAGTAATCGATTCGAAGAACTCATGCTATTTGATGAACGCCGATTAAGGGCGCTTTACCACATTCAAGGGTATCAACAAAGAATTGCACGGGGATTTAACAAGAAAGTGAAACCTAGGGACTTGGCAGAAGGTGACATGGTTTTGAAGGAAATTCAGGCTCCGATCTACGACCCACGAGGAAAGTTTCGACCAAAGTGGTCTGGACCATACATTATCAAAACTATCTTGTCTGGAGGAGCTACGCAGCTCATCGACTTGGACGGAAATGAATTCTCAACCTTGGTTAACTTGGATCAACTCAAGCGCTATTACCCCTGAGAGAAGCTCGCTGGACTGAAAACCGCAAGGGCGGGCAATCCCAGGCAAAAATTAGAGCAAAAAGCCTGCTAGGATGAAAACCCATCAGGGCATCCTAGGCAAAAGTTAAGGCATACAATAAATGAGCTCGCTAGATCGAAAACTCGAAAGGGCGATTCTAGGCAAAAATTAGAGCGCAAAAGGAGAGTGTCAAAGCTAGAGCGAACCCTACCCTGAACTACGTCATGACCTGATTCCTTCGCCAGGAGGATACGTAGGCAGTCTCACACTGAGACCCGGTCACGATCTATCAAAATAAAAATCCAGGTTGAGAAGATTCGAAAAACAAAGTCAAGGAAGGGGAAACCCTCCAAAACTCATTTTTATTAACACAATTACTTCTACTACATAAGGTTGAGCAAAGCTTTCGAAAACAAAAAGAAGTATGACATAATGATGATGGGTCCACAATTTACTCAACGGTCAGGGTGGTAAGATCGAGTCAATTTCCTTGAGCTCCAGCCCTCGCAGCAATGTCCATCCTGAGCCACTTTCGATAACTCCCGTGTACCGCCACAAAAGGGTAGGGATGTGCATCGGTCACCTCGTGCGTCCTCCAGAAGCGCTGGTAATGACAAAGAACTGAATGGTTGAAAAGAGGCAGAACCACATCCACGAGAACCTCTACAGGGGCCTCCTGCCTCAAACCTAGCTGACGCTGGATACGGTAAGGGATGTAGAAGGTGAAGGCTCCTAAACCAGCAAGAATGACCCACTGAGGGCCCATATAGTGAACTGTCATAGGAGGAAGATCCAGCCATCGACACCTCCAAGAAATGGTCTCAGCCCGCCAGCGTCGGAAGAAATCAACCCATTCGGCCCTGCTCCTATCAGCAAACTCGAAACATCGCTGAGCAAGTAACCTGGCCTCATATGACTAGTTGCCAGGAGGAATGGTCAGCACACTCACCTTGTCGAAAAGCCAAATCTGTGGGAAGAGAGAAAACAAGTAAGAAACCGTAGGAAACCAAGCCGAGTGTTGAGGTAAAATGAGAACGTGGGAGAAACTCGAAAAAGGAGAGCTGACTGAGAAGCCAACCTGTAGGAGGAGAGGGCTGCCCCTAAAAGTCTCGGTCTCTCCAGAACAAATTTTGTCCAAACCTATCAGCGTCTCGGCTAGAACCATCGGGATCACATCCTTTCGGGCCTCAACTTGAACGGTAACACTTACCATTGCCGAGCTAGCATGACCCGTAGAAAGGACCAAGAAGTAGGCCGCTAGCAAGCACATACAGAGAGCAGTCATACGCCGAGTCTGATAAGCCATATCCGCGAGCTCAATAAGGCGCATGACATTAAGATGGTCATTCCTAACCAAGTAGCGAGCAACGCCGTCACCTAATCCAAGGGCCGTGGCCAAGACTCTGTAAACGCTCTCGCGCACAGGAGTAATGATGACCTCCCCTGAACCAAAACCCCTGAGGTACGCACGGAACTCCTCGACAGTTGGACAAACCTCCTGATCACCGAAACAGAACACATGAACCTCCGGATCCCAGAAGCTCGCAGCTGCCTTCAAAAGCTCAGGACGAAGACGAATGTTACGGAGGTACCGCATGGAATAGAGGCCGTGGGCTCAGAAGTTAAGCCAATCAAAGCCTTCCATGGAAGCCAACCACGGACAGAGTGAACCGGTACGAGAAAGAGCCATTCCAAGTAGTAAAGAGGGGGATAGGAGTTGAATAGGGGGAGGAGAATGTGGTATGAGGAAGCTTGAATTTATAAGAAGGGTGGATAAGACAATTTCAACTTTCAAAAAGCCTTGGGTTCCAAAAGTACACGTTTTCCATGAGTCCTACATGGGGAAGAGCTTAGTCAAGCCCTAAAAGGTTCAAAACAGACATGCACTGGTCCAGAAATGCCATTGCAAGGGTCAAACCTCAACCCCCGAGCAAAATGCCTTGGGAAATAGCAAAACTGGAACCTGTCAGGTAAATAGCCACGCACGGCCCCTTGTGGTGTCGCACGGCATGTTGAAGTCAGAGAACTCCCACAGCACCTCTATTGCCGTACCGTATGCTGCATCTAGCCCCGTGTGGTACCTTGGAGCATCTGCGTGGCACCCTAAATCTGTATTTCTGCAGTTTTTGACAGATGAACATCAAAATGGGATTGAGGCACTACGAAGCACCAGTAACCACCAAAACACACTCCAACGGGTATTTGGGACTTCAGGGATGTTTCGTCTCGAGACAACTCTCGGGATTCGTTGCCGTAATACGAAAACTCGTTAAAAATCCGTTTCTTAAGCCATGTCGAGTTGTCAAAACTTGTTTTGAGTCATTCCAAGTTGATTTTCTGAGTCCCACAGGTCATAATGGTCAAAAGTGACTTAGTCCAAGTATCGGTTCGTGTCCAAAGTCAAAACTCGAGAAAGTCACATGTTGAAGTCAACGTTTTCTTACGTTTTGAGTATATTTCAAGAAAAGAGCCGAGTTTCCAAGTCTCGTGTCAGGATTCAGAGGTCATTGTTGTCTCATAGTTGTGTCCAAAGTTGGTCACAAAAATGTCTGTATAAATTCTTGTATGCAGAGTTAATCTTACAAAGGTTTATCTAATTACTTTCTTTGATTTCTATTCCACTGTCAAAATGCTTTGATTGTTAATGTATCACTCATCGTAAACCTTACACTCAGCTCAATCTCTTGAATCAACGGCTAGTTGCACGCTCCGGTTAATGTTTTAGTTATTCTATTTTCTTCATGCAAACAAAGAAAGATTGAATGACATAAACAATGAAAGCATAGATCTCTGTATATAAATCCCATAGGCATCCATGAGTCCAAGTACAAAAGGGGCATAATGGCCCGATGGTCAAAATCCTATCTACCAAAGGCAAACAGGCGCCCTACAAAAAGAAGCATGCAGGCTCCATCAAAAGAACAAAGCAAAAGAAGGGGCTCAACTCTCATCATCCCCATCCTCGTCCTCCTCGTCCGCCTGGGAGCTGCTCACCTCCTGAGTACCGGTCGCCCTGGGCACGGTGCTCCCTGAGGTAACCTCCAGGTCAACGTCTGTAGGCTTGGCGGTCTCGTCCTCAGAGACGTCAATAGGCTCATCCTCGGTCCCTGCCGAGTGTCGTGCCCTCTTCGACGGCGGCTCCTCCCGTGAGCCGGCAGATGAGACCTGTCACGCTGGAAAACGGACAGACTTCCGCCGTAACCCCCGTGAAGCCCCTCCTTTAGCCTGCAATGGTATAACATCCATATAACATTTGCATCATAATCATGATATAAGCAATAGAAGTAAAGTAAATAGCTAAGGTTCGAGAGTTTACCATAGTCCCGCCAGCGCGAGGTAGCACCTCAGGGGAGTGGCCCATGGCGTACTGCCGCACTAACTGCTCCAGGCCCATCATGGCCTCCGCCATCTCCTTCACGTACTCTGGAGGTGCCTGCAATGAAGAAATTGGTCAGAACATGCAAACGAGCGAATTTACGGAAGAAGGAAAGCACATTATACCTGAGCAAGGAACTCTGGGACCTCGGCTGAAGGGCATGGCACCACGACCAGGCCAGGGGCTCCTTGAGGAGTCGTCACGTCCACTGTCCAAGAAAGGACAGGGAAGCTAGTCCTACTCGGGCCCGCACCCTCGCTGCGACCTCTGTCTCCGTGGCCTCCGCCCCCACTGCCTCCATCACCTCCACCTCGTCTCTGTCCCCTTCTTCCTCCAACGCCGCCTCGTGCCGCCTGCGCTGCTTTCCAAGCAGCGCGTATCCCTAGACTCGGCATCAAGTACCGAGCACAGTACGTGTAGCCAGCAGCCAGGCTAGCGCCCGCCTAGAAGAGTGGCTCTAACTCGATGTCTGGCTGTGTGAACTGCTCGACCTCCCTCCGCGTGTACTGGCCCGTCCTCTGCACCAGAGCAGGAAGCAGCCCAGGGACTCGAAAGGCGTCCAGCCTCAGTGACTGACGTGACACTCGATCACCTAAGTACCACTGCTAGCCGTAAGGGGAATCGAGAAGCACCCGTCCCCTAGAAACCTCCCTACTTTGGGCGACGTAGGGGATCTTGAAGCAGTCCCACAGGAAAGCTATGGAACAGATATGGAAGTGCATTAGTACCTGGTCAAGACGCAGCTCGTCCAGATAGAGGCGGAAGGCATCCAGTTTGCCCCTTCCCTTCTTCACTCCCTTGTACTCCTTCGACCAGCGCAAAGCCCGAGGGAGTATCGTGTCGTGAGGACACGTGGTCTCGGGAGGGTACATCCCTATCACCTCATATGTCCAAAGCTGCAATCCAAGACATTGAAAGTGAGCACAAGATATACATTGAATGAATACAAATGGAAAGCTAACTATTCAAAAGAAAGGAACTAAGATATACCTCCCAGACCCTCCAGTAGCCTCCGAGGCTCACGCCTGTTCCGCGAGAAAGAGATCCCACGAAGGCGTAACACGTCCCTAGTGCCGCACCTCCCCAGTCGAAACGGGCGATCTCCCCGACGTCCCTCAAGGCCGGGAGAGGCGAAAGGTGTACTCAGTTGCTCCTGTTGGGAAACAGGGACGCACCTAGCAAGTACAACAGAAAGCATCTCGCCATCTGCTCCTCCTCAACCGTGTTAGTCGGAAGCCTCTATGTCCAAAACCCAAGTAGCTGAGCGTACTTAGAATCGTCAGCCTCCGCCCTTAGCTCATACCCTAGCATCGCCCGCTGGAACGCCACCTGCCTCCCTGTGGCAGCGTCAAAAGGGATAGGGTCACCTCCGACCCTGAGACTAGTGATCGCCGCGAAGTCTAACGGCGTCACGGTCAGCTCGCCAAAGGAGAAGTGGAGGGTATTCGTTGTGTCCCACCACCTCTCAGCCAGGGCCCTCACCATTAGGCGGTCATTTCACACGCCCCTCATCAACACCCTAACAAACTCCCCAAAACCTATCTGCCTCACTATCTCCTGTACCGCCCCGGGCAACCTCTCCTAGAAAGTCGGCACGTCCGCCGAACCACCGTAGCATGAGAGCGAGATCACCTATTGCAGCGAATCAGCAATATTTAATAGACAGGCATGGCATGCAATACAAATGGTATACCTAGATACAAGGAAATGGAAGTACATTGCATTGGAATTTGAAATACGAATATTTAAAGTATACCTTGTCTCGACGCAAGGAAAGGTGCTGCTGAGGGTCCATCAAAACTAGAGCCTCGTCGTACGTAGGCCTCCTCGGTGCATAAGGGTCTAGAAGTGAAGGCACCACTACGTGCTGAAAGGCCACATAGGTCGCCTCATCGTAGACTCCTCGCCTCTGTAAGGCTAGCGTCGCCTCGTCAACCACACTGCTGCGAGGGACCATCACCTCTCCGGCCTCCTCGTCCACTCGCTCCTCCGCAGCCTCTAGTTCCCTGATACCCTCAGTCCCGAGCTCGACCTGTAACTTTGCCTCGCGGGACGTAAGTAAAGCTTCAGCTAACCTGGGAAACCCCCGCACTACCTCCAGCACGTCCTCCATGAACACCGTCGCTTGATAGTCACCCATGCCTATATGGCATGATGACCCCGCACCTGTGTCACTGCCCACAAATATGGGCGGTATATCCCGCTCCACCGGCTCCACCACCGGCTTGTCCTCGACAATGGGGGCCTTCCCCAAGTCAGCCCGGGGCTCTCTCACTGGAGAGGCCTGTGTCTCCTTTATTGTCTGGTCCAAACCACCACCACTAGGACCCTCCGTGGTCCTCTCCTCCACACCAACCGCTGCCTCCGATCGGCCCGAGGCCTCGGTGTCGCCCCTCGACTCCACTACACCCGGAGTCTCCGTCCCTTGGCCGTACCCGACCAACACCACACTGTCACCATTGCCACCACCACTGCCGTCCACCGCAACAGCCTCGGCCACGGCCCTCTCGGCCAAGGCCAGCTGAACCGAGACCTCTGTGGTCTCCGGTATGTCCCCAACTGTCGTATCGTCTCCCGGAAGAATGAGAGATGGTGTAGTCTCAACCCGGAGTGATGTACACCGAGTATATCTCTCCGCTCCATGATTGTAATATATGAGAGAGAGAGAGAGCAGTCGAGAGAGAGAGAGGCAAAAGAGAGAAAGAACAGCGAGGGAGAGAGAGAGTGATCGAGAGAGAGAGAGAGATACGTTGGGAGAGAGAGAGCAGAAACTGAGAGAGAGAGAGAAAGAGAGAGAGAAAGAGAGAGAGAGAGAGAGAGAGAGGGAAATTTGAACGTGCGAGGAGTACTGTATACACCTCACGTTTATATATATAATCCCCCGAACCGGTTCACTTGGGAACCAACTCTGGACCGGTTTCACAGCCTACTAAGCCACACGGCACCTTGGAGTACGCGCGCGGCATGCTGAACGAACATGCAGTACTTTCAGTCTGGGGTACCGTGCGTCTCCCTTTAGCTGCGCACGACAACTTGGTTTGTTTCAACAGTTCTAATTCCAGAAAGCAGTTTGTAACGTTTGGGGAGATCGTACTCGATTCGTTCGAAATCAGTAAACGGAGGCAAAAAGGCAGAAGAAGGAAGGGATTTTTCATTAATAAAAACCCGGGGTTTCCCCCGGGGTCTTTTTCATTACCTTAAAAAAAAGAAAAGAGAAGAGAACAAAAAAAAAACACAAAACGGGCCTACTGCCCTTTCTTCTTCTCCTTCTCCTACCGCTTCCTCTCAATCACTTCCCCCGTCGGAGGCGTTGTTCGCACCATCCGAGCGGCCATCTGAACCGTTCGGATTCCCCTCGGAATCCTCCACAGAGTCGTCAGACCCGCGCTCCGGTGCAAACTCGGGGTCGTATTTGTCATCCAGTTGGTCAAAGGCGAAGTCCTGCAAGTTGGAGACTGCACGACGGAGGGTGCGAATGGTAGTGATAAGCCTCGCGATCTGCGCGTTTAGTTCTTCAATCTCCCCATGATAAAAGGCCATCTCGGCCTCTAGGGAGACGACCTGCGCTGCCAAATCGTTGTTCGCCGTGGACTGGTCTTGAAGGGTGCGAAGAATGTAGAAAGAGTTTAGAGAATTTGTTGGTGGTGCATAGAGGGTGACACCCCCCATGCTTATAAAGAAGCCTCGGCCATCGAAAGGGCACGCCCGAAGTAATGGCACCATTAAAACCTGTTAACTGTTCTCGGAAATCGAAGTGGTGCCTGGGAAAAATAGGTGCCGTGCGCCGTTGACAAGGCCCGCACGGCATGTTGACTCCAAAAGACTAAATGCTTTTTCTTGGAAATTGGTCCACTCAGCCACCAAAATCTCCTTGAAAACTCAATTTCCAGCTGTTTTGCAGCAAAATCTCATAGAATGTTGTGCATCGATTATTGCACCATTTGATTCTTATCTCCTGGGACTCGTGGGATTTAGCGTAACCCGAAAATCCGCCGTAATTTGCAAAAAACCGTCCTCCGGGGCCCAACTCGAAGGCTCGTCTCAAATTCGAATTTGTCTCAATTTCAAATTTGCCTCTCCGTAGGCTCGTCTCAATTTCAAAATTTCAAAATTCGCCTCTCCGTGGACTTGTCTCAAATTCAAATTTGTCTCAATTTCAAAATTCGCCTCTCCGTAGGCTGGTCTCAATTTCAAATTCGCCTCTCCATAGGCTCAGCTCAATTTCAAATTTGCCTCTCCGTAGGCTCGTCTCCATTTCAAAATTTCAAAATTCGCCTCTCCGTGGGCTTGTCTCAAATTCAAATTTGTCTCAATTTCAAAATTCGCCTCTCCGTAGGCGCGTCTCAATTTCAAAGTCGCCTCTCCGTACGCTCGTCTCAATTTCAAATTTGTCTCTCCGTAGGCTCGTCTCAATTTCAAAATTTGCCATTCCGTAGGCTCGTCTCAATTTCAAATTTGCCTCTCCGTAGGCTCGTCTCAATTTCAAATTTTCAAAATTTGCCTCTCCGTAGGCTCGTCTCAATTTCAAATTTGCCTCTCCGTAGGCTCGTCTCGATTTCAATTTCAAATTTGCCTCCCTGTAGACCCGTCTCAAATTTTTTGCACAATGCACGGCACCGCAAGCACTCTATTGTTTTTTTCTGCACGATTTTCGTCCCCCGGGACTTGTTTTCTTGCATTTCACTATTCCAATCGAACTACGCTGGTCTGATCCCTACAACGGGGTACGTAGGCAGCTCCCTGAGCGTGGCCACCACTGTTATTTACTCGCGTTTTCATTGTCTCTGTCCAAAGGCCCTAGAGCAACGGATTGGGATGCCTATTCTTTAAGCGTCACTCGTACCAACCAATGGTATCTGAGTTACGTTACAGAGGGACTACTGTAGACACCCCAATCCGAACCTCAGAGAGTCTTTGTCCGCCCCAATGATGAAATAAAGGAAACGATACCTTGTGAGCTTGAAAAAGGATTTCCTCTAAGACCATAAAAGCCTAATCAACCAAAAGCCAAAAACCCAAAAAGCCCAGACAAAGCCCAAAAGACCCTGGACCGAACAAAGAGGCACCGTGTGGAACGGCACTGGAGCGCATGGCACTTTGAAATTCAAGTGGCCGTGCGCGACCAACCTGCACCGCACGGCACCCTGAAAAAAGTTCTGACTAGCTCAGAAAGCTATCGGCCACGCTAGTTTGAGCCACAACTGATGAATGGCTCAGTCGAAAGTGCACTTCTGGCCCGCCCAGAAAATACCTCCACTATTTGAAATTCAAAATCCTTGGCTATTTGCCTATAAATTAACCCCTCCACTCAAGGGAAAAGGGCCTTTCTTTAAGCTCTCCTTTTGGCCCTCTTCTTTGTTTTTGGGCATTCTTTCTCTAGTTTTTTTATATCCACTTTCCCATTTCCATTTTCAAGTCTTAAAAGAATGTCATTTCCAAAAGACATTCTTTAAGCACTTTCACTCACTCCCTTCTCATCATTGAAGTTGATCTCTCATTAACTTCAAAGCTCCATCCCCCAAAATACCTAACCTTCTCTCACACCCATACCTCCTTTGTCTCACTCAACCTCCTTCATCCACATCCATGACGATCCATCCTCATTTTTGCATCAATGACCCTTGATCAAGCTCAACACCAAAGATAAAAACAAGTTTCCTTGGGCTAGACTCAGTTCTGCCCCTGAGGGGACTTTTCTGTCGTCACGTCTAATCCCTTTTGGTTAGATCCTGACTTAAAACTCATTTTCATAAAATAAAGTCAGCACTGTGCTGAAGTTGAGGAACCGCGCGGTTGGATGACCAGGCGCGCAGCACCTTGACCCTCAGCGCACGGCATCTTATTTGTTGATATCATCGTAGGCAGGCTGTCTGGATCTGAGTTGTCTTCTGTTGCGGCTGTCTGTATCTGCTGTTTACCGTTTCTATTTCTTTCAAAACAAGACCATATCTACAAGCCATGTTTTGGCTCTTTAAAAAGGTTTTCTAGATCATCCTAAATGATCAAGTGTGTTAAAAGTTGCTTTGGGCCAATATTTTGAGAAAATAACGACATCTTTGGGATGATCTGACTGTCATGAGGTTCCTGACGAGGTTTTCAAAAAGATGTACGAAGAAAATAAGGAGCTAGATGACGTTTTGGTAGTCTGTGACAGTCTGACAGCAAGGAAGACGCCCCGCACGGCATGTTGAGGTGCCGCGCACGGCACCTCACCGTGCCGTGTACAGTATGACTGGGGTCCAGACAGCTTGCTGAATGCTATTTATTTTATCTGTTCACATCATTTTTATCACTACTGTACAGATAGCACCACGTACACGCCCCATTATTTGCCTTTATTAAAGAGCTTAATGTTCTATATGATGCTTGAAGATTTCCCCTTTTGAAAACATTAAGTAAAAACCGGTTTTTACCGGGCGAGTGAGATGCTTTTTAAAGAAAAACCTTCCCCATTCGTAATGTGGCTCCCGAACCCAAAATCTCAACGTTTTTGCTAGACCAAAACCCTTTTGCAAACGAGTTCTCGATTTCTCGGATCATCCATCTCGAAAATCTAGGTGGCGACTCTTCGAACCGAAAGAGCGCGGGAGCCCACAGAACTTCATCATCGAAAAAAGGAGTCTTCATAGAAGCATATATCCACAAAAGAAGACTCGGACCTTCATCCCAACAAGGAGTCTACATAGAAGCATACATCTAAAAAGGAAGACTCGGACGTTCATCCCAAAAAGGAGTTGTAGACACCTCAATCTGGATCTCGGAGAGTCTTTGTTCACCCCAACGATGAAATAAAGAAAACGGTACCTTTGTGAGTTTGAATAAGGTAGTCCCCTCAGCCCGAATAAACCAAATAACCCAAAAAATCCAAAAAGCCCTGAACTGAACCTGAACCACCGCGCGGGACGATTATGTATCGCGTGGCATATCAAAATTCAATACACCAAGCGCTATCATGATTTGCACCGCACGACATTTCAGGTAAAGTTCTGACTGGCTCAAAAAGCTGTCGGCCACGCCAGTTTGAGCCACAGCTGATGAATGGCTTAGCCGAAAACACATTTCTGCCCGCCCAGAAAATACCTCCACTATTTGAAATTCAAAATCCTTGGCCTTTTGCCTATAAATAAACCCCTCCACTCAAGGAAAAGGGGCTTCTTTTTTTAGCTTTTGGGCATTCTTACTCCATAAGCTTTCTCTCTCTAGCGTTCATACCCATTTTTCATTTCCAAGTCTTGAAGATGTCATTCCCAAAAAACATTCTTTGAGAACTTTCATCCATTTTCCCCTTCATTATTGAAGTTAGTCTCTTACTAACTTTAAGGCCTCATCCCCCAAAATACCCAACCCTCTCTCATACTTATACCTTCCTTGCATCATCCAAACTTCCCCATCCACATCCTCCACCTTCCGTCTTCATTTTGCACCAACGATCCTCGATCAAACTCAATACCAAAGGTAAAACTAAGTTTCCTTGGGCTAGGCTCCGCTCTGGCCCTGAGGGGAACTTTTCTGTTGTCAGATCTAACCCTTTTTGGTTAAGTTTTGACTTAAAGATCATTTTCTGAAAGCAAAGTAACTACTGTGCTGAGGCCACCATGCTGCGTGGCTATTCATTCAGTCGCGCGGCATAGTGAGCTTCAGCGCACGACACTTCAGTTACTGACGCCTTCTTAGTCAGGCTGTCTGGATCTGGGTTATTGCTTGTTAGGACTGTTTGTATCTGCTGCTTACTGTTTTTATCACTTTTGAAGTAAGACCATATCTACAAGCCATGTCTTATCTACTAAATAAGGCTTTTCTTGATCATCCCGAATGATCAAACACATCAGAAGACGTTTTATGGCCATGGCTTGGAAAAATGGTAATCTTTTTGAGATGATCTGACTGTCACACGGCCTCTATTGAATCTTTGAAACAATGTACGATGAAAACAGTATGCCAGGTGGTGTTCTGAATACTTTTAACAGTCTGACAGCAGAGTGGGTACCACGTGCAGCATATTGGAAGGCTGCGCGCAGCCTTATAGTATGTCGCGTTTGAAATAATTATGATCCAGATAGTCTACTGAGTATCTTTCATTCCATTTTCTTGCATCATTCTTATCATTTCTGTACAAATAGCACCGTGCACAAGCCAATGTGATATATTTCCCATGTCCCTTCCCCATTATTTGCTTTTATTGAAGGGCTTAATACTCCAAATGGTATTTGAAATTTTCCCTTTTGAAAACACTAAGTAGAGACCGGTTTCACCGGGCGAATGGGGTGCATTTTGAAGAAAAACCTTTCCCATTCGTAATGTGGCTCCCGAACCCAAAATCTCGACGTTTTCGTTAGACCAAAAGCCTTTCACAAATGAGTCCTTGGTTTCTCGGATCATCCATCTCAAAAATCCGGGTGGCAACTCTTCGAGTTACCGCTTCGAAGGCGCGGGAGCCCACAGTGGCGACTCTGCTAGGGATTCTACTTTATTCAATACTTTTTTTTTAAATGTACAAAAGTATTGAATGATCAAGAGGGCCAAACTTGAAAGGTGTTTTCAAAAGTGGGATTCTCAGTGTCTTTTGGAAGATTAAACTCTTTTATCCTGTAAACTTTGCACTGCACAAGCCTCGCTAGTGTATTTCGGCTATCTTACCCAGTTTACCGATGACAAGCTCTCCCGGAATGCCTAGCAACCCTCGACTATGATGGGCCATCGTGTTGTTCGACCATTGTCTTGCAATACGCTTGACATGGGGTAGTACTTCTTGGCTCTAGTCCGGGGAACCCATTTGAGACCAAAACCAGCCTTTGCACTTGTACATAACCATAGAACCTTCCCAACTAGGACAAGAACCCATGGCTAGGACTTATGTGATATATTCTTTGTACGTGCATATCTTCTTTCTGTACATACATATCATTCATGCATCATTTCGTCTTGCAGGCTAGAGGATTAGGCTCCCTTAGAATTCTTTAGGATTTTCCGGTCGGTCTAGGAGACCTTAAATCCATGGAGTTTGCGATACCTCCGGTGTTTGTCGTGCCCGAACGGCTCCCTTGGTTTGAGTCTAGCCTTAAGCGCGTGCGTATTTGGATTCCGATAGTCACATTGCTCTGTCTCTGATGGTCATGGTAAGGAGATTGGCTCTAGTTTCGAATCATTCGGAATTTAACCTGCCTGACAGCACCTACCCGAACTATCGAAAATCTTTTGTGCAAACACCTTTAGTGAGATTCAAGTCACGGTAGGTTCTATGCCTAGTTTCTAGGAGGTACATAGAAGGTAAGGCAAGCATTTAGATTAGTTATGAGTTGCTCCCTTTTGACTTATTGTCAGTGCTGACTACATTGATCACCCGCGAAGAAAAGAGGCTGTACCCAATTGGTTTCATCCATTCCAAAGACTAGTACGTACAGACACCATGGAAGGAACCCAACTGTTCGAAGTCCAAATCGAGCAGGAAGAACAACCGTTGTTGGGAGAACCAGTGATAGAAGAACCTGTGGTAGAAGAACCCATAGTTGTAATCCCGCCCAAAAATCCCTTGCCCATGGCTGACCAATGAGATGGAATGGAAGAGCTCAGGCAAAACATGGATGCTCAGTTCAAACAGTCCCTTGCAGGCGTCGATGCGCAACTTAAGGCTTCTGTCGCCTCCATGAAAAATGACATGAACATGGTAATGGAACCATACAAGAAATTTGCGATAAGCTCCTAACAATGTCTTCCCCACAGCTTGACCAACCCAAAGTAGAGGCGCCAGCAGCTGATCCCAACCTAGCTGCTCTCATTGCTAAGATCGGCAAATTGGAAGAATCTGTCCAAGAAACTAAGCGACTCGGAAAGGGAGAGATTGACATGAGCAAGCTATGACTCTTTCCAAATGCCAAGTTGCCAGAAAAGTTCAAAGGAGTGGACTTTGCAAAGTTTGATGGTACCGGTGATCCGAGGGCCCATCTCCAAGGATATGTTGGTTCCCCCACCATGCGGGGGATCGAGAAGGAAGCTATGGCCCAATTATTCCACGAGTCCTTGTCTGGTCCGGCTCTATAATGGTTCCTCACTCTTGAACCATCTAAGAAAAGGACTTGGGAAGACATTGGGACCGCTTTTGTGGCTCAATATGACTTCAATGTCGATCCAAAAATGACCACGAGGGAATTGAAAAGTACCAAGATGAGTGAGAAAGAAAGCTTCGCCGATTTTGTGAAATGATGGAGGGCCAAGGCCGCTCAGATGCAGAATAAGCCCGATTTAAAGGAATAGATACGGATTATAACCAAGAACTTGCCAAGCTCCTTTGCTTCGTACATGGTTCTTTCCCAGGCTGCCCTGAATTTCAAAACCTTTTATGATTCCGGACTGGCTGTGGAAGAAGCCTTGCGGGATGGTACTTTCGAAAAGAAAGAGTCAGGGTCAGGGTCAAAATCCAAAAGGCCGTATTCAGGAAATAGCAATGTCCTCTTCGGGAATACCAATCAGGAAGGAACCTCATCCATTAAACCCGTAGAAGTCAACCAAATCTCTAAAAAGCCAAAATCCTAAAACAGAGTCTTCACCCAATTCAACACTCCCAGATCCGCCCTGCTCAAGAAACTCACAGAGATCGGAGTACTGAAACCCCTTTCGCCACCACAAACCATCCCGCCAAACCTAAGCCAAAGTGTCTACTGTGATTTCCACCAAATGCCTGGCCATACCACTGACAACTGCATTCACCTTCGTCATGAGATTCAAAACATCATTGACAACAAAGTTGTCGATGCTCCACCCCCAGACAAGCCAAACACTATTTCGAACCCTCTACCGCAACACAACACTCCCTTCCGCATTAACCAAATCACCCTAGCCAAACATCAGAACCTCCAAGAGTTTAATCCTACCCTTTCCATTGTCCCTGATACCGAACTAAAGCCTGTTGTGGAAATTCCCAAAGAGACCGCTCTTTGCTTCCTATGGGAATGGGAAAATGTAACGCCCTAATTTTTGGGTTTGTTAAATAAACATTTTTATTGAATTAAAACGAAGAGTCAGGCTCATTATTACAACATCAACCTACGAGAGTACTTTTATTACATCAGGAAAGGGAAATCTAAGGTTTAACACTACTCCGCCTCTTCCTCCATCCTTGCTAGCTTTTCGGCTCCAAAGGCCTCCAAGGTGTACTGTTCGACCTGCTCATCTATCAACTCTAACACATTATACCAGTGTCGCCCCCAGTATAATATGTCTGGGTCACCAATAGGTAACATCATGAGCTACAGAAGCTCAATAGAATAAACCAAACCCACTAACCCTTAACTTACAATCAAATAAGCATATAGGTACGATTTTCCAAACTTAACATGCTTCATATAACAATTACACATGCGCATTCACTAACTATCGTTGGTGTCATGTTTTTCGGGTTTCTCCTACGCGACTCATCGTATAACGTGTCTCATTTTCATTTCCAAATCAACATTTTGAAAATCACATTTTAACACACCTAACCTCGGCTCTGCCGTTCCGGTCTCCCGAGTATCCTCACAATGGTTGCGCCATCCCGAGTTCCCATTGGCACACATTGCATTGGCTCCTCTCCGCAGATAACCAAGCCACACACCCAACCTCGGTTCCGCCATTCCGGTCTCCCGAGTATCCTCACAATGGTTCCGCCGTCCCAGGTTCCCATTGGCACACAACACACACACACACATAATGCACCCACATTTGGTCATTATGTAGTTAAAAAAAAAAATCCTTTTTATCCATATCAACCACACCATATGTGTCATGTTTCTACTTTCCAATTTCACGTGTCTCGTATCATGCATAGACTCCGCGGTAGGACTTTTCACATGAATCATGCAAGATCATCCAACTCTATTCTAACATGCTTGTTCATAGCCACTAGTAAGGCAAGCAACATACAAACAAACTTATGATCATCTAAAATATCAAAATACGAATACTTCCTTTTTGAAACAACACTTTATTTTTAAAGTAAGAACGTATTTCCTTCTTTTTGGAAGTTCAATAAAACAACATATGTTTATCAAAGTGACTTCATTTATCAAAAGCAAGTAACTAGCATCAAGATCATGCATTCAAGTATTCTTAAGATCAAAGTAACTACGTATTCTTAGAAAAGTAGATCGGGGATTCTACAAGATCATACAAAACATATAGCTTTCTAAACTTAGAGTGAGTAAGTTGGGAGAACTTTACATATACTTAGAGATAGAAGGTATTGGAGAATCTACCATTCTTCTTGGCGGTAGGGTGACTACGGAAGAAAGATAGCACGTCGAGTGGAGTAACGGCTTACGGATGAGCTTCGGCAGCTTCGAAAGAGAAGGATTCTCTCGAAACTAGATCTTGACCTAAAATTACTTGGCTTTATGGATTGAAAAGGTGTTTTGGGATGAGTTTCTTGAAGAACAAATGAAGAACTTCAAGAACAACTCAAGAACAAAGCAAGAACAAAGTAAGAACCCTAGACTTTCTTAGAGAGAAAAGTTGGAGAATGGAGGTGTGAGTTGAATGGCATGGAATGGAAGAATTTATAGGCAAACTCTGGGCTCTCCCTCTCCTCCCTTGGCCGCCCCCCCCCCCCCCCCCCTCTCCTTTTCTCTCATTAATTAGCTCCATGGTCTTGTCATTTCAAGCCTTTCAAGCATGCCATGCCTTGTCATTTCAATCTTTCAAGCTAAAACCAGGTTATCATGAAGGGTTTATGGACTTGTCTTGTCCTAGGATGGGCTTTGCTTGGAAGAAAGCACAAAATCATTAGCTAGGTAGTACTTTGGAAGGCTAGGAATGGGTTGGAAAGGAGATAGTAGACTTAGGGCTATTAGATAGCTTGTGTAAGTATCCAAGCTCATGCACACACCTCACTTTCTCTCTCTCATTTTCGGCCTCTCTCTCTCTCTTCTTAGCTGAAATTCTCCCATTTCTTTTCTCCTCTCATTGTCTTGTCCCATCATGCTTGAAAGCATGCAAACTTTCTCATTCATGAGTCAATCAATGTACCTTAGGCATGCCAAGAGTTGTCACTTCCATTCTAAGCTAAGTCCTAGGTTATCATGAGGGGTTTTATGAGTTGTCTAGTCCTAGATAGGTTTTGCTTGTGAAAGCACAAGAAAGAAATCATAATTGGTTGTACTTTGGTTGAGAAAAGACAAGTAAGGTGGCTTGTTGGAGTGGTCAAACACTAGCACACTCTCTCTCCCTCTTTTCTCTCTCTCAGCCTCCCTCCTCTCTCCCTCCTCTCGGCTTTCTCCCTCTCTCTATATATATATATATATATATATATATATATATATATATATATATATATATATATATAGATATATGTATATATATATATATAGATATATGTATATATATATATATATATATATATAGGTAGACTAGAAAAAGTAAGCTTTCAAAAAGGTATGGGTATTATCCAAAGGGTAATGATTTCCTAGAAAGGGAATCTTGTCATAAAGGTAATGATTACCAAGCCAAAAGTAATTACTTTTGGAATCTCATGATTGATTTCTATCGTCCAATGGTCCTAGAATGTTAGGAGGATGTAACTAAGTTAGTAAGACTTAGGTTAGGCCAACTAACTAGTTAGAAACTAGTTCCACTCACCGATTAGGGTTTCTAGCCGAGAATTTGAATGTCACAGTCTCGTATTGAATATTCTAGTGCTCTAATGAATACCTTAGCATTTAAGAATATATCTAGGTTTATCGGCGATGCAATTTCAACTTATGAATATCGAATCTAATTAAGACGGATTATAGGAATTTAAAAGGAAATTTAAATACGACTTTCGATTTAAACAACGAGATTTTTATTTACTAAAAATCGGAGTTGTTATAGAAGACACATGGGGAGATCTGATCACCGATTGGGAAGAATTCGAAGCTGCTAATTTTCAAAGGAATGCTAAACCCTTGTTCGAACCTGGATGGGAAGTTGACTGGCGGAACGTTCACGCTGATCCACTCGACAGGTTCTCTTTGTACATGTTGTTTGAAAACCGAGAGGAAAATTACCAAGTTTTTCAAGAAATGCCTAAGTGGGGATGGAACCCAACCCCGAACGAGTACCAGTTTCCAGCCTTGAATGACCCTTTGGACACCTTCTCCCTACCCGCACTGTTCGTCGAAGAATATCAGCCTGAGTACCAACCCGAGATGATGGTTTACAATTGGCCAGAACTCGCCCCGTTCCACCCAGATTTCTCCCATTTCAATGATTTCGTCATCGATAGCCTGTATAGCAATGTGGGCCTCACCCCATACCCAAACCCTCCTGAACTCGAGGAAGAAGTCGCCAGTAATGGATGTGATCGAATGGACTATCTTGCTGAAAAGGCCGAATCTGAACCATCAGTTACTTTTCCGGGAGACGCCGATGTCGCCATGATGAACCTGTGGGAAAACGAACCAGGGGCTGGAACAAACTTATGGGCAAACACTGAAGTGGTCAATATAAAAGTGGGGAATGAGGAATGGACCGTTAACAGGATAGTGATGGAAGCTGAAAGATGGAAGCCCGAAGACCTGTGGGATGATTTGGTCATCGCTGATTTGGCTGCCAATCTGCAAGACGCGACCATTGGAAGCAAGCGTAAGGCCCTTGCTGACTTATGGAGCAAGGAGTTAAAATACCGTCAGATTGATCACCTAACTAGAAGTGGTCGCATCTGCCAACCCCCAAACCTCCAAATCGGAGAGTCCTCCAACCTTGCAGCCCCACTAACTGAAAAACCCTTTGATCCTTTTATCACCCCAGTCAAGAACACCTTCCAACCCTTTGCTCCACCAGCCAAAGAGCCTTCCCTACCAGAGAAAACCCTAAAGGAATGATCAAGCGCCAACTTGAGCAGACTCAGGCTAAGATGTCTGTTTGGGACGTGCTTGTCCATTCTACTCGCCACCGTGAAAGACTCATTCAAGCCCTTTCCCACCTGAAAGTTCCCTTCGCCATAATCCCTGATGAGCTTGTGGCACTAATCAAGGCTATACCCATCAAGCATGCCATAACCTTTACCGACCGAGACTTACCTGCTGAAGGGACTGATCATAATCGGCCACTGCATGTCGCCCTGAAATGCCATGGTAAATGGGTTCCGGTGATCCTAATTGATAACGGTTCAGCGATCAACGTCTGCCCGCTCCGCGTTGCCTACTGCTTGGGGTATAAAAATAAGGACTTCTCTCCATCGGAAGTCAAGTCCAAGCGTATGACAACACCCGGCGGGATAAGAATAGTGAAAACTTGCCTATGGAGTATGAGTTCAAGACAATTATGGCTGTGAATTGTTGATCGACAGTATCCATGTGTTAAGAGGGATGGATTCTCCGAAGCCATTTATATTGGCTTTAGTCGAAAAACACCAAGTATTGGTTTATGCCACCTGTCCAACCACTGATCATTGGCTAGCAGAAGACATTCTGTCGAGGGCTAATAGAAATGGCCAATTGTGGCAAATCCATATTTTGAGTGTGGCAGTGTATGCATGCATGATTCAACAGGTGCTTTTGCCATGGATAATAGATCGTTCATCCATTAATTGCAATCGATTGGTGAAATTAACAATCGATCATGGCTTATATTGGCTTATTGTAACGCCCCCATTTTTGGGTACGTTAAATAAACATTTTATTGGAATAAATTAGGAAGAGTTAGGCTCATTATTACTACATGATTCCTACGAGAGTACTTTTATTACACAAAGGATGAGAAATCTAAGGTTTGCTACTACTCCGCCTCTTCCTCCATCCTAGCAAGCTCCTCAGCTCCAAAAGCCTTCAAAGTGTAATGTTCACCCTGTTCATCTATCAACTCTGACACATTATACCAGCGTCGCCCCCAGTATAATATGTCAGGGTCACCAAAAGGTAACACCATGAGCTACAGAAGCTCAATAGAATAATCCAAACACACTAACCCTTAACTTACGAGCAAAGGATAATTTAACTGTCAATTACCAAATAGAACATGCATTCTTAACAAAATAATTAACAATTACACATCCACGTTTACTATTCAACTATTGTTGGTGTCCATGATTTTTTTATGAGTTTCTCCTACGCGACTCAACGTAGAACGTGTCTCATTTTCATTTCCAAATCATCATCTTGAAAATCACATTTAACACACCCAACCTCGGTTCCGCCGTTCCGGTCTCCTGAGTATCCTCACAATGGTTCCGTCGTCCCGGGTTCCCATTGGCACACAAAAACACACACCGTACTCTCACAATGGCTAACATGTCTGGCCATTATGTAATTTCAAAAATATTTTGCCAATTCGCACGCATCCTTTTATTAGCCTCACCCTAGGTGCCATGTTTCTACTTTCTTGATTTCCGTGTCTCGTTTTCATGCAACAACTCCGCGGTAGGACTTTTCACATACGTAATCATAAATCATTCTTTGTAATCTTGAAACTAAACTAGCAAGATCATCCAACTCTATAGTAATTTATCGTGCTCAAACAACTACTTAAAGCATAACGCCACATGTACGGACGCCTTTGGAATGGATACCACTTATGCTTTCACACAACCACAAGTAATGCAAGCAAAACATGTATTAAAGCTCATAACCAATTCGAAGATAAAAATACGAATACTTCTAATCAAGCAATAAATTCTACTCCTTCAAAATTCATTCTTTCCTCTTTGTGAGAAGTTCAAAACAACGCATATTTATTGAGATGAAAGTTGGTTATTTAACATTTTAATACCACCATAAGCAACATCGGTTTACTAACTATCATGCATTTCAAACATTTAAAGTAAATAACAAACTTTGTATACTTAAAGAAAGTGATTAGGGATATTCTACTGTTCTTCTTGGCGGTAGGTACGGCTACGGAAAAGTAAGTACGTCGGACAGAGTAACTTCCTACGGCTGAGCTTCGGTAGCTTCGAAAGAGAAGATTTCTCTCGAAACTAGTTCTTGACTAAAAACTACTAACTTTTGGATCAAAAAGGTGTTTTAGGAGAGTTTCGTGAAGAACATAAGAAGAACTTCAAGAACAAGGAAGAATAAGCAAGAACAAAGAAGAACACAAGCTTTCTTGGAGAGAGAAGTTGGAGAATGGATGGTGTGAGTTGAATGGTGAGTGTGAGGTGCTATTTATAGCCAAACATTGAGCTCTCTTTCCCTCCCTCCCTTGGCCGAATCCCCTCTCTCTCTCTTCTCCCATGGATTTGTTCCATGGACTTGTCAAATCACATCCATAAGCATGGCATGCCTTGTCACTTCCATTTTAGGCCATGACTTAGGTAATCATGAGGGATTTTTGGCTTGTCTTGTCTTAGACTAAGCTTGCTTGCAAGAAAGAAACAAATGATGGCTAGGTTTATGCTTAAAGAAGCCTAAGAATGGGCTGTCATGTAGCAAATAGGCTTCAAGCTAATAGGTTGCTTGTGTAAGTGACTAAAACACTTGCACACACTCCATCTGTCTCCCTCACTCTCTCAGCCTCTCTCTCTCTCTCTCTCTATATATATATATATATATATATATATATATATGCCTATGTATATAAATGCAAGTACGCTAAAGTACTAGGTAGGCTAACTAAGGCTAAGGAAAAAGTAATGCAGTTAGGTTAAGGCTTTCAATGACAAGAACATTGTCCAATGGTTAAGATTTCTCCTTGAAAGTATATATTTAAGTATGTGGGCTTGCTACAATAGATTACGAGGTATATATACCTATACATAAGCACATATATGTACTTAGAGAATTTAGGAAAGTAACTTTGGTGGGCAATTTAGGTTTAGGGCTATAAGTCTAGGGTTTGCATGCATGGCATTACTAAGGTTGCTTCTTTTAGAAGCAAAATGATTGGAAGGATTCTATGAGTTGTCTTGTCAACTCCATATACTCATTGGCATTGTCTTATATCCATTAATCAAGGGATAACAATGTCCCTAACATTTATTACCCAATGGACAAAGAGGTAATGATGGAGGGTATGAGTTGGAAATTACTAGTCATGGGTGAAATGATTACCCCTAAGGGTCTAATGGTTCAATTAGGGTTTGGAGGGGTTCATAAGGCTCAAAGACAGTCAAAAAGGTTCATTTAGGTAGGAGAGTGTAACTAGGTGAAATGGTTGTTTGGTTCCTCCAACTAATCAGTTGGAAACTAATCCTATTTGTCATGTAGGATTTCTAGCCAAGAAATATAATTTTAAAGGATTTAAATCTAATTATGATGGATTATTAAGTAATAAAAGGAAAATTAAAAATAATCCAAGAATTAAATAAAGAGTTTTCAAATATATTAACAAAATTTTAGTACTGAAAAATTGAAGTCGTTACACTTATAGTTGAAGGAAACAAATCGACAAGGATTTTTCAACAGAGGCAATACTATCCCATAACTAGACAGAGGGAATATTGCATCTAATAAGCCAGCACATGGCTTTCGACAGTGGTTTTTAAGCCAGTCGAAAAGTGAAAAGATCATGGTGTAAAATTTATCTAAAACTCTTTGAGAGTTGGGGGGCATAAATGTTTTTCACTGTAAAAGGTTATTACCTACTTTTGGCCCTTACTCTTGTTTTGACTTTGTTTTCCAAAATCTCAGATGAATTCGATAGAGGGAATGTTTGTCGTTTGCTATGCGCGTGTTTTGGCCTTTACTTTATTGAAAGAATCTCAACTCCCATAATTTGATCAAGGAAATGTTTGTCGTATTGCTGCGCGCATGGGTTTGGCCATTTCTTTACCAAATGTTGGGGGACAAATTAAGTAAACAAATGCTTGTGCTTGATTAGGGCTCATGGCATAAATCCTTTTATTGATATGTCATTCTTAGAGTTTTGATCTATAGGCCTTTATTCGATAGGCCACGTATGTCCAAAATGATCCGTTTTTGGTATCAATTGATTGCCCAATTGAGTTAGGGGCATAAATCTTTACACCGTAAAAAGTTATTACCCTTCGATATCGACAGAGGGGTGATTTAAAACTAGTGAAATTATTCACTTGGGTTACGTTAGCCTTCACCCAAATGAATAAGGGGGGCATTGTTTACAGCATATTTCACCGCCTGTCGATGATCGACCGAAAGGTGGTAATTATGAGAATGCTTCCTATTTTATTATTTTTGTTAAGTTTTCATATTAATATTAGAACTAGTATTAGTATTTCTTTTATAATTGTTATTTGCATGCAGGACACTTGACTTGCTCCTACACATGTGGAAGTTAAAAGGATACTTGTCATGCTCCTCCACATTTGAAGGGAAGTGAGAAGTTATTTTGACAAGTGGAAGCAAAGGATTGAATGAAGACTAGTGGAGAAGTTAGGAAGTTATTTCCTACGTTTGTTTTTTTCTATAAATAGTCTTTTAAGATTTCATTGTAATCTCTCTCCAACAAATCAAATTCTATCTTTATTTGTCTTAATTTTTGGCACTACTAACCCATTCGGGTTATAATTAGGAGTAGGAGTAGAATTTCATATTCTAAGCTTAACTTAGGATCTTCGATGTGTCGCCCACGGCGATAGATCAATCGTTGAAGATTGATGGAAGAATCTCTTCCATTCGTCTTCTTTCTTATCACCAATCTCACATTTGACTTGACCGCCATATCTCTCCGGTGAAGTCCTGAAATACGGCGTGGAACCACGGATCCGTCCTGTGGAGACATAGCCGCATTCGCCCTTATTTTTGTTGTTGACATTGTTTCCCGAAATCTCTGTCGTTTTCGATCGAGGGAAAAATTGGTAAACAATTCCCTCCCTTAGTTTTGGGGAAAAAATCGGTGACTTCCTCCCCTGCTAGTGCTCTCTATCAAAACAACTACGAATTTTTTTTTTTCTATTCTTGTAGCCTATCTAACCAAACTAATATCACAAATCCACCACTCTTTCAATCTTCCAAAAATAAAAGATGTGTTCTTGAATTTGGAAAAGAATGCAAGGTTCTTCATGTACTCAACCATAGAGGAGGAATGAAAAAGGAATAAAATAGAAATGGAAAAAAAGAGTGAGATACCTTAATCCGGCGACGAATAGTTGAATTGTCAATAATCGACAGATATGAGCTTCACTTTTGGAGGAAAAGAAAGAGAAATAGTTTATGGATGAAGTGAAGAAGATATAGAGCAGGCGAAGAAGAGAAGAAGAAAATACCAGTTGAAGCACGCACGTATAACTTTTTTGGAACCAGTTAACTTATGTGATATGAGGTCCACAAATTGTGATTGTTGAAAAATGTTGCAAGTTTTGATTATCCAAAGCTCAAAATTTGTTTATTTCTAAGGATGTTGCTAAGTTTGATTATACAATTGTGAGCCATCTTTTACACCAACATTGTTAACTTTATAGAAACAATTGACTTTTGGTTATACCACTATGGATGACCTTAGTACATAGCAAGGCTTTTGTCTTGGTTACCAATAATTTGATAAAATGAGGGGTCCCTAGCAATTTGTGTAGTATTCATGAGCCCTTCAAATAAGTAAAAATTGATTATGAGCTTATTTTGGTCCACAAAGTATCACAAAAATCTCATTTTGGTCCCCAATAAACACATTGGAGAAATTGAGTCCCCAACCTTAATAAATGTGAACCAATGTAATCCCCCACCCCTGACGCCATTACCCCAAATGTCTAAACCAAGGGCATGTTTGTCATTTCCCCTCCCCCAACCTCTTTATTCTCCACAGCACCTATTAGGGTTGGGAAAATCACTTGCTCCTCGTGGAGAGAGATATTCAGGGGTTGTTCGGCTAAATAAGCCAAATCGTTTTTTTTTTGTCCTTATTCAAATTTTTTTTACATTTGTTAGTTTTTTGTCAATTTTTTGGGGATTATTGCTTTTTCATGACAAGAAAATCTAAGTAAAAAAATACAATTCAAATCTATTTTTTGAATAAAGACAAAAATAGACGAGTCAGGTGCTATGCCGACCCTAATCCCTCTAATGAGGTGAGCCGATCCGTGCGCCCACGAGCACGTCGTCACGGCCTAGCTGTTTTTGTCTTTATTCAAAAAAATTAGATTTCGATTGTAATTTTTTACTTTTTAGACCAGGCCGTGACGGCGTGCTCTTGGGCCGACAGATCGATACACCTCATTAGAGAGATTAGAGCCGACACAGCGCCCGACTTGGCTATTTTTGTCTTTATTCAAAAAAATTAGATTTCGATCGTAATTTTTTACTTTTTAGATTCTTCTTGTCATGAAAAAGCAATAATCCCCAAAAAATTGACAAAAAAACTAACAAATATGAATTTTTTTTGAATAAAAGCAAAAAAATAAGTCAAGTGGCTGATTTAGCCAAACAACCCCTGAATCTCTCCCTCCAGGAGGAGTAAATGATTTTCCCAACCCTAATAGATGTTGTGGAGGATAAAGAGGTTGGAGGAGGGGAAATGACAAACATGCCCCTGGTTTTGACGTCTGGGGTAACGGCGTGAGGGGTGAGGGACTACATTGGTACACATTTAATAACGTTGGGGACTCAATTTCGACCAAAATGAGATTTTTGTGATACTTTGGGGTCCAAAAAGGTTACTAAGCCTTGATTATGTGTAAACAATAGTAAATATTTTTGTCCCTAAAAATGCTGGAAGAGTTATCTTTAAGCAATTGTTTCAAATTTGTGTAATATAGCATAATTTTTTAAGTTTATGCTTGTGTACCCACTACTAATGTTACTATTTTTAAGCTTATTTGTCTTTTTTTAAAATTTTTTTTCTTGTAATTAAAATGCATAAATGTTAGAAGATTACGTTTTGAATCTTTTTTCTGATACCATGTTGCAATAAAAAAAAATATGAGAAAACAGTGTTCCAGCTTATAAAAAAAAAAAACTCATTTTCTTTAAGTAACTGGAATAATTTGGCAAAATATTTAAAGAGAAAAAAAAACTCTCTACACGCCTGGAATACTGAATTTTTTTTGAAATTAATAAATGCCCCAATTACAAATTGATGATGACACCACATTAGATTATTTTTCTCTAGAACCACCCTCATATTTCCTCGGTAAAAGTTAAAACATAAAGCACCACACTATTAGAATTTGATAACCAAACCACACTAGATTATTTTTCCACTTGAAAGTTGAAACCCACTCCACTCTTTGAAGGAAAATATTTATTTGGTGGTCTTGGGGCAAATACCCCTAAACACCGTACATTTTTGTGGAGGCTTATCACTAAATGTATGTGAATTCTCTAAATCGATGCAGCGAATAAACTAGTAACTTCAAACAGCCAACTTCAATCCCACAAATCAAAACAGAAAATATATGGAAGGCACAAAGTTTACGTGGAAAACTCTAAATGAGAAAAAATCTCGAGAAGGAATCATGCATTAAAATCATTGTATGATTACAAGTAGTACTTCTTACTCAATGTTCGGGTATCCTAACCACGAATTCTAAGACCTACTTGCTGAATTCACGTTCATCGTACCTCTGCATGATCACCGTAGCTTGAATCCTCAAGCCTTTCAAACGATCGCCCTTCGAACTCCACGAAGGGACTTGTAGGAGTGACTGATTGTTGATGAGATCGAAAAGCAAACCCTTCAGAAATGTTTGTCTAAGTTCAAAGTGTGAGACTCTGAAGTACAAAACCAACCCTAACAGCCAATCCTATTTTCTTTTTGGAATCACGGGCATTCACGATCAATCTTGGCAGCATAAACTTTTTGGCCTCATATGGTCATCTTTATATCTTAGGGCTTGTTTGGATGCGGGTAAAAAATCAGGGGTAAAAAATATGAAAAGGGATAAGATAGCAGGGGGTATTAATTTTGATGGGATGACCCGCATTGATTTGATGTTGATGGAGGGGGGGATAAAATATTACGTGGTTTGGATGAGGTATTAAAAAGGGGGATAAAATTTAACTTCATTTGGATGGTTTATAGAATGGGGGGATAATAAGGGGTGGATGTGTTTACATCCTAAAATATGCCACCCAAACAGAAAATTACACGTGGCATAAAACAGTGCTTTGGCCTATTAGAACATATCCCATTTAGACCCGAGATACAGAGGATCATAGGGTAAATGGTGATATTATTTTAGTACTAAACGGTATCGTTTTGATGGAAAACGGCAGCGTTTGAGCATCGAGTGAGGATAATTAAGACGGTAATTAGGTTTAGCCATTGATTACTCATTAGAACCATCGAACGGTGTTTAACTCCTTGTCTTTGGAGAGAATTAAGCATGGTAACAGGGAATCATTTGGAAGAGCCAGTCGTGTTATACTAACCCATGTTGCACAAAAACAGGAGCCCCACGATTCAGAAGACAACATCAGCAAACGTGGAGAGAGAAGAATCCTGAGGAGATTAATTCAAGTAACCGTTCGAAGGCCCCTTGTAGCCGTTTTTTGAGGAATCAGAGGCAGTTCGAACGAAGACGTGGGCATTAACCGGAAACGTGGAGATCGAAGGCAAGCTCAGCGTCTATAAATAGAAGAAGAAGTTGAAGAAAGAGCCCCGACAAAAATCTTATCATCTGACAACTCATACACAATATGATTGCTCAGAGATCTATCGTAGTTTAGGACTTAGCTAAGTTTAATTTGTAAGTTGAAGGCTAGTTTGCATGTAAGACTACTTTTGATTAAATTCAAGTTTCTTATTTCTTTCAGCATTTTTCTTACCAAAAAATAGTCGTTTATAAGCCCTCTTTCGATTAAATTCAGTGTGTTTATATTTCTGTGCTATTCTTGGTGAAGTCTCAAGTGTGTTTGTGTACAAACTTACCTTCGATTAGATTCAGGTTCGTTTGTGTTCAATCATCCTTTTTGACTTGAGAAGGGTCAATTCTTTGTTTGGTTGACACTTTAAGGAAAAATCCTCTTAGTTGAGGTAATCGAACGGATAACACAATTGCCTAATTCAAATTAGTTGTTTCAAATCAAGTTGAAAAGAATAATTTCTTTTCTGAAGTTAATTATTTTCTGGCACGCCTGCACACAATCATTTGCCATTTGATTGAGCTAATTTAGCCCAAACAGGATGATGAGAAAAACTGTCAAATGACTATTTTGCCCATGTGTAGAGTTATATTTGATTATGTATTAAAATAAGTATATAAATTTAAAAATCAGTATATTTAAGCAATTTTGGACAATTGGGAGTATTAGAAAATGAATTTACTAAAAAAGGTCTATTCTATAAAATTTATATTAAAAAACGTTTTTCTAATTAATTGTTTGTATTTATTTATAATGTAACGCCCCGAATTTTGGGTATGTTAAATAAACATTTTTATTGAATAAATTAAGGAGAGTCTAGCTCATTATTACAACATAAGTCTCACAAGAGTACTTTTATTCAAAAGAGGGGATAATCTAAGGTTAACTACTGCTCCGCCTCTTCCTCCATCCTTGCAAGCTCCTCGGCTCCAAAGGCCTCCAAGGTGTATTGTTCCTGCTGCTCATCTATGAAATCTGACATATTATACCAGCGTTGCCCCCAGTATAATATGTCAAGGTCACCAAAAAGGTAACACCGTGAGCTACAGAAGCTCAATAGAATAATCCAACCCGCTAACCCATAACTTACAACAAAGAGTCATATAAATAATTACACATACTCATTGAACAACATAATTAACAATGATACATCCGCATTCACTATCTTGCTTACGTTGGTGTCATGCCTTTCTTGGTTTCTTCTACCCGACTCATCGTATTGTGTCACCATTTCATTTCAAAAATCATTTCTCATTCAACGGGCTACCAAGTCCGGCAACGTAACAAAATCTTGCATTGGCTCCTCTCCGCGGATAACCAAGCCCAATTACCAATGAAGCTGCCACGTCCGGCTCCATTAGCAATCTACACAATGGGCTACCAAGTCCGGCCTCATTGCGGTTTTCGCAAGTCCGCACAAAGGGCTACCAAGTCCGGCCACCTTGCGGGTTTTCACAACTCACATAAGGCTACCAAGTCCGGCCATTATGTAGTCTCAAAATCCTTTTTATCCATATCAACCACTCCTTAAGTGTCATGTTTCTACTTTCCGGTTCTCGTGTCTCGTAATCATGCATAGACTCCGCGGCGGGACAAATCACTTTAAAGTAATCTTGAAACTAAACTAGCAAGATCATCCAACTCTATATTACCTAATCGTACTCAAATTATTACTTAAAGCCACTTATGTTTTATCAGCAACAAGTAATGCAAACAAATATACATACATGTTCATAATCATCCTCAAGACATTAATATATTACAAAAAATCCGTTCTTTCTTCCTTTGTGGGAATTTCAAAACAACATATGGTTATTGACGTAGAAATTCATTATTTGACATGCTCATTCTTCTTTAGTACTTTAGTAAAACAAGTTTTGCTAACTAGCTTTGATACCTTAACCGTTTAACTCATGTTTAGAAATTTACTACGCATACTTAATGTAAGTATAATCCAAGCAAGTACATAGCACGTCCATAACCATTACTTAAAGCATAACGCCACATGTGCGGACGCCCTTGGGGTGGTAATCCACCATATGCTTTGTTATAATACCACAAGTAATACAAGCAATGGAATATAAGCTTATAGTTAAGTTCAAAGATCAACATGCGATTACTTCTACACGAAGTTATATCTTAAGTCGATTCTAATCATGATTAATCATCCAATAGCAATATTAAGTTCACTAACTATCATGCATCGAACGTTTTAAGAAATACACTATCATTATCATGCTTTCATTATAATGACTTAGCTAGGGTTAAAACTAAGACAAGGAGCAGTGTCTAATATATACTTAGGATTATGGGTTGATTACACTACCTTTCTTCTTGGCGGTAGAAAAGGACCACGAAAAGATCGACGGAAAGAAAGTCGGCGGACGGACGGAGTAACGGCTTACGACAAGCTTCCGATAGCTTCGAAAGAGAAAGGTTTCTCTCGAAACTAGATCGTGACTTATATTACTACTACTTTAGGATCGAGGTGGTGGTCGTATGGTGGTTTAGTGGCGGAGGTGGAAAGAAAGTTCAAGAACAAGCTAGAACTACTCAAGAACAACAAGAACACTAAGCTTTCTAGAGAGAGAAGTTGGAGATTGGAATGGTGTGAGTTGAATGAGAAGTGTGAGGCCTATTTATAGGCAAATGGATGGCTCTCTCTCCCTCTCATGGCCGGCTCTCTCTCCCTCCTTTATCCATTGGATAAAGCTTTTATCCAAGTGATGTCATGCCTTGAAAGACTATCCAAAGGTCTTCCTTGTTCTTTCTTCCAACCAAGGACAAGGTAAATGCTATTCTATTAGGGTTTTAGTCCAATCAAGTCCTTTGAAAGGTTAGAATATTGGATTTGGTAGTCCTTTGGAGTGAAAGCACAAGCAAGGTTAGATTTGGTTGTACTTTGGATGATGCAATGTGATCTAGGCTAGAATGGAAGTACACAAGTCACATGCATCACTCTCTCCCTCTCTCTCCATTCGAACCTCTCTCTCTCAATCTCTCTCTCTCGGCCTCTCTCTCCTCCTCTCTCTCTCTCTCTCTCCTCTTGGTACATTGTACTATGTACATATATATATATATAACCATATATATATATAAGGACAAGAAGGGTTTGACTTTGTAGGAGATTTGTACTTCAAATCTCTCTCCCATCCTTTCTACTTCTTTCACTTAGTACAAGTACTAACCTATACATGTATCTAGGGTTTGATAGACAAAAGTCAAGCGATACATCACATCTTTCTCTCTCTTCTCTCTCTCTCTCTCTCTCTCGGCTTTTCTCTCTTCTTGGTACATTGTACTATGTACATATATATATAGATAACCATATATATATATATATATATATATATATATATATATATATATATATATATATATATAAGGATAAAATTTGGTGGATTGGAAGAGTAAGGATTTGGCAAGCTAGGGTTTGTACAAGTTTCACCCAATTAAAAAATGTATTTAGGACATTTAGGTCATAGATTTTGTAGGAGGAAGACTACCAAGAAATCAAGCAAAGGTCAAAGAAAGTCCAAGGAAAAATCTAAGGTACAATCTCTCCCTCTCTTTCCTTCTCTTTCTCTCTCTCCCTCCTTCTCTCTCTGTCGGATCTCTCTCCTCCCTCTCTCTCGGCTAACTCTCTCTCTCTCTCTCCCTCTCTCTCTCTCTTTCTCCCACTTGTTTGTACCAAGAAAGAGATACAATATACTATTATATGTACATGTACTTTGGGTCTTTTGAAATCTTGTATTTTAAACCAAGTGTAGATTTTCTTATTATAATATTGTAATACACATATGTCATATACAATATTATATATATATATATAGCTTATATATATATACATACAAGTACATATATATAATATACAAGCCAAGTACTACTCAATCTAGGCTAGCTATACCACATGCCAATGTCTATTAAATTATTCTACTACTTTCAAAGTACTATGTATATTAATACTAACCTAATGTACAAATTGTATTTTAATAAAGTACACACATGGCAAAATCTAGTATTTTAATCAATTTAGTACATGATTGTCAAGACTAACTATTATCCAATGGATAATAGTTTCTCTAATGGTTAATAACCAATGGGTAATAATGGCTAGGATTCTAATCTATCGTCCAATGGTTAATAAAACTCCTAACGGTTATTATCCAACGGTTAATACCCAAAAGTATAATATTTTGCAATTAAGCACTAAACTAATCTAATCTCGTACTTAGGAAGATTAACCAAGGTTTACCTATTGACCAATGGGTAAAGATTACCCTAGCATCTATCGTCCAACGGATAAATATTACCCTAGGTCAAACGCCAAGACAAGGCGTGAGCGTGGCCAAGGCAGCCTGGTGGCGAGGCGGTGGCCAAGCGGTGGCCAAAGCGATCGATGGCACAACAAACTGTTGGCCAAAGCGGCCCGGTGGCAGCCGTGCGGCCAGCGACCAGCGGCGAGCGGCGGCCAGCACAGATGGCCAAAGGCTAAGGCGACCAGTGCTGGCAAGCGACCAAGTGGCGACCAAGCGGCGGCCAAAGCGTAGCCTAGTGGCCAAACAAATGGCCAAGGTAGCCCAGAGCCCAAAGAAGGCTGGCAGCTGGCTAAGGCGGCCTGCAAGCGCGACGGCCGAGGCGGCGTGAGCATGGCCAAGGCGACCCGCAAGGCAGCGGCCAAGGCGGCGTGAGCATGGCCAAGGCACTGGTAGCGGCTGAAGCGACCTAGCAAAGCAGTGACCATGGCGGCCTACAAGCAAGGCGACGGCAGGCGGCGCGAGCATGGCCAAGCGATTCCAAGCAAGCGGTACAAGGCAAAAGCAAGCGTGACTCGACGCCAAGCGAACCCGATGGCGGCGAAGAGCAACCCGACAGTGACCCGACGCCTAGGCGAGGCAGGCCCGACAGCGACCCGACGCTAAGGCAAGGCGGGTGCGACAACGAGCCGACGCCAAGGCAAGGCAGCCCGACAGGAAGCCGACGCCAAGGCAAGGCGAGACCAAAAAATGATTTCCAGCCGAGAAAATAAATTCTAGGATTTTTATTACAATTACCAAGTAACTATACCAAGGTCTAAATAGGCATGCTCGTCTACTAGAAAATGACCTTAATGCCCGGACGATGAATTCCAATCTCCTAAGTCATAAACCTAATTATGACGGATTATTAATCGCAAAAAGGGATTTATAAAATAATAAAGAATTTTCAAATAAAATGATAAAATTTTATAAGTCGATAACGACCGATTTTTGGATGTTAAAGAAAATGAAATCCAAGTATTAAACAAAAATTCAAATTTTAGCGAAATTTTTATTGACCAAAAATCAGGGTCGTTACACATAATTTTTTTTTGGAAATTGATTTTTTTTTTAAAGAAAAGACAAATTATGGTAGATTTGAATGGAATGTATGATTTTGAATTGAATGGAGAATAAAAGTTGGTTGAACGGTGAATGGTGGATATATTATTGAATGGTGGATATGTGGTTGAATAGTTGTTGAATTTTTGCTTATATAGAGCAAGCAAACTCATTCAATAATTTCAATTAGAAAAACGAGTGTCATATTTAATTTTTGATTGTATGGCTAGTCGTCCGTCTCCATGCCACAATTGGGTCCAGGCTGATGAGACGCTGTTGGTTTCGGTATTGAAATCAATGGTGGAGTCCCAATTGTGGACCACCGGGAGTGGACACTTTCATCTAGGTTACACGAGCTATTTGAAGCGTTTCATGGACAGTGATTTTCCCAACGCTGGCATTGAGGAATGGCAAATTGAAGCGAAGATAAAGAAGTGGCGCCGTACTTGCTTCATCACTGTGGACCTAATTGATCGTCCCGGGTTTGAATGGGATGCAAGTGAAAACATGGTGGTGGCTGAAGACTATTTTGGGTTGCATTCCTCCAAGTAAGCCTTAATAAAGTGTTATAAATTTTTTAAGGTCAAAATATTTTTTTGTTCTTAATTTTTTCATTTTGACTTAGGTTAACAAACAAGCCAGGGAGACAAGAGATGTTCAATTTCCACTGTTTGATGATTGACGTGTTTGCTTCATTCCCCATCCCGAGGAGCCCGAGGAGTATGTCAAGATGGCGGAAGAATAAATAGGATTACCCATGGATGTTGTGTCATTTGTTGTCTCCGTTCATGATGTTGGAATGAAATGTTGGAACATCTTCATTTAACAAATATTAGAACTTGTCTCTGTTCATAACGTGTCAATTTTACATAATCTTGGAATGTACAACTTCATTTGGAATCGAGAACAAGTGCCAACAAAATACAACCTATGAAACCTAACAAAAAACATACAACAATCGACCAACACCCATTGATTTGATTTTGATGTTCAACTCCGAATGCACTTACGGATGTGGAACTTTTGGCTTCCAACTTTGTGAGCTTGTATCTCTCCTCGTGAACCTTGAGCAATGCTTCTTCGGCTCCATCGAATGTCTTGTACCTTTTTGCCATGCTTCATGAGTATCCATTAACTATGAGTTGAGCTTCTCCCCAAGTTGTATAGATGTCCGGCTTATGCCCAACGAAAACCACCCAATAATAGTCTTTTTCTTTACCTGTCATTGAATAATCTATTCGAAAACAACATTATAAGTCACAACAAACTCATGAACCAAAATGCCTCTTAATCGTTAATAAATTGTTCAAAACCAAAACCAAAATGCTGCTGGTAGAACAACTTTCTGCACAGACAGCGTGTACATCGCGCGTTTGGGCCCGTCTCGGGTCCAACAAAGATAATCAGAGCCGCTCCTTTTGTTCAATATATTTTGCTTAAGGTCCTTACAAAAAATTAGCTCCATCCAACATCGATAAGAGCATTTGCGAAGCATCCAAAATTGCTATGCTTCGCAAACGCTCTTATCGATGTCGGATGGAGCTGATTTTTTGTAGGGACCTTAAGCAAAATATATTAAGCAAAATGAGTGGCTCCGATTATCTTTGTTGGACCCGAGATGGGCCCAAACGCGCGCTATACGCGCTGTCTGTGCAGAAAGCTGCTGTACCTGTAGCATCATTCAAACCAAAATTAATGCATTTGGCTCAAATTTCATCATCGTCAATTGATACATTTAAGACACAGGCTAGGACACAAGTAACAATGCTACCATAAATAGGAGGACTTTTGTAGTCGAATAGCTGTGAACATGTGGATTAGATTTGTAGACAACATTTGCAAGGCACTAGGCTGCAACATGAGTTGTCAAATGACCCTCTCAAACGTTGCCCCGCCTAAGTCCCCAACATGTCTTGTTGACTTTTCATCACAGTCACACACACATATACACACACAAAGGTTTTGGCCTCTGTTTGTGGGGAACCCAAGAGAAGCCCAAATTTTGAACCGAAGAAAGCCTAGTACGCGTGAAAACGAAGAGGGGTAAAAATGAAGACCCCTCAAATTTTGGTTCCCAAACACCAGCTTAACAGTGAGCCCCACCCCATTTACCCCCTCTTATATTTCCCCATCTTTTTACTGCATCCAAACATGGCCTTAATATGGCAGTCCCAATATTACTTCCTTAATAGGATTCTTACTTTGACTTCACATAAAAATACTCCATGCCTTTAGCTTTAATAGGAGCATGACAAAAGGCCGCCGGTTTGCTCGAGCAAAACCATTTTGCTTGACTAGCTACCGCACTCAAAAATATAGCTAACCACAGATTTACAATTTCTTGTCGCTGCTTGGGATCCTATTTAGTTTGAATTTTTAGTGGTACCAAGTTTTTAAAAATTTGTTATGATCACGCTTACCATATTGTATGAGTTTTTATCACTATGTAGGGCAGTTATTACCACTAATTGAGATATTATTTGTCTAGACCAGTTTTTACCCTAATGTCCATATATAGTTACCGTAATGGGCCGCCACCGCCACTTGTCTTTTCATTGTACAAAAACCTAATCATACTTACCACCATAATTGTGGATCTATTACTTAGGTGCAATTATCTCATTGAGGCTAACCAACTAGGCTAGTTTAGTTGGTCAGGACTGTAGCATCTCATTAGGAGATTAGGAGTTCAAATATTTCCACTTATGTGCGAGTGTTCTTCCTTATAAGGGCTTTTGCTTTCTTTCTTGATTTTTAACTATCATGTGCTTATATAACTAATAAAATACGCCCAATTAGTTTCCTTTCCACACCCTAAAACAGACACTCTATAAAAATAATAATGTGGGCACACGCTCTGAAAATCGCACGAGTGCGCCCCTCTTAAAAGCACGGCGAAACGCTCAATTCAGTGTCACCACTTGGGTTGGGAGGCCATAACCAAAGGAATCGAACTTGAAACGTTTGCCACATTGTTTGATTTGAAAAGGTTTGTAGACTTGTCCATCGTCACCTTGATATCTTAGGTTCGGGAGCCAGGTTACGAGAGGTGAAGGGTTTTAAGGCATCCCTCTCGCCCAATCCGGAGATTGGTCTCTACTCGGGTATTTGTAAAACTTTGCGATTCTTTCTCATTTAACAATTTTTAGCTAGTTAGGGCGGGAGAATAGTTTAAAGGAATTAAAACTGTAACAGATTTGCATGATGTGATAGATGACATGTTCGCTTTATTGAAACAGTTAGTATATGATGAAAACAGACTCTTGTGGGAATTTAAACAGACTGCAAAGTACTGTTTTGGAGCGTCGTGTGTAGGAAGAAACTAGCATGCATTGATCAAGTCACTACATGTTGATCTAACCTGCGTGCGCTACACCAAGACCCGCGTGCGCTAGAAGGTTCAAGCCCATAGCTCTTATTTCGAACCCTCTAGGCTCTGGAATGATCAGTGCACACCAATGACAAACCATGTACAGTTCATATGGCAATCATAATATACAGTTAGAGGTGGCAAATGGACGGTTTTGGGTGGGTTGAAATGGATTGTGGGTCAAATAGTAAATGAGTTGAAACAAGTCGGTTCGAATATGGGTCAAGTCAAACCTAAACCCGCTCGACTTGACACCCCCCACCCCTTTTTTTTTCCCTCTCTTTTCTTTTCCCCCTCCCTCTTCCTTCATTTCTGATGGTAGCAAGGGGATAGGTGCTACATTTATAGCATTCACAAATGCATTCAAAAATTATTTTCCTGTTTCTAGAGGAAACAGATTTTTTAGAATTTGGGAACATCTCCTTTGGAAAAAAAATTGCAAAAATCAAGTTTCGATATCCGTCTAAAATTGCAATCTTGTCATTTCATTGAAGAATACGATCGCATTGAAAATCATTCAGATTTCAAATTACAAGCGAATGAAGAAATCTAGAGAGACAAAGAATACGTTCTGGAGGAGGATGTAGAGACATGTATTTTTTTTTTAAATATTGAAATTTTTTTAAATACCTAATTGGGAGCATGTGGTTTAATTGATGACTTTTTGAATTGGGGGTTGAAGTGATAGAATAGAAGATTGGGGGAGTGAGTATGTGCACTACAAGAAAATTTGTAGTAGGTGACAAATGAAAAGTGTCACAAATTGCATGTTTTTCATCACAAATAGTATTCGTGACGAAAAAAATTTGTCAACTAAAGGTTGTCGAGGATTCCTACCTCGTGACGAAATTTGTTTTTCGTCACCTATGGTGTCTTTTGATGACGAAAAATTTCGTCACGAAAAAATCACTTGTTGACGAATTTTTTGTTTGATGACGAAATATTTTGTCACCATTCTAATAATTATTTGCCACCCATTTTCAATTTGTCACTAATTATGGCCGGTGATTGAACAATGTAAATACATAGGTGACAAAAAAAGTTTCGTCACCAAAGAAATTAATTAAAAATAATAATTGTGACAAAATATTTTGTCACCTAAAATTTCAAATTAAAGCCAATTAGTGACGAAAGATATAGTCATTGAAAAGTTAATGAGAGAAACATCTTTGGTGATAAAAAAAAGTTGTCACCTTAAATATGTGTATAGGAAGTAAAGGTGACAAAATAAATTGTCACTAACACTCTCCTTACAAGACAATATCATCCTATTCATTTTAGAATTCAATACTCAGCCAAACAAATGAACTATAAGTTACACCATAATAGCCAATACATCTTCATAAACTATTATAATCATGTGCCAAACTAGATATCCATTAATCACAACAACTATGTATTCTACCCCAAATTAATGTCCATTCAACCATAGGATCTAAAGCATCAATATTGCCATGACAAAAACATGAAAGGTAGACCATACCATATATGTTCATCATAGTTCTGTAGCATCATTAAAATGCAAAAAGAAGACTCGGAACTTCATCCAAAAAAGGAGTCTTCATAGAAGCATATATCCACAAAAGAAGACTCGGACCTTCATCCCAAAAAGGAGTCTACATAGAAGCATACATCCAAAAAAGAAGACTCGGACGTTCATCCCAAAAAGGAGTTGTAGACACCTCAATCCGGACCTCGGAGAGTCTTTGTCCACCCCGACGATGATCAAGTGTGTTAAAAGTTGCTTTGGGCCAATATTTTGAGAAAATAACGACATCTTTGGGATGATCTGACTGTCATGAGGTTCCTGACGAGGTTTTCAAAAAGATGTACGAAGAAAATAAGGAGCTAGATGACGTTTTGGTAGTCTGTGACAGTCTGACAGCAAGGAAGACGCCCCGCACGGCATGTTGAGGTGCCGCGCACGGCACCTCACCGTGCCGTGTACAGTATGACTGGGGTCCAGACAGCTTGCTGAATGCTATTTATTTTATCTGTTCACATCATTTTTATCACTACTGTACAGATAGCACCACGTACACGCCCCATTATTTGCCTTTATTAAAGAGCTTAATGTTCTATATGATGCTTGAAGATTTCCCCTTTTGAAAACATTAAGTAAAAACCGGTTTTTACCGGGCGAGTGGGGTGCTTTTTAAAGAAAAACCTTCCCCATTCGTAATGTGGCTCCCGAACCCAAAATCTCAACGTTTTTGCTAGACCAAAACCCTTTTGCAAACGAGTTCTCGATTTCTCGGATCATCCATCTCGAAAATCTAGGTGGCGACTCTTCGAACCGAAAGAGCGCGGGAGCCCACAGAACTTCATCATCGAAAAAAGGAGTCTTCATAGAAGCATATATCCACAAAAGAAGACTCGGACCTTCATCCCAACAAGGAGTCTACATAGAAGCATACATCTAAAAAGGAAGACTCGGACGTTCATCCCAAAAAGGAGTTGTAGACACCTCAATCTGGATCTCGGAGAGTCTTTGTTCACCCCAACGATGAAATAAAGAAAACGGTACCTTTGTGAGTTTGAATAAGGTAGTCCCCTCAGCCCGAATAAACCAAATAACCCAAAAAATCCAAAAAGCCCTGAACTGAACCTGAACCACCGCGCGGGACGATTATGTATCGCGTGGCATATCAAAATTCAATACACCAAGCGCTATCATGATTTGCACCGCACGACATTTCAGGTAAAGTTCTGACTGGCTCGGAAATCGTGCCACGCCGATTTGAGCCACCGATGAATGGCTTAGCCGAAAACACATTTCTGCCCGCCCAGAAAATACCTCCACTATTTGAAATTCAAAATCCTTGGCCTTTTGCCTATAAATAAACCCCTCCACTCAAGGAAAAGGGGCTCCTTTTTTTAGCTTTTGGGCATTCTTACTCCATAAGCTTTCTCTCTCTAGCGTTCATACCCATTTTTCATTTCCAAGTCTTGAAGATGTCATTCCCAAAAAACATTCTTTGAGAACTTTCATCCATTTTCCCGTTCATTATTGAAGTTAGTCTCTTACTAACTTTAAGGCCTCATCCCCCAAAATACCCAACCCTCTCTCATACTTATACCTTCCTTGCATCATCCAAACTTCCCCATCCACATCCTCCACCATCCGTCTTCATTTTGCACCAACGATCCTCGATCAAACTCAATACCAAAGGTAAAACTAAGTTTCCTTGGCCTAGGCTCCGTTCTGGCCCTGAGGGGAACTTTTCTGTTGTCAGATCTAACCCTTTTTGGTTAAGTTTTAACTTAAAGATCATTTTCTGAAAGCAAAGTAACTACTGTGCTGAGGCCACCATGCCGCGTGGCTATTCATTCAGTCGTGCGGCATAGTGAGCTTCAGCGCACGGCACTTCAGTTACTGACGCCTTCTTTGTCAGGCTGTCTGGATCTAGGTTATTGCTTGTTGGGACTGTCTGTATCTGCTGCTTACTGTTTTTATCACTTTTGAAGTAAGAACATATTTACAAGCCATGTCTTATCTACTAAATAAGGCTTCTCTTGATCATCCTGAATGATCAAACACATCAAAAGACGTTTTATGGCCATGGCTTGGAAAAATGGTAATCTTTTTTAGATGATCTGACTATCACACAGCCTCTGTTGAATCTTTGAAACAATGTACAATGAAAACAGTATCCTAGGTGGTGTTCTGAATACTTTTAACAGTCTGACAGCAGAGCGGGTACCACGTGCAGCATATTGGAAGGCCGCGAGCAGCCTTATAGTATGCCGCGTTTGAAATAATTATGATCCAGATAGTCTGCTGAGTATCTTTCATTCCACTTTCTTGCATCATTCTTATCATTTCTGTACAAATAGCACCACGCACACGCCAATGTGATATATTTCCCATGTCCCTTCCCCATTATTTGCTTTTAGTGAAGGGCTTAATACTCCAAATGGTATTTGAGATTTCCCCTTTTGAAAACACTAAGTAGAGACCAGTTTCACCGCGCGAATGGGGTGCTTTTTAAAGAAAAACCTTCCACATTTGTAACGTGGCTCCTGAACCCAAAATCTCGACGTTTTCGTTAGACCAAAAGCCTTTCACAAACGAGTCCTCGGTTTCTCGGATCATCCATCTCAAAAATCCGGGTGGCGACTCTTCGAGTTAGCGCTTCGAAGGCGCGAGAGCCCACTGGAGTCTTCATATATCCAAAAAAAAAGTCTTCATAGAAGAGCATATATATACCATCTTCCCCACTACCAACCTTATGCTTATTCAATCTACACATAAAAAGTAGGATAAAGTATTTTGGTTAGAATGTTAATAGAACACAAAACGTTATGGAAACTTAACAATCTGCATAGTACACCTTATGCGTATTTAATTTGCACACACAAAGTATTTTGGTTATGTATTGGGTGTGTTGTGTCCACTAAAGGTGTGTGTTGATGTGAGTTGTGTGTGTTATGTCCACTAAAGGTGTATTGTGTCCTCTAAAGGTGTGGATTTCATGACTGGTGTGTTGTGTGGGTGCCAAGTGAGTTGGAATGCAAAAAACAGCCAAAAACCATCAGCAAAGATTAGCCAAGCAATCCAGAAAATTAAGAGTAGCAACAACAAACATGAGCACCAAAATGCAAAAGGGAATGGATATTGTCTTGTTTGTTCTATTACTTTATCTCTTTCTCTTATAGTTGAGCTGTTGGGTAATGGATGTAATCTACAACTTCTGTATGTCATGTTGGGTAATGGCTGTAATCATTGCAGTGGCAGCAATGTGGTCCATGTTAGTCCAGTAGGGTTTGTTTAAGATGGCTTGTGTGCATCTCAGATAAATTGTTTGTTGTCTTCGTAGCTCAATTGTAGTTGCTCAGTATAGCTCAATTGTGTTGGTTTTCAAGTGTTGAGCAGGTACCCTATTCTGCCTATGCTTCACTGCTACTCGTGTGTGTAGTGCAGCAAGGGTTTAACATAGAGTACCACTGGTGCTTTGTTGGTCTAGCTGATCATTCATTGAAAGTGCTGACTGTGATAGTAGTCTTTATGTTGTATAAGGTATCAAGCTCTATGTTAAGTAGTTATGAGCTTGGGGGTTGTCCCATTGTTTGTACCTACCCTTGGGGGGTTGTCCCTTGGGTTGTTTAAGCCTTCCTAAGGGGGCATGTCCCTAGTTATCTTTTGATTTCATGGCTTGTTTTTGACTGCTCATGTGGTGTATCATGCTCTTTCTCGTCGCTAGTCTGCCTACTACTGTATAGTAGTGGCTGCCTGCTATTGTTCTGCTTCGTTGCTACTACTGCATCTTGGTTGTTGCTGGCTGTTACTGTAATGGCAGCAAACTGCTGCAGTATCAAAGCCCTTTCGGCTGCTGTATCTAGGTTCCACAGGACTATTGTGGGCACCATGCCCTGGAATTTCCGAATTCCAAAGGAGCCTTCGGGAATTTCGGTTCCCGAAGCAAGGGCCCATAATCGAGGGAGCGCGAGCAGAGAAGCAGGCGCTCGTAAATACAGAGTCGCCATTTGGGTTTGAAGGTCTGACACCCAAGGAACCATATTTCGAAGCACCTGCCGCGCTGTTTGATTTGAAAAAGTGAAGGAACCAGTCCGTCATAACCCTATCTGGGTTCGGGAGCCAGGTTACGAGAGGGGAATGGTTTTAAGGCACCCCTCTCGCCCAATCCGGAGATCGGTCTCTACTTAGGCATTTTGAAAACATTGCGATTCTTCTTTTATTAATCAACTTTTAGCCAATTAGGGCGAGGAACAGTTTAATGGGGATTAAAGCTGTAACAGTTTGCAAGATGTGATAGATAGCATGGATGAGCAGTTAGTATAGGATGAGAACAGACTCCTGTGGGAGTTTAAACAGACTGGAAAGCTCGTGTTTTGGAGTATCGTGCGTAGGAAGAAACCAGTGTGCACTGATCAAGTCAATGCATGCTGATCATACCTGCGCACGCTACTACAAGACCTGTGCGCGCCAGTAAGCCTAAGCCCACAGCTCTTATTCTCAAACTCTTTGGGCTCTGGAAGGACCAGTGCACACCCAGGACAAACCAAGCAGTTTATAGCAGTCATAATATACAGTTTAAAACAATTCTAAAAGGGCTATAGAGCCATAAAATTACTAAAACACCCCTTAAATAGTGAGGGGACAAAATAACAGTCTAAAACCTTGTTAACCATGCAAAGCCAGCCACTGGTCGGGGACAAACAGTCGCGCGAGGATTTCAAAGTGTCACGCGCAGGTTTTGAACCATCACGCGAGGGTTCGGGTCAACCTTCCAGTGTTTGGTTTTGCTCATCCTGGGTTCTGAGACAGGTCCAGAATGATCCCAGGGATACTCCAACAGAACAGAAATGCATTACAACTAGCAATGTAAACTAAGAAAAGCAATAAATTGGTTGTTTAGCATACCCACAGTGATCTATATAAACAAAAGACGTAAAAGCCAAGATACCCTTCCCCACGAGGTTCATCATCACACAGACACGAAGTGTCGCGTGAGTAGTTGGAACCATCGCGCGAGGGTTCCTGCTCCATTGCTTCTTGTAACTCTGCTGACTTTAGGGCCAGGACTGGTATTGATTACCAGCATTGGCCCTGCCAGCCCCCCTCAGAGATCAAAACAGAGAGCAGAACAAAGGTAAGCTATACCTTTGGTCTTTGAAGTTTGAAAAGTGTTTGAACTTTAAGTTGAATTGAGGTTGCATGAGGTGTTTATGTTGCTTTGAGTAATGAAGGAGAAAGAACAAGCTATGTTCTTGGATTGACTTTGTATCTCTTTTATTAGCTTAAAAGAGTACAAAGTAATGCCCCTTTGAAAGTGGAATTCTTGTCACCCTTTAAAAGAGAGACAATGGGGGAGTATTTATAGGAGAAGGGGGTGTAAATGGTGTATGGAGGAAAAACAACCAACCAAACAAGGGTTGGTTTGGCTTGGTGGCCAAATTCCATCCTTTGGAAAGGTTGGCTGATGTAAAGAGAGGAGCTCAGCCAGTCCACGAGGCTGGCTGAGGGTTACTTGGTGATTAAGTTGCCCAGCAGAAAAAGATGATATAGACAGGCTTAGAACCGTTGCGCGATGATTCCAAACTGTCGTGCGAGGGTTCTCCCTGGTGCGCGATGGTCAACGGTCAAGCTTTGACTGTTGACCACACCTGGCAACCTAATCCTCGTGCGATGGTTCTAAACCCTCGCGCAACAATTGGTTTTTGGCTTTTTGATGTGGTTTAGGCTAGGTTAGATTCAAGGATTTTGCAAACACTCAAAGCTCAAACACTCGACATTCTCGAGGTGTTCTTGATCCGTTTCATCATCGGGGAATCAAATACCGTAAGTAAATAAATCTGGAAGCCCAGATTGGGGTGTCTACAACTATACAAGTTGCGTCCATCATTTTGCAATTCCAACCAGTCAATTTCCAAGTGTAAGCTGTCGTGTGTGTTCTTCAAGCAACCAGTTAAATAGAAAACTACTCGGCACAACACCATAAACTGGTTTTCCTTAAATAGAAGGCTACTGAACAGCAGAAACTTTAAAGAAATAAATAGCAATATCCTCTGCAGTAACAAGTGCTTGGTTAAGAAGATATATCCTTTTTCTCCTGTGTTTCATAAAATTCCATTTTTAAATTGGTGGTATGCTAATATGGACTTATGAAATAGTAGCAGAGTGCTTTAGAGGACTCTATGATGATGAAGATGATAAAGGTGGACTGCATAAGGTGGAATCTGACTACTACAGGGTAGTTCTCTATCAAATTTGCTTGGTCTTCTATTAGGAGACAGGCTCCTCAAGTTAGATGGGTCAAAGAGGTATGGTTCAAATATGCAGTGCCTAGATGGTCTATCATTCAATGGTTGGCTGTATTAGGCAGGTTATCCACTCTAGATAGGCTTCATAAATGGGGGATTGTCATGAAGTCTCACAAATATGCAGTGCCCCTATGCCTTTTGTAAGTGGTTTTGGCTATAAAACTTAACTTACCGAAAAATATATATATCTAAGTAGGGAAAGCATGATGTACTAACTAGCAAGTTGTTAACTGCTGAATCCTTGTTGTTTAAGAAATGCCATAACACTTGCCAAAGTCTTCCCCTGTTCCCCTATCTTATTGTTTGATGCTTCAATTCCTTCTGCTTACTCCTGAATGTTTTTCAGCTTGCTCTTGTACCTTTCCCTTGAGGTGTGTTACATACTCCCTGTTCACAGTCCTAATAGCGGAGGAAGGCCTAATGCCAAGTCCCTTCACATAGCCTGACCTTGCCTTGAGTCCTTTAACGGAGAGCTCCTCTTGCGTAATCGGGATTGCACCTTTCTGTGCATTATAACCAGTCTCTATTTGTACCATCTTATCCTGTCATTTTAAAGTAAATGCCAAATTTAAGTTCTGCCAATTTAGTAGAGACAAGTTCTAATAATTTAGAAGACACTAGTACACCACAAAAGTACTTGATACACGTACATAAAGAACTTCGGATTCTGAAGAGATCCATTTTTGTGTGTCCTTATTGAAGTTGGTATCCTTGTACATCTCTGTTACCGCAGGCACAACACCCCCATTATCGTGCATCTGATATAATATGTTCTCATCAAATGAGTTAATAAAGCATGCTCATATTGTAAAAAAAGTGAAGGCCAATATAATGGAAAACTCACCGCAGCGGCAACCCTAATTAGGAGTGACTTCGATCCACATCTATGTTTTGTCTTAGACCAAGACCTGTTTTTTATTTTTTATATTGGCAAAAGAAACATATCGATAAAATAGAAAATGAGTTACGAAGAGAAGAAGCTATTGAACAATTAAAAGCCAAGTATATGAAGATTGCATGAGTTCTAATGGAGCTAGCTATGATGATGAAGAATCTAGAATAGCAACCTATCTAGTCCTCTCAGAAGCTGAACCCCAATTCTTGAATAGCAACATATTGATTACTCCAAATGGCTACATAGCAGCCAGCAAACAACAATAGCAGACTTCTAAGTACTAAATAGAAGCCAGCAAACAGCAATACAGGAACAGTAGTAGCATTGCAGAATTGAAGGAAAAAATACAGAAATTTAAAGAGGAAAATGTAGAATTGAAGAGGTATATAGTAGAAAATGAGGAGGAAATTGACTCATTGATGAACCTTGTACAAAAGCTAAGTGGAGAGGTGCAACAATTGTCCATACAGAACCAAGAAGCAATCAAGAGAAGTGAGGAGTTGGTGAATCTCTCAACACTATCTCGTCGAAAAGAATGGCACCAGCAGCTACTTGTATTGTCTTTGCTTGTCATTTGTATGGCCATGTTTTATAAGTATTGTAATGTGGTTCGAAATGGCAAATTCCTAGCATGGCCATGAGAAGCACCTATGTACTGAAAATGGCACATCCAGTCCAAATGCCTAGTAGCTATCTGTAATATTGTTCTATATGAATGAATGAAGTGTTTCCTAGCATTATGAATGCAGTTCAAATCTCTAGCATTATGTTTTTTTGATAAGTACTTTGTTTGGATTTGAATTAGTAAACCTATCCTCAGTTTGGAGTTGAATTAGAAAGGAAACATGACTGGAACTCCCCCAGGTAGATCAGCTGAGTAACAAAGCCAAATTGAATGTCTAAAGACTGATTAATCTAGGAATTTGACAGCAATAACAGTCCATGAGACCAAATGGCAAGTTTTTCTTCAAAAGAAGCAACAGCAGTTCACAATATAACAGCTTGGCAGTCAATATTAGAGACCAAAAAGCTGATAATCCAATAGTTGTGAGCATACATGGATGAAAGCCATGATGAAGGCCTAATCCTACAGTTGTAATCCATAAATAGCCACAATGCTGTTTGTGATGTTACTTAGTAAGTGCCATGGGCATAAGGGCAGAAATGAAGGCAAAAAGGCAGCAACAAAAGCAGTATTAGAAAAGGGAAGAAAATCAAACCTGTTTGAGGTGTTTTTTTCTGATCGCTCCTACAAGACCACAAACCAACAGAGAAAACTATAAGGGTTTCAAGTTTAGGATGTGGTTTTTCAATAAAATCCAAGATTAGGATGTTATAACAAGAACCATGGCTATTTCTCTGGTGAACGAGATTACCAGCCATTTTGTAATAGTCCACTTCTTAGTGACTAAGCTCGTCCACTGCTCTGGATTGACACCAGCTGGTGGGTTGTTTCTAGCATACTCTTCCCCCCTCGTTTCTTTAAGTTTCTTGTACTTTTTATGCAAAACGAAGTTGTAATTGCTCAACGTCCGTCCACATTGTGTTGCCACTGCCTTTTCAACATCGATTGGATTTCCTTGCAAGTCAAACTTATCCTACAATATTTGATAATTTTAGTAACGACTTGATCCTAAGTTACAGAATTAATACTTTACTTGTAAACTAAGAACTGCTTTGATGATACTGATACATTCATTGTCTTGGATTTCTTGAAATTTGTTTAGGCAATGCTGTTTCACCATAGCTTTCATATTTTGTAGTTTTTAGCTTATTTGGTTGCGTTCGATATTGATCTGATCGTTCCTAAAGCTTTGTGTGTGTGTAATAATGGGATTTTCGGATGATGTGAATTTAAGGTTCTTCAAGGAATGCCCACATCAAGATGATAACCAGCGGCGTCAACTGAGTAGGGATCTGGGGCTTGAGCCTAAGCAGATCAAGTTTTGGTTTCAAAACAAGAGGACTTAGACAAAGGTGCTCACTTTTCATCACTCTAACCTTCCATTCACGTGTGCTACAAATGAAAGATTAACTGTTGGAAATACTCAGAGTTTACCGTTATGCGCTGAAGTATGGGCACTTTAACACTTTCATCTACTGCCTTCCACCTAGGGACGCCAACATCTATCACATGTGTGCGAACCTCGACACCAATCCTTGAGGCCAATTGAGTAGCATGCTTTCCTACCGGCGCACGGAATAATTGTGGAATGGGAACTAGAAGCTTTCTTTGTTTGTCAATGAGTCCCTGAGCTTCAATGCCTCGCGTAGGGCCACGGGTAGGTCTATTGATTTCTGTCACAAAGAAAACAAAGCAAGAGTAAATAAAATTGTTTACACCAAATGGCTACATGGGCGCGATGTTTCCAATCCATCTAGTAAGAGGGAAGGAAAACAACGCCATAGTAACAGTAACAAATAGGATAACAGAACAGCAGCAGCACTGCTACTGGTCTAACAAAACAGTAGCAACAGTAGGCTTCACACAACAGAGCAGCAACAGCTGTAGGAAACTTTTTTTGGCCATGGCTTGAAAAACAGTAGCCATAATAGAAAACAGTAACCAAAACTCAGTGACTTCGCTATGACAAACTGGAAATAAAGGACACTATTTGTATCCTAGTCCTCTTAAGCATTTACAAAAGAGATGGCAATAAATGGTAGTAATTGATAACTGGTACCAGTTCAAACAGTCCTTTTGCAAATGGATGGAACATCAGCAGCGGCAGATAACTAATTATTGTTATTTGAGCAGCAAACAACAGCAGCAACAGCAGTAAGCTACAGCAATAAGAATCATTCAAAGCAGTTAAAAGAAAACAGCTACGTACAGCTAGAGCCATTCAAAGCAGCCAAGCAAAGACTAATGGATTTGAATATGCTCAATGAGTCCAGTTACAATAACAGCTACCAGAACAGCTAATATACACAATATTAGCAGAAAAATCCAGCACATTCAAGTATCATATAGTTGGGACACAAGCACACGCACTTTCCAATAGTACACAAGCACATATATGCTAACAATGGAATTGACAAGAAGTTAAAGTAATAGCAGGTGCACAAGTGTCCTGAGCACAAACCTTTGGGGTCATCACATTACAAATGCCCACCAATGAAAACCAAAAACCCCTCAGGTATGATCAAGTGATATGAGGGTAAGTATGATACAGTTATCACAACCATGCATAGAAACAATCAAAGAATGAAACCCTTAGTACACAGCCAACTATCACAACCCTTTCCAAAGTAGTTTCATTCCTGGGAGATCTACTAATGACAACATTATAATCACCCAAGAGGTCCTTCATACTCTCCGTGGCTAAAAAGGGAAAAAAAGGTGGAATGATTTTTAAAATTGACTTAGAAAAGGCTTATGACAAAATTTCTTGGAAATTCCTCTTTGATACGTTAAATTACTTTCAGCTTAATGCTAGCAGGATTACCCTCATAATGAGCTGTGTTTCCAGTGTTCAAACCTCCGTTCTCTGGAACGGGGAACCCTTACCTGAATTCAAACCCACTCATGGCCTAAGGCAAGGAGATCCTCTATCTCCTTACCTCTTTGTTCTATGCATGGAACATTAATCTATTCTTATAAATAACAAAAGAGAGGAAGGGCTTTGGACAAGACAATATGAGCACTGTGAAAACCATGATGGAAGTCTTAAATGAGTTTTATGTGATTTCTAGTCAGACCATAAGCCTAGAGAAATCCAGAATCTTTGTCTCCCCTAATGTCCTAAGGAACAAGGCTAGGAGAATAAGCAACTTTTGTGGTATCAAGCTCACTAATGATCTAGGAAAATACCTTGGTGTTCCTTTGATACATAAGAGATTATCCAAACAAGATTTTAATCATATCATTGATAAGGTTCAGAATAGGTTAGCTGGATGGGTTGCTAACACTCTTATGCTAGCAGGTAGAAGTACTCTTGTTCGACATGTTTCTTCTACCATTCCCAGTTACACTATGCAAACCATGCACTTGCCTTCCTCTATTTGTGATAGATTGGACAGGATGAACAAGAACTTCCTATGGGGTGATACCCCTGGTGGGAAGAAAATGCACCTTGTGAAGTGGGATAAAGTGTGTAAGAGTAAGGAGGGTGGTGGTATGGGGCTTAAAAAAGCCGAAGATCAAAACCTGGCCTTCCTTACCAAATTTGGCTTGGAAAGTGTCTAATGAGGAGGATGACGGACTCTGGGTCTCTATACTTAGAGATAAGTATTTGAGCAACCAATCCATCTCTTCCTGGCCTAGGAGGAGGCCTGCCCCTCATCTTTGGAGAAGCATCTTAGACACTAAACAGGTCATGGATAAAGGAGTTAAATGGACCATTGGCGATGGAAAAACTGTGAGCATTTGGCATGATTGGTGGTGTGGGGACAAACCTCTGGCTTTGTCCCATCTTGGTATTCATACCACTTCTTCTCGAAAGGTTGAAAGTCTAATCTCTTATGGTCAATGGGCCTTGGGTGAGATAGCCTAGTTTCTGGACACAGACGCCTTGGAGGCTATCTATTCTATTCCCCTCCATATCTACACCCAAGGGCCTGACCATCCTAGTTGGGTTGGTTCTGGTAATGGCCAATTCTCTATAGCTGCTGCTTATGACGTCTTAACCAAGAGTGGCTCGGATCTGAAGGGTTGGAAATGGTTTTGGAGGCTCAAAATACCTGAAAAATTTAAAACCTTTATTTGGCTTATACTCCATAACAGTCTGCCAACCAATCACTTACGAGTCAGAAGAGGAATTGAAACTTCTAAATTATGTTCTAGATGTAGCATTTGTTCCGAAACCATCTCACATTTATTTAGGGAATGTACCTGTAGACACCTCAATCTGGACTCCCAGATTAGTTTACTTACGATTTTTGATTCCCCAATGATGAAACAGATCAAGAACACCCCTGAAATGTCGAGTGTTTGAACTTTGAATGTTTGAAAAACTCTTGAACCTAACCTAACCCTAAGCCACTTCAAAAAAGCCAAAAACCCTCTTGACCCGTGCCAGGGCGCAACCATCGCATGCCAGGGCGCATCATCACGCGACCGACCCATTCCATTGCGCGATGGTTAACAACCTGTCCCCATCACCTTTATCAGCTGGGAAAACTTAGCCACGAAGCAACCCACAGCCTGCACGTCTCTTTGCACCAGATATTTCCACCTCTTGCCCTATAAATTCCCCCATTTGTTCATCTTTCAAAGGGTTCAAGATTTTCATTCACTTTGGGTTAGGAAAGAAAGGGCACAACATTTTACACACCATTTTCACACCTCAATCAATCTCAACTCAACTCAAAGTTCAAACAATTTTCAAACCAAAGGCCAAAGGTATAACACCTTTGTTCTGCTGACTGTTCTGATCCCTAAGGGGGGCTGGCAAGGTCAAGGCTGGTAATCAATACCAGTCCTGGCCCTAAAGCTGGCAAGGTTTCAAAAACTATCATGGCAAGAACCAACGCGCGACGAACCCATACACTCGCGCAACACTCTGCTGTTGTGCACGATGGTCCGTGTGGGGATTGGTGTCTTGCTGTTTTATGTCTTCATTCTGTATAGATCACTTGCAAGCATGTAAATAACCAGTTTATTGCTTTTTCCTTTGTTAGAAATGCTAGTTTTACATTTCAATATTCATTTCTATTGTTGTGGAGTACCCTTGGGAGCTTTCTGAACATGTCTCAGAACCCAGAAACATGTAAACCAAACACTGGAAGGTTGCCCGGACCCTCGCGCGATGCACCTAAACTATCGCGCGATGGTCAAGTGGAGAGTTGACCACCGCGCCAGGGCGCAACCGTCGCGCACCAAGGAGCACCGTCGCGCGACGGTCTGACTCCATCGCGCGATGGTTGACCATCGCACGCCAGAGCGCAACCCTCGCGCGCCAGGGCACACCCTCGCGCGACAGAGTGACTTCCTCGCGCGACTATTTATCCCCGACGAGTGAGTGGCCTTGCATGGGTAACTTGGTTTTAGACTGTTATTTTGTCCCCACACTGTTTATGGAGTGTTTTGTCAATTTGTAGGGCTTTTTTCAGCCTTTAAGTTGTTTAAAACACTATATTATAACTGCTATAAACTGCTTGGTTTGTCCTGGGTGTCACTGGTCCTTCCAGAGCCCAGAGAGTTTAAGGATAGGAGCTGTGGGCTTAGGCTTACTGGCGCGCGCAGGTCTTGTAGTAGCGCGCGCAGGTGTGATCATCTTGCATTGACTTGATCAGTGCATACTGGTTTCTTCCTGCACACGATACTCCAAAAGAAGGGCTTTCCAGTCTGTTTAAAAAACCACAACAGTCTGTTTTCATCCTAGACTAAGTGCTCATCCATGCCATCTATCACATCTTGCAAATTGTTACAGCCTTAATCCCTGATTAACTGTTTCACCGCCCTAATTGGCTAAAATTGATTAATAAGAGAAGAATCGCAATGTTTTCAAAATGCCTAAGTAGAGACCGATCTCCGAATTGGGTGAGAGGGGGGCCTTAAAACCCTTCCCCTCTCGTAACCTGGCTCTCGAACCCAGATATGGTTATGACGGACTGGTTCCTTACTTTTTCAAATCAAATAGCGCGGCAGGTGCTTCGAAATACGGTTCCTTGGGTGTCGGACCTTTAAACCCAAGTGGCGACTCTGTATTCCGAGCACTTGCCTCTTCTGTGCTTGCGCTCCCTCAATCTGGGCCCTTGCATTTTGGAATCCGAAAATTCCAGGGCATGCTGCCCACAGTGGCGACTCTGCTGGGGATAATCGAACCAATATTAATTCATACTTAGAGTTTAATACGTTTGCGAACAATTCCTAAAAAGTTTGTCAAAACGGTGAGCTTCGCGCTACCGAAGGTTGGAATGGTGATTTAATAGGACCTCGTGTCTGGCCAATCTAATCTGGGACTTTTTCAATTGTTCTCTTGCGTAATTTCCTTTAAATATGGACTAAAAAAAGTAAGCCAAGCTTGAAAAGGCATTATGCGACATTCTAATTCTTCTTCTTCTTAAATCAATTTCTAGCATTCTCATTTGCATCGATGTGGGATAAGCCTCGTTGGATCATTTCAACAATCCGGCACGATTTACCGGAGCCCGGGGACCCCGAATGACCAACAGCCTTCGACAATGATGGGTCATGCTACCGTTTGACTGTTGTTCAACGATATCGCGGGCAACGGAAGGTATATCTATGGCCCTAGTCCGAGGAACCCTTTACAAACCAAAACCGGCCGTTGCATATACAAAGCATTAGAACTCTCCAAACTAGGACAGGTACCTGCAGTGTAGGATCTACTTGCATCTAACCCTATATAGTGTCTACGTGTTACTGTTTTCCCTATCGCATGCACTGTACATACACTGTTTTGCGTAGGAGCATGCTTAGGGCAGTTCTTTATTTCGGATTTGTCTTACGCTATCTAAGACGTTGTTAGATCCGATGAGGAGTCGTTCATTCTGTCGAATGTTCGTTATCAATCGTAAAGTCCTTAGTTCAAAGAGACTTTGAGAAATCAAAATTTCCTAAATCCTCGGCTCATGCCTGATTGAGGATTCAACCGACAATAAGGAACAATAAAGTATTGATGTCGTGACACTGGTATCATTCAGGTTACAAGTGCCTCGTCACTTACAACCACCCTGGCTAAAGCACAGTGTTGCTCACGCCACCCCGGTTAAGGTGTCATGCCATCAATACTGAGTTGTTCCAAATTCAAAGTTGAATCTTCAAATGGGACTAGTCGAAGATTTAGTCTATTTTGACATCTTTTAGGGTCTGTCGATCTACATGGGGACACATCGCTAAAAAGAATTCTGAGGATTCCGGCAACGTCGGAAACTTGTAAGGCAAACTTGTCTCTGGAACTGTACATACATGCATGTTGTTTTGCGTGGGAGCATGTTTAGGGCGGCTTCTAAGTTGTCTCTCGCTTTCGAGTCTGTCTTATGCTTATTAGGACGCTGCTAGACCCGATGAAGAGTCATGCATCTCGATGGTGCACGTTGATTAATTTTCAAAATCCTTAGATCAACGAGACATTGGGAAATCAAGATTTTCTAAGTCCTTGTCTAATGTCAGTCAAGGTTTCAAAAAAAAAAAAAGGAACAACGGAAAGAATGCTGTGATGCTTGTACCGCCCTGGTTATCATGCTACGCATGTACACCGTTTAGGCTAAAGCACTAAGTGCTCACGCCACCCCGGTTAAGGTATCATGTCATCTACACCGAGTTGTTCTGACTCCAAAGTTGAAACTTCAAGAACGGAGTAGTCCTTAGCTTAGACAATTTTGAAATCTCCTAGTGTTAGTTGATTTAAATAAGGATACACCCTCAAAAAGAAATCTAAGGATTTTGGCAGCGTCAGAACATCATGAGACAGACTCGTCTCTAGTTCTAGAGTCTAGGGCTGACACTGACGACGATGACCTGTGCATTTTCGCTCTTTCAATTCTTTCAATAAACTATTGAAAGGGTGTTAGTGAGCTTTCATTACTTTACTTTCATTACTTTACTGTCAAAGTTTTGGGCCATTGCATCGTCGGAGAATACCGAAAAGAAGAGCCAAACCTATTTGGGAGTCTGTCGGGGCTGTTACACCTTCGCTTCCAAGGTTATATCACCTACCTTTTTCATCAATTCATAATGGCAGCACAAATGGAGCTGGCTGAGCTCAGGAAAGCGGTAGAGGAATTAGGTCACAAGATGGACAAACAGATGATTATGGTCCAGGGACTCGTTGGCCTCGTTACCTCCACAGCCTCGCAGCCAGATATGGGGCTAGTCAAGGAACCTTCTCAAGACTACCACCCTCCAACGGTCGGGATCAAGCTGTGCTCAGGAGACATGTTCAAAGACTTGGCTGAGTCTCATGAGGCCAAGACTCACTCGAAGGAGGATGTTGATTCTTTGTTCAAAGCCATTGCCAAAGGGGAGGACATGCTTAGTGATGAATTCAGCCCCAAAAGCAAAACAATGCATCCTGTTGATGAGGACATGTGTTGCAACTGCAAAGCAAATAAGGGTCCTGCTTTGAATTCTCAATCCGGTCGCCAGAACCAACCGAGGACTTTCTCATGTTTCGATGCACCTTTGGCCTCGATCTATGAAAAGCTCCGCGATGTTGGTTCCATCAAGTCCCTCAATCCAACTTCATTACCTAAGAATCCCTCTGCCAACCTTAAATATAACCTCTATTGCACCTACCACCAAATGCCTGACCATTCCACCGATGCCTGCTTTCGGCTTTGACATGCCGTTCAAGATCTCGTCGATTGTGGCATCATCACAACCCCACCTCCATCACCAGCCGAAGTCAATCAGATTCAAAGCGCTCAAAGCCTCCGATCCCGGACTCAACCCTGGAGCTTCTCTGTCTTTGAGGCATCTCTATCAGTAGTAATGGAGAAACTCATCAAGTCTGGGCACCTCAAACCTTTGACGCCAACTTCTCCACCCAAAGTCCTGCCGGCCAACTACAATGCCAACCATTTATGTGTCTTGCACCAAATGTCTGGTCATCTCACTGATAAGTGCTATCGTCTCCGACACGAGATACAAGACCTAATTGACAATGGCACGTTTCAAGTTCCATCAAAGCCCAACGTCACCTCCAACCCCTTGCCTCAACATGGCTCTGACCCTCTGGTTGGTCAGATAACTATCAACTCTACTCAAATCAACCCGAGCTCCAGGCCATCGGTACCCATCCTGTGGGCCTGAGGACAGCCTACTGGTAGCTGTTTGTGTGAATGAGGTTTTCACTGCTGACATCTGGATTGACAGTGATGAGGGACTTGCAAATGAGAGGACCGACTGACTGAGGTCCATTGATCAAAGGAGCATTTAGTAGGTTTAGTTGAAGAAGCTGAAGAAGTCGAAGTGCTGTTGCTTGGGCCTAACACCCGCTGGATCCTACCTCTTTTTGTGGAAGCTACGGGTAGCTTTTTAACTAATGCATTTTCAAAACTACGTCTAGTTTGCATTGGCATTATGTCTAAGTCTGACACAGAATCTTTTGCGTTTGTCTCAAGTTTAGCTCTGAGTTAGAGTTCGTGCTTCTTAGCCCTCCATGTCGTAGCTTTTGTTTCAAGTTTTGAGTCTGCTGTACTTGGCAAACCCCGAGGGTTTTTATGATATGCATTATTCTGCTTCAAAGTACTTTGCTAGCTTTTGAATAAACTGTGTCGACCCTGGCGACGAAGAGATAGATTTTGATGGGATCATCCTTAAGGAAATGTGTTCCCTCGCCAAAAGGGAAGATGAAAGGTGTGCTCAGCCTATTAAAAGAAGAAGTAATTTTCAATAAACTTGAAAGACAAGTATAACCTCCCGAAAGGTTCAAAGTTGGTCCAAGCACTGCCCAGAGGAGCATTGCGCCCGGTCAGACGAGCATCGACATCTTAGCGTGGTCTCATCAAGTCGTGCCTAGCATTGATCCTGAGATGAAGAAGTATCAAATCCCCTGCTACTTGGTCCCAATGTAGAAAACAAAAGAGAAGGCTTCGGGCCTTGTACCATGTTCAAAACAGCAACAGCGGCGTTCCGCCAAGCATAAATGAGAAAGTGCATAAAATGGCCCGGAGTAGGGTATTCCAATCAAAGCACTTTTGACCCTGCGTCATCAAAGCCATGTTATCTGGGGTTGCGACCAAAGATCGTTGACTTCAACGGCAACAAATTCAATACCCTTAGTCAACCTGGATCAATTCAAAAGTTACTTTTCCCTGAGAGAAGCTCGTTAGGGTGGGCAGTTCCAAGCAAAAGTTAAAGCAGCCTGCTAGACCGAAAACCTATGAAGGCAGTCTAGGCAAAAGTAATAGGCAATATTCAAAGACCCGAATGGGCGGTACTAGGCAAAAGTTAGAGCGCAAAAGGAGAGGTAACACACGAGTGAACCTTAGCCTGAACTACGTTTTGGCCTGATTCCCTAGCATGGGATACGTAGGCTATCTCCCTTTGAGACTCGGTCACAATCTATCAAATTGGATCCATGGTTGACGTTTTGGTACACATCAAAGGTCGAAGAGGATCGAAGAAACAAGACAAGTCAGAAGGGGGAAATCCTTTGTCTTTCAATTTTATTGCAAACTGCTATTTCTATTACGGGCTGAGCATAAATCATAAAATATTTGAAGCATAAAAAACAGAACGAAATGCTAGAAGCCTAATGGGTCACAGTTTATTCTAAGTTCAGCAAGGTCTGGTATGAGCAGCTACAGCCTCGCGTGCTAGCTTATAGTCACGCGCGTTTGTTCAACGTGATTCGCGTTGGTTTCAGTCTTGTGCGTGCTCTTTCAATTCCAGCGGTAGCTAGCTACTGCCCTCGAATGTCGTTCCAGGGGCTTTTGCCAAGTCTTGTCATACCATGCAAGTCATATATATGGGCTTGATGTGATTGCACGGAGGTATCGGTTTCAGTCCGGGCCTATATAAGTCATCATTTGTGTCTTATGTCCATCTTTGCGACATTTTTCTAATTTTTCAACCAACTGTCATATCAAGATGCTTTTCTCGGTTTTGTTTGTACAGGTCTTTGTACCTTTTTGCACTTTTTGCAAGTGTCAGTTTCATCTGTTCAGGCATATTTGAGTTTTGGTCTGTTAATGCCCAAAATTTCATTATATTCCGCGTGTCTAAGGGTCCGCGTTGTACCCTGGGGCTCTTTCCCCCTTTTCGTTTGAGCTAGGTGAGTCTGTGCATGTGCACATGTCTGTGTGTCAATTCAAGTCACTTGTTAATGCAAGTTAGATATTAGCGGCTCGAAAGTGCAATTTTTACATTTGCTACCCTAGCTCATATAATCCACAAGCTGTGGACATCTCATGAATAGCAAGGGCACGTTAGCCCAAGGCCAAGCATAGCATATTTAGGGCACATTCGCCCAAGCATCAACGAATAGGCAAGCAGGCCCAATGCCTTTACTATGTCAACTGGGCACGCTGGTCCGTTCAATGTCTCTCTATCTGGGTGCTCATCTCAGAAGTAATTAGAGGTGTCAAACGGGTGGGTCGTGTCGTGTCGTGTCAAAAAATTTCCGTGTCGGGTCGGGTCGGGTCGAATCTGACCGTGTCCACTTCCGTGTCCGTGTCATACCGTGCCGTGTCAACCGTGTCGTTTTCTTTATCGGGTCGTGCCGTGTCGTGTCCATTTACTAAATCGGGTCGTGTTCGTGTCGTGCCGATTGCAATCAGGTCGTGCCGTGCCGGCCCATTTTCTTAATTTGATTGTGTCGGATCATGGTCGTGCCTTATTGAAATCGGGTCGTTCCGAGCTTTCGTGACTTGCTGATAGAATTCGTGTCGGATTGGGTCATGCCTTATTTAAAACGGATCGTGTCGTGCTATCGTGCCGTGCCTTTATAATTCGTGGCGGGAGTCGGGTCGGGTCGTGCCTTAATTAAAGCGGGTGTAGAGGTATCAAACGGGCGGGTCGTGCCGTGCCTTTTTTCGGTTCGTGTCGTGCCATGCCGGCCCTTAATCTTGTGTCGTGTCGTGCCAGCCCCTTAATCGTGTGTCGTGTCGTGCCGTGCCATGTTGTGCCATCGATTTTCGTATACACATCACCAACCGGCAACCGATTTTCGTCTAAAAAAAAATCTTCCCAAAAAACACACATTCGGTTGCCTCCCAGTCCAAGGACATGTTTCTTATAGTGCAAAAAATTAACGCTCATGCAATGCAGTCAAAAATGATTAACAGACTAACAAACTAACAGACTGGAGGGGCTAGGCCGCCACCTCAACTCAGCAAACAGAATATGCGAGGGGTTATGCCACCACCTCGGCTAAGCAATGCAATCAAATAAAACTAACTATGCTAACTAAAAACAAAATCAATATTTAGCCTGGTTTCGTTACACCTCAGGTTTGGCATATGACCTGGTTAGAGGTATCCACCAAGCTAAATACGAGCTACTAACACGTAAACCGTTAATCATAATTAATAAAACAAAATACAGGCATTCAAATGGCAATATCAGCAAAACCATTCGAGAAAAGAAGACAGAATCCACATCAGTAATACCTACCTTAACTGATCCAATCAAGTCCTAGACGAATGCCCTGCATCTGATCCATTTGCAGATGAACTATCGCTATCAGAATCTGCAAGTACAATATCAGCTTCAATCAATAAACGACTGTACAATCAACCAATAAACCCTTCAATGGCAAATTTAAATGAACACTGAAGCAAAATTGTCTTTACTACAACATACAACAAAATAAGCTTATTCCAACAACAACAAAAAAAATCCTTTACCACTTGAAGAAGAATCGGAGTCGCTACTAGAACTGCTTGAACTACTTGACCCACTACCAACATCCCCTAGCCTTTCTCCCTGAGCAGGAGAAGTAGCAGCATTCTTTTCATCTGCTAAAATTCCAGAGGAATAAAAAAGACATTAGCACAAAACAAATAGAATTTAATTTAGGACCAGCATGAAGTAATCCTCCTGTTTCCCGCCCTCACCTATTTTAGATTCTTTCTGTGCATCCACGCTGCCTGGAGCTGGATTCTGCAATCAATCAAGATGAATCTCTAATTAGTCAACTGCACTTTAACTAATATGGAGTAAAAAGTTACTCCACAAAATTACAATGAAAGACATTACCGTTGGTGGGACAGCAGGTGTAGCTTCTGCTCTTCGTTGAAGAGCAAGTTCAGCCTTCCTTTTGTTCTTGCTCAAACACTTCTTGTAATTGGTCACAAACCTATCAAGTTCCCAAAGTGGCTCCCATTATAGTTATACAGCAACAATAATAAGGTTAAAACGATTAACAAAAGCCCTAATTTCTTGTTACTAATTTCAAAAATTAGCAACAAAAGCCCCAATTTCGTAACCCTAATTTCAGAAATTAGTAACAATTAACACTTTTGACAGAATTAAGGTTCAGATCCTCCAACCCCGTCCTTATAATGGGCACATGAGCCACCAATATATCATCACTCAAATGGGCCTAAATCGCGAGCCTTGCGTGCAAAAGACTGTCTAGTATGATCTATCAGTGATGCAATAAAAATTCGAGCGTGCTCAAATAAAACACAAGACCACACCAGCACCGCCGCAACCACCATCTTCGAAATTCCGTCTCACATCACGTGCGACATTGTATCTCAACTCCCTCTCAAGTCAATCTTCAGGTGCAAGCGAGAGAGAGAGAGTGTGTGAGAGTCTGAGAGACCCCTTATGTGCTGCAAACTCTTGTGGAGCCAGTCCCAGGAATTGATCGAGGTGCGTGTAAGCTAGCTCGGACAGTGCGAGTTATCAAAAGAAAAGTATCAATCTCTGCCTTCGTATAAATAACCGAGGTACTTAGTTTCTGCTCACTACGACCCCTAGTTCCGGGTTTCGCTAAAGCTGTATCATGTATTCTGTTCAAATAATACTTATCTCGCAAATTAAACATGCTAAATCAACCCAAATTTTCAAACTATCAATAATTAGACATGTATTTCTCCAGGAAGCACCAAACTCGGTTCTAAATTAGTCTCCTTTTTTTTTTTTTCCCCAAATCCATCAACCAATTCAAGCACAAATAACACCTAAAACGTACGTATACACAAACCCTAGATCATGTAGAACGAGATATATTAAAGCCCGGATCAAACAAGACAGATACCACAAATCAAAAATTCCAAATTGAGAGAGATTTTTGAAGTCTCATTGAGCATACCATGCGAACGGACGGCGGAGTCGCCGGAGTGTGATCAGCTACCTCGGCTTTGTAGTGTATCGGGCTCGAGAGTTGAACACGAGCGAAGTAGTTGAGCAATCGATCTGTCTATTCGGTGAGAGGACAGAGAGACGTTGACAGAGACAGGGTCGAGAGAGACAGAGAGACGTTGAGAGGAGTCTGAGACAGAGAGAGTAACTGAGAGTTCGAGAGAGATCGGAGGAGAATGAGATGTCTGCTAGGGCACTAAGGGCAGCATCTCATTCCTTTTATATGATCTGTGTGATCATGTGTATTTCGAACAATTTATGGATGTTCGCCTTATCGAAATTACAGTGCACGAAAATGGTTTCCGGAGAAAATACCTAATAAAATCAAAAGAATTTGAATAATTTTTTCATTTGAACGATTCAGATCATTCATACATGTTAATCATGTGTTCATTAAAGAGTTGATCGGATGAGAAATAGCATTTTCGTAATAAAGTAGCAGTGCGATGGAAGGGTTTCTTATACCCGATCGAGCCCAAATTTTGAAAGTATTGTTTATTATACAAGCACAACAACATCAACGATATGGATCGTTGTTATTGTGTATCGGCAGTATGGTTACTTTATATTGAATAAATGCAATACGTTTGGTTTATCAAATTTGCATCCCGATGAGGGCGCTACATAAACTCAATCAATACAATTTTTTACACGAATGATGTAATCAACATGCGTGATCAAATCAACGGTCTCGATCGTCGTAATTTTGTCGCGGTCTGATGGCTACTGTATATTCAACTATAGCACAAGATATAGTTTCATTTAGAATAAGTTAAACATATAGATTCTAATACTTATTATTGATTTTTTTTAACAACGATCAATCTGAACCGTTGATTTGATTATGGATATTGATTACATCATTCACGTAAAAAATTGGGCCGATCGATTTTACTTAGTGCCTTCATCGGGATGTAATTAATATTAAACCGAATCTCGTGCATTTATTCAATGTATAGTGACTAAACTACCAATAAAAGATCACGACGATCCATATCGTTGACTAAACTACAAATTTTTGGCTCGATCAGCTATAAGAAACCCCTTTATCGCAATTGCAAAAAAGTTAGAAAAGTATAGTTTTTTTTATTGAAAATTGCTTGAATCAAGCTCTTTGCAGTAATTTTTTCCCCAATTTCTTATGTAGCCCTTGGAAAGCACCTTTTAAAAACTTTCAACGGTTCCGATCATCAAAATTCAATCAGGAACCATGAGAATTAGAGAATCAATATCATGCACGGAGCGAGATCTCTTTGAAATTTCAATATTTGACTTTAAATACATTTTAAACACATTAAAATCTCATTTAATAAAATTATTTCAAAATTTTAAATTTATTTTAATAAATTTAATGGTTTAATTTTTAATAAAATTAATTATTATTTTTTAATATGTCACTATTTATTTTTAAATACTAAAATTCATTTTTAATTCCTTCTACAATTAATTAGTCAAAATTTTCTTCAACAAAAATTAAAATTATATTTTTTATCACTTTTTTTTTGAAATTTCATTTAATCAAATTATTTTTTCCGTTGTCAAATTATTTTGAAAATAATAAGAGGGGAACTGTATTTAAAAAATACAATTTTTTTTGTTGTAATCGTTCAATTCATTCTTACAAGTTACAAGTGCTTGATCCAGTTTAATGTGTGCATTGATAAGTGTGTGTTTGGTGGCGAATGTTTTCTTCTATTTTTTGGAAATTTGGTTTAATCAAATTATTTTCAAAAATTTATTAATAAAATGAACCCATTTTGTTTTTTTAAAATCATCTATGGTAAAATTTGATGAGAAATTCAATAGGATTTAGGAATAAATAGCTACTCCTTCATTTATTAAATACATAATCGAGTGATCGACGTCGTCAAACCATTTTTTACATGACTTGCATGTTGCAAATGACGGCTTTGATAATTTGATTTTTTATATCTTATTAAAATTAATTGTTTAGTAACATTATTTTTGAAATTATTTTTATAACATTATTTTTTATTTTCTATATCTTGCTATTTATTTTTAAAATAATACTAAATTTCATCATCATTTTTCTTGAAATTTCATTTAATAAAGGCTCGTAGCCGTGCCGTGCCGTGCCCGTGTCCCGTGCCGTGTTGTGCCCGTGCCCGTGTCGTGTCGTGCCCGTGCCCGTGCCGTGTCGTGCAACACAATCGTGTCGTGCCCGTGTCGTGTATGCTCATTACCGTGCATGTGTCGTGTCTGCTCATTACCGTGCCCGTGTCGTGCCCGTGCCCTCAACCGTATCGTGTCCGTGTCATGCCGGCTCAGGCTCGTGCCGTGTCGTGCCATGTCGAGATCATACTCGAACCGTGTCGAGTCCGTGTCGTGTATCCTTACTTTCGTGTCCGTGCCGTGTCACGTGTCAGCAAATACCGTGTCGTGTCCGTGTCGTGTCCGCTCGCTTTCATGTTCGTGCCGTGTCCGTGCCCAACTATACCGTGTCTGTATCGTGTCGTGTCCGGCCATACCGTGTCTTTTTCGTGTCCCGTGTCACACCGTGTCCGTGTCAAACTGGTCGTGTCATGGGTCGACACGACCCGTTTGACACCTCTAGAAGTAATAGACAGTACAGTAATGAGGCTCAATGGTAGTCCTTAGGCATCGTTGTCCTCTAAGGAGCCGCCCTTCGCTTGCATCTACACTTTCAATTTGTGCATTTAATTTAGTATACATGCATATTGTATATCGAATGATGAAAGCAGGAAAAGACAATCCAGTGCCAAAGCATGCCTGTCCAGTATCGAAAGCAACAAGTAATCAAGATTTTGGGATTCATACCTAGGATCAAGTCACTACAGGAACTGGAACAAGAGCTGCTGCTCTATGGCAATTATAGGAGAGGTGCCACACACTATTCTCCTTATCCCTTTCTCCATGGCAAATGTCAAGCATATAACCAGTCCAAAACGATGATCAGCCATGTCATCACCGACGATCAGCCATGTCGTCTCTTTCAATCAACCAACAAAGATCAGCTATGTCATCACCGACGATCAGCCATGTCGTCTCTTTCAATCAATCAATGATAATCAACCATGTCATTGCCGACGATCAGCCATGTCGTCTCTTCCAATCAACCAACGATGATCAGCCATGTCATAGCTGACGATCAGCCATGTCGTCTTTCAATCAACCAACGATGATCAGCCATGTCATCGCCGACGATCAGCCATGTCGTCTCTTTCAATCAACCAACGATGATCAGCCATGTCGTCTCTTTCAATCAATCAACGACGATCAGCCATGTCGTCTCTTACAATCCATCCACGATGATCAACCATGTCATCGCCGATGATCGGCCATGTTGTCTCTTTCAATCAATCGACGATGATCAGCCATGTCATCGCCGACGATCGGCCATGTCGTCTCTTTCAATCAACCAACAATGATCGGCCATGTCATCGCCGACGATCTGCCATGTCGTCTCTTTCAATCAACCAACGATGATCGGCCATGTCATCGCCGACGATCAGCCATGTCGTCTCTTTCAATCAACCAACGATGATCAGCCATGTCATCGCCGACGATCAGCTATGTCGTCTCTTTAAATCCAGCCCCGATGATCAGCCATGTCATCGCCGAAGATCAGCCATGTCGTCTCTTTCAATCAATCCACGACGATCAGCCATGTCATCGCAGACGATCGGCCATGTCGTCTCTTTCAATCAACCAACGATGATCAGCCATGTCATCGTCGACGATCCGCCATGTTGTCTCTTTCAATCAACCAACGACGATCGGCCATGTCATCGCCGACGATCCGACGATCCGCCATGTCCTCTCTTTCAATCAACCAACGATGATCGGCCACGTCATCGCCGATGATCAGCCTTGTCGTCTCTTTCAATCAACCAACGATGATTGGCAACGTCATCGCCGACGATCAGCCATGTCGTCTCTTTCAATCAACCAATGATGATCAGCCACGTCATCGCCGACGATCAGCCATGTCGTCTCTTTCAAATCAACCAACAATGATCAGCCATGTCATCGCCGACGATCAGCCATGTCGTCTCCTTCAAATCAACCAACGATGATCAGCCATGACATCGTCGACGATCTGCCATGTCGTCCCTTTCAAATCAACCAACGATGATCCAGCCATGTCATCGCCGACGATCAGCCATGTCGTCTCTTTCAAATCAACCAACGATGATCAGCCATGTCATCGCCGACGAACTGCCATGTCGTCTCTTTCAAATCAACCAACGATGATCAGCCATGTCATCGCCGACGATCTGCCATGTCGTCTCTTTCAAATCAACCAACGATGATCAGCCATGTCATCGCCGACGATCAGCCATGGCGTCTCTTTCAAAGCAACCAACGATGATCAGCCATGTCATCGCCGGCGATCAGCCATGTCGTCTATTTCAAAGCAACCAATGATGATCAGCCATGTCATCGCCGATGATCAACCATGTCGTCTCTTTGAAATCAACCAACGTTGATCTGCCATGTCATCGCCGACGATCAGCCATGTCGTCTCTTTCAAATCAACCAATGATGATCAGCCATGTCATCGCGGACGATCCGCCATGTCGTCTCTTTCAATCAATCAAGGATGATCAAGCATGTCATCGCCGACGATCAGCTATGTTGTCTCTTTCAATCAATCCACGATGACCAGCCATGTCATCACCGACGATCAGCCTTGTCGTCTCTTTTAATCAATCAACGATGGTCATCCTTGTCATCTCCGACGATCAACCATATCGTCTCTTTCAATCCATCCACGATGCTCAGCCATGTCATCGCCGACAATCGGCCATGTCGCCTCTTCCAATCAATCCACGATGATCAGCCATGTCATCGCCGATGATCGGCCATGTCGTCTCTTTTAATCAATCCACGTTGATCAGCCATGTTATCGCCGACGATCCGCCATGTGGTCTCTTTCAATCCATCAACGATGATTAGCCATGTCATCACCGACGATCAGCCATGTCGTCTTTTTCAATCAATCAACAATGATCAGCCATGTCATCACCGACGATCAGCCATGTCGTCTCTTTCAATCAATCAACGATGATCAGCCATGTCATCGCCGACCATCAATCATGTCGTCTCTTTCAATCAATCAACGATGATCAGCCATGTCATCACTGACGATCAGCCATGTCGTCTCTTTCAATCAATTAACGATGATCAGCCATGTCATCGCCAACGATCAGCCATGTCATCGCCGACGATCAGCCATGTCGTCTCTTTCAATCAAACAACGATGTTCAGCCACGTCATCTCCGACGATCAGCCATGTCGTCTCTTTCAATCAACCAACGATGGTTAGCCATGTCATCGCCGACGATCAGCCGTATCGTCTCTTTCCATCCATCAACGATGATCAGCCATATCGTCCGTATTCCATTCAATCCACAACGACGATCAAAATATCGTCCAATGGTCCGTTCATTCGCAACTAATTGTTCCCCAGGAGAGTCCGCCATGGTCTATCCCGGACAACCACCCTCAATCTAGCCGCAAGTACATCTTCCAGCAGGCTTATTGCTCTGTCTCGGATGGTCTTTGATAAGGAGATTGGCTCTGATTCCCAACGGATGGAATTCAACCTGCCTGACATGACCTACCCGTGTTTGTTGGAATACTTTGTGCCGAGGATAGCTTGATCCCCAGCAACGACGGCCTGTCCCGTCGAAAACTACAGCGACAGCCCGTTCTGTCCAAATTTGATCAACAAGTGGCGATGACAATCGTCCTCTTCTACTTCCATCCTTGGCAATGCACCGCTCGTCCATTCCACCAATCAGGTTTTTTAAGTATTCATGTCTGCTTTGCTCTGGATTGCCTTAAGGGGTGTCTAAAAACCTTTGACGTTACTTGTACCAAGTCGATGGTGCTCCAAGTGCCGTCAAAGGGGGGCTACTGTAGACACCCTAATCTGGACTCCCAGATTAGTTTACTTACGGTTTTTGATTCCCCAATGATGAAACGGATCAAGAACACCCCGGGAATGTCGAGTGTTTGAGCTTTGAATGTTTGAAAAACCCTTGAACCTAACCTAACCCTAAGCCACTTCAAAAAAGCCAAAAACCCTCCTGACCCGTGCCAGGGCGCAACTGTCGCGCGCCAAGGCGCACTGTCGCGCGACGGTCTGACTCCATCGCGCGATGGTCAACCATCGCGCACCAAGGTGCACCATCGTGCTACCACGACACCCTCACAACCTCTCACTTTCACCTTTTGTCAAGCCTTCTCCACTAAGTTTTGGCCTTAGGCCTTGTTTGCCACTCTCCTACACCTTCCAAGCCTCCTATAAATACCCCCCTTTGTTCATCTTTCAAAGGGTTCAAGATTTTCATTCACTTTGGGTTTGGAAAGAAAGGGCACAACATCTTACACACCATTTTCACACCTCAATCAATCTCAACTCAACTCAAAGTTCAAACAATTTTCAAACCAAAGGCCAAAGGTATAACACCTTTGTTCTGCTGACTGTTCTCATCCCTGAGAGGGGCTAGCAGGGCCAAGGCCGGTAATCAATACCAGTCCTAGCCCTAGAGCTGGCAAGGTTTCAAAAACCGTCATGGCAAGAACCAACGCGCGACAGACCCATACACTCACGCGACACTCTGCTGTTGCGCGCGATGGTCCGCGTGGGGATTGGTGTCTTGCTGTTTTATGTCTCATTCTGTATACATCACTTGCAAGCATGTAAATAACTAGCTTATTGCTTTTTCCTTTGTTAGAAATGCTAGTTTTACATTTCAATATTCATTTCTATTGCTGTGGAGTACCCTTGGGAGCTTTCTGAACATGTCTCAGAACCTAGAAACATGTAAACCAAACACTGGAAGGTTGCCCGAACCCTCGCGTGATGCACCCAAACCATCGCGCGATGGTCAAGGTGAGAGTTGACCACTGCGCCAAGGCGCAACCGTTGCGTGCCAGGGCGCACTATCGCGCGACGGTCTGACTCCATCGCGCGATGGTTGACCATCGCACGCCAGAGCGCAACCCTCGCGCGCCAGGCACACCCTCGCGCGACAGAGTGACTTCCTCGGGCGACTATTTGTCCCCGACCAGTGAGTGGCCTTGCACGGGTAACTCGATTTTAAATTGTTATTTTGTCCCCACACTGTTTATGGGGTGTTTTGTCAATTTGTAGGGCTTTTTTTAGCCTTTAAGTTGTTTAAAACTGTATATTATAACTGCTATAAACTGCTTGGTTTGTCCTGGGTGTGCACTGGTCCTTCCAGAGCCCAAAGAGTTTGAAAATAGGAGCTGTGGGCTTAGGCTTACTGGCGCGCGCAGGTTTTGTAGTAGCGCGCAGGTGTGATCATCGTGCATTGACTTGATCAGTGCATACTGGTTTCTTCCTGTGCACGATACTCCAAAACAAGGGCTTTCCAGTCTGTTTAAAATCCCACAACAGTCTGTTTTCATCCTATACTAACTGCTCATCCATGCCATCTATCACATCTTGCAAATGTTACAGTCTTAATCCCCGATTAACTGTTCCCCCGCCCTAATTGGCTAAAATTGATTAATAAAAGAAGAATCGCAATGTTTTTCAAAATGCCTAAGTAGAGACCGATCTCCGGATTGGGCGAGAGGGGTGCCTTAAAATCCTTCCCCTCTAGTAACCTAGCTCCCGAACCCAGATATGGTTATGACGGACTGGTTCCTTCACTTTTTCAAATTAAATAGCGCGACTGGTGCTTCGAAATACGGTTCCTTGGGTGTCAGACCTTCAAACCCAAGTGGCGACTCTATATTCCAAGCACTTGCCTCTTCTGCGCTCGCGCTCCCTCGATCTGGGCCCTTGCATTTTGGAATCCGAAAATTCCAAGGCATGATGCCCACAATACCAAAGCAAAAGAACTTTGGAGTATCATTCCCTCGAGCCACTTAATGAGAGGGAACTTGGAAACTCCCTTTCAAGATTGGGTTCCCAGTAACTTGAGAAGCAACAAAATCCTCGAGAATGGCTATGATATTCCTTGGCGTATTTTGTTTATTACTTCCCTACGGCAAATCAGGAAGGACAGAAACAAGAAAACCTTGGAAAACATTGAGATTCCAATCTATGTTAGTGCCAAAAATATCATGGCATATTCCAAGGAAATTGTGGAAGCTTTCAAGTCCCCTCTCATTATGGGCTCCCAACAGGCTTGTCTAATCGCTTGGATGAATCCCTCTGCAGGTAATGTCAAGCTTAACACGGATAGATGTTGGTACGAAATGAATGGGAGAGGAGGATTTGGAGGACTGTTCAGAGATCACACGGGTGACTGGATCATGGGCTTTTATGGAATGAGCCACTTTTCATCAAGCCTAGAAGCAGAGATTTGGAGCATCTACACAAGGCTAAAGATCATTATGGGAAGGAAATTACAGAATGTGACAATCAAATCCGACTCACTCACGGCGGTCAATCTGATCAAGGAAGGGAACCCATACAACCACCCACAAAGTGTGATCATAAATGAAGCTCACTTCATCATGGCCAAAACACATACTTTGATTGAGCACACCTACCGCTCTGCAAATCAATGCGCAGACCTCCTCGCAAGAATGGGAATCGAGCAGATGGATGAGCTCGTTTTTGTTATGAACATGCCCATATCTCTTAGGGAATTTGTACTTCGTGATCGCCTGAATATCAGGCAGGTGCTAGACTAATGTCAGGTGTTAGGCTTTTGTTTCGTCCTTGGACCTAATGACTTAGCGTGTAACCCGTTTGTGGTTCTCTTGTTTGTAATCTAATCTGAATTTCCATTTGACCAAAAAAAAACTATCACATTACTTCTTCTTTTTCATAAGGTTATAAGTCAACTGTTCTTTTTTCCACAAAAAGTGCACCAGTCACAATTTTACCTAGACTACATAAAACAAGATAATGTAACTGTAAAAATAAACCACATATTACATTACTCACCGCCATTGTTCTCAATTAGCACCTCATTTTGTGGCTGAGCAATGGGAGGCAGTGAGGCTTGGCTTTCCATGCTGGGATGAGGTGTTGATCGGGTGACCCTCTCAGAGATCAGAGTTGCACCACATTGTGGCTCTGTATGCGATTGTGCTGGTAGAGCACCTGGTGGTATCTCTATGTCCTATAATAATAGAATACAAAATGCACCAGCATTAATATATATTGCACTTCATTCATACGAGAAGACAATAGAAAAAGTATGAGAAGAAAATATTAAAAAAAAGATACATTATTACCTCTTGCTCAAAAGAGTCATCAGACTCACTGTTATAGCCATGACTATCCTCATCATTTGATAGTATATAGTCAGGGTCATCCACCTGATCAGCCCTACCACGTTTCCCATTATCATTTGCACATTGGTGCCGAGTCGATCCCATCATAGATGTTGCAATTTTCATAACCCTAACAGATTCCAATACCTCATTGTTCCTTCTTACTTTCTCATCTCTTATCCTCTCATAATGTGTTTTGTAATGAGTTGCTAGAAAATTAGGCTGGAGCATTACTTTTCCTTGTTTTTTTTGGTAGGCATTTTTTCTCCTCTAGACATTTCTGCGTGACGATGAACTATAAATAAACAACACAGTTTAAAAGTAATGCAGATTAAGGGCAGTGTAAAACAAAATATCTAATGAAAACTCTTAACTTCAAAAACTAAGCACATGTAAAATACATATGATGATCCACATACAATGCTTAGAAGAAGTACATATATCTACCCAAAAAAAAGAACTACGCGTCATAATCCATATCAGGATCCATATCAGCATCGGATATTTCATCGTCTTCACCAGCTTCGTCATTTATATCCTCTCCTATGATTTCATGCTCTTCATCAACTTCGTCATTTGTTAGGTTTTCTGTTGTTTCATGTAATGGCCCAATTCCAGCAATGACCTCAACTTCAGCGTCTTCCCTACGGAACCGAATATTACCATCAATGTCAATTGGCACTCCTGAGGTCATACTTTCTTGTTGGAAGGCATCGGTACATTCTGGAGAATCCAGTGGTTCACCATCTCCCACCTCTGGTAAATCAAACACACCCCTTTGCTTGACCAACTGCACAACTTGCCAAGGTTCGCCCCATTTGGTATCATTTAGGTCGAAAACTTGCTTTGCTTGGCTAGGCAACATGAACGGATCAGATTGACACCACCGACTCTTGACATTAATACTTGTGCATCATTTATTAGTTCGTATAGTGCCATTTTGACCTGTGTTACCAGTGTTGTACCACTCACATTGAAACAAAAGGACTATATTCTCACACATGTACTTGAATTCCCAAACTTTGATCAAGTGACCATAATACTTGTGCATCTTCTCCTCGTGGTCTCCATGAGCAAGCACGCCACTATTTTGACTCCTACGGTGGTCATTTACTTCTCTCGTACAGAACCTTAACCCATTAGTTATGCAACTGTAGTGCTCCTTCACTAGCAAATTAGGACCATTTGCTAGTGACCATAGTTCATCAGTCACCTCTATTATAACGACCCTGATTTTTGATAAATAAAAATTCCGTTAAAAATTTGAATTTCATTTTAATTACTCGAATTTCATTTTAATATCCAAAAATCTGGCGTTACTAATAAAAATTTCGTTCAAAAATTCTTGGATGGTTTATAATCGTCTTCTAATTGTTTAATATTCGTCATGGTTAGATTAAGACCTTGTAATTACGATTCTTGGCTGGAAACCCTACTAGACTAATATAATTAGTGTCTAAGCAACTAGTTAGAATAACCTAACTACCATTTGCCTCCTAACCCTTGGTGAACCTCTTGAACCTTTGACCCCTGAACCTTTTGAACCCCTTGAGCCTTGTGAACCTCTCAACCCTAGATGAACCTTTTGAATCTTTTAGCTTTTAACCATTGGTCAATAGATGTTAGGGTAATCTTTACCCATTGGTTAATGACCGCTAGGAGAATCATTATCCATTGGACAATGGAGATTTGGATTTTTATTCATCAAAGTACATATCTAGATTTGTTAAGGTACATACATATAGTTTTATATGGTTATATATTCACATGCATGAAAGATTATATTTATATAATACTTTATTGCATTACCCTTTGGTCCATAAAAGTTAGGGAATTTATTATCCATTGGATAATAGAGTTAATCTTTCAAAAGTACTGGGATTTATTATTTTATGAAATTACAGATTTTCCCATAAAGATTTTATGATTTATTTACATGTTGTACTTGTACCAACAACTTAAAATATTGGATTTTCTAAGTACCTATTATCTAGTATTTTACTAGAACATGTGCATAATTGCATTGTTTAATTAGAAAATCTTGCATAGTACCTTATTTCTTTTACCCATTGATTAATAAATGTCAGGAGGATTATTATCCATTGGATAATAGAGTAAATTTTTGAAAAGTACTAAGGATTTATTATTTTATAAAGTCCTAGATTTTCCCAAGGAATTTTATGACTAATATATATATGTTGTACATGTACCAAAGTCTTAAAATACTAGATTTTCTAAAAGTCCTTATTTAATATTGTAATGGGAACATGTGCTTATTTGAATTGTTTATTAAAGAAAATCTAGTATAGTACCTTATTCTCTTTTATCCGTTGGTTAATGACCGCTAGGAGAATTATTACCCATTGGGTAATAGCTTAGTCTTGCCAATAAGTACTAAGGTATATTATTCAATTCTTTCTTAGAATTTTCCATGTGATTTTGTAAATATATTATTATGTATATGTACTAATGAATATAAAAGACTAGATTTCCTAAAGTACATGTTATAATATTTTAATTGAACATGTGACATTTTGGATTATTATAAAGGGAATTTTGATCTTCCAAGATTACAAGGTACATGCTTATATATATATTTATAGGTACTTGGTGATACTATATATTGATATACATATAATATTTCAATAGTACACATGTGCCAATTGATTAGTTTAATAAGGAAATCTAATTCCTAAATATAATAGATTCATATCTAGTACCTTAGTTATAAATTATTATGAGTACATCTATTATAGTAGTATATATATATATATACTTTCATAAATACAAGAGAGAGAGGAGAGAGAGAGAGAGAGAGAGAGAAAGAAAGGAAGAAGAAGAAGGATTGGATTGTACCTTGCTTGATTTTCCTTGACCGTTCTATGTACTTTGATATCATCCAAGGATTGTATTCTTTCTAGCCAAATCTTGTACAATTGTCCTAATTTGTTAAACAAATGGCCAAATCTTGTACAACCCTTCATCTTTCACCCAAAATCTTTCAAGATCAAATTCAAAGGACTAAACCTAGCCATGCAAGCCTAGAACTAGGTATAGATTGTTCAAGCAACACTTCTAACCATTGGACAACAATTGTTAGGGGAAAATTTATCCATTGGACAATAAGCCAAGCCTTGGCCTATAAATAGCATGCCCATTTTCACCATTCAACACACACCTTCACTCATTGCTCCAACTTCTCTCTAGAAACTATTTCTGTTTTTTTTCAGTCAGCTTACTGCTCTTTGAAAATCCTCATTTTTCTCCTTCTTAAAGTAGTTTTTAGAACCAACTTCCTTCGGAAAAGTTGTAGAGCACTTCGAGACTTTCAAGTTAGACCCAAGAACCACCGCAATCGGTCAAGATATTGACATCTGAAGTTCAGTAAAAATCTCGGATTCCAGTTCCAGACAGCAAACTGTCACTCCCTTTATCACCATTTTTCTCCCACATAAACTAGTTTCTAGGATTAACTTCCTTCACGAAAGTTGTAGAGCACTTCTCAAGCTTCGATTTCGACCCAAAAACAATCTTATTTGGCCAAGTATTGACCGAGTTGCTGCCATCCAAAGTTCGGTCCAGATTTGCAAGTTTCATCGCCCATAGAATTTTCCAACTAGCTTATTCGGCCCCGACTAGTTTCAGATCAAGATAGAGTGTCCTTACTCTCTACCCCTAAGTATATTTGTGTGCATGTTTGAGTTGTATGTAGATTCTCCAATACCTTTTAGCTTTAAGTATATGTAATATACTTTAATCTTAAGAATAGTTGATTGCATGATTTGTCGAATCTTCTAATTTTAATTTCCTCATCAATAAACATATATTGTTTTAAAGTTCCTATAAAAGAAGATTGAACGGATTTTTGGAAAGTATAATCATGATTAGAAGTATTTGTATTTTGACCTTTTATAATGATGTGAGTATGTACTTATTGTTGCATTACTTGTGGTTATTAAGCATGTGTTAAGTAAGATAGAGTTGGATGATCTTGCTAGTTTAGTTTCAAGATTTCAATGAATGTGTTTATGACATGAGAAGTCCTACCGCGGAGTCTACGCAGGAATACGAGACACGAAAACTGAGAAAGTAGAAAGATGACACCTAGGGTGTATTAAAGACAAGGTGTGTTTTGAAATCGCAATGTGGCCGGGCTTGCCATTGTGGAAGATGTGTTTGCAAAGGATAAAATATTTTTTGAAACTATATAATGACCAAGTGTGAAGATCATTATGTGGTGTGTGTGTGTGTTCCAATGGGAATCCGTGGTGGCGGTGTGAATGGAATGTATCTTGGTGTATCATATTGTAATCAAATCGCAGCTATTTATATCAAAGATTAGGCGTAATCATATCGCACTATTTAGGGCATAGATTAGGCTTGATTAGACTTACCATTTGTGTATCATTTTTAGGGTTATATATACCCAGCCTTGTGATCTTCTTATTATCAATAATATATACCAGTTTCGCCTTTCTCTGTCTCTCACGTACGTCTGTTATCAGGTGGAACCATTGTAAGGCTGTGTGTGTTCTAATGGGTATCCGTGGTGGCGGAACCATTGTGAGGCTGTGTGTGTTCCAATGGGAATCCGTGGTGGTGGAACCATTGTGAGGCTGTGTGTGTTCCAATGGGAATCCGTGGTGGCGGAACCATTGTGAGGCTGTGTGTGTTCCAATGGGAATCTGTGGTGGCGAAACCATTGTGAGGCTGTGTGTGTTCCAATGAGAATCCGGAGCGGTGGAACCATTGTGAGGTTGTGTGCGTTCCCATGGAACCAGACGTGGTAGTTCCATGGTGAGGTATGGCTTGGTTATCCGTGGAGAAGAGCCAATGCAAATTGTCTGCCAATGGAAACCCGGAGCGGCGGAACCATTGTGCGGATACTCGGGAACTCGGAGCAGCGGAACTGAGGTTAGGTGTGTTAAATGTGATTTTTGAAATGTTAATTTGGAAATGAAAAGTGAAATGGTGGCACGGTCTACGAAACCCTGCGTAGGAGAAACTCTGATGACATGGACACTTACGCTAGATGAGTAATGAATGTGCATGTGTTATTGTATATCTCTAAATGCGAAGTTATTGAATGCACATGTGTTAGTTTGGTTACTATCATGACTTATTGACTTGCTATGCGTAAGTTAAGGGTTAGTGGGTTTGGGTTATTCTATTGGGCTTTATAAGCTTAAGGTGTTACTTTATGTGACCCTGACATATTATACTGGTGGCGATGCTGGTATAATGTGTCAGACCTTATAGATGAGCAGGGAGAGCTGTACACTTTGGAGGTTTTCGGAGCCAAGGAGCTTGCTAGGATGGAAGAAGAGGCGGAGCAGTAGATAACCTTAGTTGTCCCTTCCTTTTGTGTAATATAAGCACTCCCTTGGGAGTTTGTGATGTAATAATGAGCCAGACTCTACTTAGTTTATTCAATAAAATGTTTATTTAACGTACCCGAAATTGGGGGCGTTACATCTATTGACTTGTTAGCCCTCAACTGATTTTCCTAAAGTAGTTCATATAACCATGAAAAAGTTAGTTATGCTAGCTAAATTTAAGTTATGGTTCGTTTAATACTAATGACTAGCATCTCCAAAAGAATTTCAAGTATCTTACCTTCTCTTTGAACCACTTGGGAAAGACTTTTCGTTGCACACTGGTTATGTTTTGTCCATTTGGAACATACAACAGTTTTTTGTGTTCCCTATTCAAAAAAGATTGTCATTAATAGCCGAAACACTATCATTGTCATCAGAGCCACTTAAAAAAGTCAACTACATACTCTAGATACTCCTCTATCTCAGAGCTGTTTAACAAAATGAACCAATGGGCTACGTCATGGAGTTCTTGTGACATCTCGCCATTCCTTGTGACTAGCCCAAAAGGACGAGCTGTCTCTGTGAATACTGTGTAGCCTTTACAACGTTCGCCCAAGTCTTCATTTCGTTAAGGTCGATTATAAACGGTTTCAACCTCATCAAGATACATCGAGCAAAAAGTAACGCACTCCTTGACAGTGTAAGCCTCTGCAATCGAACCTTTTAGTCGAGCTCGATTAGAAACTATTTCAGAGTTCCAAGGAACCTTCAAGACCAGTTAAGAGTAAGATTACACATGTAAAACAATGACCTTTTTCAGTCAATAATTATGTTTGTTACAATTACCTTTCTATTGGGTACATCCACCGATAATGTACTGGTCCTCTAAGTATGGCTTCACGTGGTAAGTGAACAGCTAAGTGGACCATCACGTCAAAGAAGGCTGGAGGAAAGATCTTTTCAAGCTTGCATAGTATGAGCACTATACGTTCTTCTAATTTCTCCAATTCACTACGCCTCAATGTCTTAGAACAGAGATCTTGAAAGAAATTACCCAACTCAAATAATGTTGTACTAATTTCCTTATCCACAAAACCACGCATCCCATTTAGAAGGATATGCTGTATAACTATATGGTAGTCAAGACTTTTTAGGCTAGTTAGTCTACCATTAGTTGAATTCACGGACCTTGATATGTTTGCTGCATAGCCATTGTAGACACCCTATTCTGGACTGTCCAGATTAGTTTATTTACGATCTTTGATTCCCCAATGATGATTAAAGGTCAAGACCATCCGAGATTGATGGCATGTTTGAGCTTTGAGCGTTCCGAACCTCATTCAAATCATTTCAAACCCTTCAAGCCAGAACCAAATGGCCTCATCAAAACCCTGCTTTGCATACGCTGGTGCGTTGCTGGCGTGCGTTGGTAGTCTGCCACATGTCAGTCATCGGCCTCTGGACCAGGCTTGACTGGCGCACACCAGTCAACCAGTGGCGCACGCCAGTCCAAATCAGTCAAATCAACTTTATTCAACCACTTGCTCGAGACTTTTGCGTCCACCCCGACGTGGTCTACAGTTCCCTGATGATTTCATCGTCCAGGGCTATTTCCCCCTCTCTCCTACAAGATCCATCACCTTGTCCCATGCATTTAATGCATGGGAAGCTCCCTCCTAACCAAACAAGCCCCAAGGCCAACTGATCACAGCCCCTCTCTCAGTCAATTCTTGAGCTATAAATACCCCCCTTGCATTTATTTGCAAGGGGTTGCTTCCATTAAGGCTCTCAAGTTCTCTCTCCCTTTTTCTCCCTAGTTTTTCCTTGTTTTTCTTTCATCCATTGAAAGAGAAAGGCAAGGAATACTCCATCAACCATAACACCCCTTCACATTCACCATCTAGCTCACCAACCTTAAAGCTCAAGCTCAAACCATCCATCAATCTCACTCCAAAGGTATACCACCTTTGTTTCTGTAACCTGTTCTGACCTTTGAGGGGCGCTGGCAGGGTCAAGGCTGGTAATCAATACCAGTCCTGGCCCTAAAGCTGGCAAAGATTCAATAATCGTGTAAGGTGGTATGTGGCACACGCCAGTCATGTCAGCCGTGCGCCAGTCATGGCTGCATGGCAAGACTAGTGTGGGGATCACAGATCACCCCTTTTCTGCTTTATCTTTATTCCTGATCATCATGTTGCATGATAAAACCAGTCTACCTACTTTCTGTATTTAGAACTGTGTAGTTTATTTAACTGTTATAACTGCTCAGAAAGGCCTCTGGGATCCATCTGGTCATGTTCCAGAACCCAGATGCAGCAAAGCCAAGCATTGGATAAATGGAATAACAGGCGCACGATCTTCAAGGACTGGCATGCGCCATGTATTCCAAGGATCCAATGGCTGGCCCTTGCATGGCAGCTTAGTCCAGGCCTTTGTTTAATCCCCACACTGTTTATGGGGTTTTCTGTCTGCTTCATTTCTGTTTGATTTGTTGCTGTAATCTGTAGCTGTATATAACTTGTGATATCAACTGTGTGGTTTGTCCTGGGTGTGCACTAGTCCATTCCAGAGCCCAAAGGGTTGAGTATAAGAGTTGTGAGTTTGGCCCTACCGGCGCGCGCCAGTTCTTGTGTGGCGCACGCAGGTCAGTTTTGCATACAGTGGCATGGCCAGTGCATGCAGGCCTGATCCTACGTGCGTTACCCCTGATCTGCACGGTCTAGCTTGCTCAAAATGCTCACAAGTGCTTATTCTCAATCTATTATATTCATTTAGCTCAAACATTCATCATTTTGTCATATAAATGCAATTTGCTAGGCTTTTAATCCCCTTTAACTGTTCCCCCGCCCTAACTGGCTAAAAATGATCAATGAGAGAAAAATGCAAACGTTTTACAAAATGCCTAAAATAGAGACTGATCTCCGAATTGGGCGAGAGGGGTGCCATAAAACCCTTCCCCTCTAATAACCTGGCTCCCGAATCTCAGATATCGAAGGTGACGACGGTCCGGTCTACAAGCCTTTTTCAAATCAAACAAACGTGGCAAAACGTTTTCTGAAATCGGTTCCTTGGGTATTTTCCGCAAAACCCGAGTGGCGACTCTCACAATTCAGCATTTCGTCATGCTTTCCAAAACAAAAAGGGTGCAACCCGAATTCTATGAACAAAAATAGAATTTTTTAGGGGCATGTGCCCACAGCCATCTGGATACTTGACCAATTTCAAGAATTTAAAGAAAGCCTCCCTCTCTTTAGGGGTTAGCGCAAAGGTCGCACAAGGTTTGACATATAATCCATCAGGATGTTGTGACAACCACAGATCTTTTCGTATGCCCTTATCTTCCAAATCCTTTCATGCCTTGTCCGTGTCCTTATTCTTTCCATCAATGCCCAACATTGTTCCAACAATATTTTCACTGAAATTTTTCTCACAATGCATGACATCAATGTTGTGTAGAAGTTTCCTATCCTCCACATATGTTAGTTCATACAAAATACTTCTCTTTGTCTAGTTCGGTTTTTGACGTTTCTTTTTCTTATTGGCTGGATTCTTTCCGAAGATGACCCCGCTTACATTGTTCAACTTCTTTTGTATCTTTTCCCCCGGCAACTCTAAGGACCTCTTCCGATTCTCGGGCTTACCATTATAGGCCAGCCTTTTTCTCCGTTCTGCATGATCTTCCAGCAAGTAGGCTCAATGATTTGTGTACGCAGTCTTACTTCTCAATGACTCCAAATATGGTTCATCGTTGCAAGTATAACAAGAATAATGGCCCTTTTGTAACGCCCCCAATTTTGGGTACATTAATTAAACATTTTATTGAATAAACTAGGTAGAGTCTAACTCATTATTACATCATAAACTCCTCAGAGAGTACTTATATTACACAAAAGGAAGGGACAGCTAAGGTTATCTACTGCTCCGCCTCTTCTTCCATCCTAGCAAGCTCCTCGACTCCGAATGCCTCCAAAGTGTATAGCTCTCCCTGGTCATCTATAAGGTCTGACACATTATACCAGCATCGCCACCAGCATAATATGTCAGGGTCACATAAAGCAACACCGTGAGCTTCAAAGCTCAATAGAGTAACCCAAACCCACTAACCCTTAACTTACAAGTCAAAGATAATACAGTTAACGACTTTCCAATCTTAACATGCTTCATGACAAATACACAACCACATTCATTAATTGCCTATCGTTGGTGTCATGTTTTCCGTGTTTCTCCTACGCGACTCGTCGTAGACCGTGTCTCTAATTTCCACTTTACAAAAACAACATTTTCATTTTAAAAACACATTTTAACACACCCAACCTCGGTTTCGCCGTTCCGGGTTCCCAAGTATCCTCACAATGGTTCCGCCGTCCCAGGTTCCCATTGGCACACATTAGCATTGGCTCCTCTCCGCAATAAACCAAGCCACACACCCAACCTCAGCTCCGCCGTTCCAGTCTCCCGAGTATCCTCACAATGGTTCCGCCGTCTCGGGTTCCCATTGGCACACACACACACACACACCACATAATGATCTCACACTAGGTCATTATGTAGTTTCAAAAATATTTTATCCTTTGTAAACACATCTCCACAATGGGTAAGTCCGGCCACATTGTGATTTCAAGACACACCTTGTCTTTAACACACCCTAGGTGTCATGTTTCTACTTTATTGATTTCCGTGTCTCGTTGTCATGCATAAACTCCAAGGTAGGACTTTTCACATAAATCATTCATTGTAAACTAGCAAGATCATCCAACTCTATGTTATCATGCTCGTGTATCATCTAATTATAACCACAAGTAATGCAAGCAATATGTGAACAAGCTTACGATCATCTTAAAGGTCAAAATATAAATACTTTCAAGTAAGCGATAAACTATCATGCATTCCAAACATCTTAAGAAATAAGCTAACTTTTATTCGCTTTCTTATATGATCACATAATACCTATAGTTTTCTATACCTAGAGTAAGTAGATTCGGAGAACAAACACACTTCTTATCTATACTTAGAGTAGGGGTAGATTACGCTACATATCATCAAACTTTATACTTAGAGAAAGCGGTTAGGAATCGTCTACCGTTCTTCTTGGCGGTAGGTCGGCTACGGTAAGAAAGTCGGTTCTCAGACGGAGTAACGGCTTACGGTAAGCTTCTGGTAGTTTCGAAAGAGAAAGGTTTCTCTCGAAACTAAGTCTTGACTAATACTACTAGAACTTTTGGCTTGAGAGGGTGGTCGAGTGGCGATTTAGTGGCGGCTTAAGATGAGTTTCTTGAAGAACTTGGGAAGAACTTCAAGAATAAGCAAGAACAAGCAAAGAAAGAACAAGAACACTAAGCTTTCTAGAGAGAAGTTGGAGTATGAAGCGAAGGTGTGAGTTGAATGGTGAGAATGAGCTTGCTATTTATAGGCCAAGGCATCCCCCTCTCTCCCTCTCACCTGAAATCTCTCTCTCTATATATCTCATTTTTTTATCACTTTTTGTCATGCTTTCTTGTCATGCTTTCTTGAAAGATCAAGGCCTAGTTCTAGGCTTCTAAGGCTAGATTTGGTCCTTTTGATGTGATTATGGAAGATTTGTTGAAGAAAGGATGGGTTTGTGCAAGTTAAATATTGGCCAATGTACAATTGAGGACAATTTGTACAAGATTTTACTTGCAAGTATATCACCCTAAATTGGATTCAAATCCATGGTACAATGAAAGCACAAGAAAGATCAAGGCATAGGTACTACCTCTCTCTCTTTCCTCTTTCTCTCTCTCTCTCTCTCTCTCTCTCTCTTGTACTATATATATATACACATATGTACTTATGGAAGTATACATATATACTATTATATATAAGTGCAAAGAAATCAAATAAACTTTTAAGTAAATAGGATTTTCTTAATAAAATAAAGAAATCCAACACATGGTACTTTTACTATTATATATATATATATATATATATATATATATATATATATATATATATATATATATATATATATATATATAGAGTCCGATTCAAGTGAGGATTAAAGTGAGGACTAAAATGCGGATTGTCATTTCCGATCAAATTTTGAAAATCCGAACCGTTCAATGTGTACAGAATATTTTAAGGGTCCCCACGAGAAATCAGCAAAAAAATGGCCCAGGAAGGGCTTCATCCGAGCGGTTTTTGTTTATTTTTTATAAAAAGCGCCTGGATGAAGCCCTTCCTGGCCATTTTTTTTGTTTTCGCGAGACCCTTAAAATCACGTTCTGATCACTTTGAGCGGCTCGGATCATTGAAATTCAATCGGGAAGGGGGAGTCCCGCATTTTAGTCCCTCACTTTAATCCCTCATTTGAACCGGATCCTATATATATATATATATAAGTATGTACTTCATGATCTTACTAGATTTTCCAAATCAAGCTTCCTATTAAACTAATCCAATTGGCACATGTTTTCTTATTTTAATAAACTATGGTACGAAGTACACCCATTAAATAATTGAGGTACTTATAATTATTTTAGTCTTTTAATCACATGGAAATCTAGGAAATGACTAAAATACTATACCTTAGTACTTTGGCAAAGCTTAACCTATTGTCCAATGGATAATAATTCTCCTAATGGTTATTAACCAATGGGTAAAGATGGAAAGTATTATACTTGTATAAAGTATATATGTATTTTTGATCACGTGTATATATAGCCATATAATACTATATCTAATTACTAATAAAATCTTGTAATGTACTATTGGTAGAATAAACTAAGTTTTCCTACTGTCCAATGGGTAATAATTACCCTAACATTTATCATCCAATGGTTAAAAGTTAAAAGGTTTAAAAGGCTCATCTAGGGTTGCGAGGTTCACAAGGCTTAAGGGGTTCAAAAGGTTCAAGGGTCAAAAGGTTCTAGAAGTTCACCAAGGGTTAGGAAGAAGTAATTAGGCAAAATGGTAATTAGGTTATTCTAACTAGTTGGTTAAAGACTAGCGATACTAGTCTAGTAGAATTTCCAGCCAAGAATCGTAATTACAAGACTTTAATCTAACCACGGCGGATAATAAGCAATTAGAAGTCGATTATAAACCAATTATAAGATTTTTCGAATAATAACAACGAAATTTTTATTTAGTAAAAATAAGAGTTGTTACACCTTTGTTCTCCACCCCGAGATGTCACCCAATGTTGGCCAATCATGTAGTGTCCACCAAAAAGTTGCACGCATTTGAAACCATTCACAACTCGCTACGTCGTAAGTTAATGTACCAGTGTGCCACAACTTTATCAACTCATCAACCAATGGTTTCAAATAAACATCGATATCGATCCCGGGTTGTTTATCCCCTGGAATAAGCAATGTCAGCATGAAGAACGAATCTTTCATAACCAACCACGGTGGCAGGTTGTATGGGATAAGAATGACAGGCCACATGCTATAAGAGTTGCTCATGTTACCAAAAGGGTTGAACCCATCAGTTGCTATTCCTAGTCTCACATTGCGAGCCTCACAAGCGAACTCAGGATGCTTAACATCAAACTCCTTCCACTCATCACTGTGGGCTGGATGCCTGGATTCCTCACCATCAGTAGGATTATTCATGTGTCATCTCATGGCCTCGGTTATTGCTCTAGACATGAACAACCATTTTAATCTTGGTGTCAAAGGGAAGTAACGCAAAATCTTACGCGCAATCTTCTTTCCCTTAGCACAGTTGATCTTGTACCTTGACACATTGCACTTTGGACATCTATCCAGTTGTGGGCAGCATGCCCTTGGAAAATCTAGGATTTCGTTCCCCGTTTTGCCAAAGCGGCCCGGAAGTCAAGGGAGCGTGAGCGGAAAAGCAGGCGCTCGAAAAATACAGAGTCGCCACCTGGGTTTGAAGGTCCGACACCCAAGGAACCGTATTTCAAAGCACATGCCGCGCTATTTGATTTGAAAAAGTGAAGGAACCAGTCCGTCATAACCATATTTGGGTTCGGGAGCCAGGTTACGAGAGAGGAAGGTTTTTAAGGCACCCCTCTCGCCCAATCCGGAGATCGGTTTCTACTTAGACATTTTGTGAAAATATTTGTGATTCGTCTTCTTCTTTAACCAATTTTAAGCCAGTTAGGGTGGGGGAACAGTTAATCGGGGGTTAAGAACTGCAACAAGTTTGCAGGATGTGATATATGGCATGTATAAGTGGAATAACATGAAAATGAGACAAAACTTAACCCCCTGGTCAGAAATAACCCAGCTGCACATGAAATGGATGCGCCATGCACCATGGCCACCTTTGCTTGCATGGATCTTTCATGCATGCAAAGCAGACCATCGCGCGACACACTCATTCTCTCGCGCAAGGGTCCTAACTCACCACAGGTTGAATTTTATCCCCTTCTGGGCTCTGGAAGGACCAGTGCACACCCAAGAGGCAAACCAAGCAGTTTATATGTATTGAAAATTAACTAATTATTACAAATTAATACAAACAGGAGCCAAATGAAATGAAATACAACCCCTAAACAGTGAGGGTGACAAAACAAAAGGCCAAGGGCCAAGCTGCTCATGCAAGGGCAGCTACTGGACTCAGGAAGACCATCGCGCGAGACAATGACTCCCTCGCGCGAAGGTCCTGACTGGACTTCCAGGAATTGCTTTGCATGCTCTGGGCTCTAGTACAGATCCAGAATCAACCCAGAAGCATTCCAACCAAATAAATAAGCAAAGAAAGCTAGACTATGTGTTTTAACATGCACAACAGTGATCTTAAAGACCTAACATGCTTTAAAATAAGCAATAACATGATAAACAAAGAAAACCAGTTTCCCCAAACCCCACGAGGACTGTCGCGCGTGAGTCTGAATCCGTCGCGCGAGGGTATGCTTGATCCCTGTTTCTTGTAACTCTGCTGACTTTAGGACCAGAACTGGTATTGACTACCAATCCTGGCCCTGACAACGCCCCTCAGGGATCAAAACAGTAAGCAGTAAAAGGTGTTATGCCTTTGCTTAAAAGGTTTTGGAAAAGATTGAACAAAGTTGTGAAGCTTGTGATGGAAAATGGAGTGAAGAAATGGAAGAACAAGTGAAGGGTTGAAAGCCTTAGTGTGCTTGGTGTTCTTCTTAACCTTTCAAGACTTGTCACCTTGTGTGTCTTTCTTGAAAGAGTGGGGGGGTATTCATAGGAGGAGTAGAGGATGTAGAAGGGTGGCAAACAACACCTTAGGGCTTAACTTGGTGGTGAAGCTTGGTGGAAAGGTGATGGGAAGGTTTGTGTGAGTGTGCAATCCCCAAGACTGCACTGCAGTACTCTGTGGAGAAAAACGGGGTTCAGTAGCCTTTTAGCCCCCCAGGCAAGCAACCAACTGGCTGGTAAAAGGTGAAAGGAACTGTTGACGACCATCGCGCGAGGGAGTGAGACCGTCGCGCGAAAGTCACAACTATCGCCCGTGGGTCAACAGTCAAACATTTGACTTTGACCACACCTGGCTAGGCATACCATCGCGCGAGGGAGTGCCTTCCACGCGCCAGGGTCAACCCCAGATCAAGGTTTGACTGGCTTTCTATTTTTTTCTCTTTAAAGGGTTAAAAAGGTTAAAAGGGGGTTCCACACGCACCGAGTTCAAACTTTTCCAACCTCAATACTGCTTTTTGATCTAGTTCATCATCGGGGAAACAAGAAATCGTAAACGATCGGAAGATTCAGATTGGGGTGTCTACAGTAGTCCCTCTTTGACGGCACGCAGAGCACCATTGACTGGTACGGGTAACGTCAAAGATTTCTAGGCACCCACCAAATCCGCCCAAAAGCCGATGAAAAGTGGAAAATGCACAAAAATATTGTGCACCGAAGAATGATTGGACGGATAGATCGTCGCTGATTTGAAATTGGACAAATAGATCATTGCTGATTTAAAAGTGGACGGATGGATCGTCGCTGATTGGAAAGTAGACGGATGGATCATCGCTGATTTGAAAGTGGACGGATAGATCGTCGCTGATTTGAAATTGGACCGATAGATCGTCGCTGATTTGAAATTGGACAGATGGATCATCGCTGATTTGAAATTGGACGGATGGATCATCGCTGATTTGAAAGTGGACGGATAAATCGTCGCTGATTTGAAAGTGGACGGATGGATCGTCGCTGATTTGAAACTGGACGAATGGATCATTGCTGATTTGAAACTGGACGGATGGATCGTCGCTGATTTGAAAGTGGACGGATAGATCGTCGCTGATTTGAAAACGGATATACAGGCGCGTGCGGGCGAACCACTGCTGGGGATACCAAAATGCTCCGAATCGCAAGCAATGATTGAACATGCTCCCAAAAATCAATTTCAGACCACAATTTAAAACCTTGGTTTTAAATAAAGAAAAACAATCAAATTGAGCCTGCCGCTGGGAAAATGGGCCTGTGGCCCAAAGAAGTATCGCGTGAGGCAGTGACTTCCTCGCGCGATGGTATGCTCCATGGATCTGGGCTTTAAACTAGCCTAGACCTGGCCCAACGTCGTGTCATGCCTTTAAACATCGCGGGGCGTTACAGAACGGCTTCTCAGCGGTTTCCAAGAGTTCAAAAACTCTCCCAACTCTCCAACCCTTTCAAAATTCTTCCCAAACCCTTGATCAAACACGAAATCCAACAAACCCACACACATCCGAACGCCCATGGCAGATCACGGCGGCAGTGGTGGTGAGGGAGAGATCGTTAATCAACCCGAGGATCGAGGTGGTCCGATGGAGATCAAACCAGTGGAGCAACAGCCAGTAGAGGTCGTCAGGATCAATGGTGCAACGACGGTGAGCGACGACGATGGCATTCAAGACCACGAGTAGGAGGCGGGTGATGGAGAGAACCATCGCGCGACAGAGGTGAAGCCTCCCGCGACAGAGCAGGCCGGGGCTGTAGGGTCCAGTGATGGGCCAGAGGACTTAGGCATGGTGGTCGAGGGTCCACCCATGAGTGATAGGAGTTCTGATGATGTAGAGGGCAGTGGTGTCGGGGGTGATGACACCGAGCCGAGCGGATCCCCGCCGAGGGACTCGGCGAAGGGCAAGGGGGTCGCTGTTGAGGATGAGCAGTTTAAGGATGCTACTGTAGAGGAGACCATGGAGATGCTTGTGACATATCAGGAGGCAGATGTCGCGTTCCAACCAGCGGAAACGGAAGCCACATCGTCACGCCACATGCCGATCACCTTTGATGACATTGCTGAGCACACACCCGACGAGGTATTGGCAAAAGTCTTGGAGGATTACCCCGCCATCGGGGAATATGTTCTCAAAGCCAAAGAGGATCGGGCGCGGGCCATTGAGGTAGCCGAGGCCGCGGCGAGGGCCGAGAAGGAGAGAGCTGGGCCAGAAGGGTTGGCGGCGGATGTGGAGGCCGAGGAGAGAGATGCTGAGGAGGCACATGGGCCAAGAGTGAGTGCAGTGATCGAGGCAGGTGCCATGACGCGCCCTGAGTTTTCAGACTGACTATGACGCGGAGTACAGGCCGCCACAACAGACTGACTATGACGCGGAGTTAGTACTGAGGGACGCCAGAGTGCACATTGCGAACACCTGGGCTGAGGTATATTTCTTGAAAACCCCCTTGTAGTTCAACTTTATATTCGCTTGCCTTGATAATCACAAGATACTTTGTAATTTGAACCATGCAATAATGAAATGATCTGTGCTCTAAATGCCACGCATGCAATAACCTGAACCAACCATCTACCGTAGGCTGAATGTAGAACATGCTAAGATGAGAGAAAGGTCGTATAACATGCCATGCACACGATAACTTTCCACCAACAATTCATTGTTAAGCTGCACCAAGAACACATCGTGCTAAAAGGATAACTTGAACCAACCATCTAATGGTAGCCAGTGTAGATGTCAAACCACAACAATATAGCCCTTGTATCACAGATCATGCATGCAAAGACTTGAACCAAACAACTGTTGAAGATGGTACTGAGCTTTGAGCCGCAATAAGATAGTTCTAAGACCGAAGTCCATGCATGCTATAATTTGAATAAGAATTTGATCCGTGGTCACATCACTGCATTGATTACCTAGAACTTGAAAATGAAAGCTCTGTATGCTAACATTATCCTGCTGCTTGACTTTGTTGTCTGAAACAAGCGGAGCAGAGGGACATCCGCGGCTTTGGAGGACCATGTAGTTCCCTAGCACTGTATGAGGGCTTGCCAGAGAGAGTGAGACAACTAGTGGATGCGGTGGGTTTTAGAGAGTTCATACAGACTCTGATAGTACCAGTCAAGAACGACCATGATGTCCTCGTTGCACTGGCTGAGAGATGGAGGGATACATCCAATACTTTCCACCTGCCTCCTGGAGAGATGACAGTGACGCCGACTGACTTTGCGGTGATCACAAGCTTGAGAGTTGGCGGAGATCCCATCCCATTTGACTCAGGGATACACGAGGATGCAGCGACGCTCGGATGGTTCTTGGGAGAATTGCCCAAGGTAGAGAGGGGGGCTGCCAGGTATGCTCAGTTTGTAAAATACCTAAGAAGAAACCAACCAACGAACACGAGGAGGAGCAGATGGCCCGGGCGTACCTGCTATATCTGTTTGGGACTTCACTATTTTCGAACAGAGGGAGCACAGTGCACCTGTCGTACTTGCCTGCGCTGAGAGATCTGAGGACAGCCTCATGCTTTGATTGGGGTGGGGCGGCGCTTGGCACGGCCTACTTGTTCTTTGGTGATTCCTCGAGGACTGGGCAGAGCACAGCCGGCTATTGGCGTGTCTGGGAGGTATGGTTTTCATATAATAAAGCACAATTTCCATTGTACCAATTGATTGCATAGATTGTTTACCAGCTTTAACTATATAACTGTACAACTTAACTGATGCATTTTCATGTTTGAAAACTGTGCAGCTCTGGGCATACGAAGTGCTGAAATGTACCCTCCGGAGTGTAAGCATCCTGACTTGAGCACTCTCCCGCGTGCACTGATATGGAGCAAGGAGCATAGGGGCACCAAGGAAGGGAGAGGCAGCCTCAATGCCTACAGGCTGTACTTGGATGAGCTGAGAGCTTCACAGGTATGACACGAGAATCCCAACGGCCAATTATGCATGCTTTCATGACTTTAATGCTGTCGCTGATCAATTATACATATTGCTTATTTGTCACTTCGTGCAGATCGAGTGGAATCCCTGGAGGACGAACGGGCCAGAGCCAGAGTACTTGGCCAGGCGCAAGGCTGTCACAGCCAGCAGGGCGCTTTTGGAGTCAGCCTTTGGTTGGCAATGGTATTTAGGGGATCGAGTGACTTGCCAGTCACTTGGTTACCTTGAGTTCCAGGTGCCAGGGCCACTCCCTTCATGAGCTTCACGCACGAGTGACTACACACTGGCTGAGCTGGAGAGGTTCACGAGGCCAGACACTGAGTTGACACCCACCTGCGTCCGACGATGGACTATGCAGCTTACCAGAGAGATCACTTAGCGAGGCCACTTGGTGTCAGGGCTTGCAGATAGGTCCAGGAGCAGGCACGTGAGGCTGGTGCAGAAAGAAGGGCTGCTGCTGAGATACAGAGAGGAGGAGAATGCCGCGTGAGGCATAAGGAGAGCAGGCCAGTAGTAGGCGGGCCTCTAGAGCTGCTTTGGAAGGTGGACGTAGTGGATTCCCAGGGCAATCCAGCTGAGGTGCAGCTTACGCCAGCATGTCTAGAGCCCGTGGCAGTGACGGTGCAGGTAAACCAACTTCCATTTCTGTAACTTCAATATCCTTGAATTGTATTTGAAATATCTGATGGTAGTACAACAATCTACAGGTGCCTGTTGAATGGGTGAACGAAGCAATTCGTCGCATGCTTGCTTTGGAGAACGTGGTGAGAAGAGCAGCATACGGCTTCCCATTGGAATTACACTATCCAGCACCCACAGCTCAGCCAGCTGCTTCTCGGAGGACCCAGGTATACAATGATACACTCCTTTTTGCTTTCGATAATTAAGATACATAGCTGCTTTCGATACATACATGTCTGCTTCGAAAACATTTGATACTGATGAATAGCTGATAGATAGCTTCCAATTGATAGATTGTACCTGTTATTTAAGCATTTGATAGACAACATACTGCAAAATGTATACTAATGCAACATATAATTATGCAGGCACAGGGGCGGGCGGCTTCTAAGAAGAGAGCGCGATCTCCGCCACGAGCACGGACCACCACGCCTCCAGCTGCTACACGACAAACCAGGAGCTCACAGCCCGTCGCAGCAAGCAAAGAGGCAGCCAGGAAGGCGGTGGCATGCGCGGAGGAGCGGTACCGGATAGAGATGCGCGACCGATCGGGCCAAGATGAGCCGGCCCGCAAGAAGCAGCTCATTTTGTCCCAGCCTACTGAGGAAGAGGAGGAAGGAGGAGAGGAAGAGGAGGGAGAAGAAGATGAGGCAAGGAGGAAGAGGACGGAGAAGAAGATGAGGCAAGGAGCGTGTAGGGAGGTAATCCCGAACAGGTACAAAGAGTGGCTCGAACACGTGGTACGTGGGGTCCAGGATAAATATAGTCAGAGTATCTGCCGTGCAGTACGGTGAACGGCAGTAAGGACCGGGGACACAAGAGGTCCCAGGTCCAAGATACCCGAGCAGAGGAATAGTCCAAAGAGCAAAGGTAGCTGTTAGACCAATCGCATGCTAGAGAGACCAATGATATGAGACATCATTGGTCCAGATAGGCTGTTCGGCTATGAGAGGGCCGAACAGGAGCAACAATCTGGAGGAGGTGCCAGGAGGCACTCCAGAGGGGTCCAGAAATGGAAATACCCAGTAAGGAAACGAGATCTGGAGGAGATACCCAACGGGAATGGGGTGAACGGCTAATTAAGGAAAAAGTTTCTGAATGGTCTGTAAGGTAATATGCAGTTATGGGAATGAGAATCCCTGATATTCTGGGTTCCATTTACGAGAAAGGAAACTTAGGGCAATGAGATGGCTTGGACAGCAAACATATGTGGATCTATAAATATGAGGTAAACCTAGAGGTAAAGGTACGCAATTCCTGGTTATTTGCTTATTACCTACTGAGAATTAGGGATTTCACTAGTACGAGATACTAACTTTGGCATCGGAGGGCCATTGCCACGAGAAGGCAAAGGTGCGCTCACCTTTGTCTGTTTTACAGGTTCAACTCCGGCGGAGTGCTAGGGTTCTGGCGTGGAGAAGGAAGTAGCCGTTGGATCTTGGTGTTGTTCGAAGGCCTTTTTGTTTTCCTGCACTTACAATTGGCGCCGTCTGTGAGAAACGAAAGAGATCCCTTTCAAAAAGCGACCATGGCGGAAGAAGATCTAAAGACTCCACTTGATGCAAACAATCAGCTGGGTGGGGGAGGTGACAAATCCCCACCAGACCCTCCGAGGAAGCCCGACGGCGGGCGTGTGGAGTACAGGGCAATCCATGGCGACTCTATAAACAAGGACGGACGGACGGCCACAGGATCCACGAGAAGGAGTAAGTCCCGCCGTGGGAGGGAGTCAGTGGCACGTTCGAAAAGCGTGCACAGCAGGGAAGACATCCTGGACAAAAAGAGACAGGAAATAGAGGAATACGCTCGTCTGATTAAAAGACGAGAATATGTGATTCAACAGTTGCAGCGGATACGAGAACATCCGGAAGATTCTGGGCTTTCACGAAGGAAGTCCAGAAAAGAAAGGTTAGATATGGCGGAGTACAGGAGAGCTTCTTCATGAAAAAGAAGAAGCAAGAGCCTCACTCCGAAACGACCGAGGGCTTCTTCACAAAAAAGGAGAAGCAGGAGTAGGAGCTCCTCCCCCAAGGAAGGAGGGAGCAGGAAGCACCACAGGGACAGGTACGAGATACCTGATTCCGACTGGGAAAAGAATAATGCCAGGGGTGCAAAAGGGTCAGAAGAGGGAACCATGTCTGCACGAGAAGCAGCACGGAGAGCCCTTAGCAACATAGCAACTTCTCCTTTTGCAAAGAGATTGCAGGAGGTAAGGTTGCCGAGCAGGGTTAAACGCGGGGCGTTTATCCTGTACGAAACCAGTGTAGACCCGGTGGCACACATACAGCATTACCAGCAGGTGATGTTTATGCACGATGGTGATGACGCGATCATGTGCAAGATGTTCCCATCTAGTTTGGGAAAGGTGGCTCTGTCATGGTTCCATAAGTTGGGGCCGAACACCATACGAGGATGGAGACAGTTGGCCGAGGAATTCACTACTCGGTTCCTGACGAGCAGGAAACCACCCAAAATTTTTGAGAGTCTCTCAGTTATGAAGCAAGGAGAGAATGAGCCGATTAGGGACTACGCCAAGAAGTATTGGGAGACTTTCAACGAGATTGAAAGTTGCAGTGAGGAGTATGCAATAGCAACGTTCAAGACTGGGTTGCCTGTTCGGGGGGAGCTACGAAAGTCCCTAAACATGAGTCCAGTGAGCACACTGGCAAAGCTGATGGAACGTATTGAGCAGCATGCCAGGAATGAGGATGACATACTACGGGAAGACGGCAAGTTGAGTGCCGAGCAAGTCAAGGGTCCTGCGAAGAAGGCGGATAAACCCGAACCCAAGACTTACAAAGAGAGGAAGGAGCACGGGCAGACTAAGAGAGAGTCGTACCGGGAGAAGGATGCCCCTGACCCAAAGTCGTTCTTCTCAGTAACGACGGTTCGGAAAGAACCGATTTATCGGGTTCTTTATCGAATAAAAAACCACCCGTACTTCAAGTGGCCTCCACGGCTGGAGGGTGATAAAGATGCAAGAAGGGCTACGAGTCAGCATTGCAATTACCACAAGGACTGGGGTCACATGACGGAGGACTGCGAGATGTTCAAGCAGCACCTTGATGACCTGGTCTCACAAGGGTATTTGAAGGAATTCATTCAAGAGGAGCACAAGGGTGCCGAGAGAGCAATGGAGTTGGATTACGAGCAGAATCCGAGGGGCGTGATCCATATGATACATGGATTAGCCACACCTTATACGAGAAATGAGGTGAGGTTGCTCCAAAGGCAGGTAAAACACGACCAGCACGTGATGCAATTGGGAAAGAAACGAGGACGTGAAGCGGAAGGATGCAACGAGGGCATAACCTTCACGGACGAGGACCTGGGGGGAGTCCAAGTGCCGCACAATGACGCTCTTGTGATAACCCTACGAATTGGGAAATATGACATGGAGAGGATCCTGGTGGATTCAGGAAGCTGCATCCAAGGTATTTTATTACGACGCGTTCAAGAAGCTAGGATTGGCACAAGCAGACTTGGTACAGTCAGTAACTCCATTGGTTGGGTTCAGTGCAGGGGCAGTTTGGCCATTGGGCAAGGTGACCGTTCCTGCTCGGGCAGGAACAGTGGTGCTGAGAACCGACTTTTTGGTGGTGGACGTGCCATCTTCCTATAACGCGATTATAGGAAGGACTTGGTTGCATAAGATGAGGGCGGTTTCCTCCACCTACCATCAGATGGTAAAGTTTCCAGGATCCACTGGAATCGAGAAAATAAGGGGGAACCAAAAGACAGCCCAACAGTGCTTCGTTTCCATAATCAAGAAAGCACCCAAGGCACAGTTGGTGCAAACCGTCGAGGTTACTAATCAGCCGACCATCGAAGATGTCGGAGGGAATCCAGCCGAGAAAGTGGTGGAAGGATTAAAGAAAATCCAGATCAACGAGAATGATCCTGAAAGGTATTTACTGATTGGGGAAAACCTGTGCAAAGAAGACGAGGAAGAGTTGGTGAAATTTCTCAAAGAGCACGTTGATGTGTTTGCTTGGGTGTCCGAGGAGATGCCTAGGGTGGATGCAAACGTGATTTGCCACCACCTGAATGTGGACCCACAGCACAAACCGGTGATGCAGAAGAAAAGAAGATCTGCCGTACAGCATGTGGACGCTGTTATCGAGGAGGTCGACCGTTTGCTCAAAGCAAAGGCGATCCGAGAGGTATACTACCCCGAATGGTTGTCTAACACAGTGGTGGTAAAAAAGAAGAATGGGAAATGGCGGGTATGCGTCGATTTCACAGATCTAAACAAGGCTTGCCCGAAAGACAGTTTTCCTCTGCCCAGGATAGATCAGTTGGTGGATGCAACAGCTGGGTATGGGCGTATGAGTTTTCTCGACGCTTATCGAGGATATCACCAGATAGCCATGTACGGCCCCGATCAGGAGAAGACGTCCTTTATCACACCACGAGGGTTGTACTGTTGCAGTGTTATGCCGTTTGGTCTGAGGAATGCTAGAGCAACTTACCAGAGACTAGCAACGATTATGCTAAAGAAGCTGCTCGGCAAGACCATGGAGGTGTACATAGATGATATGGCTGTGAAAAGCAAGGAGAAACGGGACCACATCGCTGATCTGAAAGAAGCTTTTGAGATACTGAGAGAGTATAAGCTGAAGCTCAATGCCTCGAAATGTGCGTTTGGGGTAAGTTCTGGGAAGTTCCTGGGTGACTTAGTGACCATTAGAGGGATAGAGGCGAATCCCGATCAAATAACAGCTTTGCAGAAGCTGCGGAGTCCGAGGACCACGAAGGAGGTCCAGCGGTTGACAGGGATGGCGGCAGCCCTTAACAGGTTCATCAGTCGTACGAGTGACAAGTGTAGACCTTTCTTTCAGTTGTTAAAGAAGAGAGAAGGTTACGAATGGGGAGCAGAGTGTGAACAAGCATTCCAAGACCTGAAGAAGTACTTGGCGGCAGCCCCACTTCTGTCAACTCCTGAGCCTGGCGAGGTCCTGACCCTGTACTTAGCAGTATCCGAACATGCTGTAAGTGCGGTCTTACTGAGGAACAAGGGATCCAAGCAAATCCTTGTCTATTACGTGAGCAAGACGCTATTGGATGCAAAAACGAGATATCTGCCCCTTGAGAAGTTGGTCCTGGCTCTGAGGACGGCAGCTAGGAAGTTGCCCCACTACTTCCAAAGTCACAAAGTGGTGGTTTACATGGAGTTCCCGTTGAAGTCATTGCTTCGAAAGGCCGATTTCTTGGGACGAATATCAACTTGGTCGGTGGAATTGAGCCAGTATGATATTGATTATCAACCGCGCACGGCAGTCAAAGGGCAAGTTTTGGCAGATTTCGTGGCAGAGTTCTCTCCCATGGTGGCTCCACGGCCTCCTACGAGAAAGGAGCGATCCGTTCAGGAACCAGGAAAGCGAGGGGCATCCGCCGAGCAAGACCCATTGGAATGGAAGCTTTTGTAGATGGATCCGCATGCGACACCGGATCGGAATTGGAGTGGTGCTTTTCCTTCCTGAAGGAGTTATGATCGAATTGTCCCCGCACTGGTTTCAGCAAGGCCGAACAACGTGGCAGAGCACGAGGCACTCTGGCCGGGTTACTGAGCGCAAGAACCTTGAAAGTAAAAGAATTCGAGTATTCTGTGATTCGCAACTCGTGGTGAATCACCGGTATCCCAGGGAATATGAGGCCGGAATGAAAAGATGGCGACCTCACGTGGAGGCGCCAAGGATTTGCGTGCTACCTTTGAGAAGATACACATCGAGCGAGATAAGCTCGCGTAACGCCCACGCCGACTCACTGGCTTGGTTGGCAGCGGCTGTGCCAACAGAGTTCAAGAGGAAGGTAGCAGTGGACTATCTTGCTGAGCCGAGCATTGGGAGAAGTGTGGAATTGGTCCTGGACGTGAACCAAGGACCAAGTTGGATGGATCCAATAGTGGAGTTCCTACGAGATGGGACACTCCCCACAGATAAAAAAGAAGCTCACAAGATAAAGACGAAATCTGCGAGATTTTGGCTATCACCAGAGGGGAAGTTGTACAGAAAGTCCTTCACTGGACCGTACCTGCTTTGTGTGCACCCCGAGATGGTGCAGAAATTCCTCCATGAAATACACGAGGGAACGTGTGGGAGTCATGCTGGGGGCAGGTCCATTGCTCACCGTGCAATTACCCAGGGATACTGGTGGCCGCACATGCAAGAAGATGCAAAGGTGTATGTGAAAATCTGTGAGAAGTGTCAGAAATTCTCACCTATGATCCGAACACCAGCCGAAGATCTGGTGCCATTAACAAGCCCTTGGCCGTTTGCGCAATGGGGAATGGACATCGTGGGTCCCCTCCACAAGGCTACTGGGAACAGGAAGTTTCTGTTGGTAGCAACGGACTATTTTACCAAGTGGATTGAAGCAGAGCCACTGGCAAAAATCACAGAACCTATGATAGAAAGGTTCGTATGGAAGAGCATCATCACTCGATTTGGAGTTCCTTATTCCTTGATCACTGATAATGGGTCGCAGTTTCAGAAAAAGTTCAAGGTTTTTTGTGCCCAGTATGGAATAAGGAAGTACTATTCCACACCGGCCTACCCTCAGAGCAATGGGCAGGCAGAGGCGTCCAACAAGACTATACTTGACGGGATCAAGAAAAGGTTGGCCAAGGCAAAAGGCAAGTGGCCTGACGAATTGCCACTGGTCCTGTGGGCACACCGAACAACTCCTAGGAGGTCTACGGGCGAGACCCCCAATTTGCTAGCATATGGAACAGAGGCTGGATTCCATTGGAGGTTGGTTTGCCGACCAATAGGACCACATTGGTGGAAAGTCGGGGCAATGACAGAGCTCTGGAAATTGAGCTGGACCTCGCCGAGGAGAGAACGAGCTCTGGTGCACCTAGCTTCGTACCAGGAACAGCTGATGAAAAGCTACAACAAGCATGTCCACCCACGAGAATTTGGTGTTGGAAACCTTGTGTTAAGAAAGGTGCTCGGCAACACCAAGGTGGCCAACGAGGGAAAGTTGGGGGCCAATTGGGAGGACCCGTATCGAGTTACAGAGGTTGTGGGCATTGGGGCATATCGATTGGCAGACCTGGATGGGAACCCGGTACCAAGGCCCTGGAATGTTCACAACTTGAGGAAGTTCTACGTGTAAAGAACTTCGATTTCATTTCTATTCTGTTTTAGATGTACATCGTGATTGTGTGGGAGTTACGAATAAAATTCCCTGGTGTTTTCTTTTACTAGTTGCAAGGGGTACGCGTAACGCCCTCTTGAGTTTTTCGAATTATGAATAAAATTCGCGGATTTTTGGTAACACAAACTCTGTTTTTTACGAGTTTTGCTTTCATTATGCTTTGAATACGAAGTCAAGCTAAATCCTTAGTCCTCACTTCATATTGGGGAGCAGAGGCGTAGGGTAACTAAATAGAATTTCGAATATTTCAAAATTTTACCAAGTAGGAATATACTTGTCTGTTTGCTCGGGTACGAATACACCCAGAATTGAGCCAAGTACGAATATACTTGTCTGTTTGCTCGGGTACGAATACACCCAGAATCGAGCCAAGTACGAATATACTTATCTGTTTGCTTGGGTACGAATACACCCAGAATCGAGCCAAGTGCGAATGTACTTGTCTGTTTGCTCGGGTACGAATACACCCAGAATTGAGCCAAGTGCGAATGTACTTAGTTGATTGCTCGGGTACGAATACACCCAGAGAGCATACGAGATTATGCACACTGTTCTCAAACGCGAATATGTTTGGGATGATTCCAACTACGAATAGACTTGTTTGCTCGTACGAGTGCATGGCCACACGAATTTACAACACAACCTAGGTATGAATAAACTCCAGATTGCCTAGTCCAAATATGAGCACATTTGGATAACCTAAGTACAAATATACTGGGGAAAGTTCCCAAGCACGAAGCCTACGAGCGGCTGACGTAAACATGCGGTAATATCTAGAGTTCAAAAAAAACTTGAGGGTTGCTCGGGTTCGAACAGACCCTGAACTCAAACAACTATACGTTTTGCAAGCTACTAATGCAATTAGCATTACTCTAGGGTACGAGAGACCTGCAACAGAGTAAGAGAATACAGCTTAATCATCAGCAGGCACGATAAGACCTGGGGAGCATATGAAGAATATGCATCAAGCTAAGTACGAAGACACTTAGCCCATGAAGATACGGGTCATGGCACGGCCACCTGTATTGAAGAAAGACCACGAAGGGCCAGGCAAAACAAAAGTTTAAGCCACAGAGGGCCAGAGCCAGCAGAGTTAAAACAGTGTAGAAATATATCAGGGCCACGCAGGGCAATACCAGTGGCCACGCAGGGCCAGTCAGAACCTGTTTAGAAAAAGTTCCAACTGTTGTCACAATAAAGAATCCAACTTACTCTTCAATTGTCAGGTCTTCGATGACAGGGGAAGTTGGAGCAGTCTGAGAAGAGGATGGAGCAATTGTGTCCTCCACTACTGGGGACGATTCTGGGATGCCGCCACCAGCTTCCTTCTGGCCAGCAGCAGCGTCATCCTCAGTAGCAGTAGCTTCATTCTCTGGCTGCTCGTTAATTTGGGCGTTTTGAGCTCCCTCCACAACGTTTCCTTCCTTTACCTCATCCTGCTCCTCAATGACTTGGGTACTCGGAAGGTCAACCTCCGTCCAGAGGGGAGAAGAATCTGGTGCACCAGACTTTTTGAGGCATGCCAACCAGCCAGCCTCGAAGACTTGATCTTGAATCCCGGGCATTTGATCCACGTAGCTCTCAGTGGCCACGCGGATCCCCTCATTGTAGCCCTGTTGGTAGGCAGCCTTGGCCTCATTCTTGCTCGCCTCCAGCTCTGTGAGAGTCTGGTTCAAGCTGTCTTCAGCACCCTCCAGCTTACCCCTCAGCTCATCCGCCGTCCCACGAGCTTGATTTCTCTCCCTCTCCAGCCTGACAATTGTATTCTGCAGCTTGGCATTCTCGCTGGCCAATCTGGCACGCTGGGGCTCAGACTGGCCAAGTTTCTGTGCCATGGCCACCATCTTCTGCATTGCCTGGAGATTTTAGACAAAAAAGCAAGCATTAGGCAAAAAGGAAGACACGCGATTCACGTTAAAAGCAGGATGTTTTTACCTTGGCACTGTGGCTCATGAATGAGCCAAGGAGGTTGTCCGGGGAGCTGGTGATCACCTTTTGCATGTCCCCAGGAAGCATGAATGCCTGGGACAATGCAAGGGCTGTACCCTCAGAGTCCACGCTGTCACAGACCGTGACTAGCCGGCCGCCATGAGTGAGCTGTGGAGTCCAGAGAGGTGTTGGAGGTGCTGCAGGCTGGGAGCTGGGCTGTCCAACAGAGGAGGCTTCCAGCCATTGACGTTTGTCCCTATGGCTGGCTTCGATCTCCTCGGGGGAGAAGCCTAGAGGGACATCCAGTTGAGCTGGGCCGCGGCGGCCATGAGACGGCGCCGGGCTCTGGGAGCGTCCACGGCCACGAGATATGCCACGGCCTCTCCCACGGCAAGCCCCTGGGAGGTTGAGGAGGCTGCTAAGGTTGATCGGTTGGTCCATTTCTCGAGGAGGGGGAGATGCGAAATATCCGCTGGAGGATGTCGAGGCCTCTTCGGCGAATTGGATTGGCTCGCTGGGCAGAGGAGAGGTCCGAGAACGCCTCTCTTCTAGTTGCTCGGGCTGCTGAGCTGGAGGATCAGGGATGATGGGATTGTCTGCTGCTCGGATTCGTCGGTCTATGAATCCGCCGTATGATGCTCGGTAGCTGAGGAGAACCTGCGCCGCCCTTGCTTGGCCAGCCAAACACGTGCCTTGACCGTTGAAGGCAAGCGCCTGGTTGATGTCAGTGACGTGGACCTGAGGGGTGATGATGGCGTGCCCCTGGTTTACGTTTGTGGCTGCAAATACGAGAAAAATTTGCAGTCAGTAAAGTTGAAACAGGAAACGCAATACGAAACATTGCTCGGCAAAGAGTTCTACGAGAAAAAGGACTAACGTGGAGTGCCAAATCTGTGGGGTGCGTGAAAGCCGACGACTCTGCCGTCCTCGTCTCTGGGCTCGAAGTTCCCCGTGACGATGAGGAAGTTGTCGTCATCCCCGCGAGCAGAGTTAGGCAATTCAAGCACCAGCCTTTTCCTGGAATCCCTACTCTTGAGATAATAGGTCAGAGCATCTTTGGTTCAAGAGATGCTGTACAGATGGTGAATATCGTGTAAACCTAGGGACGTACCTAGCATCTGGTTCAGGGCATTGATGCCCATGACAACCCTAAAGAAGTTGGCTGAAACTTGCATAGGGGATAGTTTGTAATGGGACAGAACTTGGCGAAACAATGGTGCCAGGGGAAACCTGACACCGCCCTCAACGACGGCGACGACAGGGATGTGCAAAGTGTCATTGTCGAAACACTCACGAATAGCATTTTCAGGGGCCAATGAAGTGGCCACGTTGTTTGGGATCTCATAGCGAGATCTAAATTCGGCCATTCTTTGAGGCGTGTCACAATGCCTACGAAACCTACCCATACTGTGAGATGGGGGTGTGGGTTATCTAAGAAAGAGATGGGTACGAAGAAACCCTAAGGGGACTGTAGTAGTCCTAAATTGACGACGAAGACAGAATAGAAAGGGGGAGTGATAACTTACGGGGATAACGATCGAAGAACCTAGATGCAGAAAGGGTGAACCACGAGATGGTGAACAGTACTTCAATGGCGGGTATGAGCGAACCGTCTTTCTGCAGAGGGAATTTAGAGAGCAAGGGGGGTTTGAAAATGGGACGAAAACCCAAGTATACCCCAGCAAAGGGGGTGACGTATGAGAAACGTCACCCCAGACGCCGTTTGAGCGTTCCGTTCCCCAAAACGTCTGCTCGCATTGAATGTGGGCAATACAGGGCACGCCGCGTGTAAAGGCAATAGCTGGAAAAGCCTGCCCAAACTAAACGATGAGACGTTTAGCCTGGACTAATGATGAAGTTTGCACTAAGTACGAGAAACGGGGTGCAGGAGCAAAGGACAAGAACCTTGCTCGGTGTTCAGAAGCTTTGCTCGTCATATTAAGAGAAAATAACGAGTAAAGCTGGGGAGCCATTGTAGGGAGGTAATCCCGAACAGGTACAAAGAGTGGCCCGAACACGTGGTACGTGGGGTCCAGGATAAATATAGTCAGAGTATCTGTTGTGCAGTACGGTGAACGGCAGTAAGGACCGGGGACACGAGAGGTCCCAGGTCCAAGACACCCGAGCAGGGGAATGGTCCAAAGAGCAAGGGTAGCTGTTGGACCAATCGCATGCTAGAGAGACCAATAATATGAGACATCATTGGTCCAGATAGGCTGTTCGGCTATGAGAGGGCCGAACAGGAGCAGCAATCTGGAGGAGGTGCCAGGAGGCACTCCAGAGGGGTCCAGAAATGGAAATACCCAGTAAGGAAACGAGATCTGGAGGAGATATCCAACGGGAATGGGGTGAACGGCCAGCTTTGGAAAGAGTTCCTAAACGGTCTAAAAGGAAATACGCAGATATGGGAATGAGAATTCCTGATATTCTAGGTTCCCTTTACGAGAAAGGAAACTTAGGGCAACGAGATGGCTTGGACAGCAAACATATGTGGATCTATAAATATGAGGTAAACCTAGAGGTAAAGGTACGCAATTCCTGGTTATTTGCTTATTACTTACTGAGAATTAGGGATTTCACTAGTACGAGATACTAACTTTGGCATCGGAGGGCCTTTGCCACGAGAAGGCAAAGGTGCGCTCACCTTTGTCTGTTTTACAGGTTCAACTCCGGCGGAGTGCTAGGGTTCCGGCGTGGAGAAGGAAGTAGCCGTTGGATCTTGGTGCTGTTCGAAGGCCTTTTTGTTTTCCTGCACTTACGGAGCGGCTCTGACGACACTGCTGACGATCCCAACTACCTGCAGGATCCTACAGAGAACTTTGATGATGATGACGGCGGAGGCGACGACGATGACGACGGCGGCGATACCGACTGGTTTGGCCGGAGTGAGGGCTGATGAGAAGCCTGATGCACCATTCCCTGCTCTTGACTTTTTGATTTAGGGATTGCGTGCCCGAGTAGATAGGTAGATGGCTAGTGTACCTTAGATACGTTGATACTGCTTTTGGGAGGCCTGTATGCCTTATTGACGGTGGGCGAGTGTGCCCTGTTTTGACTTTTGATAGCTTTTGATTGGCCGACGTGCCATACGCATAGTACTTTCATTTGCTTTGGTAAGATGCAGCACAGTTTAGTTATAAAATTTGTATTTTCATGGTTTATTCGCTTTTATTATGCATAAAAGAGTCTAAACACCAACCACTAATACCAAACTTGCATTGATAACACATCGAGACTGCTCACAGACACATATGTATGTATAGGAGTAACTATCTCGAAAGAAAGTGGGAAATGTATCCTAGGACACGGCCAGGATACGAGGATACGGGAAATATAATGAAATTTTGGGCATTAAAAGGCCAAAACTCAAACTACTTAACTGTGATTGAAACCGGAACTTCCGCCAGGTCAAATGCACAAAACGTGACTTGCATGAGCTGACGGAATCGAGAAAAACATCTCAAGGCGAGATTTACACCGAAAAGTGTCCAAAAGACACAAAAAGGGACACAAGGCGGGAAACAAGACTCAAATATGTCCCGACTGAAACCGACACCTCCACACAGTCACATATACTCCATATGACCTGTACGGCATGAAAGAACTTGGCAAAAACCCTTAGAACGGATTTTGACCTGCCGAAACCTCGATTTTGACTTGAAACGGGCCGCCAAGGGCCCAAAACCTTCGTTAAACGTGAATTTTCGAAGCCAATGCTTGGATACAGTCACATATGCCCATTAAGACTTGTAGAAACCATGAGAAGTGCCAAAGGACCCCCGGAACCAAAGCGACCAACTGAGATCAGTATCTGCCGTAATCTGTCAAACTGCAGACTCGCGCTCGCGCGAGCAAGTGCAATACTCACGCGAGGAACTTCTGTCGCGCAACAGAGTGAGAGGCACATGCGAGGAATCTATGTCACGCGGTCGAATGAGACACTCGCGCGAGGGTCAGCCTCTGCCAGGCTGCCTTTGTTTAACCAGATCAATCCTTTTAACGCAATACGAACTTCAAAGCCCCCCCCCCCCCCTCCCCCCCCAGATCAATCCTTTATAAGGTAATATGCAGTTATGGGAATGAGAATTCCTGATATTCTAGGTTCCCTTTACGAGAAAGGAAACTTAGGGCAACGAGATGGCTTGGACAGCAAACATATGTGGATCTATAAATATGAGGTAAACCTAGAGGTAAAGGTATGCAATTCCTGGTTATTTGCTTATTACCTACTGAGAATTAGGGATTTCACTAGTACGAGATACTAACTTTGGCATCGGAGGGCCTTTGCCACGAGAAGGCAAAGGTGCGCTCACCTTTGACTGTTTTACAGGTTCAACTCCGGCGGAGTGCTAGGGTTCCGGCGTGGAGAAGGAAGTAGCCGTTGGATCTTGGCGCTGTTCGAAGGCCCTTTTGTTTTCCTACACTTACATTGGCCGACACTGCTGACGATCCCAACTACCTGCAGGATCCTACAGAGAACTTTGATGATGATGACGGCGGAGGCGACGACGATGACGACGGCGGCGATACCGACTGGTTTGGCCGGAGTGAGGGCTGATGAGGAGCCTGATGCACCATTCCCTGCTCTTGACTTTTTGATTTAGGGATTGCGTGCCCGAGTAGATAGGTAGATGGCTAGTGTACCTTAGATACGTTGATACTGCTTTTGGGAGGCCTGTATGCCTTATTGACGGTGGGCGAGTGTGCCCTGTTTTGACTTTTGATAGCTTTTGATTGGCCGACGTGCCATACGCATAGTACTTTCATTTGCTTTGGTAAGATGCAGCACAGTTTAGTTATAAAATTTGTATTTTCATGGTTTATTCGCTTTTATTATGCATAAAAGAGTCTAAACACCAACCACTAATACCAAACTTGCATTGATAACACATCGAGACTGCTCACAGACACATATGTATGTATAGGAGTAACTATCTCGAAAGAAAGTGGGAAATGTATCCTAGGACACGGCCAGGATACGAGGATACGGGAAATATAATGAAATTTTGGGCATTAAAAGGCCAAAACTCAAACTACTTAACTGTGATTGAAACCGGAACTTCCGCCAGGTCAAATGCACAAAACGTGACTTGCATGAGCTGACGGAATCGAGAAAAACATCTCAAGGCGAGATTTACACCGAAAAGTGTCCAAAAGACACAAAAAGGGACACAAGGCGGGAAACAAGACTCAAATATGTCCCGACTGAAACCGACACCTCCACACAGTCACATATACTCCATATGACCTGTACGGCATGAAAGAACTTGGCAAAAACCCTTAGAACGGATTTTGACCTGCCGAAACCTCGATTTTGACTTGAAACGGGCCGCCAAGGGCCCAAAACCTTCGTTAAACGTGAATTTTCGAAGCCAATGCTTGGATACAGTCACATATGCCCATTAAGACTTGTAGAAACCATGAGAAGTGCCAAAGGACCCCCGGAACCAAAGCGACCAACTGAGATCAGTATCTGCCGTAATCTGTCAAACTGCAGACTCGCGCTCGCGCGAGCAAGTGCAATACTCACGCGAGGAACTTCTGTCGCGCAACAGAGTGAGAGGCACATGCGAGGAATCTATGTCACGCGGTCGAATGAGACACTCGCGCGAGGGTCAGCCTCTGCCAGGCTGCCTTTGTTTAACCAGATCAATCCTTTTAACTATAGAAACCTCAAGGGGCCCCCCCTACGACCTGCATATAGTATAAGACCATAATTGGAGCATTCTTCACTTGCCAAGTGGTAGGCCACCTAAGCCTTTAACTTTTCTTTCGGCCCGACCAAACAAGGACCGACATTTCCAAACAAATTTCTATAAAATGGGACACCTTGGTAGTGACATAAAGCACATTATCCCCTTTGAAAGCACAAAAACTCATCCGTCATTCAAAATGGAGAGCCCACTAGCTACAATGCTCGATCCTTGGCTGGTGAGAATCGAAGCCATTGATTGGACAAGTCCTCGGTCTCGAGGCTTGGCCTCAATCAGAGATCTTCGATACGTGGGGCCACGCCCCGAGCTTCTTGAAGCTGCTATGATCCACTGGGATCCGGTTATGCACGTCTTCCGTAATTACGACAATGAAATGTGCCCAATGGTGGAGGAATTCCAAGCCTACCTGTTTGGTTTTGCAAATTTCGATGTTCTCACCGTTCCTCCGGTTCAGGAGAACATGAGCCATTTATTGCAGATGAAACTGAACATCTCTGAAGAGCTGACGGCCAGTATTATCCACGATGGTAAATTAGACATCCCCCGTTTGATCGAATTGTACGATCCTAGCGGAATACTGGAGAACCATGTCTAGCAGGCGCATAAACATTTTGCCTTTTCGATCTCCGCGCTGGCAGCCTATGCTCTGGTTCCTGCTAATGGGAGAGTCAGTCCTAGTGTGGTGAGCATGGCCTCACAAATGGGAGCTCTAAGAACATCATCCCAACAATCCTAGCAGAAACATTGATGGGCTTGGATCTGTTCAAAAGCCGACAGAGCAACGTCTTCAGTGGCAGTCCGCGGTTGCTCCAGGTAAATCCTCACTCAACTCACCTTTTTCCGGTTTCCACACTTTCTCATTTTACCTCAACGCTCAGATAAGGGTCGCTCTAGAACCTTACTTGTCTTTTCGCTCAGGCTTTATCTAGTTTCTCACTTGTCTTTTCACTCGTAGGTATGGCTCTCTGACAAGGCTGGCCTACTCGAAGCTCCCTAGGCAGGCTGGGAACAATTCCCGAGATGGATATTTGAACGATCCCTACTGTATCCTGAATAAGACATGGTGGGATGGTACATGATCCTGCATGACATGCAGTCTGATGACTTTGTTTGGAGGTGTCCATGGCTAATCATGCCTGAGATGGCTGTCAATTCTGCAGGTTTTGAAAGGGTGATAATTGCTGGTTTGGCCAGCTTTACCTTTTACATCCCGGGCCGCATACTATGCCAGCTCGGCATAAGTCAAGGGCTGGACAGAGCCGGAATCGAGGACTTTCAGCTGCCTGATTTCGATGTGCCCTCACTACGCGACTATCGAAGATTTTGGAGAAATGGGGTGCTTGAGGGCCCTAGTCCAGACTTCGTGGACTTGCTGGATAGTCGCTACGTGGCATGGCTTCGCGCAGAAATCCAAGCAAGGCCAGGGGGATATTACTGAGTCCAAGAGAGTCTCGTCTGTAACAAAAAAATAAGTTCAAAAGCCGTTTAGGCTATTCGAATAGATTTCTGTGCTTTTGTTTGACCCTTGAATCCGTTGTATAACACCGTTGCCGGGCATATAAAATAAAAGGAATGTCTTTTATCGCCACCATGACTCCTGTTTGAAGATGCCGACGAGGCTGAAAAATTCAAATAACCACTGAATTGCAAAACGGAAACTTCAATACATCCGTTTACACCTGCGTTGATCCGCTGGCAAAGCACGGAATCCAAAATTCAGTCCGAGATAAAACATGAATAATCACTCAAAACAATCCAGTAGGCTGTTCTTAAAACCGTGAAAAGAAACAAACCTCGCGCGAGTAAGTGACAACCTCGCGCGAGACTCACTCACTCGCGCGACTATTCCAATGTATCGCGCGATGGTTCTGTCCAGTACAGATGCCAATTTTGACCCTTTTCAGAAAGTTTGAAGTGCTGCAGGCCTTGTCATCACTATTGGACGTCCAGCAAAGGTCTGAGACAGTCCATAGCGTACCCTTGAGTTGAAAGGACCTATACCAACCACCATAGATCTTTTCTTTGAAAAAAAAAAGCAATATCATGCCTATAAAAGGCCATATCTCTGTGAACGTAATATAATCCTCCTTAGAAGAAAACCCCAGACAACATTCAAAATGGCAAATCACCTCCCCACCTTAATTGGTCCATGGCTCGAAACATTCGTTGCAGGTGATTGGCTATCATTCCGGACTCACGGACTGGCTGCGTTTCATTATCTCTGAAGTGTAAGGCTGCGCCCCGAAATCCTATGGGCTGCAGTGCAGTTTTGGGACCCAGACGTCCACGTGTTCCGATTTGGAGATGACGAGTTGTGTCCAACAGTGGAGGAATTTCAAGCATACCTCCAGGGGTTCGCCTCTAGTGTGATTATCGTACCTCCTTACCGAGAAAGCATGTCCAAACTTTTGAAGTCCGCACTGAAGATCTCAAAGGCTACAGCGGATAGCCTGCTAAGCAGAGGGCAGATAAACATAATGCGTCTGATGGAGTGGTACGGCCCTGAAAGTAACCTCACGGATACTGCCGTGCAGGCTAGGCGACGGTTTGCTCTATCAATCTGTGTGCTGGCTGCGTACCTGTTGGTGCCTCTAAATGGACGGATTAATCCCTCGTTGGTGTATGTTGCCACCCAGCTGGGCATTCGAAAGAACGTAATACCAATGGTTCTTGCGGAAACGCTCATGGGTTTGGACCTAGCAGCCACCGGCCAATCAGAAACATTTGGCGGCAGTCCGCTCCTACTGCAGGTAAACTCTCACTCAGCTCACCTTTTGCCGTCTTTCACACATTCTGCTTTTACCTCAACACTCAGCTAAGGCTAAAATTGGAGTTTATAACTTGTTTTCCCGCTCAAGTTTTATATAGCTCCTTACTTGTCTTTTTCACTCAATGCAGTTGTGGTTATCTGACAAGCTGGGATTGATTGCAGCTCCAGAGGCAAATTGGCCACACCTACCCGAGAGAATGCATCAACGAGGGATGCTGTATCCAGAAATGTCCACAGAGGACTGGTATGCATTTATGAACAACCTGTCGCCACAGAAATTGTCTAGAGACACAGGGTGTTAGACATTCCAGATATGGCCTTGAACTCCGCAGGCTATGAAAGAATGGTGATCGCTGGGCTGTCCAGTTTCACTTTCTACATTCCAGGCCGCATACTTCGGCAATTAGGGATGAGCCAGGGGTTACACCGAGCTGGGTGGAAACCTTCCACATTCCTGTATTCACTGCCCAGAATTTGATCGGGTATGAACACAATTGGGGCTTGAGGCAACTTGGAGGAGCAGATTCAGATTTCAGCACCAACCTGCAACGCCGCTACAAAGCATGGCTACGAAATGAAGTTGCAGAAAGACAAAATGTAGACTGACTGCCGAAAAAACTCACATGATCTAGATTAAGCTGTGAGCCTGTGAAGGCCTGTAGCATGCATTCTGTTTTTATGCTTAACTTTATTTTTTTTTTAAACTTTGCTCAGCTATGTAATAGAGATAGTAATTTGAATAAAATTAAAAGGTCAAGAACTTTCCCCTTTTTGGTCCAAGTGTTGAACAGCAAGCCGATCTTGAATACTGGCATGCACGCAGGTATGGAAAACCATGGATCAAGTTGATTGATTGTGACCGAATCTCATAGAGAGATTGCCTACGTATCCTTTTTGAAGGAATCAGGTCAAAACGTAGTTCAGGCTAAGGTTCGCTCGTGTGTTTTGGCTCTCTTTTTGCGCTCTAATTTTTGCCTAGAACTGCCTTTTCCAGGTTTTCAGCTTAGCGAGCTTTTGATGTTTGCCTATTTATTTTTGCCTAGACCGCCTTCGCAGTTTTCGGTCTAGCAAGCTTGCTCTAATTTTTGCCTGGAACCGCCCACCCTTGTGGTTTTCGGTCCAACGAGCTCTCTCAGGGATAGTAACGTTTGAGTTGATCCAGGTTGACAAGAGTGTTGAACTCATTGCCATCCAGATCAATGAGTTGAGCTGCCCCACCCGAGAGGATGGTTTTGATGATGTAAGGTCATGCGGGCTTCGGACAAAACTTACCGCGAAGCTCAAAGATGGGAGCAAGGATTTCCTTTGTAACCATATCGCCTTCGAGCAAGTCACGAGACTTGACTTTCTTGTTGAATGCCCGAGCAATTCTTCGCTGATACCCCTGAACATGATATAAGGCACGGAGCCTCCTCTCATCAAAGAGCATGAGTTCAACGAACCTCCCACTTAGCCATTCAGATTCCGTGAGTTCACATTCTGTCATGATCCTCAACGATGGTACTTCGAGTTCAATAGGGAGCACCGCTTCCATCCCGTAGACTAGGGAGTAAGGCATCGCCCCAGTTGACGTTTGAATTGATGTCATATACCCCCAAAGAGCCAGAGGTAGCTGCTCGTGCCAGTCCCTGGCGGACTCTGCATCTTGATAATGGTTTCAATATTCTTGTTGGCTGCTTCGACTGCCCCATTCGTCTGAGGGCGATAGTTCGTTGAATGATGTATCTGGATTTTGAACTCATCAAAAAGCTCCAAAACCCTGCCTTTAAAGTGAACCCCATTATCTGACACAAATGCCTGCGGAACGCCATACTAATAGATAATGTTTTTTCTGATAAACTGAGCAACTTGAACTGCAGTCAGAGTCTTGTAAGACTCAGCTTCAACCCATTTGGTAAAATAGTCTATGGCCACCAGAATGAACCGATGACCATTTGAAGCGGACGGCTTGATCATGCCGATAACATCAATGCCCCACACAGAGAAAGGCCAAGGCGAAGTCATACCAAACAACTTAGAAGGAGGAACATGCATAAGATTGGCGTGAATCTGACACCTGTGACAGCGACGGACATAATCCACACACTGTGATTCCATAGTGGACCAGAAATAACCCTGACGAAGAATCTTCCTGGCGAGCATGACACCGCTCATGTGAGGACCACAGATTCCCTCATGGATCTCCTCCATTATCGTAGTGGCTTCAGCACCGTTGACGCAGAGCTTATGCATCCCACAATGAGATCTCCTATAAAGCTTCCCTCCACAGATGATGTAATGAGCAGCCATTCTTCGCAGTGTAAGTTGATCCTTTTCAGAGGCCTCAGCCGGGTATTCACCGCTTTGTACAAAGTTCCATATGTCATGGTACCAAGGCAGACCGTCATCAATGTCGTCGATGTTGTTAACGTATTGATAGGCCGGGTAGTCCCGCTGTTCGATCAGGATAGGACGGAGTTTGACACCCAACGGAAGTTCAACCATGGAAGCCAAAGTTGCTAAGGCATCGGCAAACTGATTTTTCAGATGAGGGATGTGTGTAAAGGTCACTTTGTTGAAACGAGGAATAAGGTCTTCCAAGTCTTGATGGTAAGGTTTCAACCTTTCTTCACAAACTTTCCAGTCTCCGTTGGCCTGAGATACAACAAGATTGGAATCACCAATGACCTCGAGCTTTTCAACACCGAGTGTTAGGGCAGCTTCCACGCCAACGATATAGGCCTCATATTCGGCTTGGTTATTTGTGACATCGAAATTGAGTTTGAACGCAAGCGGAATATGAGAACCATCGGGCGTTATTAACAAAACCCCGATTCCATAACCTTTCTGATTGGCAGCTCTTTCAAAGTAGAGAGTCCACACATCGTCGACTTGTAACGCCCGAAAAATCAGGTACGTTAAATAAACATTTTATTGGAATAACTAGGTAGAGTTTAGCTCATTATTACATCACTAACCCCTGGAGGGTACTTATATTACACGAAAGGGAAGGACAGCTAAGGTTATCTACAGCTCCGTCTCCTCTTCCATTCTAGCAAGCTCCTCAGCTCCGAATGCCTCCGAGGTATACAGCTCTCCTTGTTCATCTAAAAGGTCTGACACATTATACCAGCGTCGCCACCAGTATAATATGTCAGGGTCACATAAAGCAACAGCGTGAGCTTGAAAGCTCAATAGAGTAACCCAAAACCCACTAACCCTTAATTTAAACATAGCAAGTCATGCATATATCATAAAGGGTCATAAACAGCACATACAATACAGGATATAAACATCAACAATGACACATCCGCATTCGCTATCTATCGTTAGTGTCCATGTCATCAGAGTTTTCTCTTACGCAGCGTTTCATAGAATGTGTCTCGTTTTCACTTTACTAAAACTTTTCAAAAATCAGTTTTAACACACACAACCTCGGTTCCGCCGCTCCGGGTTCTCGAGTATACGCACAATGGTTCCGCCGCTCCGGATTCCCATTGGCACACATTTCAAAAATCAGTTTTAACACACAACCTCGGTTCCGCCGCTCCGGGTTCCCGAGTATACGCACAATGGTTCCGCCGCTCCGGGTTCCCATTGGCACACAATTAGCATTGGCCCCTCTTCGCGGATAACCAAGCCATACCTCACCATGGTTCTGCCGCTTCGGGTTCCCTTGGGAGTACACACACTTCACAATGGTTCCGCCGCTCTGGGTTCCCATTGGAGTACACACACACACTCACAATGGTTCCGCTACTCCGGGTTCCCATTGGACACACACACACCCTCACAATGGTTCCGCTGCTCCGGGTTCCCACTGGACACACACACACCTTCACAATGGTTCCGCCGCTCCGGGTTCCCATTGGACACACACACACCCTCACAATGGTTCCGCCGCTCCGGGTTCCCATTGGACACACACACACACCACATAAGGATTATCACACTTGATCATTATATAGTTTCAAAAATATTTTATCCTTTGTAAACACTTCTCCACAATGGGCAAGTCCAGCCACATTGCAGGTTTTCACATCCACACGATGGCTACCAAGTCCGGCCATTATGTAGTTTCGAAAGTACTTTTATCCATGTTAACCACACCCTAGTTGTCATGTTTCTACTTTCCAATTTCATGTGTCTCGTATCATGCATCGACTCCGCGGTGGGACTTATCACATAAATCATGCAATAACAACTAGCAAGTTCATCCAACTCTATACTATCATGCTCAAATAACCACAAGTAATGCAGGCAACTTTCAAACAAGCTTACGATCATCTAAAAGGTCAAAATACGAATACTTCATTTATCTTTAGGTAAAAACGTATTTTCCTTGAGAAGTTCAAAACAACACATGTTTATTGACGAGTTCATAAAGTCCAGTAGCAATCACGAGATCAAGTAATCAAGTAGCCATAAGATCAAAGTAAACTACGTATTCTTTAGCAAAATAGATCGACAAGCTTAATACCACATCTTACTTTAATACTTAGATATATTTAGGAAGAGTAGTCGGGAATCTTCCGTTCTTCTTGGCCCGGTAGGAAGACTATGAAAGAACGTCGGAAGAAAGTCGGCGGTCGAACGGAGTAACGGCTTACGGTAAGCTTCCGGTAACTTCGAAAGAGAATGGTTTCTCTCGAAACTAGATCCTAACTACAACTACTACTACTTTTGGATCGAGGTGGTGGCCGAGTGGTGGTTTAGTGGCGGCAATGGAAAGTTTCTAGAAAAACTAGTAAGAAACCTCAAGAACAAGAAGAACAAAGCAAGAACACTTATGCTTTCAAAGAGAGAAGTTGGAGAATGGGGAGGTATGAATGAAATGGTGAGAATGGCTTGGTATTTATAGGCAAAACCTTGGCTCTCTCTCCTCCCATGGCCGGCCTCTCTCTCCCTCTTTATCCAATGGATTTTGCTCCAAAATCTAGTCCTTTGATGGCTTGAAAGACTACCAAGATATTGCTTTCCTTGCACTCCAAGAACTAGGACAAGTCTAGGTTATTCTAATGGGGTTTTGGTCTAGTCTTAGTACTTGAAAGCATAGAAAACTAGATATGGTTGTCCTAGGATGGGATTATGGAAGATTGAATGGGAGAAAGGAGATTTGATCCAAGTAATAAAATGGGAAAATGTACAAGTTGTACATTGAAAGTATAGATTTTTGCTTGTAAAAGAGAATCCCATAGATTGCATACTTTCAAAGTACAATGGAAGCACAATGGAAATCTTCAAAGTACAATCTCTCTCTCCTTCCTCTTTCTCTCTCTCTCTCTCTCTCAGCCCATCTCTCTCTCCTCTCTCGGCTCTCTCTCTCTCTCTCTTGTACTATGTACATTAATGTATATATATATATATATATATACATGAAAGCAAACATATATAATATATAGATATGGGTACTTAAAGATCTAGGGTTTTACAAGTAACTTGATTTTCCAATTAAAATATACAATTACACACATGGTACTTTCCCATATATATATATATATATATATATATATATATATATATATATATATACTAGTGCATTACCCGTGCCTTCAGGCACGACTCAAACAATCAACTCAGGCAAATATGCTACTAGATTCACGTGCAAATATCAACCCATTGCCCAACGATTCCAACTATGCGAAAACAATAATCCAAGCATATTCATTGACCTAGTTAACTTGAATCAGGAAATAAAGAAGAAAAACAACTTACCGATCCCCAACTTGTGCGCATGCACAAACTCAATGGAAAAAAAATGATACGCAACTAAGAGAATGTGTGCCATGAAGAGATATATAAAAAGAACACACAAAAACATGTTATATTCACAAAAGGCGTCGTTTCAATGTTAGCACAGGTTCTACGATTAAAAACTGTACACTAATGTATCATGTCTTTTGATTTAAGGTTTCAAAACTGAACACTGAACCTATACCTAAAGGCACTATTTTAGAAGCATTGACCCAAAATAATGTAGAATTTTCTTGCACCATCAACACTAAAATTGCTTGCTCTCAATCAAAGATAATATTCAAAGAATCAAGCAATCCCATTTTTTTTTCCTGGATAAATCACAAAAAGATATGGTCAATAGCAAGAAATTAGTTTTAGAAGCAAGAGATAGGTCCTTCAAGCATCACAAAAGATATGGTCAGTAGCAAGAAATTAGTTTTAGAAGCAAGAGATAAGTCCTTCAAGCATCACAAAAGATATGGTCAATAGCAAGAAATTAGTTTTAGAAGCAAGAGATAGGTCCTTCAAGCTTTTACAATCACAGGATCATAGTATTACATCTGCAAAGCTAGGAACGATTATAAAATTAAATTAGCCTCTAAAAAAAATAATTGTAAACATTAATAAAGACAAAGAATCGCACCACCACAATAAAGACACCTAAACACAAATGAATCATAGATAGTTGATGAAATTAGATGGTTGAATAGTGACACCCCACGGTCAACACAAATAGGGCCAACTAATTAATAAGAAGTTTTGTGCATGTTCAAGAGGACACCAAGAAAGAAAAGAAAAAATCGACTGTAAAAAAGAAGTCAACTGTAAAACGTATGTTGCTTAATTATAAATCAATCTCACCCTTTAGATAACCAATATTACCTTCTGAGCACAACTGAAAGTCAACCAAAGTTTTGTCTCAATCACGGCATTAGATGACAATAACAATTTTAGGTTTCCTGTCATCCTTCTTCCAAATATTCATTATTTACATTAGGAAACCTTCATTCCTTTGATCCGACGGCTATAAACTTATCACTAAGTACGATCGAACGACTGTAGATGCATTTATGTTTGTATGTGTAGACATTTTGATGGAAACCGCTTTGTTTTATAATATATATATATATATATATATATAAGTACACATATAAATATATATAACCAAGTACTACATAATCTAGACTATATCTTCTATATCTAGTTTTCCTAATAAACTAATCTATACTTTCAAAGTACTAAGTCCTAAATTCTATTTTAATCAAATAACACACATGGCAAATCTAGTTTTTTAATAAACCTAGTACTTGATTGTCAAGACTAACTATTATCCAATGGATAATGGTTTCCCTAGCGGTTAATAACCAATGGATAATGATGGCAAGGACCTTAGGCTATCGTCCAACGGGTAATAATTTTCCTAGCAGTTATTATCCAACGGGTAATCCTAGAAAGTATAATACTTATGATCATACCATAATTAAGTACTAAACTAATCTAATCTTGTACTTTGATGGATTAACCAAGGTTCTCCTATGATCAAATGGGTAGAGATAACCCTACCGTTATCGTCCAACTGTTAATAGCTCGAAGGTTCGAAAGGTTCAAAAGATTCATCTAGGGTTACGAAACTCAAGGGTTTCAAAAGGTTCACGGTCAAGGTTCACAAGGTTCTCCGAGGATTAGGAAGTAAACGACGATTAGGTTAACGATGGATAGGTTAACTAGATGGTTAAAAGCTAGCTAGGGTTGCTAGATAGGATTTCCAGCCGAGATGTGAATCTTAAGACTTTACCCTAGAACGACGGGAAAATCGGCGGTTAAACGACGATTAAAACCTAATTAAGATTTCAATGAAATTTTTGTTAGTCAGTAACGACGGATTTTTGGTTACGAAAATAGAAATCCAAGTAATTAAAATAAAATTCAAATTTTTAACGAAATTTTTATTTTCCAAAAATCAGGGTCGTTACACGACTACTGTTAGAACCTCTTCATCTGGAAACATAAAATCTGAGTCTTCTGGCCCATCTACAGGATGATCAGCCAAGAACTCTGCCACAGCACGGCCTTTAACAGACTTCCTTGTGACGTACTTGAGGTCGAATTCAGCTAGCATGAGCAACCAACGTGCTAACTTACCAGTAAGTGCTGGCTTCTCGAACAGATACTTGAGAGGATCCATTCGGGAAATCAACTTTACTGGGTAGGCCAGCATGTAGTGTCTCAACTTCTTGGAAGCCCAAACAAGAGCCCAACATGTCTTCTCCAGAGCAGTGTAGCGCTCTTCGCAACCGACCATTTTCTTACTTAAGTAGTAAATGGCTTTCTCGACACCCTTATCTCCCTCCTGAGCTAACAGGCATCCCATAGAAGATGGATTGACAGACAAATAAAGTATCAGGGGCTTTCCAGGCACTGGCGGCATCAGAACAGGAGGATTCTGAAGGTAATTTTGAATGGATATGAAAGCCGCTTGACACCTTTCTAACCACACAAACGGGGTATCCTTCTTGAGTAGACGAAACATCGGCTCGCAAGTTAAAGTCAACTTGGCGATGAATCCGCTGATGAACTGAACCTTTCCTAGAAAGCTCCGCACTCCCTTTTCAGACACTAGAGGCTTCATCTCAAGCACTGCCTTAATCTTTGACGGGTCAACCTCTATTCCACGAGAAGTGATCATGAATCCAAGCATTTTACCAGCTGTGACTCTGAAGGTGCATTTTTGCGGATTTAGACGCATACGAAACTTACGGAGTCTTTCAAAGAACTTCCTAAGTACAGGAATGTGTCCCTCCCGAGTTTTTGACGTGGCAATCATATCATCCACGTAGACCTCGACCTCCTTGTGTATCATATCATGTAAAATGGTCGTGGCCGCCCGCTGATAGGTAGGCCCAGCATTCTTCAATCTGAAAGGCATGACCAAGTAACAGTAAGTTCCCCACTCAGTGATGAACGTTGACTTCTCACGGTCCTCGGGCGCCATAAGGATTTGGTTATAACCTGAAAAGCCGTCCATGCACGAAAGCAAAGCATGCCCCGCAGTATTATCCACAAGCACATCGATGTGTGGCAAGGGAAAATTGTTTTTGGGGCTTGCTTTGTTCAAGTCCTTGAAATCGACACAGACTCGTATTTGTCCATTCTTCTTGGGAACGGGAACGATGTTGGCTACCTAAGTGGGATACTGAGAAACCATGAGAAAACCAGCGTCGATCTGTTTCGTAACCTCATCCTTGATCTTCTAAACCCAATCTGGTCTCATCTGTCTGAGCTTTTGTTTCACAGGCTTAGCATCCGGGAACATAGGGATTCGATGCTCGACTATCTCGGGGTCGACACCTGGCATGTCTTGATGGGACCATGCAAAGACATCACTGTACTCAGTGAGCAGCTCCTTGAAATCACGATGCTCCTCTGGTGAAAGTGTGGAGCCCACTTGAACCATTCGGGGATCATTTTCATCTTTCAAGTTTATAGAAACTATTTCCCTTTTTAATGGCTGAGCATGCCTTTCATCTTCCCTCTCGATGAGGGCACGGATTTCCTTGGGAATGTCCCCATCGAAATCTATCCCTTCTTCGTCGGGGTCGACACAGTTTATATAAAGATCATGGAAGTACTCAGAAGATGCCTCATTTATTTCATAAGACCCTAATGCTTCGCTAAGTACAAGAGAGTCAAACTCGAAATAAAAGCTATGACGTGGAGGGCTAAGAGGCATAAACTCCGACTCAGAGCTAGATTTAGACGACTCACTGGACTCTGACTCTACTCAGACACAGCCTCAGACTCAGAAGTGTCATCAATGCAAGTTAGGCGCGGTTTTAAAATGCAATTTTTAATGTTACCCTTGGCGTCAGTGATAAGTGCAGTGGGGTCCTCGAGAGCATCGGGCCCGAGCATGAGCACTTCAGCTTCTTTGGCTTCTTCAGCTTCCTTGGCCAAACCCACTTGAGAGAATTCTTGGAAAAATAGCTCCAAGCTTCCCTGATCAAAAGTTCCCAGCCAGTCAACCTTCGCTTTTGGCTGATTAAGCTTCCTCTTGAATTCCAACTTGGCTGGCTCGTCATCACTCTCAAACCAGGTGTCGTCGGCGAAGACCCCAAAACCAGGTAGCAGTCCCCAGTTTCTGGATTGATGAAGGGCTCAGACTGTCCAGTGTAACCAGCATTCCCCACTTCACGCACAAAGTAGCTGTTGGGATCACCATAGAGAGTTCGAGGTTTTCCCGTATGTTTCCTCCTTTTGGCATTTCCGGCAGAGGCAGTGTATCCCAAACCAAAACGGCCCTCTGAAGAAGGAAAGGTAGGGAACTCCGGAACTCCCTGCTGGCAGATTCCTAAGCCCAGACCAGGAAAATAGGACATTCTTAACATCATGTCCATAGCGACAGAGCTAATGAGAAAGTCCCCATCCACATTGATAGCCAAGACAGAACCAGACGTGTCGAAGGAGAAACACCCGAGATCGACGTCTTCTTCACCGTGCATGATCCCCAAACAGGAGTTCCATCTTCTTTGAGCGGGCGGATTCCAGAATCCCCGCAAATAGTTAGTGTACCAGTAAGCAGTCCCAGCATGACCTTCTGGTGAAGAGTAGATGGCACAGCCATGATATCTGAACGATGGAGCCATGGTCTGCCTAACAGGAGGTTGAAAGTTGCAGGTATGTCAACAACATGGAACTCAACATCCATTTCAAAGCCCTCAGCATCGAGCTTGAGTAGCAAAGTGCCCTCGGCCATATGACGGGTGCCATCATACGACTTGATAGCCAGGTTGGAAGATGCAAAGTCTTTCTTGGCCAGTCCCAGACGATAGGCCACCCTCATCGGACAAACGTTAATGGCTGAACCGTTGTCAATGAGGATAGTCGGGACCCAGAGTCCACGACACTTGACTGTAATATGCAGGGGGCGGTTATGATCAGTTCCTTCAACAGGAAGATCCTTGTCGGTGAAGGCCACAGTGTGCTTAGCAGTAGGAGTGACATCAGATTGAACTTCCAAGTGGGCGAGAGTGTGGCAAAGCTTCTGACGGTGCTCACGGGAAGATCAAATCAAGCCCCAGAGAGATATCGCGGCGGGAACCCATTCGAGCTACTTCTGAATAAAATCTGGGCTTGGTAACTTAAGTGGTGCAGACCTTGGGAAAGCAATGGGTTCGTTCGTCTGGTTAAAAGGGTTGGACGAAGTCCCAGCTTGCAGATTAGCAGGCTGAAAAACTCGTCCACTCCTCGTAACATTGAGAACATTCCCCAAAGAAGGAACGGCCTGAAGGTCTTGATTCACATCCCAGAGATCAGAAGGGACTTCCCCCAGCTTACGTTTTCCTTTGTCGGTGGCCAGTGTAGCTACCGGTGCTTCTGTATTCAACCCTAGGTCCTCAGCCAGGTCCTTCATCAGTAGTGAGTCCCAGAAGTTCAAATCTTGGACCGCAGCGACATCGCGCTCAGGCTCTGGATTCATAGTGAAAGGAACGTCCCAGAGGCCACCCTCGGCTAGAGAACGATTAACAGCCCAAACTTCTGCCCCAACCTGGACGTCAACTATCTCATCCACATTCCAAAGATCAGCCGGCGTGACAAGGCCTGTGACCATGATGCTGCAGTCTTCCGGAGGAGAGACCACGGGGCGCAGCTGATCATCATCTATAATATTGAGTACAGGGTCGTATGCAGGATCAGCCACCGAGGCGACAAGCCTGTTGATGGTAGAGGGGAAGAAACATGCTCCCAAGACACGGGTCTCTTCTTGAACCAGGTCGTCTTCAGCAAAGTGTGACATATGCTCAGGGAAGGTATAGCCTTGGAGAGGCTCAAAGGAATCGACCGAAAACTGCCAAACAGGCTCAGGGTCCCAAAAGTATTCTTCCTCAGGAATCTGAAGCTAACGTTCTTGGAAGAGCATGTACAAGGAAATGCCCTCTAAAGGGTTATTGCCATCTGCTCATGTTGAGCAATCCATTCGGCTTCCCATGCCAGGTCAGGTGGAGCTTGTTCGAGATGCAGAGGAAATCCTTCCAACTCAAGTTGGAACCATTCTTGGATAAGAGGAGCATCGTAATCCTCACTATTAGCCATAGCCCAGCCTACAGCCTGCATATCAAGTTCTGGTCCTGGCTCAGGTAAGGCTGGCATTGCAGCTCTAAATCGACTCACGAAATCCCGAGAAGGATCTGGAGGAGCAACAGTAAAAACAGGGAGATTGCGGGTTGATGCAGGATCAAGCCGGACCGGCGGAATATGACCGTCGTAAAGATCATTGATGTTGTTATTGAGAAAGTCCAAGCCTGCTTGCAGCAACCGGGGAGCTGGATTAGAAGATTGTCCTATGAACATAAGTTCAGCATCAGATTCTGAAGGCATGAGCACCATCGGTTTGGGTTGGCTGACTGGGATTATATAGTCAGTGGGGTTAAAATATGGTGGAGGTTGGGTTGATATGAGTGGAGCTAAGGGAAATTTGGCGGATGTGTGGAACAGCCTTATGGTTAGGCAGGGAATTGGAAAGGATGTTTGGCTTTTGGGATGGTGGAGGCGGTGCCTTAAGAGTCCCCTTATCTATAAGATCCTGAATTGCATGTCGAAGACGAAAACAGGAATCTGTAAGATGGCCAGCTCCCTGGTGATAGGCACAGTAGAGATTGGCCTTGAAGCTTAGCGGAGGGTTCTTGGGTAAAGGAGTTGGGTCCAGGGGTTTAAGATGCCCTGATTTGACCAACTTCTCCAAAACTGAGGACAGAGGTGTCTCAATTGCAGAGAAGCTGCGGGGCTGACCGCGTGGCCAGTTGTTTTGCGGTGACTGAACCTGATTGACGTCGGCTATGTGATTTGTAGCACTAGAAGTAGAGGCATTAGTACCACTGGTTGCTGCATTGGAGTAAGTCCCACTCCCAAACAGAGCATTGGTGTTGCCGGAGTCTCCGCAAGGCTTTGCTTTCGGGGGATTAGAAGGTTCCCCCTATGTTAGAATTCCGCTTTGGAGCGCATCCTCGATGGCTAGGCCGGAGTCGTATAAGGTCTCAAAGTTTGCAGACGCTTGAGCAAGGACCAGATGCTTAGCATAGTCTGACTGGAGATTCCGTGAGATGATGCGGAGTTGGTCCTTCTTGCTGGGGCAATCAGTCATTAGAGCCGCCTTGGCTCTCCATCTTTTGACAAAATCCGCAAAGGACTCCTTTGCCTCCAGTTTTGTAGATTCCAATTCCCGTGTGGTCATCTTCAGTTGAGAGTTATAACTGTACTGCGAAATAAACGCAGTCCCAATATCCTCCCAAGTTCTTCTCTTGGCAATGTCGAGAGACAGAAACCAATGGAAGGCAGGGCCCGAAAGGGTCTGAGGAAAGAGCTGCGACATGGCCTCAGGCTCAACTGAAAGCAGTTTCATTGCAGCATGGTAACTGTAGACACCCCAATTTGGCCTAACGATTATTTCAACTCCCACCTTGGGACCATCCCGATGATGATACGGATTCGATGATTGCTGATTGCTTTCTTGTGAAACCCCTGGACTTATGGTTCGAACTTTGAGCCACTTAGAGGACCCAATCCAGAGCCAAATAGCCTTTCAGACAGAAAGATAGTGTGTTAGGAAAATCCATCGGACGGCCGTAACATCGATATCACGGACTCAACATCCATTCCTCACCCGAGCAACCTGTTGCACCAAAAATCTCCCTGAGAGATCGAAGCATCGGCCGCCAGATCAATGGCTCGGCCGCCACATCCTTTGCTCGGCCGCCAGATCGGCCTTTTTCCAGACTCTCGAACCTTCTGTTGGTTGTTTGATCCAATCCCGCCGCCTCTCCGATGCGTTCGGGCCACGTTCAGAGATTGCAATGAAGAGTTTGAGTTGCAATGCAAGTGCAATTGCAACCCCGTGATTTGATTGGACCGAGTGAGTCACCCCCTTGCCTATATAAAGAGACCCTCGGATACACCCAAATAGACACGAAATTCCTGAGATCCATATACATTCAAGCCACGAAACTCTCGCTATATACTCCCAAAATCCCCCTCTACAAAAGCCCTAACCTCCTGAAGGCGGCCATCAATCCGACGATCCAACCCCGGAGTTCCAAACCCTAGCCCTAGGGTTTCGTCCAAATAGCAATCAATCAGTCGATCCCCATCAATCCGAAGCAATCAAGCAACTGAGGGATTAAGGTGGTGAGGCCCAACGTCCTCTGGTTTGGTTTATTTAATGTTTTATGTCGTTAATCGTAACTTTCTGATCGTCTGTTAGTTTTCTGTCTGGTGTGAGGAAGAACACCAGCCGGGGCTTCGATGCCTCGGCCGGTACATTGACCCAGGGTGATCCCTCGGCCGCGACTTCCATTCGTCGGCAGAGTGATCGATTTGCTGGCACAGCTTTGTTTTGTTTCTTGCTTTCTGATGCATGCTTATTTACAGTCTTGGCTCACCTTATTTACTGTTTAAGGCATAAAAACAGACTACGTGTATGGAATTGAATAAAGCATCTATATGTCTTATGTTGAATGATTATGGGCTAGCTTCACGGCTAGGCAGAGAGGGGTGCCTAACACCTTCCCTTTACTGTACTTTTGGCTTCCGTATCCAGAATCTCTATCTGTTTTCCTAGCTTTAATAAACTAGGTGGCGACTCTGTTTTGATGATAACCGCTATCGTGTGGCGATACCTCTAGCCATGGAAGTATCCACGATCTTGGTTTATGAAGCGAGCAACCAATCGAGCAAACACAGTGATGATACAACTGTATGGCGATGCCCCGTCTGGGAGGTGTCTACAGTTTTCTGGCGACTCTGCTGGGGAGATGAGAGCCATAACAAAAAAAGTTCAACATAAGACTAATACATGCCTTATTTAATTCATTTATCATATGCATTGAGCAGGCAAGCCTCGTTGAGTTCACGTAATATCCCGGCATGACATGGGCTATGTTAGGGGTTCCAGCAAACTCCACAGTCACTTGTACCTTTTGGTATCTCAAAAAGGGAATCACCCAATTACCCCCTATGATGGGCTGGTGAAAGGACTGGTGCCCTTTGACAACGGAGCACCCTGAGACCACCTAAACCTAACATGTGTTAGAAAGCCATAGAACCTATCAAACTAAGGCAGGAACCTACAGGCTAGGAACCTACTTGCACTTTGCTTCCAAGTTCTTCCTCACACCTTGTATCATACTGTATTAACTCTTTCTGTGCAGAAGGGTTGGGATTTTTAGCCCAAATCCTAGCCCTATACAAGCCAAGTACTATTGACTTACAGGTAGTCTACTTTTCAAGCAGGCACACTAGGTAGATCAAAGAGGCAACTTCAGCCAGTTTTATACTCTTACAACACCCGAAGCTCCGTCAAACAGAGGTCTGTACAGCCACCTCGCCTGTCATCATCGCCTCTCAAAACACCTTCACCGCAACGGTCCCGGTCACTTTCTGGGACTTCGCAGTCATCTTCTCAGCAATATCAACCATCTACCAAATCCCAAGGCTCACCAAGCAATCCTCCTGCCTCTATCCCAAGGATGGTAGACAATGACACTACTATCGCCGAGCTCCGAGCCCAAGTTGCTTATTTACAAGCCGAAAAAGCAGCAAGAGATGCTGAAGATAAGAAAGACGAGGAAGCAGCAGGAAACCCGCGTGAAATGGTATTGGTAGAAAATTAAGAATTAACTAAACAAGTCAAGGAAATCAAGCATGCTTTAGCTCGTTCCCAAGGAGACCAAATTCTGGACCTTGAAGGACTTTGCCTCTTCCCAGATTCTCAACTACCTAAGAAGTTCAAAATGCCAAACATCGAGAAGTTCAATGGAACTGGCAACCCTACCAGCCATGTCCGTCATGTTATTAACAACCTAAAGCCAATGGGTCTGAATGATGAACTCATCGCACAACTATTTCAAAGAACTCTCACTGGGAGTGCTCTCGACTGGTTCTTCACCTTGGAATTTGAACATTATCACACTTGGCCTGAGATCACCAATGCTTTCATTAAGCAGTATGCATACAATGTCCAAATTGAACTAACCACTCAAGATTTGGAAATGGCCAAGCAAGAGTCCAACGAGGACTTTGTCACTTTCGTGGCTAGGTGGAGGGAAAAGGCTGCCAAGATGAAGAGCCGCCCCTCTGAGGAGGATCAAGTAAGGATAGTTGTCAAAAATCTACAACCCAAGTATCTCAAGCACATTTACACGCAGGCTATCACCGATTTCAAGCGCTTGCATGCTACTGGGCTGCAAATTGAAGAAGGGTTCAAACTGGGACTCATTGGGAAAGAAGAAACCCCTCCACCCAAGAAAACCTTTTCAACCCGTACACCCAATGCCTTTGTCAACACCCTTAACTTAGCTTTGCCACAAGACCCTTTCCAAACTGGCCCATCCCAAAATTCAAACCAGTCTCGCCGTTACTTTAACCCCCTCTATATGACTCTATCCCAAGCCTTAGCCGTCCTAAGCCGTCAAGGGCATCTCAAGCCCCTAAACAACCCTCCTCCTCAGCCACCTTATGGTCCAAGCTATGACGCCAATAAACAATGCACCTATCACCAGCATCCTGGACATGAGACAGATCGCTGCATGCGTCTTCGTCATGATATCCAAGATCTCATCAACAATCAAACCATAAAGCCACCCAAACCCAATGTGCAAACCAATCCACTCCCTACTCACAATGCTGAGCCACCACCTCAAAACATCAATCTTATAAGTCTTTCCGAAAGCTCCCTATATAATCCTACCAAAAACATCACCCAAACCAAACCATCCATAATCTTTTCCGAAGATAGCCTCCCTTATGTCTATACAATTGACGATGGAGATTGGTGGTTGGAAATGGGCCAAGCCTTGCCAAGTGATTGGGAAGTTGGGAGGATTGAACCCGCTGATCCTTGGAGCATCCAAGAAGAAGAAATAGGACATCTCACTCGAAGCGGCAGAATATACAAACCTCCTAAACTAAGTGGAGAAAGCTCAACTTCAACACGAGTAGTGGAAGAAGAAGAAGAGGAAAGTCAAAGGGTCGAACCTGAAGAAGACAGAGTGTTAAAACAATTGAAGAAAATTCAGGCTGATATCTCTATCTGGGGATTGCTTATGTCCTCCTACGAGCATCGCAATTCCTTCTTCAAAACTCTGGGAAAAGCTAAAGTTCCCATTAACATCACTCCTGAGGATCTAGTAAGCTTCATAACAGCGCCCAAAGCCCTGAAGCCAACAATAGCTTTCACTAACAAGGATCTGCCTCCTGAAGGCCTTGCACACACCAAACCCCTCTATATGTCTCTCAAGTGCCTCACTAAATGGATCTCGTTAGTCCTAGTGGATAATGGGTCTGCTCTAAATGTGTGCCCTCAAAGGACGCTCGATAAGCTAGGAGTCAATACTGCGGATATACGCCCTTCCAGCCAAGGCGTAAGGGGATATGATAATTCAAAGAGGAGAGTGGTTGGGTGTGTTACCTTACCACTAGAAGTGGAGAGGATTAAGAGAGATGTGGAATTCCATGTAATGGACATACCAGCTACCTTCAATCTCTTGTTGGGAAGCCCGTGGTTACATGACGCTGGGGCAGTACCTTCTACCTAGCATCAAAAAGTCAAGTTCGCAGCAGATGGGAAGGTCATCACCATCCTAGGGGATTCATCAATCCGAACCCATTCCGACACACCTGTACAAGAGGTAGGAACTGAAGAAACTTTTCTCACTGGATTCAGCCTTGAAGAAGCAATTGCCGTACAAGCTCTAATGGCCGAAAGAAACTTCTACATAAGCACCCCTGCCATACGAATGATGAAGAAACACAACTACTGTCCTGGATTGGGTTTAGGCAAAAGATCACAAGGCATCCCGCAAATGATCAATCCTCCGCATAATCCATACGCCTTTGGTCTTGGCTACACCCCGACAAAAGCCGAGATAGAGAAGAAGAGAAGCATGGAAAAAGCTAAGACAAGAGGGAGCAGGATCAAAGAAGAGAAACTCATGGTCCTAAAAACACTCAACGGCTGGTTTGTAAGAGAAGGAGAAGACTTCCCATTTTGTGGTTTCGCGGAAACATGGGAAGATGAAACCACCAAACAAAGGTATCCTGGAATGCAAATCTTCTTTGATCAAGAATGGACCGACAGTGATATGGAAGAAGAACCAATAAACCCTCTTCCTATTACTCCTAAAGATTGGATTGAGGTACTGGCTGAGTGTGACCTAAAGACTCTGTTTGGCAACGAAAAGGGTGAAGAGGAGTATAAAACTGTGAAAGGCAAAGGAGCAACTCCCGAGATGCTACATTAATTGCATGTCATGACAAAGCATTACTTTTATTTCCTGAAATAAGCTAAGACATGTTTTGGGCCCCTGTTTAGGCATCTTTTGAAATTAAACTTTCATTTTACCTTTCCATTATATGCTTAATGAATAATTCATCCTTCGAAATGCAATAGCTACATGCTACAAACTCTTTGCCAAGGAAAAGGGAATTATAAGAATCAAATTCTTTATGTTGCTAACAAAAGGAAGGAAGGGACGAACCCTGATTGCTTAAGACTAAGTTCCTGTCAAAACTTAGGGAGATGACGCTATCTCCGTGAGAACACTTAGAGTTAGCTTATCTATTACGAAGGTACAAACACAAAAGGGAGATCCAAGAAAACATCTCCATCGAATTCCTTTCCAAAGCAAAAGGAATCTGTTCTAAAAGATACAACGAAATTTCTTGAGAGGATATGCTCGTTGGGTGACAAAGTAGCCTAAGCAAAAGTAAGAGTAAAGCCTGCTAGGGCAAGAAAACGCGCAATGCAGCCTAGGCAAAAGTTAAGGCACTCAAAGAAAAGCTCGCTAGGGACTCAACCTCCGCCAGGTAACCTAGGCAAAACTTAGAGCATGTGAGGAGAAAAACCAAGAGTGGAAGCCCAGCCTCAAAGGTAATCTTGGAACTACGTTTATGGCCTGATTCCCTGATTGGGATACGTAGGCAGTCTCACATTGAGATACGGCCCAAAACATTTGGAAAGAAGGAAAAACATCAACATGTTTGTACTCAGTAATAGGTATATAGCTAACCCTGCGTATTGAGCTCACAAAAGATGAGTTAGTCATTTTTCAAAGGATTGGCAAAGATAAAGGTCACGAGAATCATCGCTCGTCCTCTCCGACTCAAAAGTCACTAGCATAAGGGACAAGATATCCCGAGAGTCCCGTAACCTGGCAAAGAGATTGTGGAAGTAACAAAAGCAAATCAGAGACATGAATTTGATTCAAGCACAAGAAGGAAGAAATGCCACCTGGCTAAAAAGCAAAAGTCCAGCTTCTTTAGGAAATAAGAAGTAGCGGCCGAAGAATGGAATTCTCGGCCGAGTAATCCATCCTTCGGCCCATGTTACAATCTGCTACTGTTTTAACAATCATAGCAGTTACAAATTTTCAAACCATGCAAATTTGGAATATCTCAGGATAAAACACAATACTTGCCAAGCATGTTGAAGTTGCTTCGTAAAAAAAAAAAAAAATACATATCTGTTTTAAAACTAACAGGTACAGGTACAAAGAAAAAAGGGAAACTACTGCTTACGACCCCTCTTGGGGGCACGACTAGAAGAGGAAGGACGAAAACGCTCAGGAACTGGAATACTGATCCTCTGTCCCTCATCAGCATCTTCATCACCAGCTCTGGCACCAGCTCCTCGTCATCAGCTCCAGCAGCTCCATCACCAGCCCTAGTGCTCCCACCCTCACTGACTCCAGCACTCTGGGTGACTGATACTGTCGGCACCTGCACTGCTTCAAGCTACAAAGAACAGAACATAGACATTCAGGTTCACATAGGATATGGGATGGAAATAAAAGAAATCAAGGGATACATACTGCAACTATCCGACTCCGCTGTCGTCGAACCAAAGCCTCTGCACTCTGAAATGCACGTAGCCACTCCTGGACTATGTCAGCAGGCACCTGCAAGGAGGATCATCATATAGCAAAGCAAAGGAAAAATGTTGAAAAGAAACACTAAATATCTGCAATATTACCTAAGGAACCCCGGCAGGAAGCATATACAGCTGAGAGGCACACGGTGTCAGTGGTAGATGCTCCTCTTCCCCATTAGCATTATGGAAAGAAATGAAACTGGGAGCCCGTGGCCAAACAGGAGCAACAGCGGCAGCAGTAACAGCAGGTAGAGTCAGCGAAGCCAAACGAAAGGCTGAGTAATCTCCCTCCCGAAGGAAATCTACAGCCAGCTGTCTCTCAAGAGCAAGAAGCAAGCCTTCTCCTATCAAAAGATGAGTAACCTCATGCCCACTGGAGAAGGAAGGGGAACAAACTGCAATGCCTCAGAACGTGGGAAGTAGTGGCTCGCTACCCTTTCCCCGAGATACCAAGCTCTTGAGAAAGGCCCCTCCAGGAGGAAGTGCTGGCTGTCCAAAGCCCTAGCAGAGGTCAACTCCAAAGGAGCGTCATCAAGAAGGGTCCTCCACGGATCAAAGCATACCTGCGATAAGGACGGACAGCATTAAAGATAGCAAAAATAGAGGAACTACATGGAAACCAAAAAATAGGTACAGCATACCTGATCTACTGTCAGACGATCCAAAACTCGTCTCCAAGCCAGCAGATCCATAGCAGGTGACCTCTTCTTTCGGATTCCTTTCAACCAACGGGCCGCCCGTGGAACGAATCTAGGTTCTCTATGATCAGTGGGAGGAGGGAACTGTAACAAATGCTCAAAAGCCCAGAGCTGCAAGCAAAGATGGAAGGCAAACATGAGTTACAGAAATCAAAACAAATGAAGGAATAACCAAAAATACTAAGCAAACCTCAAGGACACGGTGGTGTCCACCCAGTGATAGGCTAACGCCTCGCGAGCAAGCGCTCAAATGACCATACAGTGTGGCCGAGCAGGGGTCCCCCAGTCAAACTCTGCTATGGCCTCCAAGTCCACCAAAGCGGACAAAAACTGAACATGCACTGAGTTTTCCTTGTTGCAAAACAGAGTCTGCCCAAGAAGGTAGAGGAGGAAACACTACGCCAAAAATTGCCTTTGCCGACAGTTTTTTTACCGGCGGTAATAAAACCGTCGGTAAAGGGTGCTATTACCGGCGGTAATAACAAACCGCCGCAAAAGGTAACTATAAACGCCGTTTATTAACGGCATGAGTAAAACCGCAGGTAAAACTAACTATTACCGGCGGTAATGTAAAACCGCCGGTAAAACTAACTATTACCGGCGGTAATGTAAAACCGCCGTTAAAACTTCCTATTAACGGCGGTAATCAAAAACCGCCGGTAATAATCTTCATATAATATAAATATTTTTATTCTTCTAATAAAACACATAATTTTAGGTAGCTCAGTGGTTAAGTGCTCGGGTATTAATCAACGGGTCGCAGGTTCGAATCTCGGCAATGTCATTATTTTTTCCGAAACTTTTACCGGCGGTAGTAAAACCGCCGTTAATAGTCCGAAACTTTTACCGGCGGTAATTTACCGCCGTTTTTGTATTTCTGACAATTGTTTTGCCGACGGAACTTTTACCGGCGGTAATTTACTTTTACCGGCGGTATTATACTTTTACCGGCGGTTTTTGGACTATTACCGGCAGTTTTTTAATGCCGTTAATGCAAAAATTTGGCGTAGTGCAGTTTTGCGTAGGAGCATGCTAGGGCGGCTTTTAGGGTTGTCTCTCTGCTCCCGAAGCCAGGTATAGGTGATGTGGCCGATCTCAGACACAGTGGGGGTCTTCCCCAAGAGATAGTCAAAAGCATCTCTCCGCTCATGGATCCGCGGATCAATCGGGAGAGGGTCACCGCCCACTCTCAAACCTGTAAGCAAGGCAAAGTCACCCGGCGTGACGGTCATCTCTCCAGCCTCAGGGAGATGAAAGGTGTTGGTGGTATCCCACCACCTCTCCACGAGTGCCGTGGTCAAGCCGAGCTTCGCCTTCGGAAGGGGAAAGCCTAGTATCAGTCGCTCAAAACCAGCCAAGGCAACTACATCCCTGGCACTCTGAGGAAGCCTCTCGTACCACTCAAACACCTGTGGACCACTTCCCCACACACGCAGCTTCTCATTTGCCTGCAAATTATGAGAAGAAATCAACACAATAGCAAAAATGCCTAAAAAGGGGCCAAATCTAAAGAACTCGATTTCCAATTCAAATATCAATTACAACTTCATAAAGTCTAATAACAAACAAATATATTGCAGGATAAAATGTACCTGCCGGTTGGTGAAACCGAAATGCTGCTCTGGCTCCTTGTGCAAAATCTCAGCTGAAGCATCGCTGAGAGGAGGACGGTATCACAACGAACCACCGCCCCTGATAATGTGAACCAAAGGGGCATACGTGGCAGCATCAAACGACGGCAAAGCACCACTACCCACGTCAGAAGGAGTCTCGAACTCAGTATTAGGAGGAGTGGGCTGCGAAGAACTCCCTCCAATAGTGGGTGTACGATGACTCGAATGGAGGACGCGGTACTTGAAACCCCGCCCAGGACTGTGGCCTCCACAACCGGTGTCTTGCCCGTATCTCTCGGAACGGCAGTAGAAGATAAAGGACCACCAGTGGTAGAGTCAATCGGAGGAGAAGGAGAGGAAGCCATGGAAGATGGCGGTTGGAACAGTGGCAGTCGGGGGACGGTGGCGGTCGATTGGAGGAGGAATGAAGGGAATCGCTCGGTTGGAGGAGAGGAGGAGAGAAGTGATGAGTTGTGAAATAAACCGTGAGATCGATTGCCCATAACTTAAATCGATTTTCTGATCTTTGGCTTTTTCACGGCCGAAACATTGATACCACGGCCGTCAAATCCATTATTCGGCCGAGAAATCAATCTCTTGGCCCTCCAATCGACTTCCTTCAACCCCAATGGATTTTGCTCAGTGCACTAACTCAAGCTATTATTCTAGGTCCGTGACCAACAGAAGCATTGACTAAACTAGCCTTGGGGGCACGCCCAAGCACAAAGAGGCTCACTCTCCATAAACTACAAACCAAAGCTCATCACGATCAAGCCTGTTATATCAGTGGCTTCATGCCAATTATCAACTTAGCGGCTCTAAGCCCATTATCTTAATGGATCCAAGACCCCTACTTATCATCAGCAGGCTCCTTGCCTATTTTCTCAACGGCTCTAAGCCTGTATTCACCGCCTCAGCAGGCTCCTTGCCTATTATTGCAACGGCTCCTCATCTAGCACCTCAAACAGCTCTCCGCCCGTACTAATTATCTCAGTGGCCCCACGCCCATTTTCAACACAGGCCTCTTATCCCAACGGCTCAACGCCCGTGCTCAAGCTATTCAGTGGCTCTAAGCCTATCAATTCAGCGGCTCAATGCCCATACTCATTATCAACAGCTCTACGCTCGCTAAAAGGGATCAACGGCTCTATGCCCACATCTACCAATTCAGCAGCTCAAAACCTATTATCATGATGGCTCCATGCCCGTATTCACTACCAGCAGCTCTATGCTCGCTCAAGAGGCCCCATGCCTACTATCAATTCAGTGGCTCAAAGCCCATGTCTCAACGGCTCCACGCCTATTGTCAACTCAACGGCTCTACACCCGTTATCATCTCAACAGGCTCAAAGCCGTAACTATCTGGCTCCACGCCGTAATTATCTCAGCGGCTCGAAGCCCACCACTCATGCGGCTTGAAGCCCATTACTCAACGGCTTTACGCCTGTTATCGACTCAGTGGCTCAAAGCCCACCATTCAGCGGCTCAAAGCCCATTATCTCAACTGGCTCAAAGCCGTAACAATTCTCAAACAGGCTCTACGCCGTCCCAATCAGCAACAATTATCAAGCCCAACCACTGTGTACTGGATGCTCAAGTTCTACACTTGAATGCGCAAGCTCTACGTTTGAATGCCCAACCACTGCGTACTGGATGCTCAAAGCTTGTACTTTGAACGCTTGGATTCTGCCGTCCGAATGCTCGAGCTCTACGCTCTGATTGCTCAAGTCCGGAACTTGAAAGAAGCTCTAAGCTTATATCAAACACACACGCACGGGCCCGTGCACATATTGCATCAAACACATCGAGTCTGCATAATCATCACTATCACCTTAGCTGTTCACATCTAACAAACACTATCATACATACATGCTATGCTTTGCATCTGTCACTCACTCGCAGGTCTATCTTGCAATCAACCGGCTCTACGCCTCGGTTTTATTGATCGGTCCAGAACCTCGATCCTTTGGCTCAAAGCCAAATCTTTACAACTGGCTCTACGCCTCGCTTCAATCACACCAAAGAACGAACCTCTCAAGTTCTTACCTCCGGAAGGCAAAGATTTTTGAACTATCAACACCAGCTTCGCGCTTCGGTTCCATCTCCTAAGCTCTCGCCTTATGATCAAAACCAGCTCCGCGCTTCGGTCCAATCAAAGCTTCAATACCTCAAGCTCTCTGTCTGACAAACCGGCTCCGCGCCTCGATTCCTTCATTTCAAAACCCCGTGCTTCAGTCACTGGCCCTGCGCCTCCCGCATCTCGAACAACGGCATCCAACTCATCTCCGGAAGATGACTTGGGTTCCACCCCTTATCCCAAAACTGGCATCCGATTCATCCCCGCAGATGGCTTGGATTCCGCCCCAACTACATCAATTCCTTCCAGCTCATTCGCAAGGATAGGCTACTCTACTGAGCTCCCCTCAGTCAAAGTAAGGATGATCAAGAAAAGCAAACACACCTGCCGTGTACTGATCTACCCCAAAATACTAAAGGTAACTCTCCGCAAAACTTCCCCACCCGCGCTCCTTCAACTACTTTCCGCCAAAACCCCGGCTCTACCCAGGTACGTTGCACTACGACCGCTCAAGCCCGAAGGTACGCCTTCCGCCTCTAACCTCCAAACTTTTTCTTTTTTATTGCCCTCTGAACTACGATTGGTCCGAATTTCCCTTAGAATACGTAGGCAGCCTCCTGGCCCGACCATAACAAAACCTTTTTCAAAACCCTTGGAATAGTGGTTAAACCAAATTGAGTTGCTTTTACTTTGACTATTACTCAAACATGTCTCGCGATCCGTCTGAGCTCACTCAAAGAGGGGCATCTGGAGACACCCCAATTTGGCCTAACGATTATTTCAACTCCCACCTTGGGACCATCCCGAGGATGATACGGATTCGATGATTGCTGATTGCTTTCTTGTGAAACCCCTGGACTTATGGTTCGAACTTTGAGCCACTTAGAGGACCCAACCCAGAGCCAAATAGCCTTTCGGAGACGGAAAGATAGTGTGTTAGGAAAATCCATCGGACGGCATCGTAACATCGATATCACGGCCTCAACATCCATTCTCACCCGAGCAACCTGTTGCACCAAAATCTCCCTGAGAGATCGAAGCCTCGGCCACTAGTAGATCTATGGCTCGGCCGCCACATCCATTTCCAGGTCGCGACATCCTTTGCTCGGCCGCCAGATCGGCCTTTTTCCGCCAAACCTTCTGTCGGTTGTTGGATCCAATCCCGCCGCCTCTCCGATGCGTTCGGGCCACGTTCAGAGATTGCAATGAAGAGTTTGAGTTGCAATGCAAGTGCAATTGCAACCCCGTGATTTGATTGGACCGAGTGAGTCACCCCCTTGCCTATATAAAGAGACCATCGGATACACCCAAATAGACACGAAATTCCTGAGATCCATATACATTCAAGCCACGAAACTCTGGCTATATACTCCCAAAATCCCCCTCTACAACAGCCCTAACCTCCCGAAGGCGGCCATCAATCCGACGATCCAACCCCGGAGTTCCAAACCCTAGCCCTAGGGTTTCGTCCAAATAGTAATCAATCAATCGATCCCCATCAATCCGAAGCAATCAAGCAACTGAGGGATCAAGCTGGTGAGGCCCAACGGCCTCTGGTTTGGTTTATTTAATGTTTTATGTCGTTAATCATAGCTTTCTGATCGTCTGTTAGTTTTCTGTCTGGTGTGAGGAAGAACACCAGCCGGGGCTTCGATGCCTCGGCCGGTACATTGACCCTGTGTGATCCCTCGGCCGCGACTTCCATTCGCCGGCCGAGTGATCAATTTGCTGGCACAGTTTTGTTTTGTTTCTTGCTTTCTGATGCATGCTTATTTACGGTCTCGGCTCACCTTATTAACTGTTTAAGGCATAAAAACAGACTACGTGTATGGAATTGAATAAAGCATCTATACGTCTTATGTTGAATGATTATGGGCTAGCTTCACGGCTAGGCAGAGAGGGGTGCCTAACACATTCCCCTTACTGTACTTTTGGCTTCCGTATCCAGAATCTCTATCTGTTTTCCTAGCTTTAACAAACTAGGTGGCGACTCTGTTTTGATGATAACCGCTATCGTGTGGCGATACCTCTAGCCATGGAAGTATCCACGATCTTGGTTTATGAAGCGAGCAACCAATCGAGCAAACATAGTGATGATACAACTGTATGGCGATGCCCCGTCTGGGAGGTGTCTACAGTAACTGTAAAGTGGGGTTCGAGGGTCACCACTTCCATTGAATTTTGCCAAGTCTGGCATTTTAAACTTCTCAGGGAGCTTGGCATTGGGATACAAGCAGAGACGATCCAGGTCAATGCGTTGGCAATAGATTTTTCAAGCTTGGCCATTTTAGTCATAAGAGCAGCAATGTCTGGGTTTGCAGGGGGTGCCCCTCCCACTGCCGCAGGTGCATGAACGATTTGGGGGTTCTGATGAACAATGAGACGCCTTGGATGGTTTGGGTCTTCAACCATGATAGGCTGTGCGTGCAGATCTTCTTCAACCTTGCTTTCCTCCTCAAGTGGTGGTGGAATGCGAGTGTCGAAGAGTTCATTCAAACGGGTGATGTTAGCATCAGTCTGAGCAGCCCTCTGCTGCATTGCAGTAATGCTGGTTTGAAGGTTCATGAGCATTTGTTCCACAGTCAGTGGCTGGCGTTCTGCCTGTTCGCTCATGTCGAGAGTCTCTGAAGTGCCTGATGCTGAAGTCGGAGATGTTGGCCGTAAGACCTCTTCTAAGACTGGCGATGATGAGCTTGTCCGTGAGGCGCCCAATGAAGAAAGTGGAGAGTCTTCCGTTGCGACTGACTGGGATTGCAACCTAACTAGTCTCTGACTCGGAGTCTGTTGCAAACATTCCCAAGCGGGTTTGGCTCTTTGCCTTGATACTTTCCTTGGCGGTGCAATGGCTCAGAACTTTGCTTTACAAATAAAAGAAGGCTCAGTAGGGATCTTGCAGCAACTTTAATCTAAATAAAAGACTAAAGTAATGCAGCCAGCATCGTCAGTGTCACCCCTAGACTCTAAGACTAGAACATAAGTTTGTCTTGAGCTGTTCAGACACTGCCAGAGTCCTCAGAATTCTTTTCGAAGGTGTTTCCTTACTTTGAAGCAACTGGGAATAAAGGATGTCAAAAGGGGCCTAAACCTTTGGCTATTCTGCTAATTGGAGTTTCAATTTTGAAGTTGGAACAACTCGGTGTGCATGTCATGAAACTATAACCAGCAATGCATGAGCGGCACTGCACTATTTAGCCGGGCAGTGTAAGTGGCGAGGCACTTGTTACCTGCCTGGTGTAAGCATCATGGCATGTTCTCTGTTGTTCCTAATTTTCTGTTTGAAACCCTGAGCAGGTATAACAGACAAAGGTGTAGAAAACTCTTGATTTCCTGAAGCCCTTTGTAGACACCACAATCCGAACCTCAAAGAGTCTTTGTCTGCCCCGATGATGAAATAGAGGAAACGGTACCTTTTGCGAGCTTGAACAAGGATCTCCCTAAGCCCACACGAACCCAACAACCCAAGAGAACCTAAAAGGCCCAGATAAAGCCCAGACGAAGCCCAAAAGACTCTGGACCGAGGAAGGAGGTACCGTGCGGAGTGGCCATGGAGCGCACGGCACCTTGAAACCCAAGGGACCGTGCGCAGCAAACCTTCACCGCACGGCACCTTGAGCAAAAAGGCTGACTGGCTCAGAAAGCTGTCGGCCACGCCAGTTTGAGCCACAGCTGATGACTGGCTCAGCCGAAAATGCACTTCTGGCCCGCCCAGAAAATACCTCCACCATTTGAAATTCAAAATCCTTGGCCTTTGCCTATAAATTGACCCCTCCACTCAAGGAGAAAGGGCCCTTCTTTTGAGTCCCTCCCTTGCCTTTCTCTTTACTCTCTCTCTCTCTCTAAGTTCTCACACCCACTTTCTTACTTCCACTTCCATTTCCAAGCCTTAAAGAATGTCATTCCCAAAAGACCTCCTTTAAGGGCTTTCACTCACTCCCCTCTCATCATTGAAGTTGATCTTTCATTAACTTCAAAGTCTCATCACCCAAAATACCTAACCTTCACTCACACCTATACTCCTTTTGTCTCATTCAACCTCCTCCATCTACATCCGTGACGATCCATCCACGTCCTCACGTCAACGGTCCTTGATCAAGCTCGAAACTAAAGGTACAAACTAGTTTCCTCGGACTAGACTCCGTTCTGGTCCTGAGGGATTTTCTGTCAGTAAGTCTAAACCCTTTTGGTTAGGCCCCACCGTAAACCCATTTTTCGTAAAATAAAACCAGATCATGGTCGAGGTTAGTAACCGCGCGGCCTGTTGATCGACGCCGGCACCTTGACCCTCGGCGCCGCACGGCATGTAACATACCGATGCTATTGCGAGCAGGCTTGGATCCAAGTTTTCCTCTGTTGTGGTTATCTATATCTGCTTTTTGTTTCTGTTGCTCTTAAACTAAGACCATATCTACAAGCCATGTTCGGCTCTTTTAAAAAGCTTTTCAAGATCATCCCAAATGATCAAACGTGTTAAAAACCACTTTAAAACCATGTTTTGAAAAAGACAATGACATTTTTGGGATGATCCGACCGCCGTGAGATTTCTGGTGAGTTTTCCAAAAGGTATACAGAGAAAGCGTGAGCTAGAGAATGTTTTGAAAGTGTGCAACAATCGACAGCAGAGCGGGTACCACGCACGGCGTTTTGAGGTGCCGCGCGTATCTCAAGATGTCGTGAATGGGCTTTGTCGAGGTCCAAATGCGCTTTCGGTGTTGTTTGTTTCCTCTATTCACATCATTTTATCACTACTGTACAGACAGCACCACCTGCACGTCAATGTGATATATTTCCCATGTCCCTTCCCCGTTATGTGCTTTATTAAAAGAGTTTGATATTCCAAATGATATTGAAGATTCCCCCTTTTTGAAAACATCAAGTAGAGACCGGTTTTTACCGGGCGAGCGGGGTGCTTTTCAACAAAAACCTTCCCCATTCGTAATGTGGCTCCCGAACCCAACATCTCAACGTTTTCACTAGACCAAAAGCCTTTTTTTCAAAACGACTCCTTGGTTCCTCGGGTGATCCATCTCAAAAACTCGGGTGGCGACTCTTTGAGTTAGCGCTTTCAGGGCGCGGGAGCCCACAGTGGCGACTCTGCTGGGGAATCTGTGATCAAGAGGGCCAAACTTGAAAGGTGTTTTCTAAAAAGGGGATTTTCAAACATTTTTCGGAAGATTGAGCTCTTTTATCCTGTACACTTTGCACCGCACAAGCCTCGCTAAGCGTGTCTCGGCTATCTTGCCCGGTTCACCGGTGACAAGCTCTCCCGGGATGCCTAGCAACCCTCGACTATGATGAGCCATCATGCTGTTCGACCGTTGTCTTGCAATACACTCGACACGGGGTAGTACATATTGGCTCTAGTCCGGGGAACCCTTTTGAGACCAAAACCAGCCTTTGCACCTGTACATAACCATAGAACCTTCCCAACTAGGACAGGAACCCATGGCTAGGACTTATGTGTTATATTCCGCTTACGTGCTTTTTATTCCTGTACACACTCATCATTCGCACACCAATGCATCTTGTGGGCTAGAGGAATAGGCTCCCTTAGAATTCTTTAGGGCCCTCTGGTCGGTCTAGAAGACTTTAAATCCATGGAGTTTGTGATACCTCTGGTGTTTGCCGTGCCCGAACGGCTCCCTTGGTTTGGGTCTAGCCTTAAGTGCGTGCGTATCTAGATTCCGGTAGTCACATTCCTCTATCTCGGATGGTCACGATAAGGAAATTGGCTCTGGTTCCGACCCGTTCGGAATTTAACCTGCCTGACGGCACCTACCTGAACTATCGAAAATCTTCTGTACGAACGTCTTAAGTGAGATTCGAACCACGGTAGGTCCTAGGCCTTGTTTCTAAGTAGGGCGAGTATTCGGATCGGTTATGAGTTGCTCCCTTTTGACTTGTTGCCAGTGCTGCCAACATTGATCGCCTGCGGAGAAAAGAAGCTGTACCCAATTGGTTTCGTCTATCCCAAAGACTAGTTCGGGTAGACACCCTGGAAGGAACCCCACTGTTTGAAGTCTAAGTCGCACAGGAGGGACAACCGTTGTTAGGAGAACCCGTGGTAGAAGAACCCATAGTCTCAATCCCGTCCGAAAACCCTTTACCCATGGCCGGTCAGGGAGACGGAATAGAGGAACTCAGGCAGAACATGGCTAACATGGATATTCAGTTTAAACAGTCCCTCGCCGGTGTTGATGCACAAGTCAAGGCCACTGTGGTTTCCATGAAGAACGACATGAACATGTTAATGGAAAGCATGCAGGAAATCAATGATAAACTCCTAACTAAGACTCCTCCGCAGTTCGAACGACCCAAAATTGAGATACCAGCAGCTGACCCCAACCTGGCCGCTATCATGGATAAGATTGGCAAATTGGAGGAATCTGTCCAAGAAACTAAGCGACTTGGAAAAGGAGAAATTGACATGAGCAAGTTGTGCCTCTTTCCGAATGCCAAGCTGCCAGAGAAGTTCAAAGGAGTGGATTTTGCGAAGTTTGATGGTACCGGTGATCCTAGAGCCCATCTCCAAGGATATGTGGGATCCCTCACTATGCGCGGTATTGAAAAAGAAGCTATGGCCCAACTCTTCCATGAGTCCTTGTCTGGTCCGGCCCTGCAATGGTTCCTCTCTCTTGAACCATCCAAGAAAAGGACTTGGGAAGACATCGGGACAACTTTCGTGGCTCAGTATGACTTCAACGTTGACCTGAAAATGACCATAAGGGAGCTAGAAAGCACTAAGATGAACGAGAAGGAAAGCTTTGCTGACTTTGTGAAGCGTTGGAGGGCAAAGGCCGCCCAGATGCAGAATAAGCCTGACCTGAAAGAACAGATACGGATAATAACCAAGAATTTGCCAAGCTCCTTCGCTCCGTACATGGTTCTTTCCCAAGCTGCCCCAAATTTCGAAACCTTTTATGACTCTGGACTGGCTGTAGAAGAGGCCTTACGGGATGGAACTTTGAAGAAGAAAGAATCAGGATCCGGGTCAAAATCCAAAAGGGCGTATTCAGGAAACAGCAATGTTCTCTTCGGGAATACCAACCAGGCAGGAACCTCGTCCACTAAACCTGTAGAAGTCAACCAAATCTCTGAAAAACCTAAATCCCAGAGCCGAACCTTCACTCAATTCAGCACTCCCCGATCCACTATTCTCAAGAAGCTCACAGAAATCGGAGTGTTGAAACCTCTTCTACCGCCACAAACCATTCCACCAAATCTAAACCAAAATGTCTATTGTGACTTCCACCAAATGCCCGGCCATACCACTGACAACTGCATCCACCTCCATCATGAAATTCAAAATCTCATCGACAACAAGGTTATCGACACTCCACCTGCTGATAAACCAAATACCGTTTCCAACCCTCTACCTCAGCACAATGCTCCCTTCCGTATTAACCAAATCACCCTAGCCGAAGATCAAAACATCCTAGAATTCGACCCTACTCTGTTCATCATCCCTAATACCAAACCAATGCCTGTTGGTGAAATTCCCGAAGAAACTGCCTTTCGTTCCACATGGGAATGAGAAGATACATGGGGAGAACTGATTGCTGACTGGGAGGAATTTGAAGCTGCCAATTTCCAAAGAAATGACGAACCTTTATTTGAAGCTGGATGGGAGGTTGACTGGCAAAACATCCAGGCGGATCCACTTGATGGATTCTCTTTGTATGCACTGTTCGAAAATCAAGGGGAAGAATACCAGGTCTTTCAAGATGCACCTGAATGGGAATGGGACCCGACCCCAGACAAGTACCAGCTTTTGGCCTGGAACGACCCCCTGGATACCTTCTCCCTGCCGGCACTATTCGGTGAAGAATGCCAACCTGGATATCCACCTGAGATGATGATGTATAACTGGCCGGAGCTTGCCCTACTCTGCCCGGATTTCTCTCATTTTAATGATTTTGTCATCAATAATCTGTATGGCAACGTGAACCTCACCCCTTACCCGGACCTTCCTGGATGTGAAGAGGAAGTCGCTAGCAATGAGTTTGATCCAATGGACTACCTTGTCGACGGAACCGAATCCGAGCCATCAGTCACTTTTCTGAAAGACGCTAAAGTTGCTATGATGAACTTATGGGAGAATGAACAAGCGATTGGAACAAACTTGTGGGCTAACACTGAGGTGGTTAACATTAAAGTAGGAAACGAGGAATGGAATGTTAACAAGACCGTAATGGAGGCCGAAAGGTGGAAACCCGAAGATCTGTGGGATGACTTGGTCATTGCTGATTTGGCTGCCAATCTGCGGGATACGACTATTGGAAACAAGCATAAAGCCTTGGCCGAATTATGGAGTGAAGAATCAAAATACCGTCAGATTGATCACCTGACCAGAAGTTGCCGTGTGTACCAACCTCCAAACCTTCAAGTAGGAGAACCTTCCAACCCTGCAACTGCAGAGCCCTCTGATCCCTTTACCACCCCGGTCAAAAACACCTTCCGACCCTTTGATCCACCAGCCAAAGAGCCTTCTCGACCAGAAAAGAACCTCGAGGGAATGATTAAGTGAGAACTCGAGCAAACCCATGCCAAGATGTCCGTCTGGGATGTACTGGTTCATTCCACACGCCATCGTGAAGGTCTCATCCAAGCACTCTCTCAGCTAAAAGTTCCCTCCGCTATAACCCCCGATGAGTTTGTGGCACTGATCAAAACCATACCCATCAAACATGCTATCACCTTTACTGATCGAGACTTACCTGTAGAAGGAACTGATCACAATCGGCCGCTGCACATCACCCTGAAATGCCATGGCAAATCGGTTCCAGTAATCTTGGTCGACAATGGTTCAGCAATTAATGTCTGCCCACTCCGTGTTGCTTACTGCTTGGGGTACAAAAATAAGGACTTCTCCCCATCAGAAGTCAAGGTCCGAGCATATGACAACACTCGGAGGGATGTGATTGGGACTCTCATGATTCCTATGACCTTCGGACCATATCAGACGGAAGTAGAGTTTCACGTGGTGAATATCCCTGCCTCTTTCAACCTGCTCCTGGGAAGGCCCTTGCTGCACCGGCCCGACATCATGGCTGTGCCCTCTACACTCCATCAGAAAATTCGGTTGGGACTGGAAACAGGAATGCTTACCATCCACGGGGACTCTGGGATCCATGCCCCTGTTGAAGATAATGCCCCACTCTTGGAAATTCAACACGGAGAAGAAGATATCGCCTTGGGAGGATTCTCTCTGGATACCTCCAAATCTGTCTATTCAGTTAGAATTGATGACGACTTCGTTGTGAGCAATGTTGCCATCAAGATAATGAAGAAAATGTCTTACATCCTAGGATTGGGGTTGGGAAAGAATCTCCAGGGCCCTGCAAAGTTTGAAGCTCAGAGCACTCTGATGCGTACGACCGGTCTTGGTTACTCACCTTCGAGTAACAGCAAGGTGAAAAGGGGGAACAGCCTAGAAGATTACTTTGTCAAAGAAAAGGCAAAACAAATCTATCAAGGGCAGCCAGAACCTTTTTGGGATGCAGAAAACAACACCTTCTTACCGGGGTTTGAGATATTCGCCAACGATGTCTGGCCGGATAGTGACGAAGAGGCTGAGATTGCGAAGGGACGGGAAGAACCAGCCGACTGGATTGAGGTTTTTGCCATGGGTAGTCTCGCAACTCTGTTCAAGGAGGACGAACCAATGGGTACAGCTGTGGAAGCGCAAGTGCTGATGATGGAACAAGGTACTCCTGAGGATCCGACTTCGCTCATCATGGATGCTGCTGGAGAATACAAGAACTGGACCTTCATACCAAGTGCAACTCACCACGAGTCCGAGTCTCAATCTGAAGTTTGAGTCCGAGTCCGTTAAATCTTCCGAGTCTTCGAGTCCACTAAGTCCGAGTTGGTGCCTCTCGGCCAAACCAGAGTCTGTATTTCGAATTCGAATCCACCCGTGTGTATGGTGCCCACGAGGCCTCCGTTAATGATGAAATGAATGAACCTGATTCTGCTTACTTCCCTGACTTTGAAATAAATTGCGTCGACCCTGATGATGAAGAGATTGATTGCAATGGGGACATCCCCAAAGAAATTCGATCCCTAATCGACAGGGAAGATGAAAGGCATGCTCAGCCCGTAAAAGAAGAAATCGTTTTAATAAATTTGAGAGATGAAGGGAATCCCCGGATGACCCAAATCGACTCCACGCTATCTGCCGAAGAACGCGAGGCCCTCGTAAACTTGCTCAAGGAGTTCGAAGATGTGTTTGCATGGTCACACGTCGATATGCCCGGAATCGATCCTGAAATCGTGGAGCACCGGATTCCCCTTTATCCCAATGCAAAGCCGGTAAAACAGAAACTAAGACGCATGAGGCCTGATTGGGTGCTTAAGATAAAAGAAGAAGTCACTAAACAGATTAACGCTGGGTTTTTAATGGTAACCGAGTACCCTCAATGGGTCGCAAACATTGTCCCCGTACCAAAGAAGGACGGTAAAATAAGGGTATGTGTCGATTTCAGGGACCTTAACAAAGCCAGCCCTAAAGATGACTTCCTGCTACCGCACATTGATGTGTTAGTTGATAATACCGCTGGCCATGCCCTGCTCTCTTTCATGGATGGTTTTTCGGGGTACAACCAAATCCTTATGGTTCCAGAGGATCGGGAAAAGACTACGTTTGTCACTGAATGGGGGACGTATTGTTATGGAGTCATGCCCTTCGGATTAAAGAACGCAGGATCCACTTACCAACGGGCCGCCACGACATTACTGCATGACATGATTCGCAAAGAAGTGGAAGTTCATGTTGACGATATGATTGTTAAAGCCAAAGAGCGAGAAGGGCACCTGCCCGCACTCAGGAAGTTTTTCGAAAGAATCAGGAAGTACAAGATGCGTCTCAATCCCGCCAAATGCACGTTTGGAGTCACTGCAGGGAAAATGCTCGGGTTCATGATCACTACCCGAGGTATCGAAGTCGATCAATCAAAGATCAAGGCCATCTTAGAAGTGGAGCCGCCGCGATCTGAGAAGGATGTAAGGAGTTTCCTTGGCAAGGTACAATTCATCAGTCGATTCATTGCAAAGCTAACCTCAACCTGCGAACCCCTGCTTCGCTTGCTCAAGAAAGGAATGCCATTCACTTGGGACGACCGGTGCCAGAAAGCCTTAGAAGCCATCAAAGCCTACCTGAACAAGCCGTCCGTATTAACACCGCCCGTAACAGGAAAACCTTTGATCCTATACCTGTCAGTCACTTCATCCCGATGGGGTATATGTTGGCACAGGAAGGAGATGATGGGGTTGAAAGGGCTGTTTACTACCTCAGTAAAAAGATGGTTGGGCCCGAAGAGCGCTACACTCCCCTGGAGAAGACATGCTAGGCACTCGCATGGGCTTCCAGGAAGTTGAGGCATTACATGCTCGCCTACCCGGTGAGGCTGATATCTCGGATGGATCCCTTAAAATACCAATTTGAAAAACCAGCTCTTACCGGTAGGATGGCCCGATGGTTGCTAATGCTAGCCGAATTCGAGTTAAAATATGTCACCCGGAAGTCAATAAAAGGAAGAGCCGTCGCAGAATTCCTAGCCGATTGCCCAGTCAAGGGAGGGGAAGATGCCGAATTCAATTTCCCCGATGAAGACATAATGACAATAGCCGAGGACATTTGGCAGTTGTACTTTGACGGGGCAGCTAACCAGAAAGGGTTCGGAATTGGCGTATTACTCATTTCGCCCGATGGATCGCATATCCCGTTGGCATTCAAGCTTAACTTTGAAGTCACCAATAATTAGGCAGAATACGAGGCTTGCATCGTGGGTATGGAGGCAGCCATTGAGATCGGCGTAGAAAAACTAGAAGTCGTGGGAGATTCGAACTTAGTTGTGTCCCCAGGCAAATGGAGACTGGAAGGTCAAGGAAGAAAAGCTGAAACCGTATCATCGAGATCTCGAAGACCTCATCCTTCACTTTAGCAAGGTGACTTTCACTCATATCCCGAGATTTAAAAATCAATTTGCAGACGCTTTGGCGACATTGGCATCAATGGTCGAGATCCCTGTTGGCATAAAATTAAGGCCAATTGTGATAGAGCAAAGGGATACACCGGTACACCAGCACGTCATGGTGGTCGATGAACCTGATGATGGCCATCCATGGTATTATGACATTTGGAGATATGTGGAAAAAGGAGAGTACCCCATGGGAGCAAGCAAGAAGGACCGAATCGCCCTCCAGAGAATGGCGACTCAATACATTATCTGTGAGGGGAACCTGTACCGAAGGTCACACTGTGGCACGCACAAATTGTGTATCCATGGGGAAGATGAGAAAAGGGTAATGGAAGAAATCCACGAACGTGTATGTGGCCCTCACATGAACGGTATAATGCTCGCCAAGAAAATCCTCAGGCAGGGATACTTCTGGACCACCATGGAAACAGAATGTGTGGAGTATGTGCGAAGGTGTAGAACATGTCAAATTCACGCTAATCTCACGCATGTCCCGCCACATGAGCTGTAACAAATGACCTCACCATGGCCCTTCTCGACATGGGGAATTAACGACATCGGAAGGATAGTGCCGGCAGCATCCAATGGTCACAAGTTCATTTTGGTAGCCGTCGATTATTTCACGAAATGGGTGGAAGCTGCTTCCTATGCCACTTTGACCGCAGTCCAAGTTGCACACTTCATCAAGCAAAATGTCATTTATCGGTACGGGGTCCCCCAAGCCTTTGTGTCTGATAATGGGGTTCATTTCAAAGGACGAGCCCGGGAAGTTCTGGATGAGTTCCAAATCTAAGTGCACAAATCAACAACCTATCGACCGCAGACCAATGGGGCTGTGGAGGCGGCGAACAAGACAATCAAAGCAATTCTGGAAAAGACTATTCAATCCGTAAGGGACTGGCATGAACAACTACCTCTGGCTTTGTGGGGGTATCGCACATCTGTGCGAACACCAACAGGAGCAACCCCCTACTCTTTGGTCTATGGAATGGAAGCAGTGCTTCCCATCGAGTTAGAAGTCCCATCTCTTCGGATAATAATTGAGTGTGAAGTCCAAGAGGCAGAATGGTTGAGTAATCGATTTGAAGAACTTATGCTGTTTGATGAGCGTCGGTTAAGGGCTCTTTACCATATCCAAGGGTATCAACGAAGGATTGCACGGGCATTCAACAAGAAAGTAAAACCCAAGAACTTGGTGGAAGGTGACATGGTTCTAAAAGAAATCTAGGCTCCGGTTTACGACCCGCGAGGAAAGTTTCGACTAAAGTGGTCCGGGCCATACATTATCAAGACCATCCTTTCTGGGGGAGCTGCGCGACTCATCGACTTGGACGGAAACGAATTCTCAACCTTGGTTAACTCGGATCAACTCAAGCGCTATTATCTCTGAGAGAAGCTCGCTAGGCTGAAAACCGCAAGGGCGGGTAGTCCTAGGCAAAAATTAGAGCAAACCCTGCTAGGATGAAAACCCGTCAGGGCGTCCTAGGCAAAAGTTAAGGCATACAATAAATGAGCTCGCTAGACCGAAAACCCGAAAGGGCGGTTCTAAGCAAAAGTTAGAGCGCAAAAGGAGAGTGTCAAAACCAGAGCGAGCCCTACCCTGAACTACGTCATGACCTGATTCCTTCGCCAGGAGGATACGTAGGCAGTCTCACACTGAGGCCCGGTCACGATCCATCAAAATAAAAAACAGGTTGAGAAGACTTGAAGAACAAAAGTCAAGAAGGGGGAAACCCTCCAAGACTCGTTTTTATTAACACGATTACTTCTACTACATAAGGTTGAGCAAAGCTTCCAAAACGAAAAGAAGTACAACGCAATGAAAACGGGTCCACAATTTATTCAACGGTCAGGGTGGTAGGATTGAGTCAGTTTCTTTGAACTCTGGCCCTTGCAGCAATGTCCCTCCTAAGCCACCTTCGATAGCTCCCGCGTACCGCCACAGAAAGGTAGGAATGTGCGTCGGTCACCTCGCGTGTCCTCCAAAAGCGCTGGTAATGGCAAAGAACTGAATGACTGAAAAGAGGCAGAACCACATCCACGAGAACCTCTGCAGGGGCCTCCTGCCTTAAACCTAGTTGTCACTGGATGCGGTAAGGGATGTAGAAGGTGAAAGCTCCCAAACCAGCAAGAACGACCCACTGAGAGCCCATATAGTGCGCTGTCATGGGAGGGAGATCCAGCCATCGGCACCTCCAAGCAATAGTCTCTGCTCGCCGGCGCCTGAGGAAGTCAACCCACTCGGCCCTGCTCCTATCCTCAAACTCAAAGCACTGTTGAGAAAGTAACCTCGCCTCATATGCCCAGTTACCCGGAGGAATGGTCAGCACATTCACCTTATCGCAGAGCCAAATCTGTGAGAAGAGAGAAAACAAGTGAGAAGCCTTTAGACAACTAAGCCGAGCGTCGAGGTAAAAAGAGAACGTGGGAGAGACCCGAAAAAGGAGAGCTGAGTAAGAAGCCAACCTGTAGGAGGAGAGGACTACCCCCGAAAGTCTCGACCTCTCCAAAATGAACCTTGTCCAAACCTATCAGTGTCTCGGCCAAAACCATCGGAACCACATCCTTCCGGGCTTCAACCTGAACGACGATGCTAACCAGTGTCGAGCTAGCATAACCAATAGAAGGAACTAGGAGGTAAGCTGCAAGTAAGCACATGCAGAGTGCAGTCATGCGTCGGGTCTGATAAGCCATATCCACGAGCTCACCAGGAGGAGAAAACAGCTCGATGAGGCGCATGACGTTGAAATGACCATCCCTGACCAAGTGGCGAGCAGCACCATCGCTCAGTCCAAGGGCCGCGGCCAAGACTCTGTAAGCGCTCTCGCGTACAGGAGGAATGATGACCTCCCCGGAGCCGAAGCCCCCGACGTACGCATGAAACTCCTCGACAGTAGGACAGAGCTCCTGATCGCCAAACTGGAACACGTGAACCTCCGGATCCCAGAAACTCACGGCCGCCCTCAAAAGCTCGGGACGAAGACGGACGTTGCGGAGGTACCGCATAGAGTAAAGGCCATGAGCTCGGAAGTTGAGCCAATCGACGCCCTCCATCGAAGCCAACCATGGACGGAGTGAACCGGTGAGAGAAAGTGCCATTGCAAAAGTAGAAAGAAGATAGGAGTTGGATAAGATGAAGAGAATGTAACATGATGGAGCTTGAATTTATAGGGAGAGTGGAGAGGACAACTTCAACTTTCAAAGAGCCTTGGGTTTCAAAAGGTGCATGTTTACCATGAGTCCTACATAGGGAAAGGCTTGGTCAAGCCCTAAAAGGTTCAAAACAGACATGCACTGGTTCAGAAATGCCATTGCATGGGTCAAACCCCAACCCCCGAGCAATCTGCCTTGGAAAACAGCAAAACTGGAATCTGTCAGGAAAGATGCCTCGCACGACACCTTGCCGCGTCGCACGGCATGTTGAAACCAAGGAGATCCCACGGCAAAGTGATTGAGGTACCGTGTGACAGATTCTGACCCGCACGGCATCTTGACTCTGCATTTCTGCAGTTTTTGGCAACAACATGCCAGAATAGAATCGAGGCACTATGAAGCACCAGCAACCACCAGAACACACTCTAATGGGTATTTGGGACTTCAGGGATGTTTCGTTTCAAGACAACTCCCGGGATTCGTCGTCGTGGCACGAAAACTCGATAAAATCCGCTTCTTAAGTCATATCAAGGAGTCAAAATCCGCTTCGGGTCATTCCAAGTCATTCTTTCAAGCGCTACGGGTCATAGTGGTCAACGGTGACTTAGTCCAAGTTTCGGTTTGTGTCCAGAGTCAAAAACTCGAGAATGTCACATGTTAAAGTCAACATTTTTCTACTTTTCGAGTATATTTCAAAAGCAAAGTAGAATCTCCGAGTCTTATATCGAGATTTAAAGGTTTTTACTCGTGTCCGGAGTTGGTTACGAAGATGTTCGAAGTCTTGTATGCGGAGTCAATTTTATGGTTTGCCCAGTTACTTTCTTTGATTTCTATTCCATTGTCGATATGTTTCGATTGTTAATACGTCCCTCATCACAAACTTCACAATCAGCGGCCAGTTGCACGTTTTGGTCAATGTCTTAGTTATTCATTTTTCTTCGTACAAACAAAAGGAGATCGAATGGCGTAAACAATGAAGGAACAAAATCTCTGTATATAAACCCCAAAGGCATCCATGAGTCGAAGTACAAAAGGGGCATAATGGCCCGATGATCAAAATCCTAGCTACCAAGGGCAAACAGGCGCCCTACAAAAGAAGCACGCAGGCCTCGTCAAAAGCACAAAACAAAAGAGGAGCTCAACTCTCGTCATCCTCGTCCTCGCCCTCCTCCTCGTCCTCCTCAGAGACCTCCTCGTCCGCTGGAGAGCTGCCCGCCTCCTGAGTGCCAGTCGCCCTGGGCACGGTGCCTCCTGAGGTGGCCTCCAGGTTAACGTCCGTAGGCTCGGGGGTCTCGTCCTCAGAAACGTCAATGGGCTCATCCTTAGTCCCCGCCGAGTGCCGTGTCCTCTTCGATGCCAGCTCCTCCCGTGAGCCGGTAGAGGAGACCTGTCGTACTATAGCACGGACGGACTTCCGCCGTAACCCTCGTGGAGCCCCTCCTCTAGCCTGCAATGGTATAGCATTCATATGACATTTGCATCATAATCATGATATAAACGATAGAAGTAAAGCAAATGACTAGGGTTCGAGAACGTACCATCGTCCCACCAACACGAGGCAACACCTTGGGAGGGTGGCCCATGGCGTACTGCCTCACCAGCTGCTCCAAGCCCATCATGGCCTCTGCCATCTCCCTCACGTACTCTGGAGGAACCTGCAATGAAGGAAATCGATCAGAACATGCAAAAAGAGCAAATGAACGAAGGAACGAAACCATGTTATACCTGAGCGAGGAACTCTGGAGCCTCAACTGCGGGGCGTGGCACTACAACCAGGCCCGGAGCTCCCTGGGGAGTCGTCACGCTCATCGCCCAGAGAGAGCAGGAGGCCGTACCACTCGGCCCGCACTGCCACCACGACCCCGCCTCTACTACCCCCATCGCCTCTATCTCGCTTCCTTCCTTCTTCCTCCAACGCCTCGAGCCGCCTGCGCCGCCTCCCAAGCGCGCGTATCCCTAAGCTCGACATCAAGTACCGAGAACAAGATTCGCGTAGTCGGCATGAGGCTAGCACTCGCCTCGAAGAACGGCTCCAACTCCAGGTCCGGCCGTGTGAATCGCTCGACCTCCCTTCGTGTATCGGTTGATGTCTCTTCCGCACTGCAGTAGGAAGCGGCACTGGACTCAGCGTCCAGCCTCGGCGGCATGACACTTTGGCCGCCCAAGTACCATCGCCACCGTAAGGGGACTCGAGAAGCACTCTCCCCGTGGCAACCTCCCTACTCTGTGCAACGTAGGGGATCTCGAAGCGGTCCCACACCCGCCAGCGGACCTGTTACCAAAGATAAACGATGTCAGGATACCGTTTGAATGGAAATGAGTAAGAAAGCCATGAAATGGATATGGAAATAGTACCTGATCAGAACGCAGCTCGTCCAGGTAAAGACGGAAGGCATCCAGCTTGCCTCTTCCTCTCTTCACGCCCTTGTACTCCGTCGACCAGCGCAGGGCTCGAGGGAGTATCGTGTCATCGGGACACGTGGTCTCGGGAGGGTACATCCCTATAACCTCGTACGTCCAAAGCTGCAATTCAAGACATTGAAAGTTAGCACAAGATATACATTGAATGGATATAAACGAAAAGCTAACTATTCATAAGAAGGGAGACGAAAGGTACCTCCCAGACCCTCCAGTAGCCTCCGAGGCTCACTCCTGCCCCGCGAGAAAGAGAGCCCATGAAGGCATAGCACGTCCCCAGTGCTGCACCTCGCCAGCGGGCGATCTCCCCGACGTTCCTCAAGGCCGGGAGAAGCGAAGGTGCACTTGCTTTGCTGGGGAAACAGGGACGCACCAAGCAAGTACAACAAGAAGCACCTCGCCATCCGCTTCTCCTCCCTGTCGGTCGGGAGCCTCTTTGTCCAAAACCTCGTGAGCCGGGCATACTTCGCGATCGCCACCCTCCGCCTCACTGCACTCAAAGATCGCCACCGGAACGCCGCTGTCCCCTCGTGGCAGCGTCGGGCGGAATAGGGCACCTCCGACTTAAGACCAGTGATCGCCGCAAAGTCCAACGGCGTCACGGTCAGCTCACCAAAGGAAAAGTGGAGGGTGTTCGTCGTGTCCCACCACCTCTCAGCCAAAGCCCTCACCGCTGGGCGATCGTTGCACACGCCCCTCGCCAATACCCCCACAAACTCCCCGAAGCCTGCCTGCCTCACTATCTCCCGCGCAGCCTCGGGCAACCGCTCCCAAATGTCGGCACAGCCGCCGAACCTCCATAGCACGAGAGCGAGATCGCCTGTTGCAAACAAATCAGCAAATATTCAGTAAACAGGCATGGCATGCGATACAATGGTATACTTGGATACAAAAGAATGGAAATACGATGCATTGGAATTTGAAATACAGATATTTAAAGTATACCTCGTCTCAGCGCAAAGAAAGGTGCCGCTGAAGGTCCCTCAAGACCGGAGCCTCGTCGTAAGTCGGCCTCCTCGGAGTGTAAGGGTCAAAAAGCGAGGGCACCACCACGTGTTGAAAAGGCACGTAGGTCGCCTCGTCGTAGGGCCCTCGCCCCTGCAACACTAGTGCCGCCTCAGCCACCACAGTAGTGCAAGGGGCCATCACCCCTTCGGCCTCCTCGTCAGCTCGCCTCTCCTCAACCTCCGGCTCTCAAGTACCCCCAGTCCAAACCTCGACCTCTAGCTCTGCCTCGCGTGACGCCAGTAAAGCGTCCGCCAACCCAGGATACCCCCGTACCAGCTCCAGCACGTCCTCCATGGACGCCGTCGCCAAGTAGTCGCCCGTGCCTATGAGGCGTGACGACCCTGCACCTGCGCCATTGCCCACGAACATGGGCGGCGCGCCCTCCACCACCGGCTCCACTACTGGCTCCGCCACTGGCTCGTCCGCAACGATGGGGGCCTTCCCCAAGTCGGTCCGAGGCTCTCTCACCGGAGAGGCATCTATCTCCTCTACCACCAAGTCTAAGCCACCACCACCGTGACCCTCCGTGGTCCTCTCCTCCACGCCGACCGCCGCCTCTGATCGGCCCGAAACCTCGGCGCCACCCCTCGACTCCACTGCACCCGGAGTCTCCGCCTCCTGACTGTACCTGGCCAACACCACACTGCCGCCATCATCACCGCCACTGCCGCCCGCCTGGGCAGCCTTAGCCACGGTCCCCTCGGCCAAGGCCGGCTGTACCGAGACCCCCGGGGTCTCTGGCTCGTCCCTAACTATCGTATCGTCCCCCGGAAGGACGGAGGATGGTGTAACCTCGACCCGGGGCGGTATATCGTCTTTGCGTTCCATGATCGTAATGTATGAGAGAGAGATAGTCGGGAGAGAGAGAGCTGTCGGGAGAGAGAAAGAGCAGAGAGAGAAAGAGCAGCGAGAGGGAAAGAGAGCAGCGAGACAGAGAGATACGAGGGAGAGAGAGAGATGATCGAGAGAGGGAGAGAGATGATCGAGAGCGAGAGAGAGATAGTCAGGAGAGAGAGAGAGAGAGGGAAATTCGAAACGGGTGGGGTGTACTGTGTACACGCCGCGTATATGTATATATATTCCCCGAACCGATTCACCTGGAAATCAATTCTGGACCGGGTCCACAGCCAGCCTAACCGCACGGTACCTCGGACGGGTCGCACGGCACCTTGGACGAACATACAGTGCCTTCAGTTTACATTACCGTGCGTCCCTAATTTCACTGCGCACGGCGTGTCGACTTGTTTCGATAGTCTGCTTCCTGAGAGCAGTTTGTGACATTTTCGTGACCAATTTAATCCAAAATTAGGAGATAGATGCAAGGAATGAAGGGAGAAGGGACTTTTTCATTAATAAACACCCAGGGTAACCCCCGCGATTTTGTCATTACATTCCAAAAAAAAAAAAAAAAACAGACAAACAAACAAAACAAACAAAAAGCAAACAGGGCCTACTGCCCTTCTCCCTTTTTCCTTCTTCTTCTTCCTTCTTCTCCTTCTCCACCCCCGGCCTCAGTCACTCCCGCCATCCGAGGCGTCATTTGCCCCATCCGAACGGTCGTCCGAACCGTTCGGATTTCCCTCGAAATCCTCCATGGAGTCATCGGACCCACGTTTCGGTGCATGCTCGGGGTCATGTTTGTCGTCCAACTGATCGAACGCAAAGTCTTGAAGGTTGGAGACGGCCCGACGAAGGGTACGGATGGTAGTGATCAACCGCGCGATTTGCTCATTATGCTGTTCGATTTCCCCTCGGAAGAAGGCCATCTCGGCCTCGAGAGACGCCACTCGATCAGTCAAGTTGCTGCCTGCCATGTCGAAAACGGTTTGTGTAAAGGATTTGAAGAGGCTTGAGAGGTTTTGGTTGTAATGCATGGATTGAGGCACCCTCTCCCCTTTTAAAACAGACGTCCCAGCCGACGAAGGGGCACGCCCGAAGTAATGGCGCCCTTTAAAACCTGGCAACTGTTCTCGGAAATCGAAGGGGTGCTTAGACAAACGAGGTGCCGCGCGCCCCTGACCTGGCCCGCGGGCTCCAGAAGATTAAAGGTTTTCTCAAAAATTGATCCAATCAGCCACCAAAATCGTCTTGGAAACTCAATTCTTAGCCGTTTTGTAGAAACAATCCCTTAAAATGTCGTGCATTGATCATGGCACCATTTAATCCCCCCGAATTCGCCATATTCGCCTTTTCCTCGATATTCGCCCTCCGAACCTCGCCCTGATTGGTCTTTGGATTTTTAGTCCGACGTTTTTTTAGCTCGATGTATTTTCCCCGGCATCTCAAAAATTCAAAAATCCGATTTTCGCCTCCCGAGGACTCGTCTCAAAAAATTCAGAATCCGATTTTGGCCTCCCGAGGGCTCGTCTCAAAAATTCAGAATTCGATTTTCGCCTCCCGAGGGCTCGTCTCAAAAATTCAGAATCCGATTTTCGCCCTCCGAGGGCTCGTCTCAAAAATTCAGAATCCGATTTTCGCCTCCCGAGGGCTCGTCTCAAAAATTCAAAATTCAATTTTCGCCCTCCGAGGGCTCGTCTCAAAAATTCAAAATCCGATTTTCGCCTCCCTAGGGCTCGTCTCAAAAATTCAAAATTCAATTTTTGCCCTCCGAGGGCTCGTCTCAAAAATTCAAAATCCAATTTTCGCCTCCCGAGGGCTCGTCTCAAAAATTCAAAATTCAATTTTCGCCCTCCGAGGGCTCGTCTCAGAAATTCAAAATCCGATTTTCACCTCCCGAGGGCTCGTCTCAAAAATTCAAAATTCAATTTTCACCCTCCGAGGGCTCGTCTCAGAAATTCAAAATCCGATTTTCGCCTCCCGAGGGCTCGTCTCAAAAATTTAAAATTCAATTTTCGCCCTCCGAGGGCTCGTCTCAGAAATTCAAAATCTGATTTTCGCCTCCCGAGGGCTCGTCTCAAAAATTGAAAGTTCAATTTTCGCCTCCCGAGGGCTTGTCTCGAATTCTTCGCAATGTCCTCCGGGACTTGTTTTCTCGCATTGCATGGTCCCAGTCGAACTACGCTGGTCTGATCCCTACAACGGGGTACATAGGCAGCTCCACGAGCACGACCACCATCGTATTTACTTGCATATCTCGTTTTGTCTCTGGCCAAAGGCACTAGAACAACGGATTGGGATGCCTATTCTTTAAGCGTCACTCGTACCAACCAATGGTATCCGAGTTACGTTAAAGAGGGACTACTGTAGACACCCCAATCCAGACCTCGAAGAGTCTTTGTCTGCCCCGATGATGAAATAGAGGAAACGGTACCTTTTACGAGCTTGAACAAGGATCTCCCTAAGCCCACACGAACCCAAAAACCCAGGAGAACCTAAAAGGCCCAGATAAAGCCCAGACGAAGCCCAAAAGACTCTGGACCGAGGAAGGAGGTACCGTGCGGAGTGGCCATGGAGCGCACGGCACCTTGAAACCCAAGGGACCGTGCGCAGCAAACCTTCACCGCACGACACCTTGAGCAAAAAGGCTGACTGGCTCAGAAAGCTGTCGGCCACGCCAGTTTGAGCCACAGCTGATGACTGGCTCAGCCGAAAATGCACTTCTGGCCCGCCCAGAAAATACCTCCACCATTTGAAATTCAAAATCCTTGGCCCTTGCCTATAAATTGACCCCTCCACTCAAGGAGAAAGGGCCCTTCTTTTGAGTCCCTCCCTTGCCTTTCTCTTGGCTCTCTCTTTACTCTCTCTCTCTCTCTAAGTTCTCACACCCACTTTCTTACTTCCACTTCCATTTCCAAGCCTTAAAGAATGTCATTCCCAAAAGACCTCCTTTAAGGGCTTTCACTCACTCCCCTCTCATCATTGAAGTTGATCTTTCATTAACTTCAAAGTCTCATCACCCAAAATACCTAACCTTCACTCACACCTATACTCCTTTTGTCTCATTCAACCTCCTCCATCTACATCCGTGACGATCCATCCACGTCCTCACGTCAACGGTCCTTGATCAAGCTCGAAACTAAAGGTACAAACTAGTTTCCTCGGACTAGACTCCGTTCTGGTCCTGAGGGGACTTTTCTGTCAGTAGGTCTAACTGTCGTGAGACTTCTGGTGAGTTTTCCAAAAGGTATACAGAGAAAGCAGTGAGCTAGAGAATGTTTTGAAAGTGTGCAATAGTCTGACAGCAGAACAGGTACCACGCACGACGTTTTGAGGTGCCGCGCGCGGTATCTCAGTGTGCCGTGAACAATTTGTCGAGGTCCAAACAGTCTGCTCAGTGTTGTTTATTTCCTCTATTCACATCATTTTATCACTACTGTACAAACAGCACCACCTGCACGTCAATGTGATATATTTCCCATGTCCCTTCCCCGTTATGTGCTTTATTAAAAGAGTTTGATATTCCAAATGATATTGAAGATTCCTCCTTTTTGAAAACATCAAGTAGAGACCGGTTTTTACCGGGAGAGCGGGGTGCTTTTCAACAAAAACCTTCCCCATTCGTAATGTGGCTCCCGAACCCAACATCTCAACGTTTTCGCTAGACCAAAAGCCTTTTTTTCAAAACGACTCCTCGGTTCCTCGGGTGATCCATCTCAAAAACCCGGGTGGCGACTCTTTGAGTTAGCGCTTTCGGGGCGCGGGAGCCCACATCCCTACTGTTCTAAGGATTTTGAAAAAGCTGGAAACGTGCATCATCTAGATGCACGACTCGTCATCGGGCCTTTACTATACCCTAAACAGCTCAAGACATACTTGCAGGAACGAGAACCTAGAAGTTGCCCTAAACATGCTCCTACGCAAGAGAGTATGATGTACAGTGCATGCGATAGGGAAAGCAGTAACACATGAACAGTATGGGGTTAGATGCAAATAAATCTTACCCTGTAGGTACCTGTCCTAGTTGGAAAGTGATAGAGCTTCGTATATGCAAAGGCTGGTTTTGGCTTGTAACAGGCTCGTCGAACTAAGACCACAGATATACCTCCCGTTGTCCGAGATATCGCCGAGCAACAGTCAAACGGTAGCGTGACCTATCATCATCGAAGGTTGTTGTTCATTCGGGGTCCCCAGACTCCGGTAAACCGTGCCGGATTGCCAAAAATCCAACGAGACTTTATCCCACATCGATGCAAATGATATGCTATAAATTGATTAAGAAGAAGAAGAATCTCAAAATCATAAAACCCCTTTTCAAGCTCAGCTCACTTTATTTAGTCCATCTTTAGAGAAAACTGCGCAAATGAACAATTGAAAGAGTCCCAGATCAGATTGGCCGGACACGAGGTCCTGTTAAATCACCATTCCAACCTTCGGCAGCGCGAAGCTCACTGTTTTGACAGACTTTTAAGAAATTGTTTCACAAATGTATTAAACTCTAAGTATGAATTAATATTGGTTCGATTATCCCCAGCAGAGTCGCCACTGTGGGCAGCATGCCCTTGGAAAATCAGGGATTTCGTTCCCCGTTTTGCCAAAGCGGCTCGAAAGTCGAGGGAGCGCGAGCGGAGAAGCAGGCGCTCGGAAAATACAGAGTCGCCACCTGGGTTTGAAGGTCCGACACCCAAGGAACCATATTTCGAAGCACATGCCGCGCTATTTGATTTGAAAAAGTGAAGGAACCAGTCCGCCATAACCATATCTGGGTTCGGGAGCCAGGTTACGAGAGGGAAGGTTTTTAAGGCACCCCTCTCGCCCAATCCGGAGATCGGCCTCTACTTAGACATTTTGTGAAAATATTTATGATTCGTCTTCTTCTTTAACCAATTTTAAGCCAGTTAGGGTGGGGGAACAGTTAATCGGGGGTTAAGAACTGTAACAAGTTTGCAGGATGTGATATATGGCATGTATAAGTGGAATAACATGAAAATGGGACAAAACTTAACCCCCTGGTCAGAAATAACCCAGCTGCACATGAAATGGATGCGCCATGCACCATGGCCACCTTTGCATGCATGGATCTTTCGTGCATGCAAAGCAGACCATCGTGCGACACACTCATTCTCTCGCGCAACTCACCACAGGTTGAATTTTATCTCCTTATGGGCTCTGGAAGGACCAGTGCACACCCAGGAGGCAAACCAAGCAGTTTATATGTACTGAAAATTAACTAATTATTACAAATTAATACAAACAGGAGCCAAATGAAATGAAATACAACCCCTAAACAGTGAGGGTGACAAAACAGAGGCCAAGGGCCAAGCTGCTCATGCAAGGGCAGCTACTGGACTCAGGAAGACCATCGCGCGAGACAATGACTCGCTCGCGCGAGGGTCCTGACTGGACTTCCAGGAATTGCTTTGCATTCTCTGGGCTCTAGTACAGATCCAGAATCAACCCAGAAGCAATCCAACCAAATAAATAAGCAAAGAAAGCTAGACTATGTGTTTTAACATGCACAACAGTGATCTAAAAGACCTAACATGCTTTAAAATAAGCAATAACATGAAAAACAAAGAAAACCAGCATCCCCAAACCCCACGAGGACTGTCGCGCGAGACAGTGAACTGTCGCGCGTGAGTCTGAATCCGTCGCGCGAGGGTATGCTTGATCCCAGTTTCTTGTAACTCTGCTAACTTTAGGACCAGAACTGGTATTGATTACCAATCCTGGCCCTGACAGCCCCCCTCAAGGATCAAAACAGTAAGCAGTAAAAGGTGTTATACCTTTGCTTGAAAGGTTTTGGAAAAGATTGAACAAAGTTGTGAAGCTTGTGATGGAAAATGGAGTGAAGAAATGGAAGAACAAGTGAAGGGTTGAGAGCCTTAGTGTGCTTGGTGTTCTTCTTAACCTTTCAAGACTTGTCACCTTGTGTGTCTTTCTTGAAAGAGTGGCGGGGGTATTCCTAGGAGGAGTAGAGGATGTAGAAGGGTGGCAAACAACAACTTAGGGCTTAACTTGGTGGTGGAGCTTGGTGTAAAGGTGACGGGAAGGTTTGTGTGAGTGTGCAATCCCCAAGACTGCACTGAACAGTACTCTGTGGAGAAAAACGGGGTTCAGTAGCCCTGTAGCCCCCCAGGCAAACAACCAACTGGCTGCCAAAAGGTGAAAGGGACTGTTGAGGACCATCGCGCGAGGGAGTGAGACCGTCGCGCGAGGGTCACAGCTGTCGCGCGTGGGTCAACAATCAAACATTTGACTTTGACCACACCTGGCTAGGCATACCATCGCGCGAGGGAGTGACTTCCACGCGCGAGGGTCAACCCCAGATCAAGGTTTGACTGGCTTTCTATTTTTTTCTCTTTAAAGGTTTAAAAAGGTTAAAACGGGGTTCCACACGCATCGAGTTCAAACTTTTCCAACCTCAATACTGCTTTTTGATCTAGTTCATCATCGGGGAAACAAGAAACTGTAAAACGATCGAAAGATTCAGATTGGGGTGTCTACACCAGTGCTGCATTTTCATTCCTAAAGAGTATACAATCATTTATGCAGGCATGGATGAGCTCATATGACAATCCTAAGCCAGACAATAACTTCCTTGCCTCGTATGTGTTCTTGGGAACTAAATTACCTTCTGGTAAAAGTTTAATCTGGAACTTCTAGAACATATCAAGCAATTTATTGGTCCAATGGTTTGTTACCTTCATATTAAATACCTCAATAACAAACTTCAATAGAGTATAATCTTTGCTACCTGGGTATATCTTGCACTAGGAATCATTCACAAGTTTATCAAAGTTCTGCACTTCCTCATGGGTCGCATCTATTGGTTCTCCTCTTATTCGATCTTCCACCAAAGCATCAATACCACCTAGATCACCATCTCTCATTTCATGATGTCGAACATCATCTGATTCACGGGGTTCTCCATGCTCATGCCAGATAGTGTAACTTTGCATAATCCCATGTTGAATCAAATGAATTCACACAACTTCTGGACTTTTCTGGTAAAAGTTTACACACTTTAGACACGGACACGGAATATTGCCTTGTGCATCAATAACCGCTCTTGCAAATTGAATAAACAAAGTAACACCATTATAATACAACTAACTAATTCTTCCATCTGCTGTCATGCCCATTTTCATCCAATTTTTGTCCATGTCTGATAGCAAATGCAAGTAAGATTTAAGTAATCAAATTAATGTCATGTAATGCATCACCTAGTAATTAATGTTGCTTACCATGAATGAGGTCTTTGGATTGGATAGATTTGAACAAACAAAAATACTAGAGTAGACCTCCTTACGAAGCTAAGGCACAATACAAAGTTCAATCTAATAATTTTAGAGTAACCTAATTAATGGAAGTATATAGTTTGACTGTGACTAAGTCTTCAATGGAGTAAAATTCTGAAGCAGGACACTGAAGACATGACAACTTTATTGAAGAGCAATTTTTGAATGACAAGTTGGAAAACGCATTGAAGTCTTCTGTCTTTGCAAGTGGTAGTAGATATACTGATATATGCTTTAACATACACTCCAACACAGTTCCTATACAGTCTCCTAATCCTCTTAAGCATATAGCTTTATCGTGTTCCATTAGTTTTGCTTCTCCATATTTGAGTTTTTTTTCCCTAATAGTTGTCATCAATCGAAAAAGAAAAAGAAAAGACACCCAATGATCCTACCTCATTGCACTTGTGGGAAGGACATAACCCACACTAAGGGAGTCACATAGCTTATACAACTCAGAGAGCCACAAAGTAGTAGATATATGATGAACTTATGGTGATGAAGAGCAATAATGGTAAAAAGAATTAAAAAATGGAGAGAAACAATAAAACAAAAGGCAAATTGAAGAAATGTATGACGAATTGAGGCAACTACAGTCTAAAGCAATCCTAAGCTCTCAATGGTCCATAGAAGCTTGGATTTAATGGTTAAAAATTAGTTTGTGTAGAGAGTCCAGTAATTAATTGGACTCAAGGTGAGCCTAAAACTGTTGTCTATCGTGTACTTGAAAAAACACTAAGTTGTGCTGGTAAAAAAGATAGAAGAATAATGTCGGTAAATGGATGGATTCAACTTTAAATTAGGCCTGATTCCAAAAAAAAAAAAACTTTAAATTAGGCAGTTCATTTGCCTCTTTAACTAAGTTAAGCTTACATTCTTGTGATGCAATATTGATAACGCTACCTGACACATAAAGACAGAAATAGTCTAGCATCAATTAAGATGTGCGTTATAGATTTTCTCGCGCAAGGAATTAAGACAAGTATTGTCTTGAGTATGGCTAACGAACATACAGATTACTACTTACCAGAAGCAGAAAGTTGACCTTTGCAGAGAAAACTATATAGTTCTATTACCAGAGAATTGTAAAAAGGTGAAAGTGACTGCTCCAAAGCAGGCAATTCAAAACAAAGATGAAAGTGTTTGGTATGAGACTTGATCCTATGCGGCAACAGCTATACCATTATAGTAGATATGACACAAGTAAAGGCCATGAACAGCTCCTGGCTTCTTGCAATACAGTTTGACTGGAGAGCTGGACAAGGGCTCAAACAAACATTAGCATTATTTTCTGAAAATGTTTGTCGTCCAAGTTCCACTCTAGCCTAAATTCTTACACTTGGACCCAAGCCTTAACCTCAATGGCCAATACCAATGAGTAGCCACTAGATATGACACTACACAAACGAGGTAAGAGAAGTTCACCCAGCTGTCAAATTAGTTCAAAAATGTGGATTGTAGCTTGTGCTGTCCCCTAACAATAGGCCAGTCAAAGAACATAGAAAGAAGTTAGGCACGAATTGTCGACCTACCTCTATGTTTTGTAGTATCATAAACACAAAATGCACCTTTCTAGTAGGTTCAAAAGAGACTCAAATTGCAATGTACTCAACAACGGGAACTTCATGATAATCTCCAAATAATTGAAATGATAAAAGCAGTATTCAGTTGCAAGCAACAATAAAACAATACACTCATTTCTCATTTATTCATCAAATCTCAAATCTAAACTACTTTCCCCTTATGACCTAAACTAGAGAAGGTAATCATTCTAGCATCGCAGGAACATTATTTGAGATTTCTTAGATAGCACCGGACCTTCCGACAGGTTCATTATTTGGGTTAGGTTTAGGGTATCGCTCTAATACCATGTTGTTGGGGAGAGCAAAATGTGTTTAGGGTGTTAACTAACCCTAACACAAACCACTTGTATTTATATTATGAAATACTGTGTTACATGACTTTACTAAGCAATGTGGGACTAATTATATTATAACAGTTTGCAATACTCCTAGTAATTTCTTGCCTAATGTGATGTGTGAGGACTCAGTCAGATGGTCCCTTTCCCTTTCTGGTGTTTACTCTAAATCAGCTTGGAATGCTGTCAGACACACCACAACTTACGAGAGTATCAAATCCATATAATACCGCTGATATTAATGATCTGCAGACTGATTCCAAGGAAAGAGAGAGACTTTACAGAAAGTCTAAATAAAGAGTCAGCTTTTATGCCGTTAGGGTTATATCTATCAACATATAGACATATAAGACCAACCATAGAGGTTCCACTATCTAAGGTGGCTTCGGTAATGGATCAAACCAGTTGGTGCCTTGGTTTGAAAATGTGAAATGGGAACACCTAAAGACAAACACAAAGTTAGAAAAGAGAGTACTAAGATCTCTATGTGCAAAACAAATCCAACAACTTAAAAAATTCGTAAAGTAAAAGTAATTTCTGCAAATGTGGAATGGGATTCATAGTGACTAAAAATGCAGCTCTTCTACTAAAATGGAAGTAATTCACTGTCAAAATATTTCAGATGCAAAAACTTGGATATCAACTGCTGATGCTAATATTTTCTCAATTGTTTGGAGGGTCCAGGAGAGATACTGTGCGGAACCCAAGTGTTTCATGAGAATTTTGAATTGAAAACTGGGTGAGGAAACTTAGGGAGATTTTGGGAGGACCTTGATTGGGAAGTACTTGTTGTAAAGAAATTTCTCCAACAATAAACCCATTGTCTTTGGGAATGAAGTTCAGATGTCATTATTCATAGTGACAGCTAAGGACTATTGCGTAGAATTTTCTCTTTACAAGACATAAATTCCTCTGGAAGGACGAAGGCCTTAAGATGTAGTTGGATAGTATGGGAACCATAAGAAATATGTGTGGGCTTTGGATACAGAAGCATCCTTCTACAGGGCTTTCCTTTTAACCATGAAGCTGGGCATTCAATTCTTAGACTCGTTCGAAAGGTTCAATCCCCTCCCTAAGGGAGAAAACTTCATCAATAAAATGAAGAAAAAACAAAGGGCAACACTACCAAAGCTGGTAAGCTACAGCATAGATACAATGCAAAGAAGACACACAATCCAACTGTAACCTTAGAACCTTGCTAGAAAACAATACAATATAAAGACAGACAAACCATGGAGAGAACTCCATGAATAAAACAGAGAATAGCAGTCTCACAAAGAAAAGAACATTACATCCAACGGGAAAATTGAATGAGCCCATAGCCATCACAAACCAATCTTCCTGCACATAAGTGTACAATACACCACTACAAGGCATAAATCAGCACCAAGTTGGCCTAATTCTTGGCAACACTTGACCAATTCGGTATGAAACCTTGCCAGTAATGCATGGCATCAATGTTGATCTTTAAAGCTAGCAGACTGAATTAGATATCAACAGCATTATATTCCAAACAATGACTACAAAAACAGCACCACACCTCCCACACTAAGAACATAGCAGCTAAGTTTTGATAGCAACAGCAGAAGACGCGTATAGGGGATCATCACAAGATCAAAATGATGGAAAATGACACAATATCCGGCCTTTTAGCCCTCCCACGATTGGGAGATGGAAAGAGGTATTAGAGAGAACACATAACTTGCATCCGTTCCTAACAGTAGCACCAAAACCAGTAGCCTACAATCAATTTTGCCCTAAAAAGGCCTTAAAAGATACCTAAAGTAGCCTACAATCAGAACCAAAACCAGCCCCAAATCTGACCCCAAACATCCCCCATCTGCCCTTAAAAAGGCCCTTAAAAACAATCCTAAAACTAGCCCAAAATAAGCTCCGAATACAACCCTAAAAAATCACTTAAACCAGTCCCAAAATAGCCCCCAAGCAACCATAGCCCCACCCTTATCCCTCCTCTATTAACTACAATCATTTTTTACTGAATAAAAAAGTTAGCTCCATTAAAAACTAGGGCATAAGTTATAAGGGTACAAGTATCAGAGAAATACTAAACAATCTCACCGTGTCAGCACACAAAAGGAACAAATTTGATAAAATAATCAAAAAATTCACATTATGAATAAACTAATCACGTATGGGAAATCTATATAGAAAACGTAGAATGGGTTACAATGAGTTTATGAAGAAACCAAGGGAGGCTTATGGGTACAGGGGGAGTCCAATAGTAATAAAAGATTTAACAGATCTATGGGATTACAGATCTAAAGTTCAATGGGTCACCCAATAGAACGGGCTCCTTCGCTCCACAATTCCTATGCATATGCAGAAACCTTTCTTCATCACTTCACCTGACTTGGACAACGTCCCCTGAAACCTAAAAGAAAACGACTGTATTCTACCTATTTTAGACACTCAATTTATGTCATGCTTTACTATTTCTCCAAAGAAAAATTTGCAACTTAATCAAGAAAAATCGAGGGGAATAGAGAGATACGGAGAGAGAGAGAGAGAGCGCTCACCTGAGTCGGGAAACTGATGATTAATGATGTCGCTACAAGAAAAACGGAATGCAGTTAAGAAATTGGGATGAAAGTGATGAAGGGGACCCATATAGGAGAAGAGAAAGAGAGAGAGAGAAGACAGAACACCAAACCTTGAGAGAGAAAGAGTCGAAGTTGCAAAGATGGAGGTTGGGGAGCAGTCTGAGAGAGATGGAGTGGTCTAATGCTGATGAAAGGGGGAACTTTGGGATGAACGCCCAAATTTTCCCCGCCCCTGAAACCTGCCAAAATTTTCCGCCTTTGTTTTTTTTTAATTGTTTAAATCCCCCTTTTAAAATGGAAGACAAAAAGAATTTGTCACCTAAAACATTTCCTTTTGTGAGGAATTATTTCGTCACGAAATGGTTGCAAGTATATGTAGAGAAAACGGATTGGTGACGAAGTTTATTTTTTCGTCATCTTATATTTTTTTGTCCACTCTTTTGCTGACAAAATTTATTTTTTTGTCATTGATAAACTGTTATTGGTGGCAAAATAAAATTTCGTCACCTGAAATTTTTTTGCCCTCTTAATTGGTGACGAAAAAACATTTTCCTCCCAAAATAGGTATATTTGGAGACAAAAACTACTTTCGTCACCACCAATTTGTCATGTATTCTCATTTTTCTTGTAGTTGTGATTTAAAGATATAGGAGTGTATAAGGAGTGTGTGTGTGTGTAGGAGATACAATTTCTCCCTTGTATCTCTCTCTCATCCATCTCCCTCTCTCTCTCTCACTCATCCGGCCTACCTCTCTCCCTCCTCTCCTCACTTAAAAACCTCACTCAATCTTGCAAAAACCTCAAGGATTAACAGCCCTCCAACCTTCCAATCGCGTCCTAGAGCTTGGAAATCCTTGGGTCAAGCTCGAATCGAAGATTTGAAGTCCAAGAAGGCTAGGGCTTGTTCAAATCTCGGAGATCTTTGTTATCGTTATGAGGTAGGGATTTTTTCACCCCTTTTATGTGTATATATGTTGAAATGGTGTAGAAATCGTGCTTTGATTGTCCCCCTTTGGTGCTTTGAAAGTCTGTCAAAACTACAGAAAATCGCCTCAGAACTGTGTGGTATCGATACCTAAACATGGGGTATCGATATGCCTTCCTTTCCTAGAAATTTTCAGCCAGGTATCGATACCAAAACTTGGGGTATCGATACGTCGTCCCTCTCTGGACATTCTGCTCGTCTTCTGGTTTTCAGCCCAACTTCAAATGGCCTTAACTTTCTCGTACGACGTCCGATTCATGCAAACTTGGTATCGATTCGAAGGTTTTGAAGTTACTTTTCAGTGCCACCAAAATCACCATAATCCTTTGAGTACACAGAAAGTTATAACCATTCTAGTGGGGGTATGTCGGTCTACCAACATCCATTGGCTACCTCTAAGATCCTCGCTCTATCGTCTTGACTTCCTATGACTAGTGGATGCTATTGTTGACCTGGTGGCCATCCGTTAGGAAGGATTGAACAATAGTTTACTTGGTTAAAATGTCAATAAGAGGTAATTTGTGATTGATTGATTAGTTATGAACGTTGGTGGCATATTTATGACATAGTTGGCATGTTGTAACATATTTCATGTATGATTGTGGTCTTGGGAAGGTCATAGCTTGTACATCGAGTAAGGAGATAGTATTTTGTGTCAGGAGTTTATTTAGGAAGTCTTGTAACGCAAAGGGTGGTAATACGAAGACTTAGGTGGTCTTGTAACACAAGGGTGTTAATACGGTGACCCGAGTTGTTAGGGATCACCGTGACGCAAGGGGTGGTAACACAGTAATCCTTGTGGTGTATACGGTAATGCAAGGGATGGAAATACCAATCGATGAAGGGAGATTGACAATAGTGAGTCGTGTTGAGTTTACTTGAGTTGTTGACACCGTGGGAACTTGGCGGCACTTTAGCTATATGCATGTGTTAGGATGATAATATTGAACGTTGAAATGCCCTTGAATCTATTGTTATCTATCGATTGAGCCGAACTTCTTGTCTTCATTTCACTTGCTCATTTCATCACATTTACATATGGAATCGGTAAATATTTTCCTACTGGGCTAGTGTATTTTAGGTTCAAACGCTGGACAGTAGATTGCATATGTTGAGTGCTTGAAGTGAATGACTTTTGGAAGCCAATCTCATGTAGTTTCTTAATCATCTTTTGTAATTGACTTTCTTTTGGTAAAGATGAGTTTGTAACTATTCATTTTAGAAATTCCTTTTGACTAAACTGTTCGTAACTTAAAGGTTAGTTCGTACAAGTACTTAAGTTCTATTTGGGACCAGAGTGCCTAAGTTGTATAACTTTAATCTATGGGACTTATTTTGTAATTTGAACAGGTGGGAACTTCTTTGGGGTAATATATCTATGAGAAGCGAGACTCTTTGATGAAATGTATTATTTTATTATGTTAAAAATCGAGGGCATGACAAATTGGTATCAAAGCATCTAGGTTTGAATACTTTGAGATCGTGGGGAGACTTCTAGTCTCATGGGTTCAAAATGTCACGCCTTATGAAATATTACGTGTGTACTTGTGTGCATTGACATTATTTAGCTTACGTGGCATTGCATTTCAATACAGTACAGTGGCGTAGAGTTGTTTTACCCGTGTTGGGATTGTTGGAGGCTTTGACCTCATGTGATAATGTTGTTGTTGATGAACCCTTCTTCTCTTATAACTTGTAGTAAGATGCCTCCAAGAACACGTGATAGATGAAGTGGGACAGGAAATCAGGGTGGTCGTGGCCGAGGGGTGCCACCTGAGGATGAGGTTAATCGTCATGGAGAGAACCCGAATGGGAATCCGGGGGAATGGGCCGGACATGGTCAGGGAGTGGAGGAACCAATCGTTCAGAATCCTTTTGCTAGGGATTTTGTTGCGGCTCTTGCGGCTGTAAACCTTCTAAACCCTGCTCCTAGGGAGAGTGCGGACAGCCGTGCTTCGTCGGCAATGAGGGAATTCAGTCGAAGAAATCCACCTACGTTCGACGGGTCGAGTAGTGACCCTCTTGTGGCCAACCATTGGCTAGCTCAAATTTGGAAACTTTTCTGGGCTCTTAAGATAACAGAAGATGACTTGCGCGTGAATATAGTGGTCGTTCAACTCACGGGGGAAGCAAATGAGTGGTGGGAGTCAGTCTTAGAATCAAGAAAGGATGCTACGAGAGCGGCTAGGACTGCGGCTCAAACGAATGAGCCAAATATTGAGAATATAACTTGGGCCGAATTTGAGATGCTCTTTGAGGAGCAATACTTTCCTGAAACCAGTCGCGACCAATTGAGAGAAGAATTTGTGATGCTTGAGCAAGGGGATATGATAGTGTCAGAGTATGCTTTAATGTTTCAATCTTGTCCCATTTTGCACTGGAATTAATCGCTACCAAAGAGAGAAAATGTAGGAGGTTTGAGGGTTTGCATGAGACTGTGAAGAGGTTGGTGATAGCACAATGCAAAGGGAGGTTCGCCGATGTCGTTGAATGGGCTTGGAGCATTGAGATACCTAAGGAGGCACCTAAGAATCCTAAGGTTTGGGAACCGAGGCAACCGGTAGGGGGCATGAGCTCTTCTTCTGGGAGCTTTGGTAGTCAAGGGAGAAAGAGACAATGAGATCAATCGTCAGCTTTGCAGGGCTCATCAAACTTTAGGCCTCTGCCTTCTTCTTCGTTTAGGACTCGGGGAGTTTCCAATAGGCCTTCGATCGTATGCCACGAATGTGGTCAAGCGGGGCATATTCGCGCCCAGTGTCCGCGGCTTTTGGGGACATGTTTCACTTGTGGAAAAACCAGCCGTTTCGCTAGAAATTGTCAGCGCAGGGATGGGGCTCGTAGCGAGTCGGGTTCGATGCAACAACCGAGGGGTGGACAAAGTTCTACGACAATCATTTCGGGGTAATCAGAGGCAGAAGCAACCCCATTTCTATCAGATCACTTCGGTTAAGGGATCTCATGTTGAAAGGGGAGCTAGTTCATCTACGCCTACCCAGGGTTCCGCACTACAACAAATACTGCCTTTAATAGCATAATTTGATAGCGTTTTTTTAAAAATGCTATTGTAAAGAGGCAATTAGGCTCCGTTCCAAAAACCTTCTTAAAAAATAAGCAACTTATTTCACATTTTTCAAACTTAAAAATAATGTAAATGAAAAATAATTTTGTAATTTTTTTTGCACCGTATTAAAGATCTTGATGAGATCTATCAAACAAGATCCATAGTGGTAAAAAAACTATTTGCGCAAATACATTATTTTTAAACTTGAAATTCCCTTCTTAAAAAATAAGCAGCTTATTCCCGTTCTGAAACGGAGCCTTATAGCGTTCAGCCATTTACCACCGAAGGAAACGCTCGCGCCCTATTTATTATAGCGTCCCGGAAGTCTTCAATAGCGTTTCACTCTTTCTAAAATGAATACCAGCGTTTCACCCTCCCCAGACTTCCCCTTTTCAACCTCTCTCATTCTCTCTCTCTCTCTCTCTCTCTCTCTCTCTCTCTCTCTCTAAAGACAACGGTGTACGACAGAAGGGGGCGGGAGGAGGCGGCGACTCCTCCCCTCCCACCAACCCCCACCATCGCCGCCCTTCCTCTCTGCCGATGCTACCGAGCTACCGACGGTCTTCGCCATCAAACTGCGCGGATCCTCGTCAATTAAATCACCTCGCCTGATCTGTACGGACTCTCCCTCTCAGCCGATCTGGCCCTTGTATCCCGATGAAGCAGACGACTTATGGCTTGCTTACAATCTCATAGCTGAGGGCGACACTATCCTAGCCGTTACCGTTAGGTATCTCTCTCTTTGAATTTACTAGATTTACTGTTAAATGTGTTTCTCTCTTTGAATTTTGTCGTAAAAGGTTCAAGCTTTTGGGTGCAGTACTAAATAATAGTTTTTTATTTTATTTTATTTAAATTTTAGTGTTTCTAATACTAGACTAGACTAGAAAATTTGAAACTTGGGGCAGGACAAGACAAAAGCACTTGTCTTTTTCAAGACCAAGAGGAACTGAGGAAGGATAAAATTGGGGACCTTTTTACGTTTTTGCCAATGATGCCTGTCGAACAATTCCGTTTGTTTTTGTTGTGAGAAGGGATTTTGTGGGTTTTTGTTTTTTAAATTGTGGGATGTTAGTGTAGGATTATCTCTCTTTCAATTCTGGTGGTGTTTAGACTTTAGTGTTAACTCTTCAGGATTGGCTGTAGTAAATAGAGTGTTCTTCTAGCTTGATATATGATGGAGCAGATAATGCAGGTTAGGTTCAGGCACTATTACATTTTATTACTTCATCTACTGGTTGTTTTGGAGCATTGTTTTCCGTTTAAAGGAATCTGGTAGACTAAGGTGTCCACAAGGTGTTTCTTTTGTGTGTGGGTTGCTTCCCGTACACTTTGGATGAGTGGTATGGAGTTAAATTGTGTTTCAAGTGTTAAGATTATCCCATGTTCGGTGAGGAAGTTGTAGGCTAGTTGAAGTAGGGGTTGCCTGGGGAGAGTAAGATGGCTTGGATGTGGTGACGGGGAAATGAACTGTTCAAGGGGTAGAGTTACTGATTCGTAACTTGAAGTGATGTTACCTGTTTATCTGCTCTTCTTGTCTTTGTTTCTTTTTTCATTTAATTTGTCTTTTTCCTTCTTCTTTTTTTTTAATCTTTTTTTTCCCCCAGTTCTTAGGGTATTTTTGCTCATCTGTAAATTTTTTTGCCAGAGGGCTTCTCCTGTGGACAGCGCATATATACAGGAGGTGTAATTGTTGTAGCAAATCAGTTTTTGCAAATGAAATGGGAAATATAGTTTCCAGTGAGGGGAAAATACTCATTGGGCATGACAGAGGGAAAAAGCCACTTGTGTTTTTGTGTTCACAAGTATGTTTGATAAAAGACTTCTTTACCAAGCATCTTATTTCAATGGAAACTAAAGAAGCAAAATGGATGGAACTTTTATCTTCTTTTTTTGTGAGAAGATCATAATGCAATTCAATGCTTTGTGAGTAGCATCCATGAAATCAAGGGAGGTGAAGGTATGAATTGTTTCACTCCTCATTTTACTCTCAGTATGTTCCAAGACACTAGTTGCGTCTCACTCACGTACAAGCAAAATCCATGGACCTTAGGTGTATCTGAACCGTTTGACCAATCAGACACTCTCTATGCGCGTGTCTGTACTTCCTAGGTTGTAGGTTAATGTTACATATGGCCATTTAAGTTGCACTCTGGGATGATATGCTGAACTACTTTTTCGTATCTATTGCGAGGTCAACTATTCTTGATATATTGAAGATATTTATATGTTTTCTTCCTGTCTTACATGTTGCGGAAATACTGATTTTTTGCTGCTTATTCATATATGCACGGAAAATTTGATTGTGAACTCAACCCATTGGGTTTATTTAATCATGTTTTTATTAAACAGTTTCCATTTATGTAGTGACCAACTTGTTGCAGGAAAGTACTAAGAGAAATGGCCTTTGGAGGACGAGATGCAGAACGTGTGAAGCTGAAATTGGAAATAAAAGTTGAGGTGAGATAATGCTAAGTCCTTCAGCAAATATCTTGTCAGTGCCATAATGTGGGATAGTTTTTGTTTGATTACTATAAACAAATTCTTGGAGTAAAGAGTGATTCATGGAGAATGAAGCTGATAAAGAGAGAAGTCAGTGCAGCTTGGCAAATAACAGAAGATGGCTCATGATTTCCTAATCGAAGTAATCAATTGTGTAGTCGTTATGTGTGCTGCCATTTGTAAAAACCAATGCTTAGAAGGAGCCTTAGTTCCAACACTCCTAGGAATACTGGATTTTTATGATTCCGGAATATCGTAACGCTATATGCTAAAAATTGCTATTCGCTAAGCGCTAGTCGGGTGGATGAGAGGCGATTAGCACCTAGGCCGACTAGTTGGGACCTAGAGATTAGTCAGATTTTTTATTTTTTCAAAAGAATATATCTCCTCACCTCTCCTGAAGTTTGAGTAAGAAATGACATAAGACTATCATATATATATATATATATATATATATATATATTGTGTTTGTTAAAATAACACTTAACCAAATATCACACACGTAACCCTAATACTTAAAATTACAAATAGAACCGCCGACTAGGCGATTAATAATGTACAAAACGCCCAATCAACGCCCAGACCCTAAAATCTTGGCACGGGTGGCCGCCTAGTGCCTAGGCACTCCCTAGGTCAACTTTTTGAACACGTAAAAGCATGATGTCCTCTCCGTAATAAGTGCATGAGATGGCATTTATTATAGGTGGTTTCATGTCTTTGTACGTGGAAAAGTTTTGCTTGATAAATTCATTGCAAGTGTCGTAGGTTGTATTGGATTTCTTTGTGGGGCTGCACCATTTGGTTACCAAGAACTTACTTGGGTGTCTAGCATATGTGCGAAATCTTTTTCCAACCCACATCATTGTGATAGGGAAAATGGATCTCCATTATGAATTCCCTGGAGGTGATTTAAAGAAGTCTATGTGCGCACCATTGGCATCAGACCTGAGCTGAAATGTTGAGGCTATATCTTACATGCTGCAGATGTTTATTATGCTTTTACATTCTTATTCTTTTCAAAATAATTTTCCAACCTAAAGTATGCCCAAGTTATGGCCTCTGCACTATCTTCTCTGGAGTTATATGAACTCACACTTCTGTAATAGCTATGTATAACCTAAAGAGATGTATGAGCTTATTTACATGTTTATGCTGATAGCTTGACGCTGCGCTTTCTTGCCGATTGTCTTCATACATTTCCAACTAAAATCTTATGATTAACAATGATTGTGCTTGCGTATTATTCCTTAGGCTATGGATTATGACAAAGAGGGGTCCGTCTTGCATATACGTGGCAAGAATATCCTAGAGAATGAGCATGACAAGGTAGGCGTGGCTTGAATACTGTACACGTATATTGGGAATTGGGTTAACTGCTGCTGTAATCATACTGTGTCCTGCTGCAGATAGGGACATTCCATACACTTGAAATTGAGCTGCATCGACCTTTTGTTTAAGAAAGGTATGCTTCTGTTGTTGATTAATGATTATATTAATGTCCAACTACTTGTACCTAATTCTTTGTCTAGCCACTTTATGCATGCTGGCCATGTGGTACAGGCCATTGTAATCTGACATATCTCAAACTATTTAAACTCATGTTCTTTTGTTTTGGTTGAAACAAAAAAAAGCCCTGATTCTGATTTGATGCTTTGGTATAATTGGAAGGAAATCACTGAAACATTAGCCTGCAGCTTTCCATGGATGGCTGAATCCCACCCTTCAGAATGGATATCTTCTCCTTTTATGACCGAAAGCCTTGACGTCAGAAATCTCCCTGCTCCCACCTGGCCACCTCTCAACTTACCAAAATCACCAACCACTATTTGTGTCAGAGACCTCCGCAATTTCTTAGTTAGACATAGGATTTCAAACCCTAAAGAGGCATCCAAATTTGAGGGCCTTTCCTTCTTTCCAACAAAACCCTAATCAGTTCAATAAGAACGAAAGATGTGAGATTGTCTCTGAGTTACCGACCACCAGTTTATTTTATGATTTCTGGAGTATATTTGGAAGACGTTGGATCTTAGGCAACATATGCGTGTTCTCATATATCGGCATGTCCCTTTCTTTTTTTGTTTCGACGTGCCTTTGCATATCATACTTCGTAGCTCAGGATATAATCTGAACACGTTGCCTCATTTTGTATTGCTTAGATACATTATTGTTCGCCGAGTAGATTTGTTGCTTATGACTTCACCCTTAATGGTTGTTACATTGTTATCCCAGTAAAATGTGGTGTGCTATCACTTTCACTTTGAGGAACTTTCATTACGGGGAAATTATATTTTAGCTTCTATGTTCCTGTTTTTCTTAGTTTGCTCCCAGGAAATGATTGTACTCCATGATTTATTTTTAATGGAGAAGCAAGAAAGAACTCCCAAGCTTTTGTAGTAAATCTCTTGCTGTATTGTAAGTGAAGTGGACTTTTGTATGTTTGAAGCTTTGAACAGAATTGTGATAGATGAGAGTTTTCATATCTTTTTGAACCATCTAACACAAGTATACTTCTCCTAACACTACAACAAATACTGCTTTGAGGGTTTGGATTTAATTTATCGGAGTATCAGTTTTCATTCCCAAAAAATATTGGGGCTTTTGTGTTGACTCATTTCAAACAATTCATCATTGTGGATCATGTCATTTACACCTAGGGTTGCATTAGCTTGTGACTAATTGGCAATTATTTGATCTCTATTTCCAAATAAATGACTGAGAATTTCTGTCAATTAATACTTTTGTATATTGACGACATACCATTATCGAATGAATACCTACATAGTTGACTTTTGTGGAAATTGAATATCCCACCGCCCTTACATTCGATTCTTGTTGGTTGTGTACTTAAAATGTAATGGACTTAATGGTATGGAGACGTGCAGCCTTTACTTATCTTGGAGTAAACTACCTTCAGTAATTTACTAGACTAGTCACACCACTCTTTTTGTGCTTGATTACTATGCTAATTGAGTTCCAAATCTTATTTTCAGATCACGAGCTCTCTTGAGCAAAGGTGTTACAAAGGGATTTAAGAAGTGTGTCATTAGTAGTTTGATTCTTCTTTTGTGGTGATTGGTATAATTTTACGAGAAGTAGTTCAGTGTGTGTTTACTCTCTTCTCATTTGAGAAGTTCTATATGGAATCCCATCCTCGATTGTAAATCCTCCAGCATACTCTTACATGATTCTAGTATTGCGGTTTCTTCCATTATGGAAAAGATTTTTGAGAATCAGAGCAGTTTATCTCAATTATTTTGATTTATGTGTTAACAGGATCAAATGTGGTCTACGACTACCTCTTATTACTGATAAAATCTTTACCATGTTGATAATTTCAGGAAGTACAAGCTGCCTATGTCATAGATCATACCTTTTCCAAAGGGTATAAGCTTGGCAAAGAAGTAAGCTTCAAGTAAAGAAAATCTGCGGAATGAGATTGTTGATTACATTTTTAGGAAGGGGGAATTACATTAGTTTTTGTTTTTTTCAATAAGTCTAATTAGTCAAGACTCTTTTATGTAGTTTTTGTAGGGGAATTGTTTTCCCCGCTAATGTGATTAATCTTTATTCAATGGTTGAATTGTATATTATACATTGACGTTTGGATATAGTTGGTGTTGAATGGAATATTTCATTTTTGTTTTTTCTTAAATGAAATTACCATGATCTTATTTGAAAATACTAGCATATTGGTATTATATATTTTTTTTAAAAAGGGCCAAAAATTGGCTAATATAGCGTTCATTGCAAGCTATAAAAAGTAGTATAGGATAGCATGCAAAGAACGCTATGGAAAGTCTTGGACGTTTGACAGCGGGCAAAAAACGCTATTAAAAGTTTATCTACAACAGCGGTCAAAGAACGCTATAAAAAGTATGTTAAATACAAAGTGCAAAGAACGCTATAAAAAGGTGACATACTATAGTATGCAATGAATGCTATTAAAAGTCTTGACTTTTAATAGCATCGCCTACTAAGGCGTTCTTCGGAACGCTATGTATGACATTTAACAGCGTTTTTCGCACGCTATAAAATGTGATTCTTGTTGTAGTGCCGGTCATTGGGGTGGCATATCCAGAGTCAGACTACCCATGGGAGAGCTTTTGCCATTACTTCTGTTATTCTGCCTCCACCTCCTTTTGTTACTTCTCAAGCCCCAGAAACTTCGGTTGTGAGGGGTACATTTCTATTATTCAACTCTTTTGCTAGAGTACTATTTGATTCTTGAGCTTTACATTCATTTATTGCTGCATCTTTTGCTTGTGCTTTGGAATTAGAAATCGAGAGTATCAGTCCTCCGTTATTTGTTGACACTCCCATAGGGGGTAGATCACCATTAGATCGTATTTGCCGAGATTGTGAACTTATCATCTGAGATCGTCGTTTTACATTTGATTACATCGTGTTGAACATGTTGGGGTTCGACCTTATTTTGGGAATGGATTGGTTGTTTACGTTCCATGCTACCATAGATTGCTTCAAGCGTCAGGTCCGCATTTGTCTGCCTGGGGGTACTTGTTTTGAGTTCTTTGGGGAGCGTCGGGAACCGATAGAACCGTATCAGTGTGAGTCTCGGGAGCAGGAATCGATGTATGCTTTATTAGCGAGTGTAGCCTTAGATGAGGATGTATCCGCACATGGAGAGTTGCCCCTAGTTGTTTGTGATTTTTCGGATGTGTTTCCGAAGGAGTTGCCCGGTGTAGACACCTCCCGAGCGGGGCATCGCTGCTTGTGACCTTAATGTGTGCCATAATAAGAATACCCCAAGCGTAGGGCTAGGTCGGTTGTAGCACAATAAACTCGGAAGTCCGAGGTCGAATCCACAGGGAGCCAATGGAGCTAGGCCAGAAGGTTTGCTTTACGAAGGGTTTTTAGCGTTAGGACCGCCAACCTTTAGTTCGGCTTTGAGACGGCCAACTTTTGAGTGATGGAAATTTTAATTACCAAAAAGACTAAAAAATGGAATTTGACAGGAAATAAAAGCGACAAGGTCTAGGGGTTCATTCCGCCCATAACTTAGGCCGTTCAATGCTTCTCTTTGATAACTCAAGTGAGAGTCATTGTCATTTGATCTCACTTGGAAGATTTAACCATGAAAATCAAGTTTAACTCAAACAACGAGGTTTGGAAATGGAAAGGAACTCATTTAAGCATTTTATCAAACACATAGAGTGCCATGGTTCTAAGCATTGGGTGTGCCAAGGAGACTCGTCTACACACAATCAAAGAAGTTAACAACCCTAAGTTTAGACCAAATATTAGAGTTCAACAAGTTCTTTAAGTCATTTTGGCAAACACCTAGAGTGACATAGCTCCAAGCATTATATGTGGCAAGAGATCTAGTCCTTGCCTACACATAGTCAAAGAGGTTAACAACCCTAGGTTTTGTTACATAAAAATGAACTTAATCCATTCATAAACCACATTTAGCACAATAAACGAGAGAAGCCATTAAACTACCTAAATCATGGGGTAGAAATCACCCCATGACCAAGCCTAAGTCACTACTCACCCATAGTGGGTGTAAACACAAGGCAAAACAAAGACAGATATGAAAACATGGGCAAAAATGAAAGTGAAAGCTAGATTAATGAATAACACAAGTGTACTTACAACATTAATGAAGGAAATCTATCCCAAAACCTTTGCAATCCCCCTCCTTTGAAGAGAGAAGGAGAGCTTGAGAAGAGAGGAGAAGAGGGAGGTAGAGAGAGAAAGTGAAAAATAGAATGCCCTAGAATCGGGCTAAGGGTGGTATATATACCCCCTTTACAAAAAAACTACAAAAATGCCACTGAAAGTCCGTGCAGGAGTGAGGGATCGATCCCTGGTCAGAGGGGGATCGATCCCTGTTGTTTCTGAAGCTTTCTGTTGTTAGGGGATCGATCCTTAAACATTGGAGGATCGATCCCTGAGCTTGCTGGATTCTACAGACACATTTTCAACTTCGTGGGCTCGCTCCGAACACTCTCGAACTCAGATTTAGGTGTTTTTCGAACCGTTGGAAAGCTTGTTGAGTCTACTTTCTAATCCAAGTGGTATGGATCAAAAGTAATTTTTACATCAAAAGTTATGATGATTCTACCCTCAGCTGGTCAGAAAATGAGCTGCTTTGGGTAACATCCTTGCATCTCCCTCACTTCCCTTGATCCTTGGACATCCCGAGTATGCTTCAAAGCTTCTTTTCATGACTTTTAGGACTCGGTCACGGAGTGCCACGTGGTCTTGGGTACTTGGACACCCTCGGGACTATCCATGGCTTTCAAATGCGCCTTATTCACGCGATTTACCTGCAAATACCAAAAACACACCTTTCGTGCAATATCATTCAAATCAAGCAAGTTATGCACTTGTGTGTGACAAAAATGAGAGGGATAAGCCCTATTATTTACACTATCGAGGGCTTATCAATCGCCATACAGTTTGGTTCCGTACTTCATAAACCAACATCATGGATATTCCCATGGCTAGGAACATCGCCACATGATAGCGGTTATCATCAAAACGGAGTCGCCACCTAGTTTGTTAAAGCTAGAAAAACAGATAGAGATTCTGGATACAGAAGCCAAAGGTACAGTAAGGGGAATGTGTTAGGCACCCCTCTCTGCCTAGCCGTGAGGCTAGCCCATAATCATTCAACATAAGACATATAGATGCTTTACTTAACCCTAACACATAATCTGTTTTCTTTATGCCTTTAAACAGTAAATAAGGCGAGCCGAAACAATAAATGAACATGCATCAGATCGATTACTCGGCCGGTGAATGGATGTCACGGCCAAGTAATCATGCTGATTTTATGTACCGGCCGAGGGATCGAAGCCCCGGCTGGTGTTCTTCCTCACACCAGACAGAAAGTTTAACAGGTGACTAAAACGCTACGATTAGTAAATTAAGCAGTAAATAAACCAAACAGAGGCCGTTGGGCCTCACCACCTTGATCCCTCAGTTGCTTGATTGCTTCGGATTGATCGGGATTGACTGATTGATTACCTCTTGGACAAAACCCTAGGATTAGGGTTTGAACTCCTGGGTTTGATCTTCGGATTGGTGGCTGCCTTCGGGAGGTTAGGGCTTCTGGAGAGAGGGTTTATGTGAGTATTTTTGCAGAGTTCGTGGCTGATGAGGGTGTGAATCTGTGTTAATTTCGTGGTGCAAAGGCCTCTTTATACAGGCAAAGGGATGACTCACTCGGTCCAATCAAATCACACAATTGCAATTGCAATTGCAATGCAATTTGAACTCTTCGTTGTGATCTCTGAACGTAGCCCGAATGCATCAAAAAGGTATCGTGGTTGGATCAAACAACCGATAGAACATTCGAGAGTTCAAAAAAAGGTCGATCTGGCGGCCAAGCAAAGGATCTCGCGGCTGAGGAATGTTTGTGGCAGCCGAGGTATTGATCTTGCAGCCGAGGTTTTGATCTCTCAGAGAGATTTTGCTAGCAACAGGTTGCTCGGGTGAAGGATGGATGTTAAGGCCGTGAGATCGATGTTACGGCCGACCGATGGATTTTCCTAGAACACTGTGTTTCTGTCTGAAAGGCTATTTGGCTCTGGATTAGGTCCTCTAAGTGGCTCAAAGTTCTTACCATAAGTCCATGGGTTTCACAAGAAGGCAATCAGCAATCATCGAATCCATTTCATCATCGGGATGGTCCCAAGGCGGGACTTGAAATAATTGTTAGGCCAAATTGGGGTGTCTACACCCGGTTTACCACCTGAGAGAAAGATTGAATTCACTATCGATTTGCTTCCTGGTACCGTTCCTATTTTCGTCCCTCCTTATCGCTTTGCGGCTGTCGAGCTAAGGGAATTGAAGGTTCAGTTGCAAGAATTAGAGAGCTTGGGGTTTATCCGTCCGAGTATGTCACCGTGGGGAGCACCGGCTTTGTTTGCTCAAAAGAAGGATGGATCGCTTCGTCTATGTATCGACTATCGTAAGTTAAATCGTGTCACCATTAAGAACAAGTGTCCAATGCCTCTTTTAGACCCGATGCTAGCATCCGCTTTTTTCTCCGCTGCCTAGAATCGACGACTTGTTTGATCAACTTCGAGGCGTAACTTGTTTCTCTAAGATCAATATGAGGTCCGGTTACCACCAGTTGAGAGTTCAGGGAGAAGACATTCCTAAAAATACTTTTTGCACTCATTATGGCCACTACGAGTTTGTTGTTATGCCCTTTGGATTGACAAATGCACCGGCAACCTTCATGGATTTAACTAACCGTATTTTTCGCGCCTATCTTGATCGTTTCGTAGTTGTTTTCGTGGACGATATCCTTATCTACTCACCTTCGAAGGAGGAACACCAATCTCATCTTTCTATTGTTCTTGAACTTTTAAGAGAACATCGTTTATATGCCAAGCTTAGTAAGTGCGAGTTTTGCTTATCCGAGGTCAAGTTTTTGGGTCACGTTGTATCGAATGATGGGTTGTCCATTGATCCGGGAAAGATAGAGTCCGTAATGAATTGGCAATGACCGAAGAGTGTCTTCGAGATTCGTAGTTTCTTAGGCTTGGCTGGGTACTATCGTCGTTTTGTTCTTGATTTCTCACACCTAGCGGCTCCAATGACTAGATTGACTCGTAAGGGGACTCATTTTGTTTGGAGTGATGCATGTGAGACGGCCTTTGAGGAATTGAAGAAAAGGTTGACTACCGCGCCGGTTTTGATCGTGCCCGAACGGGGAGTTGGTTACTCCGTGTATTGTGATGCTTCGAAAGAGGGGTTAGGGTGCGTGTTGATGCAAATGGGATGTGTGGTGGCGTATGGATAGTGGCAATTAAAAACTCACGAGCGAAACTACCCTACCCATGACTTAGAACTTGCGACCATCGTTTTCGCTTTGAAGAGTTGGCGTCATTATCTTTACGGTGAGAGGTTCAAAGTATTTTTCGATCACAAGAGTCTAAAGTACTTGTTTTCTCAAAAGGAACTTAATTTATGACAACGCCGATGGATGGAATATCTAGAAGACTAAGATTTTGAGTTACAATATCATCCGAGCAAGGCGAACGTGGTAGCGGACGCGTTGAGTAGAAAATCGACACACCTTGCGAGTTTGGCCATCCATGAGTGGAAGATAGTGAATGACTTAGGCTCGTACGCTTTGTATTTTGAGGAAGTTCGAGAAGGAGTTACGTTGTGCAATTTGACTGTACAATCAGTCTTGTCGACTCGAGTGATTGAGGCCCAACAGCAAGATGAGGAAGCAGGAGAGTTTTGTACTAAGTTCCTTAGTGGGAATGCTCGAGAGGGGTGGATGATTCATGCCGATCAAGGCTTGCGATACCAAGGAAAATTTTTCGTACCCATTTCGTATCAAGAGGAAATCTTGAGGGAATTTCACCATTCACCATTAGCCGTGCATCCGAGAGGAACGAAAATGTATCATGACTTGCGTAGATAATTTTAGTGGCCGGGAATGAAGAGAGATGTCATCATCTTCGTGTCTAAATGCCTTAAGTGCCAACAGGTGAAAGCTAAACATCAACAACCTACGAGGGAATTACAACCATTACCAGTGGCTGAAAGGAAGTGGGAGAATGTGAATATGGATTTCGTTAACGGTTTACCGAGATCGCCGAGGGGGCACGATGCCATTTGGGTGATAGACGATCGATTGACCAAGTCAGTGCACTTTTTACCTATTCAGGTTACGGATTCGATAGATACACTTAGTCATTTATACATTCGTGAGATTATCTGTCTTCAAGGAATTCCTATCTCTATCGTGTTGGATCGAGATCCAAGGTTTACCGCACGCTTCTGGCAAAGTTTGCAAGCCACTCTTGGCACCAACCTTTTGTTTAGCACCGCGTATGATCCTCAAACAGATGGGCAATCCGAGAGAACGATCCAAATTCTAGAAGATATGCTTCAGGCTTGTGTTATGGACTTTCGGGGTAATTGGGGGGATCACCTACCGTCGGTCAAATTTGCATACTGATACAACAATAGTTACCAATCTAGTATCGAGATGGCGCCGTATGAAGCTTTGTATGGGAGACCGTGTCGATCACCAGTTTGTTGGACCTAGTTGGGCGAGGCTATCTTGGTTGGACCAGAATTGATCCAGGAAACCTCCGAGAGCATGAGAGTGATTCGTCTACATCTTCTTGAGGCACAAAAGAAAAACACTGAGCAAGTTAAATTGATTCGCCAACAGTTGTTAACCGCGCAAAGTAGACAAAAGAGTTACGCCGATCACCGTCGCCGACTGTTATCATTTGAAGAGGGGGATCACGTGTTTCTTAAGGTGTCGCCGCATCGGGGATTATCTCATTTTGGGCAAAGGGGCAAGCTTTCACCGCGTTATATAGGACTGTTTGATATTATCGAGAAGATCGGGTAAATCACGTATCGATTGGCATTGCCACCGAGGCTATCGGGCGTTCATGATGTATTTCATGTATCGATGTTACGAAAGTATGAGCCGGATCCGTCACACGTTCTAGAGTGGTCCGAATTAGAGTTGGAAGCTGAAGTATCTTATAGGGAGGAGCCGATACGTATCCTAGATTTGCGCGATCAAGTTTTGAAGGGTAAGACTACTCCGTTAGTGCGAGTTCTAAGGAGTAATCTAGGAAAGGAAGAGTCAACATGGGAAAGGGAAGACGAAGTAAGGGAGAAATATCTGCAATTGTTTCCAAACTAATCAATGTGAGTCTTGAAATTTCAAATTTTATGATCGTTAACTTGTTGTTTGGTGATATATGTGTGGTATGAGCATGTTTGTTTCATGTATAATCTTAGTTGCCTGAGTTGTAAATTTCGAGACGAAATTTCTTTAAGGATGATAGACTATAGAGACCCGTAATTTTTTTTTTAAATATTGAAATGTTTATTAAATACCTAATTGGGAGAATGTGGTTTAATTGGTGACTTTTTGAATTGGGGGTTGAAGTGATAGAATAGAAGATTGGGGGAGTGAGTATGTGATTTAAAGATATAGGAGTATATAAGGAGTGGGTGGGTGTGTGTGTGTAGGAGATACAATTTCTCCTTTGTATCTCTCTCTCATCCGTCTCCCTCTCTCACTCATTCGGCCTACCTCTCTCCCTCCTCTCCTCACTTAAAAACCTCACTCAATCTTGCAAAAACCTCAAGGATTAACCACCCTTCGACCTTCAGATCGCGTCCTAGAGCTTGGAAATCCTTCGGTCAAGTTCGAATCGAAGATTTGAAGTCCAAGAAAGCTAGGGCTTGTTCAAATCTCAGAGATCTTTGTTATCATTTCAAGGTAGGGATTTCTTTACCTCTTTTATGTGTATATATGTTGAAATGGTGTAGAAATCATGCTTTGATCGTCCCCCTTTGGTGCTTTGAAAGTCTGTCAAAACTGTAAAAAATCGCCTCAAAACTGCGTGGTATCGATACACCTTCCTTTCCTGGAAATTTTCAGCCAGATATCTATACCAAAACTTGGGGTATCGATACCCCTTCCCTCTTTGGACATTCTGCTCATCGTCTGGTTTTCAACCCAACTTCAAACGGCCATAACTTTCTCATTCGATGTCCGATTCATCCAAACTTGGTATCGATTCGAAGGTCTTGAAGTTAGCTTTTCATTGCCACCAAAATCACCTTAATCCTCTGAGTAGCCAGAAAGTTCTGACCATTCTAGTGGGGATATGTCGGTCTACCAACATCCGTTGGCTACCCCTAAGATCCTCATTCTATCGTCTTGACTTCCTATGACTAGTGGATGTTATTCTTGACCCAATGGCCATCTGTTAGGAAGGATTGAACAATAGTTTACTTGGTTAAAATGTCAATAAGAGGCAATTTGTGATTGATTGATTAGTTATGAACGTTGGTGGCATATTTGTGACATAGTTGGCATGTTGTAACATATTTCATGTATGATTGTGGTCTTGGGAAGTTCATAGCTTGTACATCGAGTAAGGAGATAGTATTTTATGTCGGGAGTTGATTTAGGAAGTCTTGTAACGCAAGGGGTGGTAATACGAAGACTTAAGTGGTCTCGTAACGCAAGGGGTGATAATATGGAGACCCGAGTTGTTAGGGATCACCGTGGCGCAAGAGGTGGTAGCACAGTAATCCTCGTGGTGTATACAATAATGCAAGGGGTGGAAATACCGATCGATGAAGGAAGATTGACGATAGCGAGTCGTGTTGAGTTTACTTGAGTTGTTGACACCGTGGGAACTTGGTGGCACTTTGAGCTATAGGCATGTGTTAGGATGATAATATTGAACGCTGGAATACCCTTGAATCTATTGTTATTTATTGATTGAGCCGTACTTTTTGTCTTCATTTCACCTGCTCATTTCATCATATTTACATATGGAATCGGTAAAGATTTTCCTACTGGGCTAGTAAAGGCAATTGGTGACTCACTTCGGCGAATCAAAATGGCGTGAATCAATAAGGTAGTTTAGGGTTGAAAGATCTCTGCTTAGAATCTATTTCGTAGCCCTAAAGAATCGAAAAATGGCTGCTAGGGTTTTGAGCATCAGATCAAACGATTGACAGAACATTCTAGAATCTAGAAAAAACATGATTTGGCAACCAAGGAATGGATCTGGCAACCGAGGAATGGTTCTCGCGATTAAGGGATCAATCTCTCAGGGAGATTTTCAAATATCAAGTTTCATGGGTGAAAGAATGAAGTTGGGGCCGTGAGATCAATCTTGCGGCCGATAGATGTATTCTCCCAGGATGCTATATTTCTAGTTGAAAAGCTATATGGCTCTGAACTGGGTCCTCTAAATGGCTAAAAGTACTCACCAAAAGTCTTAAGGTTTACGAGAAATCAATCATCAATCACTGTATCCATTCATCATTGGGATGGTTGCCAATGTGGGACTTGAAATAATCGTTAGGCCAAATTGGGGTGTCTACACATAGAGCATTTGTTATTTTTGACAGACTTTTGAGGGATAGTTCGTGAGTGTATTAAATTCAGATTAATTTCCCCCAGTGGAGTCGCCACTGTGGGCTACCAAGCCCGAGGCCTTTTTGGATTTATTGAAATAGAAGAGTCGCCACCCAGGTTTTTGTGAAATGATTTGTCATCCGAGAAACCTTGAACATGAAAATGATGTTCGAGTTCAAAAGATAAACCAGAGATTTTGAGCTCGGGAGCCAAGTTTCAAAAAGAGAAGGTTTTTATTCGGCACCCTTCTCGCCTGATACGAGGACCGATCTCTACTAAGTATTTGCAGGATTTTGAGAAAATGCTTATGCTTAACCTTTAAAACATGTAGCAAGTAGTATGTGTGATGTAGGCCTGTGCTAAGTGTACAATATATGAAAGAGTAAAATAGAACAGAAAGTTAAATGCAAATGAATGAAAAGAGTACAAGCTGTCAAAAAACTACAGAAAATAAAGATCCCTCCCTAGCGCTGGGGTCCCTTTGCCCATCACTGAGCACTTGTCCAGATCAGTTTCTGAAAAATGCTTTCTTTTTATCCAAACGATAGACTAATTAGTAAAAATGCATGAACAATGATGTTTAGAGGTATTTCTAGGTGAAATAATGAAAGACAGTATTGAAAACAAGTAATAAACGATAGAAATGGAAGTAAAAGCTCCTGGACCCTACTTATATATATATATATATATATTGATCGGCTGGACCCTGCCAATATTTGAAATAATCAATGTGCACTGGAGGAGGTGCTTTGTGCTGGGAAGTGAGTGCTTAGCACAAAGCACTGGAGCCTTTACTCTGGAGAAGGTGCTTTGTGCTGGGAAGTGAGTGCTCAGCACAAAGCACTCGAGCCTTTACACAGGAGGAAGTGCTTTGTGCTAAGGAGTGAGTGCCCAACAAAAAGCACTCGAGTTTTTTTAAAATGTTTTGGGATATTTTTGATGGAACAATAAAAGGATAGTGATGAAAAGTATTGAAACAGATAATAAATGTTTGAAATGGTCGTGAAAACCCCTGGGTCCCACTGATATTTAAAATAATTTAAAAATACCCAGGAAGAGGTGTTTTGTGCTGGGGAGTTGATGCCCAGCACAAAGCACTCGCGATCACGTACAATTTTTTGCAACGAGAGCCCACAATTGCATTTAGCCTACTTGTATCTTTATTCTAGGTTCCTAGTTTCCTCAGATGAACAAAAACCAAAAAAGTAGGTGGCTTTCTACCTTTCAGGTGCTTGATCAAGACTTTGAGCTTCGATTTGGATGGTTTGATGGTTGCATTGAGTTGAGAGATGACAAAGCGGGTTTTTTATAGTGGAGTATTGAAAAATCAAGGATTTATTGGGATGAAAATGGGATTTTTCTGTTCAAATGTAAGGCATTTCGGATTTTTTCTTCGAGTACGTATATATATTCTAGAGAGAAAGGAATTTTTGAACATGGAAAGAGCTTCAAGAATGAAGAGAGGTGTAATGTGAGTTGTAGTGTATGTCTGTGTGTCATGAAATGGCTTTAGGCACCTCTATTTATAGGAAAAAATGGAGGAGAAGCATTTATGCTGGCTTAGAGTCGGCTGCATGCTTAGTAGGGTCATAATTAGATTCTTGCAGCATTCAAGACTGTCAGAAATAGAAAAAGATTCCCAGTGCTGGGGAGTTTGTACGTTGGACTGTTTTGTGCTAGCTAGGCACTTGATGCCTTATGCTAGGCAGGTTCTGGGGGATGCGCAAAAATCATTGATTAAGTGTTCGAATTCATGGTTCTGTCTTGTATCATCATTGGAGATCTAAGGTAATTCAAGGAGTCCCAAGTTGAGGTGTCTACAGTACCGACTGTGCGCCTGAAGAAAGAGTGATGATCCAAGATCAGAAGATACAAAAGAGTGATCATTTTAGGTATTTAGGCTCAATTATTAGTAGAGATGGAGAGATTGCCGATGATGTAACCCATAGGATCCAAGTGGGGTGGCTCAAATGGAGGAGCGCTACTGGTGTACTATGTGTCAAGAGACCCCCCCACAAATTGAAGGAAAAATTCTATGAAATTGCCATAAGACCAGCGGTACTTTACGAAACAGAATGTTGGACTATTAAGAAACAACAGGTGAACAAGATGATTGTAGCGGAAATAAGAATGTTGATGTGGATGTTTGGTAAGACTAGACGAGACAAGATTAGAAATGAAATAATTCGTGAGATGGTACGTGTAGCACCTATAGAGGAGAAGTTGAGGGAAAATAGGCTTAGGTGATTTGAGCATGTCTACCGTAGATCAGAAGATACAGCAGTTAAGAGAGTAGATATGATAGTCATGGGTAGCAATGCTATGGGGAGGGATAAACCTAAATTGACATTAGATGTTGTTGTGAGCAAAGATATTAGGATAAAGGATTTGTGTGAACAAGTGGCCCTTGACATAGCTCAATGGAGGAAAATGATTCATATAGCAGACACCAAGTGATTGGGACATGCATATGGCTCGGTTTGGTTTGGTAACTCTACTCACAAACTCATCTACAACTTATTCACTATCGACAACAACTTAATATTTTTCAAAAACTAATTCACTACCAGAAACACCTAACAACTTGATTGTTACAATTTTTTTCTCAAAATATTCATTAGTGGAAACGCGTGCCCCCTAATTGGTACGTTGTGGTTGTAGACTTATTTGCAAAAGACTTTCTGCCTTAAATTGTGGTAGTTCAAATCGCAGCTAAAGTGTAACCCCTACTCTTGACCATTCGGGAACTCAAATTAGGCATGCAACACACTTGGAGTAATGTGGACATAAAAATCTGGATAAATATAGATTACACCTGATATAATCTGAATACAAAGACTTTGGCATAGATCTCTCTGGCCTCTAGCAGTGTCCATATTTTAATTTTTTCTTCGCAAATTTGATTGCTTTTTACACAGTTCTATGTGTTTATAATCTTTTAATATAACTTTCCATGATTTCATATTGGTAGGTCAAATTATAATTTAAAGGGTGTCCGTTTAATGTCTCTGATTCCACCAACAGCACTTAACATGTTTTGGAAGTAAGCTGCTCCATATGTATAGCTATAGGGGTCAAACTGTCAAAGAAACAGCCCTTGTAAAAGTATTACTGGAAAATAATTAAAAAAGCAATACAAATTAAACAGCTGATATCAGCTAGAATTACTTTGACTGGCTAGCCTGTTCTAGTGGCTCTATATGGCTCACGGCTAGGATAACAGTACCTAGCAAGTTCTATGATTTTATTTCTTATTAGACACTTGACCCTATATATACTACTTTATTTGGAAACTCACGTATCCGAGTAATATTATGCATACCTAGATTAAGCCGACGGAGCCTTATTTAAAGTCAAGACAAGGTTTTGTATGGAGTGACCCGAAAAGAGGTGAAAGTAAGTGATGCGATGATCTGAAATTTTGAATAACAATTTTATTTCAAAGATATCATTTTAACCGTTCCAGAATGGGAAATAAGTTCTTATGTTTTTGAAAGGCAAAAGTAACATTTTATTAAGGGGATAGGGGAGGGAAATTCAACAAAAAGTTGGACAAATATAACCAAATAGGACAAAGCCTAATCTTATAGGGACAAAGTCCAGAACACCCGAGTGCCTAGAAGTCCAGACAAAACAAATAGAAGCACAAAACCTCAAATGGACCAAAAACCCAGATCAAAACAATTAAGCCCAAACCAAAGAAAATCCTAAATCTAAATCACTAATCTAAGCACATCCATACACCGCCACCCTCTGCCGCCCACTGCCTCAGACAGCAACCACCGGCCGACAGATCCCTGTCACCACACTCTGCCACACCACCACCGGTAAACCCCATGGAAACAGACAGATCCGTCACCCCCACACACTGCCGCGAAAGCATCACAGTCGTTAAGCAAAAGCCAAACCACCCAACACTGATAAGTTCTTATTTTTTAAGAAGGCAATTTCAAACTCAAAAATAATTGGCTTACGGAAATCTAAAAATATGCAATATATGATTTTGTTTGAAAGATCTCAATGAGATCTTTGATACGGTGCAACAAATCTAAAAATATATTTTTTTATTTACATTACTTTTGAGTTTGCAAATATAAAATAAGTACTTATTTTTTAAGAGAGTGTTCTGAAACGAGATTCGATGATTTATTTAAATTATGATCTATCTATTACCCCCTCGTAGAAATGTGGTGTATATCAGTACTTCATTAAAATATGAATGTCAAATATATTTCGCTCCGTATTCTCCCATTACAATTGAATTGTCAACTTATACAATTTCGCCCTCTCGTCAACTATTTTGACTTGAGCAATCACGCAATAGTGGTGAAGTGGTACCATTTGCTGTGAGATTTAGAAGAGCAAAATAACAACATTTTAGTAGTCATTTAGCAAACAGAGCTGTTATAGGTTCATACACAAAATGAACATATATACTGCGCATATATACAGATTTTGGACCCATATTGAGTTTCACAAAAATGATCCGAGCCGCTTATTTTGTTCATCGATTCTGAACCGAAGTTCAATGTTTCATAAATGAATTTACCGATGTCCGATTGAGTTGATTTTTCACAAGAACTTCATACAAACCATTTTACACAAAATGAGCGGTCCGGATCATTTCCGTAGGACCCAAAGACTCTGTATATACGCTCTGTAGGTGCTCATATTCAATATGTTTAGCCAAAAAACTCACCAACATCCTACGTATTAACTTGAAAAAATACTAGCTCCAGAGAATATGGGTATTCCTTGTTCTTTAGAAATCTCTAGGTGGACATTTAGGGATGGAAAAAGTCAATGGGTTGGTGTTAGCCGGCTGGAAGTATAATAAAAAAGTAAATTGAAGACTTTTGTTATCTCAAATTAATGGCTTATATTTTCCAAGTTTGCGATCCTCATAGCCAGCAAAAAATACTTTGCACCACGTGAATTTATCTGGCTGTTAACTTTAGGGATGTGCGCACCTTCATCAAAATAATCAGTTACCGAAAACAAAAAAGGAAAAAGAGTATGGATTGCTGTGATCGACGGCTCCAGGAATTAGTATTAGGGTATTGAGAAATTACCTTAACTCTACTATAGTGGGTAATCTATTAACCAACAATATATGTACAAAACCTTGTATATTAGCATAAATAGTGCAGTAAAAAAATTTTCTATTGAAAATAAAATTTATCTACCACATGAAATGAGAACTTAAGAATATGCTCCTATATATTTGCCAACAAAAAATTAATTTTTTTTTTAAGTTCTCCTATTACATTGGACATTTTTTTGAGTATGGAAGAAATAATTCTAATAGTTGTTTTAGATGAGGTTTTATATTTTGTGCTAACGTTAAGTTGATGTAATAAATTACGAGTGCCCTATTGAAAGAAATTGGGGCGAATAAGTTGGAGCCAACTTTTTTGAAGATACGCTCTTCTATAGAATGATATGATGAGACTTTAATTCTGTGGTAGACTAGAATTCGAAAGAATATTGTTCAAGTTAACAAGGTTTTGCAACGTAGTTGAATGTCTTTAAGCTTGTCCATAGTTATGCAAAACTTTATAAATTGAAGGATATAAGAAATTAAGAAAGGGCAGAACATTCAAAATTGGACAAACAAAATGGGATGAAGAGAGCAACAAATTGGGCAACACTAGAAGATTAGGGAAAGATTACTTACCACAGTGTAAAATGCACCGACAGAGTTTTTAATTATAATTTAAAGAAACTATCGTACCCTAGCTTTTTTACATTAAATGGTAATTGTCTGACCTAGTTTCCTTCTGAATAGACGGCTTGCTTTTGGCTTTGCAGGAGCCTATGCTTACTTTTGTGTAGAGAGAGAGAGAGAGAGAGAGAGAGAATAACATATTATAGAGTATAGAGTCTATGGGCTCGTAGATTTTGTGGAAAGAGAAAAAACACTGAGTTCTTTGTATAACGTCAAAATCAAAGAGAGCAAGAATTGTTAATTCCTTGGGATCTTCAGGGCAAAAATATTATCTTTTGGGACAAAATTCCAAAATTCTCCTGAAAACTATATATGCTCTAGTGGTATTTTGGAACTTAGTGGAGTACTCAAATGACCCACCTTGCCATAGTGTTGACCGCCCATGGTTGTAATTGAGTTGTGGGCGGAGTGTTCAATTGTTGTTGGGTTGATAGTCAATTATTTTTAAGTTGGGTGTTCAAGATTATAACGACCGGGTATTTTGAAAATGGCTAAACTAAAATTATAACGTGTATTCTAAGCAATTTTTTTGAAGGGTGTTCATTTGAACACCGTTGGCTCCATGTGGAACTGCCTCTAATGGATCGTGTTGGAAACTTGAAGGAACTTAGGTGGTGTTCTTTTGTGCTTCTTAACGTTTTATTTTTATTCAAAAAATGCATAGAAGTTTAGTGTATTTGAGCTAAATTTTTTTAGATTATTTATTTATCTTGACGAGAGAAATCGAAAAATACAAAAAAAAATTACTTTTACCCTAATAATTTTGGCAATATCCAAGATGAAGTTCCAAAGTCAAAAAATTTTGGTTTTTCGATTTCTTTCATTAAGACGAATTAATAACCTACAAAAATTTGACACAAAAATGACAAACACCAAAAAAAAAAAAAAGATGATTAAACACAAAACGCCAAAAAGGCAAAAAAAAAAACCCCTTTAAGGAGGAGAACAACACCACTTTACTTGAACTCCAAAGACCAGGGTTGTTCATCAACCCGACCCAAGCGACCACCCGACCCGACCCGAAAATAGGCACAACGGACGGATCTAATCAGACATTCGGGTCGGGGTCGGGTTGATTTGGTCGGATTTTGCATTTAGTCGGTCGGGTGTCGGATGCACCAAATAATTTTTCGGGTGAACCGACCCGACTGACAAAATGGGTATAGAACTTACAAAACCCCTAATATTGTTTCTGTTTCCACTTTCCAGTCGCCTCTCGCCGACTTCTCTCTCTCTCTCTCTCTCTCTCTCTCTCTCTCTCTCTCTCTCTCTCTCTCGGAGTCCAAAGACAAACTCCTCCAACCACACCCACACCCTCCGCCTGCTTCCCCACTACTCCTCCGCCGTCTACAGTAGCGGCTCCACCTCGTCCTCAACGACGTCCTCGATGCGATCGCCCAGCCAATGATTTCGAGCTCATCTCGATTAAGGATCCTCCCCTCTCCCGCGACGCACGCCGCCTACCTCCAGCCCATGTTCACCTCGCTCGATTCCTCCTCCGCCTGCCGCCATCTCCATCACTGGCTCACCGCCTCTAGGCCACTGTATTTTTGGAACAAAAAATTTGATTTTCAGGAAAAAAAGGTGTGTAGATCTATGATTGTGAATGGTTATTTTGTAATATTATGATTCAATTTGTAATATTATGTTGTGAATCTTGATCAGTGTTTGTGAATCTGAATCTGTGTTTGTGTGGCCTGTGATTGATTGTGAATCTGTGATTTCGCACAACCGACAATCCGACCGAACCCGACCCGAACAAGTTAAAACTCGGTTTGGTTGGAACCCGACAGGGGTTTTGGTTGGGCTCGGGTGCTCATTTAGTCAATCCGACTACAGAAAAGTCGGGTCCAACCCGACCAAATCCAACCCGTGGACAGCCCTACCAAAGACTAGAGCGTTAAATTGGGACCAGTAGGTCCAGTACATTGAGGACCACCGACGTTTGGACCGTTTAGTTTTAGGGCAGCAGCCAACGTTTTCACACAAAGCCACTGTCCACAGTCACTCTGACTGATACTACGGAGTACTAAACCGTACCTCTTTGACCTTCACCTCTACGGCGTACATGTCCCTATCAGTGACCGAATTTAAATAATGGAAACAAACAAAACAAAACGAAACTTTACTTCCTTTCTACCGTACGTGCGTTTTCGATTGTTAATGATCGCTGACATTCCGTTAGCCGGTTCTTCATACGTGTCACCTGCCTACCCTCCCAGATTGACTTTCGAGACTTGGTGGGGACAATGAGCTGTTTTCGCCCCCAGCTCTGCTATCCGCAGAGATAATTTACATAGAACCACACAGAGAAAAACGCGTTTGGCCCTATTACAAATTCAAAAGTAATACTTATCGATATCCGCAGAAACTGATTTTTTACAAGCTTCCATAAAATAATATTCAAAAATTTATGGATATTTTTCGAGATTTTTCTGGGATCCAAAATGGGGCCAAACGCGTTTTTCTCTGCGTGGTTCTCTGCAAATCGTCTCTACTGTTAGAATTTTTGTTTTCACCCCCCTCCTGACACACACCCCTTCCACCTTTTTGTCCATTTGACCGAAACACCCCACTCCACTCTTTAATTCCTTTCTTGATTTAATTTTTTTTTATTTAATTGCTTTTATCTTATTTATTTAATTCCTTTCTTTATTTTATTCAAATACTTATTTAATTTTAATTTGATTAACTCAAATCATGTTTTCAACTAAATTATGTTTTTTACATTTAAATTTGCATTTATAGTTAAGAATTTTACATTATTTTAATTAAAGACCCCATTCAACTAACAACTTTTTTCACTTTTTTGTTTGTCTTTATTTGAATTTTTTTTGCGTTTATTAGTTTTGTGCCTAAAAATAAAAAAAATTATTTTTATCCAAATATTTTGAATAAGGACCACTTTTAAGAAAAGTGGCTTATTCAAAATTTAAAAGTGATCCTTATTCAAAATATTTGGATAAAAGTAAAAAAAATTTACTTTTCCGATTCGTTTCGTCATCGAGACGAATCAATAAGTCACAAAAGTTTAGCGTAAAACTAACAAACGCAAAAATAATTCAACTAAGGACAGAACTATGATCAATATGTTCTGCTGGTTCCCACTAGCTAGGAACATCATTCTCAAATGACCAACTATTTGAAATTGAAAAGTTGTAGTCATCCATTGTTCTGCCCTAAATGTTCCGTTGCAGCGTGATAGGCGCATAAATGTTCACATATGCGCTCCTTAATTTATCCTCGTTAAGTCCATTTATATTATTACACAGTGCTTAATGCTTGATTTTTGTGTTGTAGGTATTGTGAGGTTCTAACATTTTATAGGCCTTAAAAATGCTCCTATTGTATGCGTGGTCTTATGACAGTAAAAGAATACAAGTGCTTCATGTTTTTGGTGGGCCCAAAGGCTTTTCTATTTTGATTTATAATTGGACCAAATAAAAGAATTGGCCCATGCCAATTCTCGGCAGTTTTTGATTGCCCACAGCTCTGTGAGTTTAATTGGGGGGCCACGCATGCACGAGAAAGGGTTTTGAAGTCGGCTCCAGAAGCTTATAAAAAGGAGAACGGGGTTTCGGAAAAAGGGGACTTTTTACACAGACGCATAGAAGAGAAAAGAGGGATGCGCATACGCATCAAAAGCAACGCGGCAGTCAGTCACGACAGCAACAGAAAGATCAGTTCGATGATTTCTCTTCCGATGTCCGGCTAAATTCGTTTCTAGGGTATAGATGAAGCTCGAACTCTGAATAATAATATTTATGTTTTGATTTAGTGTTTTTATTATTCGACTCATGGTTGTATGACTTGAGGATTTATTTGCGGTATTAATTTTCTCTATCAAATTTGTGTATGATTTTCTAGATTTTTATGCACGTTCATACAACGGTTCTCAATTGTTTGTGATAACTGAGTAAGATGGGTTATGCTCCGTAAGACGCGTCGTGCTATTAGACGGTCCGTGCCATAGAGACGGGTCGTACTAGTAAGACGGTTCGTGCTAGGCAGCGATAGCCCATGCTATTTGGTGATTCATAAATATTTTTAGGAGATACCGTGAGGGCCCGCGAAACCTAATGATATCCGGATTGATTCGAGTAATTAACCTTTATCATCGTATAAATATTGTTACAACGGGTCGAGTGGATTCGAAACCCTAGATCTTTTCCCATATAAACTCTCTTTACTTTTAATTGCTTTGCGTTAATTTAGTTTGCATAATTTTAGGAATCAAACAATCAAATCTCTTTCCGAATTAATTTAGAAATCAATTGAAATAACTGCAACTCAACCTTCGTAATCCATGAGGACGATACTCGGAGTACGTACCACTATCTTTTTGGTAGTAGTAATTATTCTGTTTTATTATTTATTTTTGATACGGAAACGACACGATCAAATTTTGGCGCCGTTGCCGGGGATTACAAGCACAGTTGCATTGTTTTAGTTGATTTTTATTTTAATTCCTAGTTTAGGTATTTTTTAGTTTTTTTTTACTATTCCTCATATTTGTTTAATTGCATTCTTTCTTTGTTAGCATTCTATTGTGTCAAGCACAGGAATTGAGAAATTGTTGCGTATAGGAGCAAGACGTAAGCGGCAACATTGCAACTTAATAGTGCAATTCAATTGGCTTTTCCTAACGCTGTCAGTTTTCTTATTTTTCTAGGTTTTAGTGTTTTGTTTATTTGTTTTTGTTTTTATTTGAGTTAGGGGCATTTTGCATTATATGTTTGGTCGTCGATCATTGGACCCATTACTTGATAATTTTGACCCAGAGATCGAACGGACTTTTAGAGCTAATCGCGCAGCGTCTCGTAACCCTTGGCCTTCACCCACTTCACTTGTTACAATGACTGAAAGAATAGAGGCTGAGGATCCACCTGCGATCGGGGAGTACTTTCTCCCATCTGCCTACACCTCACCATCATGCATAACATTGCCTGCCACTGCCTCAACACAATTTGAAATCAAGTCCAGTTTGTTACAAACACTCCCATCATTCTATGGACTTGATAACGAGGACCCATATCGGCATTTAGGGGACTTTGAAGAGATTTGCTCCACTGTTAAAATTTAGCACTTCACTGATAATGCCCTTAGGTTGAAGTTATTCCCATTCTCGCTCAAAGATAAAGCCAAATACTGGCTTAATACTTTGACATCGAATAGCATCACCTCTTGGGATCAAATGAAAAATGAATTTTTGAAAAAGTACTTTTCCATAGGCAAAACAAAAGAAATTCGCCAAGAACTCACTAGTTTCTATCAAAAAGAAGGCGAACAATTTCACCAAGCATGGGAGAGACTGAATGATATCGTTAGGAGTTGTCCACACCACCAAGTTCCTAAATGGCAGTTAGTCCAATGTTTCTACGATGGACTGTGCGAACAACACCGATATATGGTGGATGCCTCATGTGGAGGCACATTTATGCTTAAGAATGAGAATCAAGGGTGGGACTTGTTTGAGCAGTTAGCGGAGAATTCACGGCACCGAGCCGCATCATCCCGCACAATTAGGACAACTTTTACCTCTTCAAAACAGAGTGGCCTTTATGAGGTGGACCACTCTGACAATCTTTCCTATATGGTAGATGCATTGACCCGTAAGCTAGACACTTTCTTATCTTTGGGTCATGGTCCCTCACACTCTTCACCTCCTGCTGCTGTTGCAGAGGTCTGTCAGTTGTGCTCTAGTCCGTGCCATCAAATAAATGAGTGCCACATGGCATCTCAATTTCTTCAAGAGCACGTGAACTCGGCCCAGGGGTTTGGTAGGCTAGCAAATGACCCCTATTCTCATACTTACAACCCCAGCTGGAAGAAGCATCCTTACTTTGGATGGCGACAGCCAGACCAAGGGCAACCATTTGCCCAACCTATGAGGCCTTCATTTCTTAATACTTCCAACACCCAGGCCTATTGTCCACCACCTGCACCACCCCAGTACCAACAACCTCCTGCCCCTCCTGCGTCCTCCCAAAGGACACCAAATTTTGAGGAGCAAATGTTGAAAGCCATGGCTGAAATAAGAGCCGATTGCCAACAAATGAAAGCTGACTCTCAATTGCTTCACTCCCACTCTCAATCCATTGCCAAGATGGAAACCCAAATGGGTCAGCTAGCTAATGCTCTTAACCGCCGGGATGAGGGTAGATTACCAAGTCAGTCAGTGGCTAACCCACGAGGGATGCACCACATTGACAATTCGCAAGGTCATGAACAAGCGAAATTAGTTGTCACCCTCAGAAATGGGAGAGAAGTAGAGACCCGACCGAAGGAGATCAAAGCGAAGGAGACATTGTCTCCACCTGTCGCTGAGAGGTCTAACGTTGATAAGAGGTCTAAGGAGAAGGAGACCGATCCAGTGTCCACAGTTATTCCGGGGTCATCTGAGACCCCATCTTATATTCCCAAGGCACCTTTCCCGATTTGCTTGAATGCACCTTCACCCTTTCGCAAGAAGGGAGTATCCACTGATAATATCATGGAGGTGTTCAAGCAAGTTAAGATGAACATCCCATTGCTCGATGCCATTGAGCAGATCCCTTCTTATGCCAAGTTCCTCAAGGACTTGTGCACTCACAAGCGGAAGGCTCGAGCCAAGTTTTTAGAGCCCATCCCCATTCCTCACCAAGTTAGCTCTGTCTTCAATCTAACACTGCCCCCAAGCTTGCTGATCCTGGTGTGCCCACAATCTCTTGTGTCATAGGCAATCACTTTATTAGTAGGGCACTCTTAGATTTAGGGGCAAGTGTCAATCTTTTACCATACTCTGTGTATAAGGAGTTGGGGCCTTGTGAGTTGAAGCCCACATCGGTTACCCTGCAGTTGGCCGATCGTTCTGTGAAAGCCCCACGGAGCATGTTAGAGGATGTCCTTGTCAAGGTGAATAATTTCTACTTTCCTGCTGATTTCATTGTCCTTGACACAGAGCCAGTCCACCCCACAGCCCTTAAATCTCAAACACCTGTCATTTTGGGTCGTCCATTTCTAGCCACAGCCAATGCACAGATTTCCGTGAGGAGTGGAGTGATGGAGGTATCATTCGGCAATATGAAACTGAGTCTGAATATGTATTCAGCCGCTCGACAACCTCATGAGGAGGAAGACTGCTTTGCAGTCGATGTCGTTCACGAGTTAGTAGAAGAGGCGATGTCGTACATTTTGGCCAATGATCCTCTTGAGGAATGTTTTGCCCATTTTGGCTATGAGGAGTTCGATATTGACCAACCAATTGCTGAGGTCAATTCTTTGTTAGACCTCGCACCTTGTATGGCCAAACCTACCTGGCAAACTCCTTTCGAGCCCTTACCTCCTTTGTCTAGCACTTCAGCTCTTCCCTCCATAGAAGCCCCACCGAAGCTTGAGTTGAAGCCTCTCCCGGCTTCTTTGAAGTATGTTTTTCTTGGCCACGATGACACTTTGCCCGTGATCATTGCCTCTGACCTTACTTCTGGGCAAGAGGGTCAATTACTTGAGGTGCTTAAAGAGCACAAGGGTGCGATAGGGTGGTCAGTGGCTGACCTCAAGGGTATTGATCCCTCCGTTTGCATGCACCGCATTCATTGCGAGGAAAATGCAAAACCATAAAGAGAGATGCAAATGAGGTTGAACCCTAACATGAAAGAGGTAGTTATGAAGGAGGTGGTCAAATTGCTGGATGCGAGTATCATATACCCCATCTCTGATAGCAAGTGGGTGAGTCCTACTCAAGTAGTGCCCAAGAAGTCAGGCATTACTGTTGTCGAGAATGACAAGGGTGAGCTTGTACCCACACGCATGACGACTGGCTGGCGTGTGTGTATTGATTATAGGAAGCTCAATTCCATGACTAGGAAAGATCATTTTCCATTTCCATTTATTGATCAAATCCTAGAGAGGTTGGCAGGCCAGAGCTATTATTGTTTTCTGGATGGCTATTCCGAATATAACCAAGTAGCTGTCGACCCAGTGAATCAAGAGAAGACTACCTTCACCTGTCCTTATGGTACTTATGCTTATCGGCGCATGTCTTTTGGCTTGTGCAATGCACCCGCAACCTTTCAAAGGTGCATGATGGCTATCTTTTTTGATATGGTGGAGGACTTTCTAGAAGTATTCATAGATGACTTCTCAGTCTTTGGGGTCTCCTTCGATTCATGTCTACAAAATCTTGCAAAGGTGCTTAAACGCTGCAAGGAGACTAACCTGGTCCTAAGTTGGGAAAAGAGCCACTTCATGGTTCAAGAGGGGATTGTTTTGGGCCACATCGTGTCCAAGAGGGGGATTGAAGTTGACAAGGCAAAAGTTGACTTAATTTCTCGACTTCCTCCCCCCTCATCAGTCAAGCAAATTTGCTCTTTCTTGGGACATGCGGGGTTCTATAGGCGTTTCATCAAGGATTTTTCTAAAATCGCCAAGCCCTTGTGTGATCTTTTGGCTAAGGATGCCCCCTTCGTTTTTTATGAGGCTTGTATGAGAGCTTTTGTGAAGCTTCGTGAGGTGTTGTCCACAGCACCTATCATGCAGTCCCCCAATTGGTCTCTACCCTTCGAAATAATGTGTGATGCATCCGACTACGCAGTCAGTACTGTTTTGGGCCAGCGGGTTGACAAAGTCCCTCATGCTATTTATTACGCGAGTAAAACCCTCTCTGATGCGCAGTTGAACTATACCACTACAGAGAAGGAATTACTCGCTGTGGTCTTTTCCCTTGACAAGTTTCAGTCCTACCTCTTAGGGTCAAAGGTCATAGTATACACTGATCATGCCGCTTTGCGGCATTTGCTTTCTAAGAAGGAGACCAAACCTAGGTTGATTAGGTGGATTCTGCTCCTCCACGAGTTTGATGTGGAGATTCGGGATAAGAAAGGATCTGAAAATTCTGTAGCAGACCACTTATCGAGAATCCTAGTGGATGCCTCTGGTGACACCTTGCCCCTCAAAGACTCATTCCCCGATGAGCAACTCTTTGAGGTGTCACAAGTGCGACCCCCATGGTATGCACACATTGTCAACTACCTAGCCATAGGTGCACTTCCCTCTCATTGGTCCAAGCAGGACAAGGACCGATTCTTTGCGCAGGTTAGGCACTATTTTTTGGAGGATCCGGAACTCTTTAAGTTGTGTTCGGATCAGGTGATTAGGAGGTGCGTTCCTGAGACTGAGCACCATAGCATTCTCACCTTCTGTCACTCGCTTGAGAGCGGATGGCATTTTAGTGGGAAGAAGACGGCAGAGAAGGTTTTACAACGCGGTTTTTACTGGCCCACTCTATTTAAGGATGCATATTTGTTTTGCAATGCATGCCTTAAGTGCCAGAAAACCGGCAATATTTTGCGCCGTGATATGATGCCATTGTCCTCCATGCTGGTTGTGGAGATGTTTGATGTTTGATGTTTGGGGGATAGACTTCATGGGTCCATTTCCTTGTTCGCATGGGAACGAGTATATTCTTGTGGCAGTGGACTACGTGTCCAAGTGGGTGGAAGCGGTAGCCACCAAGACCAATGACCACAAAGTTGTGGTCAAGTTTCTTCAAAGTAATATTTTTACTTGTTTCGGTTATCCGCGGGCGATTATTAGTGATGAGGGCACCCATTTTCTCAATAAACACTTCACCGCCCTTGTGCGAAAGTATTCTATCACTCATAAGGCGGCGACACCTTATCATCCTCAGACTAGTGGGCAGGTTGAAGTGTCAAATAGGGAGATTAAACGCATACTTGAAAAGACGGTTAGGCCCGATCGAAAAGATTGGTCTTTAAGGCTCGATGATGCTTTATGGGCCTACCGTACAGCTTATAAGACTCCTATTGGCATGTCTCCTTACCGGTTAGTTTTTGGTAAGGCGTGTCATTTACCGGTTGAGTTGGAGCATAGAGCTATGTGGGCCATTAAGAAGTTTAACTTCGATATGGCCGCTGCTGGGTTAAATCGTAAGCTCCAGCTTGCTGAATTAGAAGAGTTGCGCAATGAAGCTTATGAGAGTGCACGAATTTATAAGGATAGGACTAAGGCACTTCATGATAAACACATTGTTAGAAAGTCCTTTGGAGTTGGTCAAAAAGTGTGGCTCTTTAATTCTAGACTTAAACTTTTCCCAGGCAAGTTGAGGTCACGGTGGGATGGTTCATATATTGTCATTCGTGTTTTCCCCCACGGAGCTATAGAGATTAAGGATCCACGTGTTGGTAATGTTTTCAAGGTCAATGGCCAAAGGCTTAAACCTTACGTGGAAGGAATTGGTGATGGCGTGGTGGATGGTGCCACGGTGGAGTCCATTACTTTGATGGACCCAATTTATATAGATTAGTGCTTTCACTGGAGTCTAGGAGACTTAAAATCCATGGAGTTTGTGATACCTCCAGTGTTTGCCGTGCGCGAACGGTTTTCAATGGTCTGGTATAGCCACCTGGTCAAAGCTATGTATGTAGTACCTAGGAGGTTGTGTCTGGCGACAGGCGCGTAGTTAGCAGCGAGAATTCTGCCTGAACCATCTGACTTTAGTGTCCAACTCTGTGGAGATTGCTTCACAAACAGAGTGGTGGGTAAGGGATCTAGCAGCCCCAGAGGGAGTGGCAGCCTATTAGACGATGGCACCACTTCTCAAGATATCGTTGAATCCTATGCATACTGTTCTTCCAACAAATAGGGAACCACAGTCTTTGGCCAGGGGGAAAAGTAATACCCGTGTCTTTCACGTGAAGAAAGTGGATGGTTTTATTTTATTTTATTTATATATTTTACTTCTTGCATTTGTTTATGTTCTTTAGTTGTTTTCCTTGTATATATTTTGTTGTTTTAGAGGCTAACATTTTGCAGGTTATTCGATCTAAGTTGGGGTGGGGGGGGGGGGGGGGGTTGTGGTCCCTCTCTTGTTATATTAGTCTGCGATATTCCTCCTTTTCGAGGTGCTACCTTTCCTCTCTTTTACGTTTATGTCCTATCTTTTCATGTTTATTCTATTTAATGAGGGCATCGAATGGTTCAAGTTGGGGGGAGGGACTACTTCGTAGTTTGTTTTTTCTTAGACTCTTAAAAATCCAAAAAAATTAAAATTTTGAAAAATTAAAAAAATAGTGGGATCTTTCTTGCATGGAACTTGAAATTTGCGAGGTATTTATTGGTTGCTTGAGTTGAGACACGCTGGCATTGCTGTGGTACTTTGCGGACTGTTAGTTCCTTATGCTATCTTGTTAATGCATGTAGCTATGGCGCTTGCACCTTTGCACTTCACGTCTATTTGGACTTAGTTTGCCTGTGGGTGTCGTTTGAATGTTCTTGATGGCAAGATTAGTGGAGACTTATGCCCTAGTGAGCTTTTGAGCCTTATCTTTGTTGGAGTGGTGTCACATAATTTCTTAGTTTGTCAATGAAAAGAATATACTTGTTGATGGTCTCATTTGTCTTGGTTGCTGAGTGTTGGAACTTGAATGCGTAACAATTTCTCTTGAGATGTGGTTTGTCACATGGATGTTGCACCCCTGGGAAAAGATGATAGGCATTTTCTTGATGTTTGGGCTGGTTCGTTCCTTTGTGTTCACATTTATCCCTTGCAAGCCACTTTGAGCCTTTTGTACGTAGCCTTTTCTGGTTAGCTCCACCTTCCATATTGTGTTGTTTGGAGAAAGGCAAAAACATGAAGGTGAAATTTTTTGGGTAGATTGTGAAATTTTGTGCTTGAATTGGTGGTGTCCCTTTAAAAAAGAAAAGGAAACACAACAGAAAAAAGAAAAAAAAAGAAAGAAAGAAAGAAAGGGGCACCAATATGTTTGAAAAGGTGGAATCGTGATTTATGGTTGAATGGTTAGAAGGAGAGATAAGGTAGAGTTGAAAAGAATCAAAAAGAAAAAAAAAGAAAAGGGCACACATTATTAAATAAGCCCTAAGTTGTTCCCTATTCTCGGATACGTGATCTTTTACCTAAACCTTGAAATATTTTTCCTTACCCCACATTACAATCGAAATTAAAGTCCTATTTGATCCTTGGGGTGATGGGAAGTGGATTGATGGATGTGAGAGAGAGTTCCAATGCTTGGTGTTCCATTCTTGGGACCCTGTGTCCACCGTATAAAGCGTTCTTTTCGTGTCATAGTGTGCGAAGTATTTTGCTTTCAATTACATAACTTCCAAACCGCACACTCGAGAGTTCATAATGCACCTTGTTTCGAGCGATTTTATTTGTGAGTGCATGACACTGTAAGAATTGAAGTCGAAACTCAGTCCGGAGAGGACTTTAAGTGGCAGTTCATCGGTGACTAAGTCCAACTGTTCACACACGCTAAATTAGGTGCCATGGTTTATATGCATGTCTTGATAGCATTTTGAACTAGTTGTACCCATTATACTTATGCAATGAGTTTGTGCCTTGGCTTGAGAGATTGATGAGTTACTTGCAGGTTGTGGGTTCCGTGTAAGAGGATTCACGGTGTTTTGTGGGTGATCACTGCTGAAAACCATCACGAGACTTCACTCGTCCTATCGGGGCCGCCTGGGGGTTTAAAAGAACTATCAATTTTAATTTACTTTTCTTAGTTGCATTTTCTTTTCTTTGCTCGGGACTGACAAAGTGTAAGTTGGGGGGTGTGATAGGCGCGTAAATGTTCACATATGCGCTCCTTAATTTATCCTCGTTAAGTCCATTTATATTATTACTCAGTGCTTAATGCTTGATTTTTGTGTTGTAGGTGTTGTGAGGTTCTAACATTTTATAGGCCTTAAAAATGCTCCTATTGTATGCGTGGTCTTATGACAGTAAAAGAATACAAGTGCTTCATGTTTTTGGTGGGCCCAAAGGCTTTTCTATTTTGATTTATAATTGGACCAACTAACAGAATTGGCCCATGCCAATTCTCGGCAGTGGGAATTGCCCAAAGCTCTGTGAGTTTAATTGGGGGGCCACGCATGCACGAGAAAGGGTTTTGAAGTCGGCTCCAGAAGCTTATAAAAAGGAGAACGGGGTTTCGGAAAAAGGGGACTTTTTACACGGACGCATTACAGACGCATAGAAGAGAAAAGAGGGCTGCGCATATGCATCAAAAGCAATGCGGCAGTCAGTCACTACAGCAACAGAAAGATCAGTTCGATGATTTCTCTTCCGATGTCCGGCTAAATTCGTTTGGGTATAGATGAAGCTCGAACTCTGAATAATAATATTTATGTTTTGATTTAGTGTTTTTATTATTCGAATCATGGTTGTATGACTTGAGGATTTATTTGCGGTATTAATTTTCTCTATCAAATCTTGTGTATGATTTTCTAGATTTTTATGCACGTTCATACAACGGTTCTTAATTGTTTGTGATAATTGAGTAAGATGGGTTATGCTCCGTAAGACGCGTCGTGCTATTAGACAGTCCGTGCAATAGAGACGGGTCGTACTAGTAAGATAGTTCGTGCTAGGCGGCGATAGCACATGATATTTGGTGATTCATAAATATTTTTAGGAGATACCGTGAGGGCACGCGAACCCTAACTATATCCGGATTGATTCGAGTAATTAACCTTTATCATCGTATAAATATTGTTACAACGGGTCGAGTGGATTCGAAACCCTAGATCTTTTCCCATATAAACTCTCTTTACTTTTAATTGCTTTGCGTTAATTTAGTTTGCATAATTTTAGGAATCAAACAATCAAATCTCTTTCCGAATTAATTTAGAAATCAATTGAAATAACTGCAACTCAACCTTCGTAATCCCTGAGGATGATACTCAGAGTACGTACCACTATCTTTTTGGTAGTAGTAATTATTCTGTTTTATTATTTATTTTTGATACGGAAACGACACGATCACGGCGTTCCTAGAAAATTTGGGATTCTCCATGGCACTAAAACCGAACTCTTTTTTTTTTTTTCCTTACAGCAATTTATGACAAAAGCCTCGGGAAAGAGGAATACATGACTTCTTAGTGGAATTTGTGTACACAAAACTCTTATATCCTTTTGAAACACAAAGTCCTCCTTTTATAGCCTCCAAAAATTAACATTTTTGGCACACGAATTGACCTTTTTGGACCAGCCGATCGTTACCTTATCTTGGCACATGAATCAACATTTTTGTTCCATTCTGTTTGGTCTTTTTTTTTTTTTTTGTCCTTTGTTCACACTCCAAGCATGAAGTGGAAGCATGTTGTGTCAAGTTTAAACCAAATGGTGGCAAAGTTCCCCTGCTCTCTACTATCTTTTTTTTTTTTAACTAATAATAGGTCACATTTATTAATTGGCACACCGATCAACATTTTTGTCTTTCCAAATTCGGTGATCAAATGGACTGATTTTTGCAGTACTGTAATTGTCCCGAGCACATTTTATACTACTAAAAATTATCAATGTTGTCCGATCAAGTTTCGAGATATGTGATTTTTCTCATATCAGCGCGCACATTACAATAGTGAGGTTGAAGAGAAAAAAGAAATAGATAAACAAGGAAATAAATAAGAAATGAAATTGCATGAACAATATTACGTAAATAAGAAAAAATAATTAAGAAATTAAATAAAAAAGAATTTAGTTAAAAGGGAGAGGTATTTCGGATAAATAAAAGGGAAAAAATATATAAAAATATTCAATAAATAAAAGAGAAAAAAGATATAAAAAAGAGAAATAAATAATTAAATAAATAAGATAAAAGAATTAATAAATTAAATAAAAACAAAATTTCATTAAAAGGGAGGGGTATTTCAGACTTTTGGCATGGGACCCATGGGGTGTGTCAGGAGGTGGGAAAAGCAATTTGCGTTCTAAAATTACCCAAAAACACATGGCGTCCAAATCAATGACCAATGAATGAACATCACTGTCTGAACCAGTTTGCTGTTATTGTGGAGTGCAAGTCGCAAAAAGAGCCTATTTGTAAAACTTAGGACCAAGTCCATCTAGTACTAAAGGCAAATTTGAAAATAGACACTCAAAGGCTGAGTTCTTTAAAACTTAATTTATTTTTTATTGTGTGTATGATGCAGGGAAGCGTATAAGAAATTGAAAACGAAGTAGCAAGGACAATCACAAACACGATGTTTAGAGAAACTCTCTCTAAACTCTTTTTATTAATCAATAATCAACTGCCCCGACCAAAGGCGAACAAAAACGAATTTATAGGCCAAAACCCTAACCCTAGAAAACGTCAAGAAACCCTACTAACATTATTACGGAGCCACAAAATAGAGGAAAAAATAAGAGTTCTGAAAAAAGAACGGGCAGAAACGGACTTTCCTACGAAAAGTTATAAGCGAAATAAAAATAGCCCAAAACGGTCCAAGGCCCCAAACGGCCTCAGAAGGCTAAAAAACATGCGGCACATGGCCGGAGGTGATGTGTCCTGACCGTCGGGTCATTTTGGATCAAACCCAGGTGGGCCCAACGCCAAATTCCTCGGTCAGTTAATTACGAAAAAACCGGCTAGTAGAAATAAGTTTTAGGATGCTTAAAGTGATACTCCTCCTCTTTGGCCACTGCATCATCCTCCCCTTCTAATATGGCTTGGCAGCTTAGACATCAACAGTTCGAATATGGCTTGGCAGCTTCAAACGGTAGGCATTCGAATTGATTTTCTCGGTAACCTCGACGGGACCAATTTTGCGGGCAGCAAGCTTGTTATAATCATGAGCAGAATAGCAATCCTTAGTGAGGACAGCGTAGACAAAGTCGCCAACTTCAAATTCCACAAACCTCCGCTTTTTGTCAGCGTGTGTTTATACCGAGCAGTAGAATCGCGCAGGTGCTGCTCAGTTTTCTTTTGAATGCGCTGCAACTGTTGAACAAAATCTTCGACTTTCCCATGGATCCGCTTCAAGTCCGAGACCGGAGCCAAAGCAATGGGAGAACGGGGATTGAACCCATAGACTACCTGGAAAGGAGAAAAATCGGTGCTCTGATTAACCGTATGGTTAAATGCAAATTCGGCTTGGCTCAACTTGTGATCCCAACTTCGGAGGTATTCACCCACCAAACGACGGAGTAGATTGCCCAAAGAACGATTCACAACCTCAGTCTGCCCATCGGTCTAAGGGTGATAAGCCGTGCTGAAATCCAGTTTGGTGTTGGCTAGTCGCCAAAGGCAGCGCCAGAAAAATGGCTTAAGAACCGGGTGTCACGGTCAAAAACAATAGAACTCGGTAGGCCGTGCAAACGATACACTCCAAAAAAATAAAGCTCAGCAACCTTCACTGCATCTGTGGTCTTTTTACATGGAATAAAATGGGACATCTTGGAAAAACGATCGACCACCACATAAATAGAATCGTTACCTCGTTGGGTGCGAGGTAAGCCCAGCATGAAGTCCATACTCACGTCTGCCCTTGGTTGCGACGGAACTAGCAGAGGCATGTACAATCTCGCGTTGTTTGCTGTTCCTTTAGATACTTGACAAATGTGGCAGCGCTCCACAAACTTATAGATATCTTTTTGCATCGAAGGCCAGAAATAAGCCTCGAACACCAAAGCAAAGGTCTTATCACGTCCCACATGGCCCTCATTGTGCATCTCCTTAATAATTTTTAGTCGGAGGCTAAAATCCGGTACGCATAATCGGTTTCCTTTGAATAGGTAGCCATCCTTCACATGGAAGTCAAACTCGACCCCACTGGCCACGTCTGCCAACACACCTGAGAAATAAGAATCTGCAGCCAATAGTTCACGGAACGCATCAAAGTCTATGACCTTAGTGCGCATTACTGTGAGAAAGCTAGAACGGCGGCTAAGAGCATCCGCCACGCGATTGAGGACTCTAGACTTATGTTTAATGACGAACGAGAATTGCTGAATGTAACCAGCCCACTTGGCATGCCGATCCGACAATTTATTCTGAGTATGAATGTGCTTCAGCGCTTCATGATCGGAATACAGGATAAAGTCGCTGTGAATAAGGTAGTGGTAAACCAATAGAAATAGAAACTAAACATATTTTAGTAACTTTAACTTCAGTACCTCTTTTCAACCATGCCAGCTTATAGGGATTACAACGTTTTCACAACTCCCCGAATCGATCACAAATCGGCACACCTTTTCTCCAATTGTGCAAGTAGACTGGAAAACATTGCTTCGCAGCCATGAATCTCCATCTGCTTCACGAGGAGCATAACATGATCGCCGAACCACCAGCATTGGTCCGACATCCCCCACAACTTCTTCCACGTTCTCTTCTGGAAGTTCTGTATTAAACACTAGTTCATGCTTATAAAAACCAACCAGATTATCTTAAGCCTCATCACATTCCACGAACAAGGCCTTGCCATCGCGGTCACCTTTTCGACATTCGACTGCCCGGTGGCCTGGCTCACCACATTTAAAACACTTGAACCCCGGGCCACCCGTTGCACGACCGGTGGGCGGGGCAGCCGGTGGCGGAAAGGCCGCTGGTTTGGTGGGGGTAGGAGTTGTGGTCCTTCCCGCACCACCCCAAGTAGCCAGTGGCTTATGACTCACCTACTTCTCCAATTGTAATGCCCGTTGATGGGCATCCGACACAGAATACAAATCGAGCATATTCAACGAATATTGGAAAGATTGTCGCAAACCACCAGCATACCTCGATATCACCTGTTCATCTGTCTCGGCTATGTCGTTTTGTGCCACTAACTGATAGAATTCCATGGTATAATTATCCACGGAGCGAGTATTTTGTCGGAGATTCTGGAGGCGTTGATACATCATACGACTGTAGTTGTGTGGGAGGAAAGCAACCCACATCTTTTTTTTCATCTTTTCCCACGAAGTAATCTTCTCTTTTCCCTGTCTCGATCGGGTCAACTTTAACTGTTGCCACCAAGCAGCAGCCCTACCCCGGAACCTTGTGGCAATTAACGAAACCCGCCTATTTTCCGAAACCTCCTTGAAATCCATGGTTTCCTCAATAGCAACAATCCAATCCAAGAATTCTTCTAGCATCAATCCTCCGTTGAACTCAAGAAGTTCAACCTTCAAACTAGCCTCCCATCGGCGAGAATCAAGGTGCTCAACCACAACCTCCCGATCCCTGGGACGGTAGCGACTAGTCCGGCCACTATCAGCAAAGGGGTTAGCATTAGACTCATCATCTGAGAACCCGTCCTCCTCCTGAGGATGGTGGTTCACAGGTCGATGGCGAGGGGGGTTACCCACCTTCATGGCAGCGATTTGTTCGGACAGGGCTCCGAACGCATCTTCCACCCGCTGCTCAAGCTGCTGGAACCTCTCCTCTGTTCTTACTTCTCGCACAACGACATCACGCTCATAAACTTTTTCCACAAAAGCCGCACGGCCTCCTCCCCTTCGACCTCCAGCACGTCTTGTGGCCATAGTCGAGATCGGAACCGGTGCTCTGATGCCAACTAATGCAAGGAAGCGTATAAGAAATTGAAAACGAAGCAGCAAGGACAATCACAAACACGATGTTTAGAGAAACTCTCTCTAGACTCTTTTTATTAATCAATAATCAACTGCCCCGACCAGAGGCGAACAAAAACGAATTTATAGGCCAAAACCCTAACCCTAGAAAACATCAAGAAACCCTACTATCATTATTACGAACCCACAAAATAGAGGAAAAAATAAGAGTTCTGAAAAAAGAACGGGCTGAAACGGACTTTCCTACGAAAAGTTATAAGCGAAATAAAAATAACCCAAAACGGTCGAAGGCCCGTTCGGAGGCCCAAACGGCCTCAGAAGGCTAAAAAATAGGCGGCACATGGCCGGAGGCGATGTGCCCTGACCGTTGGGTCATATCGGATCGAACCCAGGTGGGTCCAACGCCAAATTCCTCGGTCAGTTAATTACAAAAAAACCGGCTAGTAGAAATAAGTTTTGGGATGTCTAAAGTGATACTCCTCCCCTTTGGCCCCTGCATCAGCGTGTTTTATTTATATTTTTTGAATTTTTATTAGATTCGCGTGATTTTTTCTAGATTAATCATCCATCTCGATGATGGAATTCTAAAAAAATACAAAACTATGACCAAAAAAAAAAAAAAAAGGTTCACTAATAGATCATCATTTTAACATCAAGTTTCTCTATATTTTGACCTAGTCTGATCTTGTAACAGTCAATCTCGATCTCTACGGAAAAAAAATGATACTGTAAATAACAGCAATTGAATTTAAATCAAAACAACACCACCACTTTTTGACACTCTAGGGCCTGTTTATTTGATCATATAGGAACTTCTTATTTCAAAATATTTATCCTAGGAAACTACGTATTTGGTTGAGCTTAAATGTGGCAGTTGGATGCATTGGGTTGTGATTATGGTAAAGGTTTGGTCAGGGAAAGGTATATGGTATTGGTGATGCAGCAGCAAAGAGGCAGAGGTGAAAGTTAGACTTAAAACCTTAGTTTTGATACCATATTAGAATAAAACCAAGATGAGAAAATGTGTATTGGATGCAATATGACACTATAAAATAAGACCTTTATTATAATCAGGGGAATATATAAAAACGAAATAAGACCTTTATTATGACCAAATTGTTTTGATCTAATGGGCCAAAAGAAACTTTATATTAGACCCACTGACCAAACTCGAGCAAGTCATGGAAAATGACCCAAATGAAAAGCCCAAAAGATTGGTGACGTCTGACTGAAAGAAAGAGAGAGGCCTATCATGCACGGAACCAAAGAAAAATCGAGTCGAGATCACCAAAAGGACCACAAATGTATAATAGTGCACGTTGTGTAGGGCTCACTCTGGGATCCGTATAAATGATTTGAATCATTTAATAATTTTAAGAAAAATCGAGTGAGCCCCCAAAAAATCATCTCAATCCAATATGTGTACGTGTTCGATTCAATCTTTCCATTTTTGAAAAATTAGAAAAAATGGAAAGGCTGGATCGAGTATCTACACATATCGGAATGAGCCGATAATTTTTTGTTGGCCTACTCGATTATCTTTTTAAAATTATTAAACTCTAATCATCCATGCAAGGCCCGGAATGGGCCCTATAATGCGTGCGGTGGGCGTATCCTTTTTGCCAAACGGACAAGGGGCCAATCAATGTCAAATAACACAAACGTGTACAATCTAAACTCCATTTTTTTTTAATCTCGTTTACGGCCAGTACGGGCCTATGTTCACACACCTCGACTTATCCAAGAGTCTAATCCCACCATCTACTTGCGACAAGCTCAATTAAAGTCGAAGCAGAGCTCCATATAAACTGATCCAAGGAAGTAGTTTTTAAGGAATCCCTCTCCCTTCTCTCTTCTTTCTCTCTCTAAAACTAGCAAACCCTAACCGCCAGCTTCGATCCATCTTCTTCCTCTCCCCCATCGGCGACAGGAGGGGAGGGATCTCCTCCCCTCTCTTCTCTCTCCCACTCTCTCTCTTTTGTCTTCTTCTTTTTCTTCTTTTTGCAGGTTCCTGTATGGGTTTCCAAATTTTTGATCGGCATCAAGCGTGTTAATGGACAGCGGCATCAGAGCGGTGGGCAGCATCGGCGTCATGGTTCTCGACATTCGGGTGTTCTTGGGTCGCTTTACCAATTGATGAGCGACCCTATATGGGATTCTCGGTTGGGGCGAGGGCGACACTCAGTGAGGTTTCTTCTTCCTGTCTCTCTCCTTCGATCTCTTGTTTTGTTTTTTCCGACCCCCTGATCATGCGCCTTAGTGGGTCTATCGCTCTCCCTGCCATGGCTGCTCGGTTTCCTTCTCCAAGTGCATCTCCGGCTGGTCTTCTGTTAGGATCTCCAGCTTTGGTTTAACGGCATGGTAATGTGTTGGTGGTGGTGGTTGCCGTCGTGGTCTCCCGCTACGGTTGCTGTTGGGTGCCGTGGTTTTTGCTTTACGACTCAATGTGCTTCTAAGGCAGTCTGGTTTGTTTGGTCGTCAACTCCACTTCCACTTGGGTTGACCTGTGGTGGTGTGGTGGTCTTGTGGTGGTGGTGTTGGCTGTCAGGAGCTTTTGGTAGCTGTGGTGGTGGATGTTTTGCAATTTGGGCTAGGGTTAGATTTTGGGTTTTCTTAGAGTGCGCTTGGCCCACTTGTTTGGGCTAGGCACTTTGTGCTTTAATGCTTGATTTGGGCTTTGAAGGCCTTTGGATGTATTTTAATTGTATTATCTGGGCACCATTTGTAACGACCCGTTATTTTCTTAGAATAAACTCCAATATACATTGTATTTCAAACACTTCTAGGCCCATATTTTCTCCATAAATGAATTACATCACTAAAATAAATTAAGCCGCCAGGTAAATAATCTTCTAGATTCTCCAAAAATTGCCAACTCTTCTAAGACCTCTCCAAATTAATCCTTATGTGCTCCACTTCAATTTCTACTAATCCGGCTCCACTATAGAATCCTGCACGCTCTGGCAAATTGATCGCCGAAGCAAACGATTTGCCAGGATACAAAAGTATCCTGAGTGATAATTCACCAAGTAGAAATCCTAACACCCAATACCACAATATGCAGTTTCAATAAAATAAAACAAGGTTATACAACAATTACAATACGCAGTCATAAGTAGCCTTTTATGAATTTCTTGTTTTTAAGTGAATTCTAGATTTCTCCACCATGAGAAATACTCCTCCCAAACAACCTCTGAACTATGGCAACTCTGTCGATTTACCCTCCCCTTGCTTGCCCAGCCTGGGGTCCCAGATGAATAAGACCAAACTACATGTCGGGTCAAATTTGGCTGTACCATCACAAGGAGCGAACGATAAACCAACCAACCGCGAGAAATGATACCCATACTTCGGTTTCAACCAATAAAAACACCCCCGGAAATTCCGGAAGACAAATCCAGCAGTGCCATATTCAGGGTTCACGCAATACATCAAAATCCACCGGTCTTAAACCACAAGTGCCGATACCATTACCCATTCTTTCAGTAATCAACGGTCCTCGGCCACTTTGGCTATCTCCTGACCGTAACCGTCACAACAGTGACTATCAACATTTCACTTTCCCTCGGTTTTAACGTCTAATCATTTATTTCAAGTCACGAGTACCACCCAGGATACCTATTATCTAATTTCTACGTTCACGTAGCAATTTAAGTTACCATAACCCACATAACAATCAATAGCATTAGAAATCCAACAAAACTCACAAACTACAACATTGCATGTATTATGTCTAACATAATAAGTGCAACATATGAATAACAATCTTCTAAATTTTATTAAATATCAATTGACAAATAAGTCAAAAATAAGTATACCACAGTTTGAATAAAATCATTATTTTAAAAGGTGAAGTTTTTGTTTTTCTTTTACCAAATTACTAATAACAACATATATAGTATTCTCAAAATCATTTAAGCTATTCCTTTATTATCACAGTATACAAATTTAATCAAACAATTAATCACTATACTTAAAATTTAGTCTATTTCTCACATTTAGAAATTTTAAAACATTTTCACTATTTTTCTATTTAAGATATTTCCTTTAACAACCATATTATTATTCATAGATTTTACAAATTTATTTTTATTAGAAAATACATATTACTAAATTTAGTATTTACTTAACTTTATTTATTTATTTCAAAATACAATAAATATTTAATATTAGATCTTTATAATGAGATGATATGAGACTAATATGGCCAGTAAAATATTTTGAGATTGGCTTATAAGTAATAACTATTTTTCTCTAGCTAGAACAAATATTTCCTCATTTACATTTTAAATCTAAATCCCTACGTATTTAATTATTAAGTAATTACTACATAAACTATGATTATTCAAATAATTTATTATTCGCACAACTCTTCACCTACACATGGGTTTCAACACCACAATCCACCATAATCTCGCGAATAATCCTCAATTTACGAATAAAATCGTTTCCACAATTTTTATTATCTTTAATGACGAATTAGTAATTTTTATGATTTTATAAAATAGTCCACTTAATTTAAAAAATAGTTTAAAATCAATTACTTAATAATAATAATAATTTATCACAAGGCTAGCTCTTTCTTTTCTTTCATTTGAATATCTTTTCATTCATTAACAAAGTTTGTTAGTCTTTTCCCCTTATCAAAAGAAATATTTTATTCCAACTTATAATATTAATTTAATATTACAAACACACATTCATTAATATTTTCCATATTTCCTGTTTCCCGTGTCCCGTAAACATGCATTATTTTCTCGCTTTCACATTATTCTTTCAAAGCTTACTACAATCATGTGATAATAAATCACGAATTTCATGCATTTTTATTTTTGACAAGTTTGAAAATTATAACATCACTACTCATTAACAAACATGCAATTAATTAAGCTTTACAATAATAAATCCAATATTTCAACTTCAATAATTTAATCATGGGATATCATGAACATAATAAATAGTTAAGTATATAGCACATCAACATTATACTTAGGTGAGTAGATAGAAGGTTTCTACCGTTCTTCTTGGCGGTAGAGCGGCTACGGAGTACGTCGGGTGAGGTAACGTCGTTTCGGTTCAACCGAAGAAAATAAGAAAGTAGTTTTTTTTCTTTTCTTTTCTTTTCTTTTTTTTTTCCTTCTTTCCCTCTTTTCTTTCTGCCTCTCCTCTCTCTCTCTCTCTCCCTCTCCCTCTCCCTCTCCCTCTCCCTCTCTCTCTCTCTCTCTCTCTCTCTCTCTCTCTCTCTCTCCAATTGAGTGGTGTGTGAGATGTATGGTGTGTGTGTGGTGTGATGTGTGAAGGGGATTGGGGGCCTATTTATAGTAGAAGATTAGGGAATAATTCCAAGCATATTCCTTCCGTAATTAATACCCAATGGAATATTTCTAAGCATATTCCTTTCTTAATTAATATCAAACAGAATAATTCCAAGTATATTCTTTTGTGCCAAAGCATATTCCTAGAATAATAAAAATCTAAGGGTTTGATACCGAGAATATTCTTACCGTAATAAAATCTAGAATTTGATGCCGAGAATATTCCTAGAATAAAATCTAGGGAAATCAAATAAAATCTTATCCATATCTAAATCAAATCTAATAAGATCTAATCAAATCCAATAAAATCTAACATAATCTAATCAAATCTAATATAATCAAATCAAATCTTAGCATATCTTATAAAATCTAAGAATATCTAGAGCAAATCTTATCCAATCTTATCTAATCTAATCCAATCTAATCTTATCCAAATCATATCTAATAAAATCCTATATTATCTCACAAAATCTAGGAGTACAATCTATTCTAATCTTATCCTAGATTTTTAGGATTATGAAGTAGGACTAGGGTTTCCTAGAAAATCTGGGTATTATATCTACAAAAATACTTTAATAAAATATTTAATTTTATTCGGAAAATGGCGTGAAAATTCGGGTCATTACACCATTAGCCTTTGGATGTTTAGGCATTGCCCTTAGAGTGTTCCAACTTTTGGTTGGACTTTGTTTTTCCCTTCTCGATGTACCCTTTGTCGAGATCTTTTAATAAACTCTTGTTGCCGATCAAAAAAACCAATTGATCCAAAATGAGTTGATAGCACTTGAGAGATTTTGAACATGAGACCTAAGAAACGAGTAAACTCCTAGCTAATTTCGACATCTAGACCTTAGGAGGGAGTAAACTTCTAGCTAATTATGTACAAAATTCATAAAAAGAAAAAGTATTAAAAATACCCCTTACATTTTGGGTCGTTTTTTCTCTTAACTTTTTCCAAGTGGTGTAAAAAAATTCAATCTTTTATCAAAAAGGGTTTCTAAAATTGTAAAAAATGGTTTCTACAATTGATTTCACATCTTCAAGTTAGCTCAAACTTAAGAGCGAAATGCTTAAAAGGGTTTTTCCAAATATTTCTTGTTTTCAAAGAATTGTTATTTTTAAATTGGAATCATATGTCTTTTTCCTTATATATATTTTGGTGTTCCTCTTATTGAGACGGGTCTAAATGTAACAAATATGGACTAACAATGAAAAATGTTACAAAAAATTTCTTAAACAGTTGATTTTTAATTAATGCAAAAGTATATGATTAATTCCTAATTTTTTAAATCAATCATTACAAAAAATATTAGAATCATGAGCAATTATAAGTGATTTATTCAGTTAATTTTGTTTTCTATAAATGGGGTACCAATATTGTATTACTCCAAACATCCAACAAAAGGAGGGTAATCCATCATAAGGGAGGTTAGTGCTCTTTTAGATAAAGCAGGGGAGATCAGTCTAATAGTTAGAAACCTCATAGGAGGTGAATGTAACTTGGATCTTGGGGGTAATCCATCAACTAAAATAAGTATTTATTTTTGAAAAATATATATTAATTTTTAGAATTAAAGGTGATGTATTATGAAAGAATGACTTAGCTCATAAAGAGCAAAATAAGTACTTAAAAAATAAAAACTTCAGCGAAACACACTTATCCTACATTTTTTCCCATAAGCAAGCCTAGCTAATCAAGCCAAGCTTTAATCAAGTAGACAAGTACTATAGCTCAGCACACTTACCCAAAGAGTAGAGGAGGCCCCTTAGGCCCCTCAAAAAATTGTAAAGTACAAAAACATAGTACCCGACATAGAAGCTTTAAAAAAAAAAATTTAGTACCATACCTTGCATATAAGTTATCGAAATTCAACTTTAAAGTCCTCAGAATATCAAGGTTGGCCTTGCAAACGAGCCTACAAATCTAGGCTCGTTTATTAACTTTGAATTAATCGAGCTTGAATGAGTCCTCAATTACATAGCCAAATCTCAAAGGGCTCGCAGAGGCCTCAATTTATTTGTAGCCCTAAATCCTAGATTCACTTAAATGTAAATATACATACTAGCTATTTATTTATTTAGTTATTTACTTTCACTATTGTCTAATTATAAGAATTGGCATTGCCACTTGATGATCAGTGGGGCATGGGCTCCCACTGAATTTTTAAGTTTCTTTTTTTATTTTAGATTTTGTATTTTTCTTATAAATTGGTTTCTTAAATTGCTCTTCTGATTATTTTAAGACACTATGTATACCATTTGATTCTCAACCTTTTTATTCCACCCCACTGGTGATCAAATGAGATGTTTAATGCAAAAAATAGTCACCACTTACTATTTGAAACTCTCCCATGTAAAATGTCCAGATTTATAAGTGGCTAAACCATGAGTTATATACATTATACTTTATTAGTTATTCATGATTTTGAAAATAGTCTTATTTCTTGTGTTTATTGATAGTTCCACAACGCAAGACGGATTTGGAGGTATAGAGATAAAACGTGAAACGAAAAGTAAATTTTTTGTTGGATCAAGATTGTTGAATATTGCTGTGTTAATTATTGTGCATCTAACAGCTCTTAGAAGTGTGTTTAAAAGTGTCTCGTTAACGCCACTGATTACATGACTGTTTGTATTTAGAGTAATTATTGAGTGCTCATTGTGCTCCTGTAACCTTCGCTATTACTACGTGGTTTTAATAATTTTCGTTGCAATTGTCCACTAAAATCCTTAAAGACTTTTTGGAGACCTGCTATGGGTACAACACTTTCGTGTACAAGTGTTATACCCATAGCAATTTCGGACTTTTTTCCTAGATTTTCCTTTTTCTATCATATCATTGTCAGACTTTTTAGTTGTCATAACCATAGCCTGTATCTCTTACCTCTCTACCTTCAATTTGAAAACTACTGGCCGGTTAGCTTTAATAATGGCCGTATTGCTTTTTAATTGTGTAAACCCGATCAAAATAATCTCAATTAATTTGTGGCTCCCTTATATATTATGCCGCTCATTAACCAATTGTCTAAGCCCGATCGAAATAATCTCAAGAAAATCTGTATTGCTTCTACATCTGAGTTGACTCCAAACGGTTACGTGAGATTTCCTGTGCTTTTCAACGGTGATGATGAAGGCAACAAAATACACATCCACTGATGCTACTGCCGCACAGTAAGAAGATTCAATGGCAATCTTCCATCCACCTCCACGAGCAAAGTATTGGGTCTAACACGGAGCTGGGAGGCCTTTCATGTTTTTTTTTTCTTTTCCCGTTTTGTTTTTTGTTCTTGTTTCATATATATGGGATGATCTACTGTCAAATTGACAACATTCGAAAAAAAAAGGCCGGCCAAGTCGTTGAACGATAAAAATAATACCAGCACATCGATAAAAATAATACCAGCATTTCAAGAAATGCTATACTAGCTCTAACTAGTGTTATAAATGTTCAGCACCATCATTACTATACGTTAACGTGATCTTTATAGTTAAACAACAATAGTATCAGTCCGTTACACATAAGGGAGTCCCCATTTTAATTAGAATGAGGACCTTTCCACAAGTACCCAGAGTTCAAAACATGGGGACTAGATTTATTCTAGATTGCACACTAAAACAGAATATAGGGTCTTATCCCCAACAATCATATGCATGTCAAAACTCGGAATGGTTTGATGATTGACGAGTGTAGGATAGGTCCGATTTCTGAATGGACAAATACTCCCAAGGAATAGATGTGCCGGAGAGGTTAGAATAACTTATGGAAAGGAATGAGAGGAGTGATCTAGAAGGGTGAAGAAGAGAGCAGGGGTGAACAGAGAGGGTAGGCAGTGGAGACCCTAACCCAGAGATCCGCAAGAGAAAAGACAATAGAGCCCCTGAAAGAGGATAAGACCTCCTTTAAAATCAGTGCTCACCAACTTTCTCTCTCTAGGGAATGTTCACAAAGACCAATCTCTGGAAATCAGTGAAGAGACGTTCATATTTATAGCCCACACGAGCTAATGCTCGGGCACCAAGTGGCGCGCTAATAAAATGACACGTGTCCCTCATGTTTCCCCTGACCGCGGAGGCATCGCTACCCTCGCGATGACCGTGAGTATGACGGTAGACGCGTCCTCTTATCCGCGGAGAACCTCTTCTTCTTTTACAGCCACCAAGCCACTAGATCTCCTTCATTCCCGTAAGGGCAAGGTCGTGACCTTAATCGATCGCGTCTGTACCGCTGCCAAGCCTCAAGGGGCCCCTCGGGTCCTGCCTAAAGGCCGGAGCACTGGGCAAATCACTGGTGCGCCTTGGTTATACCGCGTTATCGTCTCCGTTAGATCGGGACCGCGCCAAGCATCCACCTAAATAAGTATAACTCTCTCCTTAAGGGAGGAATTTGGGCTCGCGACCCTTACATAGTCACTGCAAAGCGATGGGTAGCGCGAGGCTTCCTCGCGCGGGGCCACGTGTCGCGCGACTGAGGCGCCACGTGGCGAGCTAGGGTTCGTTGGTCAAATCGTCAACCCCGCGAGGATGAGTACACGTGTCACATGCTTATTGGATGGTCAAACGGTCAACCGCCGCACCCTTTGACCTTTCCTACAATTGCCCCCCACGCGCGTGTGACCCACGCGCTGTCCCACGAGCGTGTAACGGTCGGGACGGTTCGGATCTGTGCAACCAACACACCCCTTTAATTTATTGCGCCCCTTTCTCGAGATTTGGGGGGACCCTTTACTGAGTATAAATACCCAGACTCAGCCAAAAACTCTATTACTTTCCAAAGATCCCAACTTTCTATTCTCTCTCCTTTATCTCTTCCACTAAAACCTCCATTTCCTTTTTTCTTCTTCTCCGTTCGACTGCAACTCCCGTCCCTCTCTCTCTTTTCGCAAACTCACTTCTCGGTTCACAAATGGCGAGAGACGACGTGGAGCAAGGGAGCAAGGCGATTTTACAGACCTCCATCCGTGCACTTCCCGCGGATGAGTGGCGCCGGGCGCCGTACCTTAGCGGCGCAAGTGACTCGTTCTGGCGGAAGGCGAAGGCTTTTGTTCCAGAGACAGACATCTCAGAGGAACCTCTTTCTTTGGTTCCCGAGGCGTCGCTCAAAGAGGCTGATCTGATTCCTCCCTCTTCAGTTCTGAGATTTCGAGTGGAGCGAGGGGATATCCCTTGGTGTTTCATCAATTACGAGGTCGTTTCCTAGGCGCCAGCCCATTGGGGTGCTTGGGTGGAGTCGGTTCTGGGCAATCCCGACGCGGTGCACATTCTTAGGGCCTCTCGGGCTCTCGAACCCATTCGGCTCTCGGCGGAGTTGAGTGTTCGAAGGAACAACGCCAATGTCGATCTCATGGTTTCCCGTTGGAGTAAGGACACTCACACCTTTGTATTTTCGTGGGGGGATTGCGGCCCCACTCTTCAAGACACGGCTGTGTTGATGCGTCTGGGTACGAGAGGGGTCATGGCCTTCGACCCCTCGGCTCTTCCCCCAGAGGATGCAAGACTGGTGGACCGGTTGAGGCGGGCTTTTACGGAGGCAGGCAAGCACGGGTCCCGTTTTGACAAGGAGGGTCGCCTGCGGGCCCCTCGAAATTGTGGCAAGACGTCTTGGGGCTACTGGCTAAGGTACTTCTTCAAGGACCTCCCCCCTCCGGGAACTACTCCACCTGCTGGGCAAGCGGCAGAATTTCATGGGGTAATGTATGATTCTGATCTCCATCTTGCGGGCTTTCTGGTGTATTGGCTGTCTTTCTTTGTGATTCCTGACTTCCTTTATGAAGGTCCGAACCACACAGTTTTCCCCCTCGCGGTAAGTCTCGCGAGAGGAAATTTTGTTCCCCTTGGTCCCATCTTTCTGGGCTCCTTGTTCCACCGTCTGGACCAAGTTCATACTGACACTGAGAGATCTATGGGGCGGTATGACATGGTGTCGGTGGTGCACACGCAGTTCCTGATGGCTTTCTTCTTCGAGCATTTCCCAAGTCTTGCGCCCTCCCCTGTGGACCTTAGTTGGAGTGAGGAATCCCGCCCACGGATCATGAGGTGGAGCGGGGTCAGTTCGACCAAGTCGTGGGGCTAACGGATTGATGATGCCAACCGGTTCCTTCCGCACCCTTATGCAGAGGCGGTCGAAGGTACCCTTCCGACTAGCTTCTTTTCGGAGGAGGATCGCGCTGTGGACTTTCAAACTGAAGGCGTTACTGTTTCTGCTTCTGCCCTCGCGGCATTCGCTGCTGCCTGTCCGTGTTCCCTTCCTGCATTATGTGCAGAGGGGACACGCTCTATGTTGTATCGTCCTGACAGGGTGGCACGGCAGTTTGGTTATGACCAGGGCGCGCCGGGTCCAGCGCCGCCGCTGAAGAGCTATATTGAGAGCATTCGCCGCTTTACCAGGGCTCATGTGGAGGAGTTGACTGAGGGTTACACCATTGTTGTGCTCCCGAGGAATGACAGGAAGACCTTCTTTACGGCCAACAGCCACTTGGCTTGGCGCCGCAACCTTGATTCCTTTGTCAACTATGTTCACGGCACTCCTGAGGTTCCGCCTTTGCCGGAGGTCTATCACCGTGATGTGTCCCTGAGGTCCCCGAAGGCGAGGCAAGTCGGGTGGCGCGACAAGAAGAGCTATTGGGCACCGCTGAGTGCTACCCCCGCGGCTAACCGCGGCATCGTCATTGCAGAACCCATTTCGACCGTAGTTCCGTTAAGGATGACTCGAGCGAAGGCGAAAGAGCAAGCCTCCTCTCAGCAGCAGGGTCCTCAACTGAAACGACTTCGGAAGGTATGCCCTTAAAATTGCACTTTCCATTTTATCCCCGACAATATTTGCTGTTCTCGCCTCCTCGCGCCTCTTAAACTCGTTCCTTCCTCCAGGGTGCCCCGACTCAAGCAGAAAGGACTCCTCGTTCTGAAGAGGCTCCCGCGAGTGTCGCGTCTGCTGGTAAGATCTGTTTCTCATTTTGAACTTATTTCGTCGGTTCGCACTTCGCTTTGTTGTTGCTTTCTCATACATCCCTTTACCCTGTAGGTTCCTCATTCAGGCATGGGGCAGGAGAACACACGCCTTCGAGTAGACCCAAAAGGAAGAGGGAAGAGGGCGAGGCTCACAAAAGAGGCTCTGACAGCAGTATTGATGACATCGTCCCGCTCAGCCAGTCTTTCAAGATATCTCGTGTCGCTCAACCCAGTCCAGGTAGCCCGCCCGCTGCTAAAGGCAAGCAAATCATTGAGTTGGACGAGGAGGGATCTGGCACGGATGACAGTAGGGCTGAGGGCAGCGACGATCGCAACAGTGAGGAAGCCGAAGACAGTGATAACGCTGGCACTGAGGAGGACCAAAGCGATGGGGATGACAACGGTGGAGGCCATGATGATGATGGTGTCAAGAGCGACAACGGGGGTGAGGGTGATGAAAGTGGTAGTGAAGGCGACAAGCGTACTACTAACAATGTTGGTGGCGACGAGGGTCGCGATGACGGTGGAGTCGATGGTGGGCGTTCGGGTGTTGGCACGACGCCTCCCGAGCTTGAGAAGGACGAAGGGAATAATGATGCCCCGGGCCTAACACTTCGCCACAGGATTCCAATAGAGGGGCTTCTTTCAGTCCCGGATATCAATCAGTTAGCGCCAGAGGCCGCTACCCAGCAGCCGTCTCCGCGTGAGTCGGCGGAAACCGCCCTGAACTTGTTCACTAGGCATGCCAACGTTCTGCCTACTGGTGACTTGTCCGCGCACTTCCAAGCGCATGACGCGGCAGTGGAACTTACAAATCTGACTTCCGAGGAGGTCTTCGCGGACCTGCATGATGATACCCTGATAACTCTTGGGACCCCGCAAGCAGTATACGTTGTTGGCGACGTTCGCGAGGATAGTTCTTTGTTGATCGGGGGGCCTGTTTCACAACAACGAACTGGGGCTGGTTCCAGTCGCGGGCACGTGGCGGCTGATGATGATTCTGATATACAAGTGGTAGACGCACTTGTGGTTGACGAGGTGGAGGAGATCTCAAACGAGGCCTTCTTCGGGTACTATGGCTTTACTCCCGAGGCAACTTCCTTCCTCTCTTTCGTCCGAGATCTCTTTCCCTACTCGTTCTCCGAGGTTCATGAGCTCTACAGCCAGACCATGGGCCGGATGCAACTTGAGTGTCTGTACACCTTCCGTCCAAAATTTTGACAAGTTGGGGTTTGACATTTGGTGGGTGTACAAAGAGCTTGACGCTGCTAAGGTCATGCGGGAGAACGAGCAATTGCGACGGAACCGTGATATGGCCAAGGCGGCCCTAGAGGAGGCTCGCGCGGCTCTTGCCGAGGCACAGAGGGCGGTAGCCGCGGCTGAGGTGGCGGCAGCAGGACACAGGCTGGTTTACGAGCGCCTAGCCGAGGAGGTTCGTATGGGCGAGAGCCTTGTCGATGGCCCACTCCACGATACCGACCCCTTTCTGAGGAAGATCTTTGGTTGAGCACTTCTTTGTTTGTCTTAATGTTGTAGTGACTTTTGCGAACTGTTTGTGAATTGTGGTGGCTTTTGGCGATGTAATGACAACTTTGGATATTCGCAGTAGTTTTAAGCGTAATATGCCTATGTTTTAATAACATAGTTAAGTGATATTACAACTGCCTGCTTTACTTTCCATTGATAGTCCCTTACACGATGTTTGCCACCTTTACATGAAAACTGTTCATAAATGAACCAAGGATAGCATGGCCTGACACCTTCTTTAAAACTGGAAACATAGGAAATACCCTTACATCATGGGTAGTACATCTTAATGAACTTAGCATTAATAGGACCAGTTTTGAAACCATCACTGACCCTCGCTAACTCATAATGGCCGCTGCTACTAGCCTTGATTACCTCGTATGGGCCTTCCCACCTTGGAGTGAACTTCGGCTGCTCCAGGTCCCTCATGACTGCGGTGGTGGACTTCCACACCCAAGTCCCCGACTTGGAATGCTCGTGGCACCACGCCCTTGTTGTAGTACTTGGCCACTGATTGGCAATACCTTTCTTGGTTCCTTGCCGCGGTGTTCCTCCTTTCCTCCATGGCCTCTAGATCTGCCCTTCTTTCTTCTCGCGTCACTTTCGCCGCGAGGGCTAGCCTCGCGGATGGTACACTCAGCTCCGCGGGGAGAACAGTCTCTGCCCCGTAAACAAGGCTAAAGGGGCTGGCCCGCGTAGATTTGCGATGAGAGGTCCTATATGCCCACAATGCCATCGCAAGATGATCGGCCCATGTCCCACCTTTTTCGTCTAACAACTTGCTGATGATACGGATGAGAGCCGGTCACCTTACTCAGGCTAACAGCTTCAACCCACTTCGTGCTTATCTCTATAACGACTAGGATCCATTGGTTTCCCCTGGATGTCGGATGTATGGGCCCGATCAAGTCCATTGCCCAAGTTTGGAACGGAAAGGGGGCGCGAATAGAGTGTAACTCCACGGATGGCGCGTGGACCAAGTTTCCAAACTTTTGACAAGCCGCACACCTGCGCACATGTCGCTTCGAATCTGCTTCCATCGTGGGCCAGAAGTACCCAAGATGAATCAAGTGCTCATACAGTTTTCTCCAACCCTGATGCTCTACTTCGTGGACCTTTTGTAAGACTTCCTCGGCTTTATCGCGAGACAGGCATCGCAGGGGTATCCCGTCCAAGGCGCGTCGGTAAAGTTGCCCCCCTTCCAGGAAGTAGCGTTGGGAATAGCGTTGAACTCTTCGAGCCTCCTTCGAATCTAGAGGCAGCGCTCCTTCACGAAGGAAATCGATGTCTTGAAGAATGATAAGTTTTGAATCTCCCACAATTTTCAACCGTGATATTCCTCTGAAAACTGCTGCTAAAAGCTCTAGGATTAGAGCCTCATATTCTACTTCGTTGTTGGAGCATGTGAAGCCCAGCTTGTAAGACAAGTATTCCCTTTCTCCTCCATCACTTTGAAGGACGATTCCTGCGCCACCATGTGCTCCTCCTGCTGCCCCGTCGAAGCTTAGCGTCCAGGACGCCTCACTTGGACTGGCCGCGAGAGCTTCGAAACCATCCCCAGGCAACGGTTCTTCCAACGGCTCACACTGTCCGCTCGAAAATTGTGCGAGGAGGTCCGCTAGGGCCTGACACTTGATAGCCCGCGGGGTAACACATGTAATCTCAAATTCCGCCAAGGCCAAGAGCCACCTCGCGATCCTCCCGGATAGGGCTGGCCGCGACAGTAAGTACCTCACTGGGTCACTTTTGGTGACGAGCTGTACTGGGAATGACAGGAAGTAGTGCCTCAACTTTTGAGCAGTGAATACAAGGGCCAAGCAATGTCGCTCTACTGGGGTGTACCTCTCCTCTGCCCCTTGGATCTTCCGACTTATGTAGTACACCGGTCGTTCTACCCCCTCTATTTCTTGAGCAAGGAGTGCCCCGATGGACTTCGGCGTCGACGTTAGGTAGAGGATGAGGGGCTTTCCCGCTTGTGGCGTGATCATGGTTTGGGGTGAGGCTAAGGCAGCCTTGACATTGTCGAAGGCCTTTTGATGCTCGCCACCCCATCTGAACTCTGCCTTCCCCTTCAGCAAATCACTAAATGGTGCTGTTATCTCCGCTAGTGCTGGAATGAAGCTTCGCAAGTAAGAGACCTTCCCGAGGAAACGTTTGAGTGACCGCTGCGAGTGTGGCGCGGGCATCTCCGCGATGGACCTTATCTTCGTTTCATCCGCGTCGATGCTGTGCCTATGCACTAAGAAACCTAAAAACTTCCCTACCGTGACACCAAAGGCGCACTTTAGTGGGTTCATCTTCATGTTGAACTTTCTGCATCTTTCGAACACCTCTTCCAAGTGCTTCAAATGATCACAGCTTTCTCTTGACTTGACCACCAAATCATCCACGTAATCTTCCACTATGTGATGCATAAGGTCGTGAAAAATCGCAGTCATGACGCGCTGATAAGTGGTGCCTGCATTTTTCAGACCAAAGGGCATCACCACATAGTAGAAATTACCGAGTGGCGTGCGGAACGCCGTCTTTTCTGCATCCTCGGGGGCCATCTTTATCTGGTTATATCCGCTGAAGCCATCCATGAACAAGAACATTTGGTGACCTGAAGTAGCGTTAACCAATGTGTCCACGTGCGGCAGTGGGAACTCGTCTTTAGGGCACGCCTTGTTAAGGTCGCGAAAGTCTACGCAAACCCTAATCTGCCCGTTCTTCTTCTTGACTGGTACTACGTTGGCAACCACGAGGGGTATTGAATTGGCCGAATGAAACCGGCCTTCCTTAACTTCTCGACTTCTTCCTTGATTTTCTCTTCCAACTCAGGGTTGTACTTCCGTTGCCCTTGCTTCACAGCCTTGGAGTTGGGGAACACATCCAAGTGGTGCGAAAGTAGGCTTTCATCCCCCGGGCATCTCTTCGTAGTGCCACGCGAAGACATCCGCGTACTTCCGCAACAGTTCTATCAGCTTCTCTCGCGTATCTCCCCCCAGCGCCTTGCTTATGAACACAGGCCGCGGGGTTCCTTTACCTATCCTCAAGTTTATTTCCTCTAGGGCCTCCTGTTGGGGCCTAGGACCGTCTTGCATGCATTCCGGAGCTGGCTCCGGCTTATCCACCAAGTCTGGCTCGACTTCTGCTACATCCACGGTGTGGGGGTTAGCGACCCCGCAAGGGACCGTTACCCCCGCACACCGTCATAAGCAGTACACCATCTTGCCGCCCTCTTGAACCTTGGTAACTTTTCTTGGGACTTCTAACGCCACCCTCATGGCGGGCCGCTTGCTCGCGGCCGCCTCTTCTCTCTTCATGATGTTCTCCCACCTTGGGACTTTGATGCCTATGGGCTTGGCTGACACTGCTTCCACTTCCTCCTCCATCTCGGAGAAGTAAACAGCATCCGGCAAGTGGGCCTCATCCATGTCGAAAGGCTTCTCCGACGCGGCTACCGTGACCTTTCCTGCCCAAATTCCCTTCATGCACTGATGATAACTTGACGGGACCACAGCATACTTGTGCATCTTACCCCTTCCCAAGATAATGTGGTAGTTTGTCTCTGCTTCGATGATGTGGAACTTCATCGCAGCGCAGACGGCGCCTACTGCGAGGTCCACCACCACGTAGCCCAAGGACCTTTTCTTGTCTCCTCCGAATCCCGTGATCGCGACGGAGGACTTTATGATTCGGTTTTTTGGCATTCCAAGCTTCTTGAAGGTAGCGAGTGGCATGATGTTGATAGATGCTCCCCCATCCAAAAAAGCTCGCTTCAGCTCAACCCCCTTAATGTGGGCTGTTACATAGAGTGGCCTGTTATGGGAGAACGTGACGCGACGGTCAGCGTCAGAGAAGGTGATAGAGTTAGCTCCTTCTCGGATGGTTTGCGGCACTGAGCCATCCATAGCCATGCACGCCTGCTGGTGTGCCTCCGCGATGTTCACGATAGACTTGGTGATTTCTGTTCTAGCCGCGGCTGTGAAGCCCAGCACGTCATAGAACGCCTTGAACTTAGTACTCCCTTGTAGCACCTTGACTGCAACGTCAGGGTCAAGAACAACCCTTGGCTGCTCATGAGAAGCGATTTCATCCAAGTGATCATAGTAGGAAGTCATGCAGACCTCCTCATCGATATACTCATCTTCTTCAGCAAAGTAGTTGTAACAGGCAGCCATATGGACAGCACGCTCATGCTCAGGATAAGGATGTTCGCGCACGTCGTTAGGGCGGCCGGTCCCAACCCTTAGCTGATTGGTTTCTTGCTTTCTCTTAAAGATCCTCCTTAAGGTCCAACAATCGCTTGTTGGATGCTTCATGTGCCTATGGTACACGCAGTACCTCGGGCTCTCGCGATCCTACCGCGAGGGCTCACGTTCAACATCAGGCAGCCTGAGTACACCATCAGCGACCCATTGTTCCACCAACGCCTTGACTTCTTCCACACTGCATGGATATTCTGGGACCTCGGCTGGTTCCTTATCCCTTCGTTTCTTGTGACCGCCACCGTCGCTACTACCCCCTGCCTCTTGTGCGACTGCTGAGCGGAAGAGACAGCAGCGACTGTGATGGAACGGTTGGACTTCCAGTTCTCCTTGGTAGGGGGTTTAACAGTATGCCGAAGGTTGTAAGCAGCCTCAAGGAGAGCTGAGAAGGTTGGGATCTTAATCTTCACCAGAAATGCGCGATAGTCGCGCAGGATTCCGTCAATGCATATTTCGACCAGGTGTGACTTGCCAACTGGCTCATGGCAGTCCACAGCCTTGTCCTGAAAGCGCTTGATGTATTCGATGATATCTTCGCTGCTACGCTTGGTTTCCTTCACGAGGGACAAGGTAGTGACCTTCTCGCGGACTTGGAAGAACTTAGTGTAAAACTTGTTTACCATTTCTTCTCAAGTTTTGATCGAATAAGGTTTAAGATTTACATACCAGGTGTACACTAGCGAGGTAAGTGATTTTGAGAACTCGCGAAGGCGAAGGTTATGGTCACCAGAATGAGCCCCAAGGGTCTCAATAAATTGAACCACATACTCTTGGGCATTGCCCTCTTTTCCGTCAAATTTAATGAACTTGGGTGGGGTGTAGCCCTCTGGATAAGGTAGAGAGAGAATGGTTACGGGATATGGTGGCTGTATATCGGGGTTGGGTAGGGAGGGGAGTGTGGCTTTGGTTTTTTCTTTGAGGAGGAGGGCTTCAACATCAGCTGCAGTGAGAAACTGATTCTGAGATTGGCTATTGTTCTCGGCCGGGAGAGGCTGTTGGTGGACTGAACCAGTACCCGTGACAGGGGCTGGTCCGCCGGTTTAGGGGTTTAAGGGGTTTTGAACAGGGTTTGCGAGGGGGTTTGCTGCGACAGCTGCAGCTGCTGCTGCGGCATTTGCTGCTACTGCAACGGGAGGCAGCTGGGCTACGACGGGCGGCGCTGCTGCTGCTACCGCCAGTGCTGTAGGCAGAGCCGCTGTGATGGCCTCTGTGAGAGCAGTCATGGCAGCAATCATCTGATTCTGGCCATCTCGGACAGCTTGAAGGACTTCCATGGTGGCGTTTCCTCCCTAAGTAGAGGATTCATCACCCTCGACCAAGATCGGCCCGGTATTGAGCAGATTTTCCGCCATGGTCACTACTATGCGAGATGGAGGTTGAAGAACAGTTGGAGTTTCTAGACCACTTCTTAGGCTAACCATAAACTAAGCAACCTCCCCAGCAAAGTCGCCAATGTAGGATAGGTCCGATTTCTGAATGGACAAATACTCCCAAGGAATAGATGTGTTGGAGAGGTTAGAATAGCTTATGGAAAGGAATGAGATGAGTGATCTAGAAGGGTGAAGAAGAGAACAGGGGTGAACAGAGAGGGTAGGCAGTGGAGACCCTAACCCAGAGATCCCCAAGAGGAAAGACAATAGAGCCCCTGAAAGAGGATAAGACCTCCTTTGAAATCAGTGCTCACCAACTTTCTCTCTCTAGGGAATGTTCACAAAGCTCAATCTCTGGAAATCAGTGAAGAGACGTTCATATTTATAGCCCACACGAGCTAATGCTCGGGCACCAAGTGGCGCGCTAATAAAATGACACGTGTCCCTCCTGTTTCCCCTGACCGCGGAGGCGTCGCTACCCTCGCGATGACCGCGAGTATGACGGTAGGCGCGTCCTCTTATCCGCGGAGAACCTCTTCTTCTTTTATAGCCACCAAGCCACTAGATCCCCTTCATTCCCGTAAGGGCAAGGTCGTGACCTTAGTCGATCGCGCCTGTACTGCTGCCAAGCCTCAAGGGGCCCCTCGGGTCCTGCCTAAAGGCCGGAGCAGACATAGGAGTCTGGGCAATTCACTGGTGCGCCTTGGTTAAACCGCGTTATCGTCTCCGTTAGATCAGGACCGCGCCAAGCATCCACCTGAATAAGTATAACTCTCTCCTTGAGGGAGGAATTTGGGCTCGCGACCCTTACATAGTCACTACAAAGCGATGGGTAGCGCGAGGCTTCCTCGCGCGGGGCCACGTGTCGCGCGACTGAGGCGCCACGTGGCGAGCTAGGGTTCGTTGGTCAAATTGTCAACCCCGCGAGGAAGAGTACACGTGTCACATGCTTATTAGATGGTCAAACGGTCAACCGCCGCACCCTTTGACCTTTCCTACAACGAGCAATAAACCCTGCAAACAATCCCGGAACAGATTGACCTCTCAACAAACAAAAACTTCCCAATTGATAACAACAGCTAGCAGAACGAAGGAACTGTCTGCATGATTTAAAGGAACGCTCATAGATGGGATAAAAAGGAACGCTCGTGTTGACATTATTTGAAGGGTCTTGCATCAAAATTTCCAATCATTCAATAACATTCCTCATTCTACTACACTAACCATGACCTTCACAAAATAGATTTTGCCATAAACATCCTTTTGTGAAAGGGATATTTTGAGATTTTTGTCTACCACTCAAATTGCCCAGTGCCAACCCATCCACTCTCCTTTGTTCCTTTATAGTGACATATATAGCTTGTTTTCTGTACCGTTTCAAATTGGAAAATGATTGTAGCACTCCAAAATTTGATAACCGCAATTCAAAATTTGTAAAAAGGTTTGAGCTACTTAATTTTTCTAAATGTTGAAGCCTACATTTAAAGAGGTAGTTAATCTTTTATTTTTTTTATAAATTGTGATTATCAAATTTACTTGATCACTTATTACGTAATTCATTCAATTTTTTAAGTGCTGAATTCGTGTTGTCAAATAATGTACCTAGACAATCTTTCGGTTTTGTCCAAATTTGTGTCTTACAATAGTTAGATGATTAGTTTGGCTTTGCCCAGAGTTTTGGTAATGAACTCCGTTATATAGGTGTCGCTAAGTAATTATTAATCTAATTGTTTATTTTGTTGGTCGCGTCGAGTTTGGTCAACCATAAAAGTAATAATAATAATAATAATAATAATAAAATAAAAATAAATCGACTTATTCAACATCGGTAGTTTAAAAAGTTACTACTAATATTGTTTGTCTTGGGAAATGTTGGACGATTGCAAGATTTTGAACATTGTTACTTTATCACAAATGTTAACATTATTTTGGTGTGATGTGCTTAATTACAACTCATATTTTATGGTTATAAAAATATTGGTGTCCCCACTATGTCAATTTTATGGCTCTATCACTGTACGTACGTAGGTGACTAAACTTGCAATCCTGACAAAGAGAATTGCTTCCCATCACGAAATTGACACTTCCACCAGTATGACTCCAGATTTCGCCTGGCATTAATTTTTCCATCCCAAACAGTGCAAGAACGAGGAGTGGAGAGAGCACATGCAAATTGTGTAATGAGATATTTGATAATGGAAACATTTAACTCGTGTGTTTATTCACTTTGGTATCCAAACTGAGCGTTAGGGCTTCAAAAGATGAGTTTCGAGGTGCTTTTTTTCTTCTTTTGGCGAATAAAAAAACGACCTATGCCCTAGGTAGTCACGAACCTATGTCCTCAGGTGCCCGATATTTTTTGAATTATTTAAACAATTGATTACTCCTTCAAAATATCACAGATTGAATTTTGTATAATCGGGTCGGGCGAGGGATTCCTTAGGCAAAATTAATGTGTAGCGAGTGAAAAGTGTGCCCACCTAAGGTTCATTGATTTGATCAAAGTCGTTTATTTTTGTTGGTCTCGTCAAGTTGGTCAACCATAAAAAATAAATAAAAAATAAAAGGGAAAAAAATAACCGACTTATCCAACATCAGCAGTTTAAGAAGTTAATCAAATTTGTCATGACAAAGGTTGGACGATTGCGATATTTTGAGAATAAATTGGTTAAAAAAACTTTGTTTTAATCATGTGGAGGAAATCGGTGTTAAATTAATGAACCTAATTATTAACGTAGGTGACTAAACCATTTTTGCTCACGAAGGAACCACGCCACAAAAAAGGTCACTAAGCTAGACCCACCCATAATTAATGCGTAAACAACCTTTGGACGACTCGAAGCAAACTGCCACCCCGACCCGACACGTCCACGCCCACGCCCACGGGTGGTTAGGTGACTAAACTTGCGATGCGATCCTGAGAAAGTGAATTGCGCTTCCTTCCCATCACGAGATTGACAATTCCTCCAGTACGGGTACTCCAGATATATTTCGGGTTTGCACTTTTAACTTTTTTCCATCCCAAACTGTGCAAGGACGAGGGAGTGGAGAGAGCACATGGCGAATTGCGTAATTGATACATTTGATAATGGAAACATTTAACTCGTGCGTTTATTCACTTTGTTATATATCCAAACGGAGCCTTAGTGCCTACAAAAGATGCATGCTTTTACTCCCTTCTTTGTCCCAACCACCCTCGTGCAAACCTCTCTCTATATCCTTTCCTTGGTATATAAACTTATCATGTCCTCCTACCAACAGTTTTAAAGTACCCTTTATTTCCAAAAATTGCATCAATTATTAATTTCCACTAAAGATCAAGCAAAAAACTTTCTGATTCTAAATACTCTCTCCGTCCCAAATTGGATGTCAATTTTTGATATCCTTGTCAATTTCAACTCCTTATATCTTTCAATATGGATGTCAAAATATATGCAATATGGATCTTGTTTGATAGTTCTCGATTAATTCTATTATACAAAGCTTTTAAACTCATGAAAAACATTATAGATTGAAAGATATAAGCGATGCAAAATGACACGAATTTCAAAAATTGCCATTCTTTATGGGACGGAGGGAGTATCAAACAACTGCACCCCCAGTACGTAACCCAGCCTGGAAAATTTTGGTCACATTGTGTATATGTATGTATGTATATATATATAGTGTTATAGTTTAAGGGGAAAAACACACACACACACACTGGACTCCCACATTCTACTATATATATGTTTGTGGCTAATACGTACCCTTCTTATGGTGTGATCAAACCATAATATCTTATGACTTTTTATGGTGGATTTTATACCATTTTGTAATGAATGATAAGATAGGGGACACCGTACATAAAAAGTACTTATAAAAAATGATGGTGAAATTATACGGAGACCTCCTCATGTATACATCATTGGACATAGAGACCCTCTTACGTTTAAAATCGCTCATTCAGACCCCCTCATCTATATAAAATAAAAAATTTGGCTAACTATGTGAACGGAATGAGAAAAAAATGAAGATTTTACCCCTTAAAACTCACCCACACTGACCCCCTCATCTATAAAAAAAATTTGTCCACGCTGACTCCTCCATTTTAACGATCTTTTGACAAAAATGTGCTGATTGGTTAATGGTTAGTGGTTACATATAAGGGGGTGCTTTTGGGTATTTTTAAAGGTGAGGGGGTGTTTGTGTGCAAAATGTATAGATGAGGGGGTTTCCATATAATTTTACCCTAAAATGATTTACCAAAGAAAATCGTACTTGTAGGTCATGTCTAGTTCCATGATAACAATTATTAATATTAAAGTGATCACATTTGCGCTATGAGTACTTAATTACATGCATCAATTAAATATCTATACGGACCCATTACGTGGCATGATTACTCTCATGATTAAGAAACAGAGTAACGTAAAGTATGATGATCATAACCTTGATCATTTCATAATTAAACTCTAACACCGCACACATAATTCGAATGAAGTCTCTACTAAAAATCAGGGGTCAAACTCTAATAGGAGTGTATTAATTAGTTCTCCAATATGGAAGTCGTCTTCGTCGTTAGTTTACATATTTCATGTACGATGCTCTATTTCTTTGAGTATTCTGTAGTATTAAATTGATTTGTTTGTTGCAGTCCTACTATTCATGTGGTGCCCTATATATTCTGTAGAAATTCTCTACTGCACGGTCCAAATAACAAATTTTCTACCTTCAATATCTTCTAGTACAACTATTTTTATGAACATGCACAAACAAACACACTAGTATATTTTTTAAATAAGTACTTATTTTTTGAATTAAATGTGATGTAATGCGAAAAAATGGCATATATGTCTCGTAAAGCGGGAAATAACTAGTCTCTCCATCCCAATTTGCTTGCCCCTTTCGGGGAAACGAGTTTTTATGGGAGTATATAATTGGTATTGATTTTCTCAATTTGCCCTTACTTTATACTTTGACATGACACTTTTAATGTAGAAAAGAAAGGGTGAAAGAATAATATTGCACAATTTTTTATGTTGACTTTTCAACATATACTTATATTTTGTGACATACTCCATCTGTCTCAATATAAGTATCTATTACGGTTCTGTGTGTTATTTTCAATTAACGATATTTCTCAATTTATATTGCTAAAAACATGTAATATCAATTTTGTTTGATAAATTTCAATTATTTTTATAAGACAATAATTTTAAAAATATAAAATATAATATATGTTGAGAAATATAAGTCATTGAAAATTGTTCACAAAATCATAACGGACACTTAAATTGAGGCAAAGGGAGTAAATAAAAGGAAAGAAGGATTACAATTTGGGACGGAAGAAGTATGTTTGACTATATCTGTAAACGAGAATCCGGAAACATCCTCGTCATTAACGAAATTAAGAGAAAATTAGGCCCCGGCTGAAGCAGAGCCGCAGAAGGGAGCCAAGCCTGGGACGTGATTCATGTGTGGCGTCAAGGCCGCACACGTGGCACGACGCCTTTGGTTTTTGGTTGGGCGGAAAGTTGGTCATGTGCAATTTTTTCCTCTCAAAATTTCGGCCAGATCAGTCAAACTCCACTCCTCTGATTCGATGTTGACCGTCTGATTGTGATGACTCTTTGACCCCCACATAAAACGACCTCCTACTTTATTAGGGTGTGTTTGATTGTAAATTTTGTTTTGAGAGAATTTGTAATGAGGTGCGATTAGAATTGAGATTGAGAATGAAGTGAGATTATTAATGAGATAATGAATTATTTATTCATTTTTGTTTTGCACTGGATTAAGATTAGGATTCGAATTGAGAATGAGATGAAATTATAAATAACATATTTGTTTTGGCTAGAATTAGAAATGGAATTGAAATTGAGGTGAGATTTTAAGTTTTGTCATCACCAATCCCATGAGGATGGGATTGGTAATAACACCCCCTTGGGTTGGTTAATCCCATCAATTGGAGGATTGCTAATCCCATGGATACCTAATCCACCCCAACAAAATCAAACCAAACACATTATTCTTGGTCCAGACCACTTTCGTTATCTCATCTCATGTCCCAAGCGGGCTATTAAACAGGGCCTTAGAGTGCAGTTTTTCCCGTTATAACTCCTTTGTCCCCACCCTTATCTACCACCCTCCACCGTCACCCTCTCATACGTAACCAAAACCTGAAAGTAGAAACTGAGAAACACATTTATACACATACATAGATTTAGATATTTATATACATACATACACACATTACTATACTGCGCTTATAAAAGGCCACACACGCCACTAATCAACTTGACCCATCTCCAGACTCTAGTGAGAGAAACAGAACCTCTTTGTTTATTTTTTTTTTTTGATAGACTAGAACCTCTATGTTCATTCAAACAAAATAGTATCAACGCCCAAAGAATTTGTGTAGGAAGGACAAGTACTACTGGTTCTTTACAACTATGAGGCTACCTATGAACCCCGTACGGCCATGCATGGTCGCACCTGCAAATCACGTGGGATTCCGCTGCTGCGCCGCTGCTGCCGCCACCCTCACAAAACTACCTACTACTACTACTACTACTTGGGAGAAACCATTGGCCCAGAACAGGGAACCCATTTCCCTCAAACCCAACAGTCCCATCCACGTCGCGGAAGCCGAGCTGGGGCGAACAGGCCGGATCTACAGGAGGTGGATGGAGTACCAGGGGATCAAGAACTGGGAAGGAATGCTGGACCCGCTGGACGATAATTTGCGGGGCGAGATAATTCGGTACGGGCAGTTCGTCGAGACCGCTTACCGGGCGTTCGACTTCGACCCGGATTCTCCCACGTACGCCACGTGCAAGTACGCGAAGGGAGCGTTGCTGGATCGGGCCGGGTTTCCGGATACCGGGTACCGTGTGACTAAAAACCTCCGCGCCACGTCAGGGATACATATGCCGCGCTGGGTAAAGAACACGCCGAATAATTGGGTGGCGACCCGGTCGAGCTGGGTCGGGTACGTGGCCGTTTGCCATGACAAGGAGGAGGTAGCGAGGCTGGGCCGCCGCGACGTGGTGGTGGCCCTCCGCGGGACCGCCACTTGCTTGGAATGGCTTGAGAATCTTCGAGCCACCTTGACCAAAATTCCCGATTTCGGGTCGGGGCCTGACCCGGACCTTAAAGAAGCCATGGTGGAAAGCGGGTTCTTGAGCTTATACACTTCCGGATCCGAAAACAACCCGAGTTTACAATATCTTGTGAGAGAAGAAATTCAAAGACTACTCCAAAACTACGGTGACGAGCCAATGAGCATAACCATCACCGGCCACAGCCTAGGCGCCGCGCTCGCTACGCTCGTGGCGTACGATATCAACACGACCTTCAAACATGCGCCGCTCGTAACGGTCTTTTCCTTCGGCGGGCCCCGCGTGGGAGACCGGAGCTTCCGACACCGGCTGGAAAAACAGGGGACGAAGGTTCTGCGGATAGTTAACTCCGACGATTTGATAACGAAGCTACCGGGATTCGTAATGGACACTGACGACGTGGCAGGGGGCAACGAGTATGTTCAAATGCTCAAGTTTCCGGGTTGGATCCAGAAGCGGGTCGAGGAGGCCCAGTGGGCTTACGCTGACGTCGGCCACGAGCTCCGGCTCAGCAGCAGGGATTCGCCGTACCTCGCCGGAACCAATGTGGCCAAGTGTCACGATCTGAAGACGTACTTACACCTGGTGAACGGGTTCGTGAGCTCCACGTGCCCGTTCAGGGCCAGTGCGAGAGAGATGATGAAGAAGACAAAGAAGAATTTGAATAATACAACGAATAATAATACGAACCGTAGAAGGATGAGTACAACGAATGTGTAAATGTAAATAAAAGAGAGAGAGAGGAAATTCTTTTGGAGTGTAATTAGAAAGTAGAAACCCCACGTTACGTTAATTCTTTCATTAGTCGCAGGCTAGCATGCGCCAGGGGGTGATAAAATTGATGCTGGTTTTGCTTTTTCTAGGTTATTAACTGTTTCGTGGACGAGGCTTGTTAAAAATTATTGGCACGCCCAGCTCGTTTGGTCCAACCACAAAAGGCACACTTTATATTATTGGCTAATAACTTGCAAAATGAATTCTCAACATAAAAACAAAAACAAAAAAAAGGTCCCCCTTTGGTCATGAAAGAGCCAAGGATTTAAATATCGGCCGCTCTGAGTTTTTCGGTTCTCTAGTACCATTACACCCCGTTATACAGACGCTACAAAAATACACACTAGGATCGGCCAATTTCCCCGACGTATCGCTTTTTATCTGACTAGTTGTCCACCCTTACAACCACTACAGCCTCTACATGGCCTTATCAAATGCCGAAAATATTTATAAAATATAAATGATGGACGCAATACGTGATTCCTGCTTATATATCATTTGATACTCCTTCTATCGCTACACCGCAACTGCAACCACTTCCTCTATGCAGTCTACTACCGCTAGTTAAAACCTTGCGCATATATATAGCGGATCAAGAAAATTTTGGTAGGGGGCAATAATTTTTAATCATAGCGTTGGGATTTTCAAACACAAGCAGGAAAATTACAATATCTAACACATGCAAGTGTAATTTTTGAAACTTACTAACGTAATCTCTCAAGCAAGGAGATAATTGAGAGGAAGCAGAAAAACAAGGGGTAGTAGTGACAATATCAAAAATTCAAGGGGGCACGGGAAGCCCGGTGTCCCTTACTAGATCCGCCCTTACGTGGTAGCTTAAGAGCATTTTCATCGAATTAAACAAGTAAAATCCTCTTTCAAATATAGTACTTAATGCTCATTGAACTAGAAGTCATAAGAATCAATCGATTTTAAGAATTTAAAATTATTTGTTATACACAATAAATAATATACTTTACTAATGCGTTGTGAAGTTTATAGTTATTTCCGTGTCTACAAGTTTGAAGAATTGCTCTCAAACTCCGCATACGCATCACCCTCGGCAGACAACTTGTTAATCATAATTGCAAAAGTTTATTTTTTTAGTCAAGTACATTAAATCGTACAAAATTAAAGCATGTATTACTAACTAAAAAAGTTTATTAGGAATACTTTCAGTTAAATTAGATTAAAAAAAAAGAGTACAAAATCTGAAACAAAATTTTTGAAGTATGTTTTACAGTAACATTGACAAATTTAGAATGATCAAGCTAGTTTTATTAATAATTCTATTTTAAGATATTTCTACCAAACGATTAAAAATAAAGAGAATTAAGAAAGAATAGTTTCAAATAGGCTCGTTACGCAATAAGTATAAATGCACCATATGATAAAATTAAAACATAAAACTAATTTTATATATTATATATATATATATATATATATATATATATATATATATATATATATATATATATATATATATATATATATATATATATATATATATATATAGGAAGTGTGTATGTTTATATATCACATAATTCTTCATAATTATGCTAATTTGTATTCCCTTTGTCCCGAAATATTGGTCCTCTTTGGGAGTGCGTGTCATTTTTCAATTAATTATATTTTACAATCTATAATCTTGTATGTTATTTTAAAATTTTTGTATAATAGAGCTCGTTGAAATCTATCAAACAAGAAATATTATAAACTAAAAAATATAGCCAATCTTTTAAGACTTTCAAAAAATGAAAGAGGACCAAGAATTTGAGATAGAAAAAGTACCAAAATTATTTTAATTTCAAGTGGGAACACGTGCCCCCACCTAAATCCATCCCTGTGCGGGTTGGCAGATGCCACGTATCAATACGTAGAGAGTAATTTACTATTTTCTTACTCTCCTGCCCCCACCTAAATCCGTCCTTGTGCAGGGTTGGCGGATGCCACGTGTGAATACACACGGAGTGACTTACGGTGTTGTTTTCTTACTCGATCTTCCTTGTTTTGGTCTGTGATAGGGACGTGTATAAGGTGTGAAGGTCAAAGAGTTTGCGATTTGTTAATGGATACGGTGACTGTGACCTTGGATTTGTGTAAAAACGTTGGGGACACCTCAAAAGTCGGTGGTCTTCTCTTGTACTCTTAACTTACCGGCCGCTCCAATCTTTTGGAGTTTCAGGTTAAGTTTCTCCAACACCATCCATGCATTTTCTCTTTTCATAGGTGCTGAAAAGCACTCATTTATTCCCATTAACTTAAACTTTATCGGTCTTATTTAGTGTTATTTGATGAGATTTAATTGGTTCGTGGTGTTCTAGGGCTTATGGAGCGTTCGGGAAGTATTTGGAGTAAGAATCAAGAGTTAAGGATGTTCCGGTGGAGTTCGCGACGAATAGAAGAATGAAGCAGCAAAAATTGGTCTCGCTGGTCCGGACCAAGGCATGGCTGGTCCGGACGACCAAGACTGGGCAAGAGTCTGGACATTCTGTTTTTCTGGTCCGGACAAGGGAACCGCTAGTCCAGACCAGCAAGCAGTGCACATCAATTTTATGTTTCATTTGTTTTTAAGTATTAGTTTTGGCCCAACTATAAAAAGGAGGCTTTAGTTTATTATTTAGGTTACACCTTCTTTTCTAGCAGCTATGTAGACACCCTAATTTGGCCTAACGATTATTTTAAGTCCCACCTTGGGAACAATCCCAATGATGAAATGAATACAGTGATTGCTGATTGACTTCTTGAGAACCTTAGGACTTTCGGTAAGAACTTTGAGCCACTTAGAGGACCTAATCCAGAGCCAAATAGTCTTTCAGACAAAAATGCAGCATCCTAGGAAAATACATCTATCAGCCGTAAGATCGATTCCTCGGCCACCAGATCCATTCCTCGGCCGCCAGATCCATTCCTCGGCCGCCAAATCCATTCATCGGCCACCAGATCCATTCCTCGGCCCCAGATCCATTCCTCGACTGCCAGATCGTCTATTTTCCAGATTCTGGAACATTCTGTCAATCGTTTGATCCGTTCACAAAACCCTAGCAGCCAAATCCCGATGTGTTCGGGCTACGTTAGAGGATTACCAGGAGGAGTTCGTGTTGCCTTATAACTCCAATTCAATCATTCGATTTTGATTGGTTGAGGTGTGTCATCCCTATGCCTATATAAAGGAGCCCTTAGGTTCCGAAATGAATAAGTTCACACTCTCACATCAGCCACAAAATTCTGCCAATATACACTCTCAAATCCCCTCTACAAAAGCCCCAACCTCCTGAAGGCAACCGCTAATCCGACGATCAAACCCCAAAGTTCAAACCCTAACCCTAGGGTTTTTCAAGAAGCAATCAGTCAATCCCATTCAATCCGAAGCAATCGAGTCACTGAGGGATCAAGGTGGTGAGGCCCAGGGGCCTTCGGTTCGTTTTAGTTTCAGTATATGCATGCTGATTGTAGGATTTTGATTATCTGTTAATCGTATTGTCTGGTGTGAGGAAGAACATCGGCTGAGGGATCAATCCTTCGGCCGGTACATTAATCCAGGAGGATTCCTCGGCCGTGAAATCCATCCACCGGCCGCGGAATCCATCTCCCTGGAACAGATCTGTTTTATTCTGCTTTTCTGATGCATGCTTTCAATTACCGTACTAGCTCACCTTATTTACTATTAAAGGCTAATAATCAGATTACGTGTCTAGAGTTAAATAAAGCAAGTATATGTCTTGTGTTGAACAATTATGGGCCAATTTTACGACTGGGCAAAGAGGGGTGCCTAACACCTTCCCCTTATTGTACTTTTGGCTCCCGTACCCGGAATCTCTATCTGTTTTCCTAGTTTTAATAAACTAGGTGGCGACTCTGTTTTAATGATAACCCCTATCGTGTGGCGATGTTTCTAGCCATGGGAATATCCACGATTTTGGTTTTTGAAGCAAGCAACCAAACAAACAAGCAATGATCAATCTGTATGGCGATGCCCTGTTTAGGAGGTGTCCACAAGCTGCGGGAGAAAGGGGCAAGAATAACGTTAATAGAGATTTCTCCATGTTCTCCATGATTCCTTCAATCTCAAGAGCGTTCTTTCTCTCCTTGGCCGGCTAAACCCCTTGTTTAGGGGAGGATGAAACTCTGTATCAAGTAACTATATTTTTTTAGTAGAGTTTTGGTTTTATTATTTGAATCGATTGTGAGACTAAGAACCCTTTCAGTTTCAATTGAACAGATTGATTTTACTTTTTCTTATCTATTGAGTATTTGTATTCCGGATTTCAAATACATAGTATTGCAATGGTTTTCATTGATTGTGGTTGGAGTTCTGAGATAGATTATGCTCATAAGACGGATCGTGTCGTTAGATGGCCAAACCGTGCTACTGAGAGACGGTCCGTGCTATGGAATAGTATATGCCTTTTAATAACCCAATTATTTTCTTGACGATTATTGTTAGGATTTGCAAGTCCTGACGATAATCCATTTTGATTCGAATAAATAAACCTAACCTATGCATAGTGTTGTTACGCAGTCGAAGTGGAATCCAAACCCTAGATATTTTCCTCCATCATTTTTAAACTTTTTAATTCATTGTTTTAATTTAATTAGGTTATTCCAAACAAATCAAATCAATCCGACTTTTTCTGTCCGAATTAATTTAGAACTTAATCGAATTTAGCGTAACTTAGCCATATTGTCCCTGAGGATCGACATTCGGTCTTAACCACTATTCTACGGAGTAGTAGTTAACTCCAAGTTTTTATAAATTTATTTTTGACACGAAACGACGCAGTCAAATTTTTGCGCCGTTGCAGGGGACAGTTTGCACGGTTGCATAAATTCGATTTGTTTTTAGTTTAGTTCATTTTTTTTTTACTTTAATTTTGTCTGTTAGTTTTTTTTGCTCTTAGATACAAGTTACGAGGCAAAAAACGAGCGAAGATCACGGTGGAGAAGCGGTGCCATGCTATAAAGCGATTTCGTTGACCCACTGTGAGTTTTGTTCTTTTTTTTGAATTTGGGTCTGTGTCTATGGTACCCCGTTCTTACAATTAAGTGGTTTTGAACTTGCATGCTTGGTCGTTGGTCTTTGGAACCCGAACTTATTCCTCTTAATTTGGACTTAGAAAGGAGATGCAGGATTCACAAAAAGACTAATTTAGTCACAATGGGTGATGAGTAGAGGGACTTAGTTGTACCTGACCACCCCCCACCCAACTCACACTTCGCCCCCACAGCGTACACTACACTATCATGTGTACGACTACCCACGATCATGGCTAACAACTATAAGATTAAGCCCGGTACACTCCAAATGCTCCCTAAGTTTCAAGGGCAATCTCAAGAGGATCCATATCAAAACATCATTGAATTTGAAGCCCTCAGTTCCACGCTTTTAATTCATAATTTTCCGATGGATGCATTGAGATTGATTTTGTTTCAATTCACTTTGATTGGGAATGCCAAACATTGGCCTAGTACTTTGCCAGCTAATTCTATAACCTCTTGAGCGCAAATAAGTGCGACATTCCTTAAGAAATTCTTCCCCATAGGAAAAACACTCAGACTTTGGCAGGAGATCACCACTTTCCAACAAGTTGAGAATGAACGGTTTTATGAGGCTTGGGAGAGATATGGGGATCTCATTCGTAAGTGTCCACACCATGACATACCTAAGTGGCAATTAGTACAGAGTTTTTATTCCGGGATGCTTCTACCGCATCGTGTGATGGTTGATGCCTTATGTGGAAGCTCTGTGATGGTTAAAAATGAAGACAATGCCTGGCAATTGTTCGAAACTATGAGCGAACGGTCCCTACAAAATATTTCTTTTGAGAGGAGAGGTAAGTCAGTCACTACTGGTTCTGATAAGCCACGAGGTATGTACGAGATTAAACCATCTCATGACCTCAATTCTAAAGTAGAAATATTAACTTAAAAGGTTGAAAAGCTTCTTTGCATAGGACAGGCCACCCCACATCCTCCACCTTATCAGGGGCATGTTCTTTATGTGCTAGTCCGTCCCATTTCATTACTGATTGTCCTGCGGCCCCACAATTTCCCATTTTTATGGAGGAGCAAGTTAACGCTGCATAGGGGTACTCTAATGCACAGGGTTTCTCTTAACTGGGTAATGATCCGTGTTCTAGTACTTACAACCCGGGATGGAGCAAACACCTCAACTTCTCATGGAAATCGCAGGAGTAGGGTAGCTCTTCTGCACAGCAGCCTCAGCCCTTTAGTTCTTTTTTGAATCCTGCGGCCTATCGCGCACAGAATCACCAGGAAGCCCCTCCTCAGTCCTCGAGGGATCCATTCTTTGAGGAAAAGGTGCTATAAGCGCTTGACAGACTAAATGACACCCAATAGCAAGTGTGCACCAACACACAGTCCATCGCGAGGCTCGAGACCCAAGTGGGTCAAATAGCCAATGCACTGAGTCGTAGGGAAGAAGGTAGGTTACCCAGTCAGACTGTCCAGCCCCCTAAAGGGCAGTTTGTGATTCACGAAACTGCCCCTACTGACGCTAAGGTAGTCATGACATTGCCCAATAAGAGAGAGGTCGAAACCCGACCAGAGAAAGTAAAGCCGAAGGAGCATTTGGCTCCCTCCGACCCCAATGACTTTGGGGAGGAGAGTTCACAAAGTAAGGAGGGAACCCCTCCAGTCACACCTACGTCATCCACTTCCGTGTGCGCGCGCCCTAAGGTGCCACCCTATGTGCCTAAAGCTCCATTTCCATCATGTTTGAATACACCATCTCCCTTTCCTAATAGGGGAGCATCTATGGAGGATACCCTTGAGGTATTCAAGCAAGTGAAAGTTAACATTCCACTCCTAGATGCTATCAAACAAGTCCCAATCTATGCAAAATTTCTTAAGGACCTCTGCACTCAAAAGAGGAAAAATATAACTAGTGTGTCTAAAAAGGTCCTTCTCACTGAGCAAGTGAGCTCTGTTTTTCAGTCTAACGCTCCCCCTAAGTTGCAAGACCCTGGTACCCCGACTATTGATATAGTCATTGGGCAACATGCCATAGAGCACGCACTTTTAGACTTAGGGGCTAATGTCAACTTGATTCTGTACTCGGTGTATGAACAATTTGGGGCTTGGGGAGTTGAAGCCCACGTCGGTCACCTTGCAAGTAGTTGATAGATCCATTAAGGTGCCACGTGGAGTAATTGAGGACATTCTTGTTAAGGTTAATGATTTTAACTTTCCGGCTGATTTTATAGTCCTTGACACAGAATCGGTGCAAACCCTCAAAAAGAAAACTCCAGTTATTCTTGGTCATCCTTTCTTAGCGACTACTAATGCAAACATTCATGTGAGGAGTGGGGAGATGGACGTGACTGTGGGCTCCCACGCCCTTGGTTCGAAGAGTTGCCACCCGGATTTTTGAAATGGATCATCCAAGGAACCGAGAACTCGTTTGTAAAAAGCTTTTAGTCTAACGAAAACGTTGAGATTTTGGGTTCGGGAGCCACATTACGAATGGGGAAGGTTTTTCTTTAAAAAGCACCCCACTCGCCCGGTAAAACCGGTCTCTACTTAATGCTTTCAAAGGGGATATCTCGAATATCATTTGGAATATCAAGCTCTTCATTAAAAGCAAATAGCAGGGAAGGGACATGGGAAATACGTCACGTTAGCATGCACGTGGTGCTGTCTGTACAGTAGTGATAAAATGATGTGAACAGATAGAATAAATAGCATTCAGCAAACTGTCTGGACCTCAGTCATACTGTACACAGCACACTGAGGTGCCGCGCGCAGCACCTCAACATGCCGTGCAGGGCGTCTACCCTGGTGTCAAACTGTCACAGACTATCAAAACGTCATCTAGCTCCTTATTTTCTCCGTACATCTTTTTAAAAAGCTCGTCAGGAACCTCATGATAGTCAGATCATCCCAAAGATGTCGTTATTTTCTCAAAACATTGGCCCAAAGCAACTTTTAACACACTTGATCATTTGGGATGATCTAGAAAACCTTTTTAAAGAGCGAAAACATGGCTTGTAGATATGGTCTTGTTTTGAAAGAAACAAAAACAGTAAACAATGGTCTGACATACCACAATGTAAGATAACTCGATCCAGACGGCACGCCTACGATCATATCAACACATACGATGCCGTGGCGCCGCAGATCAAGGTGCCGACGCCTAGTGATCCAGCGGTGCCTCAACCCCAAAGACAAGATCGCCTTATTTTATGAAAATGGGTTTTAAGTCAGGATCTAACCAAAAGGGATTAGACCTTCTGACAGAAAGGTCCCCTCAGGACCAGAACTGAGTCTAGTCCAAGGAAACTTATTTTTACCTTTGGTGTTGAGCTTGATCAAGGATGGTTGATGCAAAAACGAGGGTGGATCGTGCCGAATGTAGATGGAGGAGGTTGAATGAGACAAAAGGAGTATGGGTGTGAGGGAAGGTTAGGTATTTTGGGGGGTGAGACTTTGGAGTTAATGAGAAATCAACTTCAATAATGAGAAGGGAGTGAGTGAAAGTCCTTAAAAAATGTCTTTTGGGAATGGCATTCTTTAAGACTTGGAAATAGAAATGGAAATGGGAAAGTGGGTATGAAAACTATAGAGAGAAAGCTTATGGAGTAAGAATGCCCAAAAGCAAAAAGAAGAGCCAAAAGAAGAGCCCCATTTCCCTTGAGTGGAGGGGTCAATTTATAGGCAAATAGCCAAGGATTTTGAATTTCAAATAGTGGAGGTATTTTCTGGGCGTGTCAGAAGTGCATTTTCGGCTGAGCCACTCATCAGCTGTGGCTTAAACTGGCGTGGCCGACAGCTTTCTGAGCCAGTTAGACTTTTGCTCAAGGTGTCGTGCGGTGCAGTTTGGCCGCGCACGGCCTCTTGAATTTTAACTTGCCGTGCGCTACTGTGCCGTTCCGTACGGTACCTCCTCTTTCGGTCCAAGGGTTTTTGGGCTTTATCTGGGCTTTTGGGTTTTTTGGTTTACATAAGCTTAGGGGAATCCTTTTTCAAGCTCACAAAGGTATCGTTCCCTTTATTTCATCATTGGGGTGGACAAAGACTCTCCGATGTCCGGATTGGGGTGTCTACAGTGACCTTTGGGAACATTACCCTTAAGCTTAATGTTTATAAGGCTGTGATACCTTTTCCAGTGGAGGAAGACTGCTTCGTAGTCGATGTCTTAAAGGACTTAGTGAAGGAGGCATTGCCTTCTATTTTGACCGATGACCCATTGGCCGCTAGTTTGGCTCATTTTGACTTTGAGAATTTTGATATTGATCACTCTATTGAGGAGGTGAACACTTTACTTGATTCCACACACCTAATGGTCACCCCTCCTCGACAAATCGAAATTGAGCCTGCACCCACTCTTGTGGGTGAACCGCCCACTCGTTTTGTAGGGTCCCCATTAGAGCTTGAGTTACAACATGTGCCCCCTGAAGCCATGGCTCCATGTGTAAATTTCGTAGAGGCTATCACGACAGATTACGGACATGCGGAGTGTACTCAAAGTTGGGGGGTATGTGGTTCTTGCATAGACATTCATGGTTCAAAGGGACAGATGGAGAGTAATGTATCTTATCCGGTCTTAATTTTTCAGGTGAGTTTCGAAACCTTGCCATTTAAGCACATTTTTCCTTGGTACGATGATGTTATCCGTATGGTGACTAGAGGGACAATTCTGACTCGGTTATGTGTTCAACTATCTTTCATTTTTCTAGTCGAGTCGGATGATGTCTTTTGGAATGATCCATCTAGTGTAAATTTTAAATCCATAGAGGATGACATACCTTCAGTGTTTGCCGTGCTCGAACGGCTTCCAACGGTCTAGTATAGCCACCTTGTCAAAGCTATGTATGTAGTACTTAGGAGGTTAGGTCTGGCGGCAGGCGTATAGTTAGCAGCGAGAAATCTGTTTGAACCATCCGACTTTAGTGTCCGGCTTGGCAGAGATTGCTTCATAAGCCGAGTGGTGGGTAAGGAATCTGGCAACCCTAGAGGGAGTGACAGCCTATTAGATGATGGCACCATTTCTCAAGATATCGTTGCATCCTACACATATTGCTCTTCCAACAAGTAGGGAACCACAGTCTTTGGCAAGGGAGAAAAGTAGTACATGTGTCTCGCGTGAAGAAAGTGATGGATTTTTATTGTTGCTCTTCCAAAAAGTAGTACCTGGAGAAGGTTTCGTAGCCTTGTAAACATTAAGCTTAAGGGTCATGTTCCCAAAGGTCACCTCCATCTCCCCACTCCTCACATGAATGTTTGCATTAGCAGTCGCCAAGAAGGGACGACCAAGAATAACCGGAGTTTGCTTTTTGAGGGTTTGCACCAGTTCTGTGTCAAGGACTATAAAATCAGCCAGAAAGTAAAAATCATTAACCTTAACAAGAACATCCTCAATTACTCCACGTGGCACCTTAATGGATCTATCAGCTAATTGCAAGGTAACTGACATGGGCTTCAACTCCCCAAGCCCCAATTGTTCATACACCAAGTATGGAATCAAGTTGACACTAGCCCCTAAGTCCAAAAGTGTGTGCTCTGTGGCATGTTTCCCAATGACTATATAAATAGTCAGGGTACCAGGGTCTTGCAACTTAAGGGGAGCGTTAGACTGAAAAACAGAGCTCACTTGCTCAGTGAGAAAGACCTTTTTAGACACATTGGTTCTATTTTTCCTCTTTTGAATGCAGAGGTCCTTAAGAAATTTTCCATAGATTGGGACTTGTTTGATAGCATTTAGGAGTGGAATGCTAACTTTCACTTGCTTGAATACCTCAAGGGTATCCTCCATAGATGCTCCCCTCTTAGGAAAGGGAGATGGTGCATTCAAACATGATGGGAACGGAGCTTTAGGCACATAGGGTGGCACCTTAGGGCACGTGCACACGAAAGTGGATGATGCAGGTGTGACTAGAGGGGTTCCCTCCATACTCTGTGAACGCTCCTCCCCAAAGTCATCGGGATCGGAAGGAGCCAAATGCTCTTTCGGCTTTGCTTTCTCTGGTCAGGTTTCGACTTCTCTCTTATTGCGCAATGTTATGACTACCTTAATGTCAGCAGGGGCGGTTTCATGAATCATAAATTGCCCTTTAGGGGGCTGGACAAGCTGACTGGGCAACCTACCTTCTTCCCTAAGACTCAGTGCATTGGCTATTTGACCCACTTGGGTCTCTAACCTCGCGATGGACTGTGTGTTTGTGCGCACCTGCTGTTGGGTGTCATTTAGTTTGTCAAGCGCTAGCAGCACCTTTTCCTCAAAGGATGGATCTCGCGAGGACTTGGGAGGTGCTTGCTGGTGATTCTGTGAGCGATAAGCCGCAGGGTTAAACTGAGTGTTAAATGGCTGATGCTGCTGGGTAGAAGAGCTACCCTACTCCTGCGATTTCCATGAGAAGTTGGGGTGTTTGCTCTATCCCGGGTTGTAAGTACTAGAATATGGATCATTACCTGGTTGGGAGAAACCCCGTGCATTCGTGTACCCCTGTGCAGCGTTAACTTGCTCCTCCACAAAAATGGGAAATTTTGGGGCCACAGGACAATCAACAATGAAATGGGACGGACTAGCACATAAAGAACATGCCCCCTGATAAGGTGGAGGATATGGGGTGGCCTGTCCCATGCAAAGAAGCTTTTCAACCTTTTTCAGTTAATATTTCTACTTTAGAATTGAGGTCATGAGATGGTTTAATCTCGTACATACCTCGTGGCTTATCAGAACCAGCAGTGACTGACTTACCTCTCCTCTCAAAAGAAATATTTTGTAGGGACCTTTCGCTCAATGTTTCGAACAATTGCCAGGCATCCACTTCATTTTTAACCATCACAGAGCCTCCACATGAGGCATCAACTATCATACGATGCGGCAAAAGCAGCCCGGAATAAAAGCTTTGTACTAATTGCCACTTAGGTATTCATGGTGTGGACACTTACGAATGAGATCCCCATATCTCTCCCAAGCCTCATAGAACTATTCATTCTCAGCTTGTTGGAAAGTGGTGATCTCCTACCGAAGTCTGAGTATTTTTCCTATGGGGAAGAATTTCTTAAGGAATGCCGTACTCATTTGCGCCCAAGAGGTTATAGAATTAGCTGGCAAAGTACCAAGCCAATGTTTGGCGTTCCCCATCAATGTGAATTGAAACAAAATCAATCTCAATGCATCCATCGGAAAATTATGAATTAAAAGCGTGGAACTGAGGGCTTCAAATTCAGTGATGTGTTGATATGGATCCTCTTGAGATTGCCCTTGAAATTTAGGGAGCATTTGGAGTGTACCGGGCTTAATCTCATACTGATTAGCCGCAATTGCGGGTAATCGTACACATGATGGTGTAGTATAAGCCGTGGGAGTGAAGTGTGAATTGAAACAGAGGGGGTCAGGTACCACAAGCGCTCCATCAGCATCATCTGCCATTGTGACTAAGTTGGTCTTTCTGTTACCCCTACGTCTCTTTTCTAAGTCCAAATTAAGAGGTACGAGTTTCGGTTCCCGTGACCGACAACCAAGCATGCAAGTTCAATACCCCACAAGTTTAAAAACGGGGTACTCCAGGCATATACACTAATTCACCAAAAAGAAGAAGAAAACTCACAGTGGGTCAACGAAATCGCTTTATATCATGGCGCCACTACTCCAAAGAAATTTTCACTCGTTTTGTCGCCTCGTAACCTGTAGCTAAGAGTACCAAAACTAACAAACAAAATAAAAATAAATAACAATGAACTAAACTAAAAACTAATTGAATTAATGCAACCGTGCAAACTGTCCCCGGCAACGGCGCCAAAATTTGACCATGTCGTACCGTGTCAAATATAAATTTATAAGAATCAAGAATTAACTACTACTCCGTAGAATAATTGTTAAGACCGAGTATCGTTCCAACGGGGACTGAATGGCTAAGTTACGACAAACTTAATTAGTTTGCAGATTAGTTCGGAAAGAAAAGAGTTGATTGATTTGGTTTGTTTGGAATAACCTAATTAAATTAAAACAATGAATTAAAAAGTTTGAAAACGATGGAGGAAAATATCTTGGGTTTTGAATCCACTCCGACCACGTAACAACAATATGCATAGGTAGGTTTATTTATTCGAATCAAAAGGGATTATCGCTAGGACTTGCAAATCCTAACAATAATCGTCAAGAAAATAATCGGGTTATTAAAAGGCATAGACTATCCCATAGCACGGACCGTCTCTCAGTAGCACGGTTTGGCCACCTAATGGCACGATCCGTCTTACGAACATAATCTATCTCAGAACTCCAACCACAATCAATGAAAACCATTGCAAGACTAGGTATTTGAGATCCGGAATACAAATACTCAATAGACAAGAAAAAGTAAAATCAATCCATTCAATTGAAACTGAAAGGGTTCTTAGTTTCACAATCGATTCGAATAACAAAACCGAAACCCTACACAAAAAATAAAGTTACTTGGTGCGAGATTTCATCTTCCCCCTAGATAAGGGATTTAGCCGGCCATGGAGAAAAAAGATGCGATCGAGATTGAAGGAATCATGGAAGTCATGAAAGATTTCCCTGTCATGCCTCTTTCTCTCGTTGTCACTGGAAATCTCCCATAAAAAGTAATAACCTCAATAATAAACTAAAGCCTCCCTTTTATAGTCTCGGCCCAAAGCAAAATAAGACTTTAGAAACGATCAAAATGTAAAATTGACGTGTTGCTGTCCGCTGGTCCGGACCAGCAGTTCCATTGTCCGGACTAGAATAACAGATTGTTCAATTTCTGTTCCAAACTTGGTTATCCGGACTACCAAGTCTTTGGTCCGGACCAGATCGTCAACCTCTGCCATTTCACTCCTCTTCTCCCCGTGGACTCACCGGAACATCCTTAACTCAAGATTCTTACTCAAAATCTCTTCCAAATGCTCCGAAAGCCCTGAAACATCACATACCAATTAAATCTCATTAACTTGCTTGTTGATTTCTTGAGTATAGGCATGCAGCTACCATTTCCATATCTCTTTGGCAGAGTAGTTTCACTTGCTAGACTGCTGGCACTTTTGTTTTAGCATTTTTGCACATTTCACGTCGGGCCTTGATTGCTTGTGAGCTGTGATTTGACTGTTCTTGATGGCTGGATTAGTGGAGGCTTATGCCCTAATGACCTTTCGTGCCTTAAGCTTTTTGTTGGAGTGGTGTCGAATAAACTCTTTGTTTGTCATGGAAAGAAACACATTCGTTGTCAATCTCATCATCTTTGGTCGCCGAGTGTTGGAACTTAAATGCATAACAATATCTCTTGGTTTTGGTTTGTCACATGAATGTTACACCCCTGGGAGAGGATTATAAGCACTTTCTTGATATTTTGGCTAGTTCGTTCCTTTGTGTTCACATTTATCCCTTGCGAGCCACATTGAGCCTTACAGATTTAGCATTTTCTTGGTTAGCTCCACCTTCCATATTGTGTTTGGGAAAAGGCGAGATTGTAAAGGTTAATTTTTGGGTAGATTGTTGAATTTTTTCGCTTGAATTGGTTGTGTCCCTTAAAAAAAAAGAAACATAGCAAAAAACAAAAGAATAAACTCTTTGTTTGTCCCTTAATGACCTTTCGTGCCTTAAGCTTTTTGTTGGAGTGGTGTCGAATAAACTCTTTGTTTGTCATGGAAAGAAACACATTCGTTGTCAATCTCATCATCTTTGGTTGCCGAGTGTTGGAACTTACAATATCTCTTGGTTTTGGTTTGTCACATGGATGTTACACCCCTGGGAGAGGATTATAAGCACTTTCTTGATATTTTGGCTAGTTCGTTCCTTTGTGTTCACATTTATCCCTTGCGAGCCACATTGAGCCTTACAGATTTAGCATTTTCTTGGTTAGCTCCACCTTCCATATTGTGTTTGGAAAAAGGCGAGATTGTAAAGGTTAATTTTTGGGTAGATTGTTGAATTTTTTTGCTTGAATTGGTTGTGTCCCTTATAAAAAAAAAAAAGAAACACAGCAAAAAACAAAAGAAAGAGAAAAATAAAAGGGACACCAATAAGTTAGAAAAATGAGGAATGGTTGGTTCGTAATTGAAAGATGTTGGAGGGTTAGAAGGAGAGATAAGGTGGAGTTGAATTAATGTTAGCGGGGTACACATTGCAAATTTGCCCCGTTTAGTCGAGATACTGGCCTATTCTCTCACACTTGAATCTATTTTTACCTTAGCCTTAATACATTATCCCATCCCTAATGCTATAACCTTGAATAAAGTCCTGTTTGATCTTTAGGGGTTTTGGGTTGAGGATTGATTGGTGGAGAGTTCCAATGCTTGGCATTTTATTCATGAGATTGTGTGTCCACTATGTACAACGTTCCTTTCGTGTCTTGTGTGCGAGGTACTTTGCTTTCCATTTACATACCTTCTAACCGCACACTTGAGAGTTCATAATGCATCTTGTTTCGTGTGATTTCATCTGTGAGTGCATGACACGGTGAGAATTGAAGTCGAAGCTCGGTCCAGAGAGAGCAGTTGGTTATTATTCATATGTGATTGAGGCCCGTATTCACACACGCTAAGCTTAAGTGCCACAGTTTATTCTTGAATTGTTAGCGCTTGGAATTATGTTTGCCTTGTAATATCTTTGTGGTAGCTTTGTGTCCTCTGCATAATACACTAATGAGAGGCACGATAAATTGTAGTTCTGTGTTGAAAGGTTCCTTGTGTTTGTGGGTGTTCATTGCTGATAACCCTCGTATCTTAAACTTTGTCGGTCCTATTTAGTGTTATTTGATGAGATTTAATTGGTTTGTGGTGTTCTAGGGCTTATGGAGCGTTCGAGAAGTATTTGGAGTAAGAATCAAGAGTTAAGGATGTTCCGGTGGAGTTCGCGACGAAAAGAAGAACGAAGCAGCAAAAATTGGTCTCGCTGGTCCTGACCAAGGCATGGCTGGTCCGGACAGCCAAGGCTAGGCAAGAGTCTGGACATTCTGTTTTTTTGGTCCGAACAAAGGAACCGCTGGTCCAGACCAGCAGGCAGTGCACGTCAATTTTATGTTTCATTTGTTTTTAAATATTAGTTTTGGGCCCAACTATAAAAAGGAGGCTTTAGTTTATCATTTAGGTTACACCTTCTTTTGTAGCAGCTACGGGGAGAGAGGGGCAAGAATAACGTTAATAGAGATTTCTCCATGTTCTCCATGATTCCTTCAATCTCAAGAGCGTTCTTTCTTTCCATGGCCGGCTAAACCCCTTGTCTAGGGGAGGATGAAACTCTGTATCAAGTAACTATATTTTTTGTGTAGAGTTATGGTTTTATTATTCGAATCGATTGTGAGACTAACAACCCTTTCCATTTCAATTGAACAGATTGATTTTACTTTTTCTTATCTATTGAGTATTTGTATTCCGGATTTCAAATACATAGTCTTGCAATGGTTTTCATTGATTGTGGTTGGAGTTCTGAGATAGATTATGCTCATAAGACAGATCATGCCGTTAGGTGGCCAAAACCGTGCTACTGAGAGACGGTTCGTGCTATGGGATAGTCTATGCCTTTTAATAACCCAATTATTTTCTTGATTCGAATAAATAACCCAATTGTTAGGATTTGCAAGTCCTGGCGATAATCCCTTTTGATTCGAATAAATAAACCTAACCTATGCATATTGTTGTTACGCGGTCGGAGTGGATTCCAAACCCTAGATATTTTCCTCCATCATTTTTAAACTTTTTAATTCATTGTTTTAATTTAATTAGGTTATTCCAAACCAATTAAATCAATCCAACTTTTTCAGTCCGAATTAATTTAGAAGTTAATCGAATTTAGCGTAACATAGACATATTGTTCTTGAGGATCGACACTCGGTCTTAACCACTATTCTACGGAGTAGTAGTTAACTCCAAATTTTTATAAATTTATTTTTGACACGAAACGACGCGGTTATCTTTCTCCTTTAATTTCCCCAATTTGTAATCTCATATTCGGCTCAACTTATGAACCCAACATAGGTTTCTTTTCTTAAGTTGACGATCCGTTGAATTTTCAGTGGCCCTAATACTTGTTTTACTCACGGTTAGAATCTTACTTGCAAGCTTAACCGATAAACACTTTATCTGTTTTATGCTCTCACTCAACTAACGCTTTCGGATTAGACAATCCATATACTATGGGTGCGTTTCCTCTAAAATTTTCTATCTGTACCGTTATATAGTACCCTGTACCCCTTCCGTTCCTAAATGAGGCTCCATGTTATTATTTTGAACATTTCAAAACAATGCTAAAAATATCCAATATGCAAGTTTGATAGATTTCAATTAGTTTTATTAGTCAAATTTTTTAAAATCATAAGAAAAAATTTGTCTATTGAAGGTTATAAACAAGATAAAAATAACAGAAAAAAGTCAAAGTGGATTGACATTAAGGAACGGAATATTTAAGTTGATATATGTAAGACAAATGAATATGGCTTTATGGTACTACATTTTAGTTGGTATTTTAGATTTCCATAAAAATATTATGGTTTAGTCAATTTAATTTAGCATGAGGAAAAACGCACCCTATTTCTATAGAATTAGAAGATTACCCAAAAAAAAAAAATTAGCCTCAGAATGTCCACCAAAAGATTCATATATACGAGCTCCGAAGGATATTCAAATTCTTTGAAGTACTTAATAATAAGTAGGACGTTGGTGATTTTGGAAGATAATTGCTACTGTTAAAGCATCTTTACCAGCATCAGCTGATTTTGGATCAAATTAATCCTCAAAAATCACTTTTCTACTTTAGTTAGTCAATTTTTCACAATTACACAAAATCAGGCTCTCTATTTTAACTGCACTGTATTAAACTATTCTTTTTTGCTAAGGGACTGTATGGTATCGGGCAAGAAATTGATGATTTCTTTGATTTTGCATGGCTCAATACGGGTCCTACAAGAATGATTCATGCCGCAAGTCATTCATTAAATATTTTTTTATGGGTACGTTTCTGAAAAAAATAGTTCAATCAGATATCGGTAAGGTCTATTTCAGACTTTAAAACAACCTACGAATTCCAGAACAGCCCTTACCAATTTCAAATTGAGCTAATTTTTCATGAACACATAAAAAAACATTTTTAAAATGACTTCGATTTGAAACATCTTTGTAGGACCCTTAATGGGTCCAAATGAATATTAACCATTGCATGAACAATACACATATTATTATTACCCAATGGGGCCCTATAAAATAATAAAATACAAAGAGGGTGGTGAATAGCGGCTCGTTACTTACAACTAGCAATTGTAGCAAATGGGAAGTTCTTTCGAATTAACGATGACGGTAGCGAGTCTGAATCTGCCCCATTTCAACTCGCAATGGGAATCTCCTAGCCTAAAGTAATATTGCTCTACAACTCTTGGGTTTGACTGCCCAAATCAACATTATGGACGATAGGCCGCACAATATAATACTATAGGTTGAAAGTCTAATTACTATAATGGAAAGAATGCCCATAAATTATATTGACGGTCGTACAAGTGTGGGCTCCCGCGCCCGAAAGCGCTAACTCGAAGAGTCGCCACCCGGATTTTTGAGATGGATGATCCGAGAAACCGAGAGTTTGTTTGAAAAAGGCTTTTGGTCTAGCAAAAACGTTGAGATTTTGGATCCCGGAGCCACGTTACGAACGGAAAAGGTTTTATTGAAAAAGCATCCCGTTCGCCCGGTAAAACCGGTCTCTACTAGGCATTTTAAATGGGGGATTTAATATCATTTAGAAAGCTTAACTTTAAAACATGTACGGGAAAGGGACACAGGATTAAATATAACACATCAGCGTGCTTGGGTGCGCAGTGTACAGTATAAAATGAATGAACAATGTACAAAAATGAAACTAAATAAAAAATAGGAGACTGCTACTGTGAACAGAGTGCCGTGCAATCTTTTAATATGCCGCACCGCATTCGGAAATGTCGCGCCGCATACCAAACGCACCGTGCGGCGTACTAAATAGAAACAGGAGATCGCTACTATGAACAGAATGCCGTACAGTATTTTAATATGCCGCACCGCATTTCTGGAATGCCGCGCCGCGTACTAAAAGTACCGTGCGGCGTACCTGCCTACACATTCCGAAATCAGTTTGTTTTTACATGACAGAACAAACCATAGGTTCGCAAAATAGCCTTTTATGTTTTCTGAATATCTAAAAAAATGATTTATGAGGCCCTTTTTTGTTCATCTTATCATGTAAAATAATGTTAAAATTTTTTTGAAATGTTGAAAGATCTCACGAAGTAAAAGAAGGACTTTTAACATGAAACTTGAATCTAAAATGTACCCGCACGATCTTTAAGCAATATTAGCCGAAATATGAAAAGAAAGAGCACAAAGAAGAAAAGAAAGATTTTGAATGTAAAGCTCGTTTGAGACCCAAACTCGGTATAGAAAGACCGAGAAGGGTCTCGATCGGCTCCCCCCAAAGCTAAATGTAGTTTAGCTCAAGGAAAGGGATTTATATCTTTTGATCGAAACTTGGATGTGCTTGAAGATATTAAAACTTGGATGTGCTTGAAGATGGAGAGTGGAGGTTGATTTGGGTTGAGTTTTGAGAGACTTGTGAGCAAATGAATTTAGAGAGAGAGAGATGTGTATAGTGGTGATGGGTGTAAGGAGTTGTAGAGAGAGAATCAAAATGGAGTATTTTTAGAGAGAGAGAGTGAGAGCAAAAAAAATGGCAGAGTAACTTTATTTGGAGTTGAAGGGGTACTTCTCAACTAGAGAGGAGGTGTATTTATAGGCAAAAGAGCCAAGGATGATCACTAAAGAGGGGAGGTGACTTCTGGGCCGAATAAAACTCATTTTCGAGCACAGATGCTCCTCCTGCAGGCGTGACCGACAGCTTTCTGCGACTGTCATAACTTTTTCTCAAGGTGCCGTACGACGTAGTGGAGTCCCGTGCGAGAGAGTGATTTTTTGAATTTTCTAAGGTGCCGTGCGCCCTTTTGAAGTGCCGTGCGCTATGTGATCACAAACACATTCAACTTTGCGGACTTGCTTCACACACTCCCGAACTCGAATTTGGACGCGGTTCGAAGCGTTGGAAAGCTCGTCGAGTCCTCTTTCTAACCCAATTGGTTTCACTCAAAGCCATTTATACATTGAAATATGTGCCCATTTTACCCTCAGTGTGTCATGGAAAAAGTTATTTTTGACAAAGCAAACGCATCTTTCTCTTTTGCAATTGAACCGAGGGCCACCCTACATTGTTGAAAAGCGGTTTTGTTGAGGTTAGAGAAGGAGTAGCAAAGGAGCAACAATCCAAGTCTCGAAGGTATATTTTTCCTTATTTCATCATCGGGGAAACTTAAAGATTATTCAGGGGTCCAGATTATGGTGTCTACAGTAGTCCCTCTTTAACAGAACTTAGGTACCATTGCTTGGTATAAGTGACGTTAAAGATTAGACATCCCAATCCATCGCTCCAAAATCTTTAAGTTAAATGCAAGAATGCAATAAAGGTGGTCGCGCTCATGGAGCTGCCTACGTATCCCGTTGTAGGGATCAGACCAGCGTAGTTCGATTGGGACAATGCAAGCAAAGCGAATCCCGGAGGACAAATTGCGAGACAAAGCGAAGTCCAAAGGACAAAATGTGAGCCAAATTGCAGTCCCGGAGGATGAATGGCAGATAACGTGCAGTCCCAGGGGACAAAGTGCAGATAGAGTGCGAGTCCCGGAGGACAAAGTGTTAGATAGAGTGCAGTCCCGGAGGACGAACCACAGCTTGAGAAACTAAAAAAAAAGCCTCCCAAGTCGGTTAGACCATAGTCAGAGAAACGAAGAGACTTTAGGTGGGTAAGACCGTAGCTTGAGAAACTAAGAGGCTTTTAGGTCGGTTAGACCGTAGCCTGAGAAATTAAGAGACTTTTAGGTCAGTTAGACCGTAGCCCAAGAAATTAAGAGACTTTTACGTCAATTAGACCGTAGCCCGAGAGACGAAAAGGCTTTTAGGTCAATTAGACCGTAGCCCGAGAAACTAAGAGCCTTTTAAGTCAGTTAGACCGTAGCCTGAGAAATTAAGAAGCTTTTAGGTCAGTTAGACTGTAGCCCGAGAAACTAAAAGGCTTTTAGGTCAGTTAGACCATAGCCTGAGAAACTAAGAGGCTTTTAGGTTAATTAGACCGTAGCCCGAGAAACGAAGAGGCTTTTAGGTCAATTAGACCGTAGCCCGAGAGACTAAGAGGCTTTTAGGTCAATTAGACTGTAGCCCAAGAGACGGAGAGGTTTTTAGGTCATTTAGACTGTAGCCCGAGAGACGCAGAGGCTTTTAGGTCAATTAGACCGTAGCCCGAGAGACGAAGAGGCTTTTAGGTCAATTAGACCGTAGCCCGAGAGACGAAGAGGCTTTTAGGTCAATTAGACCGTAGCCCGAGAGACGAAGAGGCTTTTAGGTCAATTAGACCGTAGCCCGAGAGACGAAGAGGCTTTTAGGTCAATTAGACCGTAGCCCGAGAGACTAAGAGGCTTTTAGGTCAATTAGACCGTAGCCCGAGAGACGAAGAGGCTTTTAGGTCAATTAGACCGTAGCCCGAGAGACGAAGAGGCTTTTAGGTCAATTAGACCGTAGCCCGAGAGACGAAGATGCTTTTAGGTCAATTAAACCGTAGCCCGAGAGACGAAGAGGCTTTTAGGTTAATTAAACCGTAGCCCGAGAGACGAAGAGGCTTTTAGGTCATTTAAACCGTAGCCCGATTGACGAAGAGGCTTTTAGGTCAATTAGACCGTAGCCCGAGAGACTAAGAGGCTTTAGGTCGGTTAGACCATAGCTTGAGAAACTAAGAGTCTTTTAGGTCAATTAGTCCATAGCTCGAGAGACGAAGAGGCTTCTAGGTCAATTAGACCGTAGCCCGAGAGACTAAGAGGCTTTTAGGTCGGTTAGACCGTTGCCCGAGAAATTAAGAGGCATTTAGGTCGGTTAGACCATAGCCTGAGAAACTAAGAGGCTTTTAGGTCAATTAGACCGTAGCCCAAGAGACGAATAGACTTTAGGTTGGTGAGACCGCAGCTCGATTGACTGAGATGCTTAGATCCTTTTGACTGTAGCTCGATAGATAAAGAAGCTTTAGGCCCTTTTGACCATTGCTTGATAAACAAAGAAGCTTAGGTCCTTTTGACCGTCGCCGATTGAATGAGAAGCTTAGGTCCTTTTGACCGTCGCCTGCGAGACCAAGAAGCATTAGGTCAGTTAGACCGTCGCTCAATAAACCAAGAAGCTCTGGCCCTTTTGACCGTTGCCGATTGAATGTGAAGCTTAGGCCCTTTTGGCCGTTGGGAATTGACTGAGAAGCTTAGGCCCTTTTGATCATCGCCGATTGAATGAGAAGCTTAGGTCCTTTTGACCGTCACCGATTGAATGAGAAGCTTAGGTCCTTTTGACAGTCGCCGATTGAATGAGAAGTTTAGGCCCTTTTGGCCGTTACGAATTGACTGAGAAGCTTAGGCCCTTTTGACCGTCGCCGATTGAATGAGAAGCTTAGGTCCTTTTGACCGTCGCCGATTGAATGAGAAGCTTAGCCCCTTTTGGCCGTTGCAAATTGACTGAGATGCTTAGGCCCTTTTGACCGTCGCTGATTAAATGAGAAGTTTAGGTCCTTTTGACCGTCGCGGATTGAATGAGAAGGTTAGGCCCTTTTGGCCGTTGCGAATTGACTGAGAAGCTTAGGCCCTGTTGACCGTCGCTGATTGAATGAGGAGCTTAGGTCCTTTTGACCGTCACCGATTGAATGAGAAGCTTAGGTCCTTTTGACCGTCGCCGATTGAATGAGAAGCTTAGGCCCTTTTGACCGTCGCCGATTGAATGAGAAGTTTAGGTCTTTTTGACCGTCGCGAATTGACTGAGAAGCTTAGCCCCTTTTGACCGTCGCCGATTGAATGAGAAGCTTAGGTCTTTTGGACCGTAGCTCGATTAAATGAGAAGCTTAGGTCTTCTGGACCGTCACTCGAGAGACTAAGAAGCGTTAGGTCTTTTGGACCATAGCTCGATTAAATGAGAAGCTTAGGTCTTCTGGACCGTCACTCGAGAGACTAAGAAGCGTTAGGTCTTTTGGACCATAGCTCGATTAAATGAGAAGCTTAAGTCTTCTGAACCGTCGCTCGAGAGACTAAGAAGCGTTAGGTCTTTTGGACCATAGCTAGATTAAATGAGAAGCTTAAGTCTTCTGGACCGTCGCTCGAGAGACTAAGAAGCGTTAGGTCTTTTGGACCATAGCTCGATTAAATGAGAAGTTTAGGTCTTCTGGACCGTCGCTCGAGAGACTAAGAAGCGTTAGTTCTTTTGGACCATAGCTCGATTAAATGAGAAGCTTAGGTCTTCTGGACTGTCGCTCGAGAGACTAAGAAGCGTTAGGTCTTTTGGACCCTAGCTTGGTTAAATGACTTTTGAGCAACATTCGAGATTCGCGATTTGGCACTCGACGACAATGATGACAACATTCATTTTCGTTTTCTTTTTTTTTTGAAAAATATGGGACACATCTAATTACCCTTTTTGCTTTACTATCTTTGGCCGGTGACTGATATCTTGGATTTTGGGCTAGAATTCGCCTGCGGTGAGGGCTTGAATTTGAGTTGGAGTTTGTTTTTTGTCATAGATTGAGCTTTGGGCTGAAACTTTTCTTTGATCAAGGCTTGAGCTTTGGGCTGAAGTTTGTGCCCGAGTTTTGAAGTTAGGCATATGTTAGCCTCGGTAGATGACATCGAGTTGTGGTGCCCCAGTGAATGACGAACCCCAGTTCTGATGGTTTTGACAAGCAATCGTCCAAGCGCAGTCTAGGCTATGGTTTCACTCGGGTATTAACACTCTCCTTTTGCGCTCTAAATTTTGCCTAGTACCGCCCTTTCGGGTTTTCGGTCTAGCGAGCTCTTTTGATTAACTGCCTTAACTTTTGCCTAGGCCACCCTTGCCGGTTTTCGACCTAGCAGGCTTTTGCTCTAATTTTTGCTTGGGTCGGCCCGCACTTGCGGTTTTCAGCCCAACGAGCTTCTCTCAGGGGTGGTATTCTTCCATGCGTTGAAATAACTTCTACGAGTCGAGAATTGACCAAACCGGGATGACTTTTTTGACTTTTGACAAAGTAGGTGGATTTGGACAAGACTACATTGATGCAAATGAGGGAGAGAAAGACGAAGTGACTTTTGAATGGTGCCCCTGATTGGATGAAGAGTTTGACTATTTGAAATGATAGACATGCCCAGGTTCTCGGAATTCTCGTTTTGAAATTTTAAAATTATTTCACTCCATCAATTGATTTTCATTCAAATCTTTCAACTTTGTTTTGTCAAAACACGAGAGTTTTTATCATGAACCGTGCCCCAGGTTGTTGACGATGACCACAATTTGAATTTTTGCTTTGGGCAATGCTTTGACTTTTTCTCCATGTATTGACTTTCGATCATGCCTCTTAAAGCCTAGGGTTCTTGCTATCAAGTTGCGCTTTCCAATCTGAAAGGACTTTTTGGGTTGTAATGTGGGCCATGGTTTGGGCTTAACAAAGAATGGACAATTGGCTCAAAAATTTCACGTTCTTTTGGGTTTTCAAAGCTAGCAACTATCTTTGAATTATAGGTACCTTCTTTTCATTTTTCATTTGCTTTCTCGTGCCTTTAATGCCTTTCAGTGTGTTCGGCACGTTTCATCATGTTGATGGTTTGAATCTTGATGTGTTTGGCACTTTCACTCTTTTGATGCTTTGAATTTCAATATTTCTTCTGGCACTTTTATTTTTCATTTCACCTCGATGCGGGGGATAGCTGGCTAGCTGGGATTCAAAAAAAATTTGATTAGGGCTCAAAAAGGGTATCAAAAGATATATCTTTATGCGTAGGATGAAAGAAACGATGGTCTTTCTTCATTTTGGATTGCGCAACCTAGCAACTGGATCCTAAATGCTCCATCGAGAGGCTTTTGTTTGCATGCTCTAACTTTGCCTAGGTCGGATTTAAAGTTTTAACCTAGCGAGCCTTTTCAGATTCAAGACATTGCTTCTTAGAATGGATATGGTACCTGGAAGTGGCGCCTTGAAATTCTTCTTCCTTCCTGAGGTGGGGGTTCAATCAAAAATCATCTTGTGTTTTGAAGTGATTATCATGATTTTCAACTGATGGTAGAAAATAATTTAAAAATCCTGAGTTTATTATAGAGATGCGACGTTCAAAAGACAGTGACTGATCCACTAGGCATTTACTCAAAAGACCATGACCGAACATTGGGATTGACTTGAATGCTTGTGACCGGGCCTCAGGATGAGGCTGCCTACGTATCCTGTAAAGGAATCAGGTCACAACGTAGTTCAGACCCACGAAACTGACACTTCTTTTATTTTTGACTCTTACAGACACAAACACAACAGGGAAAGCACGAAAGACTCGAGATACAAACTGACTCAAACACTAAGATGGTTATTTAAAGGATAGGACTCAGAGCTTGAAAACTCCCAGACTCGTGGAAGGTCAGATCGTTGCATGGCTCTTGATGATTTACCCTACTTTGCTGAAAAAGGCGGCATTGATGCAAGGATTGCGCTTGGACATGATGTCTAGCTATGGTGGAGGGATGATTCTATCATCGATGAGGTCTTGGATAGCATGGCGAAGGCGGATGCAGTCGTTTGTGTTATGGCCGGGCATTTGATGGAAGATGCAGAAGGTACCGGGATTATGGGATGCTGAGAGTTTTTGAGGTAGAGGAGCTGGAGGGAGTGGCTTAATGAGGGCAGCTTTAAGGAGCTTTTCATAAACCAGGGATTTAGGTTCAGAGAAATGGGAGAAGGCCCTTGGTTTGGTTCTGTGACTGAGTTGAGGGTTCACGGTGGCACCCGTGGTGCCCCTACTTGCTTTGCAACTGTATAGCCTTCTGCTATCAACGGGACAAACCATTTTGCCTCTGGGATTGATCTCATGTACTTCTGCTGAGACAATATGCATGTCAGCACTGGTTTCGATCAAGAGTCCAGTATCTTCCTTCGAGTGAGTCCTAGCATCATGAATTTCAGCCAGGTTCTTGAACATTTCTGAGAGCTTCACTTTTGAGAAAAGTTTGTCAGCCCTGTCGGCACCTAGGTTCCCAACATCATCATTTAGTCCCACATTTGTGTTCGGAATTACGGAGGTGAAAAGGTTAACCAGCCCTTGTACCAGAGTTAGCATCTTGTCCATTTTCTGACTCATTTCTTCCACAGTCTTTTTCAGCTCATTCAGTTTTGTTTGCCCTGCCATTGAGGTGATCGGAAAATGTGGTATGGTTTTGTGTAGGCTGGGTGGCTCAATACTGACAGTAAAGCAAAAATTGAATTTTAGATGAGTCCCAAACGCTTTTCTGAAAAAGAAAGAATATGTCATATACGTGTCGTCGATCTTGATGTTGCCTTAAGGTCTAACCTAGCCTGATCTCACTTAAGACACTGCGCAAATGGCTTCCAACAATCACGGGTAGGTTGTTTAGCAGGGATAGACCCAACGCCTTTATTATGTCCATCAAAGCAACAAGATTGTTGTAACCCAAATGCTAGTGTTCTTAAGGCTAGCCCAGATCAGAGGCCTTTTTGGGCATGGCGAATACCGAAGGTATCGAAAATTCTATGGATTTAAAGTCTCCTAAACTATCCTAATGGACCTACCGTGGTTCAAATCTCACTTAGGATGTGGCACAGATGACTTTCGACAATCCGGGTAGGTCGTGTCAGGTAGGTTAAATTCCGAATGCTTCGGAATCAGAGCCAATCTCCTTATCTTGACCATCCGAGACAGAGTAATATGACTGCCAAAATCTAGATACCAATGTTCCTTAAGGCTAGACTGAACCAGGGGTGCCGTATGGGCACGGCAAACGCCGGAGGTATCACAAACTCCATGGATTTAAGATCTCCTAGACCGACAGCGCGATCCCTAAAGATTGTCTTGATCCTCAGTGTTTCTTTTAACAATGTATCCTTTGATCAGGAATGATAAGTCTCGGGGGCTGGCAAAAGAAATTAAGTCCCTAACATTTTTCATTCAAAGTTTCAATTTTGGTTTTAGAAATCGTTTGGCATAAATGACGTGATACTGTAACCGAGGCAATGTAAGCGGCATGGCGCCATTAGCCTAAGCAGTGTAAGTGACTTGGCACCGTAACCTGAGTGGTGTGAGTATCACCGCATTGTAGCTCAATTGTTTCCTTAATCTCCATTGAATTTTTGTTTGCAAAATGTATTAACGACTTAACAAATTTTGATATCCCCGAGGCTTTATCGTTCCAAGGATCATTTGATTTAGACAACGTGCATGTAATCAGACGCACGACTCTTCATCGGGTCTTGGCAATCTTTTCAAACCACAGGGAGAGAAGGAGAGAAGGGTGGAGGAGGAAGCGAGAGTGAGTGCGAGTCCCAGAAGACAAGTAGACGAGTGTCTAGTGGACAGACCATGTGCATTGCAATGCGATGATATGATACGGCACGAAAATGCATCAAGCTAGATATAACACATAGTTCTGACAAACGAGCCACTATCTCAACTTTGGAAGATTCTATGCACATATGTCATCGTTCTTGTCACCGTCCTAATTTCCTGCAGACCTACCTCAGCTCCAAATCTCACTCAGGATATGACTGTACCAAGGGTTTCAGCAGCCACGGGTAAGTCGTGTCAGGTAGGTTAAATTCCGAATGCTTCGGAATCAGAGCCAATCTCCTTATCTTGACCATCCGAGACAAAGCAATAAGGCTGCCGAAACCTAGATACAAGCACATCCTAAGGCTAGATCCAGACCAGAGGGGCCGTTCGGGCACAGCGAATACCGGAGGTATCTCAAACTCCATAGATTTTAAGTCTCTTAGACTCACAGAAAACGGTTTTAAAAAAAGTTGCCTCGATCCTCAAAGTTTTTTTTTTTTTTTTTTTGACAATGTATCCTTTATAAACAACAAAACTTAAGAGATGTCAAAACAAACTAAATCTTCATTTTTGTTTTTTCAAAGGCTCAATTTCTATTTTTGAAATGACGTGGTAAAAATGACGCAGTATTATGACCAGGTGGCGTGAGCGACGTGGCGCTATTAGCCAAAATGGTGTAAGTATCACATCATTAATACTTTAGTCATTCCATTTTTTTGATTTTTGAACATTTGATTGAAAAATGCAATGAAGACTTAGTAAGAATTGATTTCTCTCAAATACGTCATTTTAAGGAGTAATTAGTAATAAGCAACGTGCGTCTCATGGGGCACGACTCTTCATCGGGTGTTAGCAACTTTCTAAAGACCGTGGAACCTAGAATTATTCTAAAAGACAGATTATCCTACCGGTTTGTGTGTGGCTTGTCCTCTAGCCTGCATGAGTGCGATGATGTATGAATGATATGCATGTACAGAAAAAAAAATGCACATAAACAGAATATATCACATAAGTCCTATCCATGGGTGCATGTCTTAGTTGGTAAGGTTCTATGGCTATATACAAGTGCAGAAGGCCGGTTTTGGTCTCAGAAGGGTTCCCCGGACTAGAGCCAAGATGTACTACCTCATGTCAAGTGTATTGCAAGACAATGGTCGAACAGCACGATGGCTCATCATAGTCAAGGGTTGCTAGGCGTTCCGGGAGAGTTTGTCACCGGTAAACCGGGCAAGATAACCGAAACACACTAGCGAGGCTTGTGCGGTGCATAGTGTAAAAAAAGTTAAGATTTTCAAATGATTTTAAATCCCCCAAGAAAAATGCTTTTCAAACTTGGCCTTCTTGATTATTCAATACTTTTTGTTCTTTTTTTCTTAAAAAAAAAAAAAAACCTTTTCTTTTTTTTTTAAAAAGAAAAAAAGCACAAGTAAAGTATTGAATAAAAGTCCCCAGCAGAGTCGCCACTGTGGGCTCCCGCGCCCGAAAGCGCTAACTCGAAGAGTTGCCCCCCGGATTTTTGAGATGGATGATCCGAGAAACCGAGAATTTGTTTGAAAAAGGTTTTTGGTCTAGCGAAAACGTTGAAATTTTGGATCCGGGAGCCACGTTACGAACGGGGAAGGTTTTATTGAAAAAGCATCACGCTCGCCCGGTAAAACCGGTCTCTACTAGGCATTTTAAATGGGGGATTTAATATCATTTGAAAAGCTTAACTTTAAAACATGTACGGGAAAGGGACACGGGATTAAATATAACACATCAGCGTGCTTGGGTGCGCAGTGTACAGTATAAAATGAATGAACAATGTACAAGAATGAAATTAAATAAAAAACAGAAGACTGCTACTGTGAACAGAGTGCCGTGCAATGTTTTAATATGCCGCACCGCATTCGAAAATGCCGCGCCGCATACCAAACGCACCGTGCGGCGTCCTAAATAGAAACAGGAGATCGCTACTATGAACAGAATGTCGTACAATATTTTAATATGCCGCACCGCATTTCTGAAATGCCGCGCCGCGTATTAAAAGTACCGTGCGGCGTACCTGCCTATACATTCCGGAATCAGTTTGCTTTTACATGACAGAACAAACCATAGGTCCGCAAAATAGTCTTTTATGTTTTCCGAATATCTAAAAAAATGATTTATGAGACCCTTTTTGTTCATCTTATCATGTAAAATAATGTTAAAAACTTTTTGAAATGTTGAAAGATCTCACGAAGTAAAAAAAAGGACTTTTAACATGAAACTTGAATCTAGAATGTACCCGCACGATCTTGAAGCAATATTAGCCGAAATATGAAAAGAAAGAGCACAAAGAAGAAAAGAAAAGAAAAGAAAGACTTTGAATGTAAAGCTCGTTTGAGACCCAAACTCGGTATAGAAAGACCGAAAAGGGTCTCGATCGGCTCCCCTCAAAGCTAAATGTAGTTTAGCTCAAGGAAAGGGATTTATACCTTTTGATCGAAGCTTGGATGTGCTTGAAGATATTGAAACTTGGATGTGCTTGAAGATGGAGAGTGGAGGTTGATTTGGGTTAAGTTTTGAGAGACTTGTGAGCAAATGAATTTAGAGAGAGAGAGAGATGTGTATAGTGGTGATGGGTGTAAGGAGTTGTAGAGAGAGAATCAAAAGGGAGTATTTTTAGAGAGAGAGAGTGAGAGCAAAAAAAATGACAGAATAACTTTACTTGGAGTTGAAGGGGTACTTCTCAACTAGAGAGGAGGTGTATTTATAGGCAAAAGAGCCAAGGATGATCACTAAAAGAGGGGAGGTGACTTCTGGGCCGAATAAAACTCATTTTCGGGCACAGATGCTCCTCCTGCAGGCGTGGCCGACAGCTTTCTGCGACTGTCAGAACTTTTTCTCAAGGTGCCGTGCGACGTAGTGGAGTCCCGTGCCAGAGAGTGATTTGTTGAATTTTCTAAGGTGTCGTGCGCCCTTTTGAAGTGTCGTGCGCTATGTGAATCAGCACAGCACACCGAACTTCGCGAGGGCGCCTCATACACTCCCGAACTCGGATTTGGACGCGGTTCGAAGCGTTGGAAAGCTCATCGAGTCCTCTTTCTAACCCAATTGGTTTCACTCAAAGCCATTTTATACATTGAAATGTGTGCCCATTTTACCCTCAGTGTGTCATGGAAAAATTTATTTTTGACAAAACAAACGCATCTTTCTCTTTTGCAATTGAACCGAGGGCCACCCTACGTTGTTGAAAAGGGGTTTTCTTGAGGTTAGAGAAGGAGTAGTAAAGGAGCAATAATCCAAGTCTCGAAGGTATATTTTTCCTTATTTCATCATCGGGGAAACTTAAAGATTATTCAAGGGTCTAGATTGGGGAGTCTACAACAAGTCTTCTTTTCATTTATTTTTTTTCAATAGAAAAATTAATTCCAGTCATGCAGGAGAAATAGGTAGAGGTAAAAACAAAGGTCTTTTAATTTTCTAAAGTAGAGGGCAGAGCTTTTGACCTAAGATTAATAGAGAAACCAAACCCATAAATTTTTCAGACCTATTTTTCATATAAAGGAAAAACATTGATAGAAATATTCGGGAGATTAAGGGTTTGTTCCATTAACTAGTACTTAATTTTATTTTTCAAATAAGTACTAATTCTTTAAATTAAAAGTAATATATTATAAGAAAATGACCGATCTCGTAAAACAAAAAATAAGTACTTAAAAATTTAGCGAAACAAAACCTAAGGTGGAGTAGGAACGGGCCTAAGGTGGAGCAGTAGGCTTAGGCTTACCTTTTAGGGCATGTGCACCAGAGTAGCTAAATGACCATTTTTAGCTATTTTACCTATTCAATACACCAAAAGAAGGATGCAGCAGATTAGGTAAACAGGTAGCTATTTTTCCTTTATGAACGGTACCTCTCTACTTCTACCGAGCTACTATTCACAAGGTAAATATTAAAATACTATTATTTCCTTCTCTCTCCTCCCTACCGACCCTACCAATCTCTCGTTCTTCTCTCTGCAACTGTCTCTCCCTCTCCTCTATCAGTATCCTTCTCTCAACCAGTGCTCATCACTATGAAACAAAATTGTTTCCATGTTTGAATCATACTTTCCTCTTAATCGGTCTGTCTTGATGAGACGAAGTTGACGCCTTCAACTCCAGCGACCAAAGTTTGGCGGAAAAAAGAAACGGAATTGTTTCTCCGCTGCCCAGAAATTAGTTTGATCAAAACCCAGTTTTGAGCACAAAAACTGATTCTCCTTTCAAAGATGATTCGAACACCGAGAAAATCAATTTGATTTGATCTCAAATAGAATTCTCAAGCACTGCTTTGATGGATCTCAATCGGTTTGTCCTTGTCATGGTCCTCTTCGGATTTTAGGACAACATCCTCCAAAATCTTCCATCTTCCTTTTTGTTTGAGACTGGATTTTGCTGCTCCTTGGCGAATCTGCTGCGTCTTCGCTACCGAGTGGTGCCGTTGTGGCCGCTGCGGGGGCGGTGGGGGAGAAAAACAGGCGTAACAAAATTGTAGTATTATTTTATCTTGTTAAATAGGAATAGAGAAAATGGTAGAGAGGCTGCTGCAAATGGGAGGAGAATATGGGTAGGTAAATACACTGTTCACTAGCATTTTTTGCTCAAATATAGCTAACATTGGTGTACTTGCTCTTACTAGTCCAGTATTAAAGTGGACCTTAAGAGCTCCACATGACAAAGCATCATAAACCTGCCAAGAAAACTTCTTTTTTTCATAATTAGGTGTTCATGCCAACTAATGCATACATCGACTCTCGAAAGACTATAAATATATTGTCCACTAGCGCTAACGGAGGCCGCACTTAAATTCGGAGCAATGCTTCGTATGAATTTACCTCAAAGAAGTTTACAAAATTTGATAGATTTTGAACCTAAAATTTAAAAAACAAATTTCAAAATCTCAGGTCTCGAGTTCCCGCCAATTCCTTGGGGTTAACCTGCCACCAAAAGAAGACAATACCGAGCTTTCGTGAAAAGGAATTTTCGTTTCTGTCAAAAAGCGAACGCAAGTATTATTTGAATTATTTTTAAAGAAAAAGTAACGACAGAAAACACTAATCATGGCGCGTTCATACGTGGGTTTAATTAGTTTCCAATTCTCTCGCTGTCACACACACCGACACAAGTACACCATGAATGAACTTATTACCAACCGTTGACATATTAAACTATCAATTGCAAAAAGGATTGTTACGATCCGTGCATTAATACTCTGCCACCACCACCCAAAACACTCACACAAAGGGCCCCAACAATATGTGTTGGAAAACGAATCGGCACATCACGTGACTATGTCCCAAAGACACTGATTAATTCTTCCAACTTCACCATGTAGTTGAGACCATTGCGGGTCCATCCTAAGGTCACCTTCACAATATGAACTATTCATTTCTTGGGATTTGATAAGTAAATAATTCTTGCTACTCTGATTAAACATAAGTTACAATCATACTGCTATCAACCAACATATGGAGAACAAACTAAATGGGCATTTTGGCTAACTAATCCATTTGGATTTTTTTATCCTTATTTAAATTATTTTCGCATTTGTTAATTTTGCATTAATTTTTTGTGGGTTATAGCTTCATGATGAGAAGAATCTAAAAAATAGAAATTTATGATCGAAACCCAAATTTTTGGAATAAAAACAAAAATGAGTCAATAAGTCAATTTTTTTGTCTTTATTTAAAATTTTTGAGTTTTCGATAATAATTTTGCACTTTGATGATTTTTCTCGTTAAGAAGAACTAACAATCCACAAAAACTTGACGCAAAACTAACAAATATAAAAAAATTTGAATAAAGCCAAAAAAAAGTAATTCAAAGAGATTATTTTGCCAAAACACCCTTAAGTACTTATTGTTTTTAAGAGAGGTGATTTTTTTAAAAATTGTAGGTATCGGTCACTCAACATGTTTTGATGCACTAGTGCTTTTTCAAAAACTTCCTCCGTCCCAATTTGTTATTCCATTTTTTAAACTCCAACATATTAAAGGAACACAATGGTTTCTCTTAACAAGTTTTGAGTTTCCAAGAAAGCCCCTCACTTTTCTAGCATTAAATGAGTGTGCACATTTTCCAACATAAAATTTTTTAAAAGAAAGAGGGCATTAAGAGAACTTTAACAAGTAAAACTCATTTTGGACAAACATTTTGAAACTCTATAAAATGGATAATTTGGATTACAAAAGTGACCTTTGGGTGAGCCCACAATGGTCTCAACTTTACAGTGAAATTGCGATTCCAACTTTAGCAAATCCTAACTCCAATGTATTGGAGTTGCATACAATTTGTTTTTGGTATTTCATGTAATTCTCTTTTCTGTTAAAAAAAAAAAAAACATAGTTCCTCTTCTAAAATATTAGTACTAGTATTTTCCTCCACAGGGAAAGATGAAGTTGTACATAAGGTTAACCAATTGACATTATACCATTTTCCTTGCAAAACTTCTCCATGTCAACTTTGTTTAACATTGCTTAGAAAACATTATAGTGAAGCTGTCATGTATATCATTGGTTATATGAGGGAGGAACTAAAAGTTACTTCTTCTATCCCATATTATTGGTCCTTTCTTTCTAAAATATATTGTGATGGGATGTACTATTTTTGTGTGGCCCGAGATCTCTGGTTCGAGTCCTTCCTCCGCTGGTTCGAGGTTGTCTAGCTTCTTCCACCTGACCTGCATCACGAAGCACGACTAAAGACCACACCGGAGGAGCCCCGGTATGGCCCTCCGGCGCAAGGATGAGAATGGTGTAGAGAAAGAGAGAAAGAGCTAGGGTTTTGAGTAGGGGAGGCTGTGTACCTTTTAGGGTTGTGAATCCTCTGTATTTATAGACCCTTCCTAGCTTGCTCTCCAAGTTCATACACGTGCTCTGCATGAGCTGAGTGACGTCACTGTGGTGTCACTGGATTAGATATTTGTAACCGTTCTAGCGTGAGTTGTCCTTTCCCATGTGCTTCCATCATTATCTTTATAACCGTTTCAGCACGTGGGAGAGCAAGCAGTCAGTCCTCACCCGCTGCCAAGGCCTGTTAGTGGCCGAGCGTCGTTCTCAGCCGAGCTCAGCGCCGGACCATGTGTGGCTATTCTTCATTAGGACGGCCAATGGGGGGTGCCGAGCATGATACATCGTCGGCTACGGACGCGCCTGGGGTGATCTATGAATGAGGAAGCTACGAGCCCCAGCAAGGTTGCTGAGCCTGGATGCAGGTTCGGCCAGGGCTTCAGCAAACTACGTTCGGCCTACTACAATAGCCCCTCGATCTCTGCCGACGCCGAGCGTGAGGTGGGGATCGATACTAAGCTTTGGCCGAACGTGGAAGATGCCGAGGATGGATTATTGATGATAGAAATGAGATCAAGCTGGACTTAACCCGTCTTTTCACCTGCACAGGGTAACCGTCTGGGGCGCCCCCAGTGCGAGAGCGCCAGGTGTCACTGTGCAGCTAGGTACGGCTTGTGAGAGGACGGTTGGCGTGGGCGAGAGATTCTGCAGGCTGTCACTTCAACGCCACGTGTCACATGTTGAATGGACGGCTGTTCGGCGGTGTAATAATGGGCAGGAACTTCGAATCTCCAACCCTAGCTCTATATAAAGGGGTTGCATGAGGAGAGAAAAGCCACCGTTGCTTTCTCTCTCTAAACCTCCATCGTCAGAGCTCTCTTCTGCACCTGTTCGTCTTCTGGTTTTGATTTGCAGCAGATTCTCCATCGTCAGAGCTCTCTTTGATCTTGTGCTTGGCTGATGTTTGGGTTGGCCGAGCCCCATGTAGGTAATAGAGGGTTTGGCCGACGGTAGGCTTGGCCGAGCCCCACTTTATGGTTTGTTTAGGCCGAGCCCCCGATGAATCCCAGGGTTTCCCGAGCTTGAGTCTTCATAGGATAGGAATGGTGGGCCAGTAGGTAGCCGAGCGTAGAGATCCTTGCCTTCTGGCCGATGACGAGGTTTCTCATCGTTTTCCTTTGTTTTTGTTAGGTCTGGCTCACCAAGTCATTGTCATCTCTTCTGACTCCGAGAGCTCCGGGGACAGCTCCGCCGAACTGTTCATCCGAGATTACCTGGAAAGGCGAAGAAGCCGACGACAGACCTCCTCCATTGCGTCCAACATGTCTGGTTCTAGTGATTCAAACGCCGAGCGAGATTACGAGTATGATGGAGGGTTCCTTACCGAACCCGAGATATCTTTCTCCCAGTCGACTCATTCTGACGCCCAACATGAATTGGGTCCCGAAGCTGAGTCCAGGTTTAACTCGCAGGCCGAAGTCGCTACTTCGCGGTCTGCGCCTAGAGGGGCCCCGTCCGAGGATAGGGAATTTGTCGATCTTTTCGAGAAAGGTCAGGTTTGTCCTTATGCCCACTACTTCAGTGGGCAACCCGATGAGTATGAAGACTTCTGCCGAACATACAACATTCCTAATGACGTCGTAATTAGTCAGGTAGCTAGTAATAAAATTAAGGACAAAAGGGAGCACCATCCTGAGCACATTACGGTCCCCCTCATGGCTATCTGTGAGGGTGGGCTCCGTTTCCCTCTACATCCATTTTTGAGGGAGCTGTTGGCCAAGTTCGGCTTGGTGCCTCATTTTTTTGCTATTAACAGTTATCGGATAGTGATGTCCGTGATAAAGCTGAAAGAACTGCACAACCTCGAATTCACGGTCTCCGACCTTTTCCACACATACATCATGTCCAGGCATGGCAAGACAAACCGTAGGTACTTGTCAACACGTAGTGGCAAAGAGCCCCTGATAGACGGTCTGCCGGACACAAACAAATGGGCTAATTTTTACGTTGAAGTGAGTGGGAACTATGAATTCGGCGACCAGACGGTGCGGATTCATACCGTGCCGAAGATAAAAGATTTCCGAGGTTGTTTCGAATCTTCTCTTATACCACCGAGCATGATTCCCTCTTTGCTTGCTTGTTGCTAATCTTGGACGATTGACATTCATTTGCAGATCACCGAGCGATCACGAAAAGACAACAGGACTTGTCCGTCAAAAAGAACGTCGAGACACTGAGGGCTCAAATCTGCAGAGACGCTCCTACGCTGCTGGGTTACGATCCCTCGTATAAGGGAAAACTGAGGAGGAAAGAAAAGTCAGGGCCGAGCTCGAAGGCTGGTGGGAAGAAAAAAGTGGCCGAGAGAAGAGGCGGTGACCCTTCAGTCCATCCCAGGAAAAAGGCGAAGGAACCGAGGGTAAAATTCCCAACGCTCAAGAAATTGGCGGACTTCTGGTTTCAAAGTAGCCAGCCGTCAAATTTCGAGGGTATTGACATTCCCCCTCTCCGGACAATTATTTCGCATTTTCCCGACGACATGGGCCGAAGGAACGTCGTCAAGATAAACATCAGGGACGGCGCTGCGGAAAGACAAAAAGCCGCCGCGGACGCCGAGCATGCCGCGAAGAGGCAGAAGACAACCCAAGACTTCTTCCCCGCCAAGCCCTCAACGACGCTTGCCAAGGAGAGGGACCAGACGGAGTCATCGGCAGCGGGTGGCTCCAAAGCTTTGGAGAGGGCGACGGGCTCGGGTAACCAAGCGGTTGCTCAGGAGTTTTCTCCTTCTTATGCCATGGCAGAAGGCAGGATTATCTCCATAAATGACAGCGTGAAGCTGGAGCCTGGCCTAGCCCCAACGATGCTCTAGGGTTTGGCGCTGCCAAACGATATGTCCAAGGTTCCGGAGGAGCTGCAGCCGAGCCTGGTCCATGCCAGTGCTTACATTGTTCAGGTATTGATCGAACTCAAAATATTATTTTTTTTTATTTATTTATTTTTTTTTATTTTGATTGTCACCTTTGCTGTCACGCAGGCCGGTCAGGCCGTACTTCGGGCATACAACCAAGCCAACCTCCTGACCGCCGAGCGTAAACGCTACCACGCCGACTTGAAAGCCGAGCGTGAAAAATCGAGAAGCTACAAGGGGAGCCTTCAGATGGCGAAGACCCAGATAGCGGAGCTCGAGAAGGAGAAGGAGGAGCTGGCTGAGAAGCTTAAGAAGGCCGAGCGTGAGCTTGGCCAGACGTTGAGGAGGGAGAAAAGGAAGATGAAGGAGGTCGACCAAAAGGCATATCAAGCCGGGTACGACCGTGCTGGGCAGGAGTACATTAGGGATGCGCGGTCGATGGTAAATGACGCCGTCCAGGATAGGGTCCCTATTGCTTACCGAGCCGGCTACAAGGCTGGCGTGGCAGCTGTTGGTGAAGGGATGCATATCGATCTTGACCTGAGCAAGATCCCTGCTCCAGTGGTTCCCGAGCTTGAATTGCCATATACCGAGGAGGAGTGTGCTCCGCTCCTTGATGAGGAATTCCCGGAGAGTGAGGAAGACCTCGAGGACCTCACCATTGTTGATGTTGAGGACGAAGGGGAGAAGGTTGACGAAGCTGCTGAAAAGAAAGGGGCTGTTGATGTTGCAGGAGCAGAAGAAGTGCAGCTTGCCGAAGCCGGGAATGCCACTGCTGAGGGAAATGCCAAGGCCGATGCTGATGCCGCGGCTTCGAAGGATGCTTCTTAAGTTTGAATTTTCATGTGTTTTAGCTTTTTTTTTTGTTTGAAGTCGAACTTTTCGGACTGGACGGCGCCGAACTCGGTGTTTGCAGTTTCCAGATGTAATAGTATAGGGGGTCGGCACCGAACGATTTACCATGCCGTACCTCCTGTCAGGAACTTCTGCTACACTTGTTTTTTTGTTGTTTAATGAATGTGTGGTTTCCCATTCTTAGGATGAATCTGTTTTGCCGTGTTTGAACTCTTTCTTCATACTCTGAGAAATTTTGACAGTTCTGTTTATTTGGATTGGTAGATATCCGTAGCCCCCACTTTGGTATAGGTTCGGCTTTGAAATGTAAGCTGGTGACAGCCGAACCTGGACCAAAGTAGAGTAGGTACCGAATGCGAGTAGGTGGGTTCGGCCAAAGTGCCTGCCATGTTGCCCTAGGGACAGAGTATAATTGCTGAATGCTTGCCATGTTTCCCAAGTGTGAGTGTAACCTGACTGTGGCCGACCTTATTGTCTTGCCAAGTCAAACCGAAGCCCATATACCAGCCGTAATGTGTGTTATGGGTTCAGTGGACCGTATGTCTTGTTTTGCTTCTTTGGGCAGTATGGCCGAAGCAGACCCTTAGGGTCGTTTGTGGGTGTGACCGAAGTCATCGTTTGTGGGTGGCTACTACATGCCGAAAACAACAAAGTATGCAAAAAATGTGAAAAAATGCGAAGTCATATAATTGGAAAAAACGATTACCGAATCAAAAAGTTGAATTCCCATTAACTTGGTAGAACAAGCAGCAAGTGGCCGAGGCCCCTTTTTTTTTAACATAAAAAGCAAACAAGAAAACTGATAAGATCATAAGTTGATAAGACGTGGTGAAGCTGTTTGGAAACTAGCAGTAAAGCCGAGCACGAGGGTGAAGATCACATGTACGCCCTTTTGAGGTTCTGGGCATTCCAAGGGTTGGTAAGTACTTTTCCATTCATGTCCTCCAGGATATATGCGCCTTCATCAGCAATCTTGACAACGCGGAAGGGACCTTCCCAGTTCGGCATGAATTTCTTCTTCTTAGTCGCCTGGACCACCTTTCGCCAAACTAAGTCGTCAAGCTTGAACTTCTTGACGCGCACACTGCGGTTATACCCTTTGGCTACTTGCTGTTGGTAGTCTGCAAGCTTCAGCCGAGCGTCATCACGCTTTTCTTCCGCGAGAATGAGTTCCTGGGCGACAGCCTCGTCATTGGTGGCAGGATTGAAAGTCTCAGTCCTAAGGGTGGGGAACTTAGACTCCAAAGGTATGACGGCCTCCATGCCGAACGCCATGGAGAAGGGTGTTTGGCCTATTGAACGGCGTGGTGTGGATCGATATGCCCAGAGAACCCGTGGTAGCTCCTCCGCCCACTTGCCACGTTTCGTGGTTAAGCGACGTTTGATACCGGCACAGACAGTCTTGTTTGAGGCCTCGGCCTGGCCGTTCCCTTGGGGGTACGCGGGAGTAGAGTTGAAGAAACGAATGCCGAACTCTGCTAGAAGACTCGAGAGGCCGTTCCCGACGAATTGCGTGCCGTTGTCAGAAACTATTGCGTACGGAACGCCGAACCTTGTAATTATGTTCCTCCAAACAAACCGCCGAACATCAGCCTCGGTTGTGGTTACCAAAGGTTCAGCCTGCACCCATTTAGAGAAGTAATCCGTTGCTGTGATGAGGAACTTGAAGCCCCCAGGGGCAGTTGGCAACTTCCCGACGATGTCGAGCCCCCATTGGGCGAATGGCTATGGACTGGTTATGGGGGAGAGGTTTTGAGCGGGCTGCTTGGGTATTGGGGAGAACAGTTGGCATGGTCGGCATTTGCGGACAACCTCTTCGCAATCTTTCTTCATATTCTTTCAGAAATAGCCTTGACTTAGCGCTCTCTGGCATAAGGAATGTCCGCCAGAGTGGCAGCCGCAGCTGCCTGAGTGAAGCTCATTGAGGATCGTTGGTACCTGCGTAGGGTGGACGACGAGTAGGTACGGCCCAGAGATGGACTTTCGATAGAGTTGGCCGCTGTCGGATAACCAGTAGTATGCAGCCTTATTCCGGATTCGGTAAGCTTCCTTCTTGTCATCAGGTAGAGTGTTGGTCCTGAGGAAGTCCACGATCTCATCCATCCAACTTGGGCCGAGCTCAATGTTCAGCACTTCGGGGGGAGTGTCAAAGCTTGGTTGACTGATGCAGCCGAAGTTGATAGTGCGGAATTCTGAAGCCTTAGAGGTCGATGCCAAACCAACGAGAGCGTCGGCGTGGGCGTTGTGTTCCCGGCTTATCTGCTCGATTTTGAAACTTTTGAACTTAGTGATAAGTTCTGCTGCCGTCGTCTGATACTTCATCATTCTTGGGTCCCTGGCTTCGTAGTCCCCTAACACTTGATTCACAATCAGTTGAGAATCGCAGTAAACAACAAGGTTATCGGCTTGCATTACTGAAGCCGAACGTAGACCTGCTAGGAGGGCTTCATACTCGGCCTCATTGTTAGTGGCGGGGAAGTCAATGATGATGGAACTTTCATGCATTGTCCCACAAGGGGAGACTAAGACTACACCCGCACCTGCTCCGTTACTGTTTGAGGCGCCATCGACGTGCAGTCTCCAGGAGTCGCCCTGAAAAAGTAGCCAGGGTTTCTCAGCATCTATCGGTTCGGCCAAAGCTGGTAAAGGAGGCGTGTTGAACTCTGCTGCATCTTCAGGGGTGAGTTTGGCAATGAAGTCGGTGAGAACTTGGCCTTTGATTGATGTACGAGGCTCGAAGTGGATGTCGAAATTGGCAAGTTCGACGGCCCACTTGGAAACTCGATTGGAGAGGTCGGCCTTTCGAAAGAGAGCTTTGAGGGGGTACTCTATTAAGACCGTGATAGTGTGGGACTGAAAATAGGGAAGTAGCTTTCTGCCTGCCGAGACGAGAGCTAGAGCCAATTTCTCCAAAGGGAGATAGCGCGTTTGTGCGGGAAGGAGTGTCTTGCTGGTAAAGTAGATGGGCATGTCATCGGCTCCCTGTTGTCGGACGAGAGCGGAGCTGACGGCATGGGTTGAGACTGCCAAATATAGATAGAGCGTTTTGAATTCGGCCGGCTTCACTAATAGAGGTGCGGAACACAGGTAGCTCTTGAGCTCGGCTAGCGCCTTGTCGCACTCTTCCGTCCATTCGAAACTTCGCCTACTTCTCCCTTTCAAAGCATGAAAGAAGGCGTGGCATTTGTCCGAAGACTTGCTGATGAAGCGGTTGAGAGCAGCGGCCATGCCGGTGAGTTTCTGAACCTCTTTGACCAGACGTGGTGGGCGCAGGTCTGCTACAGCTTTGATCTGGTTGGGGTCGGCTTCAATACCTCGTCGGTTGACAAGATGGCCAAGAAACTTACCGGCGCTCACACCGAAGGCGCACTTCTCTGGGTTGAGGCGGAGCTTGTGGAGTTTGAGGACGTCGAATACCTCTTTCAGCTCGGCCAGATGGTTGCCCTCCTTCTGACTCTTGACGACTAAGTCGTCAATATATGCTTCCAAAATATGGCCGATCTGTTCGTGAAGCATTTTGTAGATTGCTCGGTTGAAGGTGGCGCCTGAGTTTTTGAGCCCAAAGGGCATGACTCGGTAGCAAAAAATGCCGTGCGGAGTGATGAAGGTGGTTTTTTCCATGTCATCGGGGTCCATGGCTATCTGATGATAACCACGGTAGGCGTCAAGGAAGCTGAACCGAGCGTGACCGGCGGTGGCGTCGACTAACTGATCGATTTTTGCCAGTGGGAACCAATCTTTAGGACAAGCATCGTTGAGGTTGGTGTAGTCGACGCAGACTCGCCACTTGCCGTTTTTCTTTTTGACTACAACTGTGTTAGAAAGCCAAGTGGGGTACTGTACCTCCTGGATTGCATTGGCTTCGAGTAAGCGATTGACTTCCTCAATGATGGCGTCGGCATGCTCGGGAGCTGAACGTCGAGCCTTCTGGACTACCGGCTTGGAGTCCTTCTTGATGTTGAGTGAGTGGCAGATGAAGTTAGGGTCGACACCAGGCATCTCGTTGGGCGTCCAAGCGAAGACCTCCATGTTTTCTTTCAGGAATTGAAACATTTCTTCACGCTCGGCGTCACTCAGGGAAAAGCCAAGCAAGAAGAAACGAGATCCGTCCTCATTTATGGGCATTTGAACCAATTCTTCTTCAGCTTTATCTTCGGCCTTGTGGCCGACGTCTTCGATGACAGCTATGTCCGGGACTTCAACCCATTGGACTTGTTTTGCTTTGGAGGACGTGTGTACAGCTGAGACGTAGCATTTTTTGGAGGCAACCTGGTCGCCTCTCAGATCCTCTTGTCGGCCGCTGGTGCCAATGAAGCGAACGACCTGGTGGTAAGTGGAGGCAATGGTCTGCATGCTGTGCAACCAGGCTCGGCCGAGGATGGCGTTGTACGGGCTTGGAGCATTGACGACGATGAACTCGACGGATACGGTCCTGGAGCCGATGATTACCGGAAGGTGGATTTTGCCAATTGGCCAAACGGGAGCCCCGTTGAATCCGATGAGAGGAACCTCGGTGTCTTGTAGGGCCGACTCTGGGAGATCAAGCTTTTTGAAAAGGTCGTAATACATGACCTCTGCCGAGCTGCCCTGGTCGATGAGGACACGTTTGACGTCGTGGACACCAATTTGAACAGTGACAACAAGTGCATCAGAGTGGGGGGTTTGCACATGCTCAAGGTCACGCTCAGTAAAGGTAATCGTCCATTTGGGAACATCCTGCGGATACGGTCGTTTGGATCCACAGCCGACAGAGAGTATCTATTTGGAGGACGAGGCTTGAGTGATGTCGGCTCGGAGAGTACCTTCGAGTTCCTTTGTTACTGGACCGTGGATAACGTGTATCATTGGCCTTGGTTCGTTGGGATTAGGATTGCTGGTTGGCTGTCGTGCTGGTGTTTTTGCTCGGTCGATGTACTGATCGAGATGGCCCTGGGCGGCAAGTCTCTCAAGGAGTGCTTTGTATGGTGCGCAGGCTGTCGTGTAATGGTCGATCTCGTTGTGGTAGGAGCATTTCTTCCTTGGGTTCTGATCTGGTTGACCAATATCAGTGCCGAGCTTACCAGTTGGCCATTCGAACCACGGCTGTCTCATGATTTCTTTCAGGAATGACCAAATGGGTTCCTTGAAGTATGTGGTCTCGGCGACGTAGTCATGCACCTTCGGCTGGCGCTTCTTGCCGTCTTTAATGTTGTTCACATGTTTCTTTGAATGGGGTTGCTGGGTGATGGCTGGGGCAGAAAGCTGTTGGGTGGATGCGGGCACGGTCGTGATTGCGTTTGGCATCCCCTGTGCCGCCCTATCAGCGTAGAATTCTTCCAGTGCGCAAAATCGTTCGACGACACGCATGAGTTCGCCCATGCCGTGGGGCGGGCGGATGGCGAGTTCGTCAAGTATCTTGCTGCTCGTTTCCAGGCCATTCTTAAATGTACGCGCAGCCCAGTATTCGTCGATCCCAGGTATTTCGTTGAAGAGCTGCCAGTAACGTTCGGCGTATTGCCTGAGGGTCTCGGCTGGGAGCTTCCTCATCTGGGACAAGGACTCAGGCTCCTTGGCAGTCTTGTTGCTAGTGATGAAGCGGGTATTGAACGCGCGCTCGAGGTCGGCAAGATTCCGAATGGATCCAGCGGGCAATTTGTTGAACCACTGGAGTCCAAGGGAGCCGAGGCTGGAGGGAAACGCCTTGCACTTAATCTCATCCTTCTGGGTACAGAGCTCGATTGTTTGGCGGAAGTGGATGAGATGGGTGTAGGCTTCACAAGTGGAGGGGTCGAATTTGGTGAACTTAGGCAAGTGAAATGTAGACTCAGGTGAAGTGTTGATTATATGGGAAGTGAAAGGTGAAACGCCGAGATCCTTCAGCTGCCTCTCAAACCCAGGACGTGGAGGTTTGCCGAGCTCATCCGTCTTCGTTCTTTTTGATTCTCGTCCTTTGTCAGTTGCCTTCCCATCGTCTCTGAGCCTCAGTTTATCCCTTAAGTCCGTTGTTGTTCGGCGTGGGCCGTCGATAGATTTCTCCCGTTCATGACGAGTTTTGTTATCGTCATGTGCCCCTTCATTTCTTACGCCCTTCCCGTGCCGTCGGTGACGGTGCTCGGCGATTTTGTTCTCGGGGGGATCTCGCCGAGGCGTTCAGAGACGTGGCGCCTGGTCTGTACGGAATCTCGGCTTTGGTGCGAAACCGTGGTGCGAGAGAATTCCGCACGACCAGTTGAGTACGTGCTCGTGAATGACTCGGTGTCTCCCGTCCTGGTTCGCTCTTGGTAGTTTCTGGAACGGTGCGTTCCGGTTGGTTGCTTGTACAGAATTATTTCTCTGGCGTCACCAGGTGTGCTGGTGTGAAGCCAAAGCGGTCCTTAACGGAGCCGCGCTGGCCTACTTCGAGCGGACGCTCTGATGGTGGTGGAGGCCGTAGGGTGTGTTACGGTTCCACGCCTCGCGCTCCCACCGGATCTGGATGTGGTTGGAATAACGATGCATTGCATGTCTTTGCTTCATTTGAGCAACCACGCTCTTAGCGCGCAAGCTCGTTGTCTCGTTAAATGCGTCTCGGCGTTGTAATAAGCGGATGTAGGGCGCCGTAACTTCCTCCATGGTGGTGATAGCCGGGTGGCGAGATTGAGATTGACATGTGTCTCTCCGGGGGTGGAAGGATGATGTTTCCACTGGCGTCCTTGGTCCCAGAGATAGCTGCGTTCGTGAGATCACCGCCCATTATGGTTGGATTTGAGGTTGTTTGTGGAGGAAGGGAGAGGTGTTTGAGAGAGGAGTGAGCCATTTGAATTAGAAGCGTTTCACGTCGGGTTCACCAATTGTGTGGCCCGAGATCTCCGGTTCGAGTCCTTCCTCTGCTGGTTCGAGGTTGTCTAGCTTCTTCCACCTGATCTACACCACGAAGCACGACTAAAGACCACACCGGAGGAGCCCCGGTATGGCCCTCCGGCGCAAGGATGAGAATGGTGTAGAGAAAGAGAGAAAGAGCTAGGGTTTTGAGTAGGGGAGGCTGTGTACCTTTTAGGGTTGTGAATCCTCTGTATTTATAGACCCTTCCTAGCTTGCTCTCCAAGTTCATACACGTGCTCTGCATGAGCTGAGTGACGTCACTGTGGTGTCACTGGATTAGATATTTGTAACCGTTCTAGCGTGAGTTGTCCTTTCCCATGTGCTTCCATCATTATCTTTATAACCGTTTCAGCACGTGGGAGAGCAAGCAGTCAGTCCTCACCCGCTGCCAAGGCCTGTTAGTGGCCGAGCGTCGTCCTCAGCCGAGCTCAGCGCCGGACCATGTGTGGCTATTCTTCATTGGGACGGCCAATGGGGGGTGCCGAGCATGATACATCGTCGGCTACGGACGCGCCTGGGGTGATCTATGAATGAGGAAGCTACGAGCCCCAGCAAGGTTGCCGAGCCTGGATGCAGGTTCGACCAGGGCTTCAGCGAACTACGTTCGGCGTACTACAATTTTGATAAAAAATTAAAGTATAATTCAAATATTTAAAATCGGTGAATAGAAATAAATAATTATTCACCAAAGTGGTTTATTTTTTTGCTAAAAAAAATAATAATATTGTCAAAAAGTAACCAGTAACCTAGGAGAGCAGGAGTATAATAAAGTTATACGAGCTTCCCATTGGGAGCCTAGCAATGCATAGAGAGAGCCATAGCCACTTGATTAATAGGCTTTGGGGGGTCGAATGAATATTTCAACCTTATAATATATAAGTGGTTTATTCTCCCCTAATTTTTACGAAATTTAGTTTTGTTTCTAAAAGGGCAAAACGTTTGTCTTTGACAGGTTGTCCCCTACGTTCGTACCGAAATTATGTCCAAGTGCCGTTGGACGAACAATTAGAGACTTTGACATGAATTTTCTAAAATATAGATGACCTACCAATTACAACTAACTTATTTTATAAACAACAACACAGTTCATATATACAAGGTAGTGATTTTCACACTCCCCTTTTTTATAATCATACTCCATTTTTTTTTTAATCTTCTTGTGATGCCAATTTATAATGTTGTCCCAAGTGTGAAAGAGTATACAAATTAAAGGTTAATTTTGTCATTTCACTTCACAAGAGGACAAAAAAAAGTGTGTTCTTATAAAAAAAAAAAAAGAGTGTCAAAATCAATTACCATATATATGACAGAACATGTTACAGTTTGGACACACAAATTAAAATATGGACACTATAGTGACTAGAGAGAGAGAGTGATTGACTTCAGCATGTTCCTACACAACTGGGCAGTTTTGTATGGTCCCTCAAAAAATTGGTCCCTCAGATTACATATATAATATATTGGTCCCTCAAAAATTTGTATGGCCCCATTACTTCCAAGTTTGTTGACTAATTTGGGGGGCCCTTCGAATGGGGTTACATGCACTTGAACTACGATATGGACAGAAGTACCACCGCTTTAAAGAGATTATTAATGTCATCTCTTTAGATTATACTAGAAACCTTCTTAATTAAATTAAATAACTTATCCCCTCTAATTTTAGATGTAAGAACCGTGATTTTTCATGCATTATCAATTGAATTGTACGAGTTTCTTTTTCGTGACTATTAAATTCAATTCATTAGTTTATTTTCGATTCATTCTGTTTGTTAGATTAGATAGGTAATTAATGTAGAAAATTAGAGGCCGGTCCCTTTTTTTAGGTTCGATTTGAACCCAACCCTGAAATATTTTACCGAGCCTAAATAGGCTCGGATATATTGTACAATGGCTTTTATACCCCGTTCTCTTATTATCTCTTACAGTACCTTCCTCTCTCTGCATACTACAACCAAATTCTCCACACCTCTCACTGATCTCACTTCGACGCCTCTCCCTTGTCAACCACCGCCGACCACCTCTTACACATAGTCAACCCTCGCGGGACCTTCGACGAGTGTCCAGCAACCTCCGACGACCTCCAAAAACTGGTTCTTGGCAACCGACGACCCTTAGGCCACCGTGAAACCTCTGGATTTGCTCTATAACCTCTAGATCTGCTCCATAACTGTTGTTTTGAACCTTTTCTGCACTCGCCGACCATCGAATTCGAGATTGATTTTCAGGATTTCGTCGACAATCGCGATGGCAACAATCGCAAAGTCGCACTGCTCAAACCCAGCCGCGTCGTACAACCATCATCGTCGACGACGACGACTTGGAGTAGTGGTTGAAAGTGTTTTGACGGAGGGCTTTGTTCGATTTGGAACTCAAAACCCCAAATTTTGGAAAAAGTTACTTTTTCACTTTTTTTCTCTCTAACTTTTCAATCATTACTCTCATTTCTCACTCTATCTCTCTCCACTTTTTACATCTCTTCACAATCATTACTCTCATTTCTCTCTCTACCTTTATTCAAAAACACTACTCAAAACTCACAACCGAACAAGGGCTCATTTTGATTTTGCTGTGTTCAAAGGTATGGAAGATATTTTTTCTTTGAGACCACTCGCTATTCTCCGACCCTTTTCGACTTCAACGATTCTTCCCCTTGAGATCTCGTAAATATATAGCCGACGAAGCAGTAATAGACCCAAAGTCCAAGCCGTCGAGAACGGTGGCGGCAATGTTGAGAACATATCAACATGCAGTAATTTCATTAGATATGTAGTTAAAAATGTACATATCAACATGCATTCATTAACTACATGTGGAGTACTACTTTACATTTACCATTACAAGTGAAATTATAAATCAAATATCTGTAAGAAGTGTGTATTATTCATGAGAACTGTATATAAAACTGTGTATTTTTGTATGAGAACGGTGTATTTCTGTATGAGAACTGTATATTTTTCAATGAGAATTGTCTATGAGAACTGTGTATTTTTGTATGAGAACTGTATATTTTTCAATGAGAACTTTGTATGGATCATGAGGACTATCTATTGGACTGTGTATTTTCTATGAGAACTGTTTATTTTCTATGAGAACTGTGTATTTTAGTATGTGGTGATACTATGTGAACTGTTTATTTTTCAGTTTACATAGCCTCATTCTCATAGCCAGTTCTCTATGGGAGTAGTCAATTCTCATAAAACTTACTATTAGAATTGACTATGAGAATTGGCAATTTACATAGCCAACTTTCATAACTCAGTTCACATAGCCAGTTTTCTATGAGAACTGAGCGGTTCTCATAGAACTGATTATGAGAATTGACAGTTCTCATAGTCTACATAGCCAACGGTATTTTTGTCCGAAATAAATATGGGTCACATTTCCAGTTTTCTATGAGAACTGAGTATTTTTGTATGAGAACTGTATATTTTTCAATGAGAATTGTCTATGAGAACTGTGTATTTTTCAATGAAAACTTTGTATGGTCTATGAGGACTATCTATTGGACCGTGTATTTTCTATGAGAACTATGTATTTTCTATAAGAATTGTGTATTTTAGTGTGTGGTGAGACTATGTGAACTGTTTATTTTTTAATTTACATAACCCCATTCTCATAGCTAGTTCTCTATGAGAATAGTCAGTTCTCATAGTCAATTCTCATAAAACTTACCATTAGAATTGATTATGAGAATTGGCAATTCACAGAGTCAACTCTCATAACTTAGTTCACATAGCCAGTTTTCTATGAGAATTGGCAGTTCTCATAGCCCACATAACCAAGGGTATTTGTGTCCGAAATAATATGGGTCACATAACCAGTTTCTATGAGAACTGAGTAGTTCTCATAGATTTGACTATGAGAATTGACAGTTCTCATAGCCCACATAGTCAAGGGTATTTTTGTCCGAAATAATATGGGTCAGGAATTGATTCTAAAAATATAAATTTTATTAAAACTGGACATATACACAAAAAGTTGAGAAGAATAGGCAAAATAGTAAAATTGCATGAAAAGTCAAGAAAAATGACTGAAGGAAGGAAAAATATTTTTGTTAGGACTATTTGAAGTCCAAACCAGGAAAACGAGCCCGACCTCTAAATTCCCCCGCATACTAATCCAACCTGGGTCATACTAATCCAATCCAATCCATGTTTTCAAACACATAACATCTCCCATTACATTCTTGGCCCGATCCAATCATACTAAATCCATGTTTTCAAACACATAACATCTCCCATTACATTCTTGGCCCAATCAAGCCCGACTGAGCCACTTCAATCCATCCCGAAAATCGTTTGGCCCAAAACCCCACTTTTTTATAGGGAATTTAGAGGCCCGCCCCGTTTTCTAGATTCAGACTTCAAATACCCCTGACAAAAATATTTCTTCTTTATTTCAGTCTTTTCTCTTTGCTTTTCATGCATTTATACTATTTTGTCTTTTCTTCTTAACCTTTTGCGTACATGTCCCTTTTTATTAAAATTTATATTTTTAGAATCATTCCTGACCCATATATTTCGAACAAAAATACCCTTAACTATGTGAAGGGGCTATGTGAACTGTCAATTCTCATAAAGAAATGGCTATGTGGATTGATGTATGAGAACTGGTTATGTGAACTGTCATAAAATACACAGTTCTCATAGACAGATCTCATAGAAAAATAAACAATTCTGATAGAAAATACATAATTCTCACAGAAAATATACAGTTCTTATGAACAATACACAATTTTCAATGAAAAATACACAGTTCTCATGGACAATACACAGTTCTCACATAAAAATACACAATTTTCATAGACAATTCTTGTGGATAATACACAGTTCTCATAGAAAATACACAATTCTCATAGACAAATACACAGTTCTCATATAAAAATATACAGGTTTCATAGAAAAATACACAGTTCTCATAGAAAATATACACAAGAACAATAATTGAACAAACAATAATAATAATAATCAAATACAAATCCATCAATATCACAGCTTATTTTTTCGATATCTAAAGCTTTAAAACTAAGAGAGTTAAAGCCAAGTGGAACGCTTGCCACAATTTTGCCAATTTTTTCAATTGTGCCCCTCGATTGGAGGTTGTTTGGATATGCCTTTAGGGGCAATTCAGTCTTTTCCGTTCTAATGCGTGTTAGTGGATGTTGTGTCATGTTGACGTCGTGGGACCACTAGGAAGAGTCCAAATTTTTTTCCTCTCGCACACATGTACGCTGAGGACTAGTAGGCTACCCAACAAAATGTAATTTACAGGGAGAAGACGAAGACGATACAGAGAGATTCTCCCCACCTGCGATCATCTCCAGCCACTTCGGTAAGATACTTGTACCCCCAAAGTATTCCCTTATTCAACATGATTTCCCCCCTCTCTCTTTTTGGGATCTCATTCTAGGGTTTCAATATTCACTTTTTTTTTTCTTTCCTGAAATACCTATTTTGTTAAATCATTGATTTACTAGTTGTTCCCTAATCTTGTTGTTCTGCTTGCAGAGAGAGATATAGAAAGATGTTTGTAGAGATAAATCGGGGGTTCTTCGTCTTGGTTCTTCTTGATTGGGTACTGTGCGTTGCTGCTAATAAGACTCGTACGTAGGATAAAGCAGAACAAACTAAATATAATGATTTAAAATGACCCAATACCGACAGGGTATAATTGAGTCACCAAATACAAAATAGTTAATTTTTCTCTTTATCGTTCAAAGTATCCTTCCAAACAATGATTTACTGATAGGGTAAAGTCATAGCTAGACTATATGGACCTTTGTTAGTTACAACAATATCACCGTAATCAACATAATCGGCGTTCGAAGAATAAGTTTTGATAACCAGTGAGGGTACGTGAAAAATATTACCCACTTGAATGGCAAAATCTCTATTATAAAGCAGAAGGGTGTGGAGAAAAGTTGTTGCAACGGCTCAGATTTGTTAGATCCAAGGGTTGATGTGTGCTCTTCAATTCTCTTAAGAAAGTGCCCACAATCTTTCAAATATTTCACAAAAATGCCATCTCTTCTTTTTACCCAATTTCTATTGTTGGCATAATTAAAAAATATATATATTTCAAATCCTGTCGTTTGGGTTCCCGCCTCCCCCCCCCCCCCCCTGTCATCTTTCGAATCCCCATTGAGGTCTACAAATTCCGTCAGAAGCTAGGCCAAGAAACATTCCTTCGGGATTTTTGATTTATTCTAGCGAAGCTGGTTGAAGAAAGCTGTGTGAAAGCTAGGCCAAGAAAGCTCGGTGAAAGCAAAGATAATGGGTCTAACAAAGAAACTATTTTTTAAAAGCCGTGTGAAACATTCCTTTGGGATTTTTTTGGGGAGTTTTTGGTGTTTTTTTCTTTTCAGGGTGCAAGTAGTGTTTAAATTTCAATCTAGCTGCTGTTTCAGGTGGAATTTGTGCATGTTCCAAGTGTTGAAGAAATTTGGGTGATTTTTTTGGGGTGGGTGGGTGGGTTGTTAAATATTACACATAATCAAGTTTTGTTATTTCGACTCCTCTTGACGTTCCATTTTCAATGATAGTTTAGTAGTGTAGTCTGCCCCCAGGTCTATGTGTTTTTAGACCCCTTTTTTTTTTCCTTTTTTCTCCCTTCCTTTTTGTGTTATCAACGGGTTGCTCGTGCCTACAGGGGTAGAAATGGATGCAAGTCTTGGCAAAAATTAAACTTCAGAATAGTAACTTCATGGGTACATAATTTTCAGCAAATTGAGCCAATCACAATTGGGGTGGGTACTGCCGTAGGCATGGGCAAGCACTATGCCTCTGGTGATCGCTTATATTGAGATATTTCAACCAAAGCCTGAGTTCTCAATAGCTTTTTTCGATAGCCTATTTTTTCTCGCGGTCCGAGCTAATTTTTTTTTTTTACTCTTTATATGGTTAGTTTATGGCGTTTGATAACTATTAGTGATTGAAGTTACATTGAGGTTTTTTATTTCTGAGTTCTAATATGTTCTTTCATTTCTGCTAATGGGTTTAATGTATGTGGTGGGGGATCCATAGTAGTGGTATTTACTAGGATTCCATAAGTAAATTGATAGTTCTTTGTAGCTAGCTTAAAAGTTTAGTTGGGGGAGTGTCGTAAGTACAGGTAAGCATGGAGCTGCTGAGGTTGAATATGGGCGTGGAGCCGTTAAGATGGTGGATACAAGCGTAGAGCCGTCGAGATGAGCGTGGTGCTGTTTGAGCGTCTTGGGCACAGGGCTAGCTGCTGAATGAATCACGGAGCTACTGAGTGATCATGATGGTAAGCACAGGGCCGCTGAGTGGATTTAGAGCTATTGATAGTGAGCTTGGAGCTGTTAAATGATAGCGAGCTTGGAGCTGCTGAAATGGTGAAACAGCGAGATGTGTAGTGTTGCTGAGATAATGAGATGGTGGGCACGAAGCTGCTGGGAGTGAGCCTATAGCTGCTTTAGGGTTGTTGAAGGAGCTTAAGCTACTGAGTGTAGAGCTATTGAGCACGGGGTACTGCTAAGTGACTTGGTGAGTATGGGCGTAGAGCCGCTGAGTGGTTCATTATGGACGTAAGGCCATTTGAGCAGATTGCTGGGGCAGCTTGAAGACAACAAGCATGGAGCCATTAGATGCCTTGAGCACATGGTGCTGCCGGGCTGTTGTTAGGTAATGAGCATAAAGCTGCTGAGCAATAGTAAGCTTGTGTTTGATAACTCTTAGTGGTCAAGTGATCGGTTGTTATGAGCTTGCTGTTTAGAGCGAGAGCTTCCTCGGGCATGCCCCCAAGGCTGATTTCATTATTGCTTTTGTTGGTCATGGTTCGGAACTTGAATTGGTGCCTTGAGCAAGATCTACTGCTATTTTAGGAAATAGATTAGGAGGCCAGAAAATTGATTCAGCGGCCGAATAATTGATCTTTCGGCCGCATACTCGCTTTGCTTCTAGAGCTCTATAAAAAGCCACAGTCTCGGACGTTTCATTTCATTTCTCTCTCTTTCTTCTCTCTTCCTCTACGTTCGAGAGTTCTACCAAAGGCCGCTTTCGCTTCTTCGCATTCCAGTCAGCTTTGGGCCATGGATGATGTGCGGCCAGCGATCGTGGAGGGAATCCGCAAGGTTCTTGGTCTTGTCTTGATGCTTGATTAGGGACCCTCGCATGGGGTGCTTGCTTCCGTGACGTGGAACTCCTGGGGTGGCGGTGGTACGTGGTATGAAGATTTTTCTGCGCTACGTGGTGTCTCTTCTGTGCCATAGTTCTTCTTTGGTACACGTCTCCCCAGGGGTGTCCTTTTCTTTTTTGCAGCTAGTCTCTGGTGTTTAAACCACCAGAAGATGCAGCATCTTCTTCTCTTGTTTTTCTGTTTCTCTTCCTGCATAGGTTAGTCTGACAGGAAATCGATGTATAGTTTGTTTAGGAAACGTGGGATGATCCACCTTATGATGCAAAAAGCTTTTATTTAATGAAACAAAGCCTTTTGTTCTGATGAATGATTGTGTATGCTTTTAATTCGATGAAAATTTAGTGAAATGAACAGAACCGTGGAAATGCTTTGTAAACAGTCATTCTGGCGGCCGATCCATCGATTTGGCAGCTGAGGGATCGATTCGTCTTCCTGAGGTTGACTTTGAGTTAGCCCTGATTTTCTTGGGCCGGGGAATTGATCCTACGGCCGTTATATAGAAGTGGCAGCCGAGAGACCGACTTGGTTAATGTAGATTTAGGATTTGATTCCGATTCAAACTAGGACTCGACCTAGCCTATAAGTACGTGTTCTACGAACTTGATAGCATTGTCAATAATAGTTGCTTGCACATGGCACAACCAATTCTTGATCAGTGGCTGGATTCCTTCAATGGCCTCGACTGTCTACACTTTAAGTCTTTTGGTATAGACTTCATTTTTTGCCAAATTCCTGTGAATTTTGCTTTCCTTCGGGCAACCACTAGCTTGTAGGACCCTATTCTTCACGTCTTTCGATTTAGGAGAGAGGAGTCGTGTCCTACTATCGAGGAGTTTGCAGCCATCATGGGTCATTTGGATAGAGAAGGTCTTATTGTTCCTAACCCTTTGTTTAATCGGAGCAACCTTCTAAAGAATTTGTTCCAAGTTCAAAAACACGAAGTTAGGTTCTTTATGGTGGATGGAAGGTTGGAAACCTTATAGTTTGTTCAGCGTTTTGGTACAGCAGAAGCTCATCGTCAAATCTTTCGACAGAAATCATGCTTCCATGTGTTGTGCGTTTGTCTTTTCCATTATTACTTGCTTGGACCTTCCTCTGGCCATGCTAATTCCATGTTGCTTGATTTCACTCAATAGGTGGGAAACTGTGTAGGTTTTGTTGGTTTAGTATTGGCAAAGACTTGATGGGTCTTGATATGGTGAAGAGTAATCCAATAGCCTAGTTCTCGGGCAGTCCTTTGTTACTACAGGTTCACTCTTTACTTGTTCATTGCCAAGTTTTATCTTTTTGCTCATCACTCTTTTGTTTTGGCTCACGTGTTCTCACTGCTCACAATTTTCCCTTGTTTTCTAGGTTTGGCTTTATGAGAAGCTGAGGGTATGGGATGTGCCAGAGCAACTTCCCTATAGTTCATACCAATGCACAGAGCGTCGTGTGACTAGACAATTTCCAATTGAGGCCGCTTGGAAGGCATGGATGGAGACCCGCAAGGGTGATAGGATTCAATGGGTTTGCCCTTGGTATGGCATTGGGAGTATGACTATGAGTACCATGACCCATTTTGGCGTAGCAGTGATTGGTATCCCTCAAGTTACCTTCTACTTTCCTGCTCGCTTTCAAAGACAGTTCGGGGCTGAACAAGTCAAGATCTTGGGTGATCCTGAGTATGCTATTTTCAAGGCTCATAATGCTAACCTTCATCGCAATGTGCTTCGTTTATGGCCGAATCGAGTGATGCAAGAGGTTGCTGAGAATTTTGCTGACAAGCTATCAGGGTTGTATAAGCGCTGGTTAGAGAAAAACCTTTTGAAGGACAAAAGTGCGAAGAGAAGGAAGACATAGAAATTGACGAGTTGCTTATGTTTTTCAAAGGATATTCTTTGCTTGATTCTAGCTTTCATAGATTGAGAATCGTTTCGAGCTTGCTTTTCCTTTTTTTTTCTTTGGGAATAATAAATCATGTGGTTGTTTTTATTGAAAATGTTGTTGCCATGGTTTGAGTATGCTTAGGATAGACCTAGAAATTTGGAACTAATGATGATAGCAATGGCCAAATCTCTATCTAGAGATTGCCTACGTATCCCATATAGGGAATCAAGTCATAAACGTAGTTCCCAGAAGATTTGTTCATTTTTCTTTTAGTTAGGGTTCACTTGGGTATTTTCCTCTCCTTTTATGCTCTTGATTTTGCCTAAACCACCCTTGCTGGTTTTCAGTCTAGCGAGCGCTTTTATTTAAGCCTTAGTTTTTGTCTAAGCTGCCCTTGCAGGTTTTCGACCTAGCAGGCAGCTCTAATTTTTGCTTAGGTTCGCCCACCCATGTGGTTTTCGACCCAACAAGCATCTCTCAGGGGGTAGTACGTCTTCAGCTTGTCGATGTTGACCAGTATTGCAAATTCAATCCCATCCAAGTCTGCAATGTATGTTGCTCCTCCATATAGTATGCGCTTGATAAGGTAGGGGCCTCCCTAGTTTGGTCTAAACTTGCCTCTTGGATCTGAAACATAACGAAGGATTTCTTTGAGCACTATATCTCCTACCTTGATGTCTCGTGGTTTCACCTTTTTTGTTGAATGCTCGTGCAATGTGGTGTTGATACCCTTACACATGGTATAACGCTCTCAGCCTTCTTTCATCTAGCAATGCTAACTTGTTGTAGCGGTTTTGCACCCTGCCTTCTTCTATCATTCCTGTTTCAGCCAGAACCCTTAATGAGGGTAGCTCTAGTTCGATAGGTAAGGCAACTTCCATCCCATAGACTAGGGAATAAGGGGTAGCCCCAGTTGAAGTCCTTTCAATGGTTTGATAACCCCACAATGCTAGTGGTAGCATTTCTGGCCAATCTGTGTATTGTGTCAGTAGTCTTTCGCAGAATCCTCATGATGTTCTTGTTTGCAGCCTCAACTGCCCCATTGGTTTGAGGTCAATAAGTAGATGGTCGATGATTCTGGATCCCAAATTCAGCAAAAAGTTTCTTTGTCGCCCCCTTGAAATGCGATCCATTATCACAAATGAACTCGTGAGGTACACCATATCGATAGATGATGTTGGCGTGAATGAACTTGGCCACGTGAGCGGCTTTGAGGGTAGCATAAAAGGCTGCTTCCACCCATTTGGTGAAGTAGTCGATAGCCACTAAAATGAACTGATGCTTGTATTTTCCCTTTGGATTTATATTCCCAATGACGTCTATCCCCTAGGTGGAGAATGGCCAAGGGGATGTCATGCTATATCATTCCGTAGGGGGAATACATAGGCGATCAGCGTGAGTTTGACATTTGTAGCATCGGCGGACATAGTCAGCACAGTCAGCTTCCATTGTAGTCTAGTAGTATCCCTAACACAGGATTTTCTTTGCCATTGTTGCCCCATTCATATGTGGCCCACAGATTCCTTCGTGTATTTCTTCCATTACCTTGTGACTGTCTTTTGTTGCAACACAAAGTTGATTCGGACCCAAATGTGCCCTTCGATATAATGCTCCGCCGCAGACTACAAATCGGGCGACGAACTTTTGCAAAGCCATCTTGTCCTTTGAGGTGGCTTCGGAGGGGCACTCTCTTTCTTCTAGGAATTTCTTAACGTCTTCATACCATGGCTTTCCATCGTCCTAACCCTCTTCAATGAAGGTGCATTTGTATGCTGGTTTGACATTCTGCTCGATTATGAAAGGCTGCATTGTGAATCCTATGGGTATCTCGACCATGGAAGCCAGTATTGCCAATGCATCTGCAAATCTGTTGCTCACTCAGGGAGTGTGTGTGAAGATGACTGAGTCAAATTTTAGAATGAGATCTTCCAGCATAAAGTGGTATAGTTTCAGCGTGTCTTCCTTGACCTTCCAGTCTCCTCTTGCTTAGGACACCACCAGGTTTGAATCTCCAATAACCTCTACCCTTTTTGCCCCTAGTTCCAGGGCTGCCTCCATTCCAGCAATGCAGGCTTCGTACTCAGCTTGGTTGTTGGTGACTTCAAACCTCAGTTTATTTGACAGAAGGATATGAAAGTTGTTTGGGGAAACTAGCAATACCCCTATGCCATATCCACATTGGTTTGATGCTCCATCAAAGTAAAGCTGCCAGGTGTCGTCTAAGAGACAGAAGATGTCTTCGTTGGGGAACATGAAGTCTTCTGCCCCGACCTCTGTCACAATGTGATCTGCCAAGAACTCTGCCACTGCCCTCCCTTTCACTGATTTCCTTGTCATGTATTTGAGGTTGAATTCTGCTAGCAGCAATAACCACCTAGCTAGCTTTCCGATAAGTGCTTGCTTCTCGAAAAGATATTTGATTGGGTCTAAACGAGAGACCAGCACTACCGAATGTGCTAATAGGTAGTGCCTTAGTTTCTTTGTGGTCCATACTAGTCCCCCAGCAGGTTTTCTCCAGGGGAGTGTACCTTGTTTCATTGTCCATCATCTTTTTGCTAAGGTAGTATATGGCGCACTCTATTTTGGCGTTGTTTTCTTATGCTAGCATACATCCCATGGATGTGTCTATTACTGAGAGATACATAATCAATGGCTTCCCAGGGATGGGTGGTGACAACACAGGTTCTGAAGGTACTCTTTGATTGCTTCGAATGCTTGCTGGCAGTCTTGGCTTCACTCAAAATCAGTACGCTTCTTTAAAAGTTTGAAAAGAGGTTCACAGGTGGCTGTGAGTTTAGAAATAAACCTACTGATGAACTGTACTTTCCCCAGAATGCTCCTTACTTCCTTTTATGTCTTTGGTGGTGATATCTCCTTGATAGCCTGTATCTTGGAAGGGTCTACCTCGATTCCTCTTTGAGTGATCAGAAATCCTAGCATTTTACCAGCCGTTACTCCAAAAGTGCATTTTTGAGGATTAAGACGTAGCTTGTATTGCTTAATCCTCTCAAAGAACTTTTGAAGTGCTTCATAGTGTCCTTCCCTTTCCTTTGATTTGATTATCATGTCGTCGACATATACCTCTACTTCTTTGTGCATCATGTCGTGCAGCAATGTTGTCGCCATCATTTGGTAAGTGGCTCCTGCATTCTTTAGTCTGAATGGCATTACTCGGTAGCAGTAGGTTCCCCACGGTGTGGTGAAGGTGGTCTTCTCTCTGTCTTCAGGAGACATCAGAATCTGATTATACCCAGAAAACCCATCCATGAAAGATAGCAGTGCATGCCCTACGGTGTTGTCCACAAGTTCGTCTATGTGTGGTTATGGGAAGTCATCCTTTAGACTGGCCTTGTTGAGATCCCAGAAATCTACGCAGACTCTGATTCCTCTAGTTTTCTTTGTCACTGGAACAATGTTAGCTACCCATTGTGGATATTTGGTGACTTTGAGAAAACAGGCGTTGATTTACTTAGTGACTTCTTCTTTTATTTTTAGGACCCAATCAGGGCGCATACGTCTTAGCTTTTGCTTAACAGGTTTTGCATCGAGATGGAGGGAAATTTTGTGTTGAACAATTTCAGGGTCTATTCCAGGCATGTACTCATAAGACCAGGCAAAAATATCTTTGTATTCTTTTAGCAAAAGGATTAGTCTTTCACTTTCCTAAGAAGATAGTGTTGCACCAATTTTAACCAGTTTGGGCTCGTTTTCAGAGCCTATGTTTGCTGTGATTATTTCCTCAGAAAAAGGTTTAGCGTGCCTTTCTTTTTCTCTCTCGATGAATTCTAGAATTTCTTTCGGAATTTCTCCCTCAAAATCTAGACTATCAGAATCCACGCAGTTAATCATAGGCAAGGTGCAATACTTTAAATCTTCCTTCTCATTGCTACAGTCGTCAAAAGACATTTCAGAGTCAAATTCGAAATGAATGCTATGCCTTGGTGTTTTAACTAGATTTTCCTTATTAAACTTAGTGATTTGAAAAGATGAAAAGCTAGACTCGGATTGAGTCAACTCGGAGTTGGAATCGGAATCGAAACTAAAATCGGAATCAGCATTTTTTATTTTGTATTTTAGAGTATGTTCCACGATCCAATTGGGGTAAGCCCCTTTTTCAACATCCACAATTAGCTCAGAGTAATCTTTTTCATCACCAAGGTTGATCATCAGCACCTAACTGCCATCTTGATTCGCATTTTCATCACTGTCACCCTGTAAGTCTTAGAGGGCCATTTGATTTGCCATCGCTGTTATTTCCTCCAGTTGAGCTTCAATTTCTGCTTCTTCGCTATTGTCAACTCTTCGTGTGCCAACAAATCCCCACCAATTACCAAAGCTATAGACGATGGGGTGGATCACCCTTATTTCACTGTTGGTGACCCCCTCATCAAAAAGTAGGTTTAGTGATATTTCGTCCAGTGGATGATTGTCAACGGACTCTTTTTCCTTTGCTTCTTCAGCTTCAGGGTTGTCAACCTCATCAGTTGGCCAATAGTCGTCGGTAGGCACATGAGGGTCATAGAAATAGATTGGGACCCTGCGAAGTCTTTCTTCTTCAATTACACTTTCTCTTCTTCATCATAGACTATTCTTGCGAACATGACATGATCATCTTCAGTGATAATTACCATAGGCTTTGGTTGATCCATCGGAGTGATGTATTTGGAAGGGTCGAAAATCTTGGCGGCAGGATGGACCAGGCCAGGCAGCTTGGTGACAATTTGAAAGTGCAAATCAAACATGAGCAGTGATGCTGTCATTTTTCCTGAAAAATTGTGTTTTAGTTAGATTGGTTTAGCTTACCTCCTTTAGTTTGATCTCAAGAGGCTCCTAAGGTATGTTCTGCAAAAGAAAACTTTACAGCATACATACATACAATAGGTGTGAGGAAGAACTTTTACAAACAAATGCAAGTAGGTTCCTAGCCTGTGAGTTCCTGTCTTAATTTGATAAGTTCTATGGCTTTCTAACACATGGAAGGTTTAGGTAGTCGCAGGGTGCTCCGTTGTCAAAGGGCACCAGTCCTTCCACTTGCCTATCATAGGCGGTGATTGGACGGTTTCCTTTTCGATATACCACTAGGTACAAGTGACTGTGGAGTTTGCTGGAACCCCTCACATAGCCCGTGACATGCCGGGGTATTAGGTGAACTCAACGAGGTTGCCCGCTTGATGCATATGATAAGAGAAATAAATAAACATGTGTTAGTCTTATGTCGAACTTTCTGGTTATGGCTCTCTCATCCCCAGCAGAGTCACCAAAAACTGTAGACACCTCCTTGAAGCGGGGCATTGCCATATAGATTGATCGTTACCGTTTGATTGGTTGCTTGCTTCATACACCAAAATTGTGGATATTTACATGGCTAGGAACATCGCCACATGATAGCGGTTATCATCAAAACGGAGTCGCCACCTAGTTTAAGAAAACTAGGAAAAATATATAGAAATTCTAGATACGGGAGCCAAAGGTATAATGTGGAGAAGGTGTTAGGCACTCCTCTCTGCCCAGTCGTGAGACTAGCCCATAATCGTTCGACATAAGATTAATGCGTGTTTTATTTAATTCTAAACAAATAATCTATTTAATTTTAGCCTTTAAACAATTAATGGTGAGCCAAGAATGTAATTAAAATTAGGCATCAGAAAGCAGAATAAAACAAAACATGTCCCAAGGAGACGGATCTTGCGGCCGGTGAATAGATGTCATTGCCGAGAGATCCTCCTGGTTTGATGTATCGGCTGTTGGATCGAAGATCCGACCGATGTTCTTCCTCACACCAGATTTTACGACTAACAGAAGATAAAAAAAAAAAAAAAAAAAAGCTACGATTAAGCATAAAAACAAAAAATAAATTGAACCAGAGGCCCTTGGGCCTCACCACCTTGATCCCTTAGTAGCTTGATTGCTTCGGATTGAGGGTGACTGACTGATTGCTTTTTGAGAACCCTAGGGTTAGGGTTTGAACTCCGAGGTTTGATCGTCAGATTTGTGGCTACCTTCGGGAAGTTGGGGCTTTTGTAGAGAGGATGTGAGAGTGTATTTCTACAAAATTTTGTGGTTGATGGGGGGTGTGTTCTCTTCTTAATTTCGGGGGATGTGAGAGTGTATTTCTGCAGAATTTTGTGGTTGATAGGGGTGTGTTATCCTCTTAATTTCGGGGCCAAAAGCCCCTTTATGTAGGCACTAGGGATGACACAACTCATCCAATCAAAACGCAAGGTGGGAATTGGAGTTGTAGAATGACACAAACTCTTCATGGCAATCCTTGAACGTAGCCTGAATGCATCGGAAGGTGTCATGGTTGGATCATACGATCGACAAAACGTTCTAGAATCTGAAAAATAAGTGATCTGGCGACCGATCAAAGGATGTGACGGCCGAGTAATTGATGTTGTGGCCGAGGGATGGACCTGGTAGCCGGCTAATCGATCTCTCAGGGAGATTTTCAGGCAACTGGCTTCACGAGTGAAGAATTGATGTTGAGGCTGTGTGATCTATGTCACATCCGACAGATGGATTCTCCCAAGATGGTGTGTTTCTGTCTGAAAGGCTATTTGGCTCTGGATTGGGTCCTATACGTGGCTAAAAGTTCTTACCGAAAGTCCTAAGGTTTACAAGAAGTCAATTAGCAATCACTGCATCCATTTCATCATTGGGATGGTCACCAAGGTGGGACTTGAAATAATCGTTGGGCCAAATTGGGGTGTCTACACAAAGGAATCAGGTCATAACGTAGTCGGGACTTACGAAACTGGCTCTCTTTTGGATTTTATTTTTATTTTTATAAGTATTTTTTTTACAACAAACTTGAATTTGAAAATATACAAAGACAAAAGCATGAAAAACTCGAGGTATAAACTAACTTGAAATTGAAAAACGAAGACTCGACTTGAGACTCAGAAACTTCCCCAACTCGTGACAGATTCCATTCATGGATTGACTTCATTGCAATCATAATCCTTTGTTGCCACTGCCCTTCAAAGGCCTTTTCTTAGCCTTTCGCTAGCTCTAATGACAGCCAATTCTGGGCTTTGAGGGTTTGGTTCAGGGGGTGGTTTGTGGTTATTTTCGAGGGGTGTTTCTGAGTTTTGTGGAAGTGAAAGTCGCCTGGCAATCCCAGTTATGATGAGCATTAACTGGGCGATCTGATTGTCAATCCATTCTCCCATTTGTCGGATAAAGGTTCAGATTTGATCCAACTCATTCAGATTCCTTACTGGCTGTTCCCCGTTCGGATGTTCCCTATTCAAATTTTCCACCGGCTATTCCATATCTTCCCACAAATTCTGAGCTTCCGTGGTAGATTCTTAATGCTCCGAGCCAAATCAACCTAAGTCCAGGTCGAGTCTATGAGAGTATGGTTTTCTTTTTCGGCCCAATTGCTTTTGGGCTGCGAGCAAAGTAAGAAGTTGTACCCAGACATGTTTTCTTGTTCATGTTTTATAAAAAATGTGCATGATAAAAGAAATGCCACGCTGCCGAAGTCATCGTCTCGACTCCTTAAAGACCTATCTCAAACTAATGATTATAGCCTCTCGAAGGTTGCCTCGATCCTCAGAATTTCTTTTAAGATGTATCCTTTATTTAGAACGACAGATTTTAAGAGATGTCAAAATAAACTAAGTATTTGACTAATCTTTTTCGAAATTTCAATTTTGAACGTGGAACAGCTGAGTATAGACGATATGATACCATAACCAGAGTGGCATCAGTGGCATGGAGCCATTAGCCGAAGTGGTGTAAGTGACGTGGCACTATAACCTAGATGGTGTTAGTGTCACGGCATTGTTTTCTTGTTATTCCTTATTCTCCGTTGAATCTTCGATTAGGCATTAGTCAAAGACTTAGTATGTTTTGATTCCCTAAAGTCTCATTGTTCTAAGGACTCGTGTAGTTTAGATAACGTACACTGGGGTGCACGACTCTTCATCGGGTCTCAGATTTCTTTCTATAGACCACGTGAGCGAGTCTAAGAAAACATGGCTTTAAACGGGCAACATAACAGCACGACATGGATGATATGCAAGGGTGATGCAAAAAATAGTAACATGTAAGCAGGATATATCACATAATCCTATCCTGTACGTTCTTGTCCTAATTTGGAAGGTTCTATGCTTTCTACACATGTAAGAAGATCGGTTTTGGTTTAAAGGGGGTTCCCTGGGCTAGAGTCAAGGTATGCCTCCCACTGTTAAGCGTACACCCAACAGTAGAACTGCTGGCAGGGATGACTTATCACGGTCGAGAGTTGCTGAGCATTCTGGGATTCTCTGTCACTGGCAAGCCGAGCAGGATTGCCATAACACAATAGCGAGGTTGAACAAAATATATATACAAAAGATAGACAATGAAACAAAATATTTTGAAAATCCCACAAATATTTTTCAAGCTTGGCTCGCCAGTTTAATTAATACTTGAAGAAAAAGACACACAAGCGAATAGTTAGAAAGCCCCAGGTCGGAAAGGCCAAATAGAAATCTAGTTAGAATCGCCATTTCCTTCCTTCGACGAGCATAAAGCATTGTTGTTTTTGACATATTTTGCAAGGACCATTCACCGATGTATCAAGTTCTTTAAGAATTAATTAAACAATCCCCAGCATAGTCGCCACTATGGGCTATCCGCCCGGAAGGCTTCCGGATGGCCCAGAAAAATAGAAGTGTTCTTTGAAAATTGAATAGTCGCCACCCAGATTTGAGGTTTGCCACTAGAGAAATCATTTTTATTGAAAATGATTTTTGAAGTTGAAAACCAGAGATTGTTTTGGATTCGAAAGCCATGTTACGAGAGGGGAAGGGTTTTATGGCAACCCTTTCCAATGGCGTAGCCAGAAATCTATGTAAGTGGGGGCACCTTTTATGCACATTTCAACCAAAAAATTTCACACTAAGCAACGTTAAAACATTTGTGCTAAGAATTATAAAACCTAACATATTTATTAATATATATAGTAAATTATATATAATATAAAACCAATCGAATTGCTTGAATTGTCTTAGCGTATCAAGTCTAAGAGCAATTCCCAATACAATATTTAACAATATTGCTCCCATTGTTAATAATTGCTTAAGTATACAACGTATAACCCATGATTTCGGCCTTTTTGAAATTTGGACATTATACAGTAGAGAGTTCCAATTAGTAAGTAACTGCTATTTTTCACATTAGACATCTCATTTTGCAAGTGTAATGATAATGTTCAAATATGTGAAACAAAAAATTGAGAATGAAATGATATTGAACATGTCTTAGACAGATTAAAAGTAAATTTATGAAATAAAATTAACTGGACAAAATACAAAATATACATTTTAAAATCTTAAATTTAAAAAAAATTGAGTGGGGGCCCGTGCCCCCGTTCTCCCTCCGCCACTGCCCCTCTCACCCGATGCGATGTCAGTCTCTACTAAATGTTTGTGAGATTTTGTCGAAAATATTTTGTTTCATGAAAACAGTTAGCACGAATTTACAAGCAAAACAAGTGGAGTTTATACATGTGCTTGTGAACAGAATATAGAGACGCCGTGATATGAAATGAATAAATGCAGAAAATGAAACAAATCTACTGGAAACATTCTCGAGCGCTCAGGAGTGGTCCTGAGCGCTCGGAACCTCTTATCCCCTACAAAACAGATTTTAGCACTTTTGACAATGAACAAAATATATAGATACAAAAAGGATGGATTATAAAAGCATTTCAGCATGGTTGCTCAGCATCAAACTCAAACAAACAAGAACAGGTCTTGAATATCCAAGTTTTGCCTCATTGCAGACAAAAAATAAACTTAACTAGGCTCTGAAAGGACCAATACACACCCAGTATCTACAAGATTACTAAAAATAAGTAAATAATGGCAAAATAGAGTTTTTAGGGGGCTGCAGCACTCTTGAGCGCTCAGGAATAGTCCCAAGCGCTCAAGAGTGAGCCCGAAATTTTTTTTTTTTTTTTTTTTGCATTCTTCTTGCTCTTGTTGTTAAGCTAAGATCAAAAAACTCACAACCAATATGGAGAACTAGTATGAGCCTCTCATCCCCCTCAAAAGTGAAAAAAAAAACAGTAAATAACTTGGAAAAACCAAGTTTATACCTTTTTCTTGGCTTCGACTATGCTTTCTGGATGATTTGTTGCTTGGAAAGAACTGGAAAATCACAAAAAAATAAGAGCTTGATTATGGTTAAGCTCTCAGATTTTTCTAGGATTTTCTTAAAATTGTTTTTGATTTTGAAAGAAACTTTGAAATAATTTAGAGATGGATGGAGAAAGAGAGAGAGAGTCTTTTCAAAAAATCAGGGAGTTTGGAGATACAAATTTCGTGGCTATTTTGAAAGGTGGAACGTGGAGGTATTTATAGGGGAGTTAAAAACATATTTGAATTTTGAAAAATAAAATGGAAAATGGTTTTTTTTTTTTTTTTTGGGGTGGAAATGCCGTCATGAGATGCCCTGACACACCTGCATACTCAGGCAGGCTAGTCTGTATGACGGGTTTGAATGGTGAATGGACTGAAAAGTTTGAAAAAAGCCATGGTCAATGGTCAAGCTCATCATAGGTTGTGACAAACCTCCCGAGCGCTTAGGAGTGGTCCAGAGCACTCAAGAGTGTCTACCCAACTTCAGAAGAGCGCCACGAACATTCATGAATCGATTTTGGGTTTTTTTGAAGCATTGGAAAGCTAGTTAAGTCCTCTTTCTAACCCAGTTGGTTCATTCAAATATATTTTATACACTGAAATGTGTGACCATTTTACCCTCAGAGTGTTAAGAAAAAATGTGTTTTAGTTTTGAAAAAGACCAAGAAGCATCGTTCAAGCTTTAGCTGAGTCCTATTTTGATTTCGTTTCATCATCGGGGAGCCTCGAGGGCACAAATTAAGGATAATTAATAGGTCTAAATTGGGGTGTCTACAAAGGGGTGTAAGGGCTGTCCCTTAGCGAAGGCTACTATTTGGACCAAATAGAGCCTTCCTCGGGCCCCAAAAGTCCTCTTGATCATGGCAAATGTAGGTTGAAAATGGTGATGGGACAACCTCTGACCGGCGCGCGTGGATCCAATTGCCCCCGCCTTGGTCAATGGTCAAAGCTGACTGCTGACCAACACATGGCACTTGGAATAATGTGCGTTGGCTATTAACTAGCGCGAGCAAGTCAGATTTCAGGCTTAGGCTGGGTTAGGTTTACGAGGGGACCAAATGCTCAAAGCTCAGTCACACTATCATTCCCGGGGTGTTCTTGATCCGTTTCATAATCGGAGAATCCAAAATTGAAAGTAAACGAATCTGAAAAGTCCAAATTATGGTGTCTACAGTAGCCCCTCTTTGACAAAACTTGAAGCACCATTGTCTTGGTACAAGTAACGTCAAAGATTCTAGACACCCCTCAAAGGCGATCCAGAATTCGAGAGCAAAGTAGAATACCTCGCAAATGGATCAAAGAGGATGGACGGACCGTCATTGTGGATTAGGACGGGTGGACCGTCCCTGCTGGATCAAACTAACCATGGCACAAATAGTTCCAACAATCACAGGTAAGTCACGTCACGTAGGTTAAATTCCATCTGTTGGGAATCAGAGCCAATCTCCTTATCAAAGACCATCTAAGACAGAGCAATAAGGTTACTAGAAGATGCGCTTGACGCTAGACTAAAGTAGAGGTAACCGTTCAGGACGAGCAGACCATCATTGTGGATTAATAGAACAGGACGGGTGGACCATCATTGCATCGATTCCGCAGGAGATTCCATCACATCCTGTTGGGGAAAAGATAACAATACCATAGGAGATTTCATTGCATCCTTCGGGAAACAAATCCGGAGTTAGGGAGATTTCATCACATCTGCTGACCAACGAGAACAATATCGCAAGAGATTTCATCACATCCTTCGAGAAACAAAATCGAGGATTAGGGAGATTTCATCGCATCTGCTGACCAATGAGAACAATACCGCAGGAGATTTCATCGCATCCTTCGGGAAACAAAATTGAGGATTAGGGAGATTTCATTGCATCCGCTGACCAACGAGAACAATACCTCAGGAGATTTGATCGCATCCTTCGGCAAACAAAAACATGATGGCAACCACTCGGGCATAACTCCCACAAACTAGCTACCTTCCTGCTTTTGATACTTGGCAGACTTTTCCTGCTTTCAACATATTGATATATACAATATGCAATGATGTATACTATATGAATGCACAAATTGAAAATGTAGACACAAGCTAAGGGCGGCTCCTAGGAGGAGAACGACACCTAAGGACTACCACTGAGCCTCATTACTTCACTGTCTTTTACCTCTGAGGTTCAAGCCTACATGAAGATAAACGTTGATCGGGCCGACGTGCCTTAGTCGACATTTAGTAGTGGCATTGGGCCTGTGTGCCCTTTCTTTGATGCTTGGGTGGATGTGCCCCATAGATATGCTTTGTTTGGCCTGGGGCCGACGTGCCGCTTGTGGTTTACAGATGTGTAGACACCCCAATCTGGACTTCCAGATTAGTTTACTTACGGTTTCTGATTCCCCGACGATGAAATGGATCAAGAACACCTCGGGTATGTCGAGTGTTTGAGCTTTGAATGTTTGTAAAATCCTTAAACCTAACCTAATCCTAAGCCACTTCAAAAACCCAAAAACCCTTTTGACCCGCGCCAGGGCGCAACCAGGGCACACCATCGCGCGACGGTCCCACTCCCTCGCGCGATGGTCAGCTTGCCAGGTGTGGTCAAAGTCAATGTTTTGACCGTTGACCCACGCGCGACAGCTGGCACACTCGCGCGACAGACTCACTCCGTCGCGCGACGGTCCCAAACTTGTCCCCATCACCTTTATCAGCTAGGAAAACTTAGCCACGAAGTAACCCTCAGCCATCACGTCTCTTTGCACCAGATCTTTCTCCCTCTTGGCCTATAAATACCCCTCATTTGTTCTCTTTCAAACACACACAATTTTTTATATTGAAAGGCTTACATTAAGCATTCTAAGAACATAGCTTATTCTTCCTCCTCCATCACTCAACCATTCAACCACACAAACAACCTCAACTCAATTCAAAGTTCAAACACTTTTCAAACCTCAAAGCCAAAGGTATAGCTTACCTTTGTTCTGCTCTCTGTTCTGATCCCTGAGGGGGGGTTGGCAGGGTTAAGGCTGGTAATCAATACCAGTCTTAGCTCTAAAGTTGGCAAGGTTTCAAAAACCGTCATGGCAAGAACCAGCGCGCGACACTTTGCTGTTGCGCGCGCTGGACCGTGTGGGGATTGGTGTCTTGCTGGCTTATGTTTTTCTTCCATATAGATCACTATGTTGCATGCTAAAATCCATAGCTTAGTTCTGTATATCTTTCTGTTTACTTTTGGAAGCCCCTGGGATCTTTCTAGACTTGTCCCAGAACCCAAAATAAGCAAAACCAAACACTGGAAGGTTGACCCATACCCTCGCGCGATGAACCCAAACCCGCGCGCGATGGTCAAATGGACCGTTGACTAGCGCGCCAGGGCGCAACCATCGCGCGACTGTCGTGCGCTAGGGCGCACCATCGCACGACAGAGTGGCTCCATCGCGCCACAGTCAGCCTATTTCCAGTGAGTGGCCTTTACTTTGGCAGCTTGGCCCCTGGCCTTTGTTTTAACTACCCCCACTGTTTAGGGGTTGTAAGTTAATTTTGTTCATTCTGTTTGTAATAATTACTTACTTTCAGTACATATAAACTGCTTGGTTTGCCCCTGGGTGTGCACTGCTCCTTCCAGAGCCCAGAAGGGGATAGAATTCAAACTGTTGGTGGAGCATCAACACTCGCGCGAGTGTATGGGTTTGTCGCGCTATAGTCAGCTTGCATGTACGTTGATCCATGCATGCAAGTTGGCCATTGTTTGTGCCAAATTCATACAAAAGCACTGTCTTGATGTTTTAATCACAGTGTTGGATTTTATCCTATTTATTTTCCGTCGTTCCATCCATCCATGCTAAATTGATCACATCTTGCAAATCGTGCTATAGTTTAAATCCCGATTAACTGTGTCCCCCGCCCTAATTGGCTAAAATTGATTAATAAAAGAAGAATCGCAATGTTTTCAAAATGCCTAAGTAGAGACCGATCTTCGGATTGGGCGAGAGAGGTGCTTCAAAACCCTTCCCCTCTCGTAACCTGGCTCCCGAACCCAGATATGGTTATGACAGACTGGTTCCTTCACTTTTTCAAAACAGCGCGGCTGGTGCTTCGAAATACGGTTCCTTGGGTGTCGGACCTTCAAACCCGAGTGGCGACTCTGTATTTGCGAGCGTCTGCTTCTCCGCTCGCGCTCCCTCGATTTTTGGGCCGCTTTGGCAAGACGAGGAATGAAATCCTCTCTTTTCCAAGGGCATGCTGCCCACAAGATGCTAGGGGAGTAATGCAAAAATTCCACTTTCCAGTTTATTGACTCCCTCTTTAAAATGTCTAAAGAATGCATAAATCAACCGCTAATATCTAACTTGCATTGACAAGCGAACTGAATTGACAAACAAACATGCGTATTCACGCAGAGACTTGCCTAGCTCAAATGGAAACGGAATTAAAGTCCCTGGATACAACACGGACTTTAGACACGTAAAAAATATTGAAATTTTAGGCATTAATGGGCCAAAACTCACAATATCCCTAAACTGGTGAAACTGACACTTGCATAAGGTCAAATAGATGTACAATGACCTATACAAATTGAGAAAAGCATCCCGAAATGACAATGGATTGAAAATTTGGAAAAATGTCACAAAAAAGGACACAAGACGCAAATGATGACTCATATAAGGCCCAGACTGAAACCGAGACCCCCGCACAGTCACATTAGGTTCATGTGAACTACACAGTATGATAAAACATGGCAAAAGCCCTTAGAACGAATTTTGAGGCGCTGAAACCTCAATTTGAACTTGAAATGGGGCCCCGATGGTCCAAAATCTTCGTTAAGCGCGACATTCCGGATTTGAGGCTTCGACAGAGTCACATGTAGCCTTTTTGACTTACGTGAACTTTATGACTTACGTGAACTGATGAAAGTGCAAAACAAGCCTTGGAATTGCAAACGATCACTCGAAGGCAGTAGCTGACTACTACTGCCTGTTGCTAGAATTATAGCAGTGCATGCAGGTCTGGGACCAGAGCACGACATTTGAGAGAAGAGTGTTCATGTCTGGCACCAGTGCACACAGCTGCAATTCTGTAGCAGGTTCCTTTGTTTGACAAGTCTCCTTTTTGAAAGGAAAAAGGCCTTGTGGCTACAAAGAGAAATCAAAGCAAGACAAAATATTGACTAACCTCCGAGTAGACTTCGCAATGTTTAGAATAAGCCGTGAGCTGTTAGGCCTCGCAAGCATTTTGTTCTATTTTTTATGCTTCAAATGTTTTAAGGCTGTATGCTCAGCTTTTGTAATTGAAATAGCAATTTGCATTAAACTTGAAAGACAAAAGGTTTCCCCCTTCTAATTCTCCAACCAAGCCTGTCTTGTTCTTGATCCTTCTTGACCCTTGGTGTGCACTAAAACGTTAACCATGGATCAACTTGATAGATTACGACCGAATCTCAAAGAGAGATTTCCTATGTATCCTTTTTCAAGGAATCAGGTCAAAACGTAGTGTAGACACCCCAATCTGGGCTTCCAGCTTAGTTTACTTACGGTATTTGATTCCCCGATGATGAAACGGATCAAGCAGGGACGGAACCAGAATTTTCTATACGAGGGGGCCGGTCACAACATGAACAATAAAAATTTTGAAATTCCAATGTTCAAGAATATAAAATATCTGAATGACAAAATAATACCAATTACATGTTGGAGAAGGGGAAAATCTTTCCATATTATGTGTGATTCTATGATTTTAATCACAGATTAGCTACCAATATTGAGGTGATTTGTTGCTTAACTAGTGGCTGAAGTTATGGGATTGTATCCCTTATTGATCACATGTCATGTGTATTTATATTTAAGGTGTTGTATTACAGCAACCCATGAATAAGAATTCTCCTACCTTCTCCCGTGGATGTAAGTCACAATCTGTAACTGAACCACGTGAATTACTTTTTCTTTTTCCGTTTCTTCAGACACAATATCTAGGAGAACTTTACAAACCAAAAGCAGGTGATCTCTACAAACCCAAAATAACTAAATTATAGATGAAAAAATATAAAAGTTTTCCAATGTGTTATACCCCAAGCATGTATCAAAATGGAATTTAACGATACCTTAGATCTGAAAGTCATTTATGATTGAGTCGAAACTAATTGTCGCAGTAATTTCTTTCTCATTAAATATAACCAAAGCATTTGTGAGAAACTCATCCTCCATCCGAAGCATGTGTTCTCACAATAATTTTGATATTTAAAAAAAAAACTAAAATAATTATAAAAATTCGAAACCACGCAGGGGCCGTGGCCCCCGTACGCCGTAGTGTGGCTCCGTTTCTGGGATCAAGAACACCCCGGGAATGTCGAGTGTTTGAGCTTTGAGTGTTTGCAAAACCCTTGAACCTAACCTAGCTGAAACCACTTCAAAAAGTCAAAAACCCAATTGGAACGCGCGAGGGTTTAGGATCCACGTGCGCAGGTCAAGCTACCAGGGTTGGTCAATAGTCAAAGCTTGACCGTTGACCCACGCGCATGTTGGTATGACACGGGCGCGCTAGTCAAACCTGTCCCCATCACTTTTATGGGTTGAGGCAGCTTAGCCACTAAGTATCCCTCAGCCAGACCTTGTGGACTGGTTGAGCTCCTCTCTTTGCATCACCTTACCTTCCATCAACCTTTCCAAAGGAGGAAATTTGGCCACTAAAGCCAAACCAACCAACACTTGGTTGGTTGTATCTCTCATTCTCCTATATATACCCCCCCTTATGCTTCCATTAAAAGGGTTCAAAAAAAGAAAGTTACCAAAATTCAAGCAAAAAAAGGGCATACAACCTTTAAAACACTTGATACTCCCTCACTCAAGTCATCCTCATACACTTATTTTCCAAGCTCTATCACCTTGTTCAATATCAACCTCAACTCAAAGTTCAAATACTCTTTTAAACCCAAAACCAAAAGGTATAGCTTACCTTTGTTCTGCTTTCTATTCTGATCCCTGAAGGGGGCTGGCAGGGTCAAGGCTGGTAATTAATACCAGTCCTAGCCCTAAAGCTAGCAAGGTTTCAAAAATCATAGAGGCAAGAACCAGCGCGCATCGATCCCATGTTCGCGCGCACCACTTAGTGGCTGCTCGCGCAGGTCCGCGTGGGGATTGGCGTCTTGCTGTTTTGATGCATTTCTTTCCATATAGATCACTATTAAGCATGCTAATAACCAATTTACTACATTCCTTAGTTAAAATGCTAGCTGTATTTCAATATGCATATCTGCTGCTGTGGAGTACTCCTGGAAGCTTTCTGAACATGTTCTTGAACCCAGAAAAGTGTAAAACCAAACACTGGAAGGTTGGCTCGTACCCGCGCGCACCAGGGCACAACACGCGCACGCTGGTCAGTCCTTGACCAGTGAGTGGTCTTTGTTTTGGTAACTTGGCCTTAGGCCTCTGTTTTGTCCCCACACTATTTATAGGATATTTTGTTAATTTGTAGGGCTTTTCAGCCTTTAAATTGTATATTTAGCTACCTATAAACTGTTTGGTTTGTCCTGGGTGTGCACTAGTCATTTCTAGAGCCCAAAGGGTTGAAAATAAGAGTTATGAACTTAGGCTTACTGGTGCACGCAGGTCTGGAAGTAGCATGCGCAGGTTTGGTCAGCATGCAGTGACTTGATCAGTGCATGCTAGTTTCTTCCTGCGCACGTCACTCCAAATAGGTGTCTTCCAGTCTGTTTAAACTCCCACAGCAGTCTGTTTTCATCCTATACTAACTGTTTCAATACGAGAGTATGCCGTCATCACATCCTGCAAACTATTACAGTTTTAATCCCCGATTAACTGTTCCCTCGCCCTAATTGGCTAAAAATTGATTAATAAAAGAAGAATCACAAACATTTACACAAAATGCCTAAGTAGAGACTGATCTCCAAATTGGACGAGAGGGGTGCCTTAAAACCTTTTCCCTCTCGTAACCTGGCTCCTAAACCCATATATGGTTATGACGAACTGGTGCCTTCACTTTTTCAAATCAAATAGCGCGGCAGGTGCTTTGAAATACGGTTCCTTGGGTGTCAGACCTTCAAACCGGAGTGGCGACTCTGTATTTCGAGCGCTTGCCATCCACGCTCGCGCTTCCTCGATCCGGGCCCTTGCTTCAGGAAAGGAACAGAATCCTTTTCCAGGGCATGCTGCCCACACGTAGTTCAAGCCAAGGTTCACTTATGTGTTTTACCTCACCTTTTATGTTCTAAGTTTTGCCTAGAACCGCCTTCCTAGGTTTTCGATCTAGTGAGCTTTTGACTATTGCCTATTTATTTTTGCCTAGACCACCTCCTTAGGTTTTTGGTCTAGCAGGCTTGCTCTAACTTTTGCTTGGAACCGCCCACCTTTGGGGTTATTCGGTCCAACGAGCCTCTCTCGGGGAAAAGCAGCACTTGTGTTGATCCAGGTTGACCAAGGTATTGAATTCATTGCCGTCAAGATCGATGAGTTTAGCTGCACCCTCAGAGAGAATGGCTTTGCTAACATAGGGCCCGGAGCGCTTTAGTTGAAACTTCTTATGGGTCGAATATTGGATTGTGAATCTTCCTTAGTAACTAGATCCACAGGCGAATCTTCATTGATACCCTTGAACATGATACGAGACCCGGAGCCTTTGAGCTTCTGCCTTTTGGTTTGGCATCCGATAGCAGGAGATTTGATGTTCCGCTATCTTAGGATGAAACCTTACAAAGGCATCGACAAACTCCTTGAGCAAGTCTGACTGGGCGCGATACTCTTCTGGGGACAACGTTGAACCAGTTTGAACTATCTAGGGATCTACTTCATCGTTTAAGTTTATTGAAACTACTTCTTCTTTTAACATGCTGAGTATGCCTTTCATCTTCCCTTTCGGCGAGGGAATACATTTCCTTGGGGATGTTCCCATTGAAATCTATCCCTTTGTCGTTAGGGTTAACACAATTTATATAAAAGCCAGCGAAGTACTTAGAAGCAGAATAATGCATTTCATAAAAACTCTCGGGGTTGCCAAGTACAACAGAAGACACAAACTAAAATAGAAGCTACGATGTGGAAGGCCAAGAAGCACAACTCCGAGTCAGAAATGTCGTCAATGCAAATAAGACATGGTTTGACAATGCAATTTTTAAGATTGCCTTTGGCCTCTGCAGTTAAAGAGATAGGATCCACGGGGGTGTCAGGCCCAAGCATTAACACCTCAGCCTCATCAACATCTTTGACCAAACCCACTTGAGAGGATTCCTTAAGCAGTAACTCCAAGCTCTCATAATTGAAGGACCTCAGCCAGTCAGTCTCCTCCTTTGATTAATTAAGTTTTCTCTTGAATTCCTCCTATGTAGGCTCCTCATCACTATCAGTCCAGGTGTCGGTAATGTAGACCTTAATTGCCCAACCTATGGCTATCATGTTATCCTCGGGTTCGAACGGTAGAGACACGATTGGTTTGGGTTGATTTTATAGGATGATATAGTGGCTAGGGTAGAATATGGTTGAGTTAGGGTTGATTTGAGTAGAGGTAAGAGATATCTGGTTAAGGTGGGGGTTAGAATTGTGTTAAGGCATGGAGTTGGAGATGACATTAGGCTTTGATGAGGGTGGAGCTTGAATGGTGCCATTATCGATGAGATCTTGAATCTCATGTTGAAGGCGAAGGATGGCATCGGTGAAATGGCCAAGCATTTAATGGAAAGCACAATAGGTGTTTGGATTGTAGGACACCGGCAATGTTCGAGGTGAAGGAGTTGGAAGGAGTGGCTTGAGGAAATCAGTGTCGAGGAGCTTCTTATAAACCGAGGACAAAGGTGCGGAGAAGCGGGAGAAAATCCTTTGTTGGGTTCTGCTACCAGGATGAGGGTTGATGAAACTTTTACTCACTTCGCCACTATATAGCGTTGTGCTATTAATGGAATGTACTCTTTTGGCATTGGGTTTGACCTCGTCAATGTACGCGTCTTTACTTTCAACACCAGTTTTAAACAAAGATCCAACATCCTCCTTTGAGTGAGTTCTGGCATCATGGAATGCCATTAAATCTTTGAACACGTCAAAGAGTTTGACTTTTGAGCATGGCTTGATTCCAACCGCAGGAAGGTGGTAGAATTGTGGAGGTTCTTTGATTCTGGTATCAACAACATTTAGCCCCAGATCCGATTTTGGGACAATGGAGGTGAAGGGGTTAACCAGTCCTTGGAGCAGAGTCATCTGCTTGTCCATTTTTTTGGTTCATTACTTGCAGAACCTTTTCCAGCTCAAACAACTCTGTTTGCCCTGCCATTGGAAGTGATCGAGGAAGGGGGTATGGCCTTGGAAGTAACAGTGAACATGTTGGTGATACCTGTAGACACCCTATTTTGGACTATCCAGAGTAGTTTATTTACGGTATTTGTTTCCCCAATGATGATTAAAGGTCGAGAACATCCGAAGTCGATGATGTGTTTGAGCTCTGAGCGTCCTGAACCTCGTTCAAACCCTTTCAAATCCCTTTTCAAACCCTTCGAGCCAGAACCAAATGGCCTCAAAGAAACCCTCGCTCAGCGCTAGTGATCAATCGACGACGCGGTGCAAGTGCCACGTGTCATCATCGAGCATGAGCCGCTTCGATGGCGCGACGCCGATCCATGGGTGGCGACGCCACTTCTCCCTACCCAATCACCTTTTGGGACCACTTGCCCGAGACTTTCTTGGCCGCCTTGACGTGGTCTACAGTTCCCCTGATGATTATATCGTTCAGAACTGTCTCCCCCTCTCTCCTACACATCTCCCATCACCCTTCCCTCTCATTGCATGAAACTCTCTCCCTCCAAATCCAACCAGCCCCAACCAAGCTGGTTACCTGCCCCCCTCTCCTCTATATATACCCCTTTTCTCACTCTTGTAAGGGGTTCACCAAGTCAAGGGTTCAACAACTTCAATGCTCTCTCTCTCTCTCTAGTTTTTCTTGTCTCCCCCTTTCATGCATTGAAAGAGTAAGCAAGCAACACACCACTCCACTGATCAGTCATACAACCTACATTTCCATCTTCCATTCATCCATCTCAAGGTTCAAACCATCCATCAATCTCAAACCAAAGGTATACCACCTTCTGTTCTGGAATTCATTTCGACAGCAGAACCCAGGCTGGTAATCAATACCAAGCCTGAGTTCAAAGCTCGCAAATAAAACAATGTAGTGGAAAATCGCGCGCGCGCCGATCTTTCATGTCGTCGCGCTACCATGGTCGTGCATGGCGGTTAGTGTGGGGATCACCGATCATCCTCATTTCAGTATTCTCTTATTTCGATCACCTTGAAGCATGCTAAAAATCGTTCTCGCTTTCTATATTTTAGGATCTGCGTAGCTTATTATCTGCTTAAAGCTGTTTAGTAAGGCCCTCGATCTTTCGTCCTGTTCTAACCAGTGAAGCAAAGCCAAGCGGACAAAGGGAAACACGTGGCGCCACGGGTTTCAATGACCGGCGTGCGCCACCTATATTGGAGACCAGTGGCTGGCTCTTGCCTCCTGTTTAAATCTTGGCCTCTATTTGATCCCCACTCTGTTTATGGGGTTTTCGGTCTATTTGTTACTGTTTGATTTTTGCTGCTGTACCCTGAAACCGTATATATGTTGCTATATCAAGCTGCGTGGTTTTGTCTGGGTGTGCCTTTGGTCCATTCCAGAGCCCGGAGGGTTGAGCAAAGTTTGTGGGTTTGGGCTTATTGGCATGCGCCACTAATAGGTGGCGTCGCTGTTGTGTTGGCATGCACGCCAATCCAGTGCATGCCAATACGTTGCTTGCGTATGTCACTTTGTTGCAGCGCACTCTCCAATCTGTCCAAAACACTCACAGGCGCTTGTTCTCAATCTATTATACTTTGTTCATTAAATCATACATCTCATTTTGCCATACGAATATCACTTGTCATTTGTCAATCCCCATTAACTGTTCCCCGCCTAATTCGGCTGAATAAATGATTAAAAGAGAAAAATGCAAAATGTTTTACAAAATGCCTAAGTAGAGACCGATCTTGGATTGGGCGAGAGGGGTGCCATAAAACCCTTCCCCTCTCGTAATGTGGCTCCCGAACCTCAGATATCGAAGGTGACGACGGACCAGTCTACAAGCCTTTTCAAATCAAGCAAGCGTGAACAAAAACGTTTTTCAAAATCGGTTTCTTGGGTGTTTTCCGCAAAACCCGGGTGGCGACTCTCTCAAAACGGCATTTCGCCATGCTTTCAAACAAAAAGGGCGCAAACCTAACCCCGCACGCCGAAAATGCGGGGATTTTCAGGGGCGTGTGCCCACAGTGGCGACTCTGCTGGGGAGAAATTGCATTAATTAAAATTTGGAAATTAATACATGCTTGAACAATTCTCGAAAAGTCTGTCAAAACAGTACGCTCCGCGCTGCTGAAGAACGGAATGGTAACGTAACAGGATTCTACATCCGACCAAACCGAACTGGGGCTTTTTCTATTGTTCACTTGTGTAGTTTTTCTCCAAATTTTGATTAATAAAAGTGAGCCAAGCTTGAAAAAGGCATTTTCTCAAACATTGCATTTCTCTCTCTCGAAATCATTCCTTGTCGCTTTCCATTTGCATTGGTGATACTTAGCCCCGTTGAGGTGTTTTGGGTAACCGGCACAGTTTACTGGAGCCCGGGGTCCTCGAACGCCCAACAACCTTGGACGATGATGAGTCGTAATACCGTTCGACCATTGCTCTGCTGTACGCGTTGCTTTGGGAGGTATACCGCGGCTCTAGTCGGAGGAACCCCTTTCAGCCAAAATCGGCCTCTTCATGCGTACAAAGCAATAGAACCTTTCAAACTAAGACAGGAACCTGCAGGGTAGGATTTACTTGCATCTAACACCCATAACCTGTCTACGTGTTATTGCTTTCCGTATCGCATGTCTGTACATACATCCATACCGTTTTGGTTAGGAGCATGCTAGGGCGGCTTTTAGGTCTGTCTGTCTGGCAAGTCTATCTCGTCCCTATTAGGACGCCGTTTGGACCGATGACGAGTCGTGCATCTTGATGATGCATGTTATCAACCTTTCAAATTCCTTGAATTAATAAAAATTTCGAGAAATCGAGACCTTCTAAGTCCTTGTCTAAATCTAATCAAAGTTTCAAACAGAAATCTGGGAACTACGAAGAGCATGCCGTGATACTTACACCGCTCCGGTCACTAGTGTTAAACACTTACACCATTCAAGGCTCTGGCACAGTGCTGCTTACGCCACTTTGGTCATGGTATCACGACATCCGTATCAAGTTGTTCCGTTCCAAATTTTGAAACTTTGAGAAAGGAATAGCCGAAGACTTAGGCTGTTTTGACATCTCTTAGTTTTAGTCAATTCAAACAAGGATACACTGTCGAAAAGAAATCCGAGGATCACAGCGTCGTCCTAAAACTTCGCGAGATGGACTTGTTTGCTAGTTGTAGAGTCTAGGAGGACACCGACGACGTCTACGTGTGCATTACATTCTAACTGTTATAGGAACATCACTGAGTTCTCATTTACTTTGCTGTCCAACGCTCTAGGCCATTTAACCAAAGAGAAGAGCCAAACCTACTTGGGAGTATCTACTGGGGCTTTTGCAAAGGCTTACAAGGCTTGTCACTCAATCAAATACAGTGGCACCACCAGCACATCCAAAGCCATATTACCTTCCTCGACCATCAATCCAGAATGACAGCACGAACAGAGTTGGCTGAGCTGAAGAAAGCTGTAGAGGAGCTGGGTCTCAAAATGGACAAACAAATGATCATGGTCCAGGGACTGGTTGACCTCGTTACCTCCATAGCCCCGCAACCGGATATGGGGTTAGTCGAAGAACCTCCTCAAGCCTACCACACTCCTCCAGTCGAAATCAAGCCTTGCACGAAAGACATGTTCAAAATTCTAGCTGAATTCCATGAGGCCAAAACTCACCCAAAGAAGGATGTTGAATTCCCGTCCGAAGCCGGTGTTGAAAGGAAAGGCGCACACATTGACAAGGCCTGGCCCAATCCCAAAGGAGTGTGTTCCATTGACAGCGCAATGCTATACAGCGGTGGAGTGAGTAAAAGTTCCGCCAATCCTCGTCCCAATTGCAGAACCCAACCAAGGATCTTCTCTCACTTCCCTGTACCTTTGTCCTCAGTTTATGAGAAGCTGGGTTCATCAAGCCACTCCTTCCAACTCCTTCGCCTCGAACATTCCGGCTTCCCACAATCCTAACCTTTTCTGTACCTACCACCAAATGCCTGGCCATCTCACCGACGCCTGCTACCGCCTCCGACATGCCATCCAAGATCTCATTGATAATGGGATCATCCCAGCCCCACTCTCATCAAAGGCCAATGTCACCTCCAACTCCATACCTCAACATGATTCCAGCCCACATGTTAACCAGATATCCCTCATCTCCACTCGAATCAAGCCTAACTCCACCATGTTCAACGCAACTCTTCGTATTATCCCAGCAAATCAAGCCAAACCAATCCTATCCATCCCATCCGAACCTGAGGTTAACCTGGTGGCTTTAGGTGGTGCAATTGAGGCTTTCTCTCCCGACACCTGGACTGACAGTGATGAAGAGTCCTCAAAGGAGAAATTCAAGAGGAAACTTATTCAATCAAGGGAGAAGACTGACTGGCAGAGGTCTTTCACTCAAGGGAGTTTGGAGTTGCTGTTCTCCCAAGTGGGTTTGGTCGAAGATGCTGAAGAAGCTAAAGTGCTGATGCTTGGGCCCAACACTCTCGAAGGCTCTACCCCTCTCATTGCGGAAGTTAAAAGTAGCTTTTAAATATTGCATTTTCAAACTGCGTCTAACTTGCATTGACGACGCGTCTGAGTCTGGCACAGAGTCGGTCGAGTCTAAGTCCAGCTCTGAGTCGGAGTTTGTGCCTCTTGGCCCTCCATGCCGTAACTTCTATTTTAGTTTGTGTCTTCTTTGAACTTGGCAAACCCTGGTGCTTTTGTGGTATGCATTATCCTGCTTCTAAGTACTTCGTTGACTTTTGAATAAATTGTGTCGACCCTGACGACGAAGGGATAGATTTCGATGGGAACATTCCCAAGGAAATGTGTTCCCTCGCCGAAAGGGAAGACGAAAGGCATGCTCAGCCTACTAAAAGAAGAAGTGATTTCAATAAACTTGAAAGATAAGGTAGACCCCCGAATGGTTCAAATTGGCTCAATACAGTCCTTGGAGGAGCACGGCGCTCGGTCGGACATGCTCGAAGAATTCATCAACGTCTTGGCATGGTTTCACAAAGACACACTTGGTGTAGACACGCCCGGAAAATTCATCAATGTTTTGGCATGGTTTTACAAAGACACGCCTGGCGTTGATCCTGAGATAAAGAAGCATCGAATTCCCTTTGCTACCGGATTCCAAACCATGTAAAGCAAAAGCTCAAAAAGCTTAGGGCTCCATACCATGTTCAAAGCAGCAACAGCGGCATTTCCGCCAAGTACAAAGAAGTGTACAAATGACCCGGAGCAATGTATGTCAACCAAAGCACTCTGAACCCTGTGTTATCAAAGCTGCTCTATCTGAGGGTGTAACCAGAAATCATCAATCTCGACGGCAACAAAATTCGATACATTGGTCACCAAGGAAATTCGTGCTCCATTGTTTGACCCACACGGGAAGTTCCGGCCGAAGCGCTCTGGGCCTTACATTATCAAGACCATCCTATCTGGGGATGCTGCTAAGCTCATCGATCTCGACGGCAACGAATTCAACACTCTAGTCAACCTGGATCAACTCAAGCGTTACTATCCCTGAGAGATGCTCGTTGGACCAAAACCACAAGGGTGGGTGGTTCCAAGCAAAAGTTAGAGCAGTCTGCTAGACTGAAAACCTAAGGAGGCGGTCTAGGCAAAAATAAATAGGCAAAAGTCGAAAGCTCGCTAGACCGAAAACCTGAAAAGGCGGTTCTAGGCAAAAGTTAGAGCGTAAAAAGAGAGGTAAAACACACTGAGTGAACCTTGGCCTGAACTACGTTTTGACCTGATTCCTTGAAAAGGGATACGTAGGCAGTCTCTCTTGAGACCCGGTCATATTCTATCAACTTGATTCATGGTCTGACATTTTGAGGTCCACATCAAAGGTCGAAAGGAGTCGAGAACAAAGTCAAAGCTTCATTGGAGAATCAGAAGGGGAAACCTTTCATCTTTCAACTTTAATGCAAACTACTACTTCAATTTCAAAGCTGAGCAAAAGCCTTAAAATAATTTGAAGCATGAAAAACAGAACAAAATGCTTGAGAAGCCTAACGGCTCACAGTTTATTTTAAGTCCAACGAAGTCTAGTTTGAACAGTTGCAGCGGCTTTGCAGTTACGCGCGCTAGTTTGAGGCTCATGCACATTTGTTCGAAGTGATGCGCATTGGTCTCAAACCTGCGCGCGCTTCTTCAATTCTTGTAGCAGACAACAGTTGGCAGCCATTGCGCCTAATGAAGATTTCGGACCTCCAAGGGTATTTCAAGTTATAACCAAGGTTTCGGTGCCTCGAATTGGTTTTAAGGGCTCTTGCCGAGTTTTGTCATACCATACACGTCATACGGATCTAATGTGACTGTACGGGGGTGTCGGTTTCAGTCCGGGACTTATATGAGTCATCTTTGGCGTCTTTTGTCCATTTTTGGGACATTTTTGCCAGTTTTACAATCCATTGTCATTTCGGGATATTTTTCTCGGTTTTATCATTTCGTGCAGGCCATTGTACATCTATTTGACCTTTTGCAATTGTCAGTTTCACCTGTTTAGGGGATATTCGAGTTTGGGCTCATTAATGCCCAATATTTCATGTGTCAAAGAGCTTGCGCGTTATTCTGGGGCTCTTCATTCCTTTTCGTTCGAGCTAGGCAAGTTTGTACATAAACGCAGGTTTATTTGTCGACTCAGATCATTCGTCAATGCAAGTTGGATATTAGCAGTTGGTTTTAGGCTTTCTGTTAATAATTCTCCCAAAGGGAACCAATAAAACCAGAAAATGCAACTTTTATTTACTACTAACAATATCCATGAAACAACGGTGGAACATCACGCATGTCAAGGCTCAACGGCCCAAGCCAAAGCATATCTACGAGGCACATCCGCCAAGAAATCAAGGGGCGCACAGGCCCATGCTTCTCCTGCTAATGTCAACTAGGGCACGGTGGCCCGCTGCTAAGTCTATCTACATGGGCACGCAGTCTCAAATCTCAAAAGCAAAGGACAGTAAAGTAAAAAAGCTCAGTGGTAGTCCTCAATGATAGAGCTCGGCCTCGTTCTCGTCGTTGTCGTCACTCCTGGACTCCTTGAAGTACCTGGGGCTCCGCTCCCATCTTTCTCTTTTGAGGAGGCTTTCACCGATGAGGTTTCTCTCTCCCTCTCAGACTTTTCCTCGGAGTCCTTGAACACTCCTAGACGCGAGCCAGCCTTTCTATGGGCCTCTCTTTCGACTGCACACCGCCAGCCATTGGTTGTTTAATGCTCTCATACTTGTGAGCTGGGGCTAAAGTGGCAGTGTTGCTCTATGTAGCTCTTGTGGCTATGGTCATTTTAGGTCGTCATCCTCTAGAAGCCGCCCTAGTCTGCATCTGCATTTTCAATTCGCGCATTCAATTTAGTGTACATGTCATTGCATAGTGTATATCAATTGTTGAAAACAGGAAAAGCCCATCAAGTGTTGAAGCACACCTATCCAGCATCGAAGGCAACAAGTTAGTTTGGGATTTTGGGGGTTTCATACCTGGGGTCTAGTCACTACTGGAACTGGAGCCGAAACTGTTGCTCTGGGATAGTGCAATTTCAAAGGGATGCGCCACATGCCGTTCTCCCTACCCATTTCTCCATGGCAAATGTCAAACACACAGCCTCTCTATCCTACTCCAAGTAGTCTCTAACGACAGTTCGCCTGTCCCGGATGGCTACCTCTACTTTAGTCCAGCCTTTAGCACATCTTCCAGCAGTCTTATTGCTCTGCCTCGGATGGTCCTTGATAAGGAGATTGGCTCTGATTCCCAACAGATGGAATTTAACCTACCTGACGCGACCTACCCGTGATTGTTGCGTTTCTTTGTGCCGAAGAAGGTTTAATCCCCAGCAACAACGGTCTATTTGTCCACGGCTGTAATTATTTCCCCAGCAGCAGTCCTTCTTACCAATATCCATGCTATTTTTAAGGGTAATCTCTCCTTGGGATACTTGGATCAAATCAACGACGATCAGTCATGTCGTCCTTCAAATCAAATCAATCAACGACGATCAGCCATGTCGTCTTTCAAATCAACGACGATTAGCCATGTCGTCCTTCAAAGCAAATCAATCAATGATGATCAACCATGTCGTCCTTTTCAATCCATCAACGACAATCAACCATTTCGTCCAGTCACTCCCTTAGCGGCGATCAGATATCGACCAATCAACTCAACAATGGTCCGTTCGTCCAATCAGTTCGACGACAGCCTACCTGTCCTGATCCACGTCGGTCTACAGTAGCGCATCGTTCAGCGATCTTATTGCTCTGCCTCGGATGGTCCTTGATAAGGAGATTGGCTCTGATTCCCCACAGATGGAATTTAACCTCCCTGACGCGACCTACCCGTGATTGTTGGAGTTTCTTTGTGCTAAAGAAGGTTTGATCCCATGCGGCAATGATTTGTTCGCAGCTGATTATTCCCCAGGAGAGTCCGCCGCGACATTCAATGATGGTCCACCCATCCTTATTTCCCAACAGCGTGTAACGATCTTGAAATGGTCCGCCTGTCTTTCCTATCAATTCAACCAGCGACAGTCTCCTCGTTCAAACAATTTATCCCCAGAAGAGTCTGCCTTGGCCCGCCTCCAACGGCTACCTTTACTTCAGTCTAGCTATTAGTACATTTTTCAGCTGTCCTATTGCTCTGCCTCGGATGGTTCTTGATAAGGAGATGGGCTCTGATTCCCAACAGATGGAATTTAACCTCCCTGACGCAACCTACTCGTGATTGTTGGATCTCTTTGCACCGAAGATAGTTCGATCCCAACAACAATGACCTATATCATTCAAATCAACGATGGTTCGCCCGTCACTCTCAAATCAACGATGGTTCGCCCGTCCACTCTCAAATCAACGGCGGTTCGCTCGCACACTCAAATCAACGGCGGTTCGCCTCCACTCTCAAATCAACGGCGGTTCGCCCGTCACTTCAAATCAACGGCGGTTCGCCCGTCCACTTCAAATCAACGGCGGTTCGCCCGTCACTCTCAAATCAACGGCGGTTCGCCCGTCCCAATTTCAAATCAACGGCGGCTCGCCTGTAATTTCAAATCAACGGCGGCTCGCCCGTCACTCTCAAATCAACGGCGGTTCGCCGTCCACTCTCAAATCAACGGCGGCTCGCCCGTCCTTTCAAATCAACGGCGGCTCGCCTGTCAATTTCAAATCAACGGCGGCTCGCCCGTCCATTTCAAATCAACGGCGGCTCGCCTCACTCTCAAATCAACGGCGGTTCGCCCGTCCACACTCAAATCAACGGCGGCTCGCCCGTCCACTCTCAAATCAACGGCGGCTCGCCCGTCCATTTCAAATCAACGGCGGCTCGCCCGTCACTCTCAAATCAACGACGGCTCGCCCGTCCACTTCAAATCAACGATGGTTCGCCCGTCGCTCTCAAATCGCGATGGTTCGCCCGTCCACTCTCAAATCAACGATGGTTCGCCCGTCCACTCTCAAATCAACGACGGTTCGCCCGTCCACTCTCAAATCAACGACGGTTCGCCCGTCCACTCTCAAATCAACGACGGCTCGCCCGTCCACTCTCAAATCAACGACGGCTCGCCCGTCCACTCTCAAATCAACGACGGTTCGCCCGTCCACTCTCAAATCAACGACGGTTCGCCCGTCCACTCTCAAATCAACGACGGTCCGCCCGTCCACTCTCAAACCAACGATGGTTCGCCCGTCCACTCTCAAATCAACGACGGTTCGCCCGTCCACTTTCAAATCAGCGACGATCTGTCCGTCCAAATTCGAGTCAACGACGATCTAGCTGTCTAATCTCAAATCAACGACTCCGAGAGAAGATTATCCCAGGAGAGTCCACCTCCCGTAGCAGCCAGTTCTGTCCATTCAACTTCAATCAAGTGGCGATCAACGTCATCCATATTGTCCCCAGCAAGCGGCCGCTCTGTCCGTTCAACTTCAATCAAGTGGCAATTTATCCATCCAATCAATTCAATCAACCAGGTTCTTTAAAGTTCTGTACTTTCATTGACTCGTATGTTCTGTTCTGGATAGCCTTGAGAGGGTGTCTAGAAAACCTTTGACGTTACTTGTACCAAGACAATGGTGCTCCAAGTGCCGTCAAAGGGGGGCTACTGTAGACACCCTATTTTGGACTATCCAGAGTAGTTTATTTACGGTATTTGTTTCCCCAATGATGATTAAAGGTCGAGAACATCCGAAGTCGATGATGTGTTTGAGCTCTGAGCGTCCTGAACCTCGTTCAAACCCTTTCAAATCCCTTTTCAAACCCTTCGAGCCAGAACCAAATGGCCTCAGCAAAACCCTGCTTCAGCACGCTAGTGATCAACTGACGTACGCTGGTGCAGTGCCACGTGTCAGTCATCGAGCCTGGGACCAGTTTCCACTGGCGCACGCCATCTCCTCAGTGGCGACGCCACTTCTCCCCAGTCCAATCACCTTTTTGGGACCACTTGCCCGAGACTTTCTTGGCCGCCCTGACGTGGTCTACAGTTCCCCTGATGATTATATCGTCCAGAACTGTCTCCCCTCTCTCCTACACATCTCCCATCACCCTTCCCTCTCATTAAAGAGAAGGAAGCCTTCCCTTCAAACCCAACCAGCCTCAACCAGCTGGTTACCAGCCCCCTCTCCTCTATATATACCCCCTCCCTCACTCTTGTAAGGGGTTCACCAAGTCAAGGGTTCAACAACTTCAATGCTCTCCCTCTCTCTCTCTCTAGTTTTTCTTGTCTCCCCCTTTCATGCATTGAAAGAGTAAGCAAGCAACACACCACTCCACTGATCAGTCATACAACCTACATTTCCATCTTCCATTCATCCATCTCAAGGTTCAAACCATCCATCAATCTCAAACCAAAGGTATACCACCTTCTGTTCTGGAATTCATTTCGACCCCTGAGGGGAGCCAGCAGAACCCAGGCTGGTAATCAATACCAAGCCTGAGTTCAAAGCTGGCAAATAAAACAATGTAGTGGAAAATCGTTAGGCGCGCCGATCTTTCATGTGCGTCGCGCGATCATGGTGCATGGCGAGGTTAGTGTGGGGATCACCGATCATCCTCATTTCAGTTTCCTTATTTCCGATCACCTTGAAGCATGCTAAAAATCAGTTTCCTGCTTTCCGTACTTTAGGATTGTGTAGCTTGTTATCTGCTTAAACTGTTTAGTAAGGCCTCGATCTTTCTCTCGGTCCTGCTCGAACTCCACCAAGCAAAGCCAAGCATCGACAGGAAACACGTGGCGCCGGTTTCAATGACCGGCGTCGCCACCTATACCGAGATCCAAAGGTGGCTCTTGCCTCTGTTTAAATCTTGGCCTCTATTTGATCCCCACTCTGTTTATGGGGTTTTCATCCATTTGTTTCTGTTTGATTTGTTCTTGTACCCACCGTATATATGTTGCTATATCAAGCTGCGTGGTTTGTCACTGGGTGTGCACCGTCCATTCCAGAGCCTGCAGGGTTGAGAGCAAAGTTTGTGGGTTTGGGCTTATTTTGCATGCGCCACTAATAGGTGGCGTGCGCTGTTGTGTTGGCATGCATCGCCAATCCAGTGCATGCCAGTACGTTGTTTGCGTATGTCACTTTGTTGCAGCGCACTCCAGTCTGAAAGCACTCACAGAAGCGCTTGTTCTCAATCTATTATACTTTGTTCATTAAATCATACATCTCATTTTGCCATACGAATATCACTTGTCATTTGTCAATCCCCATTAACTGTTCCCCCGCCCTAATTGGCTGAATAAATGATTAAAAGAGAGAAAAATGCAAAATGTTTTACAAAATGCCTAAGTAGAGACCGATCTTCGGATTGGGCGAGAGGGGTGCCATAAAACCCTTCCCCTCTCGTAATGTGGCTCCCGAACCTCAGATATCGAAGGTGACGACGGACCAGTCTACAAGCCTTTTCAAATCAAGCAAGCGTGAACAAAAACGTTTTTCAAAATCGGTTTCTTGGGTGTTTTCCGCAAAACCCGGGTGGCGACTCTCTCAAAACGGCATTTCGCCATGCTTTCAAACAAAAAGGGCGCAAACCAAACCCCGCACGCCGAAAATGCGGGGATTTTCAGGGGCGTGTGCCCACACCGCTGTATCTGATTGAGTGGCAAGCCTTTGCAAAAGCACCGGTAGATGCTTCTAAGTAGGTTAGTTTTTTCCTTCGGTGAAATGGCCAAGAGCTTTGGGCAGCAAAGTAAATGAGAACTCAGTGAGGTTCCTGCAGTAGTTAGAAAAAAAAAACACATATTGTCATCGTTGGTATCCACCTAGACTCTATTGATAAAGACGAGTCTGTCTCATGATGTTCGGACGCTGCCATAATCCTCAGAATTCTTTTCGAGGCTGTATCCTTGTTTGAGTCGACTGATACTAAGAGATGTCAAAATAGTCTAAGCCTTTGACCATTTCGTTCTCGAAGTTTCAACTTTTAGAGTCAAAATAACTCGATGTAGATGACGTGATACCGGAACCAGGGCGCGTAGGCGACACAGCGCCAGTTACCCTGGGCGGTGTAAGTGTTTAGCACTTAACTTGGGTGGTGTAAGTTGTAACATCCTATTAACTTAAGGTGCTTAAGAGTTCATTTTAAGCACACACACATGCAATTAAAGTTATTGCACTACACCCCCTTAACACACATCCAATTAAAGTTATTGCACTACACCCCCTTAAGTTATAAAATGAACTCTTAAGCACCTTAAGTTAATAGGATGTTACACTAAAATGAACTCTTAAGCACCTTAAGTTAATAGGATGTTACATAAGTATCACGTCATTCTCTCCGTTGTTCCTTGTTTTCTGTTTGAAATCTCGATTGGACATTTAGACAAGAACTTAGAAAGTCTTGATTTCCAAAAGTCTCGTTGATCCAAGGTGTAACGCCCCAAATTTTGGGTACGTTAAATAACATTTTATTGAACAACAAAAGAGAGTCTGGCTCTTTATTACATCATAAACTCCCAAAGGGTTCTTATATTACACAAAAGGGATGGATATCTAAGGTTATCTACAGCTCCTTCTCTTCTTCCATCCTAGCAAGTTCCTCAGCTCCAAAGGCCTCCAAGGTATACAGCTCCCCTTGTTCATCTAACAAGTCTGACACATTATACCAGCGTCGCCACCAGTATAATATGTCAGGGTCACATAAAGCAACACCATGAGTTTGAAAGCTCAATAGAATAATCCAAAAATCCACTAACCCTTAACTTACAAATAGCAAGTCATGCATATATCATAAAGAGTCATAACAGCACATGCATTAATATAACAATAACAACAACAATGACACATCCGCATTCGCTATCTATCGTTGGTGTCATGTTTCCGTGTGTTTCTCCTATGTGACTCATCGTTTTGTGTCTCATCTATCAATTCCAAAAATCACACGCACACACCAATGAGCTACCAAGTCCTGCTCATTGGCCACAATGGCTACCAAGTCCAGCACATTGTGAACGCACATAACCAATAAGCTACCAAGTCCAGCTTATAGGCCACAATGGCTACCAAGTCCGGCCACGTTATCAAATCTTGCATTGGCTCCTCTCCGCGGATAACCAAGCCCAATCAATCAATGAAGCTACCACGTCCGGCTCCGTTAACAATCTACACAATGGGCTACCAAGTCCGGCACATTATGAACGCACAAAATCAATAAGCTACCAAGTCCGGCTTATTGGCCACAATGGCTACCAAGTCCGGCACATTGTGTCACATACTCATCTCCAAATGAAGCTACCAAGTCCGGCTCCATTGGCCACGCATACCAACGTAAGGCTACCAAGTCCGGCCATTACGTAGTTTCAAAAATATTTTACCAAGTCCAATTATTTCCTTTATCCACACCCTAGGTGTCATGTTTCTACTTCTCGGTTGTCGTGTCCCGTAATCATGCATAGACTCCGCGGCGGGACAAATCACTTTAAAGTAATCTTGAAACCAACTAGTAAGATCATCCAATTCTATATTACCACAAGTAAGGCAAGCAATATGCTATCAAGCTTACAATCTTTGAAAAGGTCAAAATACGAATACTTCGTTTTAAAACAATACTTTATCTTTAAAATGAAAACGTATAACCTTCTTTTTGGAAGTTCAAAACAACATATGTTTATTGACGAGTTCATAAAGTCATGTGATCTTTCATTCTCAAGGTCATGCTATCAAATATTCACAAGATCAAAGTAAACTACGTAAAGCAATCATACTAACACATAGCCTTCGATACTTAGGAAATCATGCTTATAACTTCTATTATACTTAGAATAGTAGGTTCGAAGAACTCTACAAGATCATGCAATCAACTAGTCTTACGAAGAAAGTATACTACATATACTTAGAGATAGCGGGGTTAGAGTAGTCTACCGTTCTTCTTGGCGGTAGAAAGGTTTACGAAAGAAACGTCGGAAAGAAAGTCGGCACTCGAACGGCGTAACGGCTTACGATAAGCTTCCAAAAGCTTGGAAAGAGAAAGGTTTCTCTCGAAACTAGATTGTAACCTATACTACTACTACTTTAGGATCGAGGTGGTGGTCGTATAGTGGTTTAGTGGCGGAGATGAAAAGAAAGCTCAAGAACAAGCTAGAACTACTCAAGAACACTAAGAATTCTTATGCTTTCAAGGAGAGAAGTGGAGAATGGAAAGGTGTGAGTTCAAATGAAGAATGAGGTGAGTATTTATAGGCAAAGCACTCCCTCTTTCTCTCTCATAGCCGGCCACTCTCTCTCTCTCTTTCCCTCAATTTTTCATTCAAGTAAATCAAGTTTGCTTGCAAGAAATAACCTAAAAACTAGGCATGCAAGGCTAGGATGTGTCCTTTGGATTGGATTTTGGAAGGTTGGCCAATGAATTGGATTTGTTTCAAGTAAACAATGGGGTTTTGTACAAAGAAGGACAAGATTGGATGGCATAGGTTATGCTTTCACTTGAAAGCATATCAAAATAGGACAAGATGATCAAAGCAAGGTCAATCAAAGGAAAGCACACATCACTCTCTCTCTCCCTCTCCCATCCGAATCTCTCTCTCTCTCTCCCATCTCTCTCTCGGCTTTTCTCTCTCTCTCTCTCTCTCTCTCTCTCTCTCTCTCTCTCTCTCTCTCCCACTTGTACCACTTGGAAAGTATATATATATACACTAATATATACATATGTACTATGGGTCTTTCAAAATCTTGTATTTAAAACTAAATATAGATTTTCTTAATATAATATTGTAATACACACATGTTATATACAATATTATATATATATATATATATATACATACAAGTACACTCATATATATATATATATATATATATATACATGTACCACACAATATCTATACTAGATATGACCTAGGACCAATATCTAATATAGTATTCTACTACTTTCAAAGTACAACCATTAAAATACTAACCTAATGTACTAATCCTATTTTAATCAAATATCACACATGGCAAATCTAGTCTTTGTATATAATAATAAGAGAATCCTATGGGAAATTAAATAATAACCCTTGTACTTTTGGCAAGACTAAGCTATTGTCCATTGGTTAATAAATCTCCTAACATTTGTTGTCCAATGGGTAAAAGAAATAAAGTACTATGCAAGATTTTCTAATTAAACAATGCAATTAGGCACATGTTCCATATTAAAATACTAGATAATAGGTACTTTAGAAAATTCAATATTTTTAAGACTAGGTACATGTACATTATATATTTTAGTCATAAAATCTTTTATGAGTAAATCTAGTACTATAAAAATAATAAATCTAGTACTTTTGAAAGATTGACCCTATTATCCAATGGTTAATAAAATTCCTAACTTTTATGGACCAAAGGATAATGCAATAAAATAGATATATTCTTTCAAGTAAGATTTTCTTATTAAAATAAGGAAACCAGCACATGGCCCTTTACAATTATTATATACAAGTACACATAATTATATATTCAAGCCAAGTACAACAATATCTAGACTAGATATGTCACATTCCAATATATAATTAACTATCCTACTACTTTCAAAGTACTAGGTACTAAATTAATAACCTAATATACATATTATACTTTAATGGATTTAACACACATGGCAAATCTATTATTTTATTCAACCCAATCTTGGTTGGCAAGTAAAGCTATTATCCAATGGATAATAGTTTCCCTAGCGGTCAATAACCAATGGGTAATGATGGCTAGGATTCTAGTCTATCGCCCAATGGGTAAAGAATCTCCTAACGGTTATTATCCAACGGTTAATACCAAAAAGTATAATACTTTGCAATTAAGCACTAAACTAATCTAATCTCGTACTTAGGAAGATTAACCAAGGTTTACCTATTGACCAATGGGTAAAGGTAAACCATAACGCTATTGTCCAACGGATAATTATTACCCTAGCCTTTATCGTCCAATGGATAAAGACAAAAAGGGTAAAGTGGTCCATCTAGGGTTAGGGTAACCTAATTAGATTTGGGATCCAAGTGATTAGGTTAACAGTCTATTAGGAATCTAACTAATTGGTTAAAGACTAACGATACTCAATCTAGGCTTTCATTGCTCGAGTGGTATTTTGGTTTTATTTAGTAGGGAATCGCCTAATAACGGAATATTAAAGCCCGACAGTGCCAAACGCCAAGGCAAGGCGTGAGTGTGGCCAAGGCAGCCCGCTAGCAAAGCGGTGGCCAAGGTGGCCCGTTAGCCAAGCAGTGGCCAAGGCAGCCCGCTAGCCAAGCAGTGGCCAAGCGGTGGCCAAGGTGGCCCGTTAGCCAAGCAGTGGCCAAGCGGTGGCCAAGGCAAGGCCAGAGCAAGGCAGCCCAGCAACGCCAAGGCAAGGCCAGAGCAAGGCAGCCCAGCAACGCCAAGGCAAGGCCAGAGCAAGGCAGCCCAGCAACGCCAAGGCAAAAGCAGGGCGCGACCCGACGCCAAGGCAGAACCCGATGGCAGCCAAGGCAGAGCAACCCGACAGTGACCCGACGCCTAGGCGAGGCAGGCGCGACAGCGAGCCGATGCCAAGGCAAGGCAGGCGCGACAGCGAGCCGACGCCAAGGCAAGGCTGTCAAGTCAATGGTCAAGGCAAAGACTAAAATTTAACCACTTTGGCATTGATGCAACGCTCTAGGTTAGGAAAAAGTAACTAAGCCAAACGGTAGTTAGGGTTGCTAACTAATCGGTTACCATGTAGGATTTCCAGCCGAGAAATATAAATCTAGGATTTTACTACAATTACCAAGTAACTATACCAAGGTCTTAATAGGCATACTCGTCTTTAGAAAATGACCTTAATGCCCGGACGATGAATACCAATCTCTTAAGTCTTTAAACCTAATTACGACGGATTATTAATCACTAAAAGGGATTTTTAAAATAAATAAAGAATTTTCAAATAAAATAACAAAATTTTATAAGTCAATAACGACCGATTTTTGGATGTTAAAAATGAAATCCGAGTATTAAAATAAAATTCAAATTTTTAGAGAAATTTTATTGACCAAAAATCAGGGTCGTTACACAAGGATTTTGAAATTCAACAACATGCACAACTCTTCCTCGGGTCGTAGCAGCATTCTAATAAGTATAAGACAGACTTGAAAGAGAGACAACCTAGAAGCCGCCCTAAATATGCTCTTACGCAGAACGGTATGTATGTACAGTGCATGCGATAGGGAAAAGCGGTAACACATAAACAGTATATGGGGGTTATAAGCAAATAATATTACCCTACGGGTACCTGTCTTAGTTTGGAGAGTTCTAGTGCTTTATATATGCAAAGGCCGGTTTTGGTTTGAGAGGGGTTCCTCGAACTAAAGCCAAGATATACCTTTCGTTGTAACACGTATTGCAAAGCAACGGTCGAATGGTAGAATGACCTATCATCATCCAAGATTGTTGGGCATTCGAGGACCCCGGGCTCCAGTAAACTATGCTGGTTACCCAATACACCCCAACGCGACTAGCTAACATCGATGCATATGAGAGCGCCAAAAGATTGATTAATGAGAAAGAATCGTAATGTTTGCAAATACCTTTTAAAATGTGGCTTACTTTTATTAATCGATACTTGGAGAAAACTACTCAAGCGAACAATCGAAAAAAGTCTAAGTCAGGATTGGTCAAATATGAGGATCCTGTTAAATCACCATTTTGTTCTTCAGCAGTTCGAAGCTTACTATTTTGACAAATTTTGAAGGATTGTTCTTATGTGTACTAAACTCGAAGTACAGACTAATGAAGAAAGTCCCAAGCAAAGTCGCCACTGTGGGCACATGCCCTGAAAATCGATCGCGATAAGCAGGTGCGCCCCCTTTTGGAAGCGTGGCGAAATGCTCAATTCAGAGTCGCCACTTGGGTTTGAAGGTCCGCCACCCAAGGAACCCAACTGGAAACATTTGCCACGTTATTTGATTTGAAAAAGACTTGTAGACTGGTCCATCGTCACCTTGACATCTGACGTTCGGGAGCCAGGTTACGAGAGGGGAAAGGTTTTAAGGCACCCCTTTCGCCCAATCCGAAGATAGTCTCTACTCGGACATTTGTAAAACGTTTGCGATTCTTTCTCATTAATCAATTTTTAACTAGTAAGGGCAGGGAAACAGTTTAAGGGGATTAAAACTATAACAAGTTTGCAGAATGTGATAGATGGCATGCTCTCTTATTGAAACAGTTAGAATATGATAAAACAGACTCCTGTGGGAGTTTAAACAGACTGGAAAGCACTGTTTAAGAGCATCGTACGCAGGAAGAAACTAGCATGCACTAATCAAGTCACTACAGTTGATCTAACCTGCGTGCGCTACACCACTACCTGAGCGCGCCAGTAAGCTCAAACCCACAGTTCTTATTTTCAAACCTCTGGGCTCGGGAATGAATAGTGCACACCTAGGACAAACCACGCAATTTATAGACAGCTATAATATGCAGTTGTAGGCAGTTTGAATGGGCTCAAAGGCCATCAAAAGAATAAGCACCCCATAAATAGTGTGGGGGATAAAACAAGGGCCAAGGCCTAATTACCCAAAGGCCACTCACTAGTCAGAGACAAACCTGAGTGCGCGGGTAATCTACAGTCGCGTACGGGTTTAAACCTGCACACCAGTGTTTGGTTCTACATGTTTCTAGGTTCTGGAACACGTCCAGAAAGACCCTAGGGGTATTCCATTGCAGCAGGTATGAATATTGAACTAAAACTAATAGTTCTAACAAAAAAAAAAGCAGTAAACTGTTTATTAGCATGCTTACAGTGGCCTATATACAGCTTAAAGCATAAAACACAGGATTTCCAATACCCACACAAGATCTGCGCACACTGCCATAGAGTGGCACACGTGTACTAAAGACCGGCGTGCGTTGGTCACCTGCAACACAGTTTTTGAAACTTTGCTAGCTTTAAGGCCACGACTTGATATTGATTACCAGCTTTGACCCTGTAAGACCCCTCAGGGATCAGAACAGAGTAATACAAAGGTGTTATACGTTTGGTTTTAGGTTTGAAAGAGTGATTGAGCTTTGAGCTTGAGGAGTGAGTGGATGGGTTTGATGGATGATTGTGGTGCTTGTCAAGGGCTTTCTTATGCAAAAAAAGTGAACAACAAGGATTTAAAGATGGAACTTTGTGCTAAGGAATTTTTGTAACTTGGTAACCCTTTTCTTAGTGAAAAAAGGGGGGTATGTATAGGGCAATGGGGGTGAGAGAGGACTACACCAGCCAATGCTTGGCGGTGGCTTTGGCCCAAAGCCTTCCCTCTCATTGGATGAGAGGGAAAAGCTGAAATAATGGGTGTAAGGGTTGTCCCCTATCAAAGACTACTATTTGGACCAAACAAAGCCTTCCTCCGACCCTAAAAGTCCTTTTGATCATGACAAATGCAGGTTGGAAAAGGTGATGGGACAACCTTTGATTGGCGCGAACAAGTTGTTGACCTGCGCGCACGGGTCCAACTACCCCTGCCCTGGTCAATGGTCAAAGCCGACTGTTGACCAACACGTGGCACTTGGACCAGTGCGCATTGGCTGTTAACCAGCGTGGGCAAGTCAGGTTTCAAGCTTAGGCTGGGTTAGGTTTAAGAGGAGACCAAACGCTCAAAGCTCAATCGCACTATCATTCCTGGGGTGTTCTAAATTCGTTTCATCATCAAGAAATCAAAAACCAAAAGTAAGTTAATCTGGAAACCCAAATTGGGGTGTCTACACTGAGTTTTCCCTAGAGTCGATGATTGTAATGCAATTTTAGTTTTTAAGTATACATTTTGCCATTGCTAGGATAAAATCCTAGCTCCGTCCCTGGTTTGGACAATAATCTGTTATACCAGAATCTCTCGTTTGACGAAGTGTATGGGATGGGAAAGGGAAAGAGAATTTTTGGTTTGCATTTTTTGGGGTTTCCCTACTCAGGCTGAGTGGCATAACAGATTGTCATTATTTGCTTAGGTTAGAGCCGACTAAGCTATAAGTCTCAAAGCCAAAATTATGCAGGAATGAAAATACATAATTGAAATCCATTTAGGCTCCGTTTGTTTAGTCGTAAAATATTTTTTTGTAAATATTTTGCATGTTTTCTGGTGTTTGGTTGTGAAAACAGTACAAAAAATAATTTACACGTAAAACATTTTCCCTCAATTCGAGGTAAATGGCTTACCACAAAATCCTCTGTAAGTCATTTTTCGATGTGACCCAAATGCCTCTCTCCTAGAATTCTACAACATTTATAGAGTTTTTTTTTTTTTTTACTTTTTTCCCCTTAACTATGTATATTGTTTCTACTTCGTCCATAAACTACTCATTTGATGATTTCATCCCCTCAACTAGCATACCGTTACCTACTTAGTCCAATCAATAACAGAAATTAGGAATTTGGACAAAAAAATGCCACGTAAAACCTTGTTTGGTACTTACAAGGATTTGAGGATTTTTTTTTATTTTTGCGGGGCCTATTAAGGGTCCTACAAAGATGATTCAAACCACAAGTTATTTTTATAATATTTTTTATATGGGTTCCTAAATAAACTTAACTCAATCCAATATTGGTAAAGGCTGTTTTAGAATTCGTAGGGTGTTGTTTGAATCATTTTTGTGGGATCCATAATGGACAAGCAAAAATTAAAAAAATCATCAATTTATTGTGAGTACCTAGCAGGGCCTTACGTGGCATTTTCATGTTTCAAAGACCTCTTATTTCTTTGAATTTTGTGGGGCCAATTACGTGTCTTAGAAAAATGATTCAAATTGCAAGTTATTTTTAAAATATTTTTTACTAGTGCTTGTCCGTGTCTACGGCACTACACACTCCGGTTGAAATTACCCGTGCCTACGGCACTTGCTAGCTAGTGACTCAAACACTAAATCGGTTAATTAGTGTGTAATTAGCAAATAATGCTCTATTCGTACTGGCCTAATATTTTCAAGGCGATCTATGTACTCAACGGGAAAATTAAATCATTACCAAATCCGGAAAATTAAATACCAAAACTGAAAGAATCAGTACTCAACCATTTATTCCAGAAAATGTAAAGTATTTACGAAAATTCAATTAGTTTGTATGTGAAGGGTGGAGAAATCTGGACCATTGGATTTGTTTGTATGGGTAGATAAAATTTGTGTTATGGAGAAATCTGAACAGTTGAGAGAGAATATTATTTAGGAATATTTCCAATTAGCAAAGGATGAGAACTATTACAATCAATTAGGTAGATACTATTACAATCAATTATCAATTAGGAAAGGATGAGAACTACAATTATGGAATTTGACTGATTCTAACAAATGTGATTGATAAGTGGTGGGTGCCACCTAGGACAAAGGGTGCCACATAGAACAAAGGTGTCACGTAGGAGAAACACCCTTCTGTATTATAATATAGATGGGTTTTTGAAAAAAATTAGCTAAATTTGATGTTGGTAAGAGTTTTTTCATAATTCGTAGGGCACTCTACGAATTTTGAAATAGCTCTTATTGATATCAGATTGGCAAATTTTTTTTGAGGAACCCGTAAAAAATTATTTTAAGAATAACTTGCAATTTGAATTATCTTTGTAGGATCCCCACAAAAATTTTAAAAAAAAAAAAATCATCAATTTCTTGTGAGAACCAAACAAGGCCTTACGTGGCATTTTTCATCCAAATTCTTAATTTCTGTTACTGATTAGACTAAGTAGGTAACGGTATGATAGTTGAGTTGATGAAATCATCAAATTGGTAGTTTAAATACTAAATAGAAAAAATGTGCATAGTTTATGGGATAAAAAAAAACTCACGTTTATAACTCTGAGTCAGTCTCCTCAACCAAAAGTTTTTAAAACACACACACTTATAAGTTTGAATTAATATTGTATCAAAAACAGAGGCGGCTCTACATAGAGCTATCCATGGTCAACTGAAGACCCAAACAAATTTTTTTTCTTAGAATACATGTAAAAATTATGGGCTAGCCTTTCTTTGAACACCCATCTCAAATATTAAGGGCTCTTACCAGCTGGCCTTAAAATGTCAATGTCTACCCATCCAAGCCCACCGTGCGTCTAACCATAGCCGTCTAGGCCCTAATTTAAGTGATCTACCCAATATACCCCCGCTCTCCTCCGCATCGACCTTCCACAATTCCACTCCTCCAACTTCTTCTCCGCGTTCACATGCTCAGCGGTCTTCTTCTGAGTGGCCTTGGCGGCAACCCCTCCCTTGCAGCCACGGAGGTGGATTATGGGGTGGGGCCGTCATTGGAGGGGTTGAGGATAAGGGATGAGTGGTCGTCGAGTTGGAGGAAGTCTATAAGGAGATCCACCATCGTCCTTATGCCAAGTCCAAATCCTAGTGGATATTGTAGAAGTCCTAGTGGATATATGTGTAGTATAGGATTTCAAGTTAGTCTGCTGGGATTTCAAGTTAGTGTGAATTATGAATATGAGGTGTGAATTCTGTAAAAAGTGTGAATTCACCCCCTATTTTACAGAATTCACACACCTAAAAACCCTATTAAGCCCTATTTGATAGAATTCACACCCCTAAAACAGAATTCACCACTCTTATTTGATAGAATTTATACGCCCTAAAAATCGAATTCAAAATCCATGTTGGACACCCTAAAAAACAGAATTCACACCCCTATTTGACAGAATTCACCTCATATTAGAGAGAATTCGCATGCCCTATTGAAAATTCACACCTCTTTAAAACAAAATTCACCCACTTATTTGATAGAATTCACATGCCTCATTTGATAGAATTCACACCCGATAAAAATAGAATTCACATGCTTTATTAAAATCAAAAACCACCCACTTATTTGAGAGAATTCACATGCCCTATTTGACATAATTCACACCCCCTAAAAATAGATTTCACATGCTCCATTTGACAGAATTCTCATGCCTTAAAAATATAAATTTAGAATTCACCCCTATTTGACAGAATTCACGTGCCCTAAAAATCTAAAAATAGAATTCAAAACCTGTATTGGACACAATTCACCTTTTATTTTAAGAGTTCACCCCCTTATTTGAAAGAATTCATACTTCTTAAAAACAAAATTCACCTTCTTCTTATAGACACCCCAATCTGGGTCTCCCAATTGATTTACTTCATTTTTCGATTTCTTGTTTCCCCGATGATGAATCAGATGAAAAACTGTCTTGAGAATGGAAAGGTTTGAACTTGGAGTGATTGGAACCTCTTCTAACCCTTTTCAACCCCAAAACCCTAAGTCAAAACCCTAACCCTAGGTTTGACCAGCGTGCGTTGCACTAGCTCCCACGTTCGTCTATCCACTTGCCAGGTGTTGGTCAAAGGTTAAAGCTTTGACTATTGACCAGCGCACTAGTTGGTATTACACGTGCACGCCGGACCCACTCCCACCCATGCGGGTCAACACCTATCCTTATCACCTTTTTCCAACTGGATTTTATAATCATCAGAGGTTCTACAGGGCTGTAGAACCCCGTTTTCGTGGCCAGCATAGCGTTTTGCAGGTGCATGGGGTTCCTACCCTCACAACTTCTCCCATCATCTTTTGGGGTGGGCTTCTCCACCAAGCCTCCTTCAACTAGCCTTGTTGGCTGGTTTTTCCACCAAGTTAGCCACCAACCTTTCATCTCCCAACCTCCAATAAATACCCCATTGCTCTTTCATGCAAAGGGTTACCAAAAATCAAGTAAAAAAGGGGTAACAAGCTCTAATACTCTTGATTTTCTCACCACTCAATCCACTTCCATACACTCATTTTGCCATTACTACCTACTTGTTCAAACCATTTTTGAATCACCCGAGCAAAGGTATAACCTGTACTGCCTGTTTCATGTTTTGATCCCTGAAGGGGGCTGGCAGGGCCAAGACTGGTAATCAATACCAGTCTTGGCCCTAAAGTCGGTAGGGTTACAAGAACCGTGCGAATAGCACACCCACGCGCGTTGGACTCACGCGCGCGCGCCTATCATAGGTTGAATGCGATGGTCCACGTGGGGATGGGGATGCTGGTTGTTTCCTATTTTTATAGTGCTATTAATCACTGTATTGCATGTTAAAACCTGACTTTCTGTTTTACATGTAGAAATTATTAGTTTAGCTCAGCACGCTTTCATTGTTGCTTTGGAATACCCCTGGGTAGCTTCTGATCATGTCTCAGAGCCCAGAAATGCAAAACCAATTACTGGAAGTCCAGTCAGGACAGGCGCGCGAGTATCCCGTAGCCACGCTCGCTGGTCAGATCATTTCCAGTGACTGGTTTTACATGGGTAACTAGGTCATTGACCTTTGTTTTGATACCCTCACTGTTTAGAGGTTGTATTTTAATTCATTGTTCCTTATTTGTAATTATTTGATTACTTTCTGTACATATAACCTACTTGGTTTGCCCCCATAGGTGAGCACTAGTCCCTCCAGAACCCAGAAGGGGATAAAATTCAGCCTGTTGATGGGGTATCAATACACGCACGTGTGTATGGGTTTGGCGTGTGCTGGTGGCTTGCATGTATGTAGATCCATGCATGCAAATTGGCCATTCTTCACGTCAAATTCATACATTGCACTGTTTTGATATTTAATCACAGTGTTGGGTTTTATCCCATTTACTGTTCAATATTTCATCCATCCATGCTATTTTGATCACATCCTGCAAACTGTTACAGTTTTAAATCCCATTAAACTGTTCCCCCGCCTTAATTGGCTAAAAATTGATTAATAAAAGAAGAATCACAAATATTTTCACAAAATGCCTAAGTAGAGACCGATCTTCGGATTGGGCGAGCAGGGTGCCTTAAAACCCTTCTCCTCTCTTAACCTGGCTCCCGAACCCAGATATGGTTATGACGGACTCGTGCTTTCACTTTTTTTTCAAATCAAACAGCGCGGTAGGTGCTTTGAAATATGGTTCCTTGGGTGTCGGACCTTTAAACCCGAGTGACGACTCTATATAGCGCTTGCTATCTCGCTCACGCTCCCTCGATCTCGAGGCCTTGCTTTAGAAAAGAACGAAATCCTTTTTAAGGGCATGCTGCCCACACTTTTATTTGATAGATAGAATTCACATGCCCTATTATTTGATGCATAATTCACATCCTAGAATTCACCCCTTAAAAGTAGAATTTAACCTCCTAAAAACAGAATTCACATGCCCTATGAAAGAATTCACACCCCTTAAAGGTAGAATTCACCTCCTTATTTCACACCTTATTTGACATAATAGAATTCACTTGGACTTTTTATGAGATCCACTAGGAGTTGAAACTTGAGATCCATGAGGACTTCCAACTTCATCCACAAGGAGTTCCAACTTGACATCCATCAGAACTTCAGATTCAGATCCATCAGAACTTCAGAACTTCAAACATGAGATACATGGTTAACAACAAAAACTGATTGAGATTGAGCAACAATAATGATTTAAATCGCAATCACCATTTCAATCTTATCCACTCCACTCGCTGCAATCCTCGCTCCTCCTTGCCGCCGTCATAAATGAAGTGTCGTCATAAACAACTAGCATAAGGAAAACATTAAAACAAGGGCAAACTTGTAAAAGCACCTCTAGAAAGGGGTCGCCTGGTATACACACTACAAAAGGGGGTTCGGAAGGGACGCCCATTAATAAATAGGACCGGCCAGTAATTTCCCAAAATATCAATGAACACCCAATTCTAATAGTTTTGAATGCCTAACCCAAAAAGAATTGACCACCTAACCCAAACTAATTGAACACTCATTTGCAGCCCATCAATCCAGGTAATTCATATTTGATAGCCTAACGCATTATCTCAACTAAAGCTCATAATCATAATGAAAAAGATTGAAAAATGAAAGAGGAAAAGAAGGATTTATTGGTGAGAAGTATTATGCTCTGCATTCTTGCCATTTTTATTGTGGTGGTCTAAATGTGTTAATTTTGAATTCATGAGATTAACTACTTTATTTCTTTTTTGTCTAGTTAGCTTATAGAATTACGGACAAAGCTTTAAAAAAATTCAATTACATTGCAAACTCTGTGAACTTGTATGGTACTCTTTCTAATTTAAGATTACAATAGAAAATTTCATCATGTCATTCTAAAGAACAACATATTTTCAAGAAGATCAACCCCAACATACTCGCTACAATTTCTTTCAAAAGAGTTTTAGTAGATTAATACTAATACGCTGTGTTGGAAAAAATGTATGCATTATAATTTGTTGAAAAATTATATGTATTGCATTTAATTATTTTGATGATTAAATTAAATGATATTTTTATTCGGCAAATACAAAATTATCGTAAAGTCCTTTTTCGGACTAATTTTCTAGGCCTTAAATCAAATGCATAAGACTCTTGAATTCAATGATTAAATCTTACAAAGTCTTAATGAGTTCAATTCACACTTTGACGAAATTATTGAGATGAATTTTTGAGCCACAGGTTGACAAACCGGTTGACAAACCGGCTGTCTTTACAGTGAGCTGTGACAACCGGACTGCTCTCTGGTTGACAGGCCGGTTGACAGACCGGAAGACCGGCCGGAAGTCCGGGCGGACGACCGGTAGTGCAAATTCTGCAGTTCTCTGCAGATTACAACGGCTAGTTCCTACCTACCAACTTCCAACGTCTCCAATAGTGTACAAACGGCTAAAAGGTGGATGGATAGCTATATAAGGCATGAAGAGCTCATTGATGAGCATCAATACAAGCACATTCAATCTTCATCATTCCAAGATCATATCTTCAAAAGATCAAAGCCCTCAAATCTCATTGCTCTTTCTCTTTCATAATTTCCTTGTGAGAAAAATTGTATAAGTCTTGAGCTACAACTTTCATACATTCTCTATACACTTGTAAATTCCTAAGTGAGTGTTTGAGTGAAACACTTGAAAGCTTAGAAGACCAAATTCTTATTGAATTTGGGTGTTATTGTTTTCGAGAGAATTTCGGAGAAAACTCTTGCGGTTGCGCTAGCTCCTCGGGAAAGCTAGAGGTGTAAGGTCGTTGTAAGCACCCGCAAGTCTTACTACTTGTAATCTTTTTGAAGATTAGTGGAACCTTCAAGTTTTGCTTGAGGAGAAGTGGATTAGGCCGGACCGTGGACAAATCCGGACCGAACCACTATAAACGGGTTCTATCTCTCTAACTCTTATTCTAAATTTGATTGCATAATTATTGTTTGCATATATTGTTAGAGAAAATTTTTATTGGTGATTTTTTTACTAGCAATCCTATTCACCCCCCCTCTAGGTTGCATTATTTGGGTAACAATTGGTATCAGAGCCTCGGCTCTTGTTTATAGACTTAACCATCTAAGAGTTAAGATCCATGGCAACCACTAGTAGCGTATCTTGCATCGAGGAGCAATCCTCAAATAGGCCTCCCTTGTTCATGGGTTCAAACTATGGTTATTGGAAAAATCGCATGCAAATCTTTATCCAATCCACCGATTATGATTTATGGAAAATTGTTGCAAATGGTCCAATCATTCCTACTAAGAAATCCGGAGAAGAAACTATTCCTAAGCTAGAAGATGAATGGTCCAACGTAGATAAGAGTAATATTGAAAAGAACTTTAGAGCTATGAATCTTCTCTTTTGTGCCATTACTCCAAATGAATATGATTGTGTATCCGCATGTGAAACCGCTAAGGAAATATGGGATAAATTGAAAATGGCTTATGAAGGAGATAATCAAGTTAAGGAGTCTAAAATTGATATCCTTGTGCATGGTTATGTGCTTTTTAAAATGAAACCGAAAGAATCTATTTCTCAAATGTTTGCTAGATTTGCTAGTATTACTAACGGTTTGAAAGCTCTTGGCAAGACGTATAGTCAATCCGAGATGACAAGAAAGGTACTCCGCTCCATGCCATCAAAATGGGATACTACAACGTCAATCATCCTTCAATCCAAAGACTTCTCAAGATATACAATGGATCAACTCATGGGATCTCTCATGACCGAAGAAATCCATATCAATCTCAAAGATGAAAAAGAAGAGAAAGTCAAGAAGGAAGAGAAAGTCAAAAACCTTGCTCTCAAAAGCACCTCACGCAAGCTCAAAATCAAGGATGACTCAAGTGACGAAAGTGAAGATGAGGAAATGGCTCTTATCACAAAGGCATTCAAGAAACTCCTCAAAAATAGATCATCTCGCAAAGGAAGAGGGTTTCCAAGAAAGGATGGAGGCAAAGAAGAAAGTAGCAAAAAGGATCCAATCATTTGCTATGAATGCAAGAAGCCCGGCCACATCAAAAGTGAGTGTCCATACGCCAAGAAATATTCAAAGAAGGACAAAAGGAAAGCTATGATGGCCGCATGGGACAATAGCGATGATAGTAGCTCCGATGAGGACGATGATCCACAAAAGGTCGCTAACTTGTGTTTCATGGCCACCGAAGAAAATGAGGTAGATCTCGACTCATCCTACTCTTTTGATGAATTGCTTATTGCCTATAAAGGATTGAAAATTGATTTTGAAAAGGTTGTTTCAAAAAATAAATCTCTTAAGAAAATGGCCAAAGAACTTTCAAAAGAAATAGATGATTTAGTTGAAGAAAGAGATACTTTGGAAGAAGAAAATGAATCCTTGAAAATCTCTTTGGAAAAGGAAAAGGAAGTTTTGAAGAATGTCCCTCAAGATGAATCTCTAGTCAAAAAAGTTGATGACTTGACAAACTCTCTTGCTAAACTCACCAAAGGTAAGGACGGATTAGATATTCTTCTTGGAAAACAAATGGTTTCTTTTCATAAAGCCGGAATTGGGTATAATCCCACTCAACACAAAAATCTTTTTGACAAAGATCTTCCTCCAACTAGTCATCCCAAGCTCACTTGTCACTTTTGTAGAAAGATTGGTCATATTTCTCCAAATTGTCCTATGAAAATCTTTTCAAACGGAAGGAAGACTTGGGTTCCTAAGAACCATGTCAATACTAACCTTCAAGGACCCAAAATGATGTGGGTACCAAAAATCAAGACTTGATGCTTTATTGTAGGTGTGCTTGAAAAGTACATGGAAGGAAGGCACATGATTTCTTGATAGTGGTTGTTCTAGACATATGACCGGAGATAGGAAGGCATTCAAATCTCTTACACCAAAAGATGGAGGAAATGTCACTTTTGGCGACAATGGCAAAGGTAAAGTCATCGGCATAGGTAATATTGGTGAGTCTCCTACTATTGAAGATGTTTTACTAGTCGATGGTTTGAAACATAATCTTCTTAGCATAAGTCAATTATGTGATAGAGGAAATCGTGTTGTTTTTGAGAAATCAAAGTGTATCGTTGAAAATATCAATAGCAACAAGACACTTTTTATTGGTCAAAGACATGACAATGTGTATGTGTTCAAGTTAAATGATTTGAGTAATATTGAGGCAAAATGTTTTTCGGCCTTAAGTGATAATAGTTGGCTTTGGCATAGACGTCTTGGACATGCTAGCATGGATGCTATTGCAAAACTTTCGAGAAAAGATTTAGTCAAAGGACTTCCTAAAATCAAATTTGAAAAGGACAAACTTTGTAATGCATGTCAACAAGGCAAACAAACAAAGGTTTCTTTTAAATCTAAAAACGTTGTTTCTACTTCAAGGCCATTGCAACTATTACACATGGATTTATTTGGACCTACACGTACTTCAAGTCTTGGCGGCAAATATTATTGTCTTGTTGTAGTAGATGATTTCTCTAGATACACATGGGTTATATTTCTAGCTCATAAGAATGAGGCTTTTCCTAATTTCACAAAACTTTGTAGAAGAGTTTAAAATGAGAAAGGTTTTGTCATTTCAAATATTCGCACGGATCATGGAAGAGAACTCGAAAATTCATTATATGAAAAGTTTTGTGATGAACATGGTATAGGCCACAATTTTTCGGCTCCTCGCACTCCTCAACAAAATGGGGTAGTTGAAAGGAAAAATCGTACATTAGAAGAAATGGCTAGAACCATGCTTTGTGAAAACTCTTTACCAAAATATTTTTGGGCGGAAGCCGTCAATACTTCATGCTATGTTTTAAATAGAGTTTTGATTAGGCCAATCCTCAAGAAAACGCCTTATGAGCTATGGAATGGTAGAAAACCCAACATTAGTTATTTTCATGCTTTTGGATGTAAATGTTTTGTTTTGAACAATGGAAAAGATGATTTGGGAAAATTTGATTCAAAATCGGATGAAGGCATTTTCATTGGATATTCAACTTCTAGCAAAGCATATCGGGTGTATAATAAACATACTAACCTTGTGGAAGAATCCATCCATGTCTCTTTTGATGAATCTAACCCTTGTAGTCCAAAGATTATCAATGATAACGATGATGACGTTATAGCTACAAAGGAGATTGATGACTTGACAATAAATGAGAAAGAAGTTGAGGCTACTCAAGAAGAGAAATCTCAAACTCAAGAAGAAGAAGTCATTAGTCAATCACAAGATGTCAATGGAGACAATCATGATCTTCCAAAAGAATGGAGATACGTTCAAAACCATCCAAAGGAGTTGATACTAGACGATCCTTCAAAAGGTATAACTACTCGCTCATCCTTTAGAAATATATGTGGTAATTTTGCCTTTGTTTCGCAAATTGAACCAAAATCTTTTGTAGAAGCCGAACTTGATGAAAATTGGATTATGGCTATGCAAGAAGAATTGAATCAATTTGAAAGAAATGAAGTTTGGACTTTAGTGCCTAGACCTATTGATCATTCCATTATTGGTACTAAATGGGTTTTTCGTAACAAGCTAGATGAATCCGGTAACATTGTTAGAAATAAAGCTAGACTTGTTGCTCAAGGGTATAATCAAGAAGAAGGTATCGATTATGAAGAAACATTTGCACCAGTAGCTAGATTAGAAGCCATTCGCATTTTACTTGCCTTTGCTTCCTTTATGAATTTCAAGCTTTATCAAATGGATGTGAAAAGTGCATTTCTAAATGGTTTTATAAATGAAGAAGTTTATGTCAAACAACCTCCCGGTTTTGAAAATCATGCTTTTCCCGATCATGTTTATAAACTTTCAAAAGCATTATATGGATTGAAACAAGCACCTCGAGCATGGTATGATAGATTAAGTTCATTCTTGCTAGAAAATGGCTTTTCAAGAGGAAAGATTGAAACTACTCTTTTTATCAAAAACAAGGATAAGAATTTGCTTATTGTACAAATATATGTCGATGATATCATTTTCGGTGCTACTAATGAAAACATGTGCAAAGAGTTTGCTAAGTGTATGCAAGGTGAATTTGAAATGAGTATGATGGGAGAGTTGAATTTCTTCCTCGGACTTCAAATCAAGCAAACTACCGAAGGGATCCTAGTCAACCAAGCCAAATATGCAAAGGAACTCATCAAAAAAATTTGGCATGGAAGGATCAAAGCCTATGAGCACACCAATGAGCACATCAACGAAGCTTGACAAAGATGAGAACGGTAAGCCAATAAATGAAAAGATGTATCGAGGTATGATCGGCTCATTACTCTATTTAACGGCAAGTAGGCCGGATATAATGTTTAGTGTTTGTATGTGTGCACGTTTTCAATCATGTCCTAAAGAATCACATTTAGTTGCCATTAAACGTATTTTCAAATATTTAGTTGGCACACATGACTTAGGATTGTTTTATCCACGTGGAGTTGCATTTGATTTGATTGGTTATTCGGATGCGGATTTTGGAGGTTTCAAAGTTGATCGTAAGAGCACAAGTGGGACTTGTCAATTTCTAGGACACTCTCTAGTGTCTTGGCATAGCAAGAAACAAAATTCCGTAGCTCTATCTACCGCCGAGGCGGAATATGTAGCGGCCGGAAGTTGTTGTGCCCAAATATTATGGATCAAATAACAAATGGAGGACTTTAATTTGCATTATGATCATATTCCTATTAAATGTGACAATACTAGTGCAATAAGCTTAACCAAGAATCCCATTCAACATTCTCGAACAAAACATATTGAGATTAGACATCATTTTATAAGAGATCATGTTCAAAAAGGGGATATTGAACTCAACTTTATAAGTACCGACAAGCAATTGGCGGACATTTTCACAAAACCCCTTGGTGAGGAACAATTTTGTTTTATTCGTCGAGAACTTGGTATGTCTAATCATTTATGAAAGAGTGTTGTTTTTGGTATCAAAAAGATTTTAAAGTTTGAAATTTTTTTTTTTTTGGGGATTCAAGTTTTAAGTCAATTGAACTTGTATATATCGTATTGGATGAGGAGTACAATTGATTGTAATGAAAAGATCCCATTCCAAACATTCCATCACAAGTTTCATTTTCCAGTGTTTGACATGCATAAAAATTGTTTTCCTGCACTTTAGTCTTGCTGCCTTAAAACAGTTTTCTGGACAAAACCTGGATTTCCTGCCGGATGACCGAGCGGCTCTCCCACCGGATGACCGTGCGGTCAACCGACCGGTCCGTATTTTTTTTGGGTCGGTTAAAACAGATCTGTGTCTCCTTGTTTTCAAAACCCTCCCCCCCTCGACGGACAACACAGCAGCGGCGACAAACCTCCCAAAATCTCAAAACCTCACCAAACTTCATCCAATCTTCAATCCAATCCTCCATCCCTTCACCCAATCACCTCCTCTACTCATTTCCACTATCCATTTCATCCCTGTCCATCCCAAATCAACCCAGCCATACTCAAAGTTTCAAAACCCTAGGTTTTTCAAGGAAATGGCAGGAAAAGGAAAAAGGGCTCGCTCCGGAGCAGGGCCAAGCGCTCCACAACCCGACTTCAACGTCCAACTCTTCACCAACCGGGTTAATGAAGGAAATTGGGCTGGCTTCAAATCTCGTCCTATCATTTCGGGTCGGCAGGTAATAACTTCACCCCGTTTTCACCGCTATATAAATGATGTTATTACTGCTGTGGGTTGGACCGAAATAATGACGGTGTCTCATAACTACTACCCGAAACTTGTTCGGTATTTTTACTGCAATTTGGATGTTGATCAGAATGCCGATGAGTATACCTTAGTTTCACGGGTTAAAGGAGTAGATTTTGTTCTGGATGTGAGCACAATGAGCAATTTCTTAAAATGTCCAGTAGTTAACAATTTTCGGTATGTGGCAAATGACGACGAATTGGTAAATGACATAGATGATGTGGCAGCATTTTACCGAACCATAACTAATGATCGTGTTATTGGTGGCGGTGTCTCTAAAACTGAGTTGAAGGAGCATCTTCGTCCTCTACATCATTTTATTGCTCACAATGTGGCCCCACAGAAAGGACACTATGATGTCGTGTCTCCTCTTCAGTGTCTTATTCTGCATAGTCTAGAGACTCGTAACTATATGGATTTGAGTTATTTAGTACTCCAAGAAATGGCCTATGTTCTTCAAGATATTCATAAGGCCTTACCATATGGTGCATTGCTTACTAGACTGTTTTTGGATGCTAACGTAAGTATTACTCGTGAGCAACCCTTGCCAAATAACCCCGGGCCTATTCGAGATTATCTGTTTACTAGGGGGCATATCAATGATAACGAGGAAGGTAATCCTCCTGTCAATAATGAGCAAGAACAAGAAGACATTGCCGGTCAACAGGGTGAGCACATGGCACAACCACAAGTTGGCGGAGATTTCTCACAGCAGATATTTGCTCGATTTGATACCTTGCAAGCCTCCCAAAATCAAATGTTGGTCGAATTCCAGAACTTCGTCATTGTTCAGAATAGTCGGTTTGATAGAGTGGAGCATCGCATGGATCACATCACTCAAGCTCAGCAGCACTATTTCAGCCATTACCATCCGCAATATCCCGATTTCGTGCCCTACCCACCCTACCACCCACCTCCTCCACCACAATGATGCCTTGTTGATGCTGTCTCAAAGGGGGAGAGAAAGCTTGGTTTTTATCTTTCTTGTTTTAGCTAGTATCTAGTCTATTTTTGCTAGTACCTAGTTTATTTTATGAGTCGCATCCTTTTTAGCTTTTTAGCTTAATCGTCGAACTAATGTTTAAGACTTACTTATGCTTTCGTTTTGCTAACTCTGATCTTTAAGTCTTTCATTAAGTTTGTGCGCATCTTATGACATGCCAAAGTATGCCTTGCTCATATCTATTGTTTGTCATGATAACCTTGCAGGGATCACGTTGTGATCAAAGCTTTTGGTATTACTTCTCATATTCCTTAAAAGATTTTATTAAGGGGGAGCATGTACTAAGGGGGAGATTTATTGGCATAATCTTTACATTGCATAAAAACTATCATTTTGTGCCATCATCAAAAAGGGGGAGATTGTTGAAAAAAATGTATGCATTATAATTTGTTGAAAAATTATATGTATTGCATTTAATTATTTTGATGATTAAATTAAATGATATTTTTATTCGGCAAATACAAAATTATCGTAAAGTCCTTTTTCGGACTAATTTTCTAGGCCTTAAATCAAATGCATAAGACTCTTGAATTCAATGATTAAATCTTACAAAGTCTTAATGAGTTCAATTCACACTTTGACGAAATTATTGAGATGGATTTTTGAGCCACAGGTTGACAAACCGGCTGTCTTTACAGTGAGCTGTGACAACCGGACTGTTCTCTGGTTGATAGGTCGGTTGACAGACCGGAAGACCGGCCGGAAGTCCGGGCGGACGACCGGTAGTGCAAATTCTGCAGTTCTCTGCAGATTACAACGGCTAGTTCCTACCTACCAACTTCCAACGTCTCCAATAGTGTACAAACGGCTAAAAGGTGGATGGATAGCTATATAAGGCATGAAGAGCTCATTGATGAGCATCAATACAAGCACATTCAATCTTCATCATTCCAAGATCATATCTTCAAAAGATCAAAGCCCTCAAATCTCATTGCTCTTTCTCTTTCATAATTTCCTTGTGAGAAAAATTGTATAAGTCTTGAGCTACAACTTTCATACATTCTCTATACACTTGTAAATTCCTAAGTGAGTGTTTGAGTGAAACACTTGAAAGCTTAGAAGACCAAATTCTTATTGAATTTGGGTGTTATTGTTTTCGAGAGAATTTCGGAGAAAACTCTTGCGGTTGCGCTAGCTCCTCAGGAAAGCTAGAGGTGTAAGGTCGTTGTAAGCACCCGCAAGTCTTACTACTTGTAATCTTTTTGAAGATTAGTGGAACCTTCAAGTTTTGCTTGAGGAGAAGTGGATTAGGCTGGACCGTGGACAAATCCGGACCGAACCACTATAAACGGGTTCTATCTCTCTAACTCTTATTCTAAATTTGATTGCATAATTATTGTTTGCATATATTGTTAGAGAAAATTTTTATTGGTGATTTTTTTACTAGCAATCCTATTCACCCCCCCCCCCCTCTAGGTTGCATTATTTGGGTAACACGCTGGTTAAACGCTGACACAAAATATGAGAACTCATTTAGGACAACTGTAAAATTTTACCACCTCCATTCTTGAAACACTGTTTACTACGCAGTACGACAACTTTCAAAAATTTAACTTCTTGTTAGAAACTAATGTATATTTGTAAGTTATATCGTTTCGCCTTGTAGTTCAATAGAGGTTATATTTTTTGACTGCACTAGTTATACTACTATATGAGATTTTGTATAGGGGTGTTCAAGAAAATCATCCAAACCGTAAAATCGATTCGATCTGGACCAAACTGTCCTATTTGGTCCGGTTCTGCAATTCTACGGTCAAGTTATGGTTTCAAAAAAAATAAGAATCGTTAATTTTGGTTCAGTTTCTGGTTCTCAATTAATAAACCGTGGTTAGAACCGAACCGGACCGTTTAAAACTAAGATAAATATAGCAATACATATGTGTGTAATTAAAATATGTATTTGAATTTGGTAGGTTAATCTTTTTCTTGCTAAACTTAATTTATTTAGAGATGAAATCTCATTTGTTATGAAAGCTTTTATTTTCTACCTTCCTTTTCTATTCCAGTAGATTATCTTCCTATTTCTTTAATTTTATGAGTTCATCTTTTGTGAATAAGTGTTTGGATGTTTATTGGATAATGGATAGAACCAGAACCGAACCAAATCGGATCGGTCTTGCGGTTTGGTTCTGATTAGATTCCACGCATATATTGGTTAGGTTCTGATTCCTAATTTTCAAGAATCGTTTGAAATGGTCCGATTACTGATTTTCAACAGAACCGGATCAATCGGGACCATATACACCTCTAATTTTGTACAAATATTATTGGTTAATTGATAACTAGTAGCATTTAAGGTAATTTTTGAAAACCCTACTATAAATTCCTGGAGCCGCCACCGACCAGAAATACAATGAAGTGGAGTGAGTGAGTTTTATTTGCATCTTTAATTGTTTAACTGAAATTTGTGTTGGGAAACCAAACACCAAAAAATGAAACAAAAATTTTGTTTTTTGCAAAATCTTTTTACGAAAAAGTTGATTTTCATTGTAAAATGTTTTATATATATATATATATATATATATATATATATATATTAATAAAACAAACGAAACCTTATGAACTTCCAATTGCAATTCGGGAAGGAAAAGAGCAACTTATCTAGAAAAAAAAACTCAGGTAGAGCCTTTGGCATGGTCCGGTCGCCAAGAAAACCTGAGAAAATTCGAGAGCTTATTTACTTTTTTGGTCCCCAAAATATTAGTGAGTGGCCAATTTCGTCCCCAATATAAACATTTGACCAATTTAGTACCCAATGTTTAAAATTTGTGTCGTTTTGGTCCCTATCCATAACGTCGTTTCTTGATTATGTCGAAAGAAGGGGCATTCTTGGTATTTCACCTATCATCATCTTCTTCACACTTCACGCCCTAATCCAAGTCCCGTGCTCCAAAATGAGCACAAGCCGAAATGATAGTTGCCATGGTCAGTTACCCAAAAAAAAAAAAAAAAACAGTTACCATGATCACTTCATCGGGGTAAATCCCTTGGCTTTTCACGCGAGTGAATCTGACTCGCCTTACACGCGCCTCCTGCAACTGACGCGTGTAGCTTCGTTCCGACGAGTTACGGCGGCGGACGACAACGGTTGTGATCGTCTCAGTGAGACGCTTCAGCCGCTGTGGTAAAATAGTGTTTTAGACCACTTCGTGTTCGGACTTGTTTTCACGGCAGTGAAACGAACACAAATTCTGGTGATCTCTGGTGAGACCCATGCTCTAATACCACTTGTTGGAGGATCGCAAGGTCTCCGTTTACAACACTTAACAAACAATTTGTATTTTTATTGAACAAACAAGCACGAATTTTACAATTCACATGAGAGGGGAAACTGGGTTCCCTGGAACTCTCTCTCTCTCTCAGTATCTCACTGAATTTCACTCTTAATTCATTATACTACAAGGATTACAAGTCTGTATTTATAGACTACGAATTCAATCTCTTAGTTACTAAGTAATTTGACCAATTCTAGTCACGATCAAACCAAGCTTCTTACCTTGAAGCTTCCTGGGACGGCACCCCATTGAGCACGTGGTGGCTGTGAAGCTTCCACCTCTTCCAGCTGCTTCTTGCAGATTCTGGGTTTCCCTTGAAACCATCGGGCTTACTTCACAACATCAGGGTGTGGGGTGTGAAGAAGATGATGATAAGGTGAAATACCAAGAATGCCCCTTCTTTTGATGGAATCAAGAAACAGCATTGTGGATAGGGACCAAATCGACACAAATTTTAAACATTGGGTACTACATTGGTCAAATGTTTATATTGGGGACGAAATTGGCCACTCGCTAATACCTTGGGGACCAAAAAGGTAAATAAGCCAAAATTTGAGTATAGCATCCAGCGGAAACTGCAAATAATGTTGCCTGCCGGGATGTTGAAACGCAATTAGGGAAGTTTAAGCTGTGTTTGTTGCATGTGGAAAGAAAGAGAAAATGGTTAAATAAAGAAAAGGTTTCCTGTTCCAAGGCTATCTCCTTGGCAGGTATAATATAATAATAATAAAAAAAGGCTATCTCCTTAATCTTTTGGGTTTTGGTCCCTTTATAAAATTTGCTTTTTTCCCAAAAGAAAATTTCTATTTTATTCTTCTCTAATTTTTATAATATAATAAAACAATTCAGTATTTGAATTCTATATACATAAATCTAATAGCTCAAACTTATCCCTCATAAAACTCAATATTTGAATCCTATGAACATAAATCAAACGACCAAAACTTATCCCTCATAAATCTTACGACTGAGAAGAGTCATAGGGCTGGAAAATCTTATATTCAATTTTCTCTAACCTTTCCGATTCCATCTCTCTTTTGTTATGGAAAGATAGAAAGCAATAAAATTTCATTGCCAAAAACATGAGCCAAATTTTGAAATAAGAAAGTGAAGTAATTTATGAAATTTTAACACTCTCTCTCCGAAGCAAGGCGGAATCTTTTTTAACTTTTCCTAATCTTAACTCTCTTTTGTTATGAGAAGATAGAAAGTAATAAAATTTCATATATAAAATTAGTGCATGGCAGATCGTAAGCTAAACAAAAGAGTGAGAAATATTTTTGTTTATCGGTTGATCAATTTCAATTTTTTTGGTAAACTAAACAAATGGGTAATAAAAAAATCTTTTTGATCCTAATTTAAGAAAAAATCTTTTCGTATAAAGCAGTTTCATTGGGGGGTGGTCAATAGTTTCACATTCATTTTAATTGTGTTCAAAATACGTTGCGCCTCGCCTTCGTGCACGGGCAAACTCTAGTATATATAAATTTCTAGTTTTTAATATTTCCCCTCTTTTTTTTACAGCCAACCAAACAAAAGAAAGGAATTCTTTTTTAATTTTTCTTTTCTTTTTTCATTTTCACGAGTTCACTCCGTTTGGTTTACATTTTAAAAAATTATTTTTGAGAGTTAAAATGATATAAAAAAAAAGATTTATTTATTGAAAATTGTGCCGAAAATTAAAAGTAACACTTATAATGGTAAACGAAACAGAGTGCAGTAGTAGTAAATAAAATTAGGATTCCCACGTCTCTCTCTCTTTGTAGTCTCCACACCCGCGCCCTCACTCTCTCTCTCGATCTCTCACTTCACAGTCGTCATCGACGCCTAGGGTTTCACCGAACCCCTCCCTCTATCAAATTGTTCTTCTGTTTGTTTTTCCTTCACTGCTAGCAGATCTGAATCAACGGATGGCTGTGAAGTGGAGTTAGGGTTTCGCAGTCGCCTTTTCGAAGTCTTAATTTTTCTGGTGGCGGGGTTTGGATTGGAAATGGCGACTGTGAACCCTTTCGATTTGCTGGGCGACGACGACAGCGACGACCCGTCGCACCTGATCGCTGCTGCTCAGCAGCAGAAGATCGCGCCGCCCAGAAAGTTCCTCGCTCCGACTCAAGCCCCGGCTCAGCAAGCCAAGCCGGCCAAGTTGCCCGCCAAGCCTCTCCCTCCAGCTCAAGCTGGTAAGCTCAATTCATTTTCATGTGAAATGAATAAAAGGATCGAGCTTAACTGGTGTTCTGCATTTAACAAGGCTCGAATTGACGGATAAGTCACTTGAAGACATTTTGATTTTCAATGTCAGTCAATTTTCTGAGCTTGTCTTTAGCTGGGTTGTAACATTACCTGGCTAATGAAGATGGGTTTGTAATCGCTTTTCACTTAAAGCTTGTTTTGAGCTCGGATTTAATGGCAAACAATGCAATGTCTTGTTGCTGTTTTCAAAATGGCTTTTCAGCCAATATTGTAGTCAATATGAATACCAATTGTTGGTACTACGTACTTACGGTAATAGTTCCCCATTTTTTGAGAGTTTTTTTTTTTTTGAAATTTGCCCAAATGAATTGTTTGTTGAGTGATTCAAATAAATTATAATGGAAGTTTGTTAAGGTTCCAAGCAAAGTTTGATGTGTATTCCATGTGTTCAGCTTCAGCCTTTAGTGAAATGGTTGCAGCGTCGGAAATGATAGGCTGCAGTGACTTATAATATGGAAGATGTTTATTGAGCTTCATTTGCTTGTTGAGATTTTTTCTTTTTTGTGTTTTTTTTCCTTTTGTTTCATGGGTTATGAATCGGTGGGATATGTGAAGTATGTCTTGCTTATGCTCTGCAGATGTTTTGATTGCTTTATCTTTTTTGGGTAAATTGATTGCTTTATCCTTAAGACAAGTAATGAGTTGCTGTTCTTTTATTGATATTGTTTAGTATTTATTGATGGCATTTATTTTTTCTTAGCATTGGGATGTGCAAATAATGTTTAGAATTTGATGCAATCCATTTCGAAACTGATTATGAAAATGTGCATACATTGAAGCACTTACTGCTTAAAATGAAAGCTACATGGAGGATGTTTGTTTCTTTCTTAACCTCTATTTTTTTGAGCTATGAAAGACAACATTGAGTTGAAACTTTTGTAATAGGCAAAAGTTTGAACCTCCCAAACAGTGATGGTTGTGTGATTTCTTAGTTTTTGAAGCATGGTGTTGGAGTTTGTCCCATATCGGTTAATTATCTCTTCCAAAAACTAGTATATGAGTCTAGGCGGCCTCTCCACTCCTTGCCAATTGGTTTGGAGTTGGATGTTTTAACATGGTATCAGAGCTAGGTTTTCGGAGAATTTGTTCCCACTTGTTTGTGCCATAAGTGCACAGTTGTTTGTTGTGATCGAAGTGTTATGGATCGTTTGTTTACCTCTCCACGTGCGAGTTGGGGGTCGCACGTGCGGGGGAGTGTTGGAGTTTGTCCCACATCGGTTAATTATCTCTTCCAAAAACTAGTATATGAGCCTAGGCGGCCTCTCCACTCCTTGCCAATTGGTTTAGAGTTGGATGCTTTAACACATGGCATCATGGATTTCGTAGCACAATCTTTGTTTGATTTTTCTCATGATGCTAATTATACAGGACATAAATGATGCGTGTGGTTTGGACCAATTCTTTTTATGCGGATAATGGGAGGTCAACTTGACTAAATACCACCCATTTTGTTCTCTCCCCCCACATTCTTTTGGACTTATTTTATTTGCCAATGACTAATTCAGTTCCTCCCTTCATATTGTAGACCATTTACCACGTATCTGAAATGTTTTTTATGCTACTTGGTCAATATTGGTATATTGGTCTAATGTTGTTCTGTTACGCAGCGAATTGAACCATGTGTAGTTTGTGTCATCTGTATTCGGCTTTTGCATTTTTTTTTTGTCTCCACTCTTTCTTATTATTTTTCATGTTACCTAAACTCTCTTTTGAGTAGTGAGGGAGGCAAAGACTGGAGCAGGACGTGGTGGTGGGCCTGGTGGCAGAGGTGGCGGACGTGGATTTGGGCGCAGTCGTTCTGGAGGTGGATTCAGAGACTCAACGAATCATGAGAATTCATTTAGCAATATTGGATTTTCTGGCAATCAAGGTGCTAGTCATGAGGCAGATACTGGGAAGCCCACTGAAAAGCGTGGTGGCTATGGTGAACCACATGGTTCTTTCCGTGGTGGCTATCATGGTGGTTTTAATAATGAAGAAATGGGAGACGGGGAACGCACACGTAGGCCATTTGAACGGCGTGGTGGAACTGGACGAGGGTAAATATATTTGCCCTTGTGAGGTTTATATAACAATTTGGGTGTTGTCCATTTGTTAATGATCTCCATATGATGTCTTGAGGCATCCGCGTTTACTCTTCCTGTCTTTATTTGTCATATGTGCAGGAATCAGACCACCAAACATGAAGGAGCTGGTCGGGGAAATTGGGGAACAAGGAATGATGAATTTGCTCAGTTAGTATTCCTTCCCTGCTTAAATTTGCCGTTTGAAAGTCAATTTATTTTGTTTGAATCATGCGACATGTTGGTATGTATGATATTTTACTTTACTCAGAGTGACCGAGGAAGTTACCAATGAAGTTGAGAAAAATCAAGGAGCTGAGATGCCCTCAGGAGAGGAGGGTGCGGCAGATGTCAACAAGCAGTCTCCTGCAAATGAAGCTGAAGGAAAAGAACCCGAAGATAAGGTGAATGTTTTCTTACATAATGTAAATGTGTCGATAATTCAAATGCTTAGGTTCTTAAGTATCAATCGATAATACTAAGTTGATAGCCTGAGGTAAAGATATGTGGAATAGCCTGAGTTTTTGTGTTTATGGGATTGTCTTCTGAGATCATGTTGGAGCCGCCAGCATCTTTCCTCATCTCCCCCTGTTGGATCAATAGAATTAAAGATCAAAGATGTCTACTTTCCTAAACGAAGTTAATTACGTGTTTTCCTGTGTTGATAGACATTTGAGATTTTGTTCCAGTTGGTGGCATAATATTGGGATTGAGGCTGTTTCAAAATTATCCATGTCAGTCTTTTTTTTTCTTATTTGATTCTGTGGTTGTTAAATTTTCTAGAGTTTACTGCCTTTTGACTTCAAAGACAAAGGATTTAACTTTTAAGGACTTCTTACTTTGAGTTTCCAGTAATACAAGTTGCTGGCTTTTGATTTCGGCAACAAAAAGAGTGAATGAGTTTTTGTTGAAGATATTGTTAATACAGAAACATTATCCGGTTTTGAAATTTGTTAAATATGAGTAAAGATCAGGAGGTTGTGGTACAAAGGAAGGAAGATGTCGTATTGGTTTGGATGAATGTAATGGCGTTGTGACTGGAGCCAATTATTTGGTATCTTAAGTTGGTCGTTAAAGGTGAACACCAGTGACATTTATAGAACTGATCTCATAGCTGGTTTGATCATGTGGTGCTTTCATGTAGCAGCCTAGAAATGCTTTATTGGGACTTTGCGGATATTTTCATGTTCTGGAGAGAGATTATCAACCTACAGTTGGTATGTTATTATGGTTGATAGGAGCAGCGAGGAGACACCTATCAGATCTTTCAGTTGGAGAATCTTGTTTTGAAATCAACATAGATGTTCTACTGCCTATGTGAATTTTTAGAATAGGAACTCTATGTCTAAAGACACCCATCTTTTTAACTAGCATGATGCAACATTTTTTATGTATCTCACATGTTCTTGTGAAAAAAATATAGGAGATGACACTTGAACAGTATGAGAAGGTGCTGGAAGAAAAGAGAAAAGCATTGCAGGCACTTAAAACTGAGGAGAGGAAAGTGGATGTTGACAAAGAGTTAAAATCCATGCAACAACTTTCAAACAAGAAGGACAATGATGACATCTTTGTTAAATTGGTAAAATTGGTGTGACACTCTCTGATTTTCGTTTTGTTGTTAGCCTCACAAACATGTTAATTATTTTTTCCATTATGTTTGATATTGTTGTACATAGCGTTCTGAAAAGGATAAGCGAAAAGAGATAGCTGAAAAGGAGGACAAAGCAAAAAAGGTACTGTTGTTTCCGATATGCTTTCCTTTGTATTATCAAGCCTACGCATCACACTTTTTCTTTTGCGTGTATGATGGGTTGCTTGATTTAAATGGTGAATTTGTTGGATGCCATGGTTTGCATGCTTGCACTCCTACTTTCTCTTCCCATTTTTTTCTTTATGTTTTATTTCTTTATTAGGCTTTGTAGCTTTCTCTATCTATTAGGTTGCTGTGATGTAGGGCCTTGCAGAGGCAGAATGAACCTGGTAGAGACTGTAAGTGTAATTGCTCCGACGTAAACAAAAATACCTTTGGCCGGCAACAAGACCAATCCATAGTAGGGAAAACCTAGGATGCTTTATCTATTTTCATAGTCATGATTCTGCTGATGCAAGGAATTTAAACTTGGCTTGAAGGAATATTTTGTCATCCTTTTGATGCAACCAACTAGGGGCATCGATAATTGCAATGAAAGGTGGCGGAGTAATCACCAAACTTAGGACAGACTAATAATTTATTAACTTAAGTGGGCCTAGATATTCAAAATATACGAAGCAAGATTTGATAATAACGGTCCATGGACTAAAAGTAAGCCCTAAGTAGCATAATTACCCTTTTGGGAAATTTCCTTAAAACATTCTGCGTGGTTACAGGTTGACAGTCCCATCGATTACTGTAGTAACAGAACAAATCTAAATTTAGACACTTAATTATGTTCTAGTTCATGTATAAAATTTAAGCCAAGATCGTACCTGTAGAGCTTGAATACAGTGTCATTTAAAAATACCAATGAAAAAGTAATTAGATATCTTGGAGCTTCGTGAGGAGATGATAGCCCCACCGGGATTGGAAAACTTTGTTAGAGAGACCCTTTGCCTGAATAGCAAAGGATGTAGAGGGACCTCCTCATATGCTTGTAATATAGCCTGGCCTTTTACAGGTCCAAATTAACTGATGGATGAGCTCTACACTCAAAAAAACCATACTTTTTAAATTCGGCACACCGAATACCTCCACTATTCAAATTGCGGACCCTAACCAAAGTAAGCCCAACAAATGCACCAATGTGGACCATTTAGATGCATAGTAATTACGGTCCCTGCATAAAAAGTACACTGATAATTGTTGGTGCCTCCTAGTTCATTTGTTAATTTGGACCCATAATGGGTCTGGCCATTTTATAAACACATGGAGGTCTCATCTTATGGATGTGCATATGATTGTCCCATTACGTTCCGTGTTTTTGGGCCTGAGATCATCTGCGGCCATCTCCTGTCACCCATGCTATTAGTCTGCCACGTGTAGAGTAACATATCTCAACCATCCATTAAACCAGAAAAACTCTCTCTCTACCAGGGTATCGTCAAGAATGCCACCACCGGCAACACCCTTCTCTCTCTCTCTCTCTCTCTCTCTTTACCATGGTATCGTCAAGAATGCCACCACCGGCAACACCCTTCACTGGCCCTCCCCATCCATCGACCACCACCTCCTCCTCACACCCCTTACCTTTCTCCACCCTTTACCAGCATCAAAACCCAATTCTGGCCTCCCCTGCCTTTCTCTCATCGTCTCTCTGAAACACCCGTGTCTCCAAAGTCCTCCGCCATCCTCCTCTTTCTAAGTCATCAGATCTTGTTCTTGTTTATTCAAATGATGTGATTATATGTCTTGACCAATTAATGTTTGAACTTTTATTTGATGAGCTTGTTGTGGGTATCTGGAGATCCTCCACCCTTAGATGCCGTCTGGGGAAACCTCAATCCCTTAGTAACTGAGGTGGCCACCACGATTGCCACTCATTGAGTTCCATCTAAGGCTTACTCATCGCATAAAAGAGCGAGCTCACTAAGGATACCTCCCTACGAGGTATCACCTATCTCATAAGCTCCACGAGCACACGACGTCGATAACTATGGCGACTCCAACATCACCTAGGCCAGGAGCAGGGCCTAGGTGCTTCGCATAGGACCTAAGGAAGCATGTGACTTGGAGGCCAGAGTAGAACGCAAGGCCTGCATCCATGAGGGGAGCTCTACCTTGATCGGCATAGATAGAGAGGGCCTCGCCTACATCACCCGACTTTTGACGCAACCACACTGTTGCAACACTCACCCGACAAGCTAACATATGGGAGCCTGTGTCATACCTACCTGTCCATGATACGGGCCTCTATAGATCACCCAAGCCGTCTCTTAGAGCCCCATGATATAGAGCTCCAGTTTTTATCACAACACTTAAAAGAAACCCTGTTAGCTCATATGTTGTTCCAATAGGGAGAAATTAACCAACTGGCTTTCCCCTCTTCCAAGATTCCTATATAAAGAGGAGCCGACACTTCATTGAAGACAAGCATTCAATGTGTTACTAACACACTTGCTCTGGTTTGCCGCTCTCCACTGCTATCCCTCTCTCTCTCTAAGGCCATGTGCTCTCTCCTCCATCCCTGGTGGTCTCGTTCCTTTGTAGTGCCCTCCATATTCCCTACGGCCACCTCAGGTACTCTTCCCTTGCCTCATATCCACAATTATAGGATCAAGAGAGAGAGAGAGTAATGAGAAACACCAAACACAAGTGATATTATTAAGAGCACACTGACTTGGTTTTTTACAATGGGGAAGGTCCTCCTTTTATAGGCTTTATAGGCATAAGGAGGGGTTGTTTACATCATTGCTTACGTCACGTATGACTATTACTAGTCCACGCCTGACATTAATCACATCTGCCACAACTATTACAAGTCAACACCTACATACTACTATTTCAACACTTATATGCCTACTAGGTACAACTTTCACAACCTTCCACGTAATAATAATATCTGCCACACTTACTACCACGTACCATATTATCACCTCACCTATTAACAGACACAAAGTGGGTACAAACACAAAATAGGTTAGGATCAAGAGAGAGAGAGAGTAATAAGAAACACCAGACACAAGTGATATTAAGATTGGACAGGAATAGGCTTTTGTTGATTTTTCTCATAAGCTGTAACCCAAGATTCTGAAAGAAGCTTGAGAGGCTTAGATCGAGAAATCTGACGTGGAACATGGACACAAGAAGCTTGGTGAGGTGCGTTGACAATTAGAAAAAGGGCTCATCTGTGGAGAAAGGTAATGACATGTCAAATGCATGGTTCTGAAGGCGATAGGCCATTTGGTAGTGGAGAGTTGCTGCATATATGGTGGAAATTTAAGAAGCACCACCAATTTGAACTTGTACCTTTAGAGCTGTTAGCAGATGAGGATATGCTAATGGCATGTTAAAATTGGGATAAAAGGTAAAGATCACAGTTCCAGCATTTAAGGTGGTTTGAACTGATTATTGGTGTGTACTGTTGAAAGAAATATTATTGGTATGTACTGTTAATAGGTGATGTGATAATATGGTACGTGGTAGTAGGTGTGGCAGGTATTATTATTACACGGACGGTTGTGAAAGTTGTACCTAGTAGGCATATATAAGTGTTGAAATAGTAGTATGTAGGTGTTGACTAGTAATAGTTGTGGTAGGTGTGATTAATGTCAGGCGTGGACTAGTAATAGTCATAAGTGATGTAAGCAATGATATAAACAACCCCACCTTATACCTTTAAAAGGAGGACCCTTCTCCATTGTAAAAAACCAAGTCATTGTGCTCTTAATAATATCACTTGTGTTTGGTGTTTCTCATTACTCTCTCTCTTGATCCTAACCTACTTTGTGTTTGTATCCACTTTGTGTCTGATAAACTTGGTATCAGAACCATGTCGTCCATTTTTGTGTAAACCTTTTCTCTGGGAACTTCTTTTCCAAAAACTACTTCAATTCTTTTCTGAAAGAAAAAATTGAAGCGTATGCTCTGTGGTTGCCTTCTAAGGATCCTCCACCCCAGAAACTTCATAAAACAATTTTTGGCTATAAAGTTATGTATCAGTGGGTTAAAGTACCTTGAGACTTTGGCTTTTGAGCGGTGTGTCTCGGTTTATGTACCCTAGTATACAGAATTTTATTGATCAAAATTAGTTTAAGTTCTCACGTTGAAAGGAAAAGATTTGTTGTATGAGGAAACGAAGAACCCAGACTTCTATCCATAAAAAAAATGAAAAATGAATCATTTGTTTTCCACCTATTTCTCTGCTACCTCCTCTCTTGTTCCTTCACAATCATCCACCAGTAGAAATTCCTCAGCTTTTTCTTCTATCTTGAGTATTTGTATGAGTTTGAATATCTTCTTGATTATAGTAAGGGTCCCCTTACTGAGCTCCCTTTCCTAAATCCATATAATGTCTTTGTTAGACCACAAACCTCTGTAAAAAAGACCATCACCCAACTCTTTTCCACAAAGCGTCCAACCTCTATAAAAAAATATGTCCAAGCCTCCAAGTTTGATCAATGTTTCATAGCGGCTACAAGGCTGAACAACTTTTACCCCTAGAAATCCCAGTTGATTTGCCTCGCATCTGGCAACAACAAGGATTTACTCATCTTCACACTTTGGAGCAATCAGATTGGCTGTTACTTTCCATGGTAGAAAAGGCTTACCTGTTACTTCCAGACTTGCTCTGGTTGATACCAGGTTTATAAAGTACCAGCATGCGTACATTGCTACAGTTCAAACCACCTTAAATGCTGGAACTGTGATCTTTACCTTTTATCCCAATTTTAACATGCCATTAGCAGGTCCTCATCTTCTAATAGCTCTAAAGGTACAAGTTCAAATTGGTGGTGCTTCTCAAATTTCCACCACATATGCAGTAACTCTCCACTACCAAATGGCCTATCACTTTCAGAACCATGCATTTGACATGTCATTACCTTCCTCTACAGATGAAACCCTTTTTCTAACTGTCAACGCACTTCACCAAGCTTCTTGTGTCTATGTTCTACGTCAGATTTCTCGATTTGAGCTTCTTAAGCTTCTTCTAGAATCTTGGGTTACAGCGTATGAGAGAAATCAACAAAAGCCTATTCCTGTCCAATCTTCAAACCCACTTTTCATTACAAAACCTGATGGTACAGTGGAGATCTCTTTCCCGAAAGACACCTCTGCCTCATCTTCTACCCATCCTGTCATCTTTCCCTCAAGGATTAATATGTTTGTAGATGATAATAGAACTAGCCCTCCAATTAAATATTTTGATCCCAGTGGCCTTCCAGTTTTCTATTTCAAAAATCCAGAAACAGGTCATTGTTATTTTGATGCTTGTGACTGTGATAAATGTCTAGATTGTGATGAATGTCTAGAAGATGAGGAAGACCTTGAAGATCCATGTCCACTATGCTCTCCTTCACTTCTTACCCCTTGTAAATCTCCACCTCCTCCTCAACTTCCATCAGAAAAATGATCATTCGGCTCAACCCAGTGGATGTTTTATGTTCACTGAAGCTGATTTGCCTCCTTTGGAATTTCATAATTCTCAGGAAAGGACCACCCATCGTCATAAAATTTCAGATTCAACTACCATTCTCCCTGATGGTAGTACCAAAGCAGCGAAGTAGCAATAAATTGGCAATCAGCGAACTCTCTGGCACAAAACAAAATTCTACAGAAAATTGCTTACTCCTAGCAAGCTTTGGAGAATGTTGTCCACAAGAAGTCGTCTTCTTTGGAACTTCTTATTAGAGATTTGCAGCAGAAGATTCAAAATATTCATTAGGAACTTCTCCAAATGGCTTATGCCAACCAAGCATTTTCAGCAGTTTTTTATCAAAAGGATGCTGAAATGAAGCATCTAAAAAATCAGCTTCAATCTCTTCAAGCTCAGCAGTATTCCCAGCAAAAAAGCCCATTTGACATGTTCGCATCTTCCTCTCAACAAAGTTTTTCTAGGTATCCTCAAATGTCTCAACCCTTACCTATAAATCCCACTACAGAATTTGGTGAGTCAAGCTCCAATATCTTTGGGAGCTCATCAGTTTTCCTTCCCCCACCAAAAAGACCCATCTCCACCAAAACTTCCTTTCCCAAAGCCCCAGATAAAACCTATCAAACCTTCGTCAGAACTATCTCCACCATCTACCTTAACCTCAGCTCCAACTACCTCCACCCCTTCTAAACCATTTGACCTAAATCCAAAATCACCCTAGTTAATGGTTCAGATAACTTCTAGTCCTTCCAAAAATCCAAACTCCACTCTCCTACACACCATAGCTAATATACCTGAAACCGATCTCCATCTCCTGAACCGACCATTGAGTTTAATTCAGATACAGAATCCACTGACTCAATGCCAATTCCTCACGTTTACATGATGAACCCAGATCCTCCATAGGAACATGTTGAAGATCCTATTATTATTGAAGAAGGCTCTGAGTTTGAAGCACCTCCAAAAATTCCAACATTTGATTCCTTTTCACATTCCAATATTCATACCCAAGGTTTTCCTTTGATAATATTCCCCCATCAAAATGGTTGGATAAGCTTTATGAGATTCATGCTTGGTGCACTGTTGCTATGCTCCCTCCAAACACGACACTTAGTATCATCATTACTAAGTGTACAGCAAAATTTCTTGGCCGCCTTCGTCAATGGTACATGGCTCTTGGTGAATACCGACAACTACAGCTTAAGCAATTGCCAACTCTTGATCAATTCATCTCAATATTGACCATAACAACACAAAGGAGTTTGTTCGAGAAGAATATCTCAGCATGAAGTGTTGTTCATTCAAGAGGAAAGATCTGGAGATCCATTATGACCGTATGTCTCAACGATTTTATCTTCTCAACGGCATGGATGATGTCAAGCTCAAGCAAGCTTTTTTCAATTCCCTTCCTGAACTATTGGGAAATGAGACAACAAGATTCCTTCAAACAACAGGATTGACGTTGAATGCAACATCTCTTGGCAGTATTTACCAGCTTTCTTTGATTGCCTTAGAAAAGCTGTGCAATCCCCAAAAATTTCTCAAAACTCTTGAAGAACAAGGAAAACTTCTTGGCAAAGCGTGTGACCGACCAGACTTGTCTATGAAGTGCAAGACAAGAAGTGCACTTGCCGCCCTTCATATCGGAAATCCAAACACTTTTAGAAATGGAAGTTTCGATCTCCTGGCAAGTTTGCAAAGTTTTCTAAATTTGGCAAGTTTTCATGCCAAAAAAATGAAAATTCTTAAAGAAGAAAAATTCAGAGGGCAGCGAAAGTCCGATTGTTGATACATATGCAAAAAGAAGGGGCATTATGTAAAACAGTGTCCAAATAAAGCGGCAAGAGACAAAATGTTGAATTCTTTGACTCTCATTAATGATGATCTTGAAGATGCTGATGTTGAATCTTTATTTTCTATTGACGATGTAGCAACAGCTGAAGTGGTCATAGCACTTACCTTTGATGACTCTTCATCAGAATCAGATGATTCTGATTCATTCTCCTATGAAATCCAAACATTTGGGTTCTCAAACATCATGCTGGCTCAACCTTTAGCCAAAGTCAAAATTCTGCTTGGAAAATATGAGAAACCCATTCCCGTTATCGCTTTCTTTGATATTGGTGCCGTAGCTTCCATCCTTATACCACAATTCTTCCCAGGGCCTACTGGCAGTCATTTAGACCCTTTACAGCAGCTAATGGAGAAACTTTTGTTATCACCTTGATTAGCAAGCCTATTACCATCCAACTTTTCCCTGGATACACCATAAAACACCAAGTCTATGGTTTTAATCCCCAGGAAAAAGATTTGTTGTTAGGCTTTGATCAATGTTATGAATATCGTACCGGCAAGGGTACCGGTTTTTCTACTGGTATGGTACGTACCGGTACCGGTCAAATATCGGGTACCGTTTCGGATTTACCGCAATTACAATATATATAATAATTATATATAATTATAATTAAAAAAATCCCCAAAAAGTGCACATTAATACTACAAGTTTCAGCCTTCCCTCTGTTGTGGACCCCACATAACAGATTTCAGACGAACTCCCCAAGAAAAGACTGACTCCTCTCTCTCTCTCTCTCCCCCACGGCCCCACCATAGCCTCATAGTGTCGACATAAAGACTGACAATGTATTAAGTCATATAGCAAAATCTTGGACGAATTTGCCGGTACCCGAGTCTCGGCCGGTATTGTCCGAGATGACCGGTAAGGGCCGGTTTTGACCAGTATTCGCTCCGGGACGGAATTGGGGGGCCAAGGTACCGGTTATCTCTCAAAACGGTATGTACCGGCCGGTACGGTACGGTATCAATAACTATGGCTTTGATATTCTCCAAAATCTCAGCAAAGTTTATTAGCTCAAAAAAGGCTTGAAATATAAAACCTACCTGTTACTTGGACCACTCAACCAAATCTCTTTTCCATAGAAAATTTTTCCTCCATCAAAGAAGCTATAATCCAAACCTCCTATGTTGAATCCCATTCCCAGTTTCTCACCAAATGCTCCAACCCACTCTGGGAAAACCCAGATTTCTTCATTTCTCTTCCCTTTAAAAAAAATGAAGACATTAACCCCACCAAAGCTACCCATCATGGAATGATCCCAGAACATTACCAGCTTGCTCTTCAAGAGCTCCAGCAACTCCAGTCAGAAGGTTGATTGAGCCTACAACCTCTCAGTGGGCATGTGAGGCATTTTATGTAGATAAAAGGACAGAGCACATAAGAGGAAAATTTCGCCTGGTTATTAATTACCAGCCTCTTAATCATTTTCTGTAGGATAATAAATTCCCACTTCCTCTGCGGAGTGTTCTTTTTGCAAACTTGCCTAAAGCTCAAATTTTCTCAAAATTTGACTTGAAAGCAAGTTTTTGGCAGCTGGGCATTCATCCAGATGATTGTCCCAAAATTGGTTTTTCCATCCTAGATCACCACTTTCAGTGGTCAGTCATGCCTTTTGGATTAAAAACGGTACCATCTTTATTTCAAAAGGCCATGATTCGGGTATTTGCTCCCATTTTGTCCTCAGCACTCGTCTACATGGATGATATCTTACTCTTTTCTCCAGACATTGAGTCTCATGCTGTCTTACTACAAACCTTCCATTCCGTAGTTCAAGCTCATGGTATCATGCTCTCAGAGAAAAAGATGCTTCTTGCCCAACCAGAAATTGATTTTTTAGGGATGCATATCTCTAAAGGTCAATACTCTCCAGCCTCATATAACCTCTCAGCTTGATCATTTTCCAAATGAAAATCTCACAGTCAAACAAGTTCAACAGTTCCTTGGAATTGTTAACTATGTGGCTGATTTCATTCCCAACCTTACCCAATACCGTACTCCTCCCTTAGCTCTACTAAAGAAAAACTCCTTCTTGGTCAACCCATTGCACCAAAGTCATCAAAGACCTCAAAACTATAGCCAAACCTTTACTCCATGAACTATACCATCAGATGGGAAAAAAGTACTTCAGACGGATGGCTTTGATCTATGTTGGGGAGCAGTTCTTTTGGAAGAAAACACAGAACAAAAGCGCATAATTTGTGGATACAAGAGTGGTGCTTTCTCTCCTGCGGAGCTTCATTACCACTCTACTTACAAAGAAATTCTGGCAATCAAAAGGAGTATTGAGAAGTTTAAATTTCATCTAATCGGTCATCATTTCCTCATTGAGACTGATATGATGAGTTTTCCCAGCATGCTCAAATTCAAACAGAAGCACCTTCCTTCCAAAGGCACAATTACTCAGATGGGTAAATTGATTTTCCAATTGGAGTTTTGATGCTGTTCACATACAGGGAAAAAACAAATGTCCTCCCAGATTTGTCAAGGCTCAAAAAAGAAATCAATCAGTGTTCAAAAACAAAATCATATTCAGGATGTTTTCCAATGATTTCTTGTTTTCATCCAATCAATCTTCCTGTCCACCTTCAGTGTCATATTTTGGAGTTAACCCTTCTTTCCAGATGTGTCCAAATGTGTCAAAATCTTCAACATCTCTGTATTTTCAAGTATGGTCTTGATGAAGGTCCCATAAGAGGTTTTCCTTTTCATCTTGTCCACCCCTTTCTCACCCAGTTTGAAATATATGACCACAATGTTTTTTACTTCAAAAAGGAAGCCTAGCTCCTTTTATGGTATATAGTAGATGTATATACCATAAGTGTCTGATTTAATAAATCAGCAGTCTTGGTTTATCTAGCACATGCGACATTCAGTCAAATTCATCCCCCAAAAGATTTCTTCTTGAAGTTCCTCTTGCTCTTTGGAAGTATATCTTTCTGGCAATGGACAAGTCGCAACAACAGTTGTCATCCTAATCCAGATGGTTCTATCACTTGGCGAAAGGAGTATCACAGTATATTCCTCTCAGCATATCCAGAGTCTCAGAGAATCCAAATCAATAGTGGAAATTATCTTGTCATGACCCAAACGCTCTATTCACTCAATGGATTGACGCCTGTAGAAGTTCCCTCATCTCTCCTCCATTATGAAACTGCAAATTGGAAGTTCAATGATACATATCTAGAAGAATGGCGTCATAATATTTGCTATCTTTTGGATCAGTATTACTTGACTGACAGAACTGAAGACTATTCTGGAAAAAGAAATTCAGATGATTCAGAGTGACAACCATGTGCATGGCCAACTGTCTCTTTTATGTGGTCTATAAGGCTGCTCCTTTCATTTTCGGGAGGTGGTAAAATTATTGGTGTGTACTGTTGGAAGAAGTATTATTGGTATGTACTGTTAATAGGTGATGTGATAATATGGTACGTGGTAGTAGGTGTGACAGGTATTATTATTATGTGGAAGGCTGTGATAGTTGTACCTTGTAGGCATTATGTAGGTGTTGACTAGTAATAGTTGTGTCAGGCGTGATTAATGTTCAGCGTGGACTAGCAATAGTCATAAGTGATGTAAGCAATGATGGAAACAATCCCTCCTTATGCCTATAAAAGGAGGACCCTTTCCCATTGTAAAAAACCAAGTCAGTGTGCTCTTAATAATATCACTTGTGTTTGGTGTTTCTCATTACTCTCTCTCTTTCTGTTGATCCCAACTTATTTTGTGTTTGTACCCACTTTGTGTCTGATAAACTATATGGGTGTGATTTATAGCAATACCTAATGATTTAGCACTAATATTCTATGGGATTCGATGGCTGAAAGAGTAAACCGTGTGTGTAATTGGACTATTACGGCAGATTGTAGGCCTGAGATTTGTTGCTGGGTACGGGACAGGAGATGGTGACAGACAATAGGGACAAAAGATCCCAGCCCATGTTTTTGAGAGTTTCGATGTAGGGTAGTTTCTCAACTCTCTCTGCATACAATGGTTTAGGGTTTGAAGTTTTAAAGCTTGAAAACCAAATTCGCACCAAGCTTCTCACTTGGTTTTATATGACCATTTTCAAGCTCGGTGGGCAGTTTTTGGCTTCTACATTTGACGAATTATAACATGATTTAAGGTAATTACTTGAGATAGCAACAAGAGCCTAAAAGGGGAAGGGGCTAACATGCTTTGCTTGCATTCAAGTTTGTTACCTCAATGATAAGGTAATCATAAGCGGCCTCTCTTCAAAACTGAAGCTAATAACAATTCACCTAATGGAATGGAAAGTATCTGGGAGTTGGAATGCAATATGTTTTATAAGAAATAGTAAATCTTTCCCATACTTAATATGGAAATGCTTCAGAATGAAGTTTCTCCCATGTAGAAGCTAAGGATGATACGACTTTCATTGAGTACATTAATATTTGGCTTATAAGTTGACTGGTTATTTTTTGCTTGTTATAGGCCGTCAGCATTAACGAGTTCTTAAAGCCTGCTGAAGGAGAGAGGTACAACCCTCCTGGTGGCCGTGGCCGTGGGGCTCGTGGCCGTGTTTCAAGAGGAGGTGGTTATGACGGAGGTAGGACAATAAGCAATGTTGTGGCAGCCCCTAAAATTGAAGATCCCGGGCAGTTCCCCACCTTGGGTGCCAAGTGAGATTCTTTGAGTGAGTGTACTAGAATAATGGATTCGCCAGCTTTAGAAAGGTTCCTAATTTTTATGCCTTCGAATGTAAAATTTTTTCTGTTTCGTCATGCGTTCCCTTGTAGCATCCTCTCGTGTTGGTAGTTTATGATCTTATGTTTCAGAATTTTGGGGAATTTTGGGGCACTTGAATGTTAATTTTGTGGCATTGATATTGTTGCTCGGTTTTGTTTTGAATCCATGGACAATTTAGTTCTTCAGTTTGAGTTCTACTATTAATGCTAGATGCTCTGGAGATATCGATTTTTACTCAAATGCTGTCTGGAATGTAAGAAACCATCGAGGCTTGTTTCGTCTTTTTTTCTTTTTAACAATTTTATGTTAACCAATGTAACTTGGGGCGAACATACTGGTGAAGCAATGAAAACACCAAAAACATACCTTCAATTTTCTTTTGAAATATTTTCTTGAAAAGCGTGAGGAAAATAGGAAACATAAAAGCATACCCGAAGAAAACAAAAAATACTAGTAACACAATAGAAGACAAACATATGTTAGATATTGTGTCGTTTTCTGCTGCTGGTTCTTAAGATGTGTGGGTATAGTGGGATGGTGTGTAGTGGTTGTGATAAGTGCTTTTTAATTGGTTAGAAGTATTATGTCATCTGGTATGGCACGTTCAAAGTAAAAGACTAAATTTTTGGAGGGATAATTACAAAAATTACTTTTGTGACGGGGCTTTGAAAATTGGCCGCGCCAAAATCACTTGTCTCCTTGTATACTAGAATAGATGTTGCAATCTCTTACGTTGTACCAGATGACATACACCACGATTTTGTTTGACCATCTAAATTGTTCATACACAATTTTATTTGAACATCTAAATTGTTCATTTTGTAAAGACTTAATGAGTACATCAATCATACCAAATTTTAAGCTGCTCTGACATCGGGATGTATTATGGATGTTCCGTTGACTTAAATTTATTTCATGAGGGGATGTTTTCTCTACGATGTTCTAAGTGGGGCAATCACATGAAATCTGTTATTTACTCAACTCTGAAAAAGTTGTACTAGTCTTTCTGAGATGTGTGCTGGGTTTGACTGTTCATTTCAACAGATTATTCAAAGGTTGTGTTTGGTTGATAGTTTAATTTAGTTTCGTTTTGGTAGTGGGTGGAGAGAGAAATAGGATAATGATTGGAAAGAGGGGTAATGATTGGAGAGAGATAGAGAGAGAAATGAAATTAATAATTGGAGATATAGGGTAATGATTGGAGAAAAATATAGGGCAATGATTGGAAAACAAAACTAAAATGGGAAGCGAACAAAGCTAATCATTATATTCGTCATAAAAAATGTACTGATTAAAATTTCAGAAAGGCAAATCGGGTACAATAATCACCAGCAACGGACTGGGAAACAAAACAAATCGAAGTCTTGTGCTTGGTCTAAATCCAGAACTTTAAAACGTTCATCTCTTTTGGCCCTGTGTGGCTGGCCAATTAATTGCGAGGGTATAAATTGTCAATGCAAACGAGTCAATAGCGATGGTAATAGTCCAGATCTGAGCTCATTTGATCCTGATATAGCTGTACGTTTTTTTATTACTACGAGATCAAAAGTTGCTTTCAAGGCTATCTATCACCACCTTGTGCACTTCCTCAACTACAATGCAATCAAGTACTAATACAAACAGAGAATTTCTTAGAATAAGGACAAGTTGACAACCAGAACCAACCAAAAAACTGTGAAGAGAGATTAGTCTAGTAGTACACTATATTATGGGGATAATATTCAATTACTCCCAAACAAATGGAAACAACTGGGGCAAATTGCAGCAATTTCAAAGCGATAATGATCTAGTCCACCTCTTGAAGCCCAATTCGTGTTCTAGCGATGGCAGCGTGGCCTTCCTCAGCAATTTTATAGTGTGAGGAAGTGCAATTGAAATTAACTAAACGATTGCAACTTCACGCAAATTTAATGCCAGAAGCAGAATTTGTAGAGAATATAAAGCAGAACGAACAATCCTAACATTAATGAAGAAGCTTCTTTTAAACATGCTTCCATTATATACGTAGAAGAATATGATGATTACAGGTTTTGAAAGCAGTAAGAAAAGCAAATCTAAATAAAGATAGTTGGAGTTGGCGTAGGCTTCCAACCAAAGATAGTGAAGATGGTACATTTACATGCTACACAGGAGCTGACGTCACCTGAGGCAGTAGAGAAAAAAGAACTACTACTTACTTCCACTTAAGAAGAGCAGCAGCCACTGTTCTGTGCAACTGGCTGTCCACGTATATTCACTCCCGGAGGTTTGACATTGTTCATGGCTGGTTGGCTCGCCATCCTGAAATTAAGTAGAAATTAGGGGCAAATGGGGCACAGATACTCTACTACTTTACATACCACTCAAGAAATGCAAAGCAAAGAGAAAAAAGTGAACAAATATCGAGGAGTTGTTTTGGAGTTCGTGAACCCAATTAATACAAGCAACCTATCTTCAAATCTATTCATTAGGTTTTCCTGCATATGAAAGGGCAGTGTTCTAAATGGTGCTCGGTGCTAGTCAGGCAGCGACCTGACGCCAAGCGCCTAGGCCACCTAGGCACCACCGAGCGATTCAGCGTTTTTCCAAAATATTCTTTTTAGATAATTTTAAGGCAATCAAGCTCCGCCAAGCCCCACCAAGCCCACCAAGACAGCCGCCTAGCTCTGCCAAATCCCCCTTAGCCGCCAAGCTCCGCCAAGTTCCACCAAGTCGGCCGTCAAGCTCCGCCAAATCTCCCTATCCACCGAATGAGCCGCCGATGGTGAAATCATGGCACCGAGCTGCCGCCGAGTGCCTAGGCGGCAGCCATTTAGAACACTGTGAAAGGGTTAGGGTTTTATTTTGTGTTGAGGATCCAGTTTAGGTTTCCCAAACCTAAATATAGACATCTTGGGTCAGATGGCTCTAATCTCAACAAAGCTTTATCTAATTGCAGACTCTAAGCTGACCTAACCATGCCATCTCTCAAGTAAATTTCAACACGAACTTGAGAACAATTGAATTCTACACCTTAGTGAAGAGGCAACAATTGAACCTGCCCTTTCTTAACATCCCCAAAAGGCCCTTTCTTGAACTTTTTCGTGGACGCAGTTAGTCCCCACTTCTACCAGCACCACAACCATGGTTCAAAACATAACTCATAACAAAAATCCAGTACTTATGAGAAGCCGTTCTTCATACAACTATACATGCTACTTGTCAAGACCAATCGTGTGCAAAAAAAACTTGTACCATGATTACTCTTCTTGTATTTACGAAATTTAAAAATAATAAATCGCTGACAGTGGCACCTACCTCTCTTTTATTGCAGCCGCCATAGCCATAAAAGCCTGCTCCACATTAGTAGAATCTTTTGCACTAGTCTCCATGAATGGAATACCAATTTCATCAGCAAATGCCTAAGAGTTATGAATTAAACCAATAAGACATTCTAATGATGTAAGTTTGAGATATACTCTTTAAAGTCCCAACTACCACTAAAATCCTTCAATAAGTACAACAGGGTTAGTCTTACCTTGGCCGTTTCATAAGAGACAACTTTATTTGCGGTGAGATCACACTTGTTCCCAACAAGAAGTTTGTTGACACCGTCGCTTGCATAGCGGTCAATCTCATTCAGCCATTGTTTGACATTGTTGAAGCTCTCTTGGTCTGTGACATCATAAACCACCTAGAGGACGAGCCATCCCAAGGAGAATTCAGTGTTAGAGCCAAAACGCTGGTACATATATACTGAGTAGGTAACAGAAAACGGCAAATTTTAGGATAAGACTCACTATAATGCCATGCGCTCCACGGTAGTAGCTGCTAGTGATAGTCCTAAAACGTTCTTGCCCTGCAGTGTCCCACTGTTGCACATAATTGAAAAACAAAGAAGAGCACTTCTTCAGACAATAAGAAACCACAGCCCCAGAAAGTAAAAGGTTCTAATTTAATGCTAGAAGATAATAGAACAGGCTTAGGTATGATCAGGAGGCCACTAATAGTGTTAAATGAAAAATATGTTCAAATTCTGTATAATATTGGGTATGTTTAAATGGGAGAATCCCATCTAGAACCATACCACGGTAATAACAAATTAAATATTGTCATAGAAACATTTAGAGAGAATACAAAACCTACAATTTGAAGTTTGATAGTCTTCCCATCTTGCTCCACAGTGCGTATTTTCTACATGGTCAAAAGACAACAGATCACGAAAAAAATAACCTAATTAACCATGTAACATTGAGCTAACTACTTAGCAAACTGTAAATCACTAAATCTACTCACAAAATCAACTCCAATGGTGCTTATGTAACTCTCCAAGTACGAATCATCCTACACACAAAAAGTGTACCAAGGAAATCATCGAATCAAAAGGTATTGAAACGTACAAAATCAACCAAAGCGAACACTAACCTGCCTGAACGTTGCAAAGTCATTAAAAGAGAGAAACAAACGGATACAGCAATGTAGACATTAGACATAACTGATGCATCATGAACATAGATAATCACCACCACATGAGTTCATCTCAGTCCTACCTTTTACTAACAGGTGGAATCGTATACCTAACTTTTACCAGGTATGTTGCCCTAGTTGGATGTCATCCTTAGATTACTTCTACTATAAGAAACCCAGAAGTTGGTTCAAAGCATCAATACTGAAAAAGAATAAGAAAGTTACAGTATAAAGCCACAATTCTGCTGGTGCAGCCAGTGGCAACCTAAGGCTATTGAATCTGAAAGCAAAATCATTAGCTCATTATTTTGGTTTGTTATCAGAACTGGGAGCAAAAAAGGAAACACATGGCAATCTCAGTCATGTTGAGCATCCGATTTAATTACCAACTATACGCTAGTCAAGGTCTGTTGCGTAACATAAGCCATGAATGATATATCACAGTTGAGATAGGAAATTAGTTCCAAACAAAGGAGATACATACAGAATTATAGGCACGACTGCATGAGCATCATGAAGCTGTTAAAGGTACAGATCTAACCGGAATTTGGACCCAAATAGACTCTATATGGGTCCAAATGAAATACCTTTAATTTCAGGTGTTGAAGACTAAATTCAGGAGTGAAAAAAGATGCATAAAGTCTATTTGAATGGAAACAAGTTAAAGAAGTGCGGGAAGATGTGAACACCATTGATAAGCTATTCAAATTACAGTGTTAGTTACCAGACATCTTGGAGGCCCTTAATAACTACAATTTATGTTTAGTGTTTGTATTGGGGAGGGGGTTGACAATTCTCGAATATTGGGTGGGCTATAGCCATCACCCACCTACCCGCAGATCCAGCATTGGCTGCAACCATTTCCATATTTAAGTGTGTTTGACATTGCATCTCCACTACTCCCACGGGCCCTGAACACGTCCATGGACTCAAACTATCCCAAATTTAATAAAAATTTAACCATGACTGGACACCTTAAAGTATACTAAAGCAGAAGCCTTAGATGTTCTGTAAAAGGATGAATCAGTTTCATTCTCCAAGTAAACAAACTTTTTTTTGCAGCTACGAAAAGACCAGTCATCCATGGTAAACCATACTCAATAGGAAAGTAGCTCCGAAGATTTTAACTAAATCCAATAACATAGCAATCAAATAGTCAAAAGCCATTTAGTTATAGTGAAAAGAACTCAAATAACCTCCATTCACGAGGTTTGAGTCAAACAATATTCTCAGAACTTACAGAAAATCTCAGAAGGAGACACGATTTGCCAACACCGGAATCTCCAATGAGTAAAAGCTTGAACAGATAGTCACTGCAAAACAAAGCAATGAGAAAATTCAATTTTAGGCATTAAATGGGTCCCAGAATACAAAACATGTGCATACTCAATCCCATCCATCATCCCAAACGTCTTGCTCTACTTTCTTTCTTTTATTCATCCAACAAAAGATAACCTCAATTTTTGGAGGAATGGTTCGCCGGCATAACATACCTTGAGTTCCTCGATTTTTGAAGGTATAGGGGGCCCGCTATTTTAGTGGTGAAACTTTCTAAGAGCAGCAACTTTATGCATATATTGCCAAATGTTAGGTCTATCTCTAGTCCTCCCCCACCCATACCCCAATTGATTGGATATTACATGGGTATTCTTATTGTTGCGTGTGGTGTTGTAACAAAAGATAACTTCAAGAACCTCCTTAATACTACCTATACAATTACCTTGCATTGGAACCCAAGGCCTTTCACTTGCATGGTATCAAAAACTCTTACTGTTAATTAACAGCTTCTATGGTGACACTTTCCCAAAATAATTAAGAATCAATAGATTGTCATGGACAGTGCTAAACAGACCAGCTAAACTAGCCATTACACTTACTCGCAGGTCCAGATGACAGAACACACAGCAATATATAAGAGTTCAAGAATGTTCCACTACCATGGATGGAATTACATAAGAATTGAAACCCTGTGATAGGTATAAACTGACCTACGGAAACCACTTCATCACTCTGGTACCATCAATTCTAACCTAGAACTTTCACCACTTTGTGCCATAATCCTTATGTAAATACATAGTTCAATTAATATAGGTTCCAAATTCTTTTGCCAATCAGTCTCCAAACAAACAACAAAGGATGCTATATTCAAGTTACAATTACAACACAATTAGAAGGGGGCAGCTGTAAAAAAGCATAAATCACACATGCCAACTCAGATTAAAATTGCCCTCCTTACTACTGCAGCTTTGCAATATATTTTCAACCCTAAGAACTCATAACTAAGGCCACACACTTGTGCACAATGGAATATGGTAAATAAAAGTTGGGCAGTCCACTATAAGAAACTCTCAAGAGGTGAATTATTAAACACTGTTTCATATGAAATTGTGGCTACTTACTTAATCATGGTATTCATGTTCCGGTATGTGAGTGGTGTCCAGGGTTAGCTTAAGTTTGTAAGAGCATCCGCAATGTAATAATCAAAATTAAAAGGTTGTTAAAGTTAGCAATGTTTACTCAAAAAAAGTACTTAGAGCATCCATAATGTAATAAGCAAAATCAAAAGATTGCTAAAATTAGCAATGCGTGCTTAAAAAAATGCTCACATTGTAATAATCAAAATTAGCAACCTCCTAACCAACAATCAAATTTGGGCATTTGAATAATCAAAAGTAACAATGTGGAACTTTACATTGCTAATTTTAGCAACCCTCTAAACGAATAATCAAAAGCTGACGTGGCAAGTTTTGATTATTCACTTTTGATTATTACTGATGCAGACCGGGTTGCGTCAACGTGAATGGACCGGTTGCGTCCACGTAGGCCTAAAAAGGCCTAAGAATCAACGTTGTCAGAATGGCCTGAATTTCGCACGGTCCAAAGGAATCGGCCCAAGGATCAATAGACTTGTTGCTACGCAAGATGATGCACGATGGATTTCGGGCGTTCGTCGCTGTTTAGGCCCTGAAAAGGCCAATTTTGCCGTTTATAGTAATATTTAGATCGCTAATAACTTTTGTTAGGAAACTCCGTTTTACTTGTCGTTTGTTTTGGCAACCTTATAATTCTCTCTAGTTTCTGATTTATTAGTCAAATCAGAACTTTCCTTTTTTGGTAATTTTCGTATTTATTCCGATTTAGGGTTGATTAGCGGCCTTATTCCTAAGTTAATTAGGGTTTCTTTTACCCTATTTATATGCTTGTAAGCCCTACGGCAGACTTTGGTTGTTATTGAATAAAGAAAAACGAGATTATTCTCAACTTTGATCGTTTAAAGAGGGAGTACCTCTGGGTCGATCTGTTATTTGTGTTTTCTCTTGCACGTTCGTGTTCGTGTCATTAGGCTACGCTGCACCAGTTGGTATCAGAGCTGCAAGTTCCAATCCTGAGATGACTGCCAGAGGACGTGCTGGAGGTCGGGGTGGACGAGGCAACCGTACGGTTGTTCTTGACGAAGTCTATGAGCGGGATGAAGTCGCTCGAGAAGCTCGGATAGAGGACGGGCTTCAGCGGATGGGGTTGACGCTCGAGGCAGTCATGCAACGCCTTGAGGCCCTAGAAGTTGGGGATCCGCCTCGCCGTCGTCCTGTTAGACCTAATCCTCAGGAGGAGGAGGGTTTTTCGGATGATGAAGGTTCCAACCCTTTTGCTGGTCATTACCATCAACGGGGGAGGGATAGGGAGATCATGGCTAGAACCCATGACTCTCATTCGTGGGAGAAAAGTATCAAGATTGACCTACCAGAATTTCAGGGCAACCTGTCACCGGAGGAATTTCTGGACTGGTTGAATGCTATAGACGAAATCATGGATTTCAAAGGGGTTCCTATGGATAGGAGGGTTCCTCTTGTGGCGACTAGATTCAGGGGTAGAGCTTCTGCGTGGTGGCAACAACTGAAAATCAGTAGGGGTCGGAATGGGAAGTCCAAGATTACTGATTGGGAAAAGCTGAAGAAGAAGATGCGGGGGGAGTTCCTTCCCCATAACTATACCCGTATCATGTACCAGAGATTGCAGAATCTTCGCCAGAACACGCGTTCTGTCGATGATTACACCGAAGAGTTCTATCAACTCGTGGCCAGAAACGATTTAGCAGAGTCTACAGCGCAGCAGACTGCAAGGTATGTTGGTGGTTTACGTCAACAGATTCAAGATGAGTTAATGATGTATGATTTGTGTTCTATTTCGGATGCCCATCAGAGGGCTTTGGTGTTAGAAAAACGGTTCAATAGAAGGCCAGCGGGTAATTGGAATAGTGCTGTTCGAACAACGTGGGGGCTGCACCACCTATACGTGCAGTTATTCCTCAACCCGCAGTGCCGGCAACTAATAGAACGGCGACTGCTGGCTTTAAATGCTTTAAGTGTGGCGAGCCAGGTCACCGTATGGCGGACCGAGAAGAGGGGATCGTCCAGGAAAGGCCTTGTTCGTAGATCAGGATGGGATTGTCCAGGATGAAACTGAGGATTATAGCCAGGATGCTGTATACGATGACAATAATGGGGAGATGGAGGAGATAGAATGTGCAGGTGACACAGGGTCGCCACTATTGGTGGTGCGAAGGGTGTGTTATGCGCCCCGAGAATCTGAAGGGGAGTCGTGGTTGCGCAACAACATATTCCAGTCCACCTGCACAATTGGTGGCAAAGTTTGTCGCTATGTGATTGATTCGGGCAGTTGTGAGAACGTGGTGTCAGAAGAGGCAGTGCAAAAATTAAACTTGAAGACAGAGGCGCATCCCAATCCTTACAAACTGAGTTGGTTGAAGAAAGGTAATGAGGTAAAAGTTTCCAAGCGCTGTTTAGTTTCTTTTTCAATGGCCTCTAAATATAAGGACAGTGCATGGTGTGATGTTGTGGCTATGGATGCTTGTCATCTGCTTTTGGGGCGTCCATGGCAGTATGATCGTAAGGTAGCGCATGACGGAGGGTCTAACACTGACAGTTTGATTTACGGTGGTACAAAGATCAAACTATTACCATCGAGGGAGTCAGCCCCTGTGGGTCCTAATCTATTAGCAAGAGCGCAGATGGAAGAGGAGATCGCTGAATCTGGGGTTGCTTATGTTCTGGTTGGGAAGGATATTGGGCAGGATCAATCTGAGGCTGCAGTTCCGGCTATTATTCAGCCCCTTTTGTCGGAATTTGGGGATGTGTTTCCAGAAGAGTTACCGGAGGGATTGCCACTGCTACGTGACATTCAGCACCACATTGATTTAGTGCCCGGTGCTAACTTGCCGAACCGAGCCCATTACCGGATGAGTCCGAAGGAGCATGAGGAGTTGCGTAGACAGGTGGAAGAGTTGCTGTCCAAGGGTTTCATTCAAGAGAGCCTCAGTCCTTGTGCAGTTCCGGCTTTATTAACTCCAAAGAAGGATGGATCATGGAGGATGTGCGTGGATAGCCGGGCTATCAATAAAATCACTATGAGGTACCGATTTCCCATTCCTCGTTTAGATGATTTGTTGGATCAATTATCAGGGGCCAAGGTGTTCAAAAAGTTGGACTTGAGGAGTGGCTATCATCAGATTCGGATCAGACATGGGGATGAGTGGAAGACTGCATTTAAGACTCGTGAGGGTTTGTATGAATGGCTGGTTATGCCATTTGGTTTGTCAAACGCGCCTACTACTTTCATGCGTGTGATGAACCAAGCGCTGCGACCGTTTATTGGTAAGTCTGTTGTAGTATATTTCGATGATATTTTGATTTATAGTGCTACACCGGACTTACATATGCAGCATTTAAGAGAAGTTCTGGGGGTCCTACGAAGGGAGAAGCTGTTTGGGGGTTTGAAGAAGTGTGCTTTTATGATTGGCTCAGTCCTATTCTTGGGGTACATTGTTTCGAAGGATGGACTTGCTGTGGATGAATCAAAGGTGGTGGCGATCAAACAATGGCCCGAGCCACGGACCTTGTTTGATATTCGGAGCTTTCATGGGTTAGCATCATTCTATCGCCGATTCATACCACACTTCAGCATTATTATGGCTCCGATCACAGAGTGTATGAAAGGAGGAAGTTTTACATGGACAGAAGAGGCAACAGAGGCTTTCAGGGAGATCAAGTTGAAGCTAACTAGTGCTCCAGTGCTAATCCTTCCAGATTTTTCACAGCCGTTTGAGTTACATTGTGATGCCTCGAAGGTGGGAATTGGGGCTGTTCTTAGTCAGAATTCAAAGCCGGTTGCTTACTTCAGTGAGAAACTCAATGGGGGAAAGGTGAATTACAGCACGTATGATGTGGAGTTCTATGCAGTTGTGCGGGCTTTGCACCATTGGTACCACTACCTCATTCATAGTGACTTTGTGCTGTATTCTGATCATGAGACGCTGAAACACCTGAATAGTCAGGACAAGCTATCCCATCGACATGCTAAGTGGGCTGCTTATGTCCAGCAGTTCACCTTTGTGATTAAACACAAGGCAGGGACATTGAACCGAGTTGCAGATGCCCTCAGCCGTCGTTCTTCCTTGCTGACTCTCATGCGCACTGAGGTACTTGGTTTCGATTCTTTTCGTGAATTGTTAGTTGTGGATCCTTTTTTCTCACATGTGTTGGATGATCTTTCAAAGGGTGCACCGAGTGCGTTTCACCTTCATGATGGCTTTCTGTTCAAGGGTAATGCATTATGTGTTCCAGAGTCGAGTCTACGGCACAAAATTCTTACTGACTTGCATAATGAGGGGCATGTAGGTCGTGATAAAACCCTTGCTTTGGTGGCTGCATCATATTTTTGGCCTACCTTGAGGCGGGATGTTTACCGGTTTGTGGAAGCTTGTCATATTTGTTGTGTTTCTAAGGGTGGGGCTACTAACGCCGGACTCTATATGCCTCTGCCTATTCCTACACAACCATGGGCGGATGTGAGTATGGATTTTGTCCTTGGTCTTCCTCGTACCCAACGAGGCAAGGATTCTATTTATGTGGTGGTGGACAGGTTCTCGAAGATGGCTCACTTTATTCCTTGCACGAAGACCACCGATGCTGTTAAGGTAGCACAATTGTATTTTGACAGTGTTTATCGTTTGCATGGGCTGCCTGTATCTATTGTTTCCGACAGGGACACACGTTTATTGAGCCACTTTTGGCGTTGTTTGTGGAGGTTGGCAAACACACAGCTCGATTTTAGTACTTCATATCATCCCCAAACTGATGGCCAAACTGAGGTGGTCAACCGTTCTTTGGGCAACATGCTACGCAGTTTGGTGGGTGAACAACTCGGGTCATGGGATCTGAAACTGGCCCAGGTTGAGTTTGCATACAATCATTCAGTGAATCGGAGTACAGGTCGTTCTCCATTTCAGATTGTCTATGGGTGCAATCCGCGATCCCCTGTCGATCTCGCTTCGGTGCCTGATTTGAAGCGTGTGCATTGGAAGGCCCACGACTTTATGGCACATTTGAAGGAAGTACATGAGGCTACTCGAAAGCAGTTGGAGGTCTCTACCTCCAAGTATAAGGAAGCAGCCGACAAGAAGCGTCGTTTGGTGGAATTTGAGGTGGGCGACTTTGTATTTGCTATGCTGACCAAGGATCGATTTCCGGAAGGGGAATACAACAAGCTTAAGGCCAGGAAGATTGGGCCTTTGGAGGTCCTTGAGAAGATCAATCCGAATGCGTACCGTTTGAATCTGCCTAGCCACGTGCGCACATCGGATGTGTTTGGGCCTTTGGAGGTCCTTGAGAAGATCAATCCGAATGCGTACCGTTTGAATCTGCCTAGCCACGTGCGCACATCGGATTTTGTGGGCGATAGCTCATCTTCTGATGATGGCAATTCGAGGGCGAATTCTTTTCAAGCCGGGGAGGATGATGCAGACCGGGTTGCGTCAACGTGGATGGACCGGTTGCGTCCACGTAGGCCTAAAAAGGCCTAAGAATCAACGTTGTCAGAATGGCCTGAATTTCGCACGGTCCAAAGGAATCGGCCCAAGGATCAATAGTCATGTTGCTACGCAATATGATGCACGATGGATTTCGGGCGTTCGTCGCTGTTTAGGCCCCGAAAAGGCCAATTTTGCCGTTTATAGTAATATTTAGATCGCTAATAACTTTTGTTAGGAAACTCCGTTTTACTTGCCGTTTGTTTTGGCAACCTTATAATTCTCTCTAGTTTCTGATTTATTAGTCAAATCAGAACTTTCCTTTTTTGGTAATTTTCGTATTTATTCCGATTTAGGGTTGATTAGCGGCCTTATTCCTAAGTTAATTAGGGTTTCTTTTACCCTATTTATATGCTTGTAAGCCCTACGGCAGACTTTGGTTGTTATTGAATAAAGAAAAACGAGATTATTCTCAACTTTGATCGTTTAAAGAGGGAGTACCTCTGGGTCGATCTGTTATTCGTGTTTTCTCTTGCACGTTCGTGTTCGTGTCATTAGGCTACGCTGCATCAATTACATTGCGGATGCTCTACTGTCCTAAGCAAATTCAAAGGTAGGGCCTCTATAAAATTTTCCATTGTTCTAAAAGTCCGCCCAGACGGCCACCTAGTTAGTGACTAGGCACTCACTCAACGCGTACATTTTAGGGTCTAGGCATTACTTAGGCGTTTCGTGCATTAATCAGGATTTAGTTGGGGAAAATCGGCTAGGCAAGGAATGGGGATTAGTCAGCTAGTTGGCAACAATCTGCGGGTCTATTTCATAAATCTTAAAAACTTTAGAGTTAAATGTGTGATAGTGGAAAATATGGGGGGTTAAGTCTTATTTTTATAAATAAAACATATGTCATGTAGATTCGTTTGTTAAGCACTTAATTTCATTTTGTTTTGAACTTTGAACATCAAACTTCCTATTTGAATAGTTATTTGTTACTAGTTACTTCAATAGAAAATTTGACTGATGTCTAGGCCCCAATTAGTCCCCGACTAGTCGGCTTACGCGCTAGGTGCCTCACTTCTGCCCGACTAGCACCTAACAATTTCTAGAACAATGAAATTCTCACATAAAAATAAGAAAATAGTTCATTGTAAGGATTCGACAGGATAAAATATAGCCTTGTTAATCCATATTTTGGAGAACTTCAGTCTACAATGAGAAAAGGAATCTAACAAATATCAATCCATAATAAATTTGAAGTAGTTGCCGCAAATTATCTCTTAAAATTACCCTTCTCGCATTTTCAGATGCTAAATTACCACATGTATGTTCAAGCTTATCTACCATATGGTGCCATATCAATTCGCGAAAGTATTAATTGAACTTTAACTTTCTATTTGTTTGTCCTTTGAACTAATTACTGATAGATCTTCTTCCCACCCAAAAGAAAGAAAGAAAGAAAACAAGGAACCAAAATACATACAGGTTCCAAACGCTGAAAGTAAGGTACAAAACAAAATTGAGTTTTGTTAGGACATTACTCACACGTTATTACGCAGTAATATAGAATAAATAATTTTTGGCCCCACATTCAAGAACATACTTTTGTCTTGAAATTGGAAATTAGGACTGTAACTAAAGGGTTTGGTAATGTTGGAATCAAGTAGGGCCCTTCATTCGATTCGTTCAACAGAAAATTTGCTTTTGGGATAGGTATAAGGGCGACATCTTGATGCGGGGCCTTGCTTTCGAGCCAAAATCTTGAGCACAAACAACCAGCTTGTCAACAAGTTTCAATGGCCTGCTCTGGCGTTTATCAACCCAAAACATTGAAAATGAACGCTAATTTTAAGCTGAAGTTACAACCGAACATCTTTGTTAATAATAAGAAACCACTAGTCAACGCCTAAGTTAGAGCCACATCTGTCAACATACTTGCAGAAACCATTAGTAAAACCTTTGAGGCATCACTACGAATGATTCTTTTTTGTGGATTATCACAAGCAACACCAATAAAGTGGAGAGAAAATTATGACACCAATGCATCTAACACTAGGATTGACCAAGAATTCGAGATGAGGCCCAATTGTTCAGAATTCAGATGGGTCAAGTCTGAATGCCTTCTTGTTTGGGTAAGCATCCCTTCATTATAAACGAGCCAGAACACATGGCGAGCCATGATACGATAATTGGCCAAATGATGAGACAATAGTCACATGGAGAGAATGTCATGCAGGCCAACTAACTAAAAGTCAAAGATTCTACAATTGGATAAGGGGAACCAGATGAGAAATCCAGGTTTTGCAGTACTTGGCATATGCAACAGTTAGCTCACATGATTGACACGGCAACCTTGGCACGCAAGGCTAATGCACTACCATAAAGGCATAAACTACTATAAAGGGCATCATCTCAACCCTAAATGGTACGCCATCTTCTTTACTCAGAATAACTTCCGTACTTGCCCTATTCAGCTATCAATAACTACTTAGGCATCAAAGTTTTCTCCAGCTAGACTCTGCTGGTTAGCAATAACCATGGATCTTTGTTGTTTATTGCTCAGTTAGATTCAAAGGAGATTTAACCAAATGAGTTTGTGATTACTCGTTCAGGATTTTGCATAATCTACTCCTGCATATGTATCATCTGCATCCAAGGCATAGTATATCCACCTATCGCCAGCACAACACCTTACCCCTTTGTTTTTCTCCCTGCCACACCCCGAGAAAGACCATTGCCGTGACGCTGCCCAAAACGGCATTTCCTCTACCAAAGGTGAAAGGGCTAATTTTCTAAAGTCATTGGCACTGGGAAATCTTAGAGCCCGTGCCTCCGTCATCAAAGTTGACGAAGCTCAACCAAAGTTGACAAACTGAGCTGCAGGAGGGGTTGTAGGTAGAGAGGGAAAGTCCAAGTAGAGGCCGGCACAAACTTCTTAACTATTAAAAAATCTAATTGACCTTGAGTTCAACGCTAAAACTTAAGCCACGCCCCAATAAACGAATTTAGGTTTAGACTTTCAGAATCTAGGGTTACTATACGAGCTCAACAATCATCGTCCAAATTAAGCATCCAATTGACCATGCATAGGAGGAATAGACACCCAAAATTAAAACCGATTTCAAAAATTACAAAAAAAAAAAAAACGTATGTACAACAGATTCAGTAAATTCATTGCCAAATTATGAAACCTAAATTAAAATAAAATTTAGAGGAGTAATGGACTTACTACTCTGAATTCATGGCTGCGATTCTGATCGATGAAGTACAATGGTTGCCAGGAATAGTTTTGGTTTTGCGGCTAGAGACGGTCAGAATCTGACAAATCTTTGCTGGATGAATCTGCACGAGAGAGAGAGCGAGAGAGAGAGAAGCACGTTTCAGAAGCAGCGAAGACAAAGTTAGTACGGTATTTTTTATTTTTCGTAAGTTTTTTTTATCGCTTTCCATCCTAATTTTAGGAATTATTTATTTATTTCGAAAAGAAGAATTGAAAAAATAAAATATGAATTCATATTAAAAAAATTCAAATAAGAGAGTGCTTTCGATGAATAAGACAATTGCTTAATACTTTTTATCGTTTTTAATGAACTTTTTTTTTTTTACTTTCTATCATAATTTTGTACTTTTTAGACTTTTCTTGTCAAGACAATGATTAATCCAAAAAAAAAACATGAATCTAACAAAAGTTCAGAAAAGATAAAAAAAAGTCCACTAGTAACAAAAATGATTACATCTAACCTAATTTGAGGGTCTAAAGAGCATCTCTAGACTCAATTTTTAACAATACTACAACCATATACAAATACTCTCACAAAAGAGGTGAGCCCCACACACACCGGAGGTGTGCAGTGCATGTGGGGCCGTTTGTGTGTGGTTGTAAAATCATTCCTCAATATTTACTCAAATTTGATTAAAACTTTGAGCGAAAGCTCCATTTAGCAAGAGCGTCTTGAGTACTTAGAATTTGAGGGTTCTACCGTCCACGATTGACCACTACAACTGCTCCACCACTCTCCTTATTTCTCTGTAAATACTCCCTCCGTCTCATAATATTTGACAATTTCACTATTTCAGTCTTATGAAAAAATTAACTATATCTTTTAATCCATAATATTTTTTATAAGTAATATGGATCTTGTTTGAGTAGATTTTAATTTGTTCTATAAAACAAAGTTCAAAAAATTGCATAAAACATTATGGATTGAAAGATATATGAAATGTAAAAACGACACGCATTCTTGAAAGTGCCAACACTGTGGGACAGAGGTATTCACTGTGTTCGGTAGGCCATTTTCAGTTTTTATTTCAGGAAGTTGTTTTTGAATGCCAAAAAGTAGTGGGGCCAAAAACTGGTTTTGAAGCCCGGCAAAGACTCTCTTACTTTAAAATATGACAATTGAACCATGTGGTGCAGTAAAGAGACCTGCTACATACAAAGCAGATTGTGCACATATTTTATTGTGGGGACCACCACGGGTCCCACACAAATAATCCGAGCCGTTCATTAAATGTAAAACATTTTTTCAAGGGTCCTCGTAAAAAATAAGCTCAATCCGATACCTATAGGTGCTTCATCTAACCATCTAACTTTTCATTCAGATTTTCAGATAATGAAAAGTTATATGGTTGGATCGAGCACCTATAGGTATCGAATTGAGCTTATTTTTTACGGGGACCCTTGAAAATATGTTTTACATTTAATGAACGGCTCAGATGATTTTTGTAGGACCCGTGGTGGTCCCCACAATGAAATCTGTGCACAGATCTGCTATGTGTAGACTTTCTGTGCAGTAAAATAGGGCCGGGCCCACCACTCCCACCCTCATATGTCCTTTCTACAGCTTTTGACCTTTATTCGAGAACTTTGGTTCAAGAGAGAGATGAGTGGTTGGGATGAAATCGAGAGAGAGATGGGTGGTTGGGAGTAATTGAAGGGAAAGAGAGGGGAACGGGACATACACACAATTTAATTTTTTTCGTCCCTTTTCTTTTTTTCTTTTCTGGCAGTCTCAGTCGGGGGGGTCCCACTTATTTTTGAAATAACTCATCCAATCACATATTTTTACATTTTAACTGAAAATTTTCAATCCAAAATTGTCATCCAAACACAGTGAGTATAACTTTATGATCCTCGTTTCTCATTTCTCTCTCATTCATCAAAAATAATACTTTTAGTTGTACCTCTCTCCTCTTGGCCTTCCTTTGATGTTCGTCTGCCTTTTGTCGGCGCTCTATTGCCTTTAGCTCATCTAGTTTAGCACGTCTAGACAACATACCAGTCAACACGCCGACTATTTTAGATTGATTTGTCGCTGTTTGGCTCCGAAATGGCTCAAGGACTGATCGCGGGCGTGCCAAGACTTGTCGCGTCTAACGTAAGGACTGGGCGTCCCTTTTTTGACTTCTTAACTGTACGGCGAATGTGCTGCAAATCTAAAGGCTAGATTGCAGTGATGATTCATGGTTTTGCCACAACGAGCGTAGACTTAGCTATTTTCTAACCGTGTAGGAAAGAGAGCAACGTAAAAGTAAAAACGAACTTTATTATGTTGGAATAATAAAGTTGGGTACAAGGAAAAGTAAAAACCCAAATTACTTGATGAAGTAATTGAGTTGGATGTAGGAAAAGTAAAGATGAATGTTTCATTGGGAAGACTTTGGTTTAAGCGTTGGGCTTGATTGGTGTGAGAACCCTCTTTCATCTTGTGAACTAGTATTTATAGGCCAAGGGTCTTTGGCTTTTCTGCATGCAAGGGGCTTGTTGTCCTCCTCTCGTGGTGCCATGTGTCCCATATTGCCACTTTTCCCTCCAAAGTGGCAGTTATGGGAAGTTAGCTTCCTGATGCACATGTTTTTCTTTCGATCATGGGTAGTTATCAAAGTGTAGCAGGCCGAGCCAAATAGCTCATGGCGTACTGAACGAGATCCCGAGCCACTCCTTGGTAATCCAATCTGGCTTGAGCCGTATCCCCTTACGGCTCGGCAAGCCAACGATCTTACGGAGTCTCCCGTCAAAACCAATCGAAGCAATCGGCTTGACCCACCGACCCTTCGACGGTCGGGCACCACACTTGGCCTTAAATGGATGTGGGGGCCAAGGTTCCAGCTCACCCACGTGGGGAAAAACAATCGTGGCCATGATGACGATTGTGACATCATCCGAACGGTTATCAAATAACGATGGGAGCACGTGAAGATGCTAGCTCATCCCCCTAAACGATTACAAAAACCCTAATGAGAATGTAAGGGTGACGTCAGCTGACGCGTGTCGAGCGTAGGTCCAATCTTGGAGGCCAAGCCACGAGTTCTCTATAAATACCTCTTTATTGTAGACACCTCAATTTGGCCTAACGATTATTTCAGGTCCCACTTTGGGGACCATCCCGATGATGAAATGGATACGATGATTGCTGATTGACTTCTTGAGAACCTTAGGACTTTTGGTAAGAACTTTAAGCCACTTAGAGGACCCAATTCAGAGCCAAACAGCCTTTCAGACAGAAATACAGAATCCTAGGAGAATCCATCTGCCAGCCGTAACATTGATCTCACGGCCTTAACATCTTTTTCTCACCCGAGCAACCTGTTGCACCAAAAATCTGCCTGAGAGATCCATCCTACGGCCGCAGGATCTATACCTCGGCCGCTCAATCCATTACTCGGCGGCCAGATCCTTTGATCGGCCTCCAGATTGTCCTTTTTCCAGACTCTGGAACGTTCTGTCGATTGTTTGATCCGACTACACTACCTCTCCGATGCACTGAGGCATGCCATTGCCTGCAAGGTATGTTTTTGGCAAGTTGAAAGCATCATTGCTTCCTTAACACTCCCGCTTTACTTAAAGCAACGCAAAGCATGGATTTCTAGAACGAAATCAAACACTGGCTGCCCCGCCGGCTATTGAACTAGGGGTTGCTCTAGCAATCTTTGCCTTGCAAGGCCAAAGGAAAGAGGGAGTGTAAAGTAGTAGACCAAATTATGGATGATTGTATGTAAAGTCAAGGAAATTATGGATAGAACTTGCAATACTTATTTCTCCATGAATGATTCAGCACGACAAGTGTAGGACTTTGGTTCCTATTTCCAAATCGGCCTAGCAACCCATCTTTCAAAATTCAAAATTTTGAGCATGCTTACCGCAACGAGCCGGTAAGATTTAGAAGTTTGTCAATGTGCTAGCAAATAATCAAGTGGATTTCAATTACCTCAATCATGCTTTGAGAAAGAATCTTCTCTAACCACGAATTGAAAGAACTTTCAAAACTTTTTGCAATGCCTAGTCTAATCCTCAAATGACAAGTTTTTCTGAAACATTTCAAATAGCCGCTAGCACAGCGATGGACTCCAAGTCTACTTTCTGTTGTAGTCATATGCTCAACCTTTTCGGTTTGCCTCATAATATGGATTGACTTGGAAGTAGGATCTTAAGTGGTAGCAACGAGTCTTATGAATCATTCATATAAAAAATGGCTGGCTATCTATAGTATCCGATAAACTCATGCATACAAACTAATTGCAATGCATGACTCATCCATAATCTGTGTAAGTAGCTGTGGCGCTATATGTATACATATCGTTTAGCTTGCCTCTTTCTAACTATGCAGGGGTCAAACCAAAAGAGGAGTCCATCCCCCTCATTTCCTTTCTTTGTTCATCGCATGTCATTTGGTTGCACCACCACTAAGGGCAGTTTGCATATTAGAAAATGTGCTGCATGGACAATTAGTTTTGGGCATCTCAACTTGAGCAAGATTAGGTTTCTCCTTCTCTTAGATTTGGAGTTTGATCTCAGATGTGATGGTAATGGCTGACGAAAAAAATTGAAGTTTTAATTCAACCAAGTTTTGAGTGATGGCAGCCATGTCCATCACATCTTGGCTTAGATTTTAAAACAATCTTTTCGTACCTAGCTAACTTTCGCCGCCATTTTGGCCCATGTTTTGCTTCTCCTAAAAAAATTGATATCAGTTTGCTCATCATGATTTTTGGCCAATTGTTGCACTCAGCATGAAATGTGGATTCTAGTCTCCTTTGATATGAACTACGAATGGCCTGATTCTCTGTTGGGATACGTAGGCACCTTCGGGTTGGCCACAATTTTGAAAACATTCCCTCATGTGCTAGTTTGCTACCATAGAATGCTCATGATAACATCAAACGTTGAAAACAATCTGCAAGAATTTCAAAGTAATCTTATGGCATCTTTTGGAACACATCATAATCACTTGAATTGTCAAAAGCGCAAAACAAGTTTTTCAAAGCTATGACCCGCGTCATTTCTGTTGAGCTAAGAAGAAGTTGACATATCTCTGCACCCTCACAGAGATCACTTGTAACCAAAACATGTGGTTGAAGATGAAAAGAGAAAAAATGAAGAAAAGAAAAAAAAAAATGAGCTCGCTAGATTGAAAACCCGAAAGGGCGGTCTAGGCAAAAGTTAGAGCACGAACAAAGTAGCCATGTCTCGATGCATCTACTATGTGTCTCAAAGGATTGTCTTCAATCTTAGAAAATTCACTTGGTTAAACATCGAAGCTCTTAATCTCTTGGCTAGGATTCCTGTCACTTTGTCGTATGTTTCAAGATGAAGAAAGGCATTCATTTCTCTATTCCAAACACTTATCCCTTACTAGCCACGTCGAGCCTCTGGATAATTTCTTTGAAAAGCTTGCTAGGTAGCCATCCCCTACACTGGGGCAAATACAAAAAAATACAAGGAAAGATGAAAGAAAAATCAATGAAAGAATGAGCACCCCGTCATACAAGGGAGCATTTTAAAGGAAACATTTCTTCCAATGCATACAAAGGCCATTTTTGAAGAAACTAACTCTTTCATACAAAGTGAGGCAAGAGATAGCAAGAGTTGATAAAAATGTTGAAGATGGCTGCTAGCTTTTAAAACCCAAGCATTAGTAGAAATTCGGTTTCAGCCTCTACATCCGCTTATTTCTTAAGCCAAAACCCAAGCCTACATTATGGTCCATAACAAAGTCCTTTCAGATTGAGAAATACGACTTAGTAGCAAAGTTCTAGACACTAGGGGGCATCACCAATGTGGAACTTAACACTAAGGGCAAGAATCCTGAAATTCGCATCATTTTGGCAAATCAAACAACATGGAGAGTTACGTGAGACAAGGGGTATGCCTATGTTTCCCTTTATGCACCTCTCTCAAAAGTATCCTACCTCTTATGTGGGTCTCAGTAGACACTTATCAATCCAACTCAAGTCAACCAAATCAAACGCAAAGTGACAAACTCACCAAATTGACTAGGGGCATGGGTTTGCAGAATAGTTCTATGTCCTTTGATGATTGAATGACGTGAGTGTGGAACATGGATGGAGTGATATAACTTTGAGATCCTCAAGGGAAAGTTTTCAATGTTAATTTTATCCTAAACATTCTTGACACAGCAATACAAGCACAATTGCTTTTACAAACTTTCGAGGAGATAAAATGAGTTTCTCATTTCATGAGGGGTGCAGCTAGATGGGCCCTGGGTCAAACAATATTTTCAGTAGTGTTGCTAGAATATTGCAGTCTGTCTTGTCATAGTCACTTAACTAGTTTAAAGTCATTCTTGGTCTCCCTAACTCAAAGAGAAGCATTTGATCAAATACGCAAAAGTTGAGATGTCCAAAATGCATTGCAGGTTCACATGCATATCATTATCATCCTGTCTTTTGCATTAATCTCTTGATCCTAGTATTTCATGTGTATGGCTGCTTAATGGAAGTAGTTGTCTTGGTTGCACGAGCTAACCCCAAGTATAAGGTGTTTTTATGTTCAAGCAAAGGCATGTTCATCAAGGCATCATGGCCATCATCTCTATACAAGGAATAAAGGGCAACAAAAGGGATGCACTATAAAGTCTACCTCCCAGTCAACACACTTGAAGAAGCTCAGCCCGAGAAGCATCATATCCAGGGGAACACCTCAACTCTTTTGTGGAATGCTGTCACACAGCACTATCAAGGGCACGCCAAGATCTCTGCCGAACAAAAACTTTGCACTCACATTCATTGCTATTTACATTGCATGTTTCTATGCCAGGGGTAATTAGATCATTGTCACCATGCATAGTTGAGCTAGGGTCAAGCATTCATGGCCTAAACAGGGGGCTTGCGATTCTTTTTAAATATTCAAATTAACATGCCTATGTGTTGCATTGCAAACCATGTCACCCTAAATCGTTCAAGCTCTTGAACTAGGGTTCTTCAAATGTGATGGTCCTACCCCTAGCAGTTAGCATAAAAGGACTTCGGCCCATGGTCGACTGCAAGCCTGTTGCATGTTCTTTTCCTATCCACTGCTGTCTTCTAAACTGTTTAAACGTTAATTGTAGGGTTCTCTCGGATTTCGGTCCTTGAAGTTATCAGAACCAACCACATCAAGCTTTGTGTCTATGATCGATTGAGGCAAGTCAAAGAAGCTGAAAGATAGCCTCGTAACTAGCAAACTTTACAATTGGCACCATGTCAGCAGCATTAAAGGGGCTTCGCACTTTGCATCTCCGTAGGTCCTTGCTTCATGCTTTCATCTCCATAGCTCAGAAGCCTAACACTTGCTTTTCAATAACACCATGCTTCAAGCTCCATATCCACTATCTCGACGGCTCCACGCCAACAAACTCATTGGTCATATGCCCATGTTCACCTTCTCAGTGGCTCCACGCCCATACTCAAGCCATCTTAATAACTCTAAGTTCACTATTGCTGCTAGCAACTCTATGCTCATACTCAGCAGCCCTGTGCCCAAGTCGTTCAAACAACAGGCCTACAAAACAATCATGTGGCTTCCGCTTAATACATTGAGTGAACAACCAACAAGAAAAAAGCACCTGTATAAAGCTTGCAATAACCTAGTGCACACTTCAGCCCCTTAGAAGGCATCTATGTGGCTAAAATCCCCCGAAAAGGGCAACGTATTGCTAAAGCCCTTCAGAACGCGTTTATGTTGCTAGCTTCCAGAAAACGTTTGTATGGCCAGCTTCCAGAAAGTGTTCAGCCTCCGGAAGGCATCCAGTTAATGGAGGCGATGGAAATCTCCCAAAACAAGTTGAATTTGCCAAAGGAGGTGATGGAAATCTCCTAGAGCGTATGTGTGAATCATCCCATCAGTTGAGGCGATGGAAATCTCTGGAGACAATCTCGAGCATGTGGAAACCAGCCTTGGAAGCATCCCAAGCATGAGGAACAAATCAAACCCTGTGAAAGATGGAAGATGGAATACTCAACATCCCTAATCCCAGCAGCTCTACACTATCTCAACCGGCTCGATGCCGTAATATACAACAAGATAACATCTGTTCTCAAGTTCTATACTTGACGTTTATATCAAACACACACGCACGGGCCCGTGCACATTAGCATCAATCACATTACATCGAGTCTGCATTAGTTGCATTACCATATCTACTCACATCTAACCGCCAGCATTATCATATACATGTATTGCATATCTCTCCCATTCATGAAATAGGTCAACCCTGCAATCAACCGGCTCAACGCCTCGGTTTTATTGATCGGCCCAGCACCTCGATCCTTTGGCTCTATGTCAAAACTTATGATGAGAAAGCTCCGTGCACAGACCATCAGAATGCAACCGGCTCTATGCCTCGGTTCAATCAAGCTCCTCAAACCGGCTCGACTCCTCGGTTTTATTGATCGGCTCGGTGCCTCGATCCTTTGGCTCTATGTCAAAACTGATGATGGGAAAGCTCCGTGCACAGACCATCAGAATGCAACCGGCTCGATGCCTCGGTTCAATCAAGCTCCTCAAACCGGCTCGACGCCTCGATTTTATTGATCGGCCCGGCGCCTCGATCCTTTGGCTCTATGTCAAAACTTATGATGAGAAAGCTTCATGCACAGACCATCAAAATGCAACCGGCTTTATGCCTCGGTTCAATTAAGCTCCTCCAACCGGCTCCGCACCTCAGTTCCTTCATTCCAAAGCTCCGTGCTCCAGTTACTGGCCCTGCGCCTCCCATATCTCAAAGAAACGGCATCTAACTCGTCTCCAGAAGATGGCTTGGGTCCCACTCCATATCTCAAAATTGGCGTCCAAAACATCTCCAACAAATGGCTTGGATTCCACCCCAATTACATCAATTCCTTCCAACTCATTCGCAAGGATAGGCTACTCTACCGAGTTTCCCTCAGTTAAAGTCAGGATGATCAAGAAAAGCAAACACACCCGCCGTGTATTGATCTACCCCAAAATACCAAGGACGCTCTCCGCAAAAATATCCCCGGCAGCCCCGCGCTCCTTCAACTACTCTCCGCTAAAATCCTGGCATAATCTAGGTACGTCACACTACGGCTTTTAAAGCCCGAAGGTACGTCTTCTATCTCTAACCCTCTAAACTTTTTCTTTTTTTTTTTATTGCCCCCGAACTACGGTTGGTCTGAATTTCCCCTGTGGAATACGTAGGCAGCCTCCCGGCCCGACCATAACAAAAACCATTTTCAAAACCCTTGGAATAGTAGTTGGACCAAATTGTGTTGCTTTTACAACTTTGAATTTTACTCAAACATGTCTCGCGATCCGTCTGAGCTCAGCCAAAGAGGGGCATCTGTAGATACCCCAATTTGGCCTAACAATTTTTTCAGGTCCCACCTTGGGGACCATCCCGATGATGAAATGGATACGATGATTGCTGATTGACTTCTTAAGAACCTTAGGACTTTCGGTAAGAACTTTGAGCCACTTAGAGGACCCAATTCATAGCCAAACAGCCTTTCAGATAGAAATACAGAATCCTAGGAGAATCCATCTGTCGGCCGTAACATTGATCTCACGGCCTTAACATCGTTTCCTCACCCGAGCAACCTGCTGCACCAAAAATCTCCCTGAGAGATCCATCCCACGGCCGTTGGATCCATACCTCGGCCGCTCAATCCATTACTCGGCCGCCAGATCCTTTGATCGGCCGCCAGATTGTCCTTTTTCCAAACTCTGGAACGTTCTGTCGATTGTTTGATCCGACTACACTACCTCTCCGATGCGTTCGGGCCACGTTCAGGGATCACAACGAGGAGTTCGAATTACATTGCAATTGCAATTGTAATCGTGCGATTTGATTGGACCGAGTGAGTCATCCCTTTGCCTATATAAAGGGCCCTTTGCCTATATAAAGGGGCCTTTGGACTCCGAAAATACGACACACGAAATTTATAAGATTCATCCCCCTTCAAACCATAAAACTCTGCAGGATTACTCCCTCAAACCCTCTCTACAAAAGCCCTAATTTTCCGAAGGCAGCCATCAACCCGACGATCAAACCCCGAAATTCAAACCCTAATCGTAAGGTTTTTCAAGAAGCAATCAGTTAATCCAGATCAAATCCGAAGCAATCAAGCTACGGAGGGATCAAGGTGGTGAGGCCCAGGGGCCTCTAGTTTGGTTTATTTATCGTTTTTATGATTAATCGTAGCGCTTTGATAATCTGCTAACTTTTCTGTCTTGTGTGAGGAAGAACACCGACCGGGGCTTCAATCCCTCGGCCGGTACATCAAACCAGTGGGATTACTCGGCCGTGACATCCATTCACCGACCGAGTAATCGATTTCCTGGGACAGCTTTGTTTTATTGCTTTCTGATGCATGATTTACTTATCATCTCGGCTCACCATATTTATTGTTTAAGGGCATAAAAACAGGCTACTTGTTTAGGATTAAATGAAGCATCTATATGTCTTATGTTGAACGATTATGGGCTTGCCTCACAGCTAGGCAGAGAGGGGTGCCTAACACCTTCCCCTTACTGTACCTTTGGCTTCCGTATCCAGAATCTCTATCTATTTTCCTAGTTTTTATAAACTGGGTGGCGACTCTGTTTTGATGATAACCGCTATCATGTGGCGATGTTCTTAGCCATGGGAATATCCATGATCTTGGTTTATGAAACAAGAAACCAAACGAGCAAACAAACAATATCAAACTGTATGACGATGCCCCGTCTGGGAGGTGTCTACATTTATGCCCCCCGAGTAGAGGCATATTGGACACAACCTTAAAAACCCTAATTCTTGGTCTTTCACTTCTCTCTGCAAGGGTACTGATTCCTACACCAGAGGCCCATTCTGGAGAACCTCCGATGTGGTCTTTAGTCGTGCTTTCTTTTGTAGGCTAGGTGAAGATCAAGAGCTAGTTTCGAACCCCAGGTCTAAAGGAGCGAACCAGTTTGATCGGAGCCCCACAATTTGGTGAACTTGACATGAAATCTTTCTTTCAGATCCACGGTAGCTCCTCCGTTGTTCTTCCTCTCATTCGTTCTTTAAATCTTTCTCCACCACATCTCCACCACAATTCTACTCTACGAAATGGGTAGAGCACCACCTCCATTTCAACCCCTTAACCCCTCTTTGCAAATCCTCTTTGATATTGGCGTCAACACTGCCTCCCCATCTTACCCTCCCGAATTTACTCCTTTAGCCACAAGCGCCTCCGTTCAGTGTCCGGTGGGTATGAGCGAAGACGCTCTGACCTATGTCCAAATGTTGGAACAGCAGCAGGAGCAAACTAACGCTGATGTTGCTATTCTTAATATGGAAATTGCATGAATTATGGCGAAGGATCATCCGGCGGCCTCCCACTTTGGCTCTTAGGGAAGGCGCCGACGAGGAAACTTTCCATCGCCACCTCCTTTGGTTGGAGATGGAGAACCACACCGTGTCATGCCCTCGATTTTCAACATAAATAACAATACCATTTTAATTACAAATCCTCACAATAGTACATACGATACCCCAAATTACAATACAGTCCCCAAATACCACAAATCTGTCAAACTGATACAGTAATCCAAAAATAGAGAAAATAGTACAATACAGTTTGATTTACGATGGAAGACAAGTACTTCATAAAATAACTTTATCCTGTGATGTCTGCATGCACTTCACAGTTCACACCCTTTAAGACTGTCCCTGTGGTGTACCTGAAAATGATAGGTTGAGCTACACTAACCCAGTAGAGAAATCTATGCTCAAACTATATGCAAATGAGGAGAAACATGCACCACGTGTGAATGAATACAGCAGAATATCACAAGAAATTAGAGTCTTCCACCACGAAGGAGCACTCTATATAAAAAAGAATCGAGATCTTATAAGCGTATCCTCAATAACTCACATGTCAACTAGAGGTAGGAACCAACCCGAATCATTCTAATTATACCTCTGCTTATCCTCAACCAACACTCGTCCAACACTATACAAATTTAGATTCCCGTATGATACCCATTCAGTCTCAATCTATAAGTATATATGGTGATCACACACCAACCGTAATATAAGAGCAACAATAAATGTGTACGACAATTCCAAAGGAGCTAATGACAATGAGTAAGTCTCGCTACAACACAATACGAATACATCACTGAATTTTCTTCTAGAGCATAATCAATTTGTCTTGTATCTCTCAGGTATTCACCATTTCCTTTACAATACTATTTCGGGCACTCGAGACCCCATGAATCCACAAGAAACCTTTTGTGTATGTCCGGGCATTCAGGACCCCGTGCGTCCACAAGAAACCTTTCATGTATGTTCGGGCATTCGGGACCCCGTGCATCCACAAGAAACCTTTCATTTATGTCCGGGCATTCGGGACCTCGTGCATCCACAAGAAACCTTTCATTTATATCCGGGCATTCGGGACCCCGTGCGTCCACAAGAAACCTTTCATGTATGTCCGGGCATTCGGGACCCCGTGCGTCCCATGTTCATTCCGGCATCGCACCATCCGGTGGATCCGTGGCTTTCTTCATATTTGTGGTATCGTTCTATTTCTTGTTTCCATTTTCACATTCCTTAACGACCACGTGCTCAACATATAACCAATCTATATCATTCATACAACATATCACACGGTTTCGTCATATCCACGCATCGATTGATCATTAACGTTTCAAAGCATTTCGAAACAATCAACCATGTCATAATATTAGCAAATAGATAAGTATGCACCTTTTTCCTTACGTGCGTCACACTACCTTATGTATCGTACCAACCCATTACAACTCAACGGCAAGCTACCCGCTAGTATTAATACTTAGTCCCATTGAATGAGTACCAAGAACAAGCAAGTCAAGAGGACACAAGTCATCATGCTACCATCCGGATCACTAGATAAGCTCACATCAACCTGCTACACTCACCACGACTTCCGTGTTCCTACGGCGCTCCCAAACCACCTTACGACACGTATTCCGTTTATGACGATGCTAAGATTACGCTTAACAAGTATCGAAGGGATTGGAACGATCAACAAATCCTTGGATCCCAAGTAATCAAGCTTAAGGATGGTTTAACAATGTTTAGAGTGTGTTAGGAGTGATCGGAGATCAACACAATCGATGGATAACCAATAAAGCTCAAAAACCGTTTTCTGAGTCAGTGGTATCCATATCTCAAAAAGTTGGTATGGATACCAAACCACTCCAGTGAGCAACCCGAGACTAAGGTATGGATACCTCAAAAAAGTGGTATCGATACCACTACATCACAGAGCACGGTTTTTAGAAAAACCAAAAGAGAGCATAACGTCGAATACAACCAATTAGAGCACGATATGGGCACACAATCAACTCATAAACATATAGAGAGAGTAAGAAATCCCTACCTCATGGGTTTTGAGCAAAACCCAAACCTTTGACCAAGTCAACCGAGCTCCCACATGGTCCGATCATGATTTTTCTTGGATATTCGGAAAGCCCGTGCTCCGTATAGCAACTTTAATTCTCGGGCCTTGTCCGGAATCACACCATAGGTAGATGAAATCGAAGAGAGAAGAGAGAAGAGAGGAGAGAGTTTTCGGAGAAGAAGAGGAGAGAGAGACTGCCGAGAGAGTAAAAAAGAAAAGGAGAGGAGAAATGATTCTCCTGGGGAGAATTATAGAGGTGGGGAGCAATCCCCCGCTTCTCGCACCACATACGCACACATGCACCCCTCACACAATTACCCTTATATCCTTCCACGAATACGCTACACCAAATATCCGTATCGTCTATCTCGACGGGCTGTACGTTAACAAAATAAAAAAATAAAATAAAATAAAAATACGGCCTAAAAAATACGGGTCTCTACACACCGTGTCTCAGTCCACGACTGCCTGGACCCACCATTGACGAAAAATTGAGCCGAGAACAGCGCTCACTTTAGGCAACAACATTCTCCGGTTCATCAGCGCCTCGGAAGTGGTGCGGGGCATAGAGGCGGGGGTGGAAGGCAAGAAGGAAGCCCTCACACCGTGTATTCGAGATCGTCGGCAGGGGACGAATACTCTCAGGGCTCCCAAAGTTATGACACAGTAGAGTTTCAAGAAAACGACCAAGCCATAGTTCCTTACGAGTCTGGACGGCGCAAGAGCCGAACGTCTCGAAGGAACAACAAGGATCCTGAAGGTTATTCTTTGGAACATGAAGATGTCCCTCGGGAGACAACCCACGCCAGATGCACTGTAGACTCAAGAAATGCGCAAAAGTTCCCTCGCAAAATGAGCGTGAGTGTAGTCGTTCGGCATGAAGATTAGCTGAGCCGTCGTAAGGTCTATCGTACGAAGAACCTGTCTGAGGAGGATCGACCAAAGGCTCCCATTGACAAAAGGGAAAGGACATATTAGCATCGGCACGAGGTGATGACCGACAAAGAAAGAGATTACCGAGCCTCTAAGAGGTCTCGGAGCGATATAGACAGACATCCACTCAGGTCGACCCACGAATACCAGTTGAAAAAATTAACTGAGTCTCCCTTCTCGGCAAAAATTAAAGCAACTCTGCCAAAGGGGAGTACACCTTCCGAAGTTCCAGAAGTTTGACCCTAGCACGACCGAAGCCTACACACACCTCATCAGTTACCGCAGCACCATTTCTTGTGTGACTGATAATGATGCTATTATGTGTAAAGCATTCCGCTCTAGCTTGGGGTGCCTCGGCCTGCTATGGTTCAATTAGTTGGAGGCAGGATCGATCCATAATTTTAAAGATCTCGAACAAGCCTTTAACAATCGGATCATCACAAGCAACAAGTAGGCAAAGGAAGAAGACGCCTTGGCACAAATGAAGAAGAGGCCCGGCAAGACGCTTCAGAAGTATGCCGAACATTATTGGCAGTTGTTCAACGAGATACCTGGCGTTAACTAGTACTGGGTAGCAAGAAACTTTAAGAATGGATTGGAAATAGGCAGTAAGATCCTAGATGAGCTAGCAATTCGGGCTCCTTGTAGGGAGGTAATCCCGAACAGGTACCAAAGAGGCCCGAACAGGTGGTACGTGGGGTCCGGAATAGATACAGTCGGAATATCCGCCGTGCAGTGAGGTGAACGGCACAAGGACCGGGGACACGAGAGGTCCCAGGTCCAAGATACCCGAGCAGGGGTATGGTCCAAAGAGCAAGGGTATTTGTTGGACCAGTCTCGTGATAAGGGGTCCAGTGATATGAGAAATCATTGGTCCAGAGGGTCTGTTCGGCAATGAGAAGGCCGAACAGTAGCAGCAATCTGGAGAAGGTGCCAGGAGGCGCTCCAGAGTGGTCCAGAAATGGAAATATCCAGTAACGAAACGAGATCTGGAGGAGATACCCAATGAGAATGGGATGAACGGCCAGCTTTGGGAAGAGTGCCTAAATGGTCTAAAAGGAAATACGCAGTTATGGGAATGAGAATCCCTGATATTCTAGGTTCCCTTTACGAGAAAGGAAACTTAGGGCAGCAAGATGGCTTGGACAGCAAGTAGACATGGGTCTATAAATATGAGGTAAACCTAGAGGTAAAGGTACGCAATTTCTGGCTATTGGCTTATTACTTACTGAGAATTAAGGTTTTACTAGTACGAGATACTAATTTAGGCATCGGAGGGCCTTTGCCACGAGACGGCAAAGGTGCGCTCACCCGTTGTTTGTTTTACAGGCTCAACTCCGGCGGTGTGTTAGGGTTCCGGTTTAGAGAGGAAAGTGGCCGTTGCAACTTTGGTGCAGTTCGAAGGCCCATTTGTTTTTCTGCACTTACACTCCTCATGGAATGAACGAGCTCATGAGGACGGTCGAGCAGTTCTGTTCCTATGAAGAGTTCCTCGCCAAGCGAGAACTCCAAGGGGGACATACTTCAACCGTACCTCAAAGCCTTCATGTCCCAACTCCTCAAATTGTGACCCCATAGCCCGTCGTTGCAACTCAGCCAAAGAAGCAAGTGAACACAGTGGAGGTGGCAAACAAGAAGGCCCCAAAGGCTCACGACTACGTAGCTGAGATGTTAGTGTTCAAAGAACCAATTTATTTCATCCTCCGAACCTTGAAGCGAGAGCCATTCTTTGTATGGCCGAACCCACCAAAACTAAATACCAAAGCAAGAAACGACAACAGTAGGAAGAGATGGTCATACCACAATGAGCTCGACCATTACACGACGACATGCGCTCCTTATAAGGCACTCTTGGAGAATTTAGCGGCCCAAGGACTCCTGAACGACCACATTGATTGGACCAAAACCCCGAGGCGATAGCCGAACGCTGGAGGATAGAATCAAATCCCTCATCCTGTTGGAGTCATCAATGTAATCCATGGACCAATAACGAAGGAGGATGCACAGCAGCTTCGATCAGAGCTCGACGAAGCCAAAAAATCAGCCCAAATTTTTTCTGTCAGTAATGCATTAAAAAGACCAAAAGACGGCTGAACATCCTTGGTCAATTACTTTCACTGACAAAGATCTCCAATGGGTGCAGACTCCTCACAATGACGCCCTCGTCGTCATAGTACAGATCTCTACTCACTCTATAAAGAGGTTCCTCATCGATCAAGGAAGCTCGGCAGAGATCATGTACTTATCTTTTTTTAAAGAACTCCATATCCCAGAGTCCTCCCTTGTTCCTACCGAAGTTCCTTTGATTGGATTTAGTGGAACACCTGTATGGCCACTCAGTAAGATAGTCCTCCCCATTGTTACAGGCTCGATCATTGCAAACATGGAGTTCATCGTTGTTGATGCTCTGAGCCCGTACAACACAGTTCTAGGACGAAACTGGCTCCACACTTTGAAGGTTATTGCCTTAACCTACCACCAAGTGGTACGGTACATTAAAGCCACTGGACGACAAGAGAACTTGTACGGTGATCAAGTCCAAGCAAGCAGTGTTATGTCTTGGATGTGGGAAAGGCGCCGAGCTCCAAGAGAGTGCATTGGGTGGAAATGCAAAATAAGCCTGTCCTCAAAGATGTTGGAGCTCCCACTGAACAAAAGTCAGTCGAAGACCTTGTGAAGATACCAATTAATGAAGACGGATCGTGCTTCTTCATGCTCGGTTCCAGCTTGACAGATCCGAGCGTGAAGAGCTGCTCCGATTCCTTAAAGAAAACATTGAAGTTTTTGCATGGACTCCGTATGAGATGCCAGGCAGCGATCCATAGTTCAGTCTTCACTCACTTAACGTCTCAAAGTTTGCGAAACCAGTCATTTTCATGTCAAGGCGGTAAACGAAGAGGTGGATAGACTCCTCGAAACTAAGGCTATCAAAGAAGTTCAATACCCCACCTGGCTCGCCAATCCAGTGGTGGTTAAGAAGAAAAATGGGAAATGGAAGGTCTGTGTGGACTACACCAATTTGAATGATGCCTGTCCGAAGGACTATCTTCCTCTCCCCAAAATAGATTAATTGGTGGATTCCACAGTAGGCCACGCTTGGCTAAGTTTTATGGATGCTTATTGAGGCTATTACTAGATAGCCATGGACACTGAAGATATGGAAAAGACAGCTTTCAATACCCCTAAGGGTCCTTTTTGCTACCTTGTCATGTCGTTCGGCCTCAAGAACGCTGGGGCCACATTCCAAAGGATGGTCTATCTAATGTTCGGCCTGCTCATTGGAGAAATCATGGAGGCTTATATCGATGACATGGTCGTGAAAAGTCTCAAAGCTGAGAACCACTTAGCCCACCTTACCAAAGTGCTTGCAATTTCAAAGAAGTTCAAGTTACGACTCAACGCCGAGAAATGTGCTTTGTTGTTGGCTCAGGAAAGGTCCTTGGATATTTGGTCACACGGAGAGGCATCGATGCCGACCCAAACCAGATATCCATAATACAACAGTTGAAGTCTCCCTCGACCCCTTGGGAGATACAGAAACTGACTGGAATGACTGGAGCTCTCAACCGGTTAATTAGTCACTCGTCAGACAAATGTCATGTTTTCTTTCAAACTTTAAAGAAACAGAGCCGACAGAGCTTCAAATGGACGGAGCAATGTGATGCAGCGCTTACCGAGCTGAAGGCATATCTGAGCTTGGTTCCACTCCTCGTCAAGCCGAAGCCTTTTGAAACGCTATACCTTTACTTGGCCGTCTCTCCACATGCTGTCACCTTGGCACTTGTCCGACGCGAAGGCTCGAAAGATTAGCCCATCTACTTTGCTAGCCGAACATTGCTTCCGGCCCAGACAAGATATCTGCCTATGGAGAAACTTCTTCTTGCGCTGGTTACAGCACCGAGAAGCTCTTCCCTTACTTCCAAGAGCACCCCATCATTGTCCTCACCGAATTCCCATTAAAAAATCTCCTTAGAAAGGTAGATCTATCCAACCGAGTCTCACAATAGGCAGTTGAATTGGCAGACTTTGACATCCACTTCTAACCTTGGACGGCTATCAACGCTCAGGTGTTAGCAGACTTCATTGCAGAATTCACCCCTGTAAGTCCCGAGGAGGAAGCTTTGGTTCGGCAAGAATATGGGATGTTGGAGCAACATGAGGCTCGAAAAACTTGGCATCTTTTTAGTGGTGACATTTGGAAGCTTCACGTTGATGGAGCATCCAATAGCAATGATGCAGGTGCAGGGGTTGTCCTAATGACCCCGTGTGGTGTGCTTCATGAAAGTGCTATCACGATCAATTTCCCAGCCACAAACAATGAGGCTGAGTATGAAGCATTACTCGCTGGACTCCGAGCAACTGTCCGCCTACAGGTGGAAGACTTACACATTTTTTGTGACTCTCAATTCATCATTAACCAAGTCACAGGTGATTATGAAGCACAGGATCCTATAATGGTCAAGTACCAAGCAACACCTCTAGAGTTAATCCGACAGTTCAAGGGATTCCACATCGAGCAGATCAATCGAGAGAACAACGCTCTGCCAATGCTCTTGCAAGTCTAGCCTTGGCAAGCAAAGCCTCAGAATATAGGAACATTAGCCTCGGCGAGATTGCCGAGCCAAGCTTTGAAGCACAAGAAGAAGTCCTTAGCATCACTCTCGGCCTTAGCTGGATGGACGAGATTGTCGCTTTCCTCAAACACGACACACTCCCCTCAAACAAAAAAGAAGCCCATGAAGTCCAAAGCAAAGCAGCCTACTATTGGATTTCTGAAAATGGCCAACTTTATAGGAAGAGTTTCACTGGGCCATACCTAAGAGTTATCCATCCTACTAAGGTTCCAACAATCCTCGTTGAGCTCCATTTGGGAAGTTGCGGTTGTCACTCCAGCGGCCGCTCCTTCTATTAACAAACCTTAAGCCAAGGCTACTTTTGGAAGGGAATGAAGAAGGACTGTGAAGAAATAGTCAAGAAGTGCAAACCATGCCAACTTTTCTCTCCTATTCCGAAGCAACCAGCTCAAGCCCTCAAACCCATTACTAGTCCTTGGCCTTTTGCTCAATGAGGCTTGGATATAGTTGGTAAACTCCCCACTACCCCTAGGGGCTTCAAAATTTTGATAACATCAACTGAATACTTTTCAAAGTGGGTAGAGGCCGAGCCTCTCGTTACAACAATAGAGGCCGACGTTCGGCGTTTTATTTAGAGGAACATCATGACACGATTCGGCGTCCCATATGCAATCGTATCTGACAACGGCTCCCAATTCGTCGGCAAAGAGCTCACAGGACTTTGTGCTGAATTTGGTATCCGTTTCTTCAACTTTACTCCATCCTACCCACAAGGCAACGGCCAAGCCGAGGCAACAAACAAGACGGTTTGTGCGGGCATTAAGCGTCGGCTAGATTCCAAGAGAGGAAGATGGGCCGAGGAGCTTCCTCGAGTTCTTTAGGCTTATCACTCCACCTCAAGACACTCCACAGGCCAAACTCCCTTTGCAATGGCCTTCGGCATGAAGGCTGTAATTCCACTTGAGTCAAGGTTTTCGACCTTCAGAACTGAAACCTTTGATCCACAAACTAATGACGAAGCTGTGGCCACCGAGCTTATTCTTACCGAAGAAAAAAGGAAGGGACGATACCCAGCTCAAACTAGCTAGCTATCAACAAGAGGTTGCTCGGGGCTATGACCGCAACGTTCGGCTCAAGAAGTTCAAAATCGACGACTGGGTTTGGAGGAAGGTTGTCCGAGCCAGTCAGAACACAAAATTCAAATCTAATTGGGAAGACCCTTATAGGGTGATCAAAGAGGTTGGCAACGGCTCCTCCAAATTGGAGAACAAAGACGGAAGGGAAATTGAGAACACTTGGAATGCCCTCAACTTAAGGAAAGCATACCTCTGAAGAGAAGCTTCGGATTCTCTATAATTCGTTTTACCCAAAGTCATCCATGAACAATATAGCTCGGCCCGAGCGTGCCTCGGCCATTATCTTTCTCTTACTTAGAAAAATTTTGTACTCGTTTTGAACAACCTTCAAGTTAATGAGAAGTACCACATTTTTCCAAGGCAACAGTTCTCTTTCATATACTTGTACTTAAATCATTCGACTTCGGTCACTCAGCTCGACCATTTGGCCATCGTAAACATGTTGGGATCATAGATCCACAAAAACACTATAGTTCGAACAGCTTGACATTCGGCCACAAACGGGCACTAAACCTAATGGTTTATCTTTGGTTCAGCAATGTTCATATTCGACTTGAACACACAGCCACGTTCAACATTTACTTAGCATTTTACTTTGGCATAAGGATGGCGTTTGAGCTGAACCTTATACCAAAGTAAGGGCTATTATGAGTGAGTAGCATGAAAACAAACCAGTGTTTCGTGACCTTTAACCAAAGCATGAATATATTTCGAAGGCATGAAGAAATATTTAACCACACAAACAAGCAACACATAGAAAAAAATTTTAAGGCATTGAAAATAGAGCTATGTACTTGAAGAAACTTACCAAGGAGGCACGTCGTGGTAGATCGTTCGGTGTCGTCCCCCTTCAAACTATTACATCAAAAGTAACATGCCATTTGTTCGGCAGAAATTCCTAAGATCAACTATTACACCTTGTACAACAAACTCCTAATGTTCAGAGCCGTCCAGTCCAAATTAAAGTTTAAGTACTTAGAAAAGCAAAAGACTTAAAGAAATTCCTTGAAAGATTAAAGGTTTTCTTCTTCAACAACCTTGTTCTAACCATTGGCCTCGGTTGCTTTGTCTTCGGTATCACCGTTGGCTGGCTTGCCCTTATCGCCACCTTCGGCCATTTCCTCTTCCTTATCGTCTTCTGGAGGGAGCAGCGCACACTCCTTCTCAGTATATGGAAGCTCAAGATCAAGGTTCACCGGCTCGGGAAGCTGTTTCAAGAATCTTGATTCGGGTAGTATGACCATCACCCCCGCCATCGCCTTGGCCCCTGCAACATAGCCGAGCTTGTAGAAGTCTGGAAGCCTTACCTCCAGCGCATCGTTCACCATTTTGTGAGTGATTTGAGTATACTCCAGAGTAGCTCTTTAATCCCAGCTTCGTACCCCTTGGCGTCAGCTTGCCGTATCTTCTCCTTCTCCTCTTCCTTCACTCTCTTCACCTCGGCAGCGGACAACTCAGCAGCTGCTTTAGCGTCGACCAGTTCCTTCTTCAGCCTTTCTACCTCGGCCTCCGTATCTTTGACTTGCTGCTCCAAGATCCTCCATTCGGTTTGGTAGGAGTCTCGGTCAGTCCTGTACCATTCATGCTTGGCGGTGACCTTTGAAGCCTTGTCATAGGCCTTCAGCGTAGCCTGCCCAGCCTGACAAAACAGTAAATTAGAAACAAAGAATAAAAACTCAAAGGCAAAATTATAGTAGCTAAGTCAAAAGATATACTTGCATGAGATGAGAACACATTTCTCCAAGCCCAGGAAGCAGGTCGGTTGGAACCTGATCAACGTCCCTCGATAGGGCCAACCCTCTCAGTAAAGCGACAGCAAGACTTGGCTCCTCCTTGACGGAATCTTGGAGGAGCAGCACCCTACTGTTGGGGCTTGTGTACGAAAGGCTAAATTCCCTCCGAATGACGGCTTCAGTTGGAGGCTCAGTGGTGTTGACTTGAGGATTGGGAATATTTTCTTTTTCCTTCGGTGCCGAAGCTCGGGAATCTTCGGGATGGGTTGCCTAAGAGACGCTCGGTTGGGGAACATCAGCCGAGGTCTTTTGCTTCTTCTCCTTTTGCTACTGTTGTTGCTCAATGGAACTCCTGGATTGAGTGGGATTGGTAGTCTTTGTGGGAATAACAGATCGGGAAATGTTTCTCCTTGACATCTCCTCTGGTGTCGGGTCAATGATCTGAAGATGAACGTTCAATCCTAGGATAACCGGTTCGAAGACGTCGTCCGAGCGTAGTGGTTCTAACCACTCTTCGGCAGTCCACCCGAACTTTGGCAATTTAACCCTTGGCTGCCTTTTTGTCTTCTTTGCTCCTCTAGCACTGGTCAGAGCTTTCTTCTTTTGGACGCTCAGCTCACCGTCCTTCTACTTCTCTTTTCTTTTAAGTACACCCTTGTACGAGGGTGTGTAGCCGAGAAGATTTGGAGCGTGTCGGCAGGCTTGGGCTAAAAGCATCTCGTAGGCCTTCACTCGAGAGTTGGTGTTGAGACACTTCGAAATTGGTCTGAGCTCTGCAAGAGAAAGAAACAACAGAAGAAGTAAAATCATCAGCAACTGTAGGAAACAAAGGAGACAATATGTAATGAATAATCGAAAAGGCTCAGTACCACCTCTCGTATCCTTTACTTTTGGAACAGCGAATCAATGATGAGTATCGCCGAACTCGTAATTGTCGTGGACCTCCAGATAAAAATTGACCCATTTTTCAGTATCAGAAAGACCGTTGATCAAAGGTTCCTTCTTGGGCCGCGTCGTCAGATACCGATGCCCCATTTTGCCGTGCCGAGACATGGTGTATGTGTAAAACAGGTCGGTCACGGTGAAGTCAAAACCTTGACTCTCAATCAAAGCTATTACCGACATGATTATACAATAACTGTTGATCGCTAGTTGATAGGGAGCCAAGCTAAACCTCCACAAGATTTCCCTAAGGAACGGATGGAGGGGGAACCGAAGCCCGGCCTCACAGATGGCCATCAGAGGCATGGTGATGTGCTCTGGGCAGTCCCCCCTTTTATCCCTAATTTCATTGCTCTTCACTCGGTGGAGGAAGACGTCATCGGGAATGGTGTATTTATGGCAGAAAGCCTCGTACTCCCCAGGCTGCCCACTAAAGTAGTGGGCGTGGGGGCATAATAGACCCTTGTCGAAATGGTTTGCATCACTAGGAGTTAACGTTGAGGTCTCGGCTCCTAACGCGAACCTCGATTCGGCCTCGTGTGCCATCCGAGGCTAAGCTTCTGATTCGGTTTTGGGAGTGAAATCAATCTCAGGTTCGGTCAAAAAGTCATCCTCAGCGTACTCGTAATCCCACTCGGAATTAGAGTCGTTAGACACTGGGGAAGTTGCAGACATCCTGGTGGAAATGAATTCGACGGCTCGATTTCGGTTCCTACGCTGCTCAAGAAGCGATCTGATGAGTTGTCGCTCGGATTCGGTTTTCGAGCGATCTGAGTCTGAAGAGATGTCGATGACCTTGTGAGCTAGACCTAGAAGAAAACATGGGAAAAGCCAAGAATGAAAATCTACGTCGGCGAATTCTCGACATGACAGAAGCTCGGCCTAACCTATTGGCTCACGGGTCACACTATCCATCAAGGCTCGGGATAGCCTAAATCTACTTTATGTTAGGCACAACCTATTGTTTCTCGGTATTTTTCTCCACCAGAGACAACGCTTGGCGGAATTCCAACACCCCCATTGGGGCTCGAAAGAACATATTGAATCTGAGGATGAACATCATTGTTCACCACTAGCCTTACGCTGTTCACTAAAGAACAAAAAACGCCCAAAAACCCAGGAAAAACGCATGACGAATAGAAATAAATGAAGAATAACTGCGATCGATCACTTACTTGGAGCTTTCGCTGCTTGGATCGAGCCTGGACTAAAGATTTGAGGGTGAATCGAAGTCTGGAAGACTCGAATGTAGAGAGAGAAACTCTGATTTTAGAGAAAGAGAGAATCGGAAGTTAATCTCTCTCCTCCTGTTGATGTATTTATAGGGGGCTTTTCAAATTTCCCACCATTTAACTCACCGCCAAATCGCTGCCCAATCAAGGCTTGATACATGGCCTCAATAAGCCAACCACTCCTCGGACTGTCAAACCGTCCTTTTTAGCTGCCACACCCACTCAATGTTCGACATCTGTCACTTTACCATTGGAGCTCGGATATGACCGTTGCCGCTCTAGAAGGAGGATCCTCGGCTGGGGCTTAGGCTCGGCCTAATTTGAAGTCAATCCCTATCGTGTAAAAGCGTAGGCAGGAATTGAGGGGCTATTATAGTAGGCCAAGCCAAACAGCTCACGCCGTACTGAACGAGATCCCGAGCCACTCCTTGGTAATCCAATCTGGTCCAAGCCGTATCCCTTTACGGCTCGGCAAGTCGACGATCTTACGGAGCCTCCCGTCATAACCAATCGAAGCAATCGACTCGGCCCACCAATCCTTCAACGGTCGGACACCACGTTCGGCCTTGAACGGACGTGGGGGCCAAGGTTCCAGCTCACCCACGTGGGGAAAAACAACCGTGGCCATGATGACGATCGTGACATCATCCAAACGGTTATCGAGATAACGATGGGAGCACGTGAAGATGCCAGCTCATCCCCCCAAACGGTTAAAAAACCCTAATGAGAACATAAGGGTGACGTCAGCCGACGCGTGTCGAGCGTAGGTCCAGTCTTGGAGGCCAAGCCAGGAGTTCTCTATAAATACCTCTTTGTGCCTCGCGAGAAGAGGCACATTGGACACAACCTTGAAACCCTAATTCTTGGTCTTTCACTTCTCTCTGCAAGGGTACTGATTCCTACACCCCATTCCGGATAGCCTCCGGTGTGGTCTCTAGTCGTTCTTTCTTTTGCATGCTAGGTGAAGATTAGGAGCTGGTCTCAAACCCCAGGTCTAAAGTAGCGAACCAGTTTGATCGGAGCCCCACACAAAGATAGTGGGCTTCCTCCATTTTTTGCTCCCGTGGAACTAAAAGAACGTGGGCCATTTGACACTAGGTCAAATGGCCTTGTGGCAAACCTCCCACTAACTTGTCCCTATTTTTCCTCGTTGAATCCCATGATTGTACAGTTAACATAATAATGGGTCATTTGACCAATTTAACATGTGCAAAGCCTTTATTTCCATAATAAACCAATTGGGCCTCGTTTTGATCTTTATAGAACATGGCCCACAACCCATAATCCAATCTTCAAATTGAAATGGGCTAAAATTAACTGGGCCCAGTCAACATTATTTTGGCCCATTAATTTTAACTCAGTATGACTTCATTTTGCAACCTAATTTAATTAAATAATAATTAAATAGCCCTTCAACCCTTGCGTAGGATTGGGTGCCAAAAACGGGTGTAAACAATGCCCCATATGCCTTGATCTTGTTCAAGATCTAGGTTTGTAGATTAGGATAGAGTACAGTTTTGGCAAACCAAACGAGTCCTTATCATCAAATTTGAATTACAAAGATAACTAGGCTTAAATTAGCTTAAAAATCCTTTTGAATTTTCAAATGTTTAAATTTAAAAAGATAATCAGGCTTAAATTGATCCTAATGACTTTTCAAATTTCAAGATATACCTTTAATTGGATTCAGATTCTTCATCTTTGAACTGAACCAAATTCCAATAGTTTTTGAGATAGAAACCCCACCAAAGAGTCCCATCTGCTGTGGCAATTACCACCCTTTTAGGCCTACGGGACACAAGTCATCACCCTAAGCCTTGCATTGGCCTCCATACAGTTTTTTTAACCATCAGGACTTCTCTCGGGTCACTTAAGAGTCCAATCCCTTGAATTGTCATTCAAATTTTGAACATGAAGAGAGATAAGTGCAACGGCGTCTCCTGAATCTTGCACCGTCACCCATAAAACCCCAATCTTGCACTTTCCTTCTCTCTCTCCACTTCTTCCCTGCTTCTCTCCTCTTCTTAACTCGAAAGAAACCAAGAACCCTAATCCACCATTAACTTCTTCTACCAAGCTTCTGAACTTTAGAGATGATGGCTACTTATAAAGCCCACGCACCTCCTCCAAATCCCAACAGTCTTGCCATTCAAATCCGAAAAATCTTGGCCGAAGAGCATATAGCGATTACAAATGACGTTTTGGTGATTGCAAACGCTGATCGTGTTGGGCTAGGGCCTGCTTTCCAGTTAGGGTTTCCTCCTCAACTTGCTCCAATGTACCTGCTGGCAGAGGAAGCCCTACCTTTCGAGTCCCCATCCTTGGATTGGAATCGATTCACCACTGATATCCCCAACCGTCTCTGGCATAGGCCTGATGCAAAATACGTGGAATGGCTTGATCGAATGCTTGAAGCCAAAGGTGATTTATGGAGGCAAATAAGGATCCGAGACACCATCCTACTCAGTCGATCCCTCATTGATATGGACAAGAATCTCTTCCTTGCTGCCTCTCAATTTTGGTCAGTCACTACAAACTCCTTTCACTTCAAAGTAGGTCTTATGAGTCCCACTCTGCAGGACATAGCTTTCTTGACAAGCCTCCGACCCCATGGAATCAAGGCCAATTACTTTTTGTCTCAAAAGACCCTGTAATGCCCCGAATTTTCGGAAACGTTAAATAAAAACATTTAAAAGACAATTTTTTTTTCAAATAAAATTCATAGGTTTAATGCATCACCATTTCAAAAGCAAATGTCATCATATTACAACCATATCGAATGTAATTTAAGTTCTTGAATTTGTCAAAATATTACAATCTTCAATAAACCAGAAAGCTCCCAAAATAAAGTTAACTTTGATTAGTCAGAGCAACTACGCATACAGAAACCAAGGTTCTTCAGCTCTCTCCTCAGCAGCGTTGACTTCAGTTGGATTGTACGACACTCCTGTTCCATCGTCGGTACCTGGCGTTCGAGTTACCAGGGCAACGTAGTACCGTGAGCGATGACATTCAGTAGCCAAAACTCACCCGAAACCCATAACTTACAAGCAGCAAGATATATAATTTGGAATGCAATGAAATAACATAAGAAGTAGGACTAGTAATTATTTTTATTTTTATTCTTCTACTTACGTGAAATCTCAGATCTTATCCACAGATCCGCTCCTACCCTTAACCACTAAGCTATGGCCATGACATGATTCAACTCCCTCCTTGTGCCCCGATGAAGACCCCAAGTTATCTACTTAAGAGAATTCATCGCGGTAAATTCCACCCCTTGCTTTAACACAAGAAGAACGAATACGGTAAATTTCCACCCCTTGCTCTACACCACCCCTTGCGCTTCAATCCCGTTTCTCAAAAGTTAATCATAGCCATGCCATACTTAGGGTTCCGTAACCTTGGTAATCAAAATCAAATCCATCAATGTGACCACCCATCCAGATGTCTACCGAGACTCGACTCCTGAGCCCGGACTCAACCTGGCTATGGGGCGTCACACACGACTCACCATCATTTCACCCATTTTATTTATTCAATAATCCTATTATCACGTCTAATAGGTTAAATCCGCACATCGCAACCAACCCTGGGAACCTATGTCCGTTCTAAGTTCTCGTGAAACATGGTAATCAACAATAGATCATTATAATTCACAGAACTGATCAAATCATGTCTTTACAAAGTAAAATTTATTCAACACCTGAAGCATGACAATAAGAAGCATAATGATCTTTGTACATTTTGATTTATGTGTTAACTAGGCATGTGCGAGATCTCGATGCACATTAGATATTCCCATGGGTCGATTTGTACGTAACATAAATATAATTAGTCTAGTCTCGACAATCCAGAGGCTTTGTTATAATTAACAACAATTGTTAGTTCCCTAATATTAACTTCAAAAAAACTTCTTGAGTGATCATTTTACTTTAGGGATTAACCTTGTACTACTAATAGTTAACAAACTCTCCGGTTGAGTTACTTAATGCATAGGTAACACAGAGTAGGGGCTGACATTATTGTTTTATATACTAGTTATAAAAACGACTATCCAACTAATCGGTGCACGGCATAATGGGATTCAAGGGATGACATGTACATTTTACTTCTAGTCTAGTTGGAGAAACATTTTTCAGTTCAAGAGACTAACCATTATTTACATATTAACCAGTGATTAATCTAATTAGTGAATGGACAATACAAAATTACGTACTCTAGTTTCAGTCTTCATGGGATACACAGCCTACATGTTTTTCTTTTTCATTTTGAACTTCCTCTTCGAATGTTTATGTATCTTTATGCTCCGGTTTACACCATTCATTCCGGTAAAAAAAAAAAATGTAACATACACATCACATTTCAAGTTCAACGTTTACAAGCTATATACAAATATACTTAGGGAGGCAAGTTTTAACTACCTCTCGTCCGGCGAAATGATTTACAAAGAGGTTTCGGAGCGGCGACGGAGCTCAGTGGTGTTTGGAGAAGATGGAGGAGCTACAATGGTGAAAATAGAGGAGGTGGTAGACGGCTGATGATGGTGAAGTTGGAGATGCAGGCTGCCTTTTTTTCTCTCTCTCTCTCTGACTTCTCTCCTCTGCCGAAGTGGGCAAACAATGGAAGGCATGGGTTTTTAAAATTGGTTGGGGTTTGCATGGAGAGTTTTACCCAATGGGTAATGGTGTGTTGTCTAAATGAGAGGGCTTTAAGGAGGAAAATGGGGATTTGGTTCCCCTCTCTTCAGCCGAATAAAAGAATGGGGAAAAGGTTGGGTTTGGTTTGGTGCAACACACACTCGAACAATTACTCGTCGGACAAGCGCGCACACAACAAATTACAGAATAAAGTTTTGTATGACGGCAAAAATAAAATTTTTTTTTTCGAGCAAAATAATATTTTTGGCTTGATAATTATTATTAGTTAAAAAAAATACTGGGTCTTTACAGACCCCCCACTTTGAATATAAGGAACCTTTGTCCTTTGCCCCTTCATAAATCACTATGCCAAAAAAGGTCCTAATGAAGACAGTGAACATGTAGCTTTTCTTATTTACTGGCTGAACAAGTTTATTTTTTGTGCCTCTACAAATAGAGTAACCAAAGACTTCATAGATCTGGCTTGTGCCCTAGCTTCAGGGCAGAAGCTGGCACTATGCCCCTTAGTCTTGGCCCATTTCTATCGTGGTATGAAGGAACTGATTAGCAACAACTTCTTCTTTGCCCCTGGTCCTTTGTGGATCATAACCCTGTGGTTATGGTCCTACTTTCCCAAATTGGCCCCACCAATGAATAAGAATTCAAAAAATACTTGTTATGGTCTCCACTACCTTGACACCCGTGGCCCTAGATATGCATTTGGTGTCTATTTCAAGTTCTTCTACCATGAACTTGTGGGGATGGGAAAAAACTGGACACCCTTTGTGAGAGACACCGTACCTTGGTGGTTGAAAAGAGGTGCTTTGGATTCCGGGGATGACTTTGATGATCACTTTGAGATCTAGACCAGTTTTTTGATTTCTAGAGACCTTATGTATGGCATTGGCATGGCCTTCACCCCAACCAACTGCAAGTGTGGAGTGGAATATTACAATGCAGCCCAATTTGTCAGGCAATTCGGCCTGTTGTGGGCTCCCCAACCGGTGCGCTCGAGAGTCGCCACCCGGATTTTTGAGATGGATGATCACTACTACAAAAATAGATAAAGATCTCGGTCATCTGGTGTGATCTTTAACTTTTAATCTCGCATTCAAAACCGTGGTCTATCAAGGTGTAACTAAAAGTCTCTATCTTTTAACAACGGGATAAAAGACGTGATTAAAACTCATTGAAACTGTGACTAAAAACATGAAAACTATGATTAAAATGACAAAACCGTGACCTTTAATAACTTAACATCTCAGTTTTATTATAAAACCGTGGTTGTTTATAGAGAAATAATCTCAGTTTTTGAAAAATCGAGATTAAAAGAGGTGTTTTCCCAAGGGAAAAAATCCTACTCAATTTCTCATGTTGGGTTTTGAACCTAAGTCTCTTGAGTTTTATATAGAAGCTTTAACCAACTCTACCACACATACTTTTCAATATATAATTGAAATATTTAATATATATAACATATGCGTTTAACTTAAGACCTTAGTTTTTAGATGACTGAGATTAAATGTTCTTTTTATCTCAGTTTTTCAAAAACGAGATCTATTCTTTGAGTTACAACCTCACTTTTAGATTACTGAGATAAAAAAATCTTTTCATCTCAGTTTTTTTTGAAACGAGACGAATTCTTTCATATAGAATCTCAGTTTTTTGAAAATGAGATCAATTCTACAAATCACAATCTCACTTTTTAGATTATTGAAATTAAAAAATCTTTCCATCTCAGTTTTTTCGTATAACTGAGATTAAAACTACAGTCCAGAACATTTTATTACGCTTTTACAAAAAGTGAGATCTTTTTAGTTTTTGTACCGTGATCTTTATATCATTTTGTAGTAGTGGATCCAAGGAACCGAGAGCTTGTTTGAGAGAAAAATGCTTTTGATCTAGCGAAAACGTTGAGATTTTGGATCTGGGAGCCACGTTACGAACGGGAAAGGTTTTGTTGAAAAAACACCCCGTTCGCCTGGAAAAAACCGGTCTCTACTAAGCATTTTAAATGGGGAATTTAACACCTTTTGTAAAACTTAACTTTTGCAGAAAATGATGAATATAATATCCCTTAGCATGAAAAGAAATTAGCGAATACAAACTGTACAATAAATATGGATGAATATGCAAGCATGGTACTGCTGACTGTGCTAAATAGAAGCTATAATCTGGAACACAAATCATCATGCAACACATTCAAACACCGAGCAATTTCTTACGTGATCGGAAACGTCGTGCGATGCAATTAAAGCGTCGCACGGTATTTCGATTTGTTTTTGTATTTTCAAAAACAGTTTAATATCCACATTATTTTAAAAAACAGTTTGAATCTGGAGCTTTTTTTCTATAAAAAAAAAAAAAAAACACTTATGTTTGTTTCTGATGTGAATGCAACTGCTAAGGTCCATTCAAGTTCATTTTTGATGAAGATTTGATGCTAAAGGGGTTTGAGTGTGGCTTATATGGAATACAAGACCTTTAGAAATATTTCAAGCCTCAAAATGCCCCTGTGGTGTACTAAAAAGGTTTTAGAATGAAAATGGGTACTCTTGACCTCACATATACCAAGCAACCTGGAAGTCAGAAGCATCAAACAAACCAACGGCATTATGCATTCTGCCGTGCGATGCTATTAAATAACGTGCGATATAATATATTCATTTCCATTTTCTGGATCTTGCTACTTTTCAAATATAAAGCTTATTTGAGGCCAAAACCTAGTATAGAATGACTAGGAAAGGCTTCAGTAAGCTCCCCCCAAAGCTAAACTTGGTTTGGTTCAAGGAAATCGATTCATACCTTTTTGTAGGTTTGAATGTGCTTGAAAATAGAAGAGCAGAGGTTGATTTGGATTGAGTTTTGAGAGACTTGTGAGCAAATGAGTGTAGAGAGAGAGAGAGAAATCAATTTGAGATTGATTTTGTAATAGACTAGCTTGTGGGTTGATGTAGAGAGAGAAAGAGGTGTGTATAGTGGTGATGGGTGTAAGGAGTTGTAGAGAGAGAATCAAGTGGGTCTTTTTTAGAGAGAGAGAATGAGAGTTTAGAAAATGGCAGAGTAACTTTATTTGGAGTTGAAGGGGTACTTCTCAACTAGAGGGGGGTGTATTTATAGGCAAGAGAGCCAAGGATGAACACTGCAAAGAGGGGAGGTGGCTTCTGGGCCGGATTATTGCACCTGCAGGCGTGACCGACAATTTTCTGCTGCTGTCAGAACTTTTCCCCGAAACGTCGCGTGACATAAAGAGAAATGCCGTGTTGTATATTGAAATCTCGTGCGGTGGAAGTATTTTAAATTTTCTAAAATGCCGTGCAGCGTTTCTGGAATGCCGCATGGCGTTGTGAAATGTTGTGCGGTTTATCGAGACAGTACAGCACACCAAACTTCGTGGGAACGCCCCAGACACTCCCGAACTCGAATTTGAGCACGGTTCAAAGCGTTGGAAAGCTTGTTGAGTCCTCTGTCCAACCCAATTGGTTTCACTCAAATCCGTTTATACATTGAAAAGTGTGCCCATTTTACCCTCAATGTGTCATGGAAAAAATTATTTTTGACAAAGCAAACGCATCTTTCTCTTTTGTAATTGAACCGAGGGCCACCCTATATGTTTGAAATGAAATGTTCTTGAGGTTAGAGAAGGAGTAAGAGGGGCGCAACAATCCAAGCCTTGAAGGTATATTTTTCCTTATTTCGTCATCAGGGAAACTTAAAGATTATTCGGAAACCCAGATTGGGGTGTTTACACCTGTGTCAACTCACTCCTCTGCCACCTTATCAATCCTTGAACGAGGACTTCACTGACAGACCCGTAATTCAACTGAGGGAATTGGAGAGAGTTAGGAACATTTTTCTCGACCTTAGAAAGAACTTTGCCCTCCACCCCTGCGTTGAACGAACTGAGAAGGGGGCCAAATTTGACAGTTGGTGGGGAGGCTACGTAAAGATGCATTTTTCAACTCCATACCTGGATGCCTTGACCAAGTTTCTGCCTAACCTTGCTGGAGTGCCTAAACTTGGCATCACCGTGCCCTTACAACAGATCAGTCCTTCTCCGTCCTTGAGTACTAAAAGAAAAGGTAACTCCCAGACCTTTGTTATTGTGCATCATTTGAATTTTCTAATACTTGGACTAATCACTTCATTGCCTACAGGTCCAGAGAGTATCCCAAAAGATGTTCCAACTGATCCTACCCCTCAGATGCATAAAAGGATTAAGTTGCTTGCATGAAAGCAGGTGCCAAAGGTATAATCCTTTAGCATCTCTTTATTTCTTGAGTATGTTACTTATGCCTCGAATCTCATTGCAGGCTCCTCAGACCATCGTAGCTGGTAGAACAAGAAGTAGTGCAAAAACCAGTTCTCCAAAAACTGACCTTTTGGAGAAGGTTTGCACGCTTCTTGGCTCTGCCCTTTGCCTTATTTAGACACCTTACTAACTTTATTTCTTTCAGGCCACCTCCAAAGCCAAGGAAGGGCAAGCTGATTCTGCCCCTATCAGGAAAAGGTTGAGAAAGAAAACCCCTGCACCAACTGACTCTGAAAACATCGTGTCTGCCATAGAGCACAATCCAATTGTAAGGATGTCTTGTGGCATGGATGTCACAGCTCTTATGCCTTCTAATCACCACCTAATCCCTTTTGTTCTTATTTCTTAAGAACTTGATGATTACTTTGAGGAAGAGGTAGAAGAAGAAGACAAAGGATTGGCCATGCCTGAGCATGAAACATCCTCCAGGACTCCAGAGAAACCCAGATCTCCAATTGCCAAGTCTATTCCTACGATCAATCCTCCTGTTGAAACTAGGTTTGTCAATGTGCCAGATGAGGAAGAGGAAGATCTGGATACCCTATTCAAGTCAGCCCAAGATTTGTTGAAGGCAGCCACCTCTAGTACTTCGGGCAGAGTGGCCTTGGTTCAACTTCTCAATCTCAATTCACTCCAGAAGAAGTTGTTAAGGCCAAAACAGCTCTTAGAATGGCTCTCCTTCAAAACTTCAAGGCAATTGTTCATCCTGCTAGAGCTTCAAATGTTAAGAAGGCTATGGATGTGCCGGTGAAGTCCCAAGCCTTGGGAACAGAGGAAACTGCTCTTCAATACTTCCAGAAGGAGTTTTCGAGCATGATCAAGTCCCATGACTCCTCCACTCAAGAGCTTCGCAAGGTAAACACAAAGATGGCAGGACTGGAAGCAGTTGATGTAGAGCTCACCAGGTTTAGTTCTGAATGCCTTCAGTTGAAGGAAAACATGTAAACCAATGAAGCAAGTATCACTGCCACCTCCAATGAAGTGGAGGACCTCTGGCCAAGCAACATGATGATCTGAAAGCTCGATCCAGGAGCCAGAAGATGAAACTAAACCTCCTGGTCGAAGAGATGCCAAACCTTCGTGGGCAGAGGGAGATACTTGAAGCCCAACTTACCAGTCTTAACACCTCCTGGGAGAACCTCAAAAGCAATCTTGAAGGCCTTCTGTAGGTCTTAACCTCCAAAACTCTCTATCTTTTTAACTTAAGTCTGTAATAAGTTTAACTTTTTTGTTTCTTACCTGGCCTGGAACTTTCCTTTAATTGGCCAAAGGCAATGGTTTGGGATGGTTTGGATGATGTTTTTATGGCCTAACCTTGAGGCCTTTATGATTTTTGCATAGCAGGTATCTTGGCCTCTGTTTAGGCATTGTTGGCATACAGTTCTATGGCTTGTTTGGTCGATTTTTCCTAAAATCCCTTTTTTCTCACATAGTAGGATAATGATACTGTAGGTACTTTCCATTTGTTAAATGTCTATATAAACCACCATCTAAGTCCATTAGAAGATAGACGTTACCTTTGAGGACTTGAGAAATCCGGTACGGTCCTTCCCACATTGGAGACCATTTGCCATATCTTGAATTCTTCTCTCCTAAAGGAAAGACAGGCTTCCAAACCAAGTCACCTTCAAAAAAGCTCTTCTTCCTTACATGTTTGTCATAAGACCTAGCAATTCTTCTTTTCTGAACCAACATGTGGTCAATGGCTGTAAGTCTAACTTTATCAAAGTCCTCAAGCTTTATCAGCATGGCTTGAGTATAATTTGCAGGGTGAGGCCATGCTGATATGCTATCCTTGCTGACTTTACTGCCACCTCTATTGGTAGGACTAGATCGTGTCCATATACCAACATATAAGGAGTTATGTTGGTAGCTTCCTTCTTTGAGGTTTTGTAAGCCCATAAGGCCTCAGAAAGTAACTCATGCCAGGCCCTTGGATTATCTTCCACCATTTTCTCTATAATATTGACCGAAGTCCTATTAGTGGACTTGGCCTGGCCATTCCCTTGTGCATAATAAGGAGTGGAATTGGACACAATGATGTTTTACTGTGCAGTAAAATTAACCACTTGTTCTCCCATGAATATTGTACCCCTATCTGCAACCAAGTGTTTAGGCAGTCCAAACGTACGGATGATTCTCTCCTTGATCATTTTAATTACTTCTTGTTGATCCACATACTTTAATGGCATGGCTTCTGCCCATTTAGTAAAGTAATCCATGGCTACGTCAAGGGCCCAGCCTCTAAATGGCCAAGGTTTGACCACATCATGATAATCAGCTGCAGGGACACGTTGGATTGGGCCATGGGCTTGACATGGCTAACATCCTTTGGAAAAATGAATGCAGTCCTCTAAAATGGTTGGCCAGTAGTATCCATACCTTCTGATTAGCCATCTTATCTTTATTCCTGATTGATGGGCTCCGTAGTCTCCTTCATGGACTTTGCTCATGACCTTCATGGCCTCAGGGCACCCTAAACAGCTTAAAAGTAAGTCGTCTTTAGGGCTCTTCTTGTATAATTCATCTTCTATGAGGATGTAGCTTATGACTCTCCTCCTTACTTTCCTAGAGGCTCTATAATGAGGCCTCTTGAGGAAAGAAATAATAGGTGTCCGCCAATCGTTTTCGGGCTTGTCATGTGACTCTTCTCCCATGAAGTCTGAAGTAAATACCTCTACTCCTAAACCTCTCCTCCTAACAAAAGGTAACAATCTCTTTTGCACTGCGATAATCTTGTGAATCGTCCCTGGTGATAATTTCATGCCCATTGAGGCCTGAGCCAATCTATTCGCTTCAGTGTTCATACTCCTTGAAACGTGTTTGACAGTCACATTGTCAAAATCTTGCATTAATTGCACAGTTGTCATATAATAAGGAGCTAAGTCCTCACTATAGCATTTGAATGACCCTACCAAGTGATTGATTACAAGGTTTGAATCCCAAATAACTTTTACTTTTCTAGCCTCTAGATCCTTAAGGATTGCAAGGCCTATAACCACTGCTTTGTATTCAGCTTGATTATTTGTGCATGGAAAATCAAATTGAAAGGACAATTCAGTCCTCAAGCCTTGGGGAGAAATGATAATTATTCCACAACCTGAGACCTCCTGAGTCCTTAATCCATCAAAAAGCAATGTCCAATGAGTGAGTGATATTTCAAGCGCGCTCAATCCTATCTCAGACTCATCGTCGATATCCATGCATGGATGATCAGCAAGAAAATCTGCTAAAGCCTGGCCCTTCACGGCTTTTTGAGGAATGTACTGAAAACTGAATTCCATTAGAGCTAAAGACCATTTACTAATTTGACCTCCCATGATTGGCCAAGAAAGCAAGTATTTAACTAGGTCTGTTTTACTCATAATGTAAACCAAAACAGGAAGCATATAGTGCCTCAACTTTATTGCTGAAAAGTACAATGCAAGACAAACCTTTTCAATAGGAGTGTATCTCCTCTCACATGGAGTCAACAACCGACTTAAATAATAAACTGTCTGTTCCTTTCCTTGAGCATTGTCTTGAGCCAGAAGGCCTCCAACAAAGCCTTCAGCAGCTAAGATGTAGAGCTTCAAAGGCTTATTCTTGATGGGAGGCATAAGGACTGGAGCCTGAGCTAAATAGCCTTTGATTTCATCAAAGACCTTCTGATGACTTTCCTCCCATACAAAAGTATCTTGGTCCTTCAGCTTCAAATTTGGCTTTGTTCTTGTCAACCTCAATCCCCTTATTGTGGACCAAAAATCTAAGGAATTTGCCTACAGAAACTCCGGAGGCACACTTTAAGGGGTTTACTTTCAGATCAAACTGTTGCATCCTCAAAAATGACCTCTTCAAGTGTTCCAAATGTTCATCATAGGACTGAGATTTGACCACGATATCATCGATGTAGATCTCCATGAAACGGCCAATGAAATCATGAAATATGGCGTTCATTGCTTACTGGAATGTAGCACTTGCATTCTTTAGGCCGAAGGGCATTACAACCCACTTGAAGGTTCCCAAGGTTCCAGTACACCTAAAAGCAGTCTTAACCGTATCGGCCTCGTCGATGAAGATCTGATTGTAGCTAGAATGTCCATCCCTGAAGGACAACACCTTATGACCAGAAGCTCCATCCACTAACTGGTCTACAACTGGCATTGGGTACTCGTCCTTTGGAGATGCCAAATTCAAGTTTCTAAAGTCCACACATACTCTAACCTTATCGTTCTTCTAAAGGACTGACAATATTAGATAGCCAAGTAACATACCTGGTTTTTCGTATGAACCCAGCGTTGAAGAGGCGTTTGATCTCATCTTTGACCTACAAATAAACCTCGTTGGACATCCTTTTTGGCAGTTGCTTGAAAGGCTGAAACCCTAGTTGAATGGGTAACTTATGGTCCGCTAAGTCTCTGGCCAAACCTGGAAGCTCCTCATAATTCCAAGCAAAACGGGGATTTGAACTCCTTTAAAAGCTTGATGAACTTCTCTTTCACATCCTCTGGCAGAAGTTGGCTAATATATACAGGTCTAAAATTCTGTGAGTCTCCCAAATTAACTTCTTCCAAAGGATCTTGCACGTCAGCCTTCAGATCATCTAACTTGGCTGGGGCTACTTCAAGGTCTTCTAACCGGATTTCGCCTAGATCTTCAACAAGGTTTTCATCCTTATTAATTACTTCGGCCGTGCAGGCCGAATGATCATCTTCTGACTCTTGATTGCCCATCAGCCTCCTCTCCAATAAGTAAGCCTCGAACTTCGACAGCATGGCCCGAAGGACCACACTCTTCTCTTTTTCTGAAGGGTTTACTGACATTGAGAAGGGCATTTAAATGAAGCTATAATCGGTCTGCTTGACTCTGTGATCATAGGATCGATTAACTCTTGGAAAAGTGCTTTCACCTCTTCCGTTGACTTGTTACCATGTATAAGGGCTACCTTGTGGCAGCCATACTTGTTAAGACCTGCCACTTTCATTGGACCAACTCCTTCATCATATAAATGGGCCTCAGCATGATTAGTAGGGGCCTGGAAAGGTCTGCGGTCGGCCTTTATCACCTGCACGTCCCCTTGATTCCAAAAAACAAGAAATTGGTGCAGGGTTGAGGGAACTACTAAACAGGAGTAAATTTAATCTCTCCCCAATAGAATGTTAAAGAAAGAGTGTGAATTAACAACAAAGAAATGTGTTGTTAAGGTCTTGGATCCTACTGTTAAGTTCATGATCGGAATACCTTGACAAGCTATCTCCTTTCTAGTGGAATCAGTCAAGGTTGAAGTGCATGAGACTAGGTCTTGATCAGTCTTCACAAGCTTCTACATCATAAATCTAGGAATGAGATTGGTTGCTGACCCATTATCTACCAGGATACGGTTGACTGGCATCCCATCGAGACAACCAGCGACGTACAAGGGCTTGATGTGTTTGTTCATCGTGAGACTTGGCCTCTCAAAGAACACGCTAGCTGCCCGATCCTCAGTCTTCCCCTCGGTCTCATCCTTTAGCATAATCACTGAAGGGCCATTCAATCCTATAGAGAAAGACTCGTTTAGAATCTCAGTTGTCTGCCCTATCTCTATAACATCCCCCTCCATCGTTGTTGGAGTGTTTTCTTTGGCCTCCAAATCTGCTGGTAGGATCACAACCACGTTGCATTGCATATTAGGACCCTGTCCAGGCCTAAACTCCTTGGCCTGTGGATTCAGATTTGACTTGCCCCTCGAGTCTGGCTTCATTGGTTCAACGACTGTCCTCTTGAGTAAAGTCATTTACCTTGGAAGAGGCTCAATTCTAGCCTCCTCTAGAGTTCTTTCCAAGAGAGGTTGTTTCTTGGGTACAATATCTTGCTTTGGAGGCATTTTGGTAATGGCCTCCTGTTTACACCCGTTTTTGGCACCCAGTCCTAGTCTAGCGCTGGGAGGCCATTTAATTAAAATTTAATTAAATTGGGCCATGAATTGAAGAGTTATTGGGTCAAAATTAATAGGCCAAGGTAATATTGGCTGGGCCCACTTAATTTTAGTTCATTGTTGGGCTATAAATTGGATTGATGGGCACTGGGCCGGATTTTATGAAGTTCAAGACAAGGCCCAGTGGGTTATTTTGGTGACAAGGCCTCGTACATGTGAATTCAGCCAAAGGGCCAATTGATTTAATTCGTTTGGTTGCTGATGAAGTCTCATGAAAGTGGAACAAGAAAATAGGGAGGTTTTGGCACATGGCCATTTGACTAGTCAAATGGCCCATGATTTCCCATGTGCCCACAAAAGGAGGGGATAAGGTGGACCATTATCTTACCCAACTGCCTATGATTAGGAGTGACTTGGGGGGGGATTGTTTTCCACTCCCAGTAACTTCCCACGTTGGGAAAAAACACATGGGTAATTGGCTTAAACCCTCAATTAACTTCCCATGATCCCACTGATTATATTAGTGGGTAGTTATTTTGGACACATGGCAAGATCTGAAGGACACTCGGGACACATAGCAACTTGTGGTTGAGGTGGGAAACTCAGTTCAGATCTGGACCAGTGCAACATTTTCCTATAAATACTAGTTTGCAAGACAAAAAAGGAGTTCCCACACCAATCAAGTTCAACGCTTACAACCAAAAGCCTTCCCAACGAAGCAACTATCTCTATTTTCTCACCTATACTCAATTACTTCACCAAGTAATTCGAGCTTCTTTCTCTCTTGTATTCCAACTTTATTATTACGAAACATAATAAAGTTATTCATATCTCTCTCGAACCCCTACTTTATTATTCCGACATAATAGAGTAATTCTTACGTTGTTACTTCTTTTCCTACACAGTTAGGAAATTATTAAGTCCTCGCACGAAGAGGCAAAACCATGAATCAACACTGCAGTTCAGCCCTTAGGTTGCAGCACAATCACCCGCACAGATCTAGAAGTCAGAAAAGGGACGCCCAGTCCTTTACGTTGGTACGCGACAAGTCCTGGCACGCCCGCTCAATCCTTGAGCCAAATCTGAGCCAAACATCTTTTTGGCATGCCCAGTGGGACCCTAATTGTCTAAGAGTTTTATCATGGTCAAGAAGGTGCAACAACAGCAGCAACAACCGGATCCACCCATCCCGGATCCACCACAGAGTCCTAAGGGAGTGGCAGTCAACGTGCCATTGCTCCAGGAGGCTGGCCCTCTGGTCAGCGCTCAAGAGCTCAACGACGCTACAGACAGCGTCAAAAATTATATGTTTTTGGCAGGACGCGAGATCTCCCATGACATCACACAGTCAATCTCTCAATCGTTCTCTCAGTCCTTGGAACATTTGACCATAGCAGTCCACAAAATGACTGCTGCGCTTACAGAGAGGCTACCACTCGCTCCTAAGCAGCAGGGCTTTCCACAGTTTGGGGTCTTTGGCAACGGTCAAGACCAAGCTGGCCTACTAGGGGGACCTCCCCCTCCTCAAACATTCTTCCATGCTACTTCTTCCAACAGCCCTGCACCCGGGGGGCATAAGGAGAAGGGAGTGGTGATTGGAGGAGCCCAAACGCCTCCAGCGAACAACGAACAAAGGTTTGTATTGGCAGACGATCAGCCCAAACCTGACAAGACGGACAAAAGGCCTCTGCAAGGAGGCCAGAGCTCTGGAAAGGACAAGGGAGTGGTTCACACTCCTCAAAGCTCTGATACTCGGGGGGCAAGTCCTACCCGGAATTAACCAGCACAAGAGGCGCCCCAACCGCCGCCTCCCATACCCAACATGCTCATAGGACGGAATCAAGTCCTGAACTTGCTACAGGAGCAGTTAGGACCTGGTTTCAGACCTTTGGGAAGGCCAATGTACAGGAAGCCTCACACCGAGCAGGTGGACAACACACCTTTCCCAAAGGGCTATAGAGTTCCAGAATTCCAGACCTTCAACGGAGAAAGTGTGCAGTCCACGGTGGAGCACATTGCCAGGTTCCAAGTTCAATGTGGAGAGGCTAGGACCACTGATGCTTTGAAGTTGAGGCTTTTTCCCAATTCTTTTACGGGGACAACCTTTACTTGGTACATCAACCTTCCACCAAAATTCCGTGCAGACCTGGGCTCAGTTGGAGGAGATGTTCCATCAGCAGTTCTACAGGGTAGAACCAGAGGTGACACTGGCAGACCTCTCATGCTATCGTCAGACCCATCTGGAGTCCGTGGAGTCCTATCTTCTACGTTTCAAGAAGGCTCGGTTCAAATGCAAGATTGCCCTTCTAGAGGCCGAATATGTGCGCATAGCACTAAACGGCTTGAGCTTTGAAATGAAGAAAAAGTTCTATGGAACAGAGTTTAGAGATCTGTTCGAGTTATCTGCTAAGGCCTCTCACTACGAAAGGCTCTTGGCAGAGGAGCAGGACAAGAAAACGGCTTCAAAAGGGATGTACTACCGCGACCCTAACTATGAGGTGGCTGCGGTGGAGGCAGAGGCAGATCCAGACGTGGCAGTAGCAGAGATCATCAACAAGAAGCCATACGTCTGTAAGGCCTTTGTCAAGATGGAGCCAACGAAGCAGCCCATCCAGAATACTCCTAATAGGCCAACCAGGGCCTATACTTTTGACGTGGGCAGGGTTGAGGCTATCTTTGATCAACTCCTTGCTGACAAACTGCTCAAACTGCCCTTTGGTCACAAGATTCCAACCGCGGAAGAGCTGAGGGGCAAGGAGTATTGTAAGTACCACAATTCTTGAAGTCATTCAACGAATAATTGCATAGTTTTTTGAAATGATATCCAGGACAAAATTGAGCGAGGAGAGTTCAAATTCCTGGAGAAAGAGAAGTAGCCCATGGAGGTAGATGGCAATCCATTTCCCTCAGGGCTGAGCACAAACATGATTTCTATCAACGTGAAAGACATGCCTAGGACTGCTCCTAGGCAAAAGATCAGTTTGGGTGCCCCTTCTAGAGATGTCCACAGTACAGCCCAGACAGATACTGGGATCCTTATTACGATGAGAGGGAATTCAGGACTGAGCGGGTCAGAAGATTTGAAAGGCAAAACTCCTGATGGTCCAGACCTACAGGGGTGAAGAAACCGGAAAGGCCAGCTTGCTCCTTGGTATGTGCAGAGTGTGGACATCATGCCAGTCATAGCAAGTCAACCCTGAAGAGCATTATCGTGGGAAGGATTGAGCCAAGGTCTGACGAGCCACACAGACCTAAGGGAAGGAGGGTGGCCCGTGAGTCAGTATTCAACCGGATCCAGCCAGGTTTGGTTGAAGTTGAAGATGAGCTCAACAACTTGAAGATAACTGCTCCCACTGAGGGTAAACCTAGGGCTGTGAGACCCCCTATCATTCCTCCAAATGAGTGGCATAGGGTCGAGCATCCCAAGTTTCCTTCTTCACCTCCACCTTTATCCAGATCTCAGAAGAGGCGCCGCCAACGATTCAGGCAGGCAGCCAAAAGGGCTACAGAGGAAATGGATTTACTGGACGACCCAATGATTGAAGATGACAAGGACGTGAAAGGGAAGATGGAGGCGGAAGTCCTGGTAGAAGAGCCTAGGGTTGAGAAACCTAAGGCTAAAAGAGTACACAAGCCCTTGGAAAGGATTGTGGAAAAGGCTATCATTGAGCCTCTTCCAAGGACTTTACCTAAAAAATAAGTTCCTGCAGTGAAGACCTACAAGGAGGCTGTCACCAAGCCTTCCCTAAAGCAAGTTGCCGTGCCCAAGAGACAACCTCTTTTGGAGAAAACCTTAGAGGAGGTTAGGATTAAGCCTTCTCCAAGGCAAGTAACTTTGCTCAAAAAGATGACCCCTGGACCAAGTACCTTGGACTCGGGGGGCAAGTCAAAGTTAAACCTTCAGGCCAAGGAGTTTAGGCCTGGACGGGGTCCTAGTATGTAGTGCAACATGGTGGTGATCTTGCTCGCAGATCTGTAGGCTAAAGATGATGCTCCAACAGCCTTGGAAAGAGATTTTGTAAAGATGGGGCAGACAGCAGAAATTCTGAACGAGTCCTTCTCCGTAGGGGTGAGCAGACCATCACTGATTGTGTTGAAGGACGAGACTGAAGGAAAGGCTGAGGACTTGGCGGCTAGTGTGATCTTTGAAAGACCAAGCCCTGCCATGAACAAGCACATCAAGCCCTTGTACGTTGCTGGCTGTCTTGATGGGATGCCAGTCAATCGAAACCTCGTGGATAATGGGTTTGCAACAAACCTTATGCCTAGATTCATGATGCAGAAACTTGGGAAGACTGATTAAGATCTGGTCTCATGCACTTCAACCTTGACTGATTTCATCGGGAAGGAGACAGCTTGTCAAGGTATCCTGATCATGAACTTGACGGTAGGATCCAAAACCTTAACAACACCCTTCTTTGTCGTTAATTCCCACTCTTCCATTAATGTTCTACTGGGGAGAGATTGGATTCACTCCTGCCTAGCGGTCCCCTCAACCCTTCACCAATGCCTTATTTTTTGGAATCAAGACGACGTGGAGGTGGTATGGGCTGACCGTAGACCTTTCCAGGCCTCTACCAATCATGCCGCGGCTCATTTATATGACGAAGGGGTTGGTCCATTAAAAGTGGCAGGTCTGGACAAATATGCCTGCCACAAGGTTGCCCCTGTTTATGGTAACAAGTCGGTTGAAGAAGTGAAGGCACTTTTTCAGGAGTTAATCGGTCCTATGATCACAGAGTCAAGCAGGCCGATTACGACTACATTCAAACGCCCTTCTCAATGTTAGCAAACCCTTCAGAGCAAGAGAAGAGTGTGGCCCTCCAGGCCACGCTGTCAAGATTTGAGGCCTATTTGCTTGAAAGGAGGCTAATGAGAAGTCAGGAATCAGAGGATAATCATTCTGCCTGCGCAGCTGAAGTGATCAATGAGGATGAAAACCTAGTTAAAGATCTGTACGAAATTCGCTTGAAAGACCTTGAAGCAGCCCTGACCAAGTTGGATGATCTAAGGGCTGATGTGCATCCTTTGGAAGAAGTTAATATGGGAGATGCAGAGAATCCCAAACCTGTATATATTAGCCAACTTCTGCTAGAGGACATCAAAGAGAAGTTCATTCAGCTCTTAAAGGAGTTTTAAGTCATGTTTTGCTTGGACCTATGAGGAGCTGCCAGGTCTGTCCAGAGACCTAGTTGAGCACAAGTTACCCATTCAACCAGGGTTGAAACCCTTCAAGCAACCACCAAGGAGGATGTCCAATAAGGTCTATTTGCAAGTCAAGGACGAGATTGAACGCCTCTTCAACGCTGGGTTCATACGTACAGCCAGGTATGCTACTTGGCTCTTTAATATTGTGTCAGCCCTTAAAAAGAACGGCAAGGTCAGAGTATGCGTGGACTTCAGAAATTTAAACATGGCATCCCCGAAGGACGAGTATCCAATGCCTGTTGCAGATCAGTTGGTGGATGGAGCTTCTGGTCATAAGGTCCTGTCCTTCATGGATGGACATTCTGGGTACAATCAGATCTTCATTGATAAGGCCGATACGGCTAAGACTGCTTTTAGGTGTTCTGGAGCCCTCAGAACCTTTGAGTGGGTCATGATGCCCTTCGGCCTAAAGAATGCTGGCGCTACATTCCAGTGTGCAATGAACGCCATTTTTCATGATTTCATTGGCCGTTTCATGGAGATCTACATCGACGATATCGTGTTCAAGTCTCAGTCCTATGACGAATATTTGGAACACTTGAGGGGGTTATTTTTGAGGATGCAACAGTTTGACTTAAAAGTGAACCCCTTGAACTATGCCTTTGGAGTCTCAGCGGGCAAATTCCTTGGATTTTTGGTTTACAATCGAGGGATTGAGATTGACAAGAACAAGGCCAAAGCAATCATGGAAGCAAAGCCTCCTACCACCAAGAGGGAGTTGCAGAAGCTCTTAGGTTCTTTCAACTTCTTGAGAAGGTTCATCTCAAACCTAGCAGGAAAGGTCTAGGTCTTTTCTCAACTCTTGAAGCTGAAGGACCAAGACACTTTTGTATGGGAGGCAAACCATCAGAAGGCCTTTGACGAGATCAAAGGCTATTTAGCCCAGGCTCCAGTCCTTATGCCTCCCATCAAGAACAAGCCTTTGAAGCTCTACATCTCAGCCGCTGAGGGCTCTATTGGAGCCCTTCTAGCTCAAGACAACGCTCAAGGAAAGGAACATGCAGTGTATTATTTAAGTAGGTTGCTGACTCCATGTGAACGGAGATACAATCCTATTGAGAAGATTTGTCTTGCCTTGTACTTTTCAGCAATAAAGTTGAGGCACTATATGCTTCATGTTTTGGTTTACATCATGAGTAAAATAGACCTAGTTAAGTACTTGCTTTCTCGGCCCATCATGAGAGGCCGAATTGGCAAATGGTCTCTAGCTCTAATGGAATTTAGTTTTCAGTACATCCCTCAAAAAGCTGTGAAGGGCCACGCCTTGGCAGATTTTCTTACTGATCATCCATGCTTGGACATCGGTGATGAATCTGAACTAGGACTGAGCGCCCTTGAAATATCACTCACTCCTTGGACACTACTCTTTGATGGATCAAGGACTCAGGAGGTCTCAGGCTGTGGGATGATTATTACTTCCCCTCAGGGCCTGAGAACTGAGTTGTCCTTTCAATTTGATTTCCCATGCACAAATAATCAAGCTGAGTATGAAGCAGTGGTTATAGGCCTTGAAATCCTTAGGGACCTAGAGGCCAGGGAATTGAGGGTCATTGGGGATTCAAACCTTGTGATTAACCACTTGGCCGGAACATTCAAATGCTATAGTGAGGACTTAGCACCTTACTATATGGCAGCCATGCAATTATTGCAAGATTTTGATGACGTCACCGTCAAGCACGTCCCAAGGAGTATGAACGCTGAAGCCAACAACTTGGTTCAGGCCTCGACAAGCATGAAGCTAGCTCCAGAAACGATTCACAAGATTATCACAGTCCAGAGGAGATTGTTACCTTCTGTTAGGAGAAAGGGTCTAGGACTTGAGTTATTTACTTCAGACTTCACAGGGGAAGAGTCAGACGACAAGTCCGAGAACGATTGGCGTACACCTATCATTTCTTTCCTTAAGAGGCCCTATTTTAGAGCCTCTAGGAAGGTGAGAAGGAGAGCCATCAACTACATCCTCATTTGGGACGAATTATACAAGAAAAGCCTTGAAGACGACTTGCTTTAAGGTGCTTAGGGCACCCTGAAGCCATGAGGGTCATGAGTGAAGTCCATGAAGGGGTCTGTGGGGCCCATCAATTAGGGATAAAGATGAGATGGCTAATCAGAAGGCATGGTTACTACTGGCCAACCATCTTAGAGGATTGTATCTGTTTCTCCAAAGGATGTCAGCCCTGTCAAGCCCACGGCCCAATTCAGCGTGTCTCTGCAGCTAACTATAATGCTGTAGTCAAACCTTGGCCATTTAAGGACTAGGCTCTAGACGTAATTGGTAAGATCTATCCTCCTTCCTCTGAAAATCATGCTTATATCTTGGTAGACACGGACTACTTCACTAAATGGGCAGATGAGGTGCCATTGAAGTCTGTGGATCAACAAGAGATAATCAAGGTGATCAAGGAGAGAATCATCCATAGGTTTGGGCTGCCAGAACACTTGGTTGCGGATAGGGGTACGATCTTCATGGGGAACAAGTGGTCAACTTTGCTGCTCAACAAAACATCATTGTTTCCAATTCAACTCCCTATTACGCACAAGGAAATGGTCAGGCCGAGTCCACTAACAGGACTCTGGTCAACATTATTGAAAAGATGGTGGAAGACAACCCAAGGGCTTGGCATGAATTACTTTTCGAGGCCTTATGGGCCTACAGAACCTCAAAGAAGGAAGCCACCAATATAACTCCTTGTATGTTAGTATATGGACATGATCCAGTCCTACCAATGGAGGTGGCAATAAAATCAGCAAGGACTGCATTTCAACATGGCCTCACTCATGCAGATTATACTCAAGCCATGCTGATTGAGCTTGAGGACTTGGATGAAGTCAAGCTTGCAGCCCTTGACCATATGTTAGTACAGAAGAGAAGAGTGGCCAGGTCTTATGACAAACGTGTAAGGAAGAAGAGCTTTTCTGAAGGTGACTTGGTCTAGAAGGCTGTCTTTCCCTTAGGGGAAAAGAATCCAAGGTACGGCAAATGGTCTCCAACCTGGGAAGGGCCGCACCAGATTGCCAAAGTTCTTAGAGGTAACGTCTATCATCTTATGGACTTAAACGGTGGTTTGTTTCAACATTTAACAAATGGTAAGTACCAAAAGCATCATTATCCTACTATGTGGGAAATGAGAGACTTTGGAGAAAACCAATCACACAAATCATAAGAAGCATGTCAGCAAGGCCTGAACAGAGGCCAAGGTACCTGTGATTCAAAAACCATAAAAGGCCTCAGTTTCAGGCCACAAAAAACATCCAGGCCATGTCAAACTACTGCCTTGGGCCATTTAAGGGAAAGTTCCGGGCCAGGCAAAACAAAACTTATCACAGACCAGGGAAGGAAAAATCAAAAAGTTAGAGTTTTGGAGGACAAAGACCTACAAAAGGCCTTCAAGACTTGTCTTCAGGTCCTCCCATGCAGTGCTGAAGCTGATGAGTTGGGCTTCAAGCGTTTCCCGCCTTCTACGGAGATCTGACACTTCTTCAATCAAGAGATTTAGCTTCATCTTTTGGCTCTTGGACCCAGCCTTCAGGTCTTCATGCTGCTTGGCCAAGATCTTGGACTCCTTTCGAAGTTCTTCCAGACGACCTTCAGCTTGGGCCAATTTGTCCTTAAGCTCTTGAATCTCTTCGGAGGTAGCAGTGATGTTGGCTCCGTTGACTCTGATGTCTTCCTTCAGCTGGTTCCACTCAGTGCTAAATGTGGTGATCTCCATGTCAACCGCCTCCAACTCTGACAGCTTGGCAGGCACTTTGCTGAGGTCTTGAGTGGAGGCGTCATGACTCTTGACCATGTTGGGGAATTCCTTTTGGAAATATTGGAGCGAGGCATCATCTGGTCCCAGGGCTTGGGACTTTACTAGCACGTCCACAGCTTTCTTGACGTTGGAGGCCCTGGCGAGGTGGACAATGGCTTGGAAATTCTGGAGTAGGGCCATCCTAAGGGCTGTTTTGGCTTCAGCAACCTCCTCTGGAGTAAATTGGGATCGGGAGGTGGAGCCAAATCCACTGCCTAAGGTGCCAGAGGTGGCCGCCTTCATTAAATCTTGGGCAACTTGAACAGGGAGTCCAGATCTTCATCATCGTCTTCCTCTTCTGGTACATGCATGAACTTTTGCTCGATAGGTGGGTCAGGGGTTGGAGAAGAATGTATGGTTGGAGATCCATGTTTCTCTAGAGTCCGGGATGATGCCTCGTGCTCTGGTTCCGTTTCAACTTGATCCGGCTCTTTCTCTTAGATTTCAACTTCATCCTCTAGGATCTCCTCCTCCAGATATGCATCAAGTTCCTGAGGATTGAAAACAAGGGGAAGGTGATGATAATATGGGGCCATGAATGCTGGGAAGTTTGTGTCACAGTACATCCTTACAATTGGGTTGTGCTCGATGGCGGACTCGGTTTTCTCAGAATCAAACGGGGTGGAGGTTTTCTTCTTCAGTCTCGTCTTCTTGGAAAAGACAGATTTAGCTTGCTCCTCTTGGATCTTGGAGGTGGCCTGCAAGAGTGAAGTTAGTAGAACATTTGGATGAGGTCTGAAGAAAATGAGAGGAAGGGTTGAAGAGAGCCCAGACCTTCTCTGAAGGGTCAGTCTCAGGCGAGCTGGTCTTGGCACTACTTCTTGTCCTGCCAGCAACCACTGTTTCAGATGCCAGCAGAGAAGAATATGAGCATTACTACCCTATCCTGAAGGACTGAATATAGGGCTAAGGGTGGGCAATCGTCTTCACCCTCTTTGATCTTTGAGGGGCTGAGGGGGCTGGAGGGACATCCTTGAGCACATCACTCAGACCTGCTAGTATGGAAGGAGTTTCAGTGCAGACTTCAGAGGCTTAAAAAGTGAAACAAGAAATAATAAAGGTCTCTAGGTTACCTTTTCTTTTCGTGCTCTGGGAAGGGGAAGGACTGATTTGCTGCAGAGGCATGTGAATGCCAGGTTCAGGGGCTCCAGCAGGGTTGGGCAGAAGTGCCGTCAGGACATCCAGATAGGACGTGGAGAAGTGCATCTTTGTGTAGCCTCCCCACCAGCTATCAAACTTGGCACCCTTCTCGGTGCGTTCAATAAAGGGATGAAGGACAAAGTCCTTCCTACGTTCAGGTAGAACATTTCTGACCCTTTCCAGGTCCCTTGGTTGGATTACGGGCCTGTCAGTAAAGTCTGCGTTCAGAGATTGGTAAGGAGGGATAGGAGTGAGCTGACACAGGCTGAATTGCCTGGCAAATTAAGCCGCATTGTAGTACTCAACCCCACATTTGTAGTTCGTCGGAGCATGGGCCATGCCATACATCAGATCCCTTGAAATCAAGAAGCTGGTCCAGACCTCCATATGATCATCGTAATCATCCCCAGGATTCGATGCACTTTGCTTCAGCTACCATGGCATAGTGTCTCTAGTGAAGGGCATCCAGCTCTTTCCCATGCTCATGAGCTCGTGATAGAAAAACTTCACCAAAGGCGTACCTAGGGCCACGGATGTCAGCGTAGTAGAGTCCAAGCAAGTGCGTTCTGGATTCTTGTTCATTGGTGGAGCTAGTTTGGGGAAGTAAGACCATAACCACAGGGTCATAATCCACAAAGGACCAGGGGCGAAGATGAACTTGTTGCTGATGAGTTCCTTCATCCCATAATAGTGATGAGCCAAGACTAGAGGGCCTAATGCCAGCTTCTGCCCTGAAGCTAGGGCACAAGCCGATCTATGAAATCTTTTGTCACCCTGTTGGCAGAGACGTAGAAGATAAACTTGTTTAGCCAGTAGAGGAGGAACGCGACATGCCCGCTATCCTCTACAGGGCCCTTTTTGGCGTAGTGGTTGATGAAGGGGGCGAAGGACAGGGGTTCTTTGTACTCGAAATAGGGGGTTCTTTGGGACAGAAAGTAATTGGCTTCAAGAAGGCAACATCTTGGAGACTGGGAGCCATGAGACCTACCTTGAAATGGAAGGAGTTGGTAGTGACGGACCAGAACTGGGAAGCTGCAAGGAAGAGGTTCTTGTCCATATCGATGAGGGAGCGACTGAGTTGGATGGCATCCCTGATCCCAATCTGCCTCCACAGATCTCCCTTGGCCTCCAGCATTCGATCCAACCACTCAACGTATTTCGCATCTGGTCTGTGCCATAGCCTGTTGGGTATGTCCGTGGTGAACTTGTGCCAATCGAGACACGGGGATTCGAAGGGTAGAGTTTCCTCTGCCATTGGCTACATGGGAGCGAGTTGAGAAGGAAACCCTAACTGGAATGCGGGACCCAGACCCACTCGATCAGAGTTAGCGATCACCAGAACATCGTGGGTAACTGCTATGTGCTCGTCGGCCAAGATTTTCTTGGTCTGAATGGCGAGACTATTAGGGTTTGGAGGCGGAGCGTGGGCTTTATGGGTAGCCATCTCTTCTGGGGATCAGGAGCTTGGTGGTGGAACAATGGCAACTTAGGGTTTTTCTGGTTTTCGTTCGTATAAGCAGAGAGGAGGCGGAAGGGATGTAGAGAAAGAATAGGAGTGCAAGAACTAAGAAGGGGTTTTATGGATGACAGTACAGGTTCAAATGATGCCGTTGCACTTATCTCGCTTTCTTTGATTAAATTTGAAGGAGTAAATCAATGGCTGGACTCTTGATTGACCCAAATGAGTGCTAACGGCTTGAAAAGCTGCATGGCAGCCAATGCAAGGCCTGGGGTAGTGATACGTGTCCCCTAGGCCTAAAAAGGTGATGATTATTGCCGTGGGAAGGACTCTTCGGTGGGGATTTCATCCCCATACTATTGGGATTTGGTGCAGTTCAAGGAGGAGGAGTCCAAATCCAATTAAAAGACGTACGTTGAAATTTGAAAAGTTGTTAGGCTCAGTTTTAAGCCTGATTAACTTTTTAAATTTAAACGTGTAAGGGTTTAAAGGGATTTTAGGCTAAATATGGGCCTGATTATCTTTTTATTTCAAACCCTATGGTAAGGACTCGTTTGGCTTGCCAAAAACTATACCCTGTCCTAATCTACACGCCTAGATCTTGAACAAGATTAAGGCATGGGGGGGTATTGTTTACACCCGTTTTTGGCACCCAGTCCTAGTCTAGCTGGGAGGCCATTTAATTAAAATTTAATTAAATTGGGCCATGAATTGAAGAGTTATTGGGTCAAAATTAATAGGCCAAGGTAATATTGGCTGGGTCCACTTAATTTTAGTTCATTGTTGGGCTATAAATTGGATTGACGGGCACTGGGCCGAGTTTTATGAAGTTCAAGACGAGGCCCAGTGGGTTATTTTGGTAACAAGGCCTCGTACATGTGAATTTAGCCAATGGGCCAATTGATTTAATTCGTTTGGTTGCTGATGAAGTCTCGTGAAAGTGGAACCCAACAAGAAAATAGGGAGGTTTTGCCACATAGCCATTTGACTAGTCAAATGGCCCATGATTTCCCATGTGCCCACAAAAGGAAGGGATAAGGTGGACCATTATCTTACCCAACTGCCCATGATCAGGAGTGACTGGGGGGGGGGGGGGGTTGTTTTCCAGTCCCAGTAACTTCCCATGTTGGGAAAAAACACATGGGTAATTGGCTTAAACCCTCAATTAACTTCCCATGATCCCACTGATTATATTAGTGGGTAGTTATTTTGGACACATGGCAAGATCTGAAGGACACTTGGGACACATGGCAGCTTGTGGTTGAGGCGGGAAACTCAGTTCAGATCTGGACCAGTGCAACATTTTCCTATAAATACTAGTTTGCAAGACAAAAAAGGAGGTCCCACACCAATCAAACTCAACGCTTACAACCAAAAGCCTTCCCAACGAAGCAACTATCTCTATTTTCTCACCTATACTCAATTACTTCACCAAGTAATTCGAGCTTCTTTCTCTCTTGTATCCCAACTTTATTATTACGAAACATAATAAAGTTATTCATATCTCTCTCGAACCCCCTACTTTATTATTCCGACATAATAGAGTAATTCTTACATTGTTACTTCTTTTCCTACATGGTTAGGAAATTATTAAGTCCTCGCACGAAGAGGCAAAATCATGAATCAACACTGCAATCCAGCCCTTAGGTTGCAGCACAATCGCCCGCACAGATCTAAAAGTCAGAAAAAGGACGCCCAGTCCTTTACGTTGGTACGCGACAAGTCCTGGCATGCCCGCTCAGTCCTTGAGCCAAATCTGAGCCAAACTCCTTGTACGTCTTCCCCGCAGGGACTTGCTTTTTAGGTAAAGTCCTTGGAGGAGGCTCAATGATAGCCTCTTCCACAGTCCTTTCCAAGGGCTTATGCATTTTCTTAGCCTTAGGTTTTTCAATCCTAGGCTTTTCTACTTGGAGTTCCACTTTCATATTCCCCTTAGGGTCATCTTCAATCATTAGGTCGTCCATTAGGTCTGCCTCTTCCTCAGCCCTTCCAGCCGCCTGCCGGAATCGTTGGCAGTGCCTCTTCTGAGATCTGGACAAAGGTGGAGGATCAGAAGGAAACCTGGGATGCTCAACTCTGTACCACTCATTTAGAGGAGTGACTGGGGGTTTGACATCTCACTACAAGAAAAATGGTCATTCCCGGCATTTTAATTAATGTCGGAAAAGCCACTATTACCGGCATTTCAAGAAAATACCGGAAAAAATAATTATTACCGGCATTTGTTTAAAAAAATACCGGCAAAAGTCTATTTTTCCGCCAAAACTATTACCGGCATTTGTTGAAAAAAATGCCGGGAAAAGTCTCCGTATAATATAAATATTTTTCATTGTGCAAGGTGACTCAATATGGTGGCTAGTCCGGTTGGTACTCTCACGCGCGCGCGAGCCTAAGGTCACGAGTTCGAAACTTGGGGCAAACAATTTCTCCACAAAATTTGCCTGCCACGTGGGTGACACGCAAGCGGACACGTGGGCGCCACGTGGCGGACACGTGGGCGCCACGTGGCATTTTTGGGGTCTTATATGGTACTATTTTTCCCGGCATTGTACAAATGCCGCAAATGAGTCCACTATTCCCGGCATTTGTAGAAACCTTTCTCGGCATTTGTAGCTTTACCGACACATTCCTAGATGGCATTTGTAATAAATGGCGGTAATGCCTAACAAATGCCGGTAATACTCTTTCCTGGCATTTTTTGAGCTTTTAACGGCATTTATGAAATGCCAGGAAAAGAAAAATTTCTTGTAGTGTCTCTAGGTTTGTCCTTGGAAGGAGGAGATATCCTCAAGTTGTCCAGCTCATCTTCAATTTCGACCAACCCTGGCTGAATTCGATTGAACACTGATTCACAGGCAACCCTTCTCTCCTTAGATCTGTATGGCTTCTCAGGACTAGGTTCAGCTCTTCCCACGATGACGCTCTTCAAGACTGGCTTGTTAGGACTGGCATGATGTCCACACTCTGTACATATCATAGAATAAGTTGACCTTTCTGGTTTCTTCACCCCTGTAGGTCTGGACCACCATGAATTCTGCTTTTCAAACCTCTTGACCCACTCAGTCCGGAAATCCCCCTCTTCATAATAAGGATCCCAGTACCTACCTGGGCTTGACTTGTAAACTTCTCTGGAATGGGCTCCCAAACTTATCTTCTGTCTAGGAGCAGTCCTAGGCATGCCTCTCATGTTGATATAGACCATATTTGTACTCAGCCATGAAGGAAAAGGATTACCATCCACCCCCATGGGCTGCTTGTCTTTCTCGGGGAATTTGAACTCCCCCGCTCAATTTTATCCTGGATATCATTTCTAAATACGATGCAATTATTAGTTGTATGATTCCAAGAGTTGTGGTACTTACATCTCTTTTTGCCCTTCAGTTCTTCGACAGTTGGAATCTTGTGGCCAAAGGGCAATTTGAGCAACTTGTCAGTAAGGAGTTGGTCAAAAATGGCCTCAACCCTGCTGATGTCGAAGGTATAGGCCCTAGTTGGCCTATTGGACGGGTTCTGGATTAGCTGCTTCGTTGGCTCCATCTTGACAAAGGCCTTGCAAACACATGGTTTCTTGTTGATGATTTCAGTCACTGCTACATCCGGGTCTGCCTCTGTCTCCACTGCAGCAACCTCATAGTTAGGGTCATGGTAATACGTTCCCTTAGATGTCGTCTTCCTGTCCTGCTCCTCCGCCAAGAGCCTTTCGTAATGAGAGGCCTTAGAAGACAACTTGAACAAGTCTCTGAACTCTGTCCCGTAGAACTTCTTCATTCCAAAGCCCAAGCCGTTTAATGCTATGCGTACATATTCGGCCTCTGGAAGGACAATCTTGCATTTGAATCAAGCAGTCTTGAAATGTAGGAGATAGGACTCCACAGATTCGAGATGGGTTTGACGATAGCACAACAGGTCTGCCAACGTCACTTTTGGTTCTACCCTGTAGAGCTGCTGGTGGAACATTTCTTCTAACTGTGCCCAGGTCTACACTGAATTAGGTAGAAGATTGATATACCAAGTAAAGGTTGTCCCCATAAGAGAATTGGGGAAAAGTCTTAACTTCAGAGCATCAATGGTCCCAGCTTCTCCACATTGAACTTGAAACCTGGCATTGTACTCCACCATTGACTGCTGTTAGATTTGTCAGGTTTGGGTTGGTTTTCCGCCAACATAAACCTTTCTTCGTTATTTGCTAGAGGCGTCTAGGCTCCTCCAATCACAACTTCCTTCTCCTTTTGCCCCCCGAGTGCAGGGCTATTAGAGGAGGTAGTGTGGTAAAATGTTTGAGGAGGTGTGATTGCCCCTTTAAGCCAACTTGGTCTTGATCGTTGCCATATATACCAAACTGTGTAAAGCCCTACTGCTGAGGAGCGAGCGGTAGCCTCTCTGTAAGTGTAGCAATCATTTTGTGGACTGCTATGGTCAGAGGTTCCAAGGATTGAGAGAACGATTATGAGACGGACTGTGTCACGTTGTGGGAGATCTCACGTCCTGCCAAAAACATATAATTTTTGACGTTGTCGGTAGCGTCGCTAAGATCTTGAGCGCTGATCTAAGTACCAACTTTCTTGAGTAATGGCACGTCCACTCCCTTAGGACTCTGTGATGGATTCGAGATGGGTGGATCCGATTGTTGTTGCTGTTGCTTCCTTGCCATCATAAAACCCTTAGACGATTAGGGTCCCACTGGGCGTGCCAAAAGATGTTCGGCTCCAGAATGGCTCAAGGACTGAGCGCGGGTGTGCCAAGACTTGTCGCGTCTAACGTAAGGACTGGGTGTCCCTTTTCTGACTTCTTAATTGAACGGCGAATGTGCTGCAAACTTAAGGGCTAGATTGCAATGATGGTTCGTGATTTTGCCACAACGAGCGTGGACTTAGCTATTTTTTAACCGTGTAGGAAAGAGAACAATGTAAAAGTAAAAACGAATTTTAATATGTCGGAATAATAAAGTTAGGTACAAGAAAAAGTAAAAACCCAAATTACTTGATGAAGTAATCGAGTTGGATGCAAGAAAAGTAAAGATAAATGTTTCGCTGGGAAGACTTTGGTTTAAGCGCTGGGCTTGATTGGTGTGAGAACCCTTTTTTCATCTTGTGAACTAGTATTTATAGGCCAAGGGTCTTCGGTTTTTTTGCATGCAAGAGGCTTGTTGTCCTCCTCTCGTGGTGCCATGTGTCCCATATTGCCACTTTTCCCTCCAAAGTGGCGGTTATGGGAAGTTAGCTTCCTGATGCACATGTTTTTTTCCCAATCATGGGTAGTTATCAAAGGTAGTGAGCTTCCTCCATTTTTTGTTCCCATGGAACTAAAAGAACGGTCAAATGGCCATGTGGCAAACCTCGCACTAACTTGTCCCTATTTTTCCTCGTTGAACCCCATGATTGTACAGTTAACATAATAATGGGCCATTTGACCAATTTAACATGTGCAAGGCCTTTATTCTCATAATGAACTAATTGGGCCTCGTTTTGATCTTTATACAACATGGCCCACAGCCCATAATTTCATTCTTCAGAGTGAAATGGTTTAAAATTAACTAGGCCCAGTCAATATTATTTTGGCCCAATAATTTAACTCAATATGACTTCATTTTGCAGCTCAATTTAATTAAATAATAATCAAATGGCCTTCCAATGCTTGCTCAGGATTAAGTGCAAAAAACGGATGTAAACAGTTGCCATTTTTTTTCAATCTAACATCTTGAAGCTCTGATTTTTTTTCCTCTTACTTTCTCGGCCTTAGTACCAATTTGGTTGTTTTGATCTCTCACTTGCAGGTGCATCCGGATGATCTGCATCATCAGATTCTATAGTTGTATGAGTTGAAAGAATAGAACTTGTGGCAGTTTGGGCTGTTGGTTTCTTGGACTCTACTCTAAATTCTTCCCACTTACAACTAGGGAGACTTAAAAATTCATCCTCAAACCTCTACGTTATTCATCATTCACTTTTTGAATAGTTATATTTCCATCCCTGCTTCTTTTTAATCCAAATAGTGCCCGCACCGAATTTCGGGATAAAAACTTAACACTACCAGCCTCCTCCCCCCATATAAATTTAGCCCATGAATTCCACCATTTAATTTCAAACATTGTGGACCATGGACCAAGATCTTCATCCCGAAAATCTTGACCAAAATTCTCGAAAAGTTCCATTTCCTTTTTGCACCCAAAATTATGCAAATGCATTTTCATCCCAATCCCAATTCATCCCACAATCCTTTGAAACTTGCATTTCCATTTTGCAGGTTTTCGAAATGGGCTTCGGGCGAGTGGCGAGAGGTGGCATCGAGCGGTGGCAAGCGGCAAAGAATCCCTACTACGTGGTGGCGCCAAACAGACTCCAACCAGCTAGTACGGCAGCAACAGATTGTTTCTTCTCCTTTCGTTAATCAAGAGAAACCCACTTCTAAAATCCTAAACGCTAAAAATCAAAATGCCACAAATCGGAGAAGATCAGGCTGTCCTCCATTTTTGCAAAATCGGTATTAGAAGAATGGCGCATGCATTCGTCCGTGCCATCTGAATGGGGGTTTTACTGGAAAAACCCAAAACGCCACAAGTCGATCCAGTCCTTCACAGCTGAAGCAACCAGGGGAGAAAAAGGGGACGAACCCTACTCAGCTACGTCGGCGATTGGGTTTTGTTTAGTTTTATTCTATTTCATGGTAAATTATTTACTTCATTTACTATGAAATATGTTTGTCTATATTCCTATCATTTTATGGTTAATTATTTGAACTGTTTACCATAAAACTAGTCTGGCCAAAATCCACACTAGTCCGGCCTCCATTGTTGTGAAGCCCGTGGAAGAAGAACGACACAGTTGCGGTGGTGGCCGTGGTGGGAGTTAATACCAGAAGGCCACGATCTGGGTTTTTCGATTTTGGTTTTGTTTAGTTTTATTCTATTAATTCATGGTAGATTATTTACTTTATTTAGCATGAAATATGTTTGTCTATGTTCCTATCATTTTATGGTTAATTATTTGGATCATTTACCATGAAACTATTTCATGGTAAATTAATTGTTTATCTATATTCTAAATATTTCACGTTGTAAATGCAGATGATTTATTTACCATGAAATCGGCTTAGTTATTGTTTAAAATAATTTGAAAATTTGAAATATCTTTTAATTGCAGAGATTGATATTCATCTCAATCTCTTAATTTAGGAAACAATAAATGTATATATCTATATAGATGTCATAATAAAAGGGTAACAAGGGTAATTCATCCATTGAAAGAATGAAAACATAAGCATACAAAAAGAACGAAATGAATTCTTACATGACATAGATAAAGAGGATAATTATTTAACTATGGCACCAAATTTTCCAACATGTATCCAGCGAAAAGTACTTTTTTTGAATAGTGTCATGTAATACATGCACCTAGCTTCAGCTATCTCTGGGGAAAAAAAAAAAAAAAAAAAAAAGAAGGAGAAGCAAACATCATAAAATACAAATATACATCATAAAATTGTTTTTTCTTCGTAAAAATCAGTACCTTGTCTACTTGGTGTTGTTCCACTTCATTGCCTCAACTGTATTTGCTCAAGACCCCACAAAACTTGTTGATTGACTTTTGTAGAACTGACAGTGAGATAAAGATACATGGTTTCTATTTGTTGAACAGTGTGCCCCATCTAAAGTGAAATAACCGAGTAAATGTTGCTAGAACAATTTGATGGTCTGACTATTATTGTGCCACAGGTGCAACAACCCGTTCTATTTTTGTACAATATTGTCTACTTTAAACGCCCAAAGTTCATAGATTTCTCAGTTGGTCATTCATCACTGGACTATCCTAGGATGAACACGCTTAACTGTGAAGTTCCTATGCGCTTTGGCCCACCCTCACGGCTTTAAAAGACCTTGTACAAGTAGGAGAGATTTTTTCTTATAAGTCATGACTTACTCCCTCCCGTCCGGACGGAGCCTGCTATCCTGCAGTACCGCTAACCACCTGAAAGTGGGGTGTCACAATAGGGATCACTATGCACACAACTCACACACAGAAATCAGAGGAAAAAACTTCATTATGTATATATATATATATACACACACATTCACAATATATACAAAACTTGAAAAAACCTCTCCGGGGAAAGCCACAATCGGCTCCCCCCTTAGGACCTTACTTTCTCATACTCTCATCAGCTCAACCCACACTTTACCTCTCAAATACATGTATTTTTATAGGGAAAACCATGGAAGAAAATCCAAAGAGCATTGAATGCTCTTTTTATGCGTGAGGGAGAGAGTCAAGATTTGCATGTGGCAAATCTTCTACAATCCCAGCAAATCCAGCAGCCCAATTTATGCAATCACATGGGAGATCTTCAACAATCACCCCCTCTCACATGTGAGGTAATTGTCGAACCCGTTCAACCCCTCTACCAAGCGCCTGTTATCACTCCAGGTCTAGCTTCCAACACTCTCACACCAAAGTACCCATGCCTGATTGAATGTCTCTCTACTTGACTAGATCTTCTGAGGGTAAACCCATAGCGCTGTCCAGCTGCAATATCGCCACTCTAGCATCTTCTGTGTACCAGAGCACCAACATAGGCTCCCTCTGCTCACACCAAAGGCTCCATGGGCCAGATGATCTCACACACCACCTAGGAAGAGGCTAATTTCCATCTTTGTTGACACACTGCATCCCCTGTTGAGCCTCCAAACCGAGATACACAACTCGTACACAACTCGCGAATCCGGGACGTCTTCATTACTGCTAGATCTTCGTGCCCGCATCCAAAATCGGATGCTCCCGATCCATCATCCACGAGAACAATGTCTGCATCCCCCAAGAAACAGTGTCTGCATTAGACCTGCGTATGACCGATCTCGAGCAAAACCCAACGGAGCTCAACCAGCTCAACATCTCCGCCTGTCTCTCTGGTATACCTCCACATCAGAACTCGAATGACCCACTTGCCATCAACCATTATGAATTCCCAGGAAAGAATTCCTAGGGCAAAACACTGAATTTCATATTAATGATTTATTGATTTTTTTGGAGCCCATTTCGGGTTCCATGCACAAAGATGATTTAAACTGCTGATTATTTTAAAAAATATTTTTTATTGGTTCCTGTAAAAAATCAGCTTAATTTGAAGGAGATTTTTTAGAATTCTTAGGAGTGTGCTGAAAATAGCCATACCGATATCTAATGAATCTAATTTTTTTGCAGGGACCCATTAAACTTTTTCTTAAGAATAATGAATGAGTTGAATCATCATTGTAGGACACGAAAGGAGCCTGATGAAGCGATTTTTGGTCACCTCTAGAGGAGGGGTTCCTCAACCGCCCACCAAGTCCTCCAGCAGATGGAACGGCTTCCTGCGTGCTCGATTAATGACCTGCAAAATAGACACGGTAAACTATGGGCACCAGCGGATAAGTATAAAATAACCTCCCAAGGTCAGCCCAGACCAGGAAGCCTAGCTCAACACGAAGGGCCAGGTAGGGTACCTAATGACATGGAGCTTAGCTTGAAGAGCTGAGCTCAGTGGACCAGCCCAAGGGCAAAGGTCATCCCAAGGTCAGCCCAAACCAAAGAGCTCAGGAGCACAGCCCTAAGGGCTCGAGCTAGAGTCCCAAGAACATGGAATCTAGCCTATAAGAGCTAGCCTCTATTAAACCAGTCCAAGGACGGAGGCCAACTTACGAGCACAGCTCATTGAAAAATACCGAGCTCAGCTCACGAGGTGAGATTGGCAGAGATGGCAAACCTGCATCCAGAGACTTATAAAATACTCTATGGAGGGAATTCACACAGTCTAAAAGACTCCTAAAACGACCAAGGTCTAATCCACCAATAAAGGATAAGGATCAGAGATCCCAAGGGATAAACCTCTATATGTCACAAGGACTCTTGATCTAGATAAGAATCGAAGAGTCCAAAGGAAAGGACTCCTCAAACCTGATAAGGATAAAAGAAGTCCTAGGTAAAGAGGACACTCCATCCTATTTCCGTCATGTGCGGATAAACCCAAGAGGTCCCAGCACCGTAAGGACTCTTAACCTGATAAGCAGGTGCAAGAGTCCAAAGGTGAAAGGACTCCTCAAACCTGATGAGGACCAAAGGAGTCCAAGGTAAGGTGGACACTCCATCCTATTTTCGTCATGTACGGATAAACCCAAGAGGTCCCAGCACCGTAAGGACTCTTAACCTGATAAGCAGGTACAATAGTCCAAAAGTGAAAGGACTCCTCAAACCTGATAAGGACCAAAAGAGTCCAAGGTAAGGAGGACACTCCATCCTATTTCCACCATGTGCGGATAAACCCAAGAGGTCCCAGCACCGTAAGGACTCTTAACCTGATAAGCAGGTACAAGAGTCCAAAGGTGACAGGACTCCTTAAACCTGATAAGGACCAAAGGAGTCCAAGGTAAGGAGGACACTCCAACCTATTTCCGTCATGTGCGGATAAACCCAAGAGGTCCGAGCACCGTAAGGATTCTTAACCTGATAAGCAGGTACAAGAGTCCAAAGGTGAAAGGACTCCTCAAACTTGATAAGGACCAAAGAAGTCCAAGGTAAGGAGGACACTCCATCCTATTTCCGTCATGTGCGGATAAGCCCAAGAGGTCCCAGCACCGTAAGGACTCTTAATCTGACAAGCAGGTACAAGAGTCCAAAGGTGAAAGGACTCCTCAAACCTAATAAGGACCAAAAGAGTCCTTGGTAAGAAGGGCACTCCATCCTATTTCCATCATGTGCAGATAAGCTCAAGAGGTCCCAGCACTGTAAGAACTCTTAACTTGAAAAGCAGGTACAAGAGTCCAAAGGTGAAAGAACTCCTCAAACCTGATAAGAATCAGGGGAGTCCTAAGGTGAGGAGGACACTCCAAACACCTATCTATACCCGCCATAAGCGGATGAGGCTTAAGAGTCCCAATCTTAAGGGATTCCTCCCAAGATGCCTATATAAAGATCACACCTCCATATCAGAAAGGTACGCAAAAAAACGATACGGAACTCATTCTCAGTCCAATATCTCCATATCTCGACTGACTTAGGCATCGTAGGGGCGATGGCGACAGCCACGCCGGTGCCCATAGTTTACCGTGTCTGTTTTGCAGGTCGTTAATCGAGCCCACAGGAAGCCGCTTCATCTGCTGGAGGACTAGGTGGACGGTTGAGGAACCCCTCCTCTTGAGGTGACCAAAAACCGCATCATCAAAGCCCAAAAAAATCATTAATTTGTAATTGTGTTTTTGCTATGCCAAACGAAGATTGAGCAAATAAAAGGAGAGACTTCGTCAAAGGAAAGAAACAGCGCCATTTCTTTTGTTGGCAGCAGTCGCGCGTCCCCTTGGGACAGCAAGCTCCCCATTCCGTGACAAAATGCTAGCTGTGGATATCACTATGATTATATAGAGTAGATCTTGGCCACAAGATGGATTGTGATTGTATAGAGTAGATCTTGGCCTCAAAATGGATGGAACTAGACGTGAAAAAACTGAATGAGATCCTACCCCTAGCCAATAGTTCACCAAAGGACTACGTCCGTTAGACTGCCAATTTTATTTTATTTTTAATCGATTCAATCCATTTAACATTGCGGGGGGATGAATTCCACTTTACTCCTTGTGAACGGTGTGGGGGCTCGCCGAGTCTGGAGAGGTTGCTGCCGAGCTTGACACCTGCAAATCGGAGGGGGGTTCCTCCGGGTAGAGCCTTCGACGAGCTAGTTAGTACATGGGGAAGATAAATCAAAAACATAAAGCAAATGAATATGAGCAATTTATGTAGGGGATGAGAGGAGAGATGTGTACCTTTAGGTGAGGGGAGATCTTTGCTTATATAAAGAAAAATGAATGAAGCTTAATGACTAAGTAAGGCTTTTAATAGAAATTTGCTATAAATGGAAAGTTGCTATTAATAGGAAGGTTGCTATTAATAGGAAGCTTCTCGAAACTTCTAGAAGGTCATGACTTGCGGTGTCCACGTATCGAGCAATGGTAATACGTTCTGAGCAATAGCGAGCGTCCGTATATTTTACCGAACGATAAAGATGTCTACCGAGCTGTGAAGTATCCCGAGCAACATGAAGAACCTCCGAGCAATACAACGAATTGCCGAACGAAAATAAGATTTACCGAGGAAGAGCCGAGTAGTAATAAGAATTGCCGAGCGATACTAAGAATTGCCGAACGATAATAAGAATTGCCGAGCGTTCCCAAGACAAATGTTCAGCCTTGCTGAAATCGTTCGACCCTTTTGGACTTTATGAACTGAGGGAAATTTGGCCCCCTACAATAGCCCCTCAACTTCTTCTTTATCGCTTAGATGAAGGAGGAGTTGAACCTAGGTGTGGCCAAATGACCGAAGTGAATTCCTTGCAAGATACAAATAGACCATAATTGCGCTTCGCATAGATTTTAGCATAATAACCTAAGCCAGGGTGATGTAGCTGAGCCCCAGAATGATAATAGAAGTTCTGTCCTCGGCCAGATTCGGTCAGAATGAGAGAGAGCTCCACGGCCAGATTCGGCCGGTTAGTCCAAAGGTAATGAAATCCAAAAATGTCGAAGGTATGCATCGGGTTATGTGCCGAGCAATCAAGATAGTAACCGAAAGAGTATCCAAGATGGTAACACATCCAAGCTATCTTCGCCTTCTTCTTTGCCCGAACGTTGGAGGCCTACAACCCGTAAGGAGGGCTTAGTCCGAACGTAAGGATTCTTCGTAAACCTTGGCGCTGCAACATGACTCTTCAGGAGGGACGGGCTGAGGTTGGAGTGCTGAATCTTCATTTGGTCGGCGGTTTGGGGCCATCTTTAACTTCAGACTGGAAGAGTCGGTGGTGGAAAGTGGGACCATCTGGATGTGAAACTAGGAGTGAGCCCCAATGCTTGGTGGAAGGGTCCGTCGTCGGGAGTGAATGCCTCACCGACTGAAGGAGTTGCATTAAAAGAGCTTGCCATTCTTTAAATCTGAAAGTGTTTGAGATATCTGAACGAGTAGGTTTCCGAGGGCTACGAGGATTTCGCCCGAACGGTTTAGATTGCCAAGGGCTACGAGGATTTCGCCCGAACGGTTAGATTGCTGAGGGTAGATTGCCGAGATAAACATTAGGGTAGCAAAAAATGAAAAGTAAGGTGCGCATATATCCGAACAATTGGGCAAAATGTCAGGTAGTTGTAGAATATAAATCGCAATTAAAGAGTCTAGCACTTTAACTTGCTATTTAAGAATAAAAAGGACAAAAAACCTGTTCCACGAAAGAGAAGAACGGAGAGTTCTAGATGAGGACCCAAAAGCAGAAATCGAAGAGAGAACCACCGTCGTACATTCAGAAATTGAGACGCTCGAAGTCTGATCAGGACGAGCCCCCCCAATATATGCCACGTTTTTCTTCCCCAGCGAAGTCGCCAATTGTGGGGGGGGTGAATTCCACTTTACTCCTTGTGAACGGTGTGGGGGCTCGCCGAGTCTGGAGAGGTTGCTGCCAAGCTTGACACCTGCAAACCGGAGGGGGGTTCCTCTGGGTAGAGCCTCCGACGAGCTAGTTAGTACCCGGGGAAGATAAATCGAAAACATAAAGCAATTGAATATGAGCAATTTATGTAGGGGAGGAGAGGAGAGATGTGTACCTTTAGGAGAGGGGAGAGCTTTGCTTATATAGAGAAAAATGAATGAAGCTTAATGACTAAGTAAGGCTTTTAATAGAAATTTGCTATAAATGGAAAGTTGCTATTAATAGGAAGGTTGCTATTAATAGCAAGCTTCTAGAAACTTCTAGAAGGTCATGACTTGTCGTGTCCACGTATCGAGCAATGGCAGTATGTTCCGAGCAATAGCGAGCGTCCGTATATTTTACCGAACGATAAAGATGTCTGCCGAGCTGTGAAGTATCCCGAGCAACATGAAGAACCTTCGAGCAATACAACGAACTGCCGAACGAAAATAAGATTTGCCGAGGAAGAGCCGAGTAGTAATAAGAACTGCCAAGCAATACTAAAATTGCCGAACGATAATAAGAATTGACGAATGATAATAAGAATTGCCGAGCATTCCCAAGACAAATGTTCGGCCTTGCTGAAATCGTTCGGCCCTTTTGGACTTGATGAACTGAGGAAAATATGGCCCCCTACAAACATGGAAATTCGGGACATAAGAACCCGTCACAGCTAGCGTCGGACTGCCAATTCTGGTACTGCATATATATCATTGCAATGCCAGTCCCCCAATTCGCCACCACAGACTTGGGGGATTTAGTACTCGTAATAATAAGCGATCACCTTCGGTACGGCACAAGCTTGGATTCAGGAACTATGAGTGGGTTAAAATGGGGGCCAACTAGCGCTGCAAATGAGCCGAGCCGAGTTTTACCCACTACACCAAATTTTAGTATTAGCGGCACGAGAAAACTGCCGTTAATAGTCCAAAAACCGCCGGTAATACTCAAAACCGCCGGGAATACAATTGTCGAAAAAATAAAAGCGGCATTAGAAAACCGCCGACAATACTAAAAACGGCGGTAAAAAACCGCTGGTAATAATACCGCCAGCAATAAAATCGGTGGTTAATTTTTTTTGTTCTACCAGGAATCGAACCCGGAACCTCCGGATCCTATAGCGCACGTGCTACCAACTAGGCTGACCCGCATATTGCGTCATGTAGGATAAATAATAATATTTGTATCATACGGGTCGGTATTATTATTATAAGCGGCATTAATAAACCACCGGTATTAAAAAAACCGTATATTCTATTTTTTCCGGTGGTATTTTAAAAAACCGCCGGTAAAAGTTTATAAAAACGGCATTATTAAAAAAACCGCCGTTTTTGGTAGTTATTTCCGGCGGTTTTACTAATGCCGGTAAAAGTTACTTTTAACGGCAGTTTTTTTACCGCCGATAATAATACCGCCGGCAAAAGCAATATTTGGCGTAGTGACCGTGTTCAAGCTTGTTTATTAAGTTTTTAGCGAGCTCGAACTTGAGCTCAGTGAAAACTTAACGAGTCGAGCTCAAGCCAAGCAGGCCTTGGCTTGACTCGAGCTCGAGCTTGTTCACGAGCCTCAACGGACCAACAAAATATATATATCCTCGCATGGGCCTACTACAACCAAAAATATTTTGATTGTGAAGGTATATATCTTTCATTTTCCTATGGAGCGGGGGTATACAGGTGTGCATGTGCTCTCGTCTCTCTTGGTTGACTGGAAAGTGAAAACGGAAAGAACAAATTATGAAATAATAATAAAAAGTTAAAAACCCTAAACTTAAGTATATATACCCCAGCTCGTGAGTCAACTCGAGCCGAGCTTATCCTAGCTCGAGCTCGGCTCGTTTCTCGCTTACAAAACGAGCTGAAAAAATCAGCTCGAACTCGTTCATTTAACTTCCGAGCTGAGCTTGAACGAGCCATTAACGAACCGAGCTCCACAAGCGGCTCGGTTCGTTTGCAGCCCTAGGCCCAACTGCGTCAATTGCTGGTAAATTAAGTAAAGATGGCTCACAAACCCTTAAAGCCCATTAACAATTCACCTCAATTAAGCCCACGACCGTTACAGTTGACAGCTCAAAAAACTAGCTTTTGGCCACTAATGTAATGTGGGGGTGCCATTGATCTTAGTGATCATATGCATCATGAGTTAAAGAATCTGTTTGGTCACTGCTCCTATCTTTCCACATACACAACTTGAATTCAGGTGGCTATTAAAAATTCAGAAAAAGGTTGAAAGGTTTGGTAAAAAGACATCCATCGATCCCTTCCCACATCTGTTGTAGTGAACGAGTATGTGTTTACTTGGAAAGGTGGACACCTTTTCTTTTGCCCCATGTTGGAATATCCTTTGGTCCCTCTACTTTGTCCATACAAACCAACTTTTACAACCCCCTACTATAAATCACTATTCATGGTTGGTTATCTTTATATACCCCCGCCCGGGTGTTTCCACTAATTTACAAATTGTTTAGATTATAAATTTTTTATTTTGTCCTTATTCAAAATTTGTACAAGGTTATTAGTTTTGCCCTAAATTTTTTTTTGTATTATTGGTTCGTCTCGACGAGAAAAATCAGAAAAGTTAAAAATTATGACTGTTACACAGATATTTTTCGAAATATCCATGAAAAAACCCCCCCACAAAGTCAATTTTTGGGCTTTTTCTTGAATATTTTCTCAAAAAAATTGGATCAAAGTAAAAAAAAAAAACAAAATTACTTCTTCAGTTTGTCTCGTCGAGACAAACAAATAATACATAAAAGTTTGACGCAAAGCTTACAAATGAGAAAAATAATTAAATAATGATAAAAGAAAAAAAAAATCTGTAGTGTATGTTTGCAAAAGAAAATACATCTTGAATTTGATTATCTTGCAATTGTGCTTTATACATTGCATGGATCGATACACCCACTCACCAAAGTACCAATTTTTTGTTTATCATAATCTTAATTTGTTTAGTTAATGGTTTCAATAACCTTGAGATCAACCACCAGGTGCATCCCCATTATCCAAAGCTATTATTCTTACTTTAGTAGGTACAAATAGTATATGTTTGACAAGGTACATCTAATTTAGACGGAATCTAATGTTAATCAATACAGTACTACTACTTACTAGCATAATACTACTCCGTACATATCCTGTGGCCGTATGTTCCACTTTGCTGGTGAGTCGTAACAGGAAAATAGGAGTATGTATACATGCTGACGAAAAAGATTATGGCCAGGTACCATGAATGCAAGAACTAGAAATGGATTGGAGAGTACAATTTCACCCCGGAAAAGGATTCTTTCCGAGCACAATTCCATGATTGGGATTGGGACCTTTCATTTTGTTTTACTTCATTATGAGCTTGATTGGGATTTGATTTTTCTCAATATATATGTGTGTTCCGAAATCGTATCAAATGATATGCGATCAACTTCATTTTTGGCATACTTTGATGCTCTCGATGAGTTCTCGATCGTTAAGTGGACTGAGAGAGAAAACCATTTTTCGGGATTAATGGATTGAAGAGAAACTGGAATAACTAAATTACGAATGGAGTATGTGTGACACATGCTATTGTTAAAAGATTTTTGGGGTGTTCCAGTTTTTTTTAAAAAAATAAGTTTTAAAAAAGGAAGGTAATTTTAAGTTCAAAAATCTTGTGTTTACGCAAATAATTTTTCTACCAATATGAATTTTATTTGATAGATCTCATTGAGATCTTTTAAACAGTGCAAAAAAAATTCAAAAAATTATTTTTTATTTTCGTTATATTTGAGTTTGAAATTACCTTCTTTTTTTTTTTTTTTTAAAAAGGTTTGAAAAGAAAGCGGAATGGGGCCTTTACCCCACAACATTATATATTAGTACCTAAGAAGAGAATCACACGCATGTACAAGTCTACATACACACCTCCAAGCACCGCCCCTTTTTTCTTTCAATAATTCGGGGTGTCCGATTTAGTTTACGCACTATCCGGATAAGTCTTGGAGACCAATTCCACTGTACGCCAAGGGGCGAGTAAAGTTGGACGAAGCCCCATGAAGACTATCCCCACAAAAATTCATAGCGCCTTTCAAAGTGGGTTGTTCTCAACCTCTTCTACCTCTTCTTTCAAGAGAATCATTTAAAATGATCTCCACTAATAATAGTCTAGATTAGACTTCCGATCACCTTAATTACTTCCAACTAACTTCCAAGTCGGATAACGAGAAAATCAACTAAATTCTCAAGTTTTCAATTTTGTAAGAAAGGCGTTACACGAACATAATTTTTGTAGGGCTTCTAGGCCCGAGATGGTTTTCGAGCATTAATCCCCCGAAATAATTCCGATCATTGGATGCTTCCAATTAAATTTCAACTATTGACTGAAAGGTGAAATTAGTTGTTACAACTCACAAACTGCTAATTTTAAACACTTGTATGTGGTCATGAGTAGAGCAATCATATAACATACTCCCCTCCGTCCTCATTTAAAAGTTCCTCGTTTCATCCTAATCGGATAAAAAATAATCTATATCTTTAAATCAATAATGAATTTTATATGAAATTTAAATAATGTTTGATGGAGTTCAATTGATTATATTAGACAATGTTTTTAAATTCACATAAAACATTATATCTTATGAGATATAAGAAATTGAAAAGAGCATGAACGTCTAAAAAAACTATTAAAGGGGGACGGAGGGAGTACTAAAATTATCATAATAAAGGGTAGTAATTTTTACCCTCTCTTTTTTCATAACCACGTTCCATTTTTCGTCTTCTTGTTATGTGAATTTACAATGCTGTCCTTCCAAGTATGGAAAAGTATATAAATCAAAGGTTAATTTTGCAAATTCACACCATAAGAAGACAAAAAGATAGTGCGATTATGAAATAGGAGAGTGTGAAAATCAATCACTCATAATAAATTGGACTACAATAAGTCTGTTGACACAGACTCATTGCACACAGATCCCACACAAATTTTGTGTAGGTTCACTAAGAGTCTCACACAAATAATCCAAGTTGTTCATTAAATGTAAAATATTTTTTCGATGGCTCCCGTAAAAAATCAGCTCAATCCGATACCTATAGGTACTTGATCCAATCATCTAACATTTCATTATCCTGAAATCTGAATGAAAAGTTTGATGATTGGATCGAATATCTATATGTATCGGATTGAATGGCTTGGATTGTTTGCGTGGAATCCGTAGTTTGAAAAAATGTTTTATATTTAATGAACGACTTGGATCATTTGTGTAGAACCCGTAGTGGGCCACACACAAAAATCTATGCACGATTTGTCACCTACTCCTGTGTCATGAATAGCACAGTTGTAAATTTCTCATTCCACTTTCTCAAATAAGTATTTAAAAAATAAGGACATATTTTCAAGTTTAAAAATAATGGACTTACAAAAATAAGTTTTTAATTTTTTTTACAGGGTTTTATAAATCTCATCGAAATCTATCATATAAGATCTATATTACATATTTTTTGATTTTAAGAAGTTCATTATTTTTAAATTTGAAAATTATAAATAAGTACTATTTTTTAAGGACCAAAAACGAAACGGACTTGGTACCAACAACGCTTTTCTTTTACTCCTAGTAACACTTGGAGTGTCTCGTTTTGTGTGAAACGATCTTGCTTTTGTTTGGTCTTTTTCTTTTTTACTAGTTTTGGCCATTAGCCTATCTCTGAATGGTGCATATATATTGCAAAAGGAATGCGTCAAAATGACAGACAATCCGAGTAGAAATGCATTGATTTGTTCCTTTGTGGAGATAGATCTGGCAAACGAATTCGAATAGTCACACTCACACTTCCATTGGTTTCAGCACGCTGAAATGATGTTGAGATTCTCCATTATGACCTTTGTACCTCTCACCAAGGCCTTAATTACTCCAACCACGCAAAGTGCTGCCGCCTACCTCCAAATTTGTTTTCATTCTAGACCATGAAATAAGTTACGATCATATTTCAGATAACATTACAAATAATCATTGCATTAATTTTTTATTTTATTTTATGAAGTACCGTTTACATTATTTAAAAATAAACTTAGAGCATCTCGAACAACTTCGGATTTAGAGATGTCAAATCTTTTCAAGGGAGGCTCAGTTAAAATACCTTCCCAAATATTTAGTTTCTAAATCTAAGGATATGCTTAATTTAGCGTAGTGATCACAAAAAGGGTGAAATTGAAATCTACATTTTCTGCGTACAAAAGAAAAATCAATTAGCTTCGAAATATGCCCCAAGTAAATATGATGGATAGATTGCTAGCTTCCATTTTAAGTTTATGTGAGACATGAAATATACCAAGCAATAGTGGCCATAAAAGCGGTGAGCATAACAATCAGTACAATGCAAAGTTGGCACAACGAGAAATGCAAAGAAAGCAACCCACACCAAAGCCTTTGCACTTTAATCGTGATCGTGACCCATGCGTGTGGGACTAGTTTTACTCTACTCTACAAGTAGGTTCCACGAACGAGCAAAGTACAAAATTGTGTGGGGACGAACTAAGTAAATGAAACTCTTCCCATCATGACACATGATCCACTCCAACCAACATCCCATGTGATGACCGACTTCTTCCTTTTTCCATGAGGGCAAACCGGTCTTTTAGTTATTGATTCATGCTTGCAAAACTCATACTAAAATCTTGCGTATATAAATTAAGGAAATGACCTTTTTGGAAGCAAAACAATTAACTTGGCTTTTTTTTTTTTTTTAAATCTCCAATTGGTCTTTACAAGAAAAAATTCAACTTTTTTGCCAATTTTTTTTCCCCTTAAATGCCGTGCAGTTGGCCACCCTTATATACTTCCATTCACATGGGTAGGATTTAATTCCCCGAAAGCCTCATCCCCTCCCTCAAGTCCCTTAATATAGTGTACATTAAAATTAATGAATGAAAAAAAAAATCCCCCCATGCCCATATGAAGAAAACCGAGAACAAAATCTGCACACAAAATTACCAGAAATTTTTCAGTGTCAGGTGGGTATATCTCACGTGGTACCCATTAAGCACATTCAGACCGTCTAGTCCAAAACATTTTTTGACGAATTGAATTGAAAACCTCTCTCCTCTCAATCCAACACTTTCTCTCTCATTTCTCTCTCTTTAAATCTGAGTCATCCAAAAATATAATGAACAAGTCAAATTCATCAAGCGGACACCACATGGTACCCCGCCTGACACTGAATTTGTTTTCATTACGAGAGATTACTAATTTAAAATACCGAAAGTTAGCTCTGCCTGTAAAGCTACTCTATACCTCTTTTTCCCGCTTTTCAGTTCGGATGGCCAAACGTCGGTCTCGTCATCACATAGAAGTCATAAACACGCCTATCCGTTACTCCTTTTTTTCCCTTTTTAAAAATATAAACATCAATTTCCAATTTCCAATTACTACTAAAAACCAACCAACCAACCCCCTGGCCCATTTTCCACCACCTCATATCCAAGAGAACCACATAGAGAACCGCTGGTTCTGTTGTACCTAGTAGTATCTACAATCACTTGTGTGTAGAGAGAGAGAGAGAGAGAGAGAGAGAGGGGCCTGCCAATCTGCCATGACGTTGGTTTTGTTGTAGATCTTGAAAACCCTACCTAGTCTTATCGGTCCAAGAAACCAGCACATTCACTTCGAGAAATTGCTTCAGCTATTTCAAGAACTCGCTCGAGACCCTTCGTTTGATTACATTTGGTTTCGAATAGGCAGAACAATGTGCCGTTTTTGAATCCACTGTGCGTGAATCTTTTGTAATATTGGTGTCGTTTGCTCTGTTTTTCTCTAAGCGGGTTGTCAGATTCCAAGGATTTGAGTGCGTATAGATAGCTTTTGTTCGTCAATGGCGGTTTAGTTGCTCTTTTTCTAAGGCCGAAGCGAAATGGATGATCGAGGCGGTGGCTCATTTGTAGCTGTTAGGAGGATTTCGCAAGGCCTCGACCGAGGCAACCCCTGCCATTCTGCTTCTGGTATAATCTTTTCTCTCTCTGGCTATGCATACATAGAGATATGACTATCCGTGTGTATCTCGGAAGTAATTTTAGAAGTTTCGGATCCATTGATAAGAAATAAGCCATGTGTAAAATTAATGCATATTTCGTGAGTGAGTTGCTTGCAGCTACTGTTTAGTACGGAGTATTTTGTTACGAGAAATTTTACAAGTTTCCTGATTTTTATACCATCTTATCGCCCGATACTTGGATTAGTTTGCTGGTTCCATTGTTGTAAAAGATTAGATGGACAGAGAAATAAGGTGAAGCGTATCACGTGACTCACGTCACACATGCGGTGAAGTAAAACGGTGAACAACATATGGAAATGGGATAAAATGGTGATAAAAAGAGATATTGGAGATGAGGTATTTGTGTAGTTTCAAGTGCTTTCGGAAAATTAGAACAGTGAGGGGGTCCGTAGAATGTGGAGCTGAGTTTCTTTGTTCATTGAACTGATCCTGCGAAATTATTGTGCTGATTTTTAGTGTCATTAATACATCCTTCTCAGTGTTATTTTTGGTTATTCCTCTTTTCAAAAAATATTTTTGCATAGTTAACACAACCATGTTCGGAAAGTTAAACAGTGAGGGCTCAGTAGATGGTGGAGGTGGTTTTCTTTGTTATTACATAAGTTATTTGTCTGGTTTTTTGTTTGTTGTATTTTAAGTAAGTTTTATCTATCTTGAAATTTGGGTATCTGCTGCAACATTTGAAGCTTATCCTAAATGGTTCTCATATTATGATATGAAATATATGGTTATGTTGCCACTTAAAAATGCATCGGACTGAAACTTCATTTCATTTTGTTTTAGTAGCTTGTTTTTATGCAATGTGAAATTTATGATATAGTACCTTGATGCAGTAAAGGTTCAGGATAAGCTTTTAGAATTCGTCCATCAGATGCTTATGTGGATTTGTCTCCATGGCCATTTTCTTGCAATATACCATGTTGAACATTGGTTCATGCATCAATGTGTAGCTTTGGGTCACAGAGAATATGTTTAATGAGTTACCTGCAGAAAAAAATAAGTTGAGCTTGTTGCAGATAGTGTTATGAGGACTTTGTTCTCTTTCTCAGGCTGATTGCATGGTTTGGGTGGTAGGAGTTTACCTATAATTGGGGGCGGTACTGAACTTCTATTTCTCCTTACATTTGTGATTCTCTTTGTCTATCCAGTGTTTGTTTTCAACTACTACTCAGTTATCTCTCGTATCCAACTTCCCATGGGTCACCTCATTAGGGGGGAGATTTTGTGTCATTTCCATGAAGCTGTTCTAACATTAACGTACTGATTTATAGATAATAAATTTTGTTTTCTCTCCCTTAACCTCTAATTTAAGAGACCTGATTTAGTTCTGATTTCTTTTCACCTTTTTTCCCCAGTCCCTTTTTCAGCTTGTCTTCATATTTTCAAAAATAATCATGATATTATAAAAGTTTGATTTGGAGTTTATTCCGATCGACTACATGATCTGTTAACCTTACACACTCCCTCCGTCCCAAATTGCTTGCCCCTTTTTGGGTAGCCATGCATTGTGCAAGTAAGTGTTTATGAGATTTTTTTTTTGAAAAAAATTTACCCCCATTTTTTCTTCTCAATGATATCTTCAAATTGATGTAAAAATTTGTGAACAAAAATCCATGCTCATACCTTATTTTTTGCGTGCAAAGTGCATAGTTTTCAAAAAGGGCAAGCAATTTGGGAAGGATGGAGTATCAGTTTTGAGGCTCGTCTGGATGATTTTGTTTTAGAAATTAAGCATGAGGCATGCATGCTCAACATGTAAGCAATTTCAACCTTGTATGGGAGAGCAATGAATTGAGTGATATTTTCCTTGTCATGTTATGTTGTTGTTTCAGAGTAACACTTCATTTTGACGTGGCAATGGCTCTGTGCTGTTACAGCTGAGGTTGTAGCAGGATCAGCGGCATGGCTTGGTAGAGGTCTTTCTTGTGTTTGTGCCCAAAGAAGAGAGAGTGATGCCCGTCCTTCATTTGATTTGACTCCTGCCCAGGTACACTTAATTTTTAAATAACTTCTTGTTATTCCCATCATCGTGATCATTCTCTTTCGCCTCTGAGGCAGACTGTTTGTTTAGGATTTGTATCCTCTTATTAAAGAGTCTCTGGGAATTTTTGTTTAGAAAAGAAATCGTTCAATGTCATTGTTGAATCGTGCTTGATTTCAATTCTTAGGAGGGCTTCTCATCTTTCTTGACATTAACCATTTCTTAGTTAAATATTTCTTCTTTGTCAATGTAATGGTATGGAGATCTTTACTAGAATTTTGATGAGGGTAGCACTAGTATTCAGCACTAGAAACATTTCATAGTTAAATATTTCTTCTTTGTCAATGAATGATCTGAATCTTTACCTTATGAGAACAACTGGAGCAACTAAAAAGTTTGCGGCTGAATGATGTTTTACACACCATGATCCTCTGTGTGTGTGTGTGTGTGTGTGTGTGTGTGGTGTATTTCTCAGCTCTGCTCTGGCCCATTATGGTTTTTATGGAATAATGACCTGAAGTCCTTGATATTGCTTCACTTCGTGTCAGGAGGAATGTTTACAAAGGCTACAGAATCGGATGGATGTCGCCTATGATAGTTCAGTTCCAGAACACCAGGTGCTCTTCTTGCTCAGTGAAATGTATAAAATTTGTGGAGACAAACTGCATGTTTTCATGATTTTTCAATTGCAACATTAATTTAACTTGTTTAATTCAGTGTGTCTTGTATTTTGTAAAGCAACTTGAATAGCGAGCGTCTGTGTTCATTCATTTTTCCTTGCTGCTGTGCTGTTGTAGGAAGCTTTGAAGGCTTTGTGGAATGCTTCCTTTCCTGAAGAAAAGCTTCGCGGTTTCATATCTGAACAGTGGAAGGAAATGGGTTGGCAAGGAAAAGATCCATCTACTGACTTCAGGTAGCACTATTTCCTTTGTTTTGCTCCAATTTTTAGTCCTATTTTTGTTTGGTAGGCTGCTTATTCTTCCATCTCTGCTATTTTTGGTAATCGTACATGGGTTCTCTTGCAGGGGTGGTGGTCTTATATCTCTGGAGAACTTGCTGTACTTTGCTAGGAACTTTCAAGTATGTCTAATTCTCATCTATTCATTATGCCTTCTCCATGCCTTCCTGTCTATCTCTATCTCTTTATTTTAACTTACTTCCTAGCAGGGAGAAGTGGAAGAAAAGAAAGGGAAAGTAGGGGATGAAATTGTCTCTCTTGAGAAAGCTCTCTCAAAAATAATACTCCTGTATTTTAGGATATAGTGGTTGAATTGCTTATCAACTCTTTTTTCTGTTTTTGGTCCACGAAAGACGGATAAGCTTCTTTTCCCCCTAGAGATATTATTTTTATCTCTCCTACCCTCAATTCATTTTGTTTATCCATTTTTTGTGCGAAATTGCTCAACCAAACAAGGATGGTGGTGTATGTCATTAAGGTAGCATCCCCATTTCCAATGTCACAATAACCATCAATGGATTCAGCACATTCACCATACTGCCAGTGTGGGCTTTGTACTTCATAACATTCAGGGCTGGGTGTCGATACCCGCCACTCCTTTTCAGAACCCTTATGCAAACATGTAAATACTAATGCTATGAATAAAGGGTAAAGAATAAGTGTACCAGGGGAGAAAGCTACTTGCATCTAATAACCATCATAATTACATGTAAGAGGAGTGGCAAACTATTTCGTAAGAACGGAGTTCCTGGTAAGAATGTTGATGAAAAACTGAAAAACTATTATGTTGAGCAGCAAAAAATTGTGAATTGTATTATGTTAAATTCAGGTACTGATGTTATGTGCACGTTTGTGCCAGATTCTTCTGATTCTCTTTCCCGAGGACACCAGGCCACATCCTTTCATTCCTTTAGGGTGGATAAGAGGACATAGAGCACATCACTTCTAGTCCAAAACTTTTGTTAGTGTCTGGATTAAGAATGTTTTGACCAACCTTTAAAAGTTTGCGATGCCGCTGTAGAACGACTATCAGCACTTTGCTACGTTGGATGTGATTTGTGGTTTATAACCTCGAGTTCGTGGAATGATTACATTTGATAGTAGATTTCGTCATTGGATAAACTGTTAGAAATAAAGTTAATTATCAAGTGGTGTGTCGAGAGACAAAATGAGAGTTCGGAGAGTTAAGTGGGGTGGCCTAGCCAGAGGTTTGTGCTGGTATTTAAGTCAATGGTCAGAAATTAGGTTTGGTTCTGTGGATGTGATTTGTTTGGAGAGTGTATAACTAAATATGATGTGCTGGTTTATCAATGTAGGACCTGGTGGTGCTCTGGTTCGGATTTGGGCTTGGGCTCTTCCACATTATCTGTCCTGCGCAATGAACACCGACCATTATCTCCTAACCCTCGAGTCAACCGGGAAGGCACTCCTATTGTTAACTAAGTATCTGGAGGTAGGAGAAGAGTATGGAAGTTCTAGGGTTAAAGTGAGCAGCATACCTCTTAGGATTTATCCTTGTACCTTATATATAACCTCCAAACTTGCCCTCCAAATATGCAAATGTTCGGCACGCCGAGGTAACCCCCTTGGCTGACGTCACCTATGACGTGGGCCGGAAGACAGTTATGCTCACATGTGTGAACCACATTCCATAAATCACACGGGTTAAATTGGTCAAGACCCGGGCGGTTGTACCCGAAGCATATGGTCCAGGTACGGAGCCCCGGTTGTTCCTGAACAAGATTCGAACCCTCAGAGACGTAGTCAAAAGAGTCGGTGGGATACCCTTCGGCAAAAACCCACCGTTCGGCCGAACTTAGGCACTCCGCAACTCATAGCCCACCGAGCTCCTCAAGGTCAAGTGGTTCGGCCCATCAAGGGCTCGGCAGTCCAGCCATGTGTGAGTTGTGTAAGAGTTTGAGAGTGATGTGGATGGTAACGCAATTCTTGGTCTGAATATTTGTGAAGTTCCGCCAAATGAGATGCTGAGAATTTGTTAGGCAGCTTTGATTTGTTATGCTCCTTATTTCCAAGTATATTAAATCTTGAAACTATTGAAATATGTCATGACTGAAAGACATAACTGCAAAGGCTAAATTTGACAGCGGCCTGAGCTTGGGCCTAGGAGTATTGGCTATTGCGTACGCATTGCTGCTTCCTATGCATCTGCTCATGTGTTTAGCAAAAACCTCACACTCTTCTCTACCTTTTTTTTTATTTATCCATGGTGCCCATTTAGCAACCTCTGGTATCTGTTTTATTGTAGCTCATGGTATGGATGTCACGATTCATCCATTTAACCCTTGCTATTTCCATTTTCAGAAATCCTTTCAAGATCTTCTCCGCAAGCAGGTAGGTGACAGGGCCATGTGGGAATATCCATTTGCTGTTGCTGGTGTAAACATCACATTCATGCTTATTCAGATGCTCGATCTTGAAGCAGGTTTTTCTTCTGTTTTTCTAACTTTTTTCCTGTGTCTATTCTTTCCTCTGGAAAGTTTCATAGTCATTATATTTTTACTTGTTAAGAGACTATTATTAGCTAACCATATGAACGATTTTCAATGAAACGTACTTTTGCTTCTCGCTATTTCACTGTGGTGTCTATTGCACAAGCAATTATTTTGTTCCCACAGGAAGATAAAACCAGTTTATTATGCTAGCTTATCCTCTTTGGTGCATTTCTTTCTCTCTTTTTCCCTATGGTTGGCATATTGGAACTTGGATCATCTTTGGATTTGGAGAAGCGAGGGCCCATTTATTTGTTATGTTTTATGTGGTCATGGCTATGAGCCTATGATGACCACTTAGAAGGCCCTTATGTTAATTGTCTCTGGTCTCCCCACATAAATATATATATATTTTTTTGCATAAAGTGTCATATAAAAGGGTTCAATAGTATGTGCAAGGGCCTCCTAATTTATTTAACAATGGAAATATGTATTGTATTTACATCAGATTCTGTTCATCTGCTAATTATGTACAAATATGCAGTAAAGCCACGAACTATGGTGGGAGCAACCTTCTTGAAGTTTCTTTCAGGTAAGAAGGACGTTATGTTGAGACCCCAATAATTAACCTTCGCCAACTTCTTGTTATTGGAAAAATAAAGGACATGAATATTATAGGAGCAAAGCACTCCCCTCCATGTAGTTTCATTCTTGATTACCTGATTTTCAAATGTATACATAATGGTGATTTATTCCTTTTTTTTTTCTTTTTTTTGCCATTTTAACTTTCAGAAAACGAATCCGCATTCGACCTTCTGTACTGCATCACGTTCAAGCTGATGGATCATCAATGGCTTGCCATGCATGCATCATACATGGACTTCAATGTAAGTGTTCTTTGATTAGAAAGACAGTAGAAATGGGTTTTAAAAAAATACTTGAAGTACATGAGTTCATATTGTGGTTTGGAATGCACGCTTTACGGAAATGATCAGGGTTCCAAAAGTCCCCGCCTAGGCGCTAGGCGGGGGTCCAATGCCTAGGCGATTAGGCAATGCTGTTTAAGATAGCCACCTTAGCTGTCCCTTGAATCCCTTCACCAAGGTGGCAACCTCCAATATGCTCTGCATGTGACCTTATGCATTTTTATTGGCAGTATCTTATATTTTGTTTTAACACTAGAGCAAATGCTGTTTCAAAATCCAATGTTCGAACCACCTTTACACCTTGACAAAGCAAGGATTTGAATCAGGATCAGTGCCATATATCCACGGGCTGCTAAATGGTTAATGAAATTATACGAGGGACACCAACTGTAACCGAATCTTAGCTGTCGCCTGTCATAATCTTTGTATTTGGCAATTTATGGGATAGAAAGATTCTAGCAGAAGATCTGCGTACTAGATCCAGTATCGCGTTGGCTTTGCGGCCTTGAAAATCAGCAAAATCATAATTCTTGTTGGTTCAAGTTCTGTTATTTAGCTGCAAAGACAGTTCCTGTTGCTTTATAAAGCATGTTTATTTGAACGTGTATGATTTAGTTCCTTGAATCTCGAAAACGAAATTCGTAGTGATTTCTCATCGAATTTTCTGATGTACTTTCTGGCTTATGCCAACATCTGTTGTTAATATTTTTGGATTTAGTTTTTTGACTAATTGTTATTTCATTTTTGAGAGTGGTTGATTTTGTTTAGTGAATCTTGAAACCAAATTTCTAGCGCTTTGTTTCCAAATATTCTGATGTACTGACTGTTTGTGCCAACAGTTGTGGTCTTCTGGGAAAAAAAAAATCTTGAATAATTTTTTCATTATTTCATTTTCATTGCAGACGGTCATGAAAGCGACACGTCGTCAGCTAGAAAGGGAGCTTCTGCAGGAAGACATAACACGGCTTGAAGACTTACCCTCCTATGCCCTTCTTAGACGGTAGCCTAGTACTAGTACTTAGTTTCGTAAGATTTCAAGGGCTCTTGTAAGCAAGAATCCAGCCAACATCTGATAAATTCTTTTCCTGTGTGAGTCTTTTTCCGCTTCTGATTTGATTTTGGTGTTGAGTTTGTGTGATCGATCGGGTTACAGATTTGGTTAATGGCAAGTACAAGATGAAGACCTTTCCATTGTTTCTGAATTTGGCCATGCTGGGGGAAATGCTTTTCCCTCGTCTTCCAAACTGAACCACCTTCTTTCTTTTTTTCAATCAGTCCAAATTGACAACTAGAATGGGTTTTCATTGGAACTTACATTACATGGTTTTGCCCAAACAATGCTTATAGGGTACCCCTTGTGATGAGTATGGATGATAAAAGCTGCAGAAGGAAGTGAACAGGAAATTGTATTCGGGCTGTAAGTTCATTTGCATGATATGGCTATTGATTTGAAATCTTGGGACTGCTATTGATTTGAAATCTTGGGACTTAAACTCCTCTTCTGCTATGGAAACACTTATCTATTCTTATATGGAGAGCACACTTTGGTATGGACTCCAAATTTAGGCTGGCTCAGATTCGTTCTCAGCAAGTCTAGCATCATAAAGGATCCCATTTTTCCCTCGGGACCCCAAAGATCTCAAGTGACCGATCCGGCAGAACAACTCAAAATATAAAAAAGTCTCGTTAATTGTTTCATGTTTGTTCTATGATCGAAGCACCATTTGAACACATTAAGGCTCCACTGCCTGATATAATTTCATCTCAGTATCGATATAGACAGGTTCCATAAGGCTATTAGTTAAGTACACTTTGTACAATAGTTCTTATCTGACAGAAAAGGACCCCCTCACACTGACTTACATAGGCTCCCAAATTCCAAGTTTGTCTAGGAAGAGTGAATCTAATTATATTAGTGTCTATAATTGATTACTTCTTTGGAATACTAATTGATAGGGCCACATCGGTAAGTGCTCCAAGATCTCATGCACCGTAACCCATGATTATAGACCCGACTCCATTATTATGGGACATGTTGTTTGAGATATTATGGGACATGTTGTTTGAGATATGAGAAAGTGTATGGGGTGTTATTTTAATCCTAACACACACAGACTTTATTTATATTATGAGATACTCATTACAATGACTCAATTAGCCAATGTGAGACTAACATAAGCCTGACAATATTCTAACACTCCCCCTCAAGCTGGAGAGTAAATATTATAAAGTCCCAGCTTGTTGCATAAAAATTCTAAACGAGGTTTAAACAGTGATTTGATAAAAATATCTGCAATCTGAACTCCTGTGGACACAAAGGGCGTAACCAACACCATTATCAACCTTCTCTCGAACAATGTGGCACTCTATCTCAATATGTTTGGTTCTCTCATGAAACACTGGGTTCGAGGAAATATGTATTGCTGCCTGATTGTCACAATACATAGGAACGAGTAACTGCACCTGAAATCCCAGCTCCTCAAGAAAGGATCTCTGCCAAACAATCTCACATGTGGTATGAGCCATAGCACGGTACTCTGCCTCTACACTAGACCTTGCAACAACAGTTTGCTTCTTACTCTTCCAAGTAACTAGGTTGCCACCAACAAACGTACAATAACCAGTTGTTGAACGTCTGTCAGAAGGTGACTCTGCCCAATTTGCATCCGTAAATGCCTCAACATGAAAGTGACCATTGGAACGATAAAACAAACCACATCCAGGATGAGCCTTAAGGTACTTAACAATGCGAATACAAGCTTCCCAATGTGGAAGACGAGGAGCAGACATAAATTGACTCACCATACTAACAGCAAATGAGATATCAGAACGCGTATTGGTAAGATAATTCAACTTACCAACCAATCGACGATACCAGTCTGGATGAGGAAATACATCCCCCTGATCAATACAAAGTTTTACATTAGGATCCATTGGAGTCTCCACAGGTCTAGCTCCCAATAAACCTGTCTCCTCTAGAATATCCAACACATATTTCCTCTGGACAGACTAATCCCATCATTGGACCTCGCTACCTCAATATCCAAGAAATATCACAACTTACCCAAGTCTTTAGTGTGGAACTGACTATGTAAGAACTGTTTCAACTCATCAATTCCTTTTTGATCATCTCCAGTAATAATAATGTCATCTACATAGACAATGAGCAATACTTTCCCTCGAGCTGACATGAGGGAGAATACAGAGTGGTCTGACTGACTTCGACACATGCCAAATCTCATAACTGCATCACTAAACTTGCTAAACCATACTCTAGGACAAACCTTATGAGGCTCCCCCTGAGCAACGAACCCAGGTGGTTGCTCCATGTAGACTTCCCCCCGGAGATCGCCATGGAAAAAGGCATTTTTGACGTCGAGCTGGAACAACGGCCAACCAAGATTGGCAATACGAGAAATAAGAATTTGCATAGAACCAAGTTTGGCAAAGGGAGAGAACGTTTCTGAATAATCAACACCATATGTCTGGGTGTACCTTTTGGCAACCAGACGAGCTTTGTGGCGCTCAACAGTGCCATCAGGAAGGTACTTGACAGTATAAACCCAACGACAGCCGACAGTAGTTTGACCAGTAGGAAGAGCAACCAACTCCCATGTGCCATTATTATGAAGAGCAGACATTTCATCCTCCATAGCTTTCCACCACTCAGATCGTGATAAGGCCTCCTGAATAGTGTTAGGAACAAAAACAGAGGAAATAGTAATAGTGAAAGCACGGAGATAGAGAGTGAGATGATCATAAGAGATAACCCAAAAAAGAGGATGAAAAGTGTGAGAACAATTAGAAAAACCATATTTTACCAGCTGGTGGCGATTCTCACGAGTCGGATAGCGAGGAGCAGGCAGATCTGGCGACGGGGGCGAGACGGAGGTGGTGGCGAAGATGGTTCGGCAGGCTAGAAGGGCTCTATAGGTGGAGATTGGGTTGGTGCTGGAGGCTGGGGTGGTGTCGGTGCGTGGGAACACCAAACGTAAACCTGCAAAGGGTTTGGTAGAACAATGCCAGTTGGAACAGCCATAGGTAACACAGACTCTAGGGTAAGGAAATCATTGGTAGTAACAGGATTCGAATAATAGGGTAAGGACTCATTGAACGTGACATCAGCACAGACAAAGTGACGACGTAAAGTAGAAGAGTAACATCGATACCCTTTTTGGGTGTGTGAGTATCCTAGAAAAATACACTGAAAAGACCGAGAATCAAGTTTACTCCTATCAGGGTCAAAAGTATGGACATAACAGGTGCACCCAAAAACTAGAAGGGGTAATGAATGGAGAGGCCGATCGGGAAATAAGACCGTATGAGGAACCTGACCACCTAGAACCGTAGAGGGCCATGCGATTGACTAAGTAACAAGCAGTGAGGACGACATCACTCCAATATGACTTAGGAACCTGCATTTGAAATAGTAAGGCATGCATACCCTCAAACAAGTGCCGAATCTTGCGCTCAGCAACTCCATTTTGTTGTGGAGTCCGAGAACACGACGATTGGTGAATAATGGCATGATCAGCAAAAAATTGAGACAGTGTATTATGAAAATATTCACGGGTATTATCTGAACGAAATATTTTAATGCAAGTATCAAACTGATTCTTAATCTCCATGTAAAAAGATTTAAAAATAGATTTCAATTTAAATCGCTCTTTCATTAGATAAAGATAGGTGATACGAGAAAAATCATCCACAAAGATAACATAATACTGAAAACTAGAGATACTGGGCACATAAATAGGCCTCCAAATATCTAAATGAACTAACTGAAAAGGACGCGACGCATGACGCTCAACCCTAGGATAAAAACTGACTCGACGGTATTTACTAAATTCACAGACTTCACAAACCAACTTATTAATAGAACGACATAAGGGCACAAAACGCTTCAAACTCTGAAGAGAGGGATGACCAAGACGACAGTGCTGTTGATATGGAGACGCTGATGTCTGAAGGGCAACGGGTAGAGGCACTGTCAAGTAATATAGGCCACCTCGCTCAATGCCCCCACCAATCTTCCTCCCCGCCGTGAGATCCTGAAAAACATAACCATGAGGAAGAAATGTTATGAAACAATTTAAAGATTTTGTAAAATGGCTCACAGACATAAGATTAAACAGGAAACGAGGAACATGTAATATAGATGTCAATGTAAGAGAGGAAGAGACAGGAACGGAACCCAAACCAGTAACAGCAGAGGTAGATCCATCAGCTAAGGTAACATGAGATGATCTACCAACTGGCTGTCGATCACAAAGGAAAGCAGGTGTACCAGTCATATGATCTGTAGCTCCTGAGTCAATAACCCAAGGAGAGGAAGAAGAAGAGGCAACACAAGCAATAGATGGATCGGTCTGAGCAAGCGTAGCAGTGGAAGAACCTGTTGCAGTCTGAAATGACAATAAGCGCTGGTACTCATCAGCTGAAACAACCACACTATCAGCAGAAGATTGAGCAAACTGTCCAGTATCCTTAGAGACAGTGGCCTGATGAGCCTGAGGGAAGCCATACAACTCATAACATGTGTCCACCCAATGATTGATTCCCCCACAGTAAGTACACAAATGAGCACCATGACCACGACCGCAGTCTCCCCCTATCATGCGACCACCACGACTAAATGTACGATCACCAATAACAGAGTCTGTACGGCCACCAGAACCACGGCCATTCATCCCAAAAATGCGCCCACGACCTCGAAACCAAGAATCACGGCCGGGACCACGGCCACGACTGATTGAGAACACAGAGCTATTAGAAACAGCGGAAGTCAAAGCAGAACGGTTAAGAGCCGGTGTACCAGAAATAGACGATGACTGACGGAGATGACTGAATACCTCGCTGAGAGGAGGTAAGTCACGGTCCCCCAAAATCTGATTACTCACAGGTTTGAAAGTGGATGATGCACCAGATAAGAAACGAGTAACCCTCATGCGCTCATGTTGGCGCCGTATAACCTGAATATCAGCAGAAAGTGGCTCACAAATATCCAACTCATTATAAATACGCAGGAACATAGCATAATAATCCTCAAAGGAATCATCACCCAGACATGTTAGCGAACAATGTAGTAGCAACAACCAATAATTAATAAATAACCAGCACACGATCAACAGAAATCCTACAGAATAGAACCAACTAAACCAATAGTCATAAGCCAATCGACAGTCAAAAACTGCAATGATCCTAAGCTGCAGGGACTGGAAGTGCAATTAAACACACACAAAAACTGACCATTGACTTCAACTTATCAAAGTAGGACCACTGTACCAGACAAGTAACCAAATTTGATTACTTCATTAAGATACCGCCGCACCTGATGATTGACGAAAAAACTTCCACACGATTCAATAAATATCAGAGAGATGACAGTAGATTCGTATGCATTAATTACCAGAGAAACGATCAAATCGACAACGACGACGGGCAAAAACGATAATGGCGGCGACGATTCGAGACTAAACTGGCACAAGTTCAGGACGGCGACGGGCAAACACGCACCTGATGTTTGTGGTTTTCGATGACGATTGGGTAAAAGGTTTCAAGAAATTTTGGTAACTGGGTTTGTGGTTTTGGTGGTTTGGGGGACTGATGGATGGTGGCTATGGTGATGCGTTAGGGTTGATAGGTTAGGTTACGATGGTAACGGTTGTTGTCAACGATGGCATTTTTAATTTTTTGTATATAGAAAATATGGGGAGATTTTAGAGTTATGGTAGTTTGCAATTAGGGTTAGGGCGGGGCTCTGATACCACGTTGTTTGAGATATGAGAAAGTGTATGGGGTGTTATTTTAACCCTAACACACACAAACTTTATTTATATAATGAGATACTCATTACAATGACTCAATTAGCCAATGTGGGACTAACATAAGCCTGACAATATTCAAACAGGACATTTCCTTTTCCAAGTGAAATCTCCTAGTAGATGCACGAGTGAAAGCACACTTTCGTTGTGGAATAAGAAGCCTTTGTGCCTTAATGCATGTATTGAGTTTATTCAGAGCTATTAGAGCGGGATCCACTTTGTCGGGAAGATGAGTCCAAGCATCAATCCCTAGAGATATGCTTCACTAATATACCGAGGGACAAGAAGCCATTCGACTTTCACACATGCATATCATGAATATTTGAAATCCATATTATGCAAGAAGACCAAGGAGAGATTGCTTTTGCTGATTAAAATTGAAGATCGATATGAAATCGATCTTTTTTAAGATCGTAACCATCTCCAGAGTCTGTAAATATGCCAAGGTAGCTTCTCTAGCTCCATCTCAAGGTGTATATTTACTCTTTGAAACAATCACATCCTAAATAACTGTATGGACAAAAAGATAAATTCATTTTAAATAACCACCCATAGTAGTTATTGATATTCCTCCCTCACTTTCCATCCCCTGCACACGTAGTGTGTGCAGGTTCAGGTCGGTACTTTACAATGAGGTGCACAATATTGTGCTACACACTTCTGAGTCGGATCGTGCATCCGATGGCTCGGATCTCATCTCGGCAACCAACGATCAAAAGACGTTAATTGCCGAGATGAAATCCGAGCCTTTGGTGCGCAGCACGGTGCTGCTCAGCACCATCCCCAATTCGTGTGCAAGGCTACTTGTTATAGTATCATGTTTCCTTAGCTTTTTTGGGAGCTTTTTGTCGTTATTAAAAAAATGTTGCTTTTTGCAGATTATTGGTTCGAGAGAAATCAGATAAATAAAAATTAATGACTTTTACCTAGATAATTTTAAAAATATGAAGCTAAAAAAACCCTAAAAGCCAGGCTTTTGGAATTTATCTTGGATGTTTCCCCAATATTTGGGTAAAAGTAAAAAAATTTCACTTTTCCTATACTAGACGAATTAATAATCTATAAAAGTTTACCCCAATAAAACCTAAGGGAAACTTGGCCCAATTTTTAAACTCCTCTTCAGTTGAATGAAGTATAACCATGCCACAAATTTGGTAAAGGCCCAATATTTCCCAAAAGAGGATAAAAAGACTTTTGAACTTCCTCTCATGCTCTCCCCCACGTTTAAGCTCTCCCCTTAATAAAATTCACCTTCAGGGCCCGCTTGGATTCGGGTAAAAAATCGGGGGTAAAAAATATGAAGAGAGATAAGATAGTAGGGGGTATTAATTTTGATGAGTTGGCCCACATCGATTTGATATTTATGGAGGGAGGATAAATAGTATGTGGTTTGGATGGGGTATTAAATAGGGGGATAAATTTGACTTTGTTTGGATGGTTTATAGAATGGGGGGATAAGAAGGGGTGGATGATGGAAAAAGCTGTTAAATGACTATTTTGCCCATGTGCATTGTTAAATTTGATTATGTATGAAAATAAGTATATAAATTCAAAAATCAATATATATTTAATCAATTTTGGACAATTGGAAGTATAAAAAAATAAATTAATTAAAAAATGTCTATTCTAAAAAATTTATATTAAAACACATTTTTTAATTAATGGTTCGTATTTATTTATCATTTTTTTTTTTGGAAAGTGATTTTTTTTTTTTAAAGAAAAGACAAATTAGTGTAGGTTTGAATGGAAAGTATGATTTTGGGTAGAATGGAGAGTAGAAGTTGGTTGAATGGTGAATGGTGGATATATTATTGAATGGTGGATATGTGGTTGAATAGTTGATAAAGTTTGCTTATAAATAGCAAGCAAATTCATTTTCAAAAATTTCAATAACAAAAACAAGTCTCATATTTCTTTTTTGTTGTATGGCTGAGTGTCCGCCTCCTCATCACAATTGGGTCTAGGTTGAGAAGACCCTGTTGATTTCGGTATTGAAATCAATGGTGGAGTCCTGATTGTGGACCACTGGGAGTGGACACTTTCGTCCAAGTTACGCAAGATACTTGAAACGTTGCATGGACAGGGATTTTCCCGACGCTGCCATTGAGAAATGACATATTGAAGCGAAGGTAAAGAAGTGGCGCCATACTTGCTTTGTCATTATGGACCTAATTGATCGTCTCAAGTTTGAATGGGACGCAAGTCAAAATATTGTAGTGGTTGAAGACGATATTTGGATTGCATTCCTCCAAGTAAATCTTAATAAAGTGTTTTAAATTTTTTAAGGTCAGAATATATTTTGCTCTATTTTTTTTCATTTTGACTTAGGTTAATCCATAAGCTAGGGTGGCAAAAGATGTTCAATTTCCACTATTTGATGACTGGCATGTTTGCTTCATTCTCCCTCTCAAGGAATAGGTCAAGATGGCGGAAGAATAAATAACATTACCCATGGATGGTGTGTTATTTGTTGTCTTTGTTCATGATGTTGGAATGTAATATTGAAACATTTTCATTTAAAATAATGTTACAATTTGTCTCCGTTCATGACATGATAATTTTACATAATCTTAGAAAGTTCAACTTCATTCGGAATCGAGAAAAAGTGCCAACAAAATACAACCTATGAAACCTAACAAAAAAAATACAACAAACGTCTTGCCCCCATTGATTTGATGTTCAACTCCCAACGCATTTACGGATTTGGAAGTTTTGCCTTGCAACTTTGTAAGCTTGTATCTCTCCTCATGAAACTTTAACAATACTGTAGACACCCCAATCTGGACCCCTGAATAATCTTTAAGTTTCCCCGATGATGAAATAAGGAAAAATATACCTTCGAGACTTGGATTGTTGCTCTTTTGCTACTCCTTTGCTACTCCTTCTCTAACCTCAAGAAAATCTCTTTTCAACAATGTAGGGTGGCCCTCGGTCCAATTGCAAAAGAAAAAGATGCGTTTGTTTTGTCAAAAATAACTCTTTTCATGACACACTGAGGGTAAAATGGGCACACATTTCAATTTATAAAATGGCTTTGAGTGAAACCAATTGGGTTAGAAAGAGGACTCGACGAGCTTTCCAACGCTTTGAACCGCGTCCAAATCCGAGTTCCGGAGTGTCCGGGGCGCCCTCGCGAAGTTCGGTGTACTGTGCTGATTCACATAGCGCGCGGCACTTCAAAAGGGCGCACGGCACCTTAGAAAATTCAAAAAATCACTCTCTCGCACGGGACTCCACTACGTCGCACGGCACCTTGAGAAAAAGTTCTGACAGTCGCAGAAAGCTGTCGGCCACGCCTGCAGGAGGAGCGTCTATGCCCGAAAATGAGTTTTATTCGGCCCAGAATTCACCTCCCCTCTTTTAGTGATCATCATTGGCTCTTTTGCCTATAAATACACCCCCTCTCTAGTTGAGAAGTACCCCTTCAACTCCAAATAAAGTTACTCTGCCATTTTATTTGGCTCTCACTCTCTCTCTCTAAAAATACTCCCTTGTGACTCTCTCACTACAACTTCTTACACCAACCACCACTATACACATCTCTCTCTCTACACTCATTTGCTCTCAAGTCTCTCAACTTCAATCCAAATCAACTTCCATTCCTCCACCTTCAAGCACATCCAAGCTTCGATCAAAAGGTATAAATCCATTTTCTTGGGCTAAACTACATTTAGCCTTAAGGGGAGCCGATCGAGGCCTTTCTCGTTCTTTCTATACCGAGCTTGGGTCTCAAACGAGCTTTACATTCAAAATCTTTCTTTTCTTTTTCTTTTCGTTTTCTTTTCTTCTTTGTGCTTTTTCTTTTCATATTTCGACTAATATTGCTTAAAAATCGTGCGGGTACATTCTAGATTCAAGTTTCATGTTGAAAGTCTTTCTTTTTTCTGTTTTTACTTTATGAGATCTCTCAATATTTCAAAAAAATTTTAACATTATTTTACATGATAAGATGAACAAAAGGGTCCCGTAAATCATTTTTCGAAAATCCAGAAAATATAACAAACTATTTTGCGGACCTATGGTTTGTTTTGTCATGTGAAAGCAAGCTGATTCTGGAATGTGTAGACAGGTGTACCGCACGGTGTGTTGGTTGCACCGTGCGATGCATCCGGGTATCGCACGGCGTATCATGTTTAAACGTACGGCACTTCATTAGCTATTGTTTTCTTGTCTGAGCTGTCTGGATCATGGCCATCATTCATCGGGCCCATGGTTGTTGTTGTTGGGATACCGACATTAATATTTTCGGAACAAGACCATATCTACAAGCCATATTTTATTTCATAAATAAGATTTCTTAGATCATCTCGGATGATCAAATGTAATAAAAATTATTTTGTGTTCATGGCTTGATGGAGTGGTACTGTCCCGAGGTCGGGTGACGTCCTGAATGCTTGTAACAGACTGACAGCAGAACAGGTACCACGCGCAGCATACTGAAGAGTCGTGCGGGGCATTACAGTGTGCCGCGTAACAGATGGCCGCGGTCCAGACAGCTTGTTAAATGTTTTTCATTATATTTGCTTGCATCATTCTTATCATTCTGTACAGTTCGCACACAAGCACACCAATGTGTTATATTCTATCCCGTGTTCCTTCTCCGTATATGTTTTAAAGTTAAGTTTTTCAAATGGTATTAAATCCCCCATTTAAAATGCTTAGTAGAGACCGGTTTTACCGGGCGAGCGGGGTGCTTTTTCAACAAAACCTTCCCCGTTCGTAATGTGGCTCCCGGATCCAAAATCTCAACGTTTTCGCTAGACCAAAAGCCTTTCTTTTTCAAATCAAACTCTCGGTTTCTCGGATCATCCATCTCAAAAATCCGGGTGGCGACTCTTCGAGTTAGCGCTTTTCGGGCCTTTCTTTTTTGCCATGCTTCTTGAGTATCCATTCACTTGGAGTTGAGTTTCTCCCCAAGTTGTGTAGATGTCCGGCTTATACCCAACAAAAACCACCCAATAGTATTCTTTCTCTTCACCTGTCATTGAATAATTTATTAAAAATAATATTATAAGTCACCACAAGCACATGAAATAAAAAAAGGGCCGTAATCTATTCGAAAATAACATTGTAATTCTCCGTTGATCATCTAGAGACATATAAGGGCTTATTCATAAAAGATTAGGAGGATTACCTCCCAATATCTCATGAATAAGCCATCACATGCCTCTTAATCGCTAATAAAGAGTTCAAAATCAAAATTAACGCATTTGACTCAAATTTCATCATCTCCAATTGACACAGGTTAGGACACAAGTAACAATGCAGCCATAAATAGGAGTAGTTTTGTAGTCAAATAGCAATGCAACAAGTAGCAACATCTAGCTCAGATTTGTAGACAACTTTCGTAAGGCACTAGACTGCAACATGAGTTGCCAAATGACCATCTCATGCTGCCCCGTCTAAGTCTCCAACGTGTCTTCTTAAATTTTCATCATAACCATACACACACATAGAATCAGTAGCACCAACATAGATTATACATACAGGTTTTGGCCTCGATTTGTGGCTGCATTTTGTCAGTAAACATCCCAATATTTGTCTTGTGTCCATTTGGCTCAGAAATGTTTCATCATAGCCACCACAAAACCTGATCCAAACCCTCCAGTGTAAACCCACAAATTTAGTCACAAACAAAATCAAACCCTGTAGTTTTATCCCACAAACTGAGCACAAAACAGAACCATGACCTGCATGTATAAACAAAACCAAAACATCCAATTTTATGCCACAAACAAAGGCCAAGGCCTGCAGTTTGAACATGCTAACAGAGGCCGCAAGTTAATGCAGAAAACAAAACCACAACTTGCATGTACCAACAGTGGCACAAATACTTGCCCAAAATGCTGCAGATGGTACACATAAACATAGGCCAAAAATCTACAGTTTTAAACCAAAAAGAGAGGCACAAAACCGAACCAATCCCTGCATCTAAAAACAGAACCAAACAACTGCAAATTCATCCACAAGTAGAACCAAATGCTAGCCAAAACCCGCACCACTACACACACACATACTCACAAAATCAAAACCATAACCTGAACCAAATCCTCATGTTTATCCCACAAAACTAAACCACAATGTAGGCATAAAACTAAACCAAAACCTTCACAAAACCTAAACTAAAATGCAGGGAGAAAACAGAACCATAACCTGCATGTATAAATAGAGCTCAAAACCACAAACATAGGCCAAAACTTGTAGTTTTCAACCACAAAGAAAAGCCAAAACCCGAGCAGAACAGAACCGGAACTTGCTTGTATAAACAGAATCAAAACCTGCTTGTACCAACAGTGGCCAAAACCAGCAGTTTTAACCCACCAATAGTGGCCAAAACCTACAGCTTTAACGCACAAATAGAGACCAACACTTGTAGTTTTTAACCAAATCAAACATTGGCCAAAACTAAGGCAGAAAATAGAACCAAAATGCAGTAGTATGTACACATAAACATAGGCCAAAAACCTGCAGTTGTAAACCACAAACAGAGGCACAGAATTGAACCAAAACCTGCATATCTTGTCCCCCAAACAGAGGCCAAAAATGCAGTCATAACCTGCAGCACCTTTACACACACACACACAACCGCAAAATCTAAACCAAAACCTGCAGCCATTGCCACACACGCACACACATGCAAGTAATGGTACTCATGGGCTCAGACAATACATACAAACCATAAGGGTACTCATAGCTGCAACTAATGTTACCCTGCCAAGATATCTACCTTAATGAATAATCCAATTCTATCATCATTGCCCACAAACATAAGTACAATGCATAAGTAACCCAACCAAGGCTTGCATTTGTAATCCAGAAACATAACCAAACAAAGGCCACGAATACACCATTGTTTTACCATAACATAACATAAGCACAATATTATTCGATTATCGAGGAGAACATAAACATAACATTACAAGATGTTAGGCTGCAAAGACTTTTAAACCAGCCTCAAAGTTTCAAAATATGAACAACTAGGGACCACATGTATATGCGTGATAGATCGACCACTTCAAAAAATGGGCCATATGTGTACGAGTGAAACGTCGGCCACTTCAAAAAACTTGTCCTTCTTCTACTTCTTCTCCGTCATGGCTAAACGGGACCAAAGATTAGACCGTCTAGGACATCCTCAGCCCAAGCTTGTTTCAAATCCTCACGAGTGCCATAGAATAGGTCTACCATGTCTTCAACTGCACAAATGATGGCACCTAACCTAAATCATTGAGTGTGAGTAAGGTCAAGCTTTTTAAGCTCTTTTGGCACTTGTTGCAACGAGCAGATGCGTCTTTCAAATACCCTATTGCATTGGTCATTTTCTCCATATGACCATCACTCTTTTCCAGCCATACCTCCATGCTTGCAGCAAAGGATTCCACATCACCCACCCGTGTCCTCTTCTTCCCCTTTTGAGTTTCGGTATTGGGCGGAGGTGTGGAGGTCCAGGGAGTGAATGTCGGGAGTGACATACGACGTGCGAATCGGAGTTCGAACTTGTGGAGACCGGAGGTGGCGAGTCCAAAGGAATTTCATTGGAGACCCTCGAGAGTCCACTTGTGTGGGTGCGAAGAAATTCTTCACCAAAGAATGGATGGTAGAGATCGTCATTCTTCTCCTCAATATTTTCATTATGCACCATATTTTGATTTAGTTGCCATATTTGTGAAGGAACCTCCACTCCATGCCCATTGGCTCTATCCTTTTCGAAAATGATTTCCTAACCATCAAAGTAAGGGAAACGCTTCCCACCCACCTCTTTGGCCTTCTTAGGGTTGGCCTACACAAACATTACAAGTTTAAGTACATAATCCCATGCCATAACATATCAATTAAAGCATTGGAAGTTACCTCTGCGTAGATTTTCCACGCATCATCATCCACGTCAATCTTTTTGTTGACATGGTCCCACCCAAACCTACTAAGTCCTACAATGTCACATATTTTGGCATATGTTTGTCGCCAATACTTGACTTTGGAGTTCATGTGGGGGGAGGCCTTAATATTGCTCTCTGGCATGATCTTCGCCATCTCTTTCTCAAGTAAGGTGAAGAAATCGGGTTTAAACCCATTTTCCATGCTCAATTTGTCATTTATTTCGGCTACCATGCATTTCATGAGGGCATGCTCTTCAGATTTCCTCCACACCCTATGGCTCCTTAAAGCCTTTTTGTTAGGGACATTGCCTTGTTGGATATCTATTGCTGTAAAAGCATTTTAAGTTCGACGACAATGATTATTTAAGAAGTCTATTAAGGACTACAAACCGGAGTTGAATTACAATCATAAGTTAATACAAACTTCTTCAAATAGAATGTTTACATCATAAAAGTTGCTCAAACACTTAATACAAATACACTAAACGAAGTTCCTCGTGGTGGAAAAATCTCTTGTCCCCCGCCATTTCCTAGCCAATGGTTGTACATGGCTGTAGCCAACGCACCCCTCTCCTCGGTCCATTGAGTGGAAGTCTCTATGGTAGTGATGTGATCATTTACCTCCACATCGTGTATGTGATCATGTTCTCATGCCGTGTACTCGTTCTCAATGGGATCGTTGGGCATCTCTCTTTTGATGAGGTTATGAAGGAGGCAACATGCTGTGACGATACGTGTTTGAGTCCTAATGGGGTAATACGAAGGACCTCAATATTACAAAGCGTATCTTCAACACACCAAAGCTTCTCTCAATCACACTCCTAGCAGCGGAGTGTTTCATGTTGAAGTACTCCTCTCTACTAGTTGGCATGTGACCTTGCCTCCAAATGTTAATGTGATATCGTTGCCCGCGGTATGGTGCTAGAAAACCCTCGGTATTTTGGTATCCAGCGTCCACGAGGTAGTAATGTCCTGTACCAAATGGAAGTTATGACATTCACTATAAAAGGTTTAAAGAAAGTGTTGATAATAGGAATGGAGTGAAAGGAAGGTGAATTTTAGGATTTAGAACATGCCATGGGGGACTATCAAACCATCAGGTCTTAAAATGGCATCCCTCAGAATCCTAGAGTCTGTGGCCGACCCTTCCCAACCAAACAAGACATAGACAAACTTTAGATCTCGACTACATATACTTAAAATATTTGTGGCAATCTCACCCTTCCTTGACCTATAGAGTGGTCTGTCAACTGCTGGGTGATAAACAGGCACATACGTCCCATCCAATACCCCGAGACAATTCTATGACATAATCAGTACATTATTGTAACTAAGTCAATATGGCGGAGTTGAGAAAACCAAATGGAAGATTTTACAATAATTGAAATGAAGTTTACCTGAAACCAACTCCATCTATTGTCATGGTAGTTAGAAGGTACGGGCTCGGGCTTTACTAGGAGCATGTTGTGAAGGAGCAACACACCTAGGAGTATGACATTGAAATGTCTGCTTGTAGTTTCAGTCGATCTCCAAAAATTCAATTTCGTACGCTTCTATTTTGTAGGATGAGCTAGGATCCACAAGAAAATGGCTACCCTCACCTCAAGACAAACATTGCGCGAGTCTCCTAACCCAACACGTCGAAGTAGACAACACAACCTAAAAAACGTATGCCTATTTTCCCTCAATTGGTCTTCGCCATCTACTTCATTACCATTGACAAGCCTATTCATGACATCTACTTGGGTTTGATAGTACTTTGGATTTGGGAACAACTCAGGACGAGGATATTGTGCCGTGGACACAATGAAGCAATAAAGCCGAAACATGCCCATTGCAGCATGAATGTACATGTATAACGCGATGAATGCCTCTTCCTCTTCTCTTCTCCTTAATTATGTTCTATTCAATCTCAGCATTGTAAAAAAAGCTAAAAAGGGCTTCATGAATAGAACACAAGTCATTTTTTTAATTACAAAGTACAAACACTAAATTACCCTATTTATTTTTTAAAACCAAACTAATTTCTTCGAACGCTATTCATACACACACGATACATACTAAGGTAAGGTTGTTTTTTTAGGCTTTTCTTTTGGGGATTCATCTTGTTCATCCAAACCCTTGCAGGCATGAAACAAAAACTTAAAAACAACTTATTGCAACCACATATATGATGCTATCATGCTATAATTCGAAAACAAACCAATTTGCCCCAGTCAAAACCCTATTCAAACTACAGCAGTATTGGAAAAGAAATCATGCTTCATTGTTCAAACCCTTGTTTTACTCGAAACCTAGTCAGAAACCCTTGCACTAATCGAAATCCTACATCCAAAAAACACAGTTCAAACCCTTGTTGTACTCGAAACCCAGTCAGAAATCCTTGCACTAATCGAAACCCTTAACATAGTTCATCCTCCAAAAGAACTGTTCCAATTTTTCAAGCATAGCAAACACGAAATCAACAGAAGAGGAGCCATACACGCGCGCACACACACGGATCTAAAATGGAGGAGACAGAAGAGTACCCATTTTTTTGTGCACACACACAGAGCTATTCCATTTTTGAGCCATACAAAACAAGAAATCAATAGACGAGGAGCCCGTACACACTCACACACACAGATCTGCTCAAATGGAGTTTGCTTCAGTTCACGAAGCAAATATCGACTGCACTCCAAATCGCCACCAAAACCCTTTTTTCTTTGCTCCACAGACAACAAATGGGTCGGCGACAGAAATGAAGGAAGCAGTGGAGGCCTGGGGTTGGGGAAAGGGGATAAGCAGGGGTGATTTTGACCAAATTTCACCCCTCTACGGCCCGATAAAATTTGGGGAACCCTAGAGGAGCCCAAAAGTTTCACGGCGCGGCTAAAACCCTCGTACAAGTGAAAATGAAGAATGGAGGAAAAGAATGAGGGGAACGAATAGTGCATCCAAGCAGCGTCAAAACCCTCGGGCCCACCCCTTTTACCCCCTCCTTTATTTTCACTCCTCTTTTGACTCCATCCAAGCAGGGCCTCAATGTCAAACCATAAAATGATGAGCGCAATTACTAACATTTCCACCTTTGACATTAAATCTTAAATCTATGAGGGTAAATTTCATTGAATAGAACAACAAAATTTCAAAGCATATACCGATTAGGGTAATTAATAAAACTTCCTTCTTTAATATCAAATCATAAATTGGTAAGCAGAGTAATTATAAAATTTCCACCTTTAATGCTTAATCTTGAATCACTAAGGATAAATATCATTATAAATAATAAGTTGAATATTTTTTTTTTTTTGGCATGCTCCGGTGCATAGCACGGGTATGGGTCTTGGCTTGAGAGAAGGATGGATAACTAGTACCTTCTTCAGCACCATTTGATTATTTTCAAACGAGAAGGATGGATAACTAGTATCGTCTTCAGCACCATTTGATTATTTTCTCCCCAACGTGCCTGAACTTAGCCATTGACTAAGGGGCTGTTTGATAAAACTAAAACTGAAAGCTGAAAAATTAAGTACTGAAAGCTGAATGCTGAAATTTTTAAGCTGAAAAGCTGTTTGATAAATATATTAAGTACTGAATTAAAAAAATAATGAATTGATTTTGTTCTAATTCTCTCTTAATTTACTAACAATCACAATATACTTGTGGTAATGGTGGAGGAGTGGTGGTGGTGGTGGTGGTGGTGGAGCAGTGGAGGTGGTAAAGTGGTGGTGAAGTGTTGGTAGTGGTAGTGGTAGTGGTGGAGTGGTACGTGAGAGTGGTGGGAGTGGTGGTGTAATGATGATAGTGGTGGTGGAGTGGCGGTGGTGGCCGGTGGAGTGGTGGTGATCATGGTGGTAGAGTGGTGGAGGTGGTAGGAGCGGTGGTGGTGGTGTAGTGATGGTAGTGGTGGTGGTGGTGGAGTGGAGTAAAAGATGGTGGTGGTGTCGTGGTGGTAGTGGTAATGGTGGTGGTGGTGGTGGTGGAGCTGCTGGTGGTGGTAGGGGAGGAAATGGTGGAGTGGTGGTGGCGGTGGTGGAATGGTGGAGCTGCTGGCGGTGGAGGAGTGGAGGTGGTGGTGGTGGTAGTGATGGAGTGGTGGTGGAGTGGGGTGGAGGTTGTGGTGGTGGAGGAGTGGTGGTGGTGGTGTAGTGGTGGTGGTGGTAGTGGTGGAGCTTGTGGTGGTGGAGGAGTGGTGGTGGTAGTGGTGGTGGTTGTGTTGGTGGGAGTGGTTGTGGTTGTGGTATAATAGTTAAATGTAAGAAAACAAAAATTCAACAAGAATTAAATAGCTCCAGGCTACTTAATTTTTTTCAACTTTTTAGCCTATATTTTAAGTGGTACTTAATTTGTTAAGCAATGTAAAATGTTGTTATCAAACCTACTGAATCACATATAACTTAATTGATTCAATTTTAAGTGCTGAATTTGGATTATCAAACAAGTCCGAATACAAGCAATTAACCAACGCCCTAAGCAGTCCGGATGGTGCCAAACACCACTCCCAAGTCCATAGAATCCATATAATGTGGAACCCCACCGTGTTTGATGAGGTGGAAAGAGAGCCTTGGGCATCATGATTAATCTTTTTCTATATAAGAGTCATAGGCACCAGGCCAGGGGCATCGTCCGGTCTGGTTCCTTCGGTTTTGTCCGATTCACTCAGTTTATTTGGTTTTGAACTTATAACGAAGTCCAACGAGTCTACAAGTATTAACTAAACCATTCCAAAAACCTTCCATTTATCCCCGTCCATGGACCTAATAACATAAGAAACAGAGTACCCAATAAGATTAGAAAACATACAACATATTATTATAAAATAAAATCAGCTGCCAAACTGTAAACTGATTCATATATTGTTCCCATACATCCAATATCCATCAAACCTAATTTGAACAAGACTTTGCATGGGGAACGTTTACTAGTTAATGAGCTTCTAGGATTACTAGGGTCATGGGTCACTAAAATATGTTTCGGTTCGATTTTTTACAATTTTCTTTCAACAAAAAACCAAAACCAAACCGTCTTCAATTTTTTTCCAAAATCAAAAACCAAACCAAACCAAACCACGAGCTCGGGAAAACCAAACCAAACCAATTTTTTTGATTGGGTTTTTCAATTGGTTTGGTTTGACCAGTTTTTATTTCACTTCTAGACCTGGCAAACTGGGACGAAACCATTAGCAAGAAGGGGCAATAAAACCCAGAAGAACTTGCACAGATACTAATAAATATCACCAGGTTCCCATTTCTTTAAAGTTCCTCACCGTCGTCAAATAAAGCAGCACTAAAATCACCAGGTTCTAAAAACCCAATCACAGTCAAAACTTAATAAGTTCATAATAACCAGAACCAAAAACAAACAGGCATAGATGAGTTGTCGTCTCAAGTCTTAAATCATTTCGAAATGTAAGATCCACAGATGGACGCGGCATTTCACTCATAGATCCAAGAGTGGGCACTGCTCTGCCACTCTGCAACGCCTTCTGGGAACCACAGTGCAATCTCTTTCCTTGCGCTCTCAACTGAATCGCTCCCATGGATGACATTCCTGTAAGCCCATACATACTTGATTAGTATAAGATATTTTCCACAGCGTCTACAAGACTTCTATTCAAGGATCATAGTTCCCAAGGAAAGAAAAAAGAATCATAATAGTTGATTTGTTGTAGAAGAAGAAAACATAGGCCATGCTCTTTATGATGGAAACAATATTTGTACATTTAAGAAATAAAACATGAAAAAAATAAAACGGGAAGTAACCTGCCAATCTCAACAGCAAAATCTCCACGGATTGTTCCGGGAGCAGAGTCAGAGGGGTTTGTGGCTCCAATAATCTTACGACCAGTTGTCACGACATTCTTACCCTCCCAAACCATTGCAATGACAGGACCAGAGATGATGTATTCAACCAGCCCCTGGAAGAAGGGCTTTGAAGACAAGTCCGCATAGTGCTTTTCAGCAAAAGATTGCACCACGGACACAAGCTTCAAACCTATATCCAAAACCGAATGCCAAATTACAAATGGCCTGCAGACCAACATGACTACAACAAATGTCATGAACTTTGTGGATCACGAATTAAATTTATCTTGGATCACAGGAGCACAGGGGCATCTAATTTAGTTCGATCATTCACTTCATTATCTACTTATTTCATTTAGCTATTCCTTTTCCCTTAATTAAATCCTGCCAAAAAATCTATGACCAAATTCGAGGGAATGTGCATATCAAGTGACTTATCACTGCCAAGAGAGAGATGTATTAATCCACTTCCTATCAAAACAAAACGATCAGCACATAACCAATTAATGGCTCATGTTTAGCAACTAAGCAAAAAAAAAAAAAAAAAAATCAGCTCAACGGAATGCCAATTAGGAAATTAAACATTTGCATTACATACTATTCTTGCAAGTGAAATTTGGCAACTGACAGAATATTTCAAAGTTTTCCCAACAAAAAAGATTGTTAATTCCAAATTGATGGGGTAAGTGTAACAGAAGCAAGCACATCTTAAAGGTAAAATAAGTACCTTTCAAATAGAAACCCTTCTTCTCAAATCTGCTAATAATCTCACCAACCTGAAACATAGTACCATACCATTTAACAAATGACAAATTTACAGACCACATTATGCATATTGACTTGTATGTCATTGGTCTTTAACCTCGTAGTAATTATCGATACCGTAACACATAATGAAACTTCTGGCTATGTTTTAACGTGCAAAACTACGGGATAATAATTCCCAAGAAATAAGACCAAAGCCCAATTCAAAAGCGAAAAATACACTCGCATCGGCTTCAGTAAAGTAGATGATTATTCTTCACTACCGTCCATGCAAATGAAAAACTGTAGCTCACGTCCGTGACTTTTTCCCCATAACCCAGAAATTGCAATTAAGTCTCACGAAATCAACACCCAGAAAAGAAGAAACGTGCAAGATTATGTCGAGGCTTCCAAACATTAAGAAGAGGACCGTATCAAATTTCAATCGTTTTCACATTCCAACGGTACAACTTCGGCACCAGTCATGCATTCAAGTACACGAAATCTAAAACTCAGATTTGATTTGCAAATTTCATTTCCAAGAGAACAACGGAAAAGAGAAATAACTTATATGGTAACAACTCCTGGCTTCTATTTCCACGAAGATTAACGCAAAACCCAGTTGAAATGAGAAGAATAAGGTTTTCTTGTTTTCAGCAAAACGCGTACCTTTACTAGTGTCTACTTTCCCATCCAGTGAAAAATATCAAATTAACTTCGCATACATTTTCCTGGCAACCAAACAGTAGATCTAAACCATCCTACTTAAGCAGCACCCAAAAAAAAAGACCCAAAACAGGCAAACTTTAAACAGTGGAAGATCCAGATTTCTCTTCTTTTCCATGCACTTTCTAGGCTTCCAAACGGTACAACCACGGCATGAGTCATGAATTCACGTTTACCAAAAAAGAAAAACTAAAACCCACAAAATTAAACACCTTTTACGATCCTCCCATAGACTAAAAACAAAGATCTACACATCTAATGCACAAAACAAAGCAAAAAAAAAAAAGCAGGGATTGCAACCAGAACCCAGAAGCTCAAATACCCTTTCTGTTCTTTGGTAGACTACCACAAAGAATTACCTATAACCAATACAAAGGTGGAGATCTGAGGATTACCAGGCCTCTTTGGACACCATCAGGCTTGATCATGATGAATGTCTGCTCCATCTTTGTTCTCGGATCTACTGCTGCTCACTCTCAGTTGCTTTCAAATGGGGAAGCAGTGTGACGGATGCGAAAGAAGGGGTAAAAGCGAGATGGGGTTTATATATATAATATGTGTGTGGTGGGGGGCTGTGAACCAAAACCCTAGTAACACATGGACTTTTGCCAAAGGAATATCCGTTCCACACGGCACGAAACATAGCGTAAAGTGGAGAAATCTAAGCCCTTCGTCCAACCATTGAAATGTCTTCGGCTGAGACTTCCCTCTTTTACCCTCACGTGCTCTCTCTCGCCCCCAGCACTCTCTTTTATTTGATTTTTTTAATAAAAATTTAAATGTCAAATAACTTTTTTTTCACGTATTTTTCTAATAAATTTTATATTTTAAAATTTACTCATCGAAATCTATCAAACGAGTCTAATATTGATAGTAAAATAATATAAAACGAAAAAATTATATTTGTTCCGTATTTAAACTAGGGCAATTTACCTCTAGGTCCAGAAAATAGAAAGTAATTCCTACCAAGTTTCCTCTAATTAATGAAACACTAAAACCCTATGAAAGTGCCTAAAACCCCCAATACTGAAAGTGCTTAACTCTTAGGGCACCCTATGAAAGTGCCTAAACCTCAAGGTACCCTATAAAAGTGCCTAAAACTCTAGGGTACCCAATAAAAGTGCCTAAATCGCTAAAACCCTATAATAGGAAAGTGCACCCTAAAACTCCTATGAAAGTGCCTAAACCTAAACCCTATGGCTCTATGAAATCACCTAAACCTAAACTCTAGGGTACCTTAAACCCTAGGGTATCCTAAAATCTAAAATCTTAAGGTACCCTAAAACTCTAGGGTACCCTAAAATCCTAGGGTACCCTAAGATTTTAGGGTACCCAAGCGTACTAGGGTACCCATTAGGGTACCCTAAAACCCTAGGGTGACATTTCTATTAATGGTAAATGTATTTTTGTAAAAGTGGACTTAGTGGTAATTAAGTATTTCATCTCTCCTTAATGGGAATTAAGTGTCACTTTTCTATACTTAGAGGTAATTTTCTCTTTAAACTATCTAACGAGGTTGAAAAATGTGTTCCAAATTTTAATCCATTTGAACCAGTGGAAAGAGAAAAAGTTTCTTGATCATTTTAGTTATGACCATTTATGATAAAATGATCAAAAAACTAAAATCATTCCACCGATTGAAACAAAAAAAAGAAAAGAAAAAAGAGAGACAATCGGTGCCTTGTAGTGCATGTGATACTTTTGTGTGCATGTGAACCTTGAAGAGTTTTGAGATGAGCACCTTATCAACTTATCTATGGTTGAGCGCCTCTTACAGAACAGCTACAAATCAGAGCAGAGCAACTTGCCTCTGGCTGAACATTTCTCTTAGCTATATAATCTGATGATGGCGTACTCTTGCATACATTGAGACTGAGAGCAATTTTGAGTAATCACATCATCACAATTTTTCTTAACTTTCATTTCATTTTCGTAATTCATAAAAGAACATTATGGATCAGTACAATTTTTTATTTTCGGATAGTTTGTCAGTTGGGAACGATATTGCGAATGATGTTCCTTGTGGGGAGAGCAGCTCCAACGTTGGGCGTGATTACACAGCCGAATTTACGACTGACCAGATTAGTTATTACTGTTGTTATTATACATATTTGTTACTTATTTTTGTTAATGTTGTACCCTTTTTGTAGCACAACCGAAAACGTAGAAAATTTAATTCTTTCACTTCATTCTATCTGCCCTACGTACCATGTGAAGTTCACATAAACGCAAAAAAAAAAAAAAAAAAAAAAAAAATCCAAGAAATTTTGTTTAACTGTTATTAAATGTTTTGTGGTGCATGTTAATTGAAAAATATTTACTTAAAACTATATAATAAGACAATGATATCCCTCCGTCGCAAACCTAAACCAATAAAAACATGCAATTTTTCCGTTAAAAAATAGAACTTTTTTTCACAAATTAAAAAAACTCAGTAATATCTATTGATTTGTGAAAAAAAAATTAATAGCGAGTCATATTCATCTTTTTATTCAGTTACTACCAATAGTAGCATTTACTACCGATAAATTTATGGAGTAACCATAAGTATCATTTGTACTTCCTTATTTGGGAAACCAGAACTTCCATGTTCAAGTTCCAATCAAATAGTCAACAACCTGGTGCTTTAACCATTTAATTACACATGTAATCCAAATTCTGTTTAGCCACGTGGATGGTAGATCGGTGTTCATTAATCAACCCTCAACAAAATAATTGAAATAGTTTTCAGATTTGGCATTTAGATGTTAAAAGAGTTTTATCATGTGGTGTTTCTTGTTTTGTACTGTTTTATTTTGATGTCCAAAAAGAAAAAAAGAAAAGCTCTCACGAACTGTTGTGTCAATACCTCAGACTCACCCGCACAAATAGTAGCATTAAAAAATTCAAATGCAAACTACCAACAGTAGCATCAAATGCAATTTTTCCGTTAAAAAATTCAAATTTTTTATTCAAATGCATCTTTTTATTCATCTTTTCATTCAAACTACCAATAGTAGTATAAGATTGAGTTTGGTTGTAGCAATCTGTTCTAATAGAACAATATCGTTTAATGCAAACTGTTTTCCAAATAGAGAAGATTGTTAAGACAAAGGGTAAATTACATTTAACCCCCCTTAACTAACACCCGTTAGCACTTTACCTCCCTAAACTCTAAAACTCAACACTTAAACCCCCTTTAACTATGTAAATCCTAAATGCTTTAGATGCCGTTAACGGAAAAATGGTAAATTCCCATATTGGCCTCAATCAATAGGACACCATTGTCCAAGACCATCAACCTTCTTTTCCCCCTCCTAACACAACCACCACATTACTTGAACTTTAAATTTTAGAATAACCAGCCACACCATATTTCGCACAACCGAACAAACCCAAACCGCCTTCCATCCCACTGCCATCACCATTTTACCGAGTGAAACCCAGCAAGCCTAGAAGATGACCGAAACCCGACGCCGACGACAGAGGCAGCCACCGACGCCCTCTTGCAATGAGTGCCTACAAGTAAAAGCGAGAAATTCTGGCTTGTCCCCTTCGATAATGGCAACGGTGTTGTTTGCCCCGACAGCAAATTCAAATCTATTCTGATTTGTAATGAATAACATCCCATAGATCTATCTCATCACCGCCACCAACATCTCCTCCATTGTGGTCCCATTGATCTATCTCACTGCGTTCTACGAAGTAATCCTCCATTACACCAACACCCTAAAGCACACAACAACTAACATATCCAGTATATATAGTACATAAATGCAGAAAACTAAGCAAAGCAGATTCGATTTTTGTTTTCTAACAAATTGTCCAGATGGTATACGTTGAGATAACAATGGAGAGATTCGGCGTCGAAGCAATGGTGGCGAAAGATATGATGGACAAATGTAAGATGGCAGAGACCAAGAAGAGGAGGAATTGGTGCTCTGGTTGTCGGTTTAGGATAGGGTTGACTAGCGGCGGGTATGTTAGCGCTATTTGAGCGGTGGTCGTGCAAAGGATGTGAGGTTGGGGTGTAGGTGAGACAAGGTTAAGAGAGAGAAGAGGCGAAGAGGTTTTAACTTGCAATAAGTAGAGGTACACTATATCATCCACTACACCATCCATTATATTTTTTGTTGGGCCTACTTCGGGTCTTATAAAAACAGAAAAAAATGCCCATAAATTTTAAAATAATATATTATGGAGCCCTGTACAAAATTAGGTTCAACAAATATCGGCAAGTATTATTTTTGGATTGGTGGGGGCGAACTGTGCAGTTGAGCAGTTTCGCTCCTTCAAATCAAGAAACAATACTTACCTATATTCGTTGAACCTAATTTTTTATAGGGCACCATAAATTATTATTCTAAAATTTATGGACATTTTTCTATATTTTTTTGGGACCTGGGATGAGCCTCACAAAAAAATGTAGTGGATGGTGTAGTTGATGGATGGCAGTGTATGTAGCTCTTTAACTTGAGGAAGCACACAAGCAGATGAGGGTATTTTAGTCATAACATTTCATTTAGCATGCCACATGGCCTTCTTGCCGTCTAAAAATATAATAGATTACTAACAGAAGGGGCAAATTGTTAAGAATCGATACTTGGAGGGATTGACTTGTCAGGTTTTAAACTTTAAGGGGGTTAAAGTGCTAATGGGTGTTAGTTTGAGGGGCTTTAATGTAATTTACCCTAAGACAAATTATCTGTTTATATGAACAATTACAGTAACTATTTATGTCCAATGTTGTGCTTATACATATTCATTTTTGTTGTTATAGATCTTTGAAACTAGAGATGCCATGTTAGATTAGGTGCGGAGAGTTGGCAAGGAAAAAAGTTTTGTGATTGTCATAAGTAAATCTGCTAGTGTGAAGGGAAATAAGATGCCGAAGTGCATTCTTATTTGTGAAAAGGGAGGATTGTACAGACCGTCACTAGAAGGGCATTCAATACAAAGGAATACTAGAACTAAAAAATGTGGTTGCCCGTTTAAGCTGCAAGGTGTACCACAACCTCCATATGGTGTCATGTGGAGTTTAAAGGTTGTTAAAGGTTTTCATAACCATGAACCAGCTGAAAGTTTTGAGGGATATGAGTACCCGTCAAGGTTAACCCAATTCAGCAGCAATTAGTTCGTGACATGTCTAGCAGCACCGCGCCTTGAGAAATTCTTAATTTCATGAGACAATAAGACTCGTCAATTAGTACAGGAATTATGAGTATTTACAATATGAAGGCATTGTATAAGAAAGAACAACTGGATGGTCTATCTCCTATTGGGTACATCTTGAAAGAATTAAACGAAAAAAGATACATTTATGACTATCTTAAAAATGAACACACCAACGAAATCACATATATTCTTTGGGTTCATCCTAGAAGCCTAGAGCTATTTGTCAATTTTTCGTCCGTGTTGATTATTGATGCGACGTACAAGAGTAATGAATATTGAATTCCACTCTTGAAAGTTGTGGGTATCACATCCACAATGAAAACTTACTCTCTTATGTCTGCATATTTGAATAATGAGATGAAAGAGCGACTGATATGGGTGCTGGATACCTTAAAGAGATGGATGGTTGAAAAAGGGGTAGCGTTGCCATCGGTGGTTGTTTCAGATAGGGATCTGACACTTCTTGGTGCCCTTGGAATATGTTTTCCCTTCGCACAACACATCCTTTGTATTTGGCACATAAACCAGTGTGTAATGAAGAAGTGCAACCCTATGCTTGGTACGAGGTGGGACGAGTTTTTCGATGCTTGGCAGTTGATTATTCATTCATCGACATCGATGTCTTTGCAACAGAGGTGGAATGCCATGTGCAGAGAGTTTGAGCAATACTCCAATGCCATACAATACCTTTGGGATACATGGTTAGGTCCTTACAAAGAACGATTTGCTGTAGCATATATAAACCAGCTTATGCACATCGGGAGCAATTCAAGCCAAAGGTAATTTTCCTATAGTCATTGTATATTTACTGTCCTGCACTAAAGAATATTTTATGTAGCTTTCCTATTTAACACAATGTATTATTAAACTGCAGGGCGGAGTCTGCGCATGCGAGACTCAAACAATACTTGGGAGATACCATGTCCTCATGTAAGGACCCGTAATTTCAGAAATTATTTAAAAGTTTAATAAATGTTAGGAATAGAGAAAAATGCGAAATTTATTAAGTTTATTTGATTTGGGGCTTAAATGATAAGGATTGATAGTGGAGGGAGTGCAGCTATAATTGGTGTGTGTCCTAGTATATATGTGTGTGTGTGTGCAGGGGGGGGGGTGTTGTAGGGGATTAAAATCCCCAACCCATTCTCTCTCTCTAACTCTCTAGTCTCTCCCTCTCTCTTGTTCCTCCACCAAAACTCAACCTCCAACCTCAAAACCCATATACATCAACCTCCAATCCATCATCTACGCGCGTATTGGACCTCGTTCATCGCCGGCTAGCGCTTGGTGGAGGTGTATTGCTCTCGGTGTCGATTTTGGAAGCTAGGGCTCGATCTCTCCTTGGGTTTTGTTCTTCAACGAGGGGTAGGAATTTCTCTCTCTTTGTATGTTCTTGAGTTGATTTTGTACATGAAATCGTGCTTTGGTTGTTGTTGTTGATGTTGTGGTCGAATTCTCGAAAATCTGCTAAGAATCTGCTCGTAACCACTTCGTATCGATACAGGTTTTTGCCGTATCGATACCATTTGAAAACAGAAGCTTCAGAATTTCTGATTTGAATTCTGTATCGATACAGCGTTTTGTTGTATCGATACCAAATCATAATGGACAGCTTTCACAGCTTTGTTCCAAACTTCATCATTTTGACCCCCCGTTCACTTCTAACTTGTTCTAAGCACCTCCAAATCACCCCAGAGCATGGTTAATGGTATTCGTTGAGTTCATGGAATATCTTTGCTTCTCTTGCTTTTGTTTGGCAGAATTTTACTTTAAATACCCCTTGAATCACGACTGAAACGAAATGACACATTATGTAAGTACAAGATTCATGAACACTTGATGCCATGAAGTACGAGGAGTGAGTCGAGACAATGAGCTTGGAAACAAAATAGAAATATGGACTGGCATGTGGGCCGTTTACTTAATATCAATTTCTCTCGTTATCTTCAATCGTGAAATCAGAGTTTTAACGACACATATGACGTAACGCGATATAAATGAATGGTAATCGGCATACGGGGTCTTGATACCCGAAACTTAAAATGGATGTACGGGGTCACGAGCACCCGGAATGTAAAATGGATGTACGGGGTCACAAGTATCCGAAATGTATTGTGGATATATGGGGCCCTAAGACTCGAAAAGTTACTTGTGTCATTGGAGAAAGAACTATTTGATCTCATGTAGGAGACCAATGGGAGATGTATGGGGTCCTTAAGTCCCGGAACATAAGACTCATCACATAGAAGTGTGCGAATGAAATTTTGAATAGAAAGGGGAAATGTAAGAGATAACTAAGGGATTAACTAGATCGATCAATGGTAAGCGAAGTACTCCCTAAGTCTTGAGTTTTCAACATGAAGTTAGCATTCGTTTGCATCCCTTTTGTTGTCCCAAACTTTATTCTTTTTATGTCAAAGTCTTCTCATTTGCATACAAGATTTGTAGAGACTTTTCTACTGGGCTAGTGTCACTCAAGCCTTATATCATTTTCAGGTGCTGACCAGGGAAAATAGCTTGCATGCTTGGAGTGCTTGGATGCGATCATTGTTTTGAAAGCTAACATTTGATAAATTACTTGTCCATTTTTGTATATCATCTTTTGGAAAGTGTAATTGTAACCTTAATCGTAAATCTTTTGACTAAGGAATGTTGTAAATTCTTAACTCTCTTTTGATATTCAATACTTATGTTAATTTGGGCCTCGAAGCCATGTCATGTAATATTTTGGGGACTATTGGATGTTGGAAATGAGATTATGAATGCGAATAATATGTTATTTTGGGAAATCGTACGGATTATTGTGAGATTTTATTTATGAAAATCTTTTATAATTATGTTGAAAATCGAGGGCGTGACACCTCATTCAAACATCTTTTCAAAAAATAGAAAAGACGTTGACAAGTAGTTCGGGGATATTCAGGGGTCGTTTCAGAAATCTCTCAATATTCCACGACACATACATGTACATGAAGCCATTTATAGTGAAATCAAAGATCGCATTTCATACAGGCAATGAACTTAATCCATAAACAGGCTCAACACACTAATAACGAAGCCGGCCTTTGCTTTCATAAGATCAAAAGGACACACGGATTGCCATGCGTTCACGATATTGCACTTTACCGTTCTGTGGACAGACCAATTCTGCTAAACTCTATCCACCCTCACTGGAGTATGTTGTCCATGCACGCCCAAAGGCATACTGACGAGGGAGCACGATCTGACAGGGCAGCTCGGCTTATTGAAAGATTAAATGAAATGGATTCCGACAGTTGAGAGTCTATGATGGACAAGTTTCTCGATATGGTGAATCCATCTTGTTGCACAGTTCGTCCCCCAGCATACAACACAGAATACAAGGGCCGACCTACAGGCAGAGATGAGCAGAATAGAGGTCGCATACCTTCCTTCACAGCATCCACTTCAGAATCTCGGCACTCTTGTATTCCAACATCACGAAGGAGCAATGGGAGGGATCACTTCATTCAAAAATTTTCCTAGTAGTATCAGTGTTATATTTCCCACTGTGTTGACATTCGACCCAACGATCATTGTGGCTTCAGGGCGATAGCTGCGCAAATCTATGGTTCTGAAGATGAATGGACTCAAGTACGACAAGACCTTATCCAAGAGATTGAACAAAATTGCGTCATGTACAATCAGCTTTATCCAGAACGTAATTATGTATCTCAAGTGCTACAAAGATTTCGTTGCTTCCAGCCATCGACACCAGAGGATCATTGGATGGATTCTATATCATTGGGACTTGTCATCGTATCAACTTACAACGTTGTACTGCATACATTCGATATGATTGCTTTGAGTTGTCTCACTCACTTGTCGTTGAGCTCCCATCTAGTTTCATTCGCAACGCGCACACATGTAGCTTTTGGCCGTGTTAATGGCAATCACTTCGTGCAAGTTTTCCTATACCGTCATTTCCTTGTACCACCCATCATCATATGGTGGAAGCCAAATGAATCAAATGAAGCACATGGATGGGCTCATCCTTATGAAGCTCGCCTCCAAGTGTGGTACGAAGTAATATAGATAGATCTGCCGAGACGACAACCACAATTTGACGGAAATATTGATTAAATTTGTGTATTTATTTATGTTCACGTATTGTTCTATATATTCAATTATAATTAAATGAAATTTGATTTCAGTTTGCATTATTGACTGTTCAGAGAAATATAAAGTAAATTTAAGTGGATTCAACATACATAATTTACTTGAAAACTCAAATATAGAAGTTTAAAAAAATTGAAGAACAAAAAAATAAAAACAAAGAGATAATATATTGGGCCCAAAAAAATCATTTCATTTAAACTCATTATTTCATATTCAATATTAGACTTGTTTGATAGGTTTCGTTGAGTAGATTTCAAATACATAAAATTTATTTAAGAAAATATGTGATTTCAATCTCTTCTGACAGTTTATATATTAAAAAATATAGTTAAAAAATTAAATATTCCAAATTTCAATCCGTTTGAACTGGTGGAAAGATTTTATTTTTCTGATCATTTTATCCTAAATGATCATAATTAAATTTTGACTTTAGGGCTCTCGTTGATTAATCCTAAGAGATCTTTGATTCTACGACTTTCTTAGAGTTAATCAACGAGAGCCCTATAGTCAAAATTTAAACCTCTTTAGACAGTTTAAACTATCATAAAAATATAGTTTTTCCGTTTTACATTATTTCACCATCAATATTAGGCTCGTTTGATAGATTTCGTTGAGTGGATTTCAAAAATATAAAATTTATTAAAAAAAATTGGTGAAAAAAAAGTTATTAGTATTTACAATTTTATAAAAAAATAAAATAAGCCGGTTCTCGTTCCGGCCCTTGGTGTTCAACATAGGCCTCATTGTTACTTTATTTTTTTCCAAACTATAGGATATTGTAAAAGCTTAATTGTCACACTTTTAATGTAGATTAGACATATTTTTGAATAACTGGCTGCTTGGTAGATTGTAAATTCCTATACCCCGCATCTCCTCATTCCCATTCCTCCCCCCTCCCCCTAGGTTGTATGCCCTAATGGTGACGAGAGGGGAGGGATTTCTCCCCCTCGTAGGGTTTTTTCATCTTCCCATCTTAGATTTCGAAGGTTTTTTCTCCTTCCTCCTTCACCCCCATCCTCCTCCCTGAACCACCATCCGCTGCCCCTCCTTCACCTATTCTGCCGTGCTGTCCGGTGGCTTTTGAAGGTAGTGCCTTGAAGATCATGGTCGCCGGAGGCATGCTGCCGAAGTGGGAGATCTAGATTGGTGGATGAAGTCTGCTTCAGTATGGCAGACTTCGTCCGGTTCCGTTACCGATTTTTCTTTTTTTTGTTCTTTCTTTTGTGTCCACTGTATGTGATTTCTTTACGTTTGTGGGGCTACTGGGATTTCTTTACGTTTGTGGGGCTTCAATCACCCCTGTGTGGGTGTTTTTGATTGTTTTCTACAGTGCTCCGACTGTTTGGAGCAATAGGTTTTGTTGGGGTTTGGGTATAGTTTTTGAACCGAGTCCCGTTCTGTTTGGTTTCTTGATTCCTTGTTTAGGGATGGAATTTCCTACTGTTTCTTGGATTTTATAATAATATGATCTATTATCGTTTTGGCAAAAAAAATACATATTTTTTAATGTAGATTTGACATATTTTTGAATTAAAAGGTTAGTGAAGTAAGCTCTCCAAATTTGTTTCCTTTTGCAGCGAAATTACCAAAAAAAAAAAAAAAAAAACCAGCGAAAATCATGGGAATGTGGATAACTATATCCTTTGCCAAAATTAGCCAGTAGGATTTAATTGATTCTAAAAAAGTTATGCATTTGAAAATTGAGCAATCGCACAAATCATGGGATAGGGATAATACTGAATCGGTTAATTAAAGGATTGTGCTAAGATTTCCATTAGGATTGTGTTAATTTTTTTTCCACATTTTTTTTTTATAGAAAAATCTTAACCAATGGATGTGTGCTACTTGTCATAAACTAAATCTTAATCATTAAATTACAATGCCCTTCAAAAAATTTTTATTCAACTACGATTTGTTTCACATCGATTAATTCATCGAAGAAGATAGAATCATTTCCCAACTCAATCTTCCTAAAACCCCACCAACCTATAACTCATCTACAGCCTCAAATCATGTCCATATATATCATTTATCTTCGCATAGTTCTCAATCAGAAAATCCCAATCACCTTTCTCCTCCTGTTCTTCTTCTTTAGTTTTATTCAGTATTCAACATGACTCAACTTTATGAGTTGATCAATGTATGGCCGACTGATATATCCATCATACCAGAAAATACAAAAATACTTTCCCATGCTAATGATGATAGCACCCATTTTGTATCAAAATCTGAGTTGACTCCTCGACATATTTAATCGAAGACGAAGACAGTCTCGGCCTTCCGAAACTTGCTTTAGAGTACAAAGAGCATGCCAAGTTTATCCGAATCCCGGTTGACGAATTGATACATGAAGGTACGTCGTCCACCGTATGACATGTTGGATGCGATCAGCAACTGCGCTCGGTCCATGGCCAAGAATAGTCACAAGGCTCACAACGTAGGGTCCAAGGTTCTACCTATGATCGTTAGCATGGACTCTACAAACTACGTTGGTGCTGATACTGTTCATGTTGATGTTGTTTTGAGGGAGTCAATAGAGGGAACTGTGGGACCAAGGGAATTGCTGCTAGTAAGGAGTCGGGGGAGGCACCACAATAGGGGTTTGAAACTACGTCCGGTACTCCACTAGTACTTCAGAGTAAGAGTTATCTTTCATTAGTTTTAGGTTTCTAAGTAGTTTGCGCCGAAAAGGTCATTTGTCGACGAATAAATACCCAACACCGATCTTGAAAAAGTCGCTAGTCGTTAGCGGTGGTGGCCGGACATGGCAGTGTTGAGGGGATAGTGAGATCATTTTTGAAAGTTGTATCTATTTTTTGAGTGTGGTGGACAACAAGTGTTTGCATATTATTGGGTGAATTAAAAGTTTTACTAAGCACCAATATTGGTTTTACTAAGCACCAATTGTGGGTTGCTAGAGACCAAATCTCGAAACAATCTAAACTCTTGAATTATGCAAAATAATTTCAACACTTTTAAATTCGATAAATTCATTCATTTTTGGTATTTAGTGATGAAATTACATGAAAGCCCCTACTTCTTCCACTGAATAAGAGTAGGCTCACCCTTTGCTGTTGAAATGGCTGCCAAGGCTTTTAATTTTTTGCTTGCTACAGTATCAAAAAGCCAACAATGGCAATGTTACTCCACCAGTTTGGTCTCATTTTGGCACAATCTCAAATTCGTTGGATTAAACTCTTGTTCATTCAAATTAAATAGCTTGAACAAAGTGAAAATTTTGATACCATATTTTTAACAGCAACAAATGACAATAGGTGGAGTTAGATTTTGCCAGAAAAAATTTGTTGTATGGATTTCTCTCCACTTTTTGCTTGTTATATCTTGATACTTTCAAATCAAGCTTTTTTATATGATGCAGATGCCCAGCGCATGCATGTCTGTTTTCAATAATTAACACAAAGAAGATACCAATATAAGCAAATCATTTTCTTATTTTTCAGGATGTCAACATATTTGGATTTTGTGCTTGCCATTTGCCTTAATCAGGTTATTCATGATAGCTTTTACTTTTTCGATCGCAGTTTTTGGTAGCAATTAAGATTGACATATGCAAAATTAGACGACTTATTTTTCGCACAACATTTTTTAGTTTGATCTATGTATTTTATATTTTGTCTCACTGATAATTGATTTACCGAATGAGTTTCCATATTTTAGTAGTACTATATACAATACATATTTTAATAAATTTGGCTTACTCATCATTCTTATATGCAAATTAATAGAAAAATTCAACTCATAAGCAACCCTAAAAATTTAGGTTAAGCTCTTACAAAGTGTTTGGGCCGGAGCAAATTGAGAATTATACAATTCTCAAAATGGATGGCAAAATTTTTGAACTAAAAAGCATCAATTATGGAATTCATTGGTCTAGAAGTACGTAATTGGTCCAAAATCACCAAAGATACCTTCTGTATCTTTCCTATCAAAATGGATGGTAAAATTTGAACTAAAAAGCATCAATTATGGTATGAGAGAAAGGAGCCGTGAATAAGTTATCTTCGGTGATTTTGGATGAGATCAGCAACTATGCCCGGTCCTCTTTTAGGTCCTCTTTTTAAGTCTGAGCAAAAAAAAGTCTTCCGCCAACAAACCCCCAATCCCAGAAAAAGGCACGACCACTATTCATCTTCTCAAAACCAAAATACTCTTTCCGTCTCAATTTCTTTGTCTAATTTCAACATACGTGCCCTTCAAAAAATTATTTATATCTCACAGTCTATGGGCCATGTACTCACGCCAGCTAAAATGACAAACAACTTCTTGTATGCATTTATCCTATACTTCGGGTCGGAGGCCAACACATCACCAAATGTTGCATAGTCCACCATTCAGGACCTTGAATGAATCAGCCCAGAAAAATTTATCCAACTGGTTCTCCTCATCGACATCATACTTGTAGAAAAAAAAGAAGAAGAGGGTCCTCAACGGCTTTAGAAAAGAAGTACCCCAAAGCACCCTCGGCATCACCGTCTCTAAGTTCCACTCTACGCTTAGCTTGAAAAAGGTTGTGCAATCTTTACGAATGAATCCCACAATCTCTGGACCACCACATTGACGGGACATTAAATCCATGGTTGGGCTCGTCTTTACACCCACATCATGCAGAGCCATTGCCTGGGCTTTCTTTGTTTGCACCTGTCACAAACCTATGCAACCAAAGGAAAGGAGCACAGTGCGATGACGCCAGGTCATGATTGTGTTCCGGGACAAAGTGTGTCTCCACAACCAACTCTAGTTTCTGCCCTGGGCCTTCTCGTCCGTTGTATGCTGGCAAAGTACTTACTTGCCCTTACCCTTTCCCTTGAACATACCCACTCTCTACTCATTACCACATTGTCCCCACGCATTTTTCTTTTGCCTTTCCTTATGCTAAACCCAATTACTCTCGCGTACAAATTGTAAAAAGTATGTGCATCTCCCTCCAAATCAAATTTCATTTTAAAAAAACCTCAGCCTCCATGAGCAAGCGTAAACTGTTGTGGACTTGTGATATCGACCTCTCTATGTGTCCTTACTGATGGAGATTGTACACGTTCGATCAGACCTACAATATAGCAAATACAGTGAATGAGAAAATGTATAGGGTGCAAAGGTGAGATCCGCAATTGATAGTTCCTAAGTTCAGGTTCAACTTAACAAAAAAGCCCATTTAACCTTAATATGTAATCCTAAAATGTAGATCCAAGTTAACGAATTAATTCAGTTGCAATTGCATAATCTCAGCCTAGTGGCTGGACACACGCCTCAAATAGTTTTCATCACTAAATCAACATTGCTTATACCAACCCAAACCATTTTTTATCCTTATCCTTATCTCTAAAAGAAAACTGTCCAAACTTGTTTTGTTTGTTTGACACATTTAAAGAACTCGGATACGTGTATAATGTTTGTCAAAGAAAATTGTGGATAGCAATAATCCGATACACGAACATAAGAGAAGATGATTTGCTCTTCGGCCCATAAAGGAACTCTATTTTGACCCCACTGAAAACATATAACAGTAATTAAGTCCCAAAAAAACTAACCCATCAAGAACAATCACTACCATTAATACTTTTGCAAAAAAATAACAGCCTCTACTTACAAAAAATAGAGCAATACTAATTTCCATTGATATGCCACCCAAGGAAACAAGTCCCAGCAAAATAAACGCTTTCCAATCTATTGAATCTATTTTGATAACAAAACGCAGGGAATCCTAAAACATGAATCAAGAAAGTGAGGAACACTTAACTTACTACTGTTATTGTAGGGCTGCTCGCGGTCCGGTTCGGTTCGGATTTCTAGGAATCCGAGGACCGAACCGCTGGTCACGGTTTTTACAAAATGAAATCCGTGTCCGGACCAAAAGTCTTACGGTTCGGTTTTTACAAAATAAAATCCGATCCGTGACTCGCAGATCGGTTACGGTTTTGTCTACAGATTTTAGCAAAAATAAAGATCAAGCATATATCCCACACTAAAAGAGAAGAATGTTACATTCAAAATTAAGTTTTAACACCACCAGAAAGTACTTGTTACATAAATTACCAAAAATCTATTTCAAAAATCAGATTCAAAAGAATCTAAACACTAGTAGGATTGTATCATTATAGTACATAACATAAAAAAATGAAAAAGAAGCGAACTAGTGAAACTCAACTAGGGTTACCCGTTATTTATATGAACACTATAATTTACTCCCTATTTTTTATGTACATCTATATTATATCCCATTATTAAGATAAAATACTACAATTGGTAGAAAAAAATGTTAACATTACTAACAATTTATTATAAAAATACACATATATATTTATATATATTATTTATATAAAATAAATATCTCACGGTTCAGTTCGGTTAATCCACGGTTTTGTAATGAAAATCCGTGGACTGAACCGCGAGTCACGGTTTTCTAATTTTTCAATCCGTGTCCGGACCATTAATCCACGGACAAAATCCAAAAGGTACGGATCGGTTCGGTCCGGACCGGTTTCACAGTTCACCAGATTTTTTGAGCAGCCCTATGTTATTGTATACAAAATCATAGTGGAAAAAAGTTGGGTAACAAGAATCAGATCAATAGAGGGAAAAAAGCTCACTGTTTGTAACAAACATTGAGCTTTTTGAAAGACTACTTAGTTACCATAAAAGAAACACATCCTGACACATGAAAACTTTCAATTGCATATGCAATGGAAGAACTACATTAGACCCGTTCTACTGATTCTAGCGAGTTAAAACTACACTTGGCCTGCTTCCAAACTCTTAGGCTAGACAAAATTGACTTTATATTATTGGAACTGTCTAGAGGGCTAACCCAATGTCTTCGGTGGCAGAAGCACACAAATAAAGTTGAAACTTCGCATTCTTCCATAGATACAAAATGAATTTTCATCATCCAAACAAACAACTAAACAATTCTTTTCCATGTCTCCAGACACTTTAACTCCAAAACAATTAACATTCGTTCTTCATCGTCAAGATTGTAAAAGTTAATCAATTTTTTTTAAAATTTTTTTTAGTTATCAATGTAACAAATCAACTTATAGCAAATCCCACTATCATATATGAAAAACATTTATGTGCAAAGTCGAAAATAAGGAAAGGAGAATCAGTGGGGAAAGGATTATGAGCATACCTGTCTTCTTTTTGTTCCTACGTTGAGACTAAGAGGTCCAAGTATAAGTAGGGATGCAGTCCAAGTAGTCTGGGTTTACAGATTGATTTGGGGGTGGAGAGGGAGTTCCCACGTTCAGAACCTGGGGGTGGCACCAGCCGCACCACCCCCACTCCCCATATACATCCGCCCCTGAATTTTACATGTATCGACCCGGCTCCATAAGTTATAATTTAAAAATTTGCACCAAAAAGTTGTGTTTCATGATTGTTGAACCATATGTAGTAATCGAGATAATAGCTATCTGTCTATGCCGTGCACCCTGTCATGAAAGAAAAAACCTATACAACGCACTAAAAGCTAATGTAATGCATGTGGTACTCTTCTTCTTTTCTTTTCTTTCTTTTCTTTTTTAACGGAAAATAAAAAATTATAAAAAGCTACGTCACCCCTATGTATTGGAAATTTAGATTACAAAAATACTACATATTGACTTCATTATTTTGAGAACTTCATAAAACTATAATGTGTAATTACTATTTTAGTAAATAGTCCTAACAAACCTTCATTCTTATTGCATTAACAGTCATCCTTGCTCTTAAATGAAAACACAAGAAGATTGCCCAAGTCGTTAAAGATAAAAAATACTACTTACAAGTGTTGTATCAAGTCGACGCTTAATCTTCAATTACAGGGGATCGGAAGTGGAATTGGATGCCACAAACATCCACATGCAGCTTCATAATTCTCATATCAAAAACCACCCTCTTAGTTCCATTAACTTTGATTGCAGGAGATTATTGGAGCTGTGTGATATTCAGGAAGTCCAGCATATATGGCGTGAAGCAAACCACTATCCTGATTTACTTGCTAAGAAATCGTTTAGTTTGATGCATTTAGATTATGTAATATTAAGTGCACCTCCTTTCATTTCGCAACAACTTATTGATGATGTTGTAGGGGTTAAACACCCTAGGGCCTTTATGTTTATCTATGAACTTACTACGGGAGTGATGGTTTTTGAAAGGAACCCATGGGCCACACATGTTACAGATATGTTTTTTGATCTTTTGGGATTTTTTTGATATGAATTGTCGAGCCAAATTGCATGAAAAATAATGCTATCAATGAGTTTGGCCTAAATTAACTTGTCTTAAAGGCAGTTTGTATTATTTACTTATAGTGATATTTTTTTGTATTTTTATCAAATCATTTGGGACCAATTATTCATCTTGACGAGAGCATTTAAAAATATATAATGATAAGGACCAAAATTTAAAAAATCCATATAAGACAGCACTAAAGATAATAAAGACAATTGTTTCAAAAGAAAATTCTTCAATAAACTATTTAGCATTTGATCGTAATTTCAAACTTTTTAAACTCCTCTCATCGAGACTAACTATTAATTTAAAAAAATTGATGTGAATCTAACAAAAATTCAGAAAGAGATACTCAAGCGTAAAACCACATACTACTAATAATGCGTGACTATACATATCAAGATAGCTAACTTAAAGAACATCCCACCAAAACAAAATGGAACACCACCACCACTACCTCAACACCAGATTGACAAGTAGGATCCCACTCCACCCTGAAGTGAAATCACTCTTACTTGAATTGCCTAAAACAGCTAAATAGTATAGCAGTCAAAAATCCACCATGTACGAAGATCATTTTGATTTCCATTGCCCACATGGTATTATCCAATGCAAAGCCATTTTCTACCTTGTTTCATTATCCCATTTCCATATTTAACACATTAACATTCGCGATAGTTAAAGAATCATGGGATCCTCACACTAATGACCCTATCATTGCGAAGAATCTGAACATTTTTTACCTCGGAAACCTCGGATCACAAGGCATGCCTTCATGTTACCACCTGGAAAAAAGATGAGCATGGTCAGATGCCAACATGTGCTAGTTCAATGTAACTTAAACAATTAGAAATCTTGTGCGTCTCTGGCCAAATGCAGGATCCATGGTTAGTTTATCAAATTATGTGACAAGGAAAGAGACAATGGATGCATCTCCATTCCAATGGTGCTGCAAAACCTGTTACAAAGGATAACCATTTCATGTTGTGCAATTCAAGATAAATTTTGAAATGCTAGTGATGTACCTATGCCGTTGACTGCTAGAGCAGAGATGTAAAGCATCAAGTCAGTGTCAGAGAAGAATGAGTAGCGATGTTCATTTCATGTCAAAGTGCAGCATCGAAGGAATGAAGAACTTGTTCCAATAGCCTTTTTCTATGCATGTCCAGAGGACCCTCTGGTTTGTCAGAGTGGGCAATATTAAGGATGTAAAGCTTCTTAGAAGCCACAAACACAGCTGTAAAGATCCTCTTCATTCCTCCCCTTGTGCTATCAAGTTTGTACTCAAACTCATACACTTGGAGGCCTCCATTTCCTGATCTCTCTGAAATTCCGATTATGTCAGCATCCTTTGTACTTTCCTGCATATTTAAGAACTCGTGAATATACAGGACAGCTTCAAAGTTGCATGCACATAAATCACTGTCATGTATGTGTATGAAAAGACCTATTTATATAAATAAACTGAAAGAATTATTATTTCTCATTTTGTTTTTCTCTTAGAGAAAAACAGCTGCAGCTTGATGAATCCAAACTGGTGACGGAACATCGAAACATCTGAGCATATCAAACCATTAGTTGAACTTGAGATCTTTCTTCTTCAATCCCAACTTTGATTGCCAGAAGCAAAGGATAAAACATGTGAATAATGGAGCTTGTCAAAGTTCTAGTTGGAGACAGGGAAACTTGCTCTCTCATAATTGCTCCACTTCTTTTTTATCTACCACCTTTCCTCTACACACAAAACCATGGAAAGAAGTTTTTTTATTCTCCCACATCAACCGACGCATGCAAAATGAGGTCATTGTTTTGCCAAGCAAAATAAAATAAAATAAAATAGGGCATCGTTTTAGAAGATCATTTGAAAAATAGAGAACATCTGTGAAGCTTTCCACAGAAACTTCAAGAGATACGTGAAGTTAACTGATTCATTAGTTCCCTTGGTTCTTCTGCTAAACAAAAGGCCAGCCAAAGATTACACACGTCATCAAACATTGGGAAGAAACAAAACTTTATCCAATGTTTAAAGATAGAAGAACCAACGGAAATCGTTCCATTCCATTGTTAGGAAAATGCTTGGGCAGCCATGATCTATTACATATGGGTTGAGAGAAATTGAAGGGTATTATTCAATGGTGCCCAAAGGCCTCCTACTGCAGTTCTACACAAAATGAGGTGTAATTTAAGAATCAAAGGGTCCCAAATAAAAAATGTAAAAACTTCCCCCTTGGTCATGCCTTATGCCAGTCATGGCAAGTGTCTAGTTCCTTTGTTTCTTAGATAGTTTAGTTGCCAGACTGTGTAATTGGAAGGTATGCCTTGTTTTGTATAGTTGCTCATTCAATGAATTTCTCAGTTACAAAAAGCAAAAAAAAATTTAAAAAAGAGGGGAGAAAGGTAAATGAGGAGTAGTTACACAAACCTTCTCTATCACTTGCAATCGGCTTGGGTCGTGGTGGCGTATAGCAATGTCTAGCTATCCCTAGCATTTTTGTTCGGGATAACAAAAATGGCCTACGAATTATATGAAAAATGAGACGTAAATAGCTGAATGATTGTACACATCAGTCCACTAACTCTCTCCCAGTCACTTGTGCACCCCCGAGACATTAAGATTCACCATCACTTGCTTCATTCTTCATGATGAGACTGGCAACTAGATGCATCACAATCCACACTATCAGTAACTAAAAACATAGCAAAATAGATTTTACAATGTTTATTGGGCTTAAGGCTGGTAGCAGCATCACCCTGTTCTTAGTCACTAGCTTATAGGGGAGAAAAAATAATGTTAAATTGCCAAGTTGCAAACGTGTGGAGTTGTGAGTCGACAGGCAAGGATGGTTAAGAAAGTGGTTGCAAGTGGAGAGGAAAGTACAGAGCGATTAGGGTTAGAGAGAATGGCGTACCCCTAACGCAGTTAGCACACAAGTAATATAGAGCTCAAAGACTTGCTCTCCAAGTTAGCACACAAGTTAACCGACGTCACGACTCACGTATAGGCTAACGCGGTTATTGCTCACATGTATGAGCTGTCATTTGTGTCTACCCGCGCCCAAATTCATGCAGTAACCGTTTCGACATCAGATATGACGTATCGAGCAAGGCGGTTAGGTGCACAAGGTTATGGGTTGATCAAGCCACAATGTCCGAAGCAGACGGGCTATTGACACTGTTGTGACTCAGTAGTCTGGATTTTCTTATTTGAGCATCAGTAGGACCGAGTCTGTCAATCAAAACCTTGTGGTTCTGTTTGAACTGATAGAACGAAGGGTTAAGCCCAATCCTGAGGCCCAACGATTTGCCCTGACTGAACCATGTTATTTGGCCCACTACACAATGCTTGTGAGAACTGTTTTTCTTTGGTCCTTCAGTTTTTGTTCGATGATTGACTTAAACCTCTGCCAGCAGGATAGAATGATTGTGGAGTCCCACATCGAGAGTTTATGGAAAGCATATTCCATATATAATTAATGAAACCCAACGAGCTACTATATAACTTGAGGTTAACCTTTTGAGCCATGTGGTTAGCTAAGAGTTACGCAGGTCGGTGACAATGATGTTCTCACTTCAATCTCACCAATCCGCACAAGAGCGAAAACGTTAGGGCCACCCTGGTCCGGTTGATTGACCGGAAATGCCCTCCGACAATCAAGTCAGTATTAGGAAGATCGGAAAACAAACTCTAAATGGAACAGTCAATTCTTTCTTTCTTTTATCTTTTTTCACTTACTTGATCTTGAAGTTACTTCTTCTATTTATACTTTCAGATTTGCTCTTCGAATTTATCGACTTTATCACCTTTCCCGAGGAACCCCCTATTAGTATCTAACTTCGGCGAACTGCGTTTAAGCTATGGACAGCTAATGTGGCATTTAAAGTTACTCGGCCCAGACATTGGTCTTCGGATAGTATCTCAGCAGAGGATCGAGTTGTCTTGTCACTTCGTCTATGCTCAGCCTTTTCGCCACCCGAGCATGTAGACTTTTCACGTGTTATGATGTGGTTTAGCCCTCTGCACTCAATGACTTGTCTCGTCAATGTCTATTCTAGGTAAAAGACTTATGGACCAAAGGTCCCCCTTATTCGTTTTTCCTATAAATAAGAGCGTTCATCTTCTTGCTTCCTCATTCTTTCCACAAAACATAACCACCATTTTGATGTGTATAATCTGTGAGAAGCTGAAAGAGTAACCATCATGTAAGTTGATATGAAGTAGCAAAATAAAATGGCAGAACATCACACATTTTGACCGTCTTTTGTAAAAGTAAACCACGGGGTCCATGATGATTAATCAGTGGGTAAAAATTGTCCACACAAGGAATGATTCAGCTCTGTTTATGGCAAAAATGGAACGACAAAGGCCAGCTGGAGTGCACCTCTGATTTGCCTGCAGTGGGTACTCATTTCAAAATACCCACCAAACAAAGGGCACCTTTTGAGTGCAAAGCCCAAGCAGATACTGAAAATTTCACCAACAGAGGCTCATTTCCTCACCCGGAGTCTCCTAACCCTTTCCTGATAGCTCTCTAAGGCTCCACTCATAAGAATCTCTCGCATATTTTGCTGACAAACTTATCTTGTCCTTATCATACTTCAAAATGTATCACTCACAAACACAAATCTCCAAAGCCAATCAACCAACCAAAACTTCAAGTACTAGTACCAGACCAAAGTACCAAACCACAAAGGTATATTTTTTAAGGTGCTTTTGTGAGTCACCCCCTTTACAAATGAGCAAACCACTTCACCACCAACTTAGTGTGCCCTTTTATCTTGGGAGTTTACCATAACACCATAAGATCCTTGTGTATATTATGAACACAAGCAGATGATAAAAGAATTCCTCTAATGAAACATCTCAAAGGAGGCAGTGTACTAAAGTAGTAAACACCAACACTGGATTTGTTAGGATATATTAAGTATGAATGTATTTCTGAGTCTAGATCTCTTGGTCACTACTTCACCCTCCTACGTACATAGATAACCCATATACATGTTCTAGCTAACTGGGTGCAATGCAATATCCACTTCCAAACGTTCTAACAGGAACTGAAGAAATTGTTCAATCTGTGACTTTTATCAGTCCTATAGAGGATGGTTGAGGGAAGGAGGGAAGCAATCAATTACCTTGCGCTTTTCAACTTGAATAAGCTTATCTGCAACAAATTGAGGACTCCCAAATTCTTCTAGCTTTGTCAGGCGAACAGGGCTAACAACAATACCTAGATTGTTAGTTGCTTTGTTTGGCTCTTCAAATAGAACAGTAGCACCTGCTTTTTCAACCTATTCCATCCAAAACATTAACCACGTTTAAAACCTTCAGAAACAGAAAGGTCTATGTGGATATACAGACAAATCAATCAGTCTTGAAAAGATACCATGTGTGGAGGGAGAGAGAGAGAGAGAGAGACCTTAACCCAAGAAGGGGGTCTGAGGAGAGTGAAGCCCTGTTTTGAATCTGTGTATCTTTCAAGCTCCAAATCTTGAGCCATTCCTTTAGAAATGCTGCTGGATATGGTTAGGGATAAGGTAACTGCTACAATGGATAGGTTGAGCACTCTTTTCGTCAAACATGTGATTTTGGTGGTGGAATACGTGTTGGGAGATTCATTCGATTGTCTTGTGCGTTTCTGAGCACAAGAAGAATAGAAGATTGTTGTCATCGGTAAAAGCGTTTTTGCTCCAAATAAGAGTCTGATATTACTACTGTGATGATATTGGACTAGCTTTGAAGGGACGAAGCAAACGCTAGAAAGAGCCATTACATATTTTGAAATCAACTGGAGGCTGATACTAGTACACTACTCCTACCCATACACATTAGTAGTTATTATCCTCGGTTCACTGGCTTTGTTTAATTGTATGTCTTTCACGTTTCAACTGGTTTTAATAACTTATCCCAAAAAAACTGCTTTCTAGTTGGTGGTGTTTGGCAAAAATCTATAAGAGCAACTCTAATCCACTCTTCAAATTTTATGTCACATTAGTTTTGTTGTTGACCTACTTGGCATTTTGAATATTTATTCTTGTAGTTTTTATGTTTAGCACAGCAACCCACTCTTCAAATTCTACTAATTTACTTTATTAAATATTTTTCTCTTTAAATACAAGGGTAAAAGGAGGTGGGCCTTATAATTGAGGCAGTTGAGGAGTCATTCTCAATCTTTAATTTCAAAGAGTGAGATGAAGTCTTCAATTTTGATAGAGTTGAGTCAGTTGACTGAAGAATGAGTTGGAGGTACAAAATTAACTTTCTGAGGAATGTATAAAAAGTTAAAACTCCTTTTGAGGTAACGTTTAGGATGATAGAGTGAGGATCATTGATAAATAAAAATAAAAAATAAAGAACCGCCTACCCATTACCGCCACCACACAATCACGGACCCCAGCCACGTAAAGTTTTCAAATATGATATGAATATGATTTAACATCAGAGTAAAATCTAAATATGATAATTTTGGAATTTATTGCAATAAGTTTTGGAAGGATAATTTACTTATTTTAAATACTTGTGGCTTGCCACAACTTCCTCTTCTGGTAAAAGCCAAAAACACATTCTCACCAAGTATTAGTTTTAGGGGTGGTTTTAGATTCATTCTGATTTCGAAAACAAAATCACTACTCCTACCCTACCTTAAAAAGAAATTTGGAGTTTTGATAACACACCCCGCCAGACATTTAGCGGCGGCGAAGTGTGCAATGTGGAAACACAGGTCCGCTTGGACTCAGAATGACGAAAAAAACAATGAAACAATGATGAAATCGAATTACATATTGAATGTTTGCTTTCAGACAGTCGAGACCCTAAATACTAAAGCTTGAACGCATACCGAGACGCGTTAAATTTAAAAGCAAGCTCGAACAACCTACAATCTAGCCCTGCGCAACTCCTTCTCTTTGGATCCTAAGAAAAGGATGAGGTAAGAAAGGGGAGCCCTTTCTCACCAAAAATCACCATTTTTGGTGAGAATGGATGAGAAAGGGGAATGGCCAGTCAAGAAATTTCTTTTTTGTACTTTTCTCTGTATTTCTCATCAAATTGATCAACTCAAATGAGTGATCTCACAAGAAACCAAAACCATTTCCTTTCTTTTCTCTCGAAACCCCTCCATCAAAATGGGCTCGAGAGTCGAAAACAATCCCATAAAGAGACTATAAGCCGAACCCAGTTTTCTTTTCCATTTCCTAAACAATCCCATAAACAGAGTATGAAACGCATGGTCTCGGATAGGCACTTGTTGCCTTTCTCCTTGTCCTTTTAGTCTTTGTAATCTATCAAAGATTAATACAACTTTTTCGCCGTTCAAAAAAAAAAGAGTATGAAACGCATAAAATTTACCGGAAATTTGAGAGCTTTGGCAATTTGTTCAAGCAAAGCATCCGAAACGCCAAGAAAATCCTTTCCAGGGTCTCTATGGACAGGGAATCCGAGCTTGTAAAGCCTCCAGAACCCCTCAAATTTGTCGGCTTCGTCAATTTGGGTCTTTTGTTTCGATTTGAGCTTCCTCTTTTCAGATGGGTACCTCAAGTTTCCGGTTCTTTGCCTCTTTTTAGCGCACCGGATTGTGAGGGGCTTGGGATGAGAGAGCGGGCGTGGAGTGGGGGTTGGAGATGGGAATTTAGGGTTAGGGTTTGGAAAGGAGAGATGGAGAGGGAGGAATTTGGAGGTGATGGACATTTTTGAGGGGAGAGTTGCAGGAGGAGTGTTTCGAGAAGTGATAAGGGAGGGAATATGATCTATGATTTTTATTAGGGGTGTTCAAGAAAACCGTCCGAATCGTAAAACTAGTTTGATTCGGACCGGATCGTTTTATTTGGTCCGGTTCTGTGGTTCTGTGGTCAGGTTATGGTTCCAAAAAAATAAGAACCGTTAATTTTGGTTAGGTTACTGGTTCTCAATTAAAGAACCGTGGTTAGAATCGGACCGGACCGTTTATAACTAATATATATAATTATATAAAAATAAATATATGTGTAGAGATTGGTCTACTTTTTGAACATAGAAGAAGTTAATGCTGCTGATTTAAGTGATGTTTTTGGCATTGGAGCTACTGTTCTTTAGTTTAAGATGTGCTGCTATATTTTATAGTTTATGATATAGGTTTAATTTTAGTCCTAAATATAATGGGTCATTAATGTTTTTCTGTTTCTGAATTTAATTATTTCACAAGTGGTTTTGGCTACTTTAGTGGTGGTTTCTGTTAATATTTTTCGGTTGAGTGTCAAATATTTCGTGAACCATATTGGATTTTGATTCTTAATAAAATGTCTATTATTATTTTATGAGTTATTTGATGCTTTAAAATTTTAATTTTATGAATTTATATTTTTTGAATAAGTGTTTAGATGCTAATTGGATAGAGCCGGAACCGAACCAGAAGCAGACCGGTTTTTCGGTTTGGTTCTGGTTAGGTTCCACACATATATTGGTTAGGTTCTGGTTCTCAATTTCCTAGAACCGTTGGAAATGGTCCGGTTACTGATTTTATAGGGAACCGGACCAATCCGGACCGTGTACACCCCTAATTTTTATTTTTTTCAGACGCGGATAATGCCACGATGGCTTTGTTTAATGCCACGACCAGCAATACCTGTATGACACTTTTACCCTCCAGTTATTTCTCCTCTCCTCGCCCCTTTCTACCGTACACCACCAACCCTCTTTTCTCCGATTCGATTTTCAGGTCTACTCTCCCTTTCAGCTAAAGTTGCATAAAAAATCGGGTGAACCGTAAAATCAGTTCAGACCAAATTAATTCGTACCTTTTGGATTCTATCCATAGATTAATGGTCCAGATATGGATTCGAAAATTAAAAAATCGAAAAATACGGATTAAGATTGGATTTTTATTTGAAAACTGTGGATTATCCGACCGGATCGTGAGATATTTTAAAAAATAAACATATATAATATATATGTAACATATAATAAATAATTATAATTTTACACCAATGTTTATAAATTATTTACAACTATTTGACAATATGGTATATATCAATATAAGCTATTTGTCATGTCTGATTTGTAAAGTGGGAAGACAATAACTTATATAATTTAGGTTATAATATAATAAGTTAATTATGGATGTATTGTCAAATAGGTTATACCTACTATAAATATAAGTTATTGAGAATAACCTATAATCAGTTAAATTATACATACTATCATACAATAAGTTATACAGTCAGCTTCAAATCCACACCCTTACGGTCCACACCCATCCACACCTTCCTTTTTTTGATCAAATTTTGATGATCCGAGCCGCTCAAATTGATCAGAACGTGATTTTAAGGATACTAGCGAGAAATCAGCAAAAAAAAATGATCGGAAAGTGCTTCATCCGAACAGTTCAATAAAAAATTGCTCAAATCAAGCCCTTCCTGGTGTTTTTTTTTTGCTGATTTCTCGCGAGTATCCTTAAAATCACATTCTGATCACATTGAGCGGCTTGGATCATCGAAATTCGATCCGAAAAAGGAAGGTGTGGACTGGTGTGGACCGTAAGGGTGTGGACTTGAAGCTGACTGATAAGTTATATGCATGCATATATACGTTTTTACATATTTTTTTAGCATAGAATTATGTATTTACAAGTGATGAAGTACTTGGTTGATGCAATCCGTGGACAAAATCGGGACCGAACCGTGAGTTGCGGTTTGGATTGGAACCAAACCGTGAGACTTTTGGTCCGAAAACGGATTTCATTATTGAAAAACCGTAACTCACGGATTAGGATTGAATTCATAGGAATCCGATCCGATTCGGACCATGCACAGCCTTACTTTCAACCCATCTCTCTCTCTCTCTCTCATTACAGTTGACGTAAGGCCCCTAGCAAGACAAGGATTCTCACTCTTTTTTTCATCTGCCTCTCCAACCATCCCCAAATCTGGTCCCAACTATATTTCATAAAAGAGCACCTTATCTTTTGCCTTCTTTGCATCGTCAGTGATAACTGAATTGAGTAACTTTATTTTTTTCTCCCTATTTGCATTCGTATAGGTTGATAAGCACCCAATATTGCATAATCTTGGTGCTTTAGTCCTTAGTTTTACCGCTTTATGTTAGTTGATATTGCACGTAGGGTATGTTTACTCTATTTTGTAGGAAAACCACTTAATAAGAGACTTTTAAAGCTTAAAGTGAGCCGGAGGCGTCCAAGACCCACGTCGATCAAGGAATGAAGCCACCGGGGCCAAAGAATCAAGCATTGAAGACCCGTCAGGTGGCCAAGACCAGAAACCAAGTCGGAGGCCAAAAAGCTGAAGATCCAGAGTTAGCGAAGGCGGTATTGATATAGGGATTTACCAGTATCGATACCAGTTTGCAAGCAGAATCCAGGAGGATCGTGGACATTGGGTATCAATACACCATATAGTTGTATCGATACCGAGTTGCTACAAAGGAAAGGGTCAAGGCTGTTCGGTATCGATACACTATTCCTTGTATCGATATTCGATACCAAGGGCCTTCATAGCAGGTTTTTAGGGCATTTTTTGGATATTTTATGGGCAAATGTGGGCTTATATAAATACCTCATTATGTCACATATCCAAGTACACACCTGATTTACTACACTTTTTAGATCTAAGTAGGATTGCATTTCTTGTTGCTTACTCTTGCTATTGTTCTTCATTGTTCTTACTTAAATCCTGCATTTCCTTCCTTAGATAGTTGTTATTTGTTAATTTGCTCTTCATTAAAGTTGTAGCTATGATCTTGATCTATCTTAATCTCTAGTTTAATTTGATTTTTGCCATGTTTTCAATAATTAGCTTTGTTGATTCAATTTCTAGCATGAGTGAGTAATTAATTAGGCTTGGTCATGGGGCGATTAGCACTCCATGACTTGAATTGATCATGCTTTTCTCTTAATACTAGGTTCGGCTTCGTGCAAGGCACGAATATCATGCCCATTGAAGTGGGATGGTTGTGATTTTGAGTTGGTATAAATTTGTTTTAAGTTGGTTTGGTTAGATGGAAGAAAAATGTATTTGGTGTTGTAGTGAAATCGAAGATGACAGATGTAGCAGCATTTTGGTGTGAATTGTAAATTGATGTAATTTTTCTGTGTAAAATAGAAGTAGATGCAGAAAGTAAATCTTATGGAAGGTAGGATAAGGTTAATGGAGTGTAGAAACTATGGAACTAAAAAGGTTAAGACGAGAAGTAGAAGTTGATGATTTTCGGTGAATAGTTAGTATGAAGGGAAAGAGGAGCAATGATTTGGTCGGTTTTAGGACTTTGTTAGTACTAAAAAGTTGAGGATCAGGATGAAGTAGAGGGGGTTATGAACAGTATGTGAGTGCAAGAATGGTCATAGTTGTGGCAATGGTTGTTGTGTTGTGATTGACAAAAGAATGGTAGACAATATCGTTGAACGAGCCATTGAACTAGAAAACGTAATTTCACTGAAGGACAATGTCGGAGTGTAGGAGTTCCTGATATTCCTCGACTGAATGCACACACCTAAACCATGCCAAAGAAAACCCGTGCAAGCTAAGCGAACAAAACCAGAGATGAAAACATGGAAACAGAAAATATGGAACACAAGAAAAGGGCTAAATAAAACAAGAGATAAGCAATTACGCACAACTGCAGCCGAATATGGAGAAAGGCAAAATTGGCGAAAAAGTGCTCCCTTTCTTTTTTTGTATGTGTGTCCCCAGAAATGCTGCAAGCTGTACTAAACAGATGAGAAGGCTAAAAGAGGGGGTTTTTTGGGGGGCTTGATTAGAATCTCTACTTCCACTATGCCTATGTAAAATATATAAAACTATAACAAAATGTGCTGAAACTATCAGAAGGCTTTCAAAAAAGTCCAGAACGATGGACAGTGAAATCCAGTGGAGGAAATCCCTAAAGTCATCGTTCTATGCAATGTTTAGTTGTTGACAAAAGCAAGTAGACAATTTAAGACAATAATTACAAGCTGCTGCACAAACCATTGCAAACCACCGCAAAGAAAATCGATGCAACCGAAGCCAACTAAAGCAGAGATGAAAATACACAAAGCGAATATATGGAACACCAAAAAATGGCCAAAAATTGTTCTTGCGGAAAACTCACAACACAAACATCGAACCTCAACCAAGCACACACCGAAAACATGCAAACAAGCAAAAGGTTAACTGAATGCAAACACCGATACCACCGCGAACAAAACCCGTGCAACTGAAGCCAATAAAACCACAGAGCAAAACATGGAAACAGAAAATATGGAATACCAGAAATTTTTTTCTAAAAAGTTACAGGATGGAGATTGAATGATAATGATGCAAATACCTAAAGCACGGAAACAAGCATAAGTTGAAGAAAAGGTAGACGTGTAAATGAGGTGAAATGAAACTGATGCAGTGGAAACTGCTATATTGATAGATGAAAAGAGAAAAGGAGACATTAAATGAGAAGTAGATGCCTAAAGAAAATCGTATGCACTGTAGCTTAAGTTTAATGGAGTGTAGACATGGAAGCCAACTCGAGTAAAATCCAGCTAGGTGAAAAGGGCAAGGTGAGAGAGAGTAGAACATAGGGATTATATATTTACAAGAAAGTGATATAAGGTTTGTAGTTGAAGTTTGTAGCGAAGTGCAGTGATTAGCATAATTATTGTAGACACCCCAATTTGGCCTAACGATTATTTCAACTCCCACCTTGGGACCATCCCGATGATGATACGGATTTGATGATTGCTGATTGCTTTCTTGTGAAACCCATGGACTTATGGTACGAACTCTGAGCCACTTAGAGGACCCAATCCAGAGCCAAATAGCCTTTCAGACAGAAACATAGTGTGTTAGGAAAATCCATCGATCGGCCGCAACATTGATTCCACGGCCTTAACATCCATTCCTCACCCGAGCAACCTGTTGCTAGCAAAATCTCCCTGAGAGATCGAAACCTCGGCCGCCAGATCAATGGCTCGGCCGCCACATCCATTCTTCGGCCGCGACATCCTTTGCTCGGCCGCCAGATCGGCCTTTTTCCAAACTCTCGAACCTTCTGTCGGTCGTCTGATCCAATCCCACCGCCTCTCCGATGCGTTCGGGCCACGTTCAGGGATTGCAACGAAGAGTTTGTATTGCAATGCAATTGCAATTGCATCCCCGTGATTTGATTGGACCGAGTGAGTCACCCCTTTGCCTATATAAAGAGACCCTCGGATCCGAAAATACACACAGAAATTGATAGACCTACACCCTCAAATCAGTCACGATACTCTGCCCCTATACTCACAAAAACCCTCTCTACAAAAGCCCCAACCTTCCATAGGCGGCCATCAATCCGACGATCCAACCCCGGAGTTCAAACCCTAACCCTAGGGTTTCGTTCAAGAAGCAATCAATCAGTCAATCCCGATCGATCCGAAGCAATCAAGCAACTGAGGGATCAAGGTGGTGAGGCCCAACGGCCTCTGGTTTGTTTTAATTTTTGCCTATAATCGTAATCGTAGCTTTTCTGATCGTCTGTAAACTTTCTGTCTGGTGTGAGGAAGAACACCAGCCGGGCTTCGATGCCTCGGCCGGTACATTGATACCAGCGTGATCCCTCGGCCGCGACATCCATTCGCCGGCCGAGTGATCGATCTGCTGGCATAGTTTTGTTTTGTTTCTTGCTTTCAGATGCATGTTTCTTTACAGTCCTGGCTCATCTTATTAACTGTTTAAGGCGTAAAAACAGACTACGTGTATGAGTTAGATAAAGCATCTACATGTCTTATGTTGAATGATTATGGGCTAGCTTCACGGCTAGGCAGAAAGGGGTGCCTAACACCTTCCCCTTACTGTACTTTTGGCTTCCGTATCCAGAATCTTTATCTGTTTTCCTAGCTTTAACAAACTAGGTGGCGACTCTGTTTTGCTGATAACCGTTATCGTGTGGTGATACCTCTAGCCATGGAGGTATCCACGATCTTGGTTTATGAAGCGAGCAACCAATCGAGCAAATACAGTGATGATACAACTGTATGGCAATGCCCCAACGAAAACACGGTTGAATCGCACGGCTTAGGCTATCAACCAGAAGATTTAGCTATGAAACTAATGAGACAAGAGATTTAGCATGAAGGACAAATGAATTCTTTCATTCTTTTGGCAAACACAAACCGAGACATCACTCACGGAACCATATGAGCGAGCATATGATCACCGGAGATTAACATCGGTTAGTTTTGTTACATGAAGGAGAACTCGCCTTATTTTTCATACAAAATTTCAAGCCATGAGTTGAGAGAAGCAAGTTAACACGAGTTTCGAGGCGATAACAGCCCCACGGCCAAGCCTAATCAACTACTCACGCATATTCAAACGACTAGAAAGCATGGTAGAAAAGATGAACATGTTTAACCGATAGAAACGGAAATAAACTTGATTTTATAAAGGATTTAGTCCACGGCTACAACTTTAATAAATGGGAATTTAACAAACAAGAACAACTTACTTGAGTTCAAAGAAAATTACACTTGAAAAGCTTGAAGACCATTAATGGAGGAAAATCTAAAGCTAATAAAGAACTAGATACAAAATGAGAGAGATGAAGCCCCTATTTATACAAAATGGGTTTCATCTCACAAAATATCTGAAAATATCCTAAAAGTGGCTACTATTCCATAAATGAAAGGCCCAAAAAGTAACAAATATCTGGCCGAAGGCTCACTGTGTCGATACAGTTTTATGGGGTGTATCGATACGCTAAGCTCTGATGTCCCATGTAACCTACGCGTATCGATATGCATAAAAGCCGTATCAATACGGGGAGGTTATCTCTGAATCTCCAGGCCAGCCCATGCATCTTGACACCCGACGACCCTTGCCTCACCCGATTGCCTACGCCTTCACTCTTGGGTTCCTTTGGCACCAATTCTCCCGGGCAAACATGTTTGGAATCACTTGGGAGATGACTTGCCAATCAAAATACGCCTTTTAAGGGCGTTTTGCTTGAAACACTAAACAAGATACCTTACGGGCAAAAATCACATAAAAACGACGTTAAATAAATAAAAACGCCACAAGCTAGGGTATTTTTAGCACCACGATCATACAATCTTTGGTGCTGATTAGCTCAAAAGAGCAAGAGAGAGAGAGAGAGAGAGAGAGAGAGAACCGAAAAAGAGAGGGAGAGGCGTGAGATAGAGAGAGATATATGATCTTTTTATCTCCTACACACACCCCCTATATATACTAGTATATTCATAAATCACACTTGCACTCCCTCAAATAACAACCCTAACACATTAACCCTAAATCAAATAAACTCAATAAATTTCACATTTTTCTCAATTTCTAACATTTATAAAACTTTTAAATAATATCCGAAAAATACGGGTCCTTACATCTAAGGTGAGATTTATAGGTACAAGGAAATGATCTCTTTCCCACCTCACTCTCGGCCATGAAATTCTTTCTCACACATGTGTATATAATAGCCTAGGATTCTTGAATCTCAAGTATAAGATTTGAAGGGATTTGATTCTTGAAAATCTAATGGGTCTAGAGTTAGGGTCTTAGTTGTAAGATATAGGTTTATGTCAGCATATTTTAGTAGTACAAGATCTTATGTAAATGAGAAATCTTGCAATAAAATCTCTCCCTCAGAATTTTATCCCTAGCTCTCCTACTTGTTAGATTCTTGAATGATTTCCAAGGATTTGGTAGATTTGGAGGATAAAAAAAAATCATGAAGTACAAGATATCTTAAGTTTTAAATGAGGAGAAGGTAAATCTTTGCTAGGCTTCTAGGATTAATAGATGCATACATGTGATGTTGCTAGTGGGAAATTAGGACAATTATACGCAGAAACAAGCCTCGTATTATTCGATCGTCCGGATTTCGATTTCAAAAACAAAATTCTAAAAATTTAATCGTAACGTCATAAAATTATTTTAAGGCTAACCACAGTCTTGCTTAGTGAAAAAGTAATCTCAATTATCGTAGAAAATATTTTTGTGAATTTTTGAAAACTCGATTTGATTTTAAGCGGTCCTTAACTACTTAAATCGGAATTTAATTAATTAAAACAAGGATTTAAAGAAAAGCTAATATTACGGAATTTTTATTTTATTAAAAATTTTGGAATATTACAAAAATACGATTGCAACTGCTCTGAATTACCATCGTCCGCCTCTTCATACCGTAAATTACCCCAGGCCAACTATTGCACAACCGATGACATAAACCAAGCTCTTTACACCAACCCAACGGATGCCCGGGACCCTCCTAGGTCGGGCAAGTTTAAGGAGGAATTCAAGTTGATAAACCAAGCGGTGCACTTCAATCTAAACCCTCGGGGTGCCGAAAACCACCCTTTGCTCAAAGATGGGAAACTCTTGTATGTGTTCATGCGACCGGACACGATTATTGACTGGGCGGCCTTTATTTTCAAGCAACTCATCGAGTTCAAGGCCAACGTGTCGCTGTCAACTAGGATGCCTTACCCTTGTTTGATCATGAAGATTTATCAAAGTTATGGGATGTCAGGGCAGAAATATTTGGAAATTACCAAGCTTGAGCCGGGCAATATAAACACCAACATTTTGACCAAGAGTGTCTCCCAATCCTGAGTACCCCGAGGAGTGCCCAGCGGAAGTTACTTGACCACCAAGCCGCCCTGCAATGCAAAGAAACCCGTTTGATACAAAAAGCTTTTCTGCCAAGGCATGTCTGTCATTGAGAGCTTGAGAAAGGGAAAGAAGGAAAGGCGAGAGATGGCCCGGAGGCAAGCCCGCATGGACCACCGCTTGGAGTGGCTAACTTAGAGGGCGAAAGGGTCTACTAGTGAGACGTATGCCCTGCCTCTGATTGTGCATGAGGAGGATAACGATGACTTCGGGGGTGATGAGCCGGAATGGGATGACGAAGAATGAGAGAGGGATGGAGAGATGGAAGGAAGAGGAGAAAGAAAGTAACACCCAGAGGCCGGAGATCTCATAGAAATCCCCCAACTTGGTCGGGGTCTAGGATGGTTGACATTCTGTCCATTCTATCTTTGGGTTTATTTTTGTTTTTATTGAGTCGGTGGAAATTGTTTAGTTCATGTTTTGTTTAGTAATTAGTATGTTAGTAATTGAGTCTAGTAGGATTATTTGCACATGGTTAGTTAGGGGTGTGTCGTCGGCCAATTGGGTAGTTTACCAAGCTAGTATAGGCCATCGACATTTTTGCAAAGTTTCCCTCTTGTTTTTGCTAACCACGATCAATATATGCTAATAAAAGTCCTTAGTTGATCTTGAATGCGCGCCTATTCCATTTGTGATTCATTGCGTTATGTTTGGCGTACTTAGTTTATAACACGTTTTCCTTTTTATTGTTCAAAGTTTTTAGTTAGTTAATTTTCCATTCAATAAGTGCTTTCCATAAAAAAGGCATGATCTTGCTTTTCATCATTGCCTATCTTCCAATCACTTTTGTGGGATAAGGTTACTAGCTTATGAGTCGCTTTGTTGCGAGCTGTATCCCTTTTTCTTTTATGGATACGAGTCCTTTTTAGCTTGCTTATCACTCACTTTGTGCTTAGTCGCTCAATCAAGTTTTCGGCTGCAAGTTGTAGAATGCAATGAATGATTAAGTTTGCGAACTCTCGTTTAGTTGAAAATAAATGCAAGCATGTGTTTTAAGTTTTGCCGGAAGGATTGTATAGTTCAAAATGTTTCTTTTTGTTTTAATTTGTTAGGGACTAGCAAAGCTCAAGTTGGGGGGTGTGATAAGCAACCAATATTGCATTATCTTGGTGTTTTAGTCCTTAGTTTTACCGCTTTATGTTAGTTAATTTAGCTTTTTAGTTGATATTGCGCGTAGGGTATGTTTACTCTATTTTGTAGGAACATCGCTCAATAAGAGGATTTTAAAGCTTAAAGCGAGCCAGAGGCGTCTAAGACCCACGTCGATCAAGGAATGAAGCCATCGGGGCCAAAGAATCAAGCATTGAAGACCCGTCGAGTGGCCAAGACCATTGGAAGCCAACCCGGAGGCAAAAAGCCGAAGATCTAGAGTAACGAAGGCGGTATCGATATAGGGATTTACTTGTATCGATACCAGTTTGCAAACAGAATCTAGGAGGATCGTGGACATTAGATATTGATACACCATATAGTTGTATCGATACCGAATTGCTACGGAGGAAAGGGTCAAGGCTGTTCGGTATTGATACACTATTCCTTGTATCGATACCAAGGGCCTTCATAGCGGATTTTTAGGGCATTTTTAGGATATTTTGTGGGCAAATGTGGGCTGGTATAAATGTCACATATCCAAGTACACATTAGATTTGCTGCACTTTTTAGATCTAAGTAGGATTTCATTTCTTGTTGCTTACTCTTGCTATTGTTCTTCATTGCTCTTGCTTAAATCCAGTATTTCCTTCCTTAGATAGTTGTTATTTGTAAAGTCGCTCTTCATTAAAGTTGTAGCTATGATCTTGATCTATCTTAATCTCTAGTTTAATTTGATTTTCGCCATGTTTTCAATAATTAGCTTTGTTGATTCAATTTCTAGCATGAGTGAGTAGTTAATTAGGCTTGGTCATGGGGCGATTAGCACTCCATGACTTGAATTGATCATGCTTTTCTTTTAATAAATCTTCATGTTTAGTTGGTAAATTAAGATAGTTTGTGTTTGTCTATCAAATCTCGGTGGTATTAACCTCTTTGATCATGCGTAGGCAAGAACGAGCCTACTTGCCACGCATAGATGCTTAGAGCTCTGTCACCCATTGCATTTGCTACATGGATAATAGAACTCACTTGGTATTTCGACTCATTTTCTAGTAAATGGGCGTAACGATAAATCCTTCGGGTTGGGAGATCGTTGACGTGTATCTCAACCTGAGTAATTTGAGAGAGAGCTAATTGATTCAAGCCGTGGGTGTTAAAATCCCCTAAACCTAGCTCCTTAGTTTAAATCATTTTCAAATCACACTTTTATCGCACTTTTACTTCGTTTCAAACTACGCCTAAAAGTTAGCCATCTTAAGGCCACAATACTTGCATCTACAAATCCAATCAAGCCATGACAATATTCTCTTGGGTACGATCCTGGACTTTCGGATTATTATGCATCAATCGACGTTATTAGCCCTATGCTTGGGGTGATGGTTTTGATGTATATCAACGAATGAAGCATAGGTTCACATGAAAAAGAGATTGGAATGAAAACATAATCAGAAATTGAATGTCGTGATGTTCGTTCTGATGCTCTCCTCCTCTTCCTCTTGGGACACATACTCCTATATAAATTCTCGAGTATTTCTATTGGGGTAGTTGTAGTAAGTTTTATTGGAGAGAGAGAGAGAGAGAGAGAGAGAGGGGGGGGGGAGGGAGGGAGGGAGGATAGCCATTTGCAAGTGAAGGTTATGGGGATTGATGTGTGGCTGAAATTGAAAGAGGATTTGAACTAGAGGGGAGAAGAAAGTGGTCAAGTAGGTTTTCTCTAGCAAGTATCCGCCCAAGAACAAGAAAACAGACGAGACGCGAGGGTAATATCCCGAAGTTAAATTACATGTTGTGGCATTACAATGAATCATCGTAACATTACGCCAGCCTTCTCTTTTTTTTATCTTGAATATGAATTGTTATACTGGTAAAAATTTATGGGAGATTTTTGAAAGTAATGAAGTAGAAAGATAGATAAAAAAAATTTATTAAAGACCTTGCTTAGGAGGTTTTAGACCAGAAACCGAATAAGGCCAATTCCGGCCAAACCAATCTCTCTAAAGATGGCAAAAGGAAAAGGCAGGGCAGATTTTGGAATATCCCAAGCCTAAAATTTTGATACGACCTTGACCGGGTAGTTTATGGGTGCCCCTCCCCGCTCCGTTCTGGCCCGACCCATGAAAAAAGAAAAAATTATTCAAAATTAAAGGCAAAAAGAAGAAAATTGTTACATATAATGTGTTATATTACTATGATTATGAAAATATACAGAAAAAAAATAAATTGTTTTAGTGTAATGAAAAAAATAATGGGGTATAAATATAACTTTTTAGTTTAATGGTAAAAATATTAGACTAGAACTATAACTTTGCATGTAAAAATATTTCGAGGTGGGTAATACCAACTCGAACCCCATCCGATCCTGATCGGGTCTTTTATATTTTTCCTTGAACTCACCCCAGCACCCAAAAATTTAATGAAAACCCACTCCGGTTGGGCGGGGCGAATTGTCATTCCTAAATCTCACAACCCACTTACGGGAGCCTCAATAAAGCCAGAGAAAAACTCTATAGAAAATTAGAGGCCGGTCCTCCTATTTGGGTTTGGTTTGATCCCAACCCTAATATATTTTATCGAAGCTAGATGGCTCGGTTATGTTGCTTGATTGACTGCTTAGCCAAAAACATTCCCTTCGAATAAGGTTGAATACCCCAAGCATAAGGCTAGATCGTTGAGACCATGATAAACCGGCAAGCATGGGATCATACCACAGGGAATCGGTACTAGCTTGCTCGAATTGTAGGTTTTATGTGATGGATTTACGCATTTAAGACGGCCAACTTTCGGTTTTACTTTTTAAGTGGAAATACTAAGGCGAAAAGACTAGAAACGAGTTTAATAAGCTAAAAGAGGCAAGTCTAGGGATCATCCATCCCGTAACTTAGGCCATTATCAGTTCTCGATTATAACTCATGCAAAAGTCACGACCGCACGCTCACGCTCAGAAGATTTAGTTTTAAAGACTACGTTTAATCAAATGATACGATTTGCCGGAGATGAACTAATTTGTTTGACTAATGAATCGAACACGTAGGAGGACAGAGCTCCAACCATGCCACACGCCAAGACCGCTTGTCGACACGGTCTTGAAAGAGTTAACACCCCTAGTTTAGACCGAAAATTGCAAGACTAGTTCTATTCCAAAAACCATGCTTTTAAGCCCGAGGGTTCGAGAACCAAACAACAACCTAAGTCATCGGGATAGATTAGCCCAAGACTTAACCAAAAGACTACTCAACCATAGCTAAAGAACAAAGCTTAGTAGAAAACGAGACATAAGATTTAACCGATAAAAATGAAAACAAACTTGATTTATATGAAGATCCAACAAGTAGCTACAACATTAATACATGAGAATTTAGCAAACAACTAGTACCTTGAAGTGTTCTTGAAGGAAAAGACTAGAAAGCTTGGGCAATAACTATGGAGCTCCCAAAAACTAAAAGACTTAAAGGCTAATAAAGAACTAGCTACCGAGAGAGAGAGAGTGTGCAATTTATACAAAATATCTCTCTCTCCACCAAAATATCCCAAAAACACCCCCAAAAGTAGTATACTTGTTACTAATGGAAAGTTGAAAAACCAGAAAATATCTGTCGAAAGCCAAATGTATCGATACCTTTTAACATAGGTATCGATACCTTTAGACAGAGTGCTACTCTTGCTGACGAGATGGCTTGGGCTGTCAATCATAGAGCTGGCAAGTCGTGCTTATGCACAGTGTACAAACTTTCTTTGGCTGCCTCCATTTACTGGATTTGGAGAGAGAGGAACAAGAGGATTTTTCAGGGGCAAGGGGCCTCTGCTTCGAGTCTGAGCTCTCTGATCATCGACGAGATTAGAGCTTGCTTGTGCTCATGGCGAGGTGTGAAGCCTTGTGATACTACTCGTTTGGTAGCTAGGACATGGTGTCTTAGCTCTCGTTTTTTTGATCAAATGTAAAGTCTTGTTCCTTTATTTTGTATTTCTTCCGGGCATATAGGTGGCTGTTAGGTTGTGCCTGGTTCTCCTTTTTGTAATGCTGGGTCTTTCCCATGGTTTATAGTTTGTTTGCTTTATAAAATGGTTTAATTACCCAAAAAAAAACATAGGTATCGATGCCTGATGTTTTACTGATTCTCTGTGGATGACTGGTTTCGATATCTTTACCAAGAGGTATCGATATCCTCAGGTCTGGACAATTTCTGGACCAAAATGGACCAACGGTATCAATACCTTGATGAATTGGTATCGATACCTATGGGTAAAATCTGCAAATTTCAGGTTGAACTTCTTCCTTGCCTTCAACACCTCTAGGGCATCCTTCGAGGCATCGCCTCTCAACTTGTGGGACTTGGTGGCACATCGCCAAATGGCCTCGGGTGGTCGGTTATCCTCGAGAGCTATCCTTGGCTTCAAAACACATCTTATTTGCACGTTTCACCTACAACACTCAACAGAATACCTTACGTCCATTATCAAGTAAAAATGATAACTTAACCGTAAATACGCTACAAACTAAAGATAAAACACCAAGATTGTACAATATTGGGTGCTCATCATTGACCTTTTTGCCCCAAATGTGAACAAACAAAATGAAACCACTCTTGCCCCAGATCTCAACAGGACATAGCCCACCCCCCCCCCCCGCTCTCTCTCCTTCCATTGTTTCCACGTCCAACATCAATTGTTCTTGCCGACGATCACCCTCGTCGTTCCAGTGAGAATCCCTGACTTTTTTCGGTACGTACAATCATCCCGGTTCTCCCAATCTCAAGGCCAAACTCAAAATGAACTCGCAACAAGAATCACGCACACATGAAGAACGAGGCCACTACCATCCTCCGCTGCCGTCGGAGTGATCGCATACAGTGATGATGTATCGATACCTTTTAACATAGGTATTGCTGCCTGATGGTTGATGATTCTCCATGGATGACTGGTTGCAATATCTTTACTAAGAGGTATCAATACCCTCAGATCTCAGCAGGCGATAGCCCCCCAAATCCCCCCCCCCCCCTTTCTCTCTCTCCATCTCTCCATTGTTTCCACGTCCAACATCAATTGCTCTTGTCGGCGATCACCCCCGCCGTTCCGGTGAGAATCCCTGGCTTTTTTCGGTACGTACAATCATCCCGGTCCTCCCAATCCCTAGGCCAAACTCAAACTGAACACGCAACAGGAATCACGCACACGCGAAGAACGAGGCCGCTGCCATCCTCCGCTGCCGGCGGAGCGATCACATACAGTGATGATGGAGTAATTCGGCATAATTTTATACACTAATGATGGAGTATTGCAAGATCTTGAGTTTTTTTTTGTGTAATTACCTACCATGGTTGAAGTCTTTGTTTGTGTAGACTAGATTAATTGAAAATTTAAACACTGATGATGGAGTATTGCAAGATCACTAGAGTTTCCCTCCGTTGGAAACACAAGATTCTGAAAAAGTCCAAGCCATTAAGAACGGTGGCGGCAATGTTGAGAACGCCGTGGAATCGGCGAGAAGCGAGAGAGGCCAAAGTTTTTTTGTTCACTTTCACGGCGAGAATTTGAGGAAGTTATGCCTTGCTATGATTCGAAATTGAAGAACATCTACTGCTTTGAAGTGTTAACAATTGTATTATTTTGTAATAATTTTGTGCTCCCATTCACATCCTCCATGACTCATCCATTCTCGGTGAGATGGTTAGTAATTGTAGATGTAGATATACGGATACCTCTATATAACTATATTTGATTTTGATTACTTTTTTTTTTATTCAATTTTTGTTCGTGTATGTATTTTCTATGAGAACTGTATATTTTTCTATGAGAATTGTGTATTGTTCATGAAAACTATCTATTTTTCTATAAGAACTGTGTACTGTCCATGAGAACTATCTATGAGAACTGTGTATTTTCTATGAGAACTGGCTATAAGAACTATGTATTGTCCATGAGAACTGTCTATGAGAATTGTGTATTCTATATAAGAATTATGTATTTTCTATGAGAATTGTGTATTGTCCATCAAAACTGTCTATGAAAATTGTGTTTTTTCTATGAGAACTGTGTATTTTCAAGTTCACATAGTCCAGTTTTCATAACCAGTTCACTTAGGATAGAGAACTTACAGTTTTCATAGAACTGACTATGAGAATTAGCAGTTCACATAGTTAGTTCTCATAGATCAATTCACATAGTCAAAAAGTTAGGAATTGATTCTAAAAATATTAATTTTTACTAAAAATGGACATGTACCTAAAAATGGACATGTACAAAAATAGTTAAGAAGAAATGGCAAAATAGTAAAAATGCATGAAAAGTTAAGAGAAAAGACTGAAATAAAGAAGAAATATTCTTGTCAGGACTATTTGAAGTCCAAACCTAGAAAACAAGGCCGGCCTCTAAATTCCCCAAAACTCTATTTGGCATTGCCTCACAGGAGTTGATAGCACCGAAGAGGTTTCGAACCTAAGAACTTAGGAGGGAAAAACCTTTAGTCACATACCTTGATCGCTAGAACAACCCCTTGGGATTTGGTACTAATATTTATCTTTGGTTTCCATTATTTGCACAATTTTTCCATGTTTTTATTTATTCAAATACGAGTGTTTTTTTCTCATTCTTTTTATCATTTTATGCGGAAAGAGATCGTCTTTGGTCTCCAAGTGGGGTGGCTCAAGTGGAGGAGCTCTACTGGTGTACTATGTGACAAAAGGGTACCGACAAAATTGAAGAAAAAATTCTATAGAACTGCCATAAGATGAGCGATACTTTACAGAACAGAATGTTGGCCTATTAAGAAACAACATGTGAATAAGATGAGTATAGCAGAAATGAGAATGTTTGGGTGAATGTGTGATAAGACTAGACGAGACATGATTAAAAATGAAACGGTTCATGAGAGGGTAGATATAGCACATATAGAGGAGAAGTTGATAGAAAATAAGCTAAGGTGGTTTGGGCATATCTACCATAAACTTGGAGATGCAACAATTAAAAGAGCGGATATAATAACTTTGGGTAGTAATGCTACGAGGAGGGGGAGATCTAAATTGACATTAGATGCAGTTTTTATTTCGAGGGGTAAGTTAAAACTTTTATAAAGCAACCAACCAAAGACCAACAAGAGGTCAAAACCTCAGTACAATCAGAGCCTACCTATCCAGCTAGGAAAAGTAAACCAAGAAACAGAGCAATTACACAGGACAGAAAATCCTAAAACTAAGGTTGCAGGATGTAACAAGAAACTGATTTGCATTGCTATGCTTAACATTTATTTATACTAACCTAGTGAAAATTATTTATTGACATTGGTAATATTTGCACCCAATCAAATGTTGACACTTGTCGCAATGACAAGGCTTCTCACAAATGATCACTTTTGTTTAGTATATATTATATACATTATAATGGTAACGCAATATTTTGAGTGATTTCTATTGGTATTTACGCTCAAGTTTTTTTATATTTCTTTTTGTGTTCTTGAATTGCTAAAATAAATTTGGAAACGGATCGAGTGCAATTTTTTTATCGTTCGGATTTTTAAATCTGTTCCATGCATAGCATGTGCTTTAAAGAATAGTGTATTTATAAAACTGAAGGGGAGATCAGTGAATTTGTCAGAAACTCATGAGGGGTCAGTGTAATTTACCCTTGTGCTTTTTAGATTACCCTAGTTGAAGAAGGAAATAATCATCCACACATAATTACGCAAAACTAACCAAAGAAATTTTTTTAAAAATTAAAAAAAAAAATCATGCTAAAGCATAAGCAAAAACAAGCCTAAAAAGTGTTGGTTTTAGAACATTTGAGTGATAAAGTGGAAAAGGCCCATTTTTAAGGGGTTGTATTGTAATTAATTAATCTAGGAGTATTAAACACCCTCTACTCTTATCTGTTTACCTTGAACCGTTCCGTTATCTCTATATATCTATTTATAAACAAAAATCATTAATAAACACCAACCAAACAAACAGAGTATTAAAGCCTAAATACCCTTTCTTTCCTTCTTTTTTTTTTTTTTTTTTTTTTGTACTTCGGTGCAAAATCTATAATTCACTTTTCTTTCCCATCCCATATAGAAAAGAGAAAGAAAGACGACGGGGTGCAAAATCCAAAATGCTACTCCCAGCGGTAAAATCAGAGCCGCCTAAACCCACCCCCCCCGGGTGGGCGGGCGTGGGCGGCGGGTTACGAAACACGGCCCACTTTCGGTGGCGGTCAAAGAGTCAAACACTCCCCTTGTTTCCATGCGCACCCCCGTGCACGATAGCCCTCCCTCTCCCTTAGCGGTGGCTCTCTACTTTCTAGATCCCCAAATCAGCCGCAAACCACCACCACCACCCTTAATAAAAACCCAAAATCAACCCCTATTATTACCATCATGTCACCGCCACATATCTCCCCTTCACCCACCGCCACACCACAACCGCCTCTTCTTCTTCTCTCTCCTTTCTCTCTCTCTCTTCCTTCCCGCTTCTACCCTCCGCCCCTAATCTCACCCTTCTGACCCATGTCTGAATCATCGTCACCCCACCAAAACCAGGTGGCCCTGCTGGCCCAACCCGCCGTCGTCTCCGCCGCCGTGTCTTCGCGGCGCCTGCCCCCGCCGTGCTGGTCCCACGACGAGACGGTTGCCCTAATTGACGCGTACCGCGACAAGTGGTACTCCCTCCGGCGAGGAAACCTGAGGGCCAACCACTGGCAGGAGGTGGCAGACGACGTCGCCGCCCGCTGCCCTCCTCCTCTCTCCTCCGAAACCCCCACCAAGACCTCCGTCCAGTGCCGCCACAAGATGGAGAAGCTACGTAAAAGGTACCGCGCCGAGCTCCAACGGGCCTTATCGTCATCGTCGCGCCACCCTAAAGGCCACCGGTTCAACTCCTCTTGGGTCCACTTCAAGCGCATGGAGTATATGGAGAAGGGCCCCGCTTCCGTTGCCGCCGCGCCGGATCTGAGCCCTGAAGATAACGACGAGGACGACGGCGATGACGATGGTGTTGATGAGGAAGAGGAGTTGTATCAGAGCGTCAGGCGTGGCGGTGGCGTAATTCGTCAGAATCGAAGCGTTGATAGGTCGATTAGTAACGGGTCGGGTGGAAAAGGAGGGTTTCGAATCAGGCTTTCGGCCCGCCCGCCCGGCCCCACACCTCAGGCCAAGATTTATAATAACCCTAACCCCAACCCCAGTTTTGGGTCAACTAGGGTTTTGAGAGATGGGTATGAAGAGAAGTGGGGGTTTGGGAAAAGAAGCGGAGGTGGTGGTGGTGGTGAGGGAGGTGGGAAGAAGAGAGAGGGGGAGCCGGTGGCGGAGATAGTGGGGGCGATTAAGGCGTTGGGGGATGGCTTTGTGAGGATGGAGAGGATGAAGATGGACATGGCGAGGGAGGTGGAGGCGATGAGGATGGAAATGGAGATGAAGAGGACGGAGATGATTCTGGAGTCGCAGCAGCGGATTGTTGAGGCCTTTGGGAAGGCGTTTTCGGAGAAGAGAAACAAGAAAGTTAAGAGGATGCCTACGCCCGAATCTTGAATTTTGGATTGGGGTTTGTTTAACAGGTTCGATTCGCACCCAACTAGGAGATGTAGGTTTGGGTAGTTAGATTGTTCACGTTCAGTGCTCTTTTGTGTCCAAATCTGATCTTGTTGTAGCTTGTTTTGGGTTATTGTAGGCTTGATTTGGGTTTACTATCAATGAAACTGTTGTGTATGGATGATTTAGTTAAGCACGGGAATAATTCTCTTCTTTATTCTGCAGCCTTCTCGATGCTTTTACTTTCTATGGTTTTTCGAATGCTTTTATTTTGTGATGGTTGGTTCGAATTGGAAAAACATAAAAGTTGCGTTTGTTTTTGTGATGCTTTGAATATTTGATGTCAAATGGTAAGTGCAAGTTAGATAGTTAGATTTTTCATGTTTGATGCTCTATTGGTTTCAGTTTGGTCTTGTGGTAGTTTGTTTTGCTGATTGCAGGCTTAACTTGGAACTATTAGTTGGTGCCAATGGATGTGTTGTGTTTGTTTTGTAATTTAAGCCTGAAATGATTCTTTTATTCTCAGCCTCTCTCTTTTCTTTGCATTCTATGTTTGCCAAAGGCATTTGTTCTGATGGGGTAGTTGTATTTGGGTAAACAGAGAATTGGACTCGGTTTTGATGGATGAGCATTGAGTTGATGTTTATTGGTTTCACTATTTATTAGTTTGATTGTACCTGGCTGACACTGATAATAGGACTTAGGTGTTACTCCGTATCACATTGAAATGGAGGAGATAATGGAAAATGTGATTTGAGGTGGCTTGTGGGAATGGAAAATTTCAGTTGTTTTTAACTGAAGGCAACAGACTCAGGGATGACCCTTTTCGATTCTGTGAATTTTTAAAGTCACTTTGAAGTGGTAAACTGCGATTACCCACATTTAGGATCTATGGACGCAGACACGGTTCAATTCAAATGGTTCAGATGGCGGCAGACTACTTTGAAATTTGGTTTTACTAGAAATCATTCCAGCAGGAGGATTTAAGCACTGTAATATATTAGTTTCGTAACTTTAGGCCAGTATGATCACTGTTATTTGGTCCACCATTCTCTCATAGGATCTTTTTCGTTAGTCCAGATGAGTATCACCGTTGTCGAGCTCTTTCAATTGGTTATTTACCCCACTCGGAATGGCTATAGGATTCGGGCGGGAATGACAATTTCCCCATAACAAAAGTATTTCGCCTTTAGGAAGAGGATTTGTTGCTTCAACCTCTTTTGTCATGGTAGGTAGGACTTGGGATCTACAAAGCGCGGGACACGGACACGACCTAGACAGGTAGGCACAACATATAACAAAAATTAGGATATACGCACTACACATACATTAAGATTAAAGATCCCAAAATGTTAACAGACCAATTCAGGAATTATGCGTTCATGTCAATTTTGAGTTTAGCTAAGCTTTTAAAAAATATTTTGACCTCCTAATGTGTTGGAAAAGTGTGCCTCGTGTTTTCTTCTACAAAAAGGACAATAAAAAAAGCGGACACATATTTAAGCATGTCCAGATTCCTACACGGATACTTGAGTCTAGTAGACATGTCCATGCTCTTAGCTGAAGGGAGAGAGTAGAAGAGGGAATTGGGAGAGGATAGAATGAGAGATATTTGCTGCAATGGTTGCCTTGGCTGAATTTATTTACCCCAAAACATTCAAAACCTCCTCTCTGTCAATCTGCCTCTCATTGAACCCACCCAAAAGCATTCTGCGACTTATTTGAATATCCAGGCAGTCCTACAAAGTCTTCTTAGGTTTTCAATCACCGCCATTCAATATTGCCATAGGAGACGCTTGACTACCTCTGTCGGCATCAGGTGATGGAAATTAAGAGTTGATAAGATAGGGACTTTGGGCATGAAGCTTTTTATAGGCTATTGAATGTTGTTAAGTATACGCTTTGGGCATAAACTTTTGGGAGACGCTAGATGAATGTTGTTTAGTATGTGCTTTATAGATAGGTTAGAATGAACAACATTCGTCCATGTTACAGGAACCAAGTATTCAAGTATCTAGGATGCTTGGATTTGAATGTGAGGTATGACTCTGATACCTGCAACCAGCTTTGGATGCTTGAATTTTCTATTTTTTACTATAATATTTGAAGACAGAGAAGTTCACGATAGCTAAATAATGAAATTTCTTACACTTTACATTACTTAAATAACAAAACTTCTTGCACTTGACGATTAATAGAAATAAAAATCTCATTATCTTCCTTAATCAATCTGATTGTGAGTACATTCCTAAATGGAAGCCTAGAATGCAATAGACAAATATTTTCCGTGTCTACATTCGTACCGAACTTTTGGACACATATTTCTCTATTCTAGCATACATCCATCCCATACTTTTGGACACATATTTCTCTAATCTATCATAGGCAGGCATTGTTTGAAATTTCCTGAACATCTGGATCAAACATCGAACAACAAAAGGCCCTGATGCTGAAAGTAAAATGTATCGAAATCTCGCAGATTCACCTGGTGTGACGGCAAAAATTGCAGAACCGTAGGTTACAATCATCGAAGCCATGGCCACAAGTATTTCAAACCGAAGAGGGAAAGTAATTGTTAGAGAGATAATGACTAGGACTGAGGATGAAAGAGCCAAAGTGTTAGAAATCAAGAACACATAGAAGGCTTCTTTGTCTGCCGCATAAGTTGCCTTTCCGGCCCTTCTTCCCTCTTGCCAAACACCGCCTGGTGGAGGAACGCCGGCTTGGAAGGTTACTGCAGCAATTAGGGCGGCAATAATCAGCAGAACATTTCGGGCGTCGCCTGGGGTTTCCTTGCCTTCCTGATACTGGAAGTACTTGAACCAGTTTTTGGAAGTATTTTCAGGTGGGTTGGCCATATATTTGTGATCAATGCCTTAATATTCTGCGTGCCCATCACAGCCCATGAGGAGGTATTTATTGGAAAGAGAGACGAAGCTTGGATTCTTGGAATTGGTTGTTTGGTCAATGCAGTCTTCTATCTGGAAGTGAGAAGGAAGAGGGATAGGAAGAGGAAAGGGAACTTTCCAATTTGACTTGTCAGTCTTTGGATTGGAATAGTTCAGCAAATGACCGTGAAAATTCTATGAAGACTTCTTCCTATGCCACGGTGCCACCTCGGTTTTGGTTGTTCCCAACCTCAGTGTCTTAAGTAGGCCGTGATTGGAAGGGGTTTTTGGAATCTTTGCTAATTTTTTCCAGTTTTTGGAAATTAGAAAAAAGGGTAAATTTCACTGGCACTCCATGAGGTTTGCCATCATGACAAATACGCCCTCACGTATGAGAAATGACTAAACCCTTGTGGTTTTAATGTTTCATTTTACCGACACCCAACCAATAATTGTTTAATAAAAAACTGATAGAATTAGCTAAAAGTGTCTTATATTAACAAATTCACCTTTTTAATTGTGAAATAAAAAATAAAAAGCTCTTAATATTCAATTTGTTTGACCCCAAAAGTAATTAGTTTGTCATTTCTGACAAAAAAAATAAGATTCTTTCGAGTAGTCAAAAATAGTTATTTGTAATTTGCTACCTCTTTTTTATTATTATCAAACAGCTCCTCAAATGGATTAAAAAAAAAAGTCATTTTATTATGAGAAAGCATGAATTTTTAGATACAATGCACTTTTGGCTTCATTTCATCCCTTGTTTGAATAGATACTTGTCGATTATAGGTGTCGGTGAAAAGCACATAAAAACTACAAAGTGTTCATTATTATTGCTATTTCTCATATGTTAGGGGTTTGCATCATTAAGGCAAATCCGAAATGGTACCACGTGGAACACAAACGTGGTATCCATAAGCCAATAGAAAGAAAACAGTTGTCATCTTCATGTTACGTCTCCGCATATGTTCAATAATGTCTCCCTCTTTGGTGTATGCTTCTCTCACCTACTTTACTATATATCTCTCTCCCTCTTTCCCAAAAAAACTACAGAAGATGAGCTCACATGAAACTGTTGCAACTGTCAAGTTTGCAACTACATGGTGGGATCCTTCTAATTTTGTTTAAGATTTAGGCAACCCTTGAGTTTGTTCTGAATAATATTTCAGATTAATGCCTCATGCATCCGAGCCCGTGCTATCCGAAATACAACATTCGTTACAACACATTAATGACTTCATCCGACGGTTCAAATTAAAACTGCCTTACAACTTTGTCATGACGTTTTGTTATTTACTCCGAACAGAAGCTTAACAAGCACAACCTTCCTTCTTCCTCAAAGGCAAAACTGACATCAACTTCCCCGTCCAACCAGTCCGGTGAACTACGACGCTATATCAATTCCGACGACATGGCCCCGATCTTCATCTTCACATGAGAAGATTTTTATATCTCCCATCTTTCGAGTTGATTTAGTTTTTTTTTTTTTTTTTTTACCCCAAGAAAGAGGATTGGATTTTGTTTACAGTGTAATCTGATTTGCTTTTGTTTTGATTTTTCTTCAAACAATCAAGATTCAAGACTTTGTTTGGGTTTTCCAAGCCACTGGAAAACAGAGCAGGATTTGTGTCAAATTTTTAGGTCCATTTTGCATATACCAGTGGATTTGAGCCAATATTTAGTTTTTTTAGTTCCTTAAAAAATTAATTTCAGAAGTTAAATTGTTCGATCGAGAGAGAGAGAGAGAGAGAACTTGGGGGTAAAAATTATGTGAAAATGCACGATGAAAATCAGTTGGCAGAGAAAGAAATGGGTTAGGATTCAGGAAGAGTAGGAATTGGAATTTTAGGGCTAAATATTTCGTTTGGAAAAAGGGAGGACGACGTCGTATTTTACAAGGACTGGGATTCATGGGGAGTGGATTTAATCTAGACCGTCGGATGAAGTCATTAATGCGGTGACAGCTCATAGGAAAAATGTGTGGCAGATATGTGGAGAGGATCTGGACCATTGGAAGAAATTATTGGATTGGACGTATGCGGAGACGTAACATAAAGATGAGCTGTTTTTTTTCTATTGGCTGATGGGTACTATGTGGTACCTTCCCGACACCCTTTTTCTCATGGAGAAGAATTGAATAAATCAAAATATCCGACCAGATTCGGAAAAAACAATCCACTGAGGACAAAGGTTTAACATTGTTAGCTTTTTACGATGTTTTTTTTGGTAAATCACGAAAGGCTTTTCCCAAATGTGATCCATTTTTTTTAAGGTTACTTTAGCCATTTTTGGGTAAATTACCAAAACTACCCCCAAGGTTTCTACAAATTACAAAAAAAACCCCACATTTGAAAAATTGCAAAATACCCTGTCTCATGACAAATTACTCCATTGTCATGATGCAGCCACCAGAAAATTCGACAGAATTTGTCTAGCATCGTCAAATCCTAATAACGATAGACTACATTGTTCTTTTGTAGCTTGTGAAAGCTTACTGCAGAGGTGTAAAAATAGGCTTTATTAGGGCTACAAATGAACTGATCTGCTCACTAGCATGGCTCGGCTCGACTCATTTAGTAATCAAGCCGAGCTCGAGCTTGAATTTAAGGCTCATTAACTATACGAGCCTTAAACTCATTTAGTTAAGGGCTCGGCTCATTAAGGGAATTAGTCAAGCTCTTTTCTGATAATAGTAGAAGTAGTACTTCGCTTTTAGGAAAAAAAAGATTTTTTGCTTCAACCTCTTTTCTGATGTTATGTAGGACTTAAGCCCCATTCTACTAAGGTTTTTTATTTTTTTAAGTGCTTATTTTTTGTTTTACGAGACATGTCATTCTTTCACAATACATTAATTACCTTTAATTCAAAACTTATTTGAGTTAGTGGAACACAGAACAGCAAAGCAAAGGTCATGGGCACGCAATGAGTGCACCATTTATCTTAAAATTAGGACACACGGACACATTAGGATTGACGAACCCAAAATCTTAACATGTTTATCCAATGTTGCCAGGAGACACTTTAAGAGACCTATGTCGGCTTCTAGAAATTTAGATTGATCAGCCCGGAACTTCGGGCATAAAGCATTTTATAGGCTGTTGAATGTTGTTCAGCATACGCTTTCGGGCATAAACTTTGGGAGACGGTACCCAAAAAAAACTTGACGAGACGTTTGTTTAATATTCGTTGTTTAGTATGAGTATACACAACACGTACACAGATTAGGATGAACAACATTCGACTATGTTATAGTACGAACTAAGTATTCGATTCGAGTATCTGCAATGCTTGACTTTGAATGTGAGGCATGAATCTGGTATATATCCGGAACCAGCTTTGAATACCCTTTGAAGTTCACGATAGCTAAAAGAAGAGAACCTTTGACACTTTACACTTGTAGAAAATTGAAATCACATAATCCTTCTTAATACAATCTGATTTGGAGCACATTCCTAAATGCCTAAGGGCATCTCTAGTTGGTGATACTAACCTATCATTAGGGTCAGATTTTACCGGTCAAAATCAGTTAGCAAACATTTTTTGTGTTTTTGGGGCTCTAGTGGTTCAACTAATGTGTTGCTAAAGGTGTGCCAGCATTAAGTAAGAAGTTAACTGTGATGGAGCTTCTAACAAACAAGAGAGAGGAGAGAGAAAGAAAGAAAAGTGTGCCAGCATTAAGTAAGAAGTTAACTGTGATGGAGCTTCTAACAAACAAGAGAGAGGAGAGAGAAAGAAAGAAAAGTGTGCCAGCATTAAGTCAGAAGTTAACTGTGATGGAGCTTCTAACAAACAAGAGAGAGGAGAGAGAAAGAAAGAAAAGTGTGCCAGCCCATTCTCCTCCTTTTGTTTAATTTTTTTTATAAAATTTTAAATGCTAATAAATTTTTTTCCACATATTTTTTTTAATAAATTTTATATTTTTGAAAAGTACTCAACGAAACCTATCAAACGAGCCTAATATTCATGGTTAAATGATGTAAAACGGAAAAATTATATTTTTGTGATAGTTTAAACTGTCTAAATAGGTTGAAAAATTTTGTGTTCCAAATTTCAATCCGTTTGAACCGGTAAAAAGATTTTAATTTTTTGATCATTTTATTCTAAATGGTCATAATTAAATTTTGACTATAGGGCTCTCGTTAATTAACCCTAAGAAAGTCGTAGAATCAAATATCTTTTAGGATTAATGAACGAGAGTCCTAGAGTCAAAATTTAATTATGACCATTTAGGATAAAACGATGACAAAACTAAGCCAAAAATTCATTATGACCATTTAAGATAAAATGATAAAAAAAACAAGATCTTTCCACCAATTGAACCGGATTGAAAATCGGAACACTAAAATAATTTTAAATAAATAAAAAAGGAAAAAGATATAGAGTATAAATATTATTAATTAAATAAATAAAATAACAAAAATAGGTTATCAAGAAAAACAATTGATTGCATTGGGAAGTCAAAAGGGGGGGCTGACACGTGTCAACGCGAAGTCTTTGTCTCAGTGTAAAAGGGGTGACACGTGTAAACCCGTGAGTCTCTGCAGGTAAAAGTGGACACGTGTCAACGCTGGGAGTCTTGCCTATGTAAAGTGGGGCTCGACACGTGTCAACGCAGGAGTCTTACCTGTGTTTGGGGGGCCGACAAGTGTCAACGCGGGAGTCTTCGCCTGTAAAAGGGGGGGGCGACACGTGTCAACGCGGAGTCTTGCACGTGTCGAAAGGGGGGCCTCGACACGCGTGTCAACGCGAGTCTTGCGGCCGTGCGGGGGGCCCTGACACGTGTCAACGCGGGGGAGTCTTGCCTGTGTCAAGGGGGGCCTGACACGTGTCAACGCGGGGAGGAAGGAGGGGGGGGGGCCTAACGCTGCAACATTGAGAGGATTATTGCCCGTTGAAAATTTGACAGTAGCGCCTATATAATAAGTTGCGTATACATTCACACTTACTCTCATTCACCATATCCTCACAATTTTCTCAACTTTCATTTCATTTTCGTAATTCATAGAAGAATATTATGGATCAGTACAATTTTTCATTTTCGGATAGTTGGTCAGTCGGGAACGATGTTGCTAATGATGTTCCGTGTGGGGAGAGGAGCTCCTACGTTGGGCGTGATTACACAGCCGAATTTACGACTGACCAGGTTAGTTATTATTTGTTGTTATTATACATATTTGGTACTTATTTTGAAAGTAGGCTGCATAATGTTGTACTTATACGTATTCATTTTTTTTTTTTTATAGATATTTGAAACTAGAACTGTCATGGTAGATTGGGCGCGGAGAGTTGGTAAGGAAAATGGTTTTGTGATTGTCATAAGTAAATCTGCTAGTATAAAGGGCAACAAGATGCCGAAATGCATGCTTATTTGTGAAAAGGGAGGATTGTACAAACCGCCACGAGAAGGGCATTCAATGCAAAGGAATACTGGAACTAAAAAATGTGATTGCCCCTTTAAGCTACGAGGTGTACCACAACCTCCAGACGGTGTCATGTGGAGTTTGGAGGTTGTTAAAGGTTTTCATAATCATGAACCAGCTGAAAATTTTGAGGGACATGAGTACCCGTCAAGGCTGACCCCAATCCAGCAGCAAGTAGTTCGTGACATGTCTAGCAGCACCGCGCCTCGAGAAATTCTTAATGTCCTGAGACAACAAGACTCGTCAATTAGTACAGGAATCAAGAGTATTTACAATATGAAGGCACGGTATAAGAAAGAGCAACTGGGGGGGTCTATCTCCTATTGGGTACATCTTGAATGAATTAAACAAAAAGCAATACATTTATGACTTTCTCACCAATGAATACACTAACGAAATCACAGATATTCTTTGGGTTCATCCTAAAAGCCTAGAGCTATCTGTCAATTTTCCGTCCGTGTTGATTATTGATGCGACATACAAGAGTAATGAGTATCGGATACCACTCTTAGAAGTTGTGGGTATCACATCCACAATGAAAACTTACTCTCTTATGTTTGCATATTTGAATAATGAGACGAAAGAGAGACTGATATGGGCGTTGGATACCTTAAAAAGATGGATGATTGAAAAAGGGGTAGCGTTGCCATCGGTGGTTGTTTCAGATAGGGATCTGGCACTTCTTGGCGCTATTGGAATATGTTTCCCCTTCGCACAGCACATTCTTTGTATTTGGCACATAAACCAGTGTGTAATGAAGAAGTGCAGGCCTATACTTGGTACGAGGTGGGATGAGTTTTCCTATGCATGGCAGTTGCTTATTCATTCATCGACACTGATGTCTTTACAAGAGAGGTGGAATGCCATGTGCGGAGAGTTTGAGCAATACTCTACTGCCATACAATACCTTTGGAATACATGGTTAGATCCTTACAAAGAGCGATTTGTTGCAGCATATATAAACCAGTTTATGCACCTCGGGAGCAATTCAAGCCAAAGGTAACTTTCCTATAGTCATTGTATATTTACTGTCCTGCACTAAAGAGTACTTTATATAACTTTCCTATTTAACACAGTGTATTATTAAATTGCAGGGCGGAATCTGCGCATGCGAGGCTCAAACGATACTTGGGAGATACCATGTCCTCACTTCAAACATCTTTTCAGAAAATAGAAAAGATGTTAACCAGTCAGTTCGGGGATATCCAGGGGTCGTTCCAGAAATCTCTCAACATTCCACGACACAGACATCTGCATGAAGGCATTTATAGTGAAATCAGAGGTCGTATTTCATTACAGGCAATGAACTTGATCGATAAGCAGGCACAACGCACTGATAACGAAGGCGGCCTTTGCTGTTGTAAGATCAAAAGGACACACGGATTGTCATGCTTTCACGATATCGCACTTTACCGCTCTGTGGACAGACCAATTCCGCTAAGCTCTATCCACCCTCACTGGAGCACGTTGTCCATGCACGCCGAAAGGCATACTGACGAGGGAGCACGATCAGACAGGGCAGCTGAGCTTATTTAAAGATTAAATGAAATGGATTCCGACAGTCGAGAGTCTATGATGGACAGGTTTCTCGATATGGCGGATCCATCTCGTTGCACAGTTCGACCCCCAGCATACAACACAGAACACAGGGGTCGACCTACAGGCAGAGATGAGCAGAGTCACATACCTTCCTTCACAGTATCCACTTCAGAATCTCGGGCCTCACATATTCCAACATTGCGAAGGACCAATGGGAGGGATCACCTCGTTGAGAAATTTCCTCAGCAGTATCAGCGTTATATTTCCCACTGTGTTGACGTTCGACCCGACGGTCATTATGGCTTCAGGGCGATAGCCGCGCAACTCTATGGTTCTGAAGATGAATGGGCTCAAGTACGACATGACCTTATCCAAGACATTGGACAAAATTGGGTTCTGTACAATCAGATTTATCCAGAACATAATTATGTATCCCAGGTGCTACAAAGACTTCGTTGCTTCCTGCCATCAGCACCAAGGGATTATTGGATGGATTCTATATTATTGGGACTTGTCGTCGCATCAGCGTACAACGTTGTACTGCATACATTCGATATGATTGCTTCGAGTTGTTTCACTCACTTGCCGTTGAGCTCCCATCCAGTTCCAATCGCAGCACACACACATATAGCTATTGGTCGTGTTAATGACAATCACTTCGTGCAAGTTTTTCTATACCGTCATTACCCTGTACCACCCATCATCATATGGTGGATGCCAAATACATCACATGAAGCACAAGGATGGGCTCATCCCTTATGAAGCACGCCTCCAATCGTGGTATGAAGTAATGCAGATAGATCCGCCGGGACGACGACCACAATTTGGTGGAAATGTTGACTAAATTTGTGTATTTATTTATGTTCATGTATTAGTTCTATATACTCAATTATAATTAAATGAAATTTGATTGAAGTTTGCATTATTGACTGTTCAGAGAAATATAAAGTAAATTTAAATGAATTCAACATACATAATTTACTTGAAAACTAAAATATAGAAGTTTAAAAAAAATGAAGGACAACAAAATAAAAACAAAGAGATAATATATTGGGTCCAAAAAAATCATTTCATTTAAACATATTATTTCATATTCAATATTAGACTTGTTTGATAGGTTTTATTGAGTAGATTTTAAAAATATAAAATTTATTTTAAAAAAATACTTGAAAAAAAAGTTAGTAGCATTTAAAATTTTATAACAAAAATAAAATAAGAGAAAGAGAGAGAGAGAGAGAGAGAGAGAGAGGCGTGAATGATGGAGCTTCTAACAAACAAGAGAGAGGAGAGAGAAAGAAAGAAAAGTGTGCCAGCATTAAGTAAGAAGTTAACTGTGATGGAGCTTCTAACAAACAAGAGAGAGGAGAGAGAAAGAAAGAAAAGTGTGCCAGCATTAAGTAAGAAGTTAACTGTGATGGAGCTTCTAACAAACAAGAGAGAGGAGAGAGAAAGAAAGAAAAGTGTATATATATATATATATATATATATATAATATTTATTATATCTTTTAATTCACACTACCATACATCTTAACTAAACTAATACAACACACAATCACTTAAATTTATACACTCTTAACAAACAAAATAAAGACCCACTTTATGTCACATAACACACAATTTTTAACACCCCCACTAGGATGTTTTAAGAATATGCAATAGACACCAACAGTTTCGTGTCACTACTTCCATACCCAACATTTGCGCACATATTTCACTATTTCATCATAGGGAAGCGTTGTTTGAAATTTCCTGAACGTCTGAATCAATCCTCTAACAACAAAAGGCCCCGAAGCTGTAATCAGAACGTATCGAAAGCTCGTGGATTCGCCCGGTGTGACAGCGAAAATGGCAGAACCATAGGTTACGATCATTGACACCGTGGCGGCAAATATTTCGAACTGGAGAGGGAACGAAATAGTGAGAATGATAATGACAAGGACCGACGACGAAAGAGCCAAGGTGTTAAAAACCAAGAACACATAAAAGGCTGCTTTTTGTCCTGCGTAAATCGCCTTCTACCTTATCCCCCTCCTGCCAAACACCGCCTGGAGGAGAAACACCGGCTTGGAAGGTCACCGCCGCAATAACGGTGGCGACAATCAGCAAAACGTTTCGGACCGCTAGGAGAGTCCTTGCCTTCCTCATACCGGAAGTACTTGAAGTAGTCTTTGGAATATTTTTGTTGTGATTTTTCTTCAGGTGGGTACGCCATGTTTTTTGGTTTGGATCAATGGCTTTAAAATTTCTGCTTGGGCATGAGGGGGTATTTATTAGAAAGGCAGAGCTTGGAAGTCTTTCTTTAATCAATGAAAGTCTTCCTACAAGGTCGCTTCTTGTCCTATTCCTACGTACATTTGTATATATATCGGAAAAGTTACAAAGCACTAATGCAAATAATTAACGTGCCTTGTCCCACATCCATCTTTTCATCTCTCTCTCTCTCTCAAATAATTAAGGTTCGAGTGACTGGTGCTGGGTAAAGATGGCAACGAAGTTTGCTACATCAATTTTGGGAGAATAGAATGTGATTAGCGGGATTTGAACCCTCACTTTATGTAAGAAGGATAGGGTGTCCAAGACTTTACTGCCACATCAGTCTTGGTGTTCCCAAGCTCAATGTTAGCCCCAAAGTTTTAGATATTAGGGCTTGTTTGGATGAGGTATTAGGTTTGGAGGTATTATGTAAGAAGGGAGGATTGGATAGTAGGGGGTATTATGTAAGAAGGGTGGGTCCACATTGATGTGACGGGAAATTAAATAATACTTGATTTGGATGAAGTATAAAATGGAGGGATAATGTTTTTTTGTAGTTGAATGGAAGAGGAGGGGGGATTATAAGGGGGGATTACACATAGCCGGCTCCCACCCTAGCCATGTGTAATCCCCCCTTATGGGGTAGTACGGGGGATTAAACATGGACCGTGTAAAGATATACACCCTCATTTTTGACTTCTCAAACCACTCCATAAGCATGGGCCCACGTATTGGGAGGAGGGATATCATAATCCCCCCTTGCATTGTTGCTTCCAAGCAGGGCCTTAATGATAACAAACACAACCTAATTGGAACTACATTAGTGATCAATTGGGCTTTATTGGTGAAATATATTCTTATTGGACTAATTATGTTATTCTTTGGTTTTTGAAGGGAGTTATGAGCAATTCCTTTAAGTATAGGAGTCTTCAAGGTGTGCTTTACACAAGAAATTATTTTCGTAACCTAGAGTTTTAGGTTGAAAGCAGGAACAACAATGGAAGCTATCAAAGGGAAAAAAAAATTGTCGTTGAATAATCAAAGGGGATTCAGCTCTATTGAAGAGACAAATTGAAGAGATTCTTTTCGTCAAAATCTCTATCTTCAATAGACAAGAAAATTGAAAAAGGTGAGAGATTAAAGAAAATCTCTTCCTAATTTCTAACAGCTGGAAATCAACTCCTAAGGAAAGAAGAAGATTTATTGCTGGTAATATGAAGATGAAAAAATCTAAGAAGGAAAGATTGTGGCGTTTTTCTAAGAACGAAAGATTGTGGCCGATTATGTGCAACGGCTAGGAGAAATATTTTAATGTTCAATTGGGACTTCAAGGATAAAAAAAAGAAGAAGAGCAAGTGCAGATACACGCATCTCTTGAGCAAAAGTTGAGTGAGCCTTCTGTACTTCCAATCTAATTATTCAACCGTATGCTTACATTTTGAATATTTACACTAGCCTGAGTGTTATCTTTGACGTAGCAGATTCCATTCTCTGCATGTGCTGCTAAGAAAATTTGGGATAAACTAGAAGTCACGCATGAGGGTACTAGTCAGGTTAAGGAATCTAAAATTGATATGCTTGTTCATAGGTATGAATTGTTTAAGATGAAGCTTGATGAATCCATCTTCAACATGTTTACTAGCTTTATTGATATTGTTAATAGCTTGAAATCTCTTAAAAAGTCTTACTCTAATATTGATCTTGTGAAAAAGATTCTCAAGTCTTTACCAAAGTAATCAGAGCCAAAAGCGATGGCAATCATTGAGGCCAAACGAGACCTCACAAATTACAGTCTAAATGAGCTTTTGGGTTCTCTTATGACTCATGAAATCACAATGAACGTGAAAGAAGATCATGGCCAAAAAAAGAATGGTAGCCCTCAAATGTTTTACTTCAAGTTCAAAGAATGATGATGGAGATGATTCAGAGTCAAGTAGTAGTGATGAAGAAATAGCCTTATTTACATGAAAATTCAAAAAGTTCATGAGAAAGAAGAAAGAAAATGGCAAAAAGTTCTTCAAGAAGGATGGAACTGAAAGTGAGAATAAGAGAGACTCCATATGCCATGATGTAAGAAATGTTGGGACACGCCCAAGACCTCACCAACGAAGCACACACACGCAATCAAGCCATAGTTGAGCAAGAAACACACACACAATTGAGTAGGGAAATTTCACTATATTGAATACACAAAATAACTACAAAAACCCTCTCTTTCTCTCAAAACCACACACTCACACACAACACACACCCACACACTGCACACACTGCACATATATATCAAGGGGAATAATCCCCTACATCTCACACACATACACTTGGGTGTACCCAACAAGAAACCAGGACATATCAAATCTAAATGCCCTCAAGCAAAAGAATCTGGCAAGAGGGCAAAAAGAAGAGCAATGCTTGCAGCGTGGAGAAATAGCAACGATCAAAGTGGTTCAGATGACGACAATGAACAAACCAACCTTTACTTAATGGCTCATGAAAACAGCGAGGTAAACTCTCTTGAGGATTCTGATGATCTCTTTACTTGTGATGAACTGTTAAACGCTTTTGAAGAATAGCATGCTGAATTTAAGAAGTTGGGTTCCAAAAATAATTTTCTCAAAAAGAATAACTCATCACTTCTTGCTGAAAATGATCTTTTAAAACGAGAAAATGAAGTTTTAAGAAAAAGCAGAACAAGGTTTTTAAACAAACAAAATTTCTAATTTGGAACTTGAAAATGAAAATCTAAACAAAGAAGTTGAAAACTTGAAAACTACTCTGTCTAAGTTTTTTTTTTATACAGAAATTTCATTAATTAGAAAAGCTCATCAAAACACAGACATCTTCAAAGGGGCCTAACTGAGTAAACAGGAGAAAAAACACCTCCCAAATGCTACTCAGCACAATGCCTTTGTAGAAACTTGAAAATAGAAAACAGCAACCCCAGAACAAGGCAGCAGATCAAACAAGGAGAAAAAAAAACCTAAGAGAAAATACAGATAGGCAACTTCAACTAACTCTTAACGCCTTATTAAGAGCCGTGGGCTTAACCACCCCCTGCCTTCTAGTACTCAAAGAGTCCCTAATAACATTCACAAACAGAGCTGAAACTTGGTCCACCGCAAAGGTGTGGCCTTGGAGGTTATTCTAGGGAAAAAAAAAAAAAGGATGCGTTTTTGACAAATTAAAGCTAAATTAGGTTTTGATCCCTCCAAAAAACAAATTAAAATCCTATCAAAATTTCTTTGTGAAAACAAATGCTTCAACTTGTCCTTTTACTACTTGTAACTATTGTGATAAGAAAGGTCATATTTTACATGCATGTCCTATCAAAAGAAATACCTATGCTAGAACCAAAAAGGTAAGAGTTCCAAAGAATTTGAAGTAGTCTTTGGAAATATTTTGTGGTGTGTTTTTTACAGGTGGGTTAGCCATGTTTTTGGTTTGAATCAATGGCCTTAAAATTTTTGCTTCGCCATGAGCGGTATTTAGAAAGGAGAGAAACTTATTCACGGCTCCGCACAATTTTAACCGTCCAAAAGTGTTTTGGACGATCCGGATTATTCGCGACTCTTCCGTAAATAAGATTTTCTCATTTATTAGAAAGACAAAGCTTGGAAGTCTTCTTTTAGTCATTGAAAGGTCTTCCTTTGAGGTCGCTTTATGGTCCTATTCCTACATTTGTCTATATCCAAAAAGTTAGAAAGCACTCACGCGAAATTAACGTGCTTTGTCCCACATCCATCTTTTCATCTCTCTCTCTCTCTCAAGCAAATAATAAAGGTTCGAGTGACTTTCGGCCGAGTAAAGATGGCCGCGTACGTCTGCTACGTCAATTTAGGAGAACGGGTCTGATTGGCGGGGTTTGAACCCTTTATCTCTACGTAAGGAGTATAGGGTGTCCAAGACTTCACTGCCACATCGGTCTTGGTTTTCCCAGGCTCAATGTTTTTTACAAGATTTTTGAAATCTTTACTTATTTTTTGCGGCTTTTCAAAAATAGAAAAATCATTTACGTTTTATGTTCATCTCGAGAAGAGCCTAGTAAGTAAAAATGTCGGACTAGATTCGGGAAACAAATGCAGTTCAAAAAAATTCAAAAAGATTCAGCAAACAATTCACTAAGGACAACGATTTAGCTTTTGAATTTACCCTTGTGTTAGGCTGTGTTTTTATGAACTTAACATAAATCTGAGAATTTTGACCTTATTTGAAGTTTTTTTCATTTGTTAGTTTTGCGCTAAATTTTTGTGGGTTATTAATTCGTCTCAACGAGAGGAATTGGAAAAGTAATTTTTTTTTACTTTTACCCAAAAAATATTTTGAGAAATAACCACTTTTTAGCGCAAAAAAAAAATGAATCAAAAACCCACAAAATTTGGCGCAAAACTAACGAATGCGAAAAAAATTTAAATAAGGACAAAATTCCCAAATTTAAGTTAAGTTCATAGAATGCTGCCTTAGTCATGAAAGGACATTTCTCAAATATGACCTATTCTTTCTGCAAATATGCTACTACCACATACACTTACACACACAATCACACGAACTCTCTCATATCAAACATGGGGCTCACACACACTGCACACATGCAGTGTGTGTAGGCCTCATGTTTGATTGAGACAGTTTGTGCGATTTTGTGTTTGGAAAGAGAATTATTGTTCTTTTTAAGTTTATGTTTGCAGCATATTCAACAGATCCTCGAATATCCGATATCAAAAAAAATTGGAAGTATATTACTCCCTCCGTCTCTTTTTAAGAGTCAAGTATTTCATTTTGGAATGTCCGTTAATAAGTGTCCATTTTGTAAAGTTAATAGATATAAATTGGTGCATTTTCTATTTTGCCTCTAAAAGTATATTTCATTTTACAAAATTAGTGAGTAACAATGTAATGATGATATCTCCAAAAAGGGTAAGTAGGAAAGTGAAGGTAAAAATTAATTTAAAAGATGTATTGGTGATATCTCTTTAAAAAATTGAAGTTATAAAACTGGACATTTAAAAAGGAACAGAGGAAGTATTACTTTTTGTTTCCTCCAACATTATCTTCTCATTCAAATTGTAGGATAGGTAGCACCCATCAAATGCCAAACTAGTATTTCTAAATTACTTACCTTTTACTTTTCTTATTTTTCGTGATTTAATTTATTTTATCTTCTGTGAAGATTAACAATTTTCCAGAAAATAGTGTTTAAAGACTCGTGTTTGAAGGGTCTAGTGCAGTGCAACACACCAAAAAATAATCCTTCAAATAGTATTTTTTTTTCAATCGGAAGATGAGATCATTTTACATCAGATATGAAATACATAGTATAAATCCGAGACACTACATCAATTATAAGAATTCACAAGATAACCAAACTCAATAACTCAACCAATACAAAAAAATAAGCTCATTATAGGGTAGAAACAAGAAAGAAAGGAAAAACTCTATAAAGAAAGAACACCCATACGTAGGTGGGGAGACTTGAACTCCTGACCTTCTAATGAGATGCAAAAGTCCTGGCTAACTGAGCTAGCCCCAGCTGGCTATACTTCGAACTAGTGTTTGTGTCCGTTCGATGTACGAGACCACCGTTACATGGTACCTCAAATTTATTTTCCACCACATATGTCTTTTAGTGCATAAAATGAGAATAATGCTAGCTTGCATCGAATACGGGATTGAAAAAAATATTAAACTATCTTTTTCATCATCTAGCGTTGTACCCGTTCGATGAATGGGACAGAAAAATAATTTGTATAGGCTCGACACTTGGCAATGAGAACCACACAACGTGTGGTGGAGAGATAAGTTGTGCCACCACATAAAAATGATACTGGAGTATTGGATTATTTTTCCTCATTTCTCTTAAAATCTCCCCCCCTCCCCACATTCTCTCTTTCTACCTTCCCCTCCCACGTCCCCCCTCTCCCGCTCGCCCTCCCGCTCCCACTCCCAATTTAAACAAATTAAAAGAAAATCAAAACTTTATAAAATTAGGGATGGAGGTGTGGAGGATTGGTAAGCCTTAACACATTCTTATAGGATATTGATTCTCTTAAACCCCCCCCCCGCCAAGTCCCCCCTCTCCCTCTCTTACTACCTCACAATTTAAAAGAATTAAAAGAAAATCAAAACTCTCTAAAATTAGGGATGAAGGTTTGAAGAATTGATAAGCCTAAACACATTCCTAAAGGATATTGATAGTATAGTATAGTATATGAAGTGGCAAAACACACTATTGTTTGAAAAAAATTAAAGGATATGCTAAAGATGATCTATAGAATCTTTGGTATCTATTACTCCATCTATTAAAATATGGGGCCTTTCCATTATTCGATGAAAAAGAGTATGATATAACTCAAACACACACCAGATATATAATTTTACAAAGTGTGCAATCTATGGTATCATGGGAGGTGTGGTATTATTGATCCTATCACTATAAATCCGATGCGACCACATATCCCATATTGTGATTGCATCCTCTCAATGTTATTCTCTTTAGACAAATCTGGCCCATAAGGATTATCATCACAAGATTCGACACAAAGAGTGAATGATAAGGACAACCAAGATTAAAAATAATAAATAAATAAATAAAATCAGTAATGGATATTACGAGATTTATCCACTTGATATTTGTACATAAAAAGAACTATAACTGGGGCTTTTAATTAGCAGTGGAAATGATCAAGCAGTCTTCCCATGCTTTCGATTCAGAGTACTTGCGGAATTGCGGTCTGTTCGACCCTTGAAGCTTAGACGAATCAAAAAAATTAAAAAAAGCATCCGGACCTAAAACAAATTCAATAAAAATAAATACTGTATTATCTTTACTGCTAAATTAGTAAGATATTCATATAACAAACACAGCCTTGATAATTTCTTTTGCCTATTTAAAAAAAAAAAAACAGAGCCTTCAGAGTGGATTCTTAGAAACTTTAATTACCTTCGTAGCCCCTCTCTCTCTCTCTCTCTCTCTCTCTCTCTCTCTCTCTCTCTCATTGACTGGTGTAAAACATTCTCAATTTTTAGCTCCTGGCATTAAAAAAAAAAGACTTCTGGAAATGCTTAGCGAGATCCTTGTACAACAGGCTTGATCCTTTGTAGTTTGTACTTCGTACCCAAGAAATTTTTTGAAATGTAAAAAGCCCTTGGCCACCTGGGCTTGAAGCACGTCCTGGGGCTATGTTTCTTTGCCCATCAAAGTTGTACGCAAGCAGAGTTCAAAAGATCGTGAGACAGTTCAGATCCTATCTGGTTCATAATTAGGCTTCAGGGCATTCTAAAAAAATTGTTTTAGACGACGTGCAATCGAAAAGAACTATATCTACTACTACTACTCTTACGAAAAGAAATGTTGGAAAAGATATGGCCAGTGTTAAAAAATCACAAATTCGACTGTGGAAGTGATTTTAAAAATTCTCACCATTTACATTAAAAGTTTGAACTTATTCTTTTTTTATCGTCTATCGGTAGATTAGGTAGAGTTAGCCGATCCCAACTGATTGAGACATAAGGCTCGGATTGAGTTTGGTAGATTCGGTAGAGCACTGAGAGAAGACTTGTTTGTTCATTGCTGAGTGGATGTCTCTCATCTCGAAAGGATTCAAAACTGCTGATTGGTGCTTTCAAAATCAAAGTGCACGTTAGCAAGTAGACACCTGAGTTGTCCAAAAAGAGTGATGCTATCCGTACCGACGGATTTCGGACAGAAATCGTACCGACGGCCTCGGTAGGCCGTCTCCGGCCACCGGACGGCCGATCCGAGCCGTCCAAAAATTCTAAAAAAAAATTCCAAGGGGGCTAGCGCGGGAATAAATGGCATCCGATGTGTGTAGGGTGCTTGATCAAGCACCCTATTTTTCGTGTATTTATATGCACTTATATAAATACACGAAAAATAGGGTGCTTGATCAAGCACCCTACACACATCGGATGCCGTTAATTCTCGCAAGCCCCCTCGGAATTGTTTTTTAGAATTTTTGGACGGCTCGGATCGGCCGTCCGGTGGCCGGAGACGGCCGACCGAGGCCGTCGGTACGATTTCTGTCCGAAATCCGTCGGTATACATATCATTTCTGGTCCAAAAAATACTCCTATATTATATCACTGTAGAAATATAGCATACCAGCCCACTAACATCCTCCCTACAAAAGTAAAATAAAATAAACCTACCGCTTTGCGGAAAAAAAGGAAGAAGAAGACGAAGACTTCATCAGCATTTCCACCCATAAATAGCCAACGTGTATGAAATACAGCACAATTTCACCCCCACCGAATTTGGGGTTCCTGTTGTCCCTTAGGGGATCCGAGCCGTTCGTGCTCGGCAACGACGGCTCAGATTTTATTTCAGTCGAACAGATTTCAACCGTCCACCGAAATAAAATCTGAACCGTTCATTGCTAAGTGCGGAGAGCTCAGATGGGGTCCCTTGCAGACAACAGAAACCCCGGGTTGCACCCCAACTCCCTTAAATTTTCAGTGTCGATTACAAATGCAACTTGTTAAGGGAAGTGATTTTGGCACTCCCCTCGTCTCGAACGGCACTCTCCGTTTGAAAAAAAAAGGGACGTGCCAAAATCACTCCCCTTGTTTATTATTGTACTGAAAAGTGAAAAACAAGCACGCAAAGAAATGTGATCACACCGGACTAGATGACTTAGAATCGCTTGTACTCTTGTGCACAAGAGGAACCAGCTCTCCAGCAGCACAATTCTCCTCATTCACAAAAAGGTCATCACTCACCCTCAAAACTGAATGAACCATAACCACCGGGGTTGCAGCTGCCACCGTCACAAAAAAATGAATCGCCGCCCTCGTCAGGACCATCTCTACCGCGGTCACGATGGCAATTAAAGCAAAAACCAGCCGCTTGTCGATGACCGTATGAAGAACAACTGAATTAGGCAGCAAACGCAATAGGAGCACATAAAGGCACGTCACAACGGTCATCACCACCAAAAAGATCAACGAAACTTTCCTCTTCGGCAATAGGGCGATGAAGAGAATCACCCACATGAAGAGTACGTAGTATAATCCGAAATAGAATAGGTTTCTTATGATCCGAACAGCAGCAGCTTCTGGGGTTGGAGGGAGGTTGAAGGGGCATATGAGCTTGAAGTTGTTATTCTTTCGAGTAGAGGCCTTCGAATCGTCGGCTTGAGTGGCGACGGGAAGAGGCTGTGAAGTGGTGGGTGGTAGCCGGTGAATGGCGTTTGTGCCATAGTTATTAGTAGTCATGACTAGGGTTTGAGGAAAAAAAGAAGGGAGAGAAGAAGCCTTTTGAAGGGCTATCCGCCAGTCAAAGAAATTTTCTGCGTTTAAGATTACTCAGAAACATCGCATTGAAGTTAACGTTCAAGACACCGAGTTTGACTATTACTCTATTTTCTGAACTAGTCCACCGTCATTCAATAGAAATCCGATTGGTCTTCCCTCAATTATCTTAACTGACTGATAATCTGGGTAAACCGTGGCCCATACGCTAAGTCATAAACAAATGAAAAAATAATACTCCCTCCATCCCTTTATTACAGTCCAGTATTCCATTTTGGATTGTCCCTTAATAAGTGTCCATTTTGTAAAGTTAGTGGATAAAAATTGGTGAATTGCCTATTTTATCCCTAAAAGTAGATTCCATTTTGAAAAATTAGTGAATAAAAATGTAATGATGATGGGTAAGTAGGAAAAGTGGAGGAAAAAATTCAAGTGAAAGGTATAATGATGATGTCTTTTTAATAAGTTGGAATTACGAAGCAAGACATTTAAAAAGAGACGAATGGAGTAATCAGGGGAGAGAGAGAGAGAGAGAGAGTGAGAGAGAGGGGATATGATAACAGAAGTTACTTGTACAGCACAAATAAGAGAGTAATCAACTAGAACACGAAACATAACGAAAAACAAAAAGTCGAGGAACACAACTTTAAAATACAACTCCAAACACAACTGTGTGCATCTTTCGATGTATGCCGACCCATATTCATCCAACAATTTCGACCACAATCGTGTCTGGAATTATATTTTAAAATTGTGTTTGAAACATTGAAAAAGTTAAAGTCACGCTCGAATCCAAAGTGTGGACCAATGATTATTTATGAATCCTGATCACACATACCCAATAGATTTTTTTTTCGATCCGATACCCAATAGATTAATCAGGGCAAAACTCTGAATACCCTCGTTAGTGAAAACAACTCTACCATCGTTTCCAAAGACAGAAAAAATAGACAACCCGAGTTGCATGCCGTACCAACTGGCCTTACACAGGATACGGCCTTCTCCAAACCATTCTCCTCGGATGAAAGTAGTAGATGTGGTTTGCAAGCCCTATGCGTGTAAATTTATTGGGATTCCGAAAAGAAAAGGAAGGCTTAGCCTTCAATTACAGCTTAATGTATATCACAAGAACTCATCGTAAAATGAAACTTATGCTGCCCCAGTCAACCCGAATTATACGGAAAACTGGTTTTAACAACAGCAAAAAAGTTTGCTTCATAAAGACAACTAGTATATGTTACATGGCACCTGTTTCTTTCTAATAGTATTAAAGATTCCGAGTAGCAAGTATCATATATAGCTCACTGGTGCGAAAAACATGAAAAAGCCCAATGTGCAAAAATATTCTCCATTACAATACACGATAATAGAACATCCAATACACGATAATAGAACAGAGTTTACATTTTTCAAATAGTCCACTTACATGAAAAATGTCAAATCATGATCTAAGCAACGTACAGAAATATCATGTTCCATCTACAAAATTGCTCAACAATACAAGCACAGGAGAACAAAAAATTAGTGGGCAGCATAAACAATAGTAACTTAGAGGCCTCGATGCAGAGAAATTACCCAAGGAGACGACTCGAGGTTTGGAAAACTGAAACTGTAACTATCCACCGGATGTTCACAGAAGCAACTACAGAACACCATACGGAACTTCTGACCCAGCTTTGGCAAACCCAGTGAAAAAAGATTGAAAGACGGTAAAACACGAGTAAAGTCTACTTTATCCTCTGCTAAACGGGAATCGATCTATCATTTTCCATCTCATAGTACCAAAAAGAAAAAAAAAAAGAGGGCTTCAAACTTTTTGAAAGACAAGTAGCTTGTTTTACAGTATTTTTTTTGTCTAAATGATCAAATGTACGAGAGTCCCGCATAGGTATGCCGATGATAATGAAAGTTCAATATAAACAGAAGACTACTACCTTGCAGAGGGCAACCAATGGCTAAGACCCAAAGTAAATGGCAGATTGGCAGTCAGAGATTGCCTTCTACCGGGAAGCTAGGAGCTCTAAGCAAGACACTCCTTTTGGCAAGGCAACAACTTTGAAGAAAAAACACAAATCAGCAGTGGCAGAACATCACTTTATTAAGATGATGTGAAAGTTGCAGCTATCATTGTGTTCATCGTAACAGTTCGAGAGAACTTAATGAAACTCCCTCAAAGCGCTGAAATGCCCATAACTTTCTCCAATATGATAACAAGGCAAAAAAGAAATTAAAAGCAAAACAAAATTTTCATACTCAACCTCCAAACCTTGTAAACCAAATAAAGAATGGCAACAGCCCATTCCCTGATAGCCATGAACCATTGTAGAATTCATAAAAGCCTAAAAGCAATGACCGACTAGACGCAGTCAATATTAAATCTCATCACTTTCAAAACATGAAAATATACAATCTGAGTACATTTATGACCACACTAGTTCAGTTATCCCATTTTAGTACTAGACTAGAAGCTTTTCTATGCCAAGTAGAATTGAGTTTTTTACCCAAATTTCCCAATATTTTAGATACAACTTCTTTGCATCGTCAACTTCATACCAAATGTGTCCCCCATGGGAATAGATCTTAACTAACAGAATGCAATGTAGTTGGCAATCCATTTCTTCTTTCCAAGGATTCTTCAACCCAATACCAAAAGTATTCAAAATTTATCTACTTAAAGAAAGCCCCATATTAAGTCTTCACTACTTGAATAGACTGATAAAGGTTCCACTTCAAAACCGATTAGATACGAAAGCTGAATTGTCTTCTCCTTTCCTATCTCTTTCCACCAAAATGAATTAACTTGTTAACGATGAAGAAGATACTTAAACTCCGATCTCCTCATACCAAAGAGGCAAAGATATCATCCAAGTGAGGAAGTTACAATCAAAAATTTGCCTATCTTTGAACCATTTGGCACATCTGATAGTAGCATCATACTACAGAGGGTTATTGCAACAATTTAGAAGCATCCAAACACTGAAAATATGCTGTCATCAAACAAGAGAAGCCAATACACCGTGGAGGAAATAATTAACAAATGCATATAAAGCAGGTTCACCTCATTGTGGTTTGCGCAAGAACTACTTGCCTCCTTGACTAGTATAACGGTTCTATTAATCACTGGATGCTCCAACATAATTGCAAGATGAAAACCGTCCGCAAGTAAAAAGCAATACCAGGTGAACAGACCAGAATGCAAAGAGGCTTTAACAATTCCAGTAGCCCTGACATTATTGAATTTCCAGTGGCATCTTCACCTCTCGACAAACAATGAGAGAATTTTGGTTCAAGTTCCAAGGGAATAAGCAGTGAAGAAAATCACAAAGCTTTTGAGGACCATACTTTGCCTGTAGCAAATAATAAGTCACAGTTCTCTTCGCTGGACAACTCTCCATGTCTTTGAGGTTGGTTTGGTTTCAGAGGTCATGAAGACATATAGAGTTAGGAAGACTTTCACACCTTCAGCATTCTTAGCTTATACTTGTCCAATGATTTCATGGTAATAACATATTAGAGTTCCCTGGCCACATTAAAGGAACTTAAGCCTGTCATAAATCCATGGAGACGGATGTTCACATACTTTCTCTGTCCGCCAGCTGAAATCTTACATGGAGATTGGGAGTAACAAAAACTTGCATTCATAAAATACCACACTCAGCATATGCTGTTTAAACTCTAAAATATTCAGGTTCCCTTACAGCAAAAATAACACTTGACAGAATCCAAACTTGAGAACTTGATAGCGTGAACTAATAGATACCCTTCAACTCAAAGCTAAATACTCCTCACAACCACAAAAGAGGCTAGTTATGCTTCGCAATACGCTTGTCCATATCTGTAGGCGTAATATTGCATAACCTTCAATTAATCCACTTCCTACAGCAGCCTCTTTGTCAACTAAAATCTGTGCCATACATAAAGTCACACGTAACCACAATGGCCTTTTCCCAAGGGCAACTCTAAAGGAAAATAAAAGGACGGCATTCCTATTGCCAACCTAGGAGTTGGAAAAAAAGAAGAAAAAAGACGCGTATCCCACCACCTATGTGCCTTGCAATCAAAAGAAAAGGAAGAAAAAGAAAAGAAAAGGAAGAAAAAGAAAAGAGCACCTCACATACCTCAATAGTATGAGCCAGAACCAGAACCACCACTGCCCATGTAACTACTGCCACCTAAGCCACGACCAGAGTACATCGACGAGTAAGAGCTACCACCAACCTGCCATGCCAAACAATGAATGTATGCAATAGAATATGATTGTTAACAGCAAAGGGCATATAAATAGGTGATACAGAAGCATACATCAGATCCACGAGGCATATAATCCCCACCATAGCCTGATGAATACATCCCACTTTCACCACTACCATAAGCGCCTGCGGAAAAGAAAAGTGCAAAAGAATTAACACGAGACCAACACAACTGGTGATATGTTCTACAACTTATCTTCCAGACGCACCTCCTCCATAACCCATGCCCTGCCGACCACTATAAAGCCCATGTGAATCCTGACTGGAAACAGACGTTCTGCTGCTGGCACCATATCCCATATTAGATCTCCCAAGCCTAAAAAACCATGAGATGGTTTCCATTAACAAGGGGAAATGAATCCAAAAATTTGTCAAAGTCCGAAAGCTAATAAAGACCTGTCACTATATGCATCCCCATATTGTGAACTGCCACTACCAAGTTCATAATCCAAACGAGCCCTTGATTGGCGTACTCCAGCATCAGCATAACGAGGAGGGACATCATCCTTGGTATTGACATAATCAATTAAAAAAAATCAGAGAAAGCGAATTACAGGGTCAAGATAAGATAAACAGATTATCCAAATGCACTTACCATCGAACTATATGGACGTTTTGACCCAGAAATAGTGTCATAATCCCGACCACGTCCTTCACGGTAACTTGGAGGCGGCCTTTCAAACCTCTGCCCATATCCCTCATCTACATAAGGTCTCCTTGTTGCAGTGCGAGACGTCGCCCTAGGCAAATCTGAGTACCCAGATCCGCGAGAGGAATAGTCCTCCCTATATGATGGACGCCTCTCTGGTGCAACTCTGGGAGCATATTCAGCAGTAGGTCTGCCCCTCGGAGGAAGCTCATCACGTCGACCATAATCCCTCTTCAAGCTACTCTTGGGGTAAGAAGGAACTGCAGAAACAGTGTTATTAATCATCCATGCAGCAGGGAGAGACAAAGCCAACTAAACGTAATAGTGAAATCTTGCATACCAGGTGGCGGTGGTCTCCTTTCATAAGACCTTGGCGGGGGAGGCAAAGGCCTGCCTCTCACTGGAACAGTCATAACAGGGCGTCTATCTCTAAATCCCATTGGCCTCTTCAACCCACGATCAATAGGAGGAAGACGACTTCCAATTCCTCTAGCAGCACGTATAGGGAGGCTGCGTGGTACTGGACGAACCCAGGGACCCCTCACACCCCGTGGAGCCCCGCGCCCAGGCCGGAAATCTCGAGAAACGTGCTTTCCTTTGCCTCTCTGAAGAGGCCTGGACAATCTGGCCCTCACTTTAACCTGAAACAGTAACTTGCTTTTGATAAGGGGAAAAACACATGAAATTGAAACGAGAATCTAATTTTTTTTAAAGGAAGACCGACCTTTTGCTCCCCTTCACCCAACTCTTCATTGTTAATGCTCTTAGCACAGGTCACTGCAGCATCATGGGTATCGAAGGTAACAAATCCAAAATCCTTTCTCTTGGCAGATGGCATATTACGAGCAAGCTCAATTTTCTCGACCTCTCCATATTTCTTGAGAAGCTCCCGGACACGATTCTCATCCCATGAAGCAGGCAGACCATCCACAAACACAGTTTTTACCTACATCAGAAAAAAAGGAAGTATTCAGTTAACCATTCCAGTCTGGAGGGATGGTACAAAGGCTAGATTTGAAGAATCAGGGAGGTGGGTCAAACATGCTTCAAACAAAATATAAAACCTGAATGTACCAACAGTTCATATACAATTGCAAGTCCCACAAACCAACATTGAACATACCTACTTATCCAGTCCACAAGAATAGAAAAAGACATGCAGGTAGGAAACAAAATCTCTACACACGTCTGTGAGTCTACCATTCCCGCTTTTTTTTTTGATCTGCCTACCCTTCCCGGTCATAGCAGACAAGATTACACACACTATACCCAGATCAAAATCAAATGGCCACAAAGTATGATGATAGAAGCATCCACAACTAAACCCAGAATTGATATGAAGTCCAAGGCTTGAAGCCAACGAAGATTCTGCTTCTGTCCGTGCTAGCAGTTGCGTGCATGATGGATGAAATCAAGCTAAAACAGATAAACTGCAGTTGTCTTTACTGAACACAGATATGTTGATCCAAGAATTTACCTGAGCCATGACTTCATCACCAGGGTCAACAAAGGAGTCTGCAAAGGAAACCTTTGCTGGCCTGTCAACTCCAAATAGAATGTCTCTCTTCTGCAGGCGCTTAAAAGCATCCATAGCATCAGAACGAGAAGAGAATTCCAAGAAAGCGAACCCCCGATTCAAACCCTCACTAATACTATCTTCAACTAATGTCAAATCTTCAACATTATCCACTCCATAATGCTTCAACCTAGCTTTCAACTGGAAGCACATTTAAGATGTCAAACGAGAAATAACTCTCCATGCCCAAATAGAGATAATCGGACACTAAACACATATTAGTTTATCAATCTACTTACAGCTTCCTTTGTCCAGGTCTTGCATATGTTACCCAAAAACAGAGTGTCGCTATCTTGACTAGGCGTAACACCACATTGTTTACCATTGACCTGGAATCGGTTGTAAGATGACATGATTTTCAACATTAAGGAAAATTCATCTACGACTAAAATTAGGATATGATCAAGAAAATACCACTGGGTTTTTCAAATCGTTACAAGCTCGTTTTGCTTGTTCCACCGTCGCAAAACGCAAAAAAGCAAATCCCTTGTTCTTCTTAGTCTGAGAGTTCATCATTAGTCTGACTTCAGTCACCTCGCCAACTTCACTGAATACTTTCCTAAGATCATCCTCAGTAGCATCCTTGTCCAAGCCCCCAACAAAAACCTCGAACTCCTTCCGCTTGCGCCTCTCTTTGAAAACTGCATGGTGTTCTTCCTCCTCTGCGTCAACCATATTGCCGTGGTCCTCCTCAACAGCATGCTCCTCATCTTCCTCACCCTCAAGTTCCTCAGGAACATCTTCCATTTCATCCTCTACCATATCACCCTCTTCCTCTTCTACAACATCCCCCTCAGCTTCTTCCTCCACTTCACCTCCCTCTTCCTGGACACCCTCATGTTCAATTTCCTTCTCATCATAGTCCACACCACCATATTCTTCAGGTTCAGATTCAGGTTCATTGTCCTCCAAGTCCAACCGTTCATCTTTTCCATATTCATCAACAGACTCTTTCACTTCGTCTTCCTCTGCCAGACAGAAAAGGGCAAAGATATCGAGCCAGTCAACAAAGTGAAATTCTGGATTACCACAGGCTTTCCAGCACTATCGAATATCAAGCATCTTTCAAATCCTTCCGAGTTCCGACTTATCACAAAATTCTCATAGTTCCAATTTAAAATTGTTTTGGCCATCAATCAAGGCTCTTCACCGCTATGAACAAAGAAAATTGCATCACAAACTCGCTACTCGGAAGTATTTCCTACAGTGGACCACAACCAGAATCTACCCAATCTTATAAACCAATTTAAAAGGAAGCTATTGAACACACCACTTTGTTCAATAACTATTGACTGCTATGGGTTTAGTTATTTCCAGGTTCTTTACTTACTAGGTTAAAAATACAACCAACTTCCATGCAACCAAAAGGCCATGTTTGTTTTTCCTTGTAATCATCAGATCCTTCAAACCGTCCACTCTAAATCAAGAAATAACCTTTCCGCAAAAACCCACTAAGGAACACATAATTTGTTCTAGTCAACAAATCACCGTTTATTAAAGTAAACGATTGGTAAAACGAAGTTTTAGACATCAAAATGCAATTGAAGTATATAGTCATATCAGATCTCAAAGTCTTAATCACCATTAAAGAGGGAACTGAATCAAAATAGAACAATTACTTTTCTCAGAAACCATCAACAAAGCCAAGAGGACGAAACTCCAAACCAGACCTAAACAAGCCTTGTACACCAGTTCAACCTGTGGGTTACAAATAATCTCTGCAACCAGAATCTAACCCATCTTGTACACCAGTTCTCTGGAATACTTAAAGTTCAATTGTTTTCTCGTTCTTTACTTAAAAGGACCAAAAAAAAAAATTTGGAAAGGCACCAGGTCACAAATTACCACGGTCATTCATGTTTCTCTTTGCCCATAACTAAAAGCGAGAAATAACCTTCCCAAACAACCCACCAATAAGCATGCTTTTACCAATTCAACGACCATAAATCAAAACAAAACCATGAAATCGACATCAGAATATGCACAGCCACACATGAAACGTATCCGATCTAAAGTACAACAAAACAAAACAAACCTAAACCTAAACAAAATAAGTTTTTTTCTAAAAAATAAAACTTACTCTTGGCAGAAACCATGCCATTCGCCTCCAGTTTCGTCTCCGATTTAGGCTCGGCTGCCTCAGGCTTGGGCTCCGGTTCCGGCTCCGGTACCTTTTCTTCTTCAACAAGGTTAACTTGCTCAACCTTGACCTCCTCCTTAACTTCAACGGAAACCTCCTCAGCTTTCACAGACTGTTGGGCGACGTCCGGCTGGTTCTGCTGCGCCTTGGGGGTGCCACGAGTGGCCCTCGCCCCTCGCTTCGTACCCGGTCCAGCCACGCCTTTCTTGGCCGATCGCGGAGGCATTATTCAGCGGATCAAACACAACTAAAAGCTCTGAATTTTCACGAATTCTGTGCGTAAGCAACTAGTTTTTGAGACCTAGAGAGAGGGCTGGGATGAGAGAGAAATTAGATATGTATCAAGGGAGAAGCTAATGAGAGAGAGAGAGAGAGAGAGAGTATTTTGAGGAAGGAAACCCTAGTTCGCTCAATATATGAATGAATAGTCGACTGGGGAAGGGGATTTTTTGTTTGGAACTTTGGATAGGTGTTGAATGCACAAGGGAGTTTTGGGGTATTTTACAGTACTACTTGAGATGTTAGGACTTTCATTTTTTGCATAAGATAAGAAAAACTTTTTTTACGGTGGAATTGTGAAAATAATTTACATCGCTTAATTACGCGAGTTCAAATGTGTTTTGGATTGTCTGAATTTAAAAATAAAATTATTTGCAAATAATTTTTTTAAATCTAGATCATTGATTGCCGAAACAAGCGACTGAAATTGCGAGAAGCCGTGAATAAATTTATCTCTTTTTGCATCCATGACAAGTTATGATAAGACTCAAGTTACTATTTACAAGGTACTACAATCACTTGTGAGCCGAATCGAATCGAATATTAAAATGTTTAGATTCATTCGTTAAGTTTTTAAATTAACTCGAAATCAAGCTGAACTCAATAAAAGTTTGACGAGCTGAGTTCGAGCTGAGCTTGCTTAGATTTGAGTCGAACTCGAGTTTATTCACGAACCTTAACGAGCCAATAATATCACAGATCTATACTCTCATAAAGATCTAAAAATGCAAATAAAATTTTACTATGTACATAAATATATATATGTAAAATGATAAGAGCATATACATAAATAAGTTTATAATAATTCTAAACGTTTATACTTGTACAAATTCTAAATTTTTTACGATGTCTATATACAAAATTCTCATAAAAATATCATGATACACATATATTCTAGGTTTACAAGCCTAAGCAATCAGAATACTGCTAGGTTCTTGTTCGGCTCGTTTATGAAAGGAACCTAAGATTGAGGTTCAGGTTTGGTAGTAGACGAATCGAACTCGAACGAACCTTTACCGAGTTGAGACTCGAACAATTCATGAACGACTCAATTCATTTACGGTCCTACTTGTGAGAAAAGATGTACAAATAAATATATACTTGGATGTGTTCTTATTATTTTTATTTACTTGGGGAGAGATGTTGGTGCGAGTGTGAGTTTTGACTCGTATATGGACATTGCTGTGAAAAGCGAGCAGCTCCAAATCCGATCCCTCACGGGCCGTCCAGTTTTATCTATTCGTTGCCTCGTAGGTCTTTTACACTTATTTTAATAATTTGACTATTCAATTTTAATCTCAGTAAGATTTTTAAAAAATTATGGTTGTTGACCCATTTTAGAGCTTATACCGGATTTATTTTGATGATCTAAACCGCTTATATTTGGAGAGCTCGTCTCGAACTTCACTTAAAAAGATCATATTTGCCGAATATTGATCAATATCTTTTTGGAGCACATTTCTTTTGGGAAAAAATGGATTCGGGAGCATTGGGTAAAATTCATTTTTTCCATTTTCTCAACAACAAAAAAAAAAAAGGCTTCGAAAAGATATTGACTGATATCTAGTTAACATAACTTTTGCCGTGATTGTGTTAGATTCATAAAGTGAGCAGTTTAGATCATTAACTCGGACGCGACACGAACTTGAAGATGGAACTACTGTACGTTGCAGTTGGGTTGCCCCAAGTATTGAGAAGCCATCTCCATATTTAATTATGTTTATGTTCATTAAATACCAATTAACATAATAATATTAAATCTGTATCTCTTGATATAAAGGAGTTCGATGTAGTAGAACAAAGAGTTTAAACGAATACTTTCTTCTTCTTTTTTGATCCGCGTTTAAACGAATACTTAATTCTTAGTCCTATGTTCCACATTGCTTTTGTAGGTTATCTTTTGGTTTTATGTTGTTAAAAGAAAAACCATGACTACCATTTTCTCTCCACATTTGGTTAAGAAAATGGCTCCAGCCAGTTATACCATAGAGACTTTTTTATCCATTTTAAACTACCATATAAAAAAATTACTAATTTGTATTAATTTTATTTTAGTGTAACTTTTTTAAACTTATGGTAATAGAGTCTTTTTACTTTCTAGATATTTCTTGTCGAGATAAATACATAATTTAGAAAACTTAAGGCAAAACTAACAAAAAAATTTTAAAAAATGAAGAAATAAGTCAAAATAAATAAGTTAATCCAAACTCCTATATTCATCAATAGCCAGTATTGTTGCCAACTGTATTTCCATTAAAAAAAGAAAAAGCCAACTTTAAAGAAATTGGTCGTCACCGACCAACTACCGAAATGCCCTGGCTTGGGTTAGCTCTTTGGGGTTCGATTTGACATGGTTAACACAACCAAGTTTTTTTTTTCCCTTTTTTACTTAAAAGATAAAATTAAGCAAAAGACCAACTAGAAATTGATAGTTTTGCAAGAGCTTTCAACGTAATACGGATTATTATTGCAATGTCTTACAAGGTGTACAAGAGGTCAAATAGATAAAATCCTAACAAAATCCTAATTAGCGAAAAGACTAAGCTACCCGTAAAATAATAGAAAATAACAAGAGCACCCTAAAAATAATACATTCACAGAAATCTTAGCCAAACAGTTTGTTCACCATTGACAACATCAAATTCTAGCAAGGTTTTGTTAAAAAAAAAAAATTTGAAAAAACTTTTATATATCCACTCGCCAATACTAATTATCTAATGCTTAAAACTTTTCATTCGCTTATATAATGATTAGGATGTGGTCTCTACTACCAACTATCTATCTGTTGTTTATAGTGTTCATCCTTTAATCTTAGCTATGTAGCAGGGCATTATATTTATTGGTTGCTTGTTTGTTTGTTTGTTTTTTGTGCATAGTATTTGCAGTTATTTATTGTAACTTACTAAACGAATCTTCCAATTAAGAGAATATTCCAATATGCTTTTCGGACTTGGGTGTAGGAATTGCATGTAATTTTAATACATGCAATCGTTCTCCATTCACTGAAAATGCGCATGTTCGTTACACTCACTATGGAGGAATTTGAGATAAGACGGTGAAAAATCTGATGCATACATCTTTGATATATATGTCTCGGAGATATACGGTGCAAAATGTGTCAATGGTTCCAAACGGGAATGATATGTACGTCTTGGATTTCATGGTTTTGCAATTTACAAGGAAATAAATTTTCTTGCGAAGTGGAAGAGGAATATGCAAACATCTTTGCCCAGCAATAAACAAGATAATGTAAGAGAAAAGAAGCAAAGGTTCATGAATGATGAGGTGGATCCTGCGATAAAAAGAAAAGGCAGGACCCACACTCGCAACCAGCACCAAGGTAGACTGTATATAGTGGACCATCTGTAACGCCCCGATTTTTCAAGAAATTTCGAAAGTATTAACCCTAAATTACACTAAATTTTACAAACTATTAGACCCCTATTTGTCGTTATACAAAAATCTACATTAGAAGAAAATACAAAAAAAAAGAATCTAACATTTTATTTAAACATCTTCAGAGCGACTCTAGATCTAGTGTTGAGCATCCACGGTCTCTGCCCTTGGTATTCCTCCTGTGTCAAACAGCTCCACCATTGTACCGTGCACCTTCTGGCAAATTGATCGCCAAAGCAACCAATTTACCAGGATACAAACATATCCGTGAGTGATAATTCACCCAGTAGAATAATCCCAATCCTACCAACCCCTTACTCTACAATTAGCATTCAATAATAACAATAATATCACAATTGATAATACACGAGAGAAAAATAATAGCACATCGTATTTTTCTTTACTATCCATCGTCTTACATGAAATCTAAGAATCATCTCCACGAGATCCTTTCCTCCTACATCCACTAACTACAACCGTCTCATGGGTCCACTCTTCCTCTTGCTTATCCTGTACCACAATCCTAGGTGAGCGCATCTAAGTTATGTACCGAGTATGTTCTCACTTAAGACCATAACAGGAGGATCGAGTCATACCATGACGTATCGTACATTAGGGTCGAACATCCACTACCCCACGCTAACTATAACCGTCTCATGGGACCCATTCTCTTTCCCAAGAGAAACTTCCCATAACGTATCATACATTAACGTCTCGCTAACTATAACCGTCTCATGGGACCCATTCCCTTCCTCGAAGGAAAACTTTTCATGACGTATCATACGTTAACGTCACAACATTTCTCAACACTGGGCCCCGCAGGCAACCCATTCAACATAGGGCCCCATAGGTTACCCTTGCCATCACCATGGCTCAAATCACCATCCACACAATCTCACTTTCAACACTTTACCAATTTCCATTTACTTAATATCGTCTACGTGAGTCACTACTCGTAACCACCCAGTGAACCTAAGTCCAATCTAGCACGTACAATATGATACAATCAACAACAGCTCAAACATGACACATTTCAATGAGACAACAATATAACAATTGATATGTGCAAATAATTAAACACATAAGGGATTTGGATTGAGCCGATGCCTTTTGAATTGTTCAAATTTTTGGTTATATCGAACAAATATGTTCTTTAGTAATTTTATTAACTTAGATTGTCCAGTAGCAATTTCGTACACCTTAGGATAATTTGGTAACTTAGTAAACTGTTATTTCTCATTGAGTATTTAGGTAGTTCTTAAAATGTTATGAGAAATGAAAATATTTTAGGACTTAGGTAGTATGCACAATTTTTCTCTGAGTCCAATTGTACTTTAATGATTTCTACGATGACCTTGTAGTTGGTGAAACCTACGGCTACTAATTCATTTGTCCATAGCGTGATTTTATCAGTTTGTAGGAATGCATGTTCTTTTACTAGTTAACACTATTTTTCTTTTGTTCTTTCATACCTACTGGCCTTCTTGTTGTGTAAAAAAAAAAATATTATACTTAATGTTTAGGTTATAAAAATGCCTATCTTTTGTTTCATTCTTACTAGTCAAGTTTAATATTTATTATCTACTATAAAAATTTATCAAGTTTAATATTTATTATCTATTATAAAATTTTATCTATAACAATATATTACATCAAGTGCATTAATCTTGAGGACGAACATCATATTAGGGTTGTATCATAAACTTAATAAATCTAGATGTGCTAATTGTAATTAATTAATAACATGTTATTAACAAATTGGCAGAAATCATATATTTCAATAACTCAGGGGGCTGACTGTAATTACTTCATTATCTTTATAACCCAGTCACGCATTTCTAATTCTCGATCGGCGAGGCTCGCCGGAATCCGTTCCACCTCCATTATTACTTGTTTAAACTAATTAGGGATAGATAATTAAAAGTGTTTAAGTGTTGTTCTAACAAAACAACTGTTCTTGCAGAGAAAACAAAAAGGAAAACTAGTTTCGGCCACGTGACACCGAAATCGATTTCTTTTCACTCTGGAACATAAAAATCAATACGTATTCACATAATATACTTAGGAGATGGTAGGATATAGATTAATCTACCTGAAATCCGGCCGAAAAAGTGAGTACTAGTTTGCGGACGATTTTGGCAAAATGAAAAAGACGGTAGCGGCAGCAGGGGACTCGAGCTGACTCGAAATGATTGGAAGGTGGTTTATGAATGCTTGGTGATGTAGTGGTTGATTGAGAACCTGAATATGATGTACGGAGGGGATGTTATGTAGAAACTCATTTCCCTCTCTCTCTCTTTAGACTCAACAGTAGAATTGAGAGTGAAAATAAGGTAAAATATACTGGTATTTAATTTTTAGATTTATGTGGGTATGTATAATGAGAGAAAATAAGGTAGTGAGAAGGTGAGAGAATAAGTGTGGAAGTGGTGGAATGAGGATTGAGAGTGAAGAAGATGGATACTGATAATGATGAGAGGGATAGAGGACAAGTGCCACATTTGGTGGGATTTTCTTTAATTCTAATGTACGTGGACGCGTGTATGTATAAGGTGATAATGTATGTGCACACGTGTATATATAAGGTGAGTGGACACGTTTATGTATAAGGTAAGAACGTATGTGGACACGTTTATGTATAGAGAAGTGAGACAGAGAGGAAGTGCAAGTTTAGAGGTAGTGGGAGTGTAAGAGAACAAGTTTGGAGGTGGTAGAGTGTGGAAGGATAAGTGAAGAGTTAATTCGAATAGAGTTTTAGTTAGAATTTAGATAGGAATGATAAGTGAGTATGGACGAATGTATATCTAAAGTGTATATCTCATATACATTTAAATAGATAATATCAATTATATACGTAATCATGCATTTTAATTATTCAATCTAATAAGTAATTGAATTAAGAATTTAATATTATAAATTTGTATAAAAAAATTATGACAAAAATCCGGATCGTTACACCATCAATCCATTCTATCTTGTACCTTCGAAGCTTTAAAACAAAAACATGTGTGGGGTGAGCTAAAATCAATGTGCTCATAAACACTAGCAACATATTACTATCACGTACATGTACCGAAAGCACTTTATGAACAGAGTTATATCAAAATCACATTCCATAAACTAAATAATTTATATCGCGAACGATCTGGATTTTCGACCCTATTTTTTTTAGCGTTATTATTATTAATAGAATTCATATTAAGTTTTAATTATTATTATTATTATTATTTTCTCTTTTCCTTCTTTGATAATATGTATATACCTACATTAATACACATGCATGCTTTTATCTCTTCCTCTCTCTCTCTCAATACTTGTTTCCCACACCGAGCCACCTGGTTCTTCCCCCCTTGCTAGTCTTATCCCCTTCCAAGAGCCATGTATATTCTCTCATATTAAATACGATCTTATCCAAGCTTGCACCCCACTCTTTCTCCTCCCACACTCCCCTATATAAACCCACCTCCCACATCTCCGAAAATCAGAGCCCCACACATAAACCCCGCTGCAAAAACAGAAGAAAACCGAGCTCCAATCCATGAAGTTCAAGAGAGAGAAAATGAGAGAGAAAAGTGGGTTTTATATCTAGACCCAATCGAAATCCAATTCAATTATCCTGATCACTTCCTACAACTCAGAGCATCCCCAAACAAGCTTCAATTCCACCCCAAGGTTCTCCAACTGTCAAACCCAAGGTCGTCTACTCCAACTTTAATTTTTTTTCTGTCACGCCCTGCTTTCTAAACATATCTAAAAAAAAATACTAATTAACCAATAAAAGATAACAATATCACCGAAAAGGTCCTTTGAGTTTAGCGTAATAAATCGGAGAAAGTTCAATATCAAAGTTAACGGGCGAAAATAACAAAGTTAGTTGCATTCTTCCAATGTCAAAAGTAAACATCAAAATACGGTTACAGAGCCATCTACCCAATTCCCAAAAGACTATAAGTGTAGATGTACAAATAACCGTCCAATAAGCTCACAAAAGATGCTTTTTCTTTGCATGCACACACTCCATGCAACAAGAACTAATTTCCTTGATTTGTACCTGAAAATGTTAAGGAAGGGTGAGCTCACTAGCTCGTAGAGAAATCTTGAAATAAAATGCATGAAAACTTGTTATATTCAAATACCAGACACGAGGCTCAATGCGGAACGATAATAATCCAAGATACAATTCAAAGTCGAATGACAAACCAAACATTAGATTAACAACTTTATCTCTCTTTTCATTTCCCAAGCAACACAGGTCATAACTCTAGTTCAATCAATTAACAATGCGTGATATGTGATACAATGCATGCACCGAGCAATGTTGGGCCCCGTAACCCTCGCCAAGGTCCCACCAAGAAGGTGAACCGGGCTCCGTCCATATTGACGTGAATTTTCGGGCGGTGTTGGGTCCCGTAATCCTCGCCAAGGTCCCACCAAGAAGGTGAACCGGGCTCCGTCCATATTGACGTAAATTCCGGGCGGTGTTGGGTCCCGTAACCCTCATCGACATCCCACAAGGTGGATGCGACTCCACATTCCGGGTAGTGTTAGGCCCCGTAACCTTCGTCGACATCCGAAGTTAGATATGACTCCATCCATTGTCCATATGCTATGACATGCCACACCACGATACATACAAAGTTCGATATCACAAGTAGCCATGACACTCGAATCACATGTCCATAAACATCCTTCATTATGCACAATCCATCAATAATACTCAACACATAACAAGTTCATAACATTCATCACAACATGCCACAATGCCCACCTAATCACCCGAATGCCTAGACAACAAACGGGTACGTAATCATCTAAAATCGACACATGAGCATATATATCCTGATTTTCAACAAAGCAGCCCGTGATCGAAAATTCATTAAAAATCGCATACTTGTTATTTTTCAGTGATTCCAATGCCAAAGTATCACCAACTTACCCATCTTTAGAACCTATAAGGACCCATAACCAATAGGGTCACTTAACCATAGCTAAATGATGAAAAATCGCTGCTCTAGTAGCTGCCCAGATTTTCAGATGACAGGGCTATCTTCTAAAAATCACTATAAATCAAGTTCTTAATATTTTTGAACGATTCTAGTCCCAAAAGTTGCGTGATTGAATGAAGTTTAAAGGACACAAAGGAACCCTAATCAAATCTGCACTCCAAGGATGGTTAAACATGTGTTTACTACAGCAATACGAATTTATCACGCAGCATGACAGATTAACACACCCCCACTCAAACGATCATAACTTTCTGTGTACTAAGCTCTTTAAAGTGATTCCAGTGGCAAATGAAAGTTGACTTCAACACCTCAAAATTGATATAAAGTTTGAATGAAACGGATATCAGACGAGAAAGTTATAGCCATTTGAAGTTGGCTGAAACTCATAAAAACGAGCCAGATTTTCAGATTTGACCGAAACACAAAACCCAACCTCAAGCACGAAACAAAACACGATCTAGGTACGTAAACATCATATAAACGTATAACAAGAGTAAGAAATCCCTACCTCAAGGTCGTATGAACTTTCCCCTAGCCAATCGAGCCTTAGATCATGAAATACTCCGAAACTAAGCCGAACCAACTCCCACTGAGCTAGACCCACGAAATTATAGCTTGGAGGAGCAAGGATTGAAGGTTTTTGACGTGGGTTTTGTGGAGGAATTGTGGGAGATGAAGTTTGGAGAAGAGGGGTATAGAGAGAGAGGGAGACGTGAAAAAAAAGGGGGAGATTATATGTTTTGATTTTTTTTTGTTTTGTTTTGATTTCCACCCCACCCCACCCCTATACATATACATATATATATATACATACATACATATACATATTTTCTCTCTCTTACACATTGGCCCCAACCCCAAACTAATTACATGTTACCCCCAATGCCACACGTAATATTGACGTATTTTCTATGAAATAATTATCCGGGTCGCTACATTTTCGGTTTTGGATCAATTCGATCCAATCGAGGTATTATAATCCATCTCAACCCGTCTCTAAGTATATTTAAGTGTTTTTAAGACTAACCCATAGCCCTATGAGGTCCCATATATGCCTCAAAACGGAGGAGAAAAGAAAAAAAAAAATCGAATCTAGCACTGACCTTGAGGGCCGCAACCTGTGGGCCACAAGAACCAGAAACGAGTTTGCAGATAACTGCTTCACCATAAGGTTGACTAGGTCAAACCTTGCGGCCAGGACTCCCATACGCCAACTCCGTTCGGTTTTTTATAAAATACGTTCGAAACCACTTTGCGACTTTCCGAACATCATTTTTAACACTCGAACCATTTTTCCTAGACTCTTTGTACCTCAAAGATCATATCTTGTTAAAATCATATATTTTTTTAATTATCTATTTATGAATTATTTATTAGTTATCTTTCAAAGATTACAAACGAAATTTTTTTTTTGTGATCTCATAAGCCATGTTATTAAAGCCTGAGTAAATTTTTTTAGATTCTTTACATTCCAAAGATGAAACGGTGTTAGCCTCAACATATTTTATTTATTATATTATTTATTATCCATATACTTCACTTTCAGCCACTTTTATTAATATTTTGCTTTAAAATAATTCGCGACCCGCCGAACCCAACTCTGGACACTCGAACATGTTGCATAGGACCTTTAGGACTCTTACTAAGGTCATGATAATTATCCTAATATTTTTACCTAATTAGTGTAATTAATTAGTTTTTAAATCAATCTAATTTCTTAGAAATAATTAATGAGAGCCTAAATTTTTTTATAAAAGTTCTTACTCTATTATTGTCATCTTGGCCATATAAGACTAAGGGCAACGACCCAATCATAAAAGGTTGCAAGGTTGCATTCAGTGGCGGACCTAGGAATTTGACATAATGGGGGCACCAATTTTTTTTGAACACCGTAATATATGAGTTACAATTAAGCACATTCACACAAAAATAGTTTTAGCATTCATGATAATGTAATAAATGATTGGAGATGTTGGGGAGTGGGAGAAACATTGGTTGTGATACAAGTACAAGTTCCGGAGACCAAAACGTACAAATATAATATGCGGGTCCATATTGAGTAATACACAAATGATTGAAGGCGTTGGGGAGTAAGAGAAACATTGATTGTGAAAGAGTTCTAGTGAATTATGAAAAAAACAAAAAAAATTGGAGGAGTGGAAACTCGAACCCACGTCCTTTCATTCCCAAAAAGTGCAGCTTACCACTGCACCACAGATTGACTTCTTCTATGTATATATATATATATATACAAACAAAATCTGTAATTTTTTTTAAAAGGGTGTGGGGGCACGTGACCCCACGTGCTCCAAGGTGGGTCCACCCCTGGTTGCATTGCTTATTAATTGTTTTAATTATTATTGATTAATTGTATATTGCGCCTGTAACTAAAAATTTCGTTAAAAATTTGAATTTTATTTTAATTATTTGGATTTGCTTTTAAAATTCCTTTTTGGTCCTTAATAATCCGTCATAAATAGATTTGAAATTTATAAAATTATATTTTTCCCCACCGGACAATCTAGTCATTTTCTAAAGACAAGTATGCTTGGAGAAGTACTTGTATATTTTCTTAATGAGTGAAATAAAATCTTAAAATTATATTTCTTACCTAGAAATCCTACATGACAAATAAGATTAGTTTCCAACCGATTAGTTGGAGGAACCGAACTATCATTTCACCTAGTTACACTCTCCTAACCCTAGAGGAACCTTTTTGACCATCTTTGAGCCTTATGAACCTTTCCAACCCTCCTTGAACCTTTTAAGACCTAGAGAGGTAATCATTAACATCATGATTTGGCATATCAAGGCCGTACCTATTGTCATTACTCCTTTATCCATTGGTTAATGATTGTTATGGAAAATTTTACCCCTTGGTTAATAGAAACTAGTCATGCCAATGAATACTTAGACTTGATTAGACAAGACAAAACCAAATTTCATCATTTTGCTTCCAAAAGAAGCAAACCTAGCCTTATCATGCATGCAAGCCTAAAAGTCTAATAGCCTTAAAACCTATTGCCTTCCAAAGTTACTTTCCTAGATTCCTAAGTACATAGATATCCTTATATATGAGTATATATACCTAATAGCCTATTATAAACAAGTTTATATTATTAGGAGTGCACTTTCTAGGGAAAATATTACCCATGGGACAATGTTCTTATCATTGAGAGACTTACCCTTAGTCATTCTTCTTTCCTCCTAGACTTAGTAAGCTAGAACGTAGCCTTAAGTGTCCATAGCTATATATATATATATATATATATATATATATATAAAAGTTGTTCGTGGAACGAGAGAGAGAGAGAGAGAGAGAGAGAGAGAGAGAGCGGGAGGCGAGAGAATGAGGGAGAGGTGGAGTGTGTGCTTGTGTCTTGGTTACTTATACAAGCAACCTATTAGCCTTAAGCCTATAAACTACTTTACAACCCATTTCTAGTCAACTTTTAACAAACATAGCCAATGATTTTATTTTTTCTTACAAGCAAGCCCATAACCCTTCATGATAACCTAGGTTGTTAGTCTTAAAGCCTAAAATGTAACGACCCGGATTTTCAACCCAATTTTTTTCGAATAAAGAAATTATTATTTTAATCAAATAGTCTATAGTAATGGATTAATTATAAAAATATAATTCGATTGAAACCTAAATTTATTTTTGGTGATTAAAATTTATTTAAATGTTACATTAATTAACTTGTAACCGTATAAGTGTTGTAGCAGCCCAAAAATTTTCATTTTTAATAAGATTATTAAAAAGTATTATTAGTAATAATAAAATCCTTTCCCTTAAGAGATTTATACAAAAAAATAATTATATGATCCTATTTTATCACTCTTTTACTTTTTTTTTAAATCACATGCATGCATACAACTCTTTCCATCTCTCCCTCTCCTATTCCTACACTATCTCTACTTCCTCCTTGACCCTCAAACCAAACCCGATTCATCCATTCCAAGTCCAAACGAACCCAACCTCCATTAAATTCAATTTTATCCAACCTCTTCCAAATTCACCTATATAAACCCCTCCCCATTGACCCACGATCACACCACGAAATTCTCCACTCTCCACCAGTCCAGAAGAAAGAGAAAATTCGTAGGAAACGAAGTTCCAATCCATGGAGTTTTAGAGAGAGAAAGAAAGAGAGAGAAAAGTGGGTTTCGCACCAAGACCCAACCGGAACCTGAATAGATCATTCCAATCTCTTCCTACAACTTCAAGCAATCCCAATCATCGTCCAAATTGATCCCAAGGCTCCCCAATCGACGAAACCGAAGTCGTCTTCCCCAAATGTTCAAGTTTCGATCGAAAATCAATTCAACCCGATTCGAGGTATTATAATCCATTCCAAACACTCCTCTAAGTATATTTAATGTTTTTAGACATAACCCATAGTTCCCCGTAGCCCCATGCATCGAAAACAATGAAGAAAAACCAAAAAAACGAAAACTGCAGTGTGGGCTCCCGGCGCCCGGAAAAAGGAGCGCCAACTCGAAGAGTCGCCACCCTGATTTTTGAAATGGATCATCTGAGAAACCGAAGAGTCGTTTGGAAAAGGCTTTTGGTCTAGCGAAAACGTTGAGATGTTGGGTTCGGGAGCCACGTTACGAATGGGGAAGGTTTTTCTTTAAAAAGCACCCCATTCGCCCAGAGAAAACCGGTCTCTACTGTTTTAAAAAAAAGGGGAATCTTCAATATTTTTCGGAATATCAAACTCTTTAAGAAAACAAGTAGCGGGGAAGGGACATGGGGAATATATCACATTGACGTGCATGTGATGCTGTCTGTACAATAGTGGTAAAATGATGTGAGCAGGGGGGATAAACAACGTTCAACAGACTGTCTGGATCTCGGGTAAGCTATCCACGGCACCCTGAGCTGCAGTGTGCGGCACCTCAACATGCCGTGCGTGGTACCTGCTCTCCCGTCAGGTTGTTGCAGACTTTCAACACATTATTTAGACCACTGCTTTCTTTGTGCATGCTTCAGAAAACTCACCAGAAATCTCACGGCAGTCAGATCATCCCAAAAGGCCATTGTCTTCCTCAAAACATGATTTTAAAGTGGTTTTTGACATATTTGATCATTTGGGATGATCTCACAAAGCTTTTAAAAGAACCGGGATATGGCTTGTAGATATGGCCTTACTTTAAAACAGCCGAAACGACAAACAGCAGATACAGACAACCACAACAGAGGGAAAGCTCAGATCCAGACAGCCTGCTTACAAAAAAAAACTAGCATGTGACATGCCGTGCGCTGAGAGTCAGAGTGACGCCTGTCTGTTCAACAGACCGCGCGGCTTCTCGACCTTAGCACTGTGTTTATTTTGTTTTGTGAAAATGAGTCTTTGGTCAGGATCTAACCAAAAAAGGGGGTTAGACCTTCTAACAGAAAAGTCCCCTCAGGACCAGAACAGGGTCTAGTCTGAGGAAACTAGTTTGTACCTTTAGTTTCGAGCTTGATCAAGGGTTGTTGGTGCGCGGGTGTGGATGGATCGTCACGGATGTAGATGGAAGAGGTTGAATGAGACAAAAGGGGTGTGTGTGTGTGAGGGAGGATTAAGTGTTTTTGGGGATGAGACTTCGAAGTTAATGAAAGATCAACTTCAATGATGAGAAGGGAGTGAGTGAAAGTACTTAAAGAAGGTCTTTTGGGAATGACATTCTTTAAAGCTTGGAAATGGAAGTGGAAGTAAGAAAGTGGGTGTAGAGACTTAGAGAGAGAAAGTAGAGTGAGAGAGCCAAGAGAAAGGTAAGGGAGGGACTCAAAAGAAGGGCTAAAAGGGACCCCTTTCCCTTGAGTGGAGGGGTTAATTTATAGGCAAATGACCAAGGATTTTGAATTCAAATAGTGGAGGTATTTTCTGGGCGGGCCAGAAGTGCATTTTCGGCTGAGCCAGTCATCAGCTGTGGCTCACACTGGCGTGGCCGACAGCTTTCTGAGCCAGTCAGTTTTTAGCTTAAGGTGCCATGCGGAGGAATTTGGCTGCGCACGGCCCCTTGAATTCTCAAGGTGCCGTGCGCTCCAATTTGGCTCCGCACGATGCCTCCTCCTGTGGTCCAGAGTCTTTTGGGTTTTTTATTGGGTTTGGTTGGGCTTGCTGGGTTTGTTGGATTTGTTGGGTTTTTGGTTTTAAAGGAGATCCTTTTTCATGCTCGCAAAGGTATCGTTTCCTCTATTTCATCATCGGGGTGGACAAAGACTCTCCGAGGTCCGGATTGGGGTGTCTACAGTAGTCCCTCTTTAACGTAACTCGGATACCATTAGTTGGTACGAGTGACGCTTAAAGAATAGGCATCCCAATCCGTTGCTCTAGTGCCTTTGAACAAAGACAAAGTGAATAATGCAAGTAAATAATGATGATGGTCGCGCTCGGGGAGCTGCCTACGTACCCCTTTGTAGGGATCAGACCAGCGTAGTTCGATTGGGACAGTGCAATGCGAGAAACAAGTCCCGGAGGACAAACTCATGCAAAGAAGTGCTTGCGGTGCTGCGTGTCATTCAAAGTTTTGTGAAAGACTTAAGACGAGCCCTCGGGAGGCGAAAATCGAGACGAGCCCTCGGGAGGCGAAAATCGAGACAGGGAGAGACGTTAGGTCCGTTAGACCGTGGCTCGAGAGACGAGGAGATGTTAGGTCCGTTAGACCATGGCTCGGGAGACGAGGAGACGTTAGGTCCGTTAGACCGTGACTCGGGAGACGTTAGGTCCGTTAGACCGTGGCCCGAGAGACGAAAAAGCGAGGCGAGCCCTCGGGAGGCGAAGATCGAATTTTGAATTTTTGAGACGAGCCTTCGGGAGGCAAAAATCGAGTTTTGAATTTTTGAGACGAGCCCTCGGGAGGCGAAAATCGAATTTTGAATTTTTGAGACGAGCCCTCGGGAGGCGAAAATCGAATTTTGAATTTTTGAGACGAGCCCTCGGGAGGCGAAAATCGAATTTTGAATTTTTGAGACGAGCCCTCGGGAGGCGAAAATTGAATTTTGAATTTTGGACCTGCTGGGGAAATATGTCGAATCTTTGAACCAGTCACGGTGAGTCCCGGAGGACGAATACCGAGAAAAAGGCGAATGCGGCGAATTCCTGGGGGATTAAGTGGCGCCGTAACCGATGCACGACATTCTAAGGGATCTTTACTGCAAAACGGCTGAGAATTGAGTTTCCAAGAGGATTTAGGTGGCTGATTGGATCACCTTTCGAGAAAACATTTAAATCTCCTCGAACCAGGGTGCCGTGCGGGCCAGGTCAGAGGCGCGCGGCACCTCGTTCTTTTAAGCACCCTTTCGTTTTTCGAGAACAGTTGACAGGCTTAAGGGGACCATTACTTCGGGCGTGCCCCTTCGTTGGCTGGGGCGTCTTTATAAGCATGGTGGTGCCTCATTCCATGCACCACCAACAAAATCTCAAAAGTCTCCCTGCATTCTTCTCTTCTTTCTAAAAAAAGTTTGTTATCGAAGTCTACGGATGGCGAATAGCGATTTAGGGGCCCAGGTCGAATCTCTAGAAGCCAAGATGTCTTTCTACCGTCGGGAGATTGAAGCACTTAACCGGCAAATCGAGAGGCTCATCGGGACGATTCGTACTCTCCGTCGCGCGGTGTCCAACTTGCAAGACTTTGCCTTTGACCAACTGGACGACAAGAACGACCCTGACTCTGTCCTCTGGCGCGAGTCGGATGACACGGCGGAAGACTCCGAGGGCAACCTCAACGGGTCGGATGATCGTTCGGACGGGGCGAATGACGCCTCGGACGACGGGAGCGCTTGAGACAGGGGCTAGAGAAGAAGAAGGAGGAAGGAAGGAAGAAGGAAAAAAAAGGCAGTAGGCCCTGTTTTATTTTGTTTTTGTTGTTTTTCTCTTTTTTTTTTTTTGAAATGTAATGACAAAACCCAGGGGTTATCCCGGGTGTTATTGAATGAAAAGTCCCTTTTCCTTCTTCCATTCAGACCTTCTCTTCTCGAACAAACTCGAATTGCGTGTAGATTCCCACAAACTGACTCCATAAAGTAGAACAGTTGATACAATTCAGCATGCCGTGCGAAGCCAATTTAGGGACGCGCGGTATCGTAAACTGGAGGCACTGCATGTTCGTCCAGGGTGCCGCGCGACCCGTCCGAGGTGCCGTGCGGCTTGGCTGGCTGCGAACCCGGTCCGACGCTGGTTTCCGAGTGAACCGGTTCGGAGAATATATATATATACGCGGGGTGTACACTGTACACCCCACACGTTCGAAATTTCCCTCTCTCTCTCTCTCGATCACTTCTCTCTCTCTCACGGCTATATCCCTGTCTCTCTCTCTCTATCATCTCTCCCTCTCCCACATATCTCTCTCTCTCGCTGCTGCTCTCTCTCTCTCTCGCTGCTGCTGCTCTCTCTCCCTTTCTCATTTAGTACGATCATGAAACCCAAAGACGATATGCCATCCCGGGTCGAGGTTACACCATCCTCCGTCCTTCCGGGGGACGATACGATAGTCAGAGACGAGCCGGAGACCTCTGTGCAGCCGACATTGGCCGAGGGGGCCGCGGCCGGGGCTGCCGCAGTGGTCAGTAGTGGTGGTGGCGACGGTGGCAGTGTGGTGCTGGCCGGGTACGGTCAGGAGGCGGAGACTCCGGGTGCAGTGGAGTCGAGGGGCGACGCCGAGGTTTCGGGCCGGTCGGAGGCGGTGACCAGCGTAGAGGAGAGGACCTCGGAGGGTCACGGTGGTGATAGCTTAGACCAGGTGGCAGAGGAGATAGAGGCCTCTCCCGTGAGAGAGCCTCGGACCGACTTGGGGAAGGCCCCCATCGTCGCGGACGAGCCGGTGGTGGAGCCAGTAGTGGAGCCGGTGGTGGAGGACACACCGCCCATATTGGTGGGTAGTGGCGCAGGTGCAGGGTCGTCGCGCCCCATAGGCACGGGCGACTACTTAGCGATGGCGTCCATGGAGGACGTGCTAGAGTTAGTGCACGGGTTTCCTGGGTTGGCGGACGCTTTACTTGCGGCCTGCGAGGCGGAGTTACAGGCCGGGCTTGGGACTGGGGGAGATAGAGAGCCGGAGGCTGAGGAGAGGCGAGCTGAGGAGGCCGGGGTGATGGCTCATCGCGTCACCGTGGTGTCTGAGGCGACCCTAGCGTTGTAGAGGCAAGGGCTTTACGACGAGGTGACCTACGTCCCTTTTCAGCACGTGGTGGTGCCTTCACTTTTCGACCCTTACACTCCGAGGAGGCCGACTTACGACGAGGCTCTGGTCTTGAGTGACCCTCAGCAGCACCTTTCTTTACGCCGAGACGAGGTATACTTTAAATATCTGCATTTCAAATTCCAAATCCATCGTATTTCATTTCATTGCATATGAGTATACCATTGTATTGCATGTCATGCCTGTTTACTGAATACTTGTCGATTTGTTGTAACAGGCGATCTCACTCTCGTGCTGCGGAGGTTCGGCGGCTGTGCCGACATTCTGGGAGAGGTTGCCTGAGACTGCGCGGGAGATAGTGAGGCAGGCAGGCTTCAGGGAGTTTGTAGGGGTGTTGGCGAAGGGCGTGTGCAACGACCGCCTAGTGGTGAGGACTTTGGCTGAGAGGTGGTGGGGTACGACGAACACCCTCCACTTCTCCTTCGGTGAGCTAACCGTGACGCCGTTGAACTTTGCGGCGATCATCGGGTCTCGTGGTCGAGGTGACTTATTCCTTTTTGACGCCCGCACGGGGCGGCGTTCAGCGATCTTTGGGTACGAGCCGAGGCGAGAGGAGATGACGCGAAGTATGCCCAGTCTCAGGTTTTGGATAGAGAGGCTCCCGACGATGGAGGAGGAGCGGATGGCGAGGTGCTTTCGCTATACTTACTCGGTGCATCCCTGTCCCAACAAACGCAACCGAGTACACCTTTCGCTTCTCCGGCTTTGAGGGACGTCGGGAGAGCAGCCTTGGGGACGTGCTATGCCTTCATGGGCTCTCTTTCCCGTGGGGCAGGAGTGAGCCTTGGAGGCTACTGGAGGGTCTGGGAGGTATATTTCTCTCCCTTTCTCATGAATAGTTAGCTTTCCATTTGTATTCATTCAATGTATATCTTGTGCTAACTTTCGATGCATTGAATTGCAGCTTTGGACATATGAGGTGATAGGGATGTACCCTCCAGAGACCACGTGTCCCGACGACACGATACTCCCCCGAGCCCTACGCTGGTCGACAGAGTACAAGGGCGTGAAGAGGGGAAGAGGCAAGCTGGATGCCTTCCGCCTTTACCTGGACGAGCTGCGTCCTGATCAGGTACTAAGGCATTTTCATACTTATTTCCTGCTTATTTCCATTCAAACGGCATCTTGATATTGTTTATCTTTGATGACAGGTTCGCTGGCGGGTGTGGGACCGCTTCGAGATCCCCTACGTTGCACAGAGTAGGGAGGTTGCCAGGGGGAGAGTGCTTCTCGAGTCCCCTTATGGCTGGCAGTGGTACTTGGTGACCGAGTGTCACGCTAGTCGTTGAGGCTGGACGCCTATCGAGTCCCTGGGCTACTTCCTACTCTAGTGCAGAGGACAGACCAGCACACACGGAGGGAGATTGAGCAATTCACGGCCGACCTCGAGTTGGGGCCGTTCTTGGCAGTCTTGGCACTGCTGCGACTCTGTGAGTACTATTCTCGATGCCTTGATGGCGAAGTCTGGGGTATGTCTTTGGGAGGCAAAGACAAAGTGATGAGAGGGCGCTGGAAGAAGGAGGGGAAGGAAGAGAGATAGAGGCGACGGAGTCAGCGGAGGAGACGGGGGCCGCGGCGACAGAGGTCGCAGTGAGGGCGTGGGCCCAAGCGGCACTAGCTTCCCTGCCCTCTCTTGGACAGTAGACGTGACGACTCCCTAGGGAGCTCCGGGCCTGGTTGTAGTGCCACGTCCTGCAGTGGAGGCTCCAGAGTTTCTTGCTCAGGTATAACATGGTTTCCTTCCTTCGCACATTCGCTCTTTTCACATGTTTTGATCGATTTCCTTCATTGCAGGCTCCTCCAGGGTACGTGAAGGAGATGGCAGAGGCCATGATGGGCCTGGAGCAGCTGGTGAGGCAGTACGCCATGGGCCACCCTCCGGAGGTGTTGCCTCGCGTTGGTGGGTCGATGGTATACTCTCGAGCTTTAGTCATTTGCTTTACTTATATCGTTTATATCATGATTATAATGCAAATATCACATGAATTTTATACCATTGCAGGCTAGAGGAGGGCTCCGCGAGGGTTGCGGCGGAAGTCTGTCCGCCCGATAGTACGACAGGTCTCCTTTGCTGGCTCACGGGAGGAGCCGGCATCGAAGAAGACACGACGCTCTGTTGGGACCGAGGACGAGCCTATTGACGTCTCTGAGGACGATACTCCCGAGCCTACAGACGTTGACCTGGAGGTCACCTCAGGAGATACTATGCTTAGAACAACCGGCACTCAGGCGGCGAGCAGCTGTCCAGCGGTCGAGGAGGTCTCTGAGGCAGAGAGCGAGGACGAGAATGAGGATGACGAGAGTTGAGCTCCTCTTTTGTTTTGTGCTTTTGACGGAGCCTGCGTGCTCTTTTTGTAGGGCGCCTATTTGCCCTCGGTAGATAGGACTTCGATCATTGGGCCATTATGCCCTTTTCTGTACTCTGACTCATAGATGCCTTTGGATTTATATGCAGAGATCTTGTACTTTCATTGTTTATGCCATTCAATTCTCTTCGGTTTGTGCGAAGAAAACTGAATAGCCAAAACATTGACCAGGCAATGCAACCAGTCGTTGACCAATGAGATTGAGTTGAACGTGAGTTTAAGGATGAGTGACATACTAATAATCAAAGCATATTGACAATGGAATAGAAACCAAAGAAAGCAACTAGATAAATCCTTGCGAGACTGGCTCGGTACACGAGAATTTACATTGACACTTTCGCATCCAACCTAGAACACGGTCATGGGGCAATGATGACCTTTATGTTTCAACATGAGGCTTGAAAACTCAATCTTGCTCTAGAAATATAGGAAAATGTTGACTCCAACATGTGACATTCTCGAATTTTGACTTTGGACACGAACCGGAACTTGGACTAAGTCACTTTTGACCATTACGACCTGTAGGACTTGAAAGAACGACTTGGAATGATTCGAAACAGATTTCGACTCCTTGACATGGCCTAAGAAACAGATTTTATCGAGTTTTCGTGCCATGGTAACAAATCCTGGGAGTTGTTTCGGAACGAAACATCCCTGAAGTCCCAAATACCCGCTAGAGTGTGTTTAGGTGTCAATCGGTGCTTCGTAAGGCCTCACTTCCATCTTGATGTGTTGCTGCCAAAAACTACAGAAATACAGAGTCAAGGTACCGTGCGGATGAATCAAGATGCCGCGCGGGTTAGCATCTGTCACACGGTACCTCAATCACACCGCCGTGGGGTTTCTCTGGGTTCAACCTGCCGCGACCCATCAAGGTGCCGTGCGAGGCACCTTTCCTGACTGATTTCAGTTTTCGCTGTTTTCCAAGGCAGATTGCTCGGGGGTTGAGGTTTGACCCATGCAATAGCATTTCTGAACCAGTGCATGTCTGTTTTGAACCTTTTAGGACTTGACCAAGCTTTTCCCTATGATGGACTCATAGAAAACTTGCATTTTTGAAACCCGAGGCTCTTCGAAAGTTGAAGTTGTCTTCTCCACCTCTCCTATAAATTCAAGCTCTCTCGTTCTATGTCCTCCACACCTCATCCAACTCTTGTCTTCTTTCTTTGCTCCTTGAAATGGCTCTTTCTCTCACCGGCTTGCTCCGTCCATGGTTGGCTTCTATGGAAGGTGTCGATTGGCTCAACTTTCGAGCTCACGGTCTCTACTCCATGAGATACCTCCGCAACATTCGCCTTCGTCCCGAGCTTTTGAGGGCAGCCGTGAGTTTTTGGGATCCGGAGGTCCATGTCTTCCGTTTCGGTGAGCAGGAGCTTTGTCCCACTATCGAGGAGTTCCGTGCATACCTCGGGGGTTTTGGCTCGGGGGAGGTCACTGTTCCCCCCGTGCGTGAGAGTGCTTACAAAGTCTTGGTCGTGTCCCTTGGATTAAGTGATGGCGCTGCTCGCTACTTGGTCAGGAATGGCCATCTCAATGTCATGCGTCTTATCGAGCTGTTTTCTCCACCTGGCGACCTTGGAGACATGACTTATCAGACTCGACGCATGACCGCCCTCTGTATGTGCTTGCTTGCGGCCTACCTCTTGGTCCCTTTCGTTGGTCATGCTAGCTCGGCATTGGTTAACGTCGCCGCTCAGGTTGAGGCCCGAAAAGATGTGATTCCGATGATTTTGGCTGAGACATTGATTGGTTTGGATAAGGTTCGTTTTGAAGAGACCGAGACTTTCGGGGGTAGTCCCCTCCTCCTACAGGTTGGCTTCTCACTCGGCTCTCCTTTTTTTTCTAGTTTTTTCCACGTTCTCATTTTACCTCAACACTCGGTTGGGCTTTCTATGGTTTCTTACTTGTTTTCTCTCTCTTTTTCGTAGATTTGGCTTTGCGACAAAGTGAATGTGCTGACCATCTCTCCTGGCAACTGGTCGTATGAGGCGAGGTTACTCTCTCAGCGATGTTTCAAGTTTGTTGACAGGAGCAGGGCTGAGTGGGTTGACTTTTTCAGGCGCCGACGAGCTGAGACCATTTCTTGGAGGTGCCCTGGCTGGATCTCCCGCCCATGACGGTGCACTACATGGGCCCCAGTGGGTCGTTCTTGCTGGTTTAGAAGCCTTCACCTTCTACATCCCTTATCGCATCCAGCGTCAACTCGGCTTGAGGCAGGAGGCCCCCGTAGAGGTTCTTGTGGATGTAGTGATGCCTCTCTTCAACCATTCAGTTCTTTGCCATTACCAACGCTTCTGGAGGACGCGCGAGGTGACCGATGCACATCCTTACCCTTCTGTGGCGATGCGTGGGAGCTATCGTAGGTGGCTCAGGAGGGACATTGCTGCAAGGGCTGGAGCTCAAGGAAACTGATTCGACCTTACTACCCTGACCGTTGAATAAACTGAGGACCCTTCATTATCATGCCGTGCTTCTTTTGTTTTTGAAGACTTTGCTCAACCTTATGTAGTAGAAGTAATTGTGTTAATAAAACGAGTTTTGGAGAGTTTCTCCTTCCTTGACTTTGTTCTTTGAGCCTTCTCAACCTGGATTTTTATTTTGATAGATTATGATCGGGTCTCGGTGTGAGACTGCCTACGTATCCTCCTAGCGAAGGAATCAGGTCATGACGTAGTTCAGGGTAGGGTTCGCTCTGGTTTTAACACTCTCCTTTTGCGCTCTAACTTTTGCCTAGAACCGCCCTTTCGGGTTTTCGGTCTAGCGAGCTCATTTATTGTATGCCTTAACTTTTGCCTAGGATGCCCTGACGAGTTTTCATCCTAGCAAGCTTTTGCTCTAATTTTTGCCTGGGACTGCCCGTCCTTACGGTTTTCAGCCCAGCGAGCTTCTCTCAGGGGTAGTAGCGCTTGAGTTTATCCAAATTAACCAAAGTTGAGAATTCATTTCCGTCCAAGGTCAATGAGCTGCGCAGCTCCTCCCGATAGAATAGTTTTGATGATGTATGGTCCAGACCACTTTGGCGAAACTTTCCTCGTGGGTCATAAACCGGAGCCCGAATTTCCTTCAAAACCATATCACCTTCCGCCAAGTCCCTGGGTTTCACTTTCTTGTTAAATGCCCGTGCGATCCTTCGCTGATACCCTTGAATGTGGTAAAGAGCCCTTAACCGACGTTCATCGAATAGCATAAGTTCTTCGAATCGATTGCTCAACCATTCTGCCTCTTGAACTTCACATTCAATCATAGTTCGAAGAGATGGGACTTCCAATTCAATGGGAAGTACTACTTCCATCCCGTAAACCAGGGAGTAAGGAGTTGCTCCCGTCGGTGTTCTTACAGATGTGCTGTACCCCCACAAGGCTAGGGGTAGCTGTTCGTGCCAGTCCCTTGCAGATCGAATGGTCTTTTCCAGAATGGCCTTAATTGTTTTGTTAGCTGCTTCCACAGCACCATTGGTTTGCGGCCGGTAAGTTATTGACTTGTGCATTTGGATTTGGAACTCATCCAATACCTCTCGAGCTCTCCCTTTGAAATTAACCCCATTATCGGATACGAAAGCTTGAGGGACGCCATACCGATAAATGACATGCTGCTTAATGAAATGTGCAACTTGAACTGTAGTTAGAGTGGTGTAGGAGGCAGCTTCTACCCATTTCGTGAAATAATCGATGGCTACTAAGATGAACTTGTGGCCGTTGGAAGCTGCCGGCACGATTCTTCCGATGACGTCAATCCCCCACGTTGAGAAAGGCTATGGCGAGGTCATTTGCTGTGGTTCGTGCGGTGGAACATGCTTAAGATTGGCATGAATCTGGCATTTTCGGCACCATCGCACGTACTCTACACATTCTGTTTCCTTGGTGGTCCAGAAATATCCCTATCTGAGGATCTTCTTGGCGAGCATTATGCCATTCATGTGGGGACCACATACACCTTCGTGAACTTCTTTCATCACCCTTTTTGCATCTTCTCCATGGAGGCAGAGCTTGTGCATGCCACAGTGCGATCTCCGGTATAGGTTTCCTCCGCAGATGATGTATTGAGCAGCCATCCTTTGGAGAGTGATCCTGTCATTTTTGCTTGCTTCCACGGGGTATTCTCCTCTTTCCACATATCTCCAGATGTCATAATACCATGGATGACCGTCATCGGGCTCGTCAATTGTCATGACGTGCTGGTGTACTGGTGTATCCCTTTGTTCAATCACAATTGGCCTTAGCTTTACGCCAACGGGGATTTCGACCATTGATGCCAATGTTGCCAAAGCATCTGCGAATTGATTTTTGAGCCTCGGTACGTGAGTGAACGTCACCTTGCTAAAGTGGTGGATAAGATCTTCGAGATCCTGATGATACGGCTTCAGCTTCTTCCTTAACCTTCCAGTCGCCATTCGCCTGGGACACAACTAAATTTGAATTTCCCATGACCTCCAGTTTTTCTATACCGATCTCGATGGCTGCTTCCATGCCCACAATGCAAGCTTTATATTCCGCCTGATTATTGGTGACCTCAAAGTTGAGTTTAAATGCCAACGGGATGTGCGACCCATCGGGTGATATTAGCAACACACCGATTCCAAACCCCTTCTGATTGGCTGCTCCATCAAAATACAACTGCCAAACATCCTCGGCCGTCATCATTATGTCTTCGTTAGGGAAATTGAATTCGGCATCTTCTCCACCCTCGACTGGGCAATCGGCCAGAAATTCTGCGACGGCTCTTCCTTTTACTGACTTTCGGGTGACATATTTTAATTCAAATTCGGCTAGCATTAGCAACCATCGCGCCATTCTGCCTGTGAGAGCCGGTTTTTCGAACAGATACTTTAGAGGATCCATCCGAGATATCAACTTTACCGGGTAAGCTAGCATATAATGCCTCAACTTCTTGGAAGCCCATACGAGTGCCCAGCACGTCTTTTCTAGAGGAGTGTAACGCTCTTCAGGTCCAACCATCTTTTTGCTGAGGTAGTGAACAGCCCTTTCAACCCCATCACCTCCTTCCTGTGCTAACATGCACCCCATTGAAGACGGGGTGACCGACAGGTATAGGATCAAAAGTTTTCCTGTTACGGGCGGTGTTAGTACAGGCGGCCTGTGCAGATAGGTCTTGATAGTTTCGAAAGCTTTCTGGCATCTATCATCCCAAGTGAATGGTACTCCTTTCTTGACTAGGCGGAATAAGGGTTCGCAGGTCGAAGTCAACTTTGCAATGAACCTGCTGATGAACTGTACTTTTCCAAGGAAACTTCTTACATCCTTCTCAGATCGCGGCGGCTCCATTTCTAGGATGGCTTTGATCTTTGATGGATCGACTTCGATACCTCGGGTAGTAATCATGAACCCAAGCATCTTCCCTGCAGTGACTCCAAATGTGCACTTGGTCGGATTAAGGCGCATCTTGTACTTCCTGATCCTTTCGAAGAACTTTCGGAGTGCGGGGGATGTCCCTCTCGTTCTTTGGCCTTGACGATCATGTCATCAACATAGACTTCTACCTCTTTGTGAATCATGTCGTGTAACAGCGCCGTAGCAGCTCTCTGGTAAGTAGACCCTGCGTTCTTCAGTCCAAAAGGCATAACTCGGTAACAATACGTCCCCCATTCAATGACAAATGTGGTCTTTTTCCAATCTTCTGGAGCCATGAGGATTTGGTTATATCCCGAAAAACCGTCCATAAAAGAGAGTAAAGCATGGCAGGCGATGTTGTCAACCAGCACATCGATGTGTGGTAACGGGAAGTCATCTTTAGGTCTAGCTTTGTCGAGGTCTCGAAAATCAACACAAACTCTTATCTTGCCATCCTTCTTCGGCACAGGGACGATGTTTGCGACCCATTGCGGATATTCGGTTACCATCAGGAATCCGGCGTTGATCTGTTTAGTAACTTCTTCCTTTATCTTAAGCACCCAGTCAGGCCTCATGCGTCTCAGTTTCTGTTTTACTGGTTTTGTACCGAGATAAAGGGGAATCCGATGTTCCACGATTTCTGGATCTATTCCGGGCATATCCGCATGCGACCAGGCAAACACGTCTTCGAACTCTTTGAGTAAGTTTACGATGGTTTTGCGTTCTTCGGCGGACAGCGTGGAATCGATTTGGATTATTCGAGGAGTCTCTCCATCTCTCAGATTTATTAAAACAATTTCTTCTTTTACAGGTTGAGCGTACCTCTCATCTTCCCTTTTGATCAGGGATCTAATTTCTTTGGGGATGTCCTCATCGAAATCAATCTCTTCACCATCAGGGTCGACGCAGTTTATTTCAAAGTCGGGGAAGTAAGTAGAATCAGATTCTTTCATTTCATTATTAACGGGGGCCTCGGGGGCACCATACACACAGGTAGACTCGAATTCGAAATATAGACTCTGAGAGTTTGGGCCGAGAGGCACCAACTCAGACTCGACAGATTCAGAAGACTCAGAAGACATGACAGACTCAGACTCAGACTCAGACTCGGACTCAGACTCGGATCCACAATGAGTTGCATTTGGCATGAAGGTCCAGTTCTTGTACTCTCCAGCAGCATCCATGATGAGTGAAGTTGGGTCTCCGAGAGTATCCTGTCCTGTCATCAGCACTTCTGCTTCCACAACTGTACCCATTGGTTCGTCTTCCTTGAACAGAGTCGCGAGACTACCCAGGGCGAAAACCTCAATCCAGTCAGCCGGTTCCTTCTGCCCTTTCACCATTTCAGTTTCTTCGTCGCTTTCCGGCCAAACATCGTTCGCAAATATCTCAAATCCCGGCAAAAAGGTGTTGGTTTCTTTATCCCAGAACAGTTCTGGCTGGCCTTGGTAAACCTGTTTTGCTTTTTCCCTGACGAAGTAATCTTCTAGCCTATTTCCTTTTTTCAACTTGCTGTCACTTGAAGGTGAATATCTCAGGCCAGTAGTGCGCATCAAAGTGCCCTGAGTTTCAAATTTCGCGGGGCCTTGAAGATTCTTTTCCAGTCCCAACCCCGGCATGTAGGACATCTTCTTCATTATCTTGATAGCGATATTGCTGACAACAAAGTCGTCGTCAATTCTGACCGAATAGACAGACCGGGAGGTATCCAGAGAGAAGCCTCCCAGAGCGATATCTTCTTCCCCGTGTTGAATTTCCAAGAGCGGGGCATTGTCTTCCACAGGGGCATGGATTCCAGAGTCCCTGTGGATAGTGAGCATTCCTGTTTCTAGTCCCAACCGAATCTTCTAATGGAGCCTAGAGGGCACAGCCATGATATCCAGTCGGTGCAGCCAAGGTCTTCCTAGTAGCAAGTTAAAAGAGGCGGGGATGTTTACCACGTGAAACTCTACCTCCGTCTGGTACGGTCCGAAGGTTATGGGAATCATGAGAGTCCCCACTACATCTCTCCTAGTGTTGTCGTAAGCTCGGACTTTGACTTCTGATGGGGAGAAGTCCTTATTTTTGTACCCCAAGCAGTAGGCGACGCGGACTGGGCAGACATTAATTGCCAAACCGTTGTCAACCAGGATTACCGGAACCGATTTGCCATGGCATTTCAGAGTGATGTGTAACGGCCGATTGTGGTCAGTTCCCTCGGCAGGTAAGTCCCGATCAGTAAAGGTGATAGCATGTTTGACAGGTATGGTTTTGATCAATGCCACAAGCTCATCGGGGGTTATGGCGGAAGGAACCTTTAGTTGAGAGAGTGCTTGAATGAAACCTTCACGATGGCGTGTGGAATGAACCAGCACATCCCAGACAGACATCTTGGCATTGATTTGCTCAAGTTGGCGCTTGATCATCCCTTCGGGGTCCTTTTCAGGTCGGGAAGACTCCTTGGCCGGTGGGTCAAAGGGTCGAAAGGTGTTTTTGACTGGGGTGGTAAAGAGATCAGAGGGTCCTGGGGCTGCAGGGTTGGAAGATTCTCCGACTTGAAGATTCGGAGGTTGGTAAACACGGTCGCTTCTGGTTAAATGATCAATCTGGCGATACTTTGATTCCTCACTCCATAGGTCGGCCAGGGCTTTGCGCTTGTTTTCGATAGTTGTATCTTGCAGATTAGCGGCTAGATCAGCAATGACTAGGTCATCCCACAGATCCCCAGATGTCCAACTTTCAGCCTCCATTACTGTCTTATTGACGGTCCATTCTTCGTTCCCCACCTTTATGTTGACTACCTCGGTGCTAGTCCACAGGTTTGTTTCGGCCCCTAGTTCATCTTCCCATAAGTTCATCATGGCGACGTCGGCGTCCTTTGGAAAAGTAGCAGAAGGTTCGGATTCAGTCCCGTCGATAAGGTAGTCCATCGGGTCGTACTCGTTACTGGCGACCTCTTCTTTGATTCCAGGGAGATTCGGGTACGGGGTGAGATCCACATTGCCGTACAGATTATTGATGATAAAATCGTTAAAGTTAGAGAAATCCGAGCGAAGAGGGGCAAGTTCTGGCCAGTTATAGGTCATCATCTCAGACGGATATCCAGGCTGGTGTTCTTCACCGAACAGCGCTGGCAGGGTGAAGGTATCCAAAGGGTCATTCCAGGCCATGAGCTGGTACTCGTCTGGGGTTGGATCCCATTCCCATTCAGGTACATCTTGAAAAACTTGGTATTCTTCTCCTTGATTTTCAAACACTGCATACAAAGAGAACCCGTCAAGAGGATCTGCCTGGATGTTCTGCCAGTCAACCTCCCATCCGGCATCGAATAAGGGTTCGTCGTTCCTTTGGAAGTTGGCAGCCTCAAATTCTTCCCAGTCAGCAATCAACTCTCCCCACGTGTCTTCCCATTCCCATATGGAACGGAAGGCAGTTTCTCCGGGAATTTCACCAGCAGGGATTGGTTCGGTATCAGGAGTAATGAACAGGGTAGGGTCAAATTCTGGGATGCTCTGATTCTCGGCTAAGGTGATTTGGTTTATACGGAAGGGGGCATTATGCTGTGGTAGGGGGTTTGTAACAATGTTTGATTTATCTGAGGGTGGAGCATCAACAATTTTGTTATCTATGAGGTTTTGGATTTCATGGCGGAAACGGATGTAGTTATCGGTGGTATGGCCAGGCATTTGGTGGAAGTCACAATAGACATTTTGGTTGAGGTTCGGTGGAATGGTTTGTGGCGGCGGAAGAGGTTTCAACACTCTAATTTCTGTAAGTTTCTTAAGAAGAGTGGATCTGGGAGTGCTAAATTGGGTGAAGGTTCGGTTCTGGGATTTTGGTTTTTCGGAAATCTGGTTGACTTCCATAGGTTTGGTGGATGAGGTTCCTTTCTCGAAGAGAACGTTGCTGTTTCCTGAATATGCTCTTTTGGATTTTGACCCCGATCCTGACTCTTTCTTTTCCAAAGTTCCATCTCGCAAAGCCTCTTCTACGGCCAGTCCAGAATCATAAAAGGTTTCGAAATTTGGGGCAGCCTGGGAAAGAACCATGTAAGGAGCAAAAGAGCTTGGCAGGTTCTTGGTTATTATCCGTATCTGCTCTTTCAGATCAGGCTTATTCTGCATTTGGGCAGCCTTGGCCCTCCAACGTTTGACAAAGTCAGCAAAGTTTTCCTTTTCACTCATCTTAGTGCTTTCCAACTCCCTCGTGGTCATTTTCAGGTCAACATTGAAGTCGTATTGGGCCACGAAAGCTGTCCCAATGTCTTCCCAAGTCTTTTTCTTGGATGGCTCGAGAGAGAGGAACCATTGTAGAGCTAGCCCAGATAGGGATTCGTGGAACAATTGGGCCATAGCTTCCTTTTCGATGCCACGCATGGTGAGGGAGCCAACATATCCTTGAAGATAGGCCCTCGGATCGCCGGTACCATCGAACTATGCGAAGTCCACACCTTTGAATTTTTCTGGCAACTTGACCTTGGGGAAAAGGCACAGTTTGTTCATGTCGATTTCTCCTTTTCCAAGTCGCTTAGTCTCTTGGACTGACTTTTCCAATTCGCCAATCTTAGCCATGAGGGCGGCCAAGTTGGGATCAGCTGCTGGTATTTTCTTCTTTGGGTTGCTCAGGCTGCCTAGCCAGAAGCTTATCACTGATTTCCTGCATACTTTCCATCATCATGTTCATGTCGTTTTTCATGGAGACCACGGTAGCCTTGAGTTGCGCATCGATACCAGCAAGGGACTGCTTAAACTGAATGTCCATGTTTGCCATGTTCTGCCTGAGCTCTTCTATCCCGTCTCCTTGGTTAGCCATGGGTAAAGGGTTTTCGGGCAGGATTAAGATTAGAGAAAATTACCTCTAAGTATAGAAAAGTGACACTTAATTCCCATTAAGGAGAGATGAAATACTTAATTACCACTAAGTCCACTTTTACAAAAATACATTTACCATTAATAGAAATGTCACCCTAGGGTTTTAGGGTATGCTAGGGTTTTATGGTACCCTAATGGGTACCCTAGTACCCTTGGGTACCCTAAAATCTTAGGGTACCCTAGGATTTTAGGATTTTAGGGTACCCTAGAGTTTTAGGGTACCTTAAGATTTTAGATTTTAGAATACCCTAGGGCTTAAGGTACCCTAGAGTTTAGGTTTAGGTGATTTCATAGAGCCATAGAGTTTAGGTTTAGGCACTTTCATAGGAGTTTTAGGGTGCACTTTCCTATTATAGGGTTTTAGCGATTTAGGCACTTTTATTGGGTACCCTAGAGTTTTAGGCACTTTTATAGGGTACCCTGAGGTTTAGGCACTTTCATAGGGTGCCCTAAGAGTTAAGCACTTTCAGTATTGGGGGTTTTAGGCACTTTCATAGGGTTTTAGTGTTTCGTTAATTAGAGGAAACTTGGTGGGAATTACTTTCTATTTTCTGGACCTAGAGGTAAATTGCCCTAAAGATTATGGGTTCTTCTATTATGGTCTCTTCTAACAACTGTTGCTCTTCTTGATCGACTTGGACTTCAAACAGTGAGGTTCCTTCCAGGGTGTCTACACGGACTAGTCTTCGGGACAGACGAAACCAATTGGGTACAGCTTCCTTCTTTCTCAGGCGATCAATGTTGGCAGTACTGGCAACAAGTCAAAAGGGAGCGACTCACAATCGATCCAAATGCTCGTCCTACTTCTACCCATCTCCTAGAAACAAGGCCTATGACCTACCGTGGCTTGAATCTCACCTAAGACGTTTGTACAGAAGATTTTCGGTAGTCCAGGTAGGTGCCGTCAGGCAGGTTAAATTCCGAACGGGTCGGAACCAGAGCCAATCTCCTTATCGTGACCATCCGAGACAGAGCAATATGACCACCGAAATCCAGATACGCACGCGCTCAAGGCTAGACCCAAACCAAGGGAGCCGTTCGGGCACGGCAAACACCGGAGGTATCACAAACTCCATGGATTTAAGGTCTCCTAGACCGACTGGAGGGTCCTAAAGGATTCTAAGGGAGCCTAATCCTCTAGCCCGCAAAATGCAATGATGCATGAATGATGGGTGTACAGAAATAAAATGCACATAAACAGGATATAACACATAAGTCCTAACCATGGGTTCCTGTCTTAGTTGGGATGGTTCTATGGCTATGTACAAGTGCAAAGGCTGGTTTTGGTCTCAGAAGGGTTCCCCGAACTAGAGCCAAGATGTACTACCCCATGTCAAGTGTATTGCAAGACAATGGTTGAACAGCACGATGGCTCATCATAGTCGAGGGTTGCTAGGCATTTTGGGAGAGCTTGTCACCGGTAAATCGGGTAAGGTAGCCAAAATACGCTAGCGAGACTTGTGCAGTGCAAAGTGTATAGGATAAAAGAGTTTAATCTTCCGAAAGATATTTGAAAAATCCCCCCTTTGAAAACACCTTTCAAGCTTGGCCCTCTTGATCATCCAATATTTTTGAGCATTATTTTTAAAAAAAAAAATTGGATGAAGTAAAGGTCCCCAGCAGAGTCGCCATCAGGCTTTGTGGGCTCGCGTGGGCTCCCGCGCCCTAGGTTCGAATAGTCGCCACCCGGATTTTTGAAATGGATCATCATCCGAGAAACCGAAGAGTCGTTTGGAAAAGGCTTTTGGTCTAGCAACGTTGAGATGTTGGGTTCGGGAGCTACGTTACGAATGGGGAAGGTTTTCTTTAAAAGCACCCCATTCGCCCGGAGAAAACGGTCTCTACTTAATGTTTTCAAAAGAGAAAGGGGGGAATCTTCAATATTTTGAATATCAAACTCTTTAAGAAAACAAGTAGCGGGAAGGGACATGGGGAATATATCACATTGGCGTGCATGTGATGCCTCGCATACAGATAGTGGTAAAATGATGTGGCGGGGATAAACAACGTTCAACGGTATCATGCGGATCTCGGGTAAGCTATCCACGGCACCCTGAGCTGCACAGCGGCACCTCAACATGCCGTCGTGGTACCCGCTCTCCCGTCAGGTTGTTGCAGACTTTCAACACATTATTTAGACCATTGCTTTCTTTGTGCATCTTTCAGAAAACTCACCGTAAATCTCACGGCAGTGATTATCCCAAAGGCCATTGTCTTCCTCAAAACATGATTTTAAAGTGGTTTTTGACATATTTGATCATTTGGGATGATCTCACAAAGCTTTTAAAAGAACCGGGATATGGCTTGTAGATATGGCCTTACTTTAAAACAGCCGAAACGAAAAACAGCAGATACAGACAACCACAACAGAGGGAAAGCTCAGATCCAGACAGCCTGCTTACAAAAAAAAACTAGCATGTGACATGCCGTGCGCTGAGAGTCAGGGTACCGCCCGTCTGTTCAACAGACCGCGCGGCTTCTCGACCTCAAAGACTGTTTATTTTATTTTGTGAAAATGAGTCTTTGGTCAGGATCTAACCAAAAAAAGGAGTTAGACCTTCTGACAGAAAAGTCCCCTCAGGACCAGAACAGGGTCTAGTCCGAGGAAACTAGTTTGTACCTTTAGTTTCGAGCTTGATCAAGGGTTGTTGGTACGCGGGTGTGGATGGATCGTCACGGATGTAGATGGAAGAGGTTGAATGAGACAAAAGGGGTGTGTGTGTGAGGGAGGATTAAGTGTTTTTGGGGATGAGACTTCGAAGTTGATGAAAGATCAACTTCAATGATGAGAAGGGAGTGAGTGAAAGTACTTAAAGAAGGTCTTTTGGGAATGACATTCTTTAAAGTTTGGAAATGGAAGTGGAAGTAAGAAAGTGGGTGTAGCGACTTAGAGAGAGAAAGTAGAGTGAGAGAGCCAAGAGAAAGGTAAGGGAGGGACTCAAAAGAAGGGCTACAAGGGACCCCTTTCTTTTGAGTGGAGGGGTTAATTTATAGGCAAATGACCAAGGATTTTGAATTCAAATGGTGGAGGTATTTTCTGGGCGGGCCAGAAGTGCATTTTAATTTGAGCAGTCATCACCAGGTGTAGCTCACCTGGCGTGGTAAGCGACTTCTACGAGCCGCTTTAGCTTAAGGTGCCGTGCGGAGGAGTTTGGCTGCGCACGGCCCCTTGAATTCTCAAGGTGCCGTGCGCTCCAATTTGGCTCCGCACGGTGCCTCCTCCTGTGATCCAGAGTCTTTTGGGTTTTTTATTGGGCTTGGCTGGGCTTGCTGGGTTTATTGGATTTGTTGAGTTTTTGGTTTTAAAGGAGATCCTTTTTCATGCTCGCAAAGGTATCGTTTCCTCTATTTCATCATCGGGGTAGACAAAGACTCTCCGAGGTCCGGATTGGGGTGTCTACATGCAGCGAAGTTTGCGGCCGCAACCTTCGGGTTGCCTTGCCGCAAGAACCAGCAGCACGGACCTCGCGGCCGCGTGGTCAACAGCAGTCCAACCTTATGGTTTGGACTGTTTTGGTTTGAATCGACTTTTCGACGTCTCGAACACCGATTTTGACCCCCGGACTATTTTTCCTAGACTTTTCATACTTCAAATATCATAACTTGTTAATTTCATATTTTTTTAATTTTATTATCTATTTATTAAATTTTTATTAGTTTTCAATCAAAGTTTACAAACGAAAAATCCTTGCGACCTTCCAAACAATGTTTTTAACACCCAAACTATTTTTCCTAGACCTCCCACACTACAAAGATGATATGTTGTTAACTTCATTTTTTTTATTTAATTAGCTATTTATTTATTTATTTTTTACCAAGTTTCAATCATAATTGCCTTTTGACTTGATAAAATATATTATTCATGCCCGATTAATTTTTTTTAGACTCTTTACAGTTCAAATGTGATACATTGTTAATCTCAGCATATTTTTAATTAGTTAAGTATTTATTATCTATTTATCCTTCTTTCGTCAATTATCTTAATCTCTTTATTTAAAATAATCCCATGAACCTCCAAAGCCAACTTTTTGCATTTGAACTTGTTATAGAAGACCTTTAGGACTCTTATTAAGGTTACGATAATTATTCTAATATTTTTACCTAATTAATATATTTAATTAGTATTTAATCAATCTAATTACTTATTAATAATTAATAAAAGCCTAGAAAATTATTTTTAAATATTTTATAAAGGTTTTTACCTCCTTAATGATTTTGTAGCAATGCAAGATTAAGGGCAACAGCCCAGTCATAAAAAGTTGAGTGATTGCATCTGCCTTTTAATTGTTTTGATCCGCTTGATGTTCATTTTCATTTATTATTATGATTAAAATTGTATCGATACTTGATTTGAATGCTAGATTGGACCCTAGAGACATGGGGTGATATATGAAATAGAAATCACTTAGACGATGCTAAGTAATGGATAAATTGTGAAGTTCTTTCTTTTTAGAGATTGCCTGTAGGCGTGATTTTGAGATGTGATGAGATTTGTGATGAGATTGAAACTGGCAAAGTAAGCCCAGGGATGAATTGAAACTGGCGGGAGTCCAGTAATGAATTGAGACTGGCAAAGTAAGCCCAGTGATGAATTGAAGTTGGCAAAGTAAGCCCAACGATGATTGTGACGATTGTGAAGTGGTGCATAAGATAGGCGAACCCTAGCTGTGATTCAGGGATGATAAGCTTTCCCTTTGTTGGAATGAGAGTGATACACGCTAGGTACATAACTTAGTTGCAATCCGCGCCAGCAAAAGGAAGTGCTCTCATGGGACCGAGCATGGCTAGTGGTTGGGGAGAAAAGATCTCGTGGTGAGATCGTAGATCACACCAGGTTAATGGATAGTAATAAACTGTTTATGTGAAAAAATCTTCGTTTTACTTATTCGTATCATTATTATCCTATTTGCTTGCTAATTGTAAAGTAAGAGGGGTAGTTGGGTTGGATTATTCTACTGGGTGATTTATCACTCACGGATACGTCTGTATCCTGGTAAATCGATTGCTTCGGTGATCAATTTGTCAGAAGGCGCAGGATTCAATGGAAGGGATTCAACGACGGTGCAGTTCGACACGGGAAGAATATCAGGAATGGAAATCAAGTATGCTTGGGATCCGTATTAAGCCTAGAGTCTGCTCTGAAGATAATGTATTTTGAATTAGAAAATTTATCTTGAGATTGTAATAGCAAAACCTTTATTTTGAAAAATTATATTTATTTAGCTAAATTTTCTTAAGAAATTATTTTATTTTGCTTCCGAAAAGTCGGAGCGTTACATAAAAGATTTGGACAAGACAAGTCATGACATGCTTCAAGCATTAAATGACAAGTCATGGAGCAAAATCCATTGGTTAATAATTGTTAGGGAAAAATTTATCCCTTGGTTAATAGCCAAGATTTTTGCTATAAATAGGACCCCATTCTCGCCATTCAACTCACACCTTCAATCTCCAACTTCTCTCTCTAGAAAGTATTGTGTTCTTGCCTTGTTCTTGCCTGTTCTTCCTTGTTCTTGAAGTTCTTCTTATGTTCTTCAAGAAACTCATCCTAAAACACCTTTTCGATTCAAAAGTTAGTAGTTTTTAGTTAAGAACTAGTTTCGAGAGAAATCTTTTCTTTCGAAGCTACCGGAAGCTCGCCGTAGGAAGTTACTCCGTTCGATGTACCATTTTTCCTCCGTAATCGTCACTATCGCCGAGAAGAACGGTAGGTTATCCCTTACTCATTAATCTTAAGTATAAGTTAATGATCTGTAGATTAGTCTTATCCCCACCCTAAGTATAATTAGAAATGTGTGTTGTTATAATAAACGTAGATTTATCTATATTGGAAGATAAAAGTATATCACTTGATTAGAAGTATTCGTATTTTGATCTTTAAGATAGCCATGAGCTTGTTTACATGTTGCTTGCATTACTTGTGGTAGTCTGTGAAAGCATAAGTGATTGTCACTCCAAATGCGTCTGTACATGTGGCGTTATGCTTTAAATGATTAGTTGAGCATGATAAGTAATAAAGAGTTGGATGATCTTACTAGTTTAGTTTCAAGATTACAATGAATGATTTAGGTGTACTTGTGTGAAAAGTCCAACTACGGAGTCTATGCATGTGACGAGACACAACAATCAAGGAAAGTAGAAACATGACACCTCAGGTGTGTTAAAGACAAGGTGTGTTTTGAAATCGCAATGTGACCAGGACTTGCCCATTATGGGAATGTGTGTTACAAATGATAAAATATTTTTGAAACTACATAATGGCCGGACGTGGTAGCCATTATATGGTGTGTGTTCCAATGGGAATCCAGAACAGCGGAACCATTGTGAGGATGTGTGCGTTCCCATGCGAACCCGAACCGACGGAACCATGGTGAGGTATGGCTTGGTTATCCGCGGAGAGGATCCAATGCAAGGTTTTGTGTGCCAATGGGAACCCGGTGCGGCGGAACCATTGTGAGGATACTCAGGAGACCGGGACAGCGGAACCGAGGTTAGGTGTGTAAAAGATGATTTTTGAAATGATGATTTGGTATATGAAAGTAGAAAATGGAGGCACGGTCTACGATGAGTCGCGTAGGAGAAACACAGAACTTATGACACAAACGCTCGATGAATAGTGAATGTGGATGTGGATGTGTAATTGTTAACTGTTTTGTTAAAGATGCATGTTCTATTTAAAAATCGTTACCTATATGTTCTGTTGATTGTAAGTTAAGGGTTAGTGGGTATGGTTTATTCTATTGAGCTCCTGTAGCTCATGGTGTTACCTTTTGGCGACCCTGGCATATTATACTGCGGGCGACGCTGGTATAATATGTCAGAGTTTATAAATGAACAGGGTGAACAGTACACTTTGGAGGCTTTCGGAGCCGAGGAGCTTGCTAGGATGGAGGAAGAGGTGGAGCAGTAGATAACCTTAGATTTTCCCTTCTTTTGTGTAATATAAGTACTCTCTTGGGAGTTATGTTGTAATAATGAGCCATACTCTACTTAGTTTTATCAATAAAATGTTTGATTAACGTACCCGAAATTAGGGGCATTACAGCGCAAATACTTGATTTGAACGTTAGATTGGACCCTAGAGACAAGGGGTAGTATGCGAAATAGAATTCACCTAGACGATGCTAAGTAATGGATAAATTGGAAAGTTTTTCTTTCTATAGATTGCCTGCAGGCGTGATTTTGAGATGTGATGAATTGGAACTGGCAAAGTAAGCCCAGTGGTGAATGATGAGTTAAAACTGGCGAAGTAAGCCCAGTGATGAATGAGATGATTTGAAATTGGCAAAATAAGCCCAGTGATTGTGACGATTGTGAAATGATGTATAAGATAGGCGAACTCTAGTTATGATTCGGGCATGACAAGCTTTCCTTTTGTTGTAATGAGAGGGATACACGCTGGTACATAACTTGGGTGCAATCCGCGACAACAAAAGAAAGTGATCTCATGGGACATGGCATGGCTAGAGGTTGGGGAGGAAAGATCTCATGGATGAGATCTTAGATTTCATGATAGGTTAATGGATAGTAATGAACTGGTTTATGTGAAAAATCTCTGTTTTACTTTTTCGCATTATTATCCTGTTGCTTGCTAGCTGTAAAGTAAGAGGGGTGGTTGAGTTGGATTATTCTATTGGGTGATTTATCACTCACAGATACGTCTGTATCCTGGTAAATCGATTGATTCGGCGATTAATTTGCCAGAGGGCACATGATTTAATGATGGTGCAGTTCGACACAAAAAAAATATCAAGAACGGAGATCGAGTATGGTTGGGATCCGTATCAAGCCTAGAGTCAGCTCTGAAGTTAATGAATTTTGAATCTGTAAATCTATCTTGAGATTGTAATCGCTAAACCTTTATTTTGGAAAATCATATTTATTAGCAAAATTTCTTAAGAAAATTATTTTATATTGCTTCCGAAAAATCGGGGCGTTACAATATCATAGTACATGTTTAGTATTGGCATAAAGCAAAACAATCGATATATTCTAAATAGCCACCGATTTGGTCAATTACTGTCCACGTGTCCTACAAAATTATAATATTGCCTAACCAACACAATTATCTGATTGGTGGTCTAGGTTGCAAAAATTTGCTCGTTAAAAGCCATAAAACACACTTTCGTGTCACATATACACCACCATGACACAACTACCATGTTAGGTGTTACCAACGACAAACCACATGAACTTTCACTATAAAATATAGCAGCCATCCGTGGTAATATGACAAAGTTTCTATCAATTAAACCTTACTTCCATGCTCATAAAAGAAACTTTTCACAGGCAGCACAAAATAATATATGAATGCATGAAATGCATGTCCCTCCTATAAACAAGACTCAAAGTTGTATTTTTTTTCATCATTAATTTTTAAAGTTAAGAACCATGAATTTGTAGGATCCAAATAAACATATAGAACATAAATTATTCCAAAAGTTAGACCCATTAGGCTTCATTAGATCAACCAATAAATTGCACGAACTCAAACCACCTGTTGCAAATAAACTAATTCTAGCAATGTCACACCAACTCGTAAAATCTACCAAAATTAGCATATATATCAAAATGACCTAAGATTTGATAGAAATTATAATACCACAACAAAGTTCATCTCTGATGTTTCCTAATTTTTACAAGTAAACTTCACACTCGAATTCATAATTTCTGTGCAACAAATACAATTTTCAGCATATTAGTCTGTGTTTGAAAATTCATTTAAAATCACATAATCATTATTTTTCCAGTCATTCAAATGCCAAAACATCACCAACTTACCAATCTTTAAGATCGATAAGGGCCCATAACCACTTAGCTCGTTTACCAATAACGAAATTGATGAAAAACGCAACTCTACATGTTGATTTTCAGAGTTTCCCAAATAATAAAATCAATAACCAACTTCAAAATTTTCCAAATTCATGCTTATAATCCATCTATACATCAATTAACATGAATCAATTTAGGATTTTCATGATCAAAATCAAATTATCCATACCAATTAAAAAAGTTTAGGAGTTTATAAGATGAATTAGATATAAAATCATTATGTAAATACCCTAGAACCTTAATTCTTGAATCTCCTCAATGTATATTGATTCTGTTTTTGGAAGAGATTAAATTCTACATGGAGGGGGCCGTGTAGAATGGGTTAAATTCTATCTAAACGGAATAAATGTCATAATTATTTTTTTCTTCTACGGGAATCCCAATAAAAACAGAGCATGAGTGAGGGACAATTGCGATTTTAAGTTGGGGAATTTGCACTTACATCCCCTGTACTTACACGGTTTGGCAGATACACCCCTCGTACTTTAAATTTAGGCACTTACACCCTTTGTACTGTGCAGTACCGTTAAATTGGATGGAAAGTGAGTGGCGGGAGTTTTCCCTCCAAAATGACCCCCGTCCGATACGTGTAAGTGCCCGCTTTTGGGTGATTTCTCACGAGTCCCACTCGGTTATTTTTTTTAAAATTATTGAACGGCTCGGATTATCCGTGTGGGCCTCGGATTATCCATTTGGAGGGCTCGGATTATCCATTTTGGGGCGGAGCTAGTATGTGAGGGAGGTGGCACGTGCCACCTTCAGTTTCAAAAATATCAAAAAAAAAATACACATAATAAGGTTAAATAAAAAAAATTTGAAGAATTGTACATGAATAGTACTCAATCTGTCCGAATTTAATAATTTTTTTGGAGTACGTGCTATTTTTCAATCGATTATATCTTTCAATTTATAATGTTTTACGTGATTTTGAAAACATTGTATTATAGAACTAATCGAGATCTATCAAATAAGATTCATATTCGATATGAAAATTTATTACCGATTCAAAGATATAACCCATTTTTTAACCGGTTAGAAGAAGTATCTTGGTAGAGTGGCAAAGTGTTCTGTTGCCTGGTGCCTTGTGCCACGGTTCGTAAGAATCGAAACCCCTGGCACCCGATGTGCTTTCTTTTTTTCAAAAACAGACACACACACACTCTCTCTCTTGTGGCACAAGTTTTTATTAACAAGATTTGTAATTTTTTTCCCACAAATTGGAAACGAACGTAACCCATTTGGAAATTAAATTTTTTCCCACAAAAAAAGTTAATACTTTATACAAATACTGTAAAAAAAGTCCACGACATAACCTAATTATACGACTTCACAATTAATTTAAACTTTTTCCCACAAAAAAAAGTTAATACTTTATACAAATACTGTAAAAAAGTCCATGACATAACCTAATTATACGACTTCACAATTAATTTGTTTTCATATTTTTTCGCATAACATGTAATTAGATTTTCATTGAACGGTGCCATCCCCGCCTCCGAATCCCGACTCCGCCTTGCTCACAATGGCTTCTAGGGGTATTTTATGCATTTTTTCAGTCGTTTTGGAGGGAAAACTCCCGCCACTCACTTTTTCATCCAATTTAACGGTACTGCACAGTACAAGGGGTGTAAGTGCCTAAATTTAAAGTACGAGGGGTGTATCTGCCAAACCGTGTAAGTACAGGGGGTGTAAGTGCAAATTTCCCTTTTAAGTTTCAAATGGGCCAAATAGGTGACGTGTCAATTATTCATTAGTTGCCCGAACAACCCATTCTACACGGCCCCCGTGTAGAATTTATAATCTCTTTTTGGAAACTAGGCCCGAGTGCGCCGAGAGTAAATTGGTGTGCATATAGAACTCCCCGGTAAATCTCTGATTTCAAATAGCTCTCTCTGCACAATTACCATTGAACTCCTCGCAGACTTCGCTCACACACACACGGAGATACTAGCTCAATAGATAGAGATAAAGAGAGAAACAAGCGCATCCACCACCATTTGAAGAGAGAGAGAGAGAGAGAGAGAGAGAGAGAGAGAGATACCCCAAAATAATGCCTTACCTTTCAACGGAGCCATGGTAGAAATGGCGTATTGTTTGACCATCTAGACATCGAGAGAGTCGATAGAGAAAAAAGCAGAGAGAGAGAGAGAGAGAGAGAGAGAGAGAGAGAGAGAGAGAGATTGGATTCTGCACATATGTAATGCATCAGAAGAAATCCGAAGTCCAGATCGGAAAAGGAAGCAGCGGCGTCTCTTCCGATTTCAACCCCACACTGCCCCTCCTCCACCATACCCAACACAACTTCAATTCCACTTCCCTCCTGAATATCCCCCAGATTCTCATCGACCCATCCTTTCCCCTGAATACTAATAATGACCCAATTACCCCTACTCCCTCGTCCTCAACCCCAAAAACTACCCCTCACAAGCGTCCTCTCCTAACCCAGACCTCTATTCCAAACCCTAACCCTTCTTCCAGTTCTCTCTCCAAATCCCCCACCTTGTCCAATTCCCTTTACCAGTACCCGTTTTCATCATCAAACACCCAATTACCATCGTTATCAGTACTAGGATTTAAGTGTCTGAACAGGTCTTCGACGGCGAAGGCAGCCGTCTCAAGCCTCCTCCACCACCTCCGCCGCCTCCGCATCCACCTTCGACTCATCCTCCTACTGTCTCTCCCATTCTTCTACTTCTTGGTATCCCATCCGAGCCACTCCTTCGTGCTCGATTTCCTCTCCGCCTTTGCCTTCTCTGCTGCCCTGCTGTTCTCTCTCAACCTAGCTCTCCCCCGCCTCCCCTCGATCCGCCTGTTCCTCGCCCGGTCGTTCCCCATTAAGCTCTCGTCTTCGAGCCACGTGTGCAGGTCGCCTCTCCCGGTGTTTTGGTCAATTGGGTCGAGGCCAAAATCTGAGAAGAAAGTGAGTTCGGGATGTTGGGTCGAGGTTTATGGCAATGGGGATGTGTACGAAGGCGAGTTTCATAATGGGAAGTGTTCAGGTTGCGGGGTGTATTACTATTACATGAGTGGAAGGTATGAAGGGGACTGGATTGATGGGAAGTATGATGGTTTTGGGGTGGAGACTTGGGCAAGAGGGAGTCGGTATCGAGGGCAGTATAGGCAAGGCCTTAGGAATGGGTTTGGTGTATATAGGTTTTATACAGGTGATGTATATGCAGGGGAATGGTCAAATGGGCAGAGTCATGGGTGTGGAGTTCATACATGCGAAGATGGTAGCCGGTATGTGGGAGAATTCAAGTGGGGTGTCAAGCATGGGTTTGGTCACTATCATTTCAGGTAATCAGTGATTTTGGTTAATTGGTTTTCTTTCCATTTGTGATAACTTGATGGGTATAGTTATACTGCTAGTTTCTTGTTTGGGTTCAAATAAATTTGTCAGCCTATTAATGTTGTTGGATATTGTATGCTTTCTTGTACATTTATCATCCATCGACTATTAGCTGTGTAGCACTAGGTTTTGGAGTTGTAGGTTGTGGAATGTGCATGAACTTTATATGGCTATTCAAAGTATGTAGCTGCGTTCAATTGAAAGCAATCAGATAAGCTATGACACATTGGTCTTGTTGCTGATTAATTGATGAAGTACATGTATCTGCATTTTTTTGGGTGGTAGTGATGGCATTGTGTAGGAAAAAGTTTTAAAGTGGTTGTCATTTTGGTAGGGGTTATGTTGCACAAACTCTTTTAAATATGTGAATTGCCTATGTTGACTCCTTGTGCGTACCATTTTAGCATACATAATAAATCAAGCAGAGTAAAAATGATAATTTCACATGTCCCTATTCCCTTCGCTCTCCAAATTTGGTGTTTCAACGTGGAGACACATTCCCTCACCAACTAACCGATGTCGGATGCATTAAACGACATGCTTAGTGTAGGACGAAGAAGACATTCAAAGAAGACAACATAATTGGGATGTGGGGTGCTTGTGGGTACCTGTCTCTCTTGTATTTTTATTTTTTTGTTTTTGGTTTGATGGGTAGAGAGGCAGCTTGTCTAATATCATGGAGTATGTGTAGTTGAAATAGGTAATCTGATTTGGCATTCTATAGTAGAAATAGTGCAAAGTGAACATTTGTGTCAATTAAGTACTATTGGATAAAGTTGCAAAAGTAGGAGAGGCATGCAACTGGAATGTTGAATGAGCTGGTATTGCCTCCTCTCATATTCTTAGTCCCTACTGTTTTACCCTTTTGCTGCTAATCTTTTATATTGGGCTTGTGAAAAAATTTGGCAGCAACGTCTATAATGGTTTTGAAAGCAAATTCATCGTGATTTAGTTAAACTTCAGTAAAGCCTAGACTAGATAATCAGCACCTTGGGTTTTCGTAATTGAATTTTTATTGGGCAAACACCCTACATGTTTGTTCCTCTTTGTGGAGCGTACCTAAATTCTTAGCAGTCACTGGTATCTCATAGTTTTCATATCTTCTAATCAGAGATGTGACTAGCGAGTGCAATAAGTTTGTAGGACACGGGAGAAATCTACCTAGCTTTTTTTTTTTTTGATAAGTAAATAATTATGTTAGAAAAAATGCATCAAGGGAATGCCACCCATATGCAAAAAGGCCCATGAGACAAAAAGGCCCGATAAACTTCCAGAAGATTGGTAAAGGTCAAAGTAGTCTAAGAGTTGGTCAAGAGAAGGATCACATTCTCTCGTGTCCCAACTATACAAGCTCCTCACCAAAAAACATTTTAATCTAAACAAAGGCTTTTCCACCTAGCTTGTGAGTTTTGATCACTTTTATGCACACACCTTTTCTGCTTAAACTCACTCTCACCTTTGTTGTCTGGTGGATTTGATGACAACCAAAAACTTGGAGGATGAATTGAGTCCTTGTTTACCCTCTCCTTCTAGTTTTATTTAGTTACTGGTGTGCAATATTGCAAATTGTAGTTGTATCTCATATGTCATAGTACGTGTTTCTCTTCCAATTATAGTACAAAGGGTTTTATTTCAAATCATAATATCTCTAGAAGGATGGACTATGTACGTATCATTCGCTCCTTCAAATAAGCAAAACGGCTCCCTTTCTGCACATTAAAGCAATTAAATTTGCTGGATTCAATTGGATGGAATGACTGTCGTTTGAGTAGTCTTCAGTAATAACATGAGGGTGTGACAAAGATCAATCATGGTGCATGAAACGTGTTGTCCTAAAAGGTTAAAGAACCTTACTGCATGGAGTTCTATAGTCGTTTCTTTTTAGATTAATTGAATCTAAAGAAGCTAAAGTGCTAACATCAAAATCTACATATCTAGAAACAATAATGGAAACTACGTGAAAATTGAGTAACATGAGTTTCTGGGATTTTGCTTTTATTCCTTTCCACGGATATTAGATACGACTGATTGTGAACTCCCTCTTTTTTTTCATTTTTTTTTGGTGATAATTTACTTATGCACAACATAAGGTAAAGTAGAATACAAAATGCAATCGAATAAATGAGCGTAAAAGAATAAAATATCTTGAACTATGCATGGCATTGAGTTCAACTAGTAGCAATTCTTTGTTGCAATACGATGCAAAAGTGTTCGTTTTTTTTTTTTTTTAAAGGTCTTGCATCCTCGTTTTATATCACGAAGATCTTCCAATTTCTTCTCATCCGCTTCAGCCTTGCCAAAGTGAAGGAAGATAAGTTGCTACCTTCCAAGTGCATTTTTTAGAGATCTACAAATTCTAAATTACCTACAGTGGTCCTCCACAGTACCTTATTTAGTCGGCTCTTGTGCAATTTATATTTTATATAGTGTCTACTCCCTTATAACTCGATATTTTACTCACCATACATACGTCTAATTTACACGTCGAACCCAAACTGCACTTTCCAATGTACGTGGTAGATCCTAGTGTGCCCCCAACAAGTCTCAGTCTGTGCTAAAAATGGCTTCCAGCTCACTATTCTCTAAAGATATCAGTGTGTAACACCAAACTCACTTTCTTCTAAATATTAGTGAATTTTTATGGATGAGTTAAACTTCTTGCTATCAGAGGCACCAAGCAAGATCCTTTATTCCTTCTGCCCATCTAAACGAATGTGCTGTAGTATCTATTGTTTTTTTTTTTTTTGTTAAATCATAATATTTTTCTAGCTGACATGTTTGAACCTAGCCTTACGCAGGAGTAAAGAGATTCTCCTAGGCATCAAATATTAGTACTGCTTTGTTGATTTTGTAGCCTTGATAATCCCAAGGGCTTGCCTTCGTGGTTAAGGCAGGAGACCTAGGGGTTTGCTTCTTTCGCCGTCTCAAGTTCAATGCGTCTGGGTGCTATTAACTCTTAACATATCAAAAAAAGAGAGGTAGCTATTGTGGCCTTGATAATCAGAGGATCTATTTATTTATTTTCAGCTAACACATTTGAATCCGGCCCTGCGCAGGACTAAAGAGATGACATCAAACATTAGTATTGTTTTGTTGCTATTGTAGCCTTGATAATCCCAAGGGATTGCCTTGACAAGGCATGGGACATAGGGGTTTGCTTCTTTCTAGGTCACAAGTTCAATGCCTCCTAGGTGCTATTAACTCTTAATTATATAAAAAAAGTTGCTATCATAGCATTTATAATCACAAGATCTATTGAATAGTTTTTATTTATCCAAACATTCATCTATCCGTACCTTATATCTAGGAATGAGGATGTTTATGCTGGAGAATACTTTGCCGACAAGATGCATGGATTTGGAGTGTACCGTTTTGGAAATGGGCATCAGTATGAAGGAGCCTGGCATGAGGGAAGAAGGCAAGGACTGGGAATGTACACTTTCAGAAATGGGGAGACCCAATCTGGGCACTGGAATAATGGGATTCTTGATGTCCCAAGTACACAGAACAATTCCTATCTTGTTTCTCCCGTTGCAGTTTATCATTCCAAAGTACTCAATGCTGTCCAGGTATATTTTGCTTCCATCGTTCTAATGATGTTGTCCTTGAGTAAATCGATAGAGAAAAGAATGTCCATTGCAGCATTGTTGATGACTTATTTTCCAGTGTGTTTGAACAATTGACTTTACTCGGGCCAAAATGTGCTCTAAGGAGCCCACATATTTTCCTTGTCTCCTAGGATTACTGGTCCCATTTTTGTGATGCTCATAAAGGCTGACTAACAATTGTATCACCTCCAATGGCAAGAAATAATTCTACCCATGTAACTTCATCCCTCCCTAACCCCATATTGCAATCACTCCCTTGGTATAAATAAACCCCTTCAATATCCGAGGGTGAAAAAATATGTTGGTACCACAGTATTAGTTATGCCCCCAATTCTATCTCCTGAAACAAATATGGCTGGGCAACAACTACTTGTTTACACTATTGATGAATGAGCATTTAATGAGAAATATAAAGTTTAACTGAAATCTATAAGTGAAGCAATTAAGAAAGAAGAAATGACACCAACCCAAAAATAATTCGGCGAAAGTACATCATTTGACGAAGTTTTCCTGATATGAACTTTCTCACTATCAGGAATCGAGACGAGCAACAGAGAAAGCATACGATGTGGCCAAGGTGGACGAAAGAGTGAACAGAGCAATAGCAGCAGCTAATAGGGCCGCAAATGCAGCTAGAGTAGCCGCAGTAAAGGCCGTCCAAAAACAGATGCATTACAATGGCAACAAGGACAATAATGTCCAGATGCCTATTGTTTGAGACCGGTAACGAAAACCCTATTGTCCGTAGAATCTTCAGGCTTCTACGAACGATTTGGCAACAGGAGGATATTGCAGTTGCAATTGCCCATTTTGCATGGCTATAGGCTCTGTTGAGGTTTTACTTTTCTTTCCTCGGGAGGATGTAGCATGATTTTTCTGTTTCTTCGTTGGAGGAAATGGTTGAATGGATGAGTAGCTTAGTTGTCCCTTTTTTGCTCTTTACTTTGTGTAAGATAGCTAGGGAAATGATGGCATCCAAATGCATCTTTTCACCAATTTTAGTTGTTTTGGTCCGCTCTTGTAAAGTTCAACCAGTTGTAAATTTGTAACCTATAGCTAACGCGCTGGTGCCTAGGGAAAACCTTAATCCAGCAAGTGTTGTATTGGGCTGATATCGCGGCTAATCAAGTAGGAGATGTAATTTCGCTGGGGAACTGCTGCCATCAAACACCTTTCTTCATATCCAGAATCTTAGTTACCTAGGCAAAATGGATCCATTTCTTTCATTTACTGTAACCAATTGTTACAATTCATCAATAACTTTTAGTAAGGGCAAATTTCACTTACTAAGATTGAAATTGCATTTCAAATACACCCTTACCGTTCGCCAGCTGTTAGTTAGTACTTAAAAATGTTTTATAATGTTATCCCCCTTTCTCTCAATTTTTAGCACTATATAAAGAGACTTAGGTGCAACTATGTAGACAAGAAAAAAAGGTGAGGCAACTAAATCATTTTCATTTCATGCAAAAAAAGGTTATCCGTAAGAGGAAGGTTTTGGGAGAAGAATCCCCACAGACGGTGCCAACTGATGAATCGTTTTTCGCCGTGCTCAATTGATGACCTGCAAAACAGAGTGCTTGTAACGCCTCAAATTTCGGAGACATTAAAAAATATTTAAAAGATTATTTTCACAAAAGAAATTCATAGATTTACTACGTCACTGTTTCATAGATTTATGTGATTATATAATAACCGTTTTGAATAAATCAAAATATTACAATTTTCAAATAAACTTTGAAGCTTCCAAAATAAAGTCGATTTAAATTAATCTTCCTCATCAGGGTTGAACTTGGTTGAGTCACGACACTTCTGTTCTGTTTTCGGTACCTGGCGGTTGAAGACCAGGGCAACGTAGTACCGTGAGCAATTGACGCTCAATAGCTAAAATATACCCGAAATCCATAACTTACACATAACAAGATAAAGAGCGCAATGCAAATTAACAGCGCTTGATTTTCTTACTATCCTTCTACTTTAATGAAAGTCTAGGATCTCCACCTCGAGATCTATCCTACCCTCAACCACCAAGTTACGGCCATGGCATGATTCAACTCCCTCCTTGTGTCCGGATGAAAGACCCTAAGTTATCTACTTAGTAGAATTCATCGTGGTAACTTCAACTCCTTGCTCTAAAACAAGGAGAACGAACAAGAAAAATTTCACCCTTTGCTCTACACCACCCCCTTGCTTTATACCACCTTTTGCTCTTCAACTCCGTTTCTCAAAAGTTAATCATATCCATGCCATACTCAAGATTACGAAATCTCAGTAATCAAATCCAAATCAATCATCATGACCACCCATCCAGATGTCTATTGGGACTCGCCTCCAGAGCCCGGACTCAATTTGACTATGAGGCGTTACAGCTCATCTCAACATCAATTCACACATTTCCTTTTTCCATTAATCTCACTGTATCTACGGTGAATTCCTCTAAATCCGTAACCAACCCGGGCCCTAATGTCCAATATTCTAAGTTCTCAGAGATAACAGCCAAACTGAATATCAATTGTTAAATTTTATAACCAATGTACATTATACAAGTAGATAAATTCATCTGTTGTATTAATACGATTATGTAAGTTCATTTGTTGAAATTCAAGACTAATTTAGAGCATAAATATGAAAAGATGTGTTCATCTATTTTTAAATAAGGCAAATTTAGTGTATAAATATGAACAGATAAATTTTATCTCTAAAAACATGTTGTCTTTATCTATAAAATCTAATACATCTTTGAAAACATGTTGTCAAAATCTAGAACTAATAAACTTATCTATGAAAAAACATGTTTTTTTTTTTTTTGGGAAGTATCTATGAAAACATGTTGTCTGTATCTGCAAATTAAATCTGAAATAAACAAACTTATCTGTGAAAATATGCTCTCTGGTCACCCTTACTTTTAGTTTTTTATTTTTCTTTATCAAATAGTCACATCGGTTAACATCTTGTTCTCCACCTATCACCTTCTCCAGTTGGAGACCAGATCCTCTGTCCGGATCATTTTCGGACAGGCGCCTGTCCGAATCCCCGAGCAAAACGTGTTCGGCGAATCTCAGCCGTTGATTTGCGAGATCAATGGCCGAGGGGATTCGGATAAGAGATTCGGACAGGCGAGTGGGACAGGTGATCTTCGGTCCTCCAGTTGTCATCTTTGCTGTCAGTCGTCTAATTACCATCTCCGGTGTCGACGGTTTTTTCTGCTAACTTTCTGGCACCGACCAAATTTCCAGGAAACTTTCCAACGGCCACTAAAATTTCAACTAACTTTTCGGCACGGTCAATTTTTTCATCCAACTTTCCCGTGATGCTGTCTGTGGTGGGGGAGGGGGATTAATAATTTTTATTTAGTGTAAGAGTATTTCTGTCATGGTGGACCCAAATTTTTTTGAAAATAGTTGGGTATATCTAATAGTAGGGATGAACACAAAATTCATCAAACTGCGAATCGCGTTATATGGTTTAAAAAAATTAAAAATTAAAAATCGCGTTATATGGTTTGATTTGTAGATTCATGTTTACGATTATGGTTCCAAACTGATCCGAACTGTATAATACATATATGTATATATAAAATCTAATTATGATTACCAAATAAATAAGAGAGCCTTAGTCAACAAATTTCTTAACATTTTGATCCTTTGAAATCCACCGTAATATTTAGTTTTTCTTTACGGCCAAGATAATTTAGACTCAATTTTTATATGTAATTTAATTATGATTACCAAATAAATAAGAGAGCCTTAGTCAACAAATTTCTTAACATTTTGATCCTTTGAAATCCACCGTAATATTTAGTTTTTCTTTACTGCCAAGATAATTTAGACTCAATTTTTATATGTCACAACTCATTCCTAATTTCCTATGATTGCTAATCTTGCTGTGGAGTGATCATCACAAGTTGGTTGCTACCAAACTTTTGCTATTGCCCTTTCGATACCTTATTTCAATTCAATAGTTTTACAAATTATTTTTGGCCTTTTATTTGATTAAACTATTTGAAGATGTTTAGTAGTTGGTTCATTCTAATTGCTTATTAGTATTTTATTTCTTAATTTAAGACTTGAGACAAAAAATATTAGTATTCTACTCTTAATTAGTTTATTGATGTTAGTGTGTTTTGGTAATTTGAATGGAATTAGTTTTAATATAAGTTTTCTTTTAATTTCTCTTCGTAATTTTAAGTACTTTAAATATTTTTTAAAAATGATACCTTAGTTCTAAGCAAACCATGGTTTAAAACCGAAACCGATCCGTATTTTAATGGTTTGGATTGGTTTACTTCTATGTCATTTGTGGGTTGGTTTGGTTCTCCAAATTCATAATCTGTAGATATTGGTTTGTGTAACGTTCCGTTCCACAATAGCACCTCATCAGCCTATCCTGACACGACACGACACGTGACACAACAACTAAATGACAGCTACTAGCAATTCCAAGAATAACTAAAAACTGAAGTTCAACATCCACATTTTGTTTACATCTCAAAATAATTGTCATCTACAAACAACAGCGAAAGACTGGAAATAAACTATACAAACTCAACTACTTCACAAACCAACTATACAGACATCAATTACGGGCCGAGAGACAAGACTCCCACAAGCCTCAACACGTACTACTCGAGCGAGTCACAAATGCAAAATGTGACCTGCAGCAGACACCGACCTATACCTGCATAGCTGGAACCCAAAACGAGTTCCAAGAGTGTATATGAGACATGGATGTTGTTCAATGGAGCAATAAATAAATCTAACATCTCCAATAATCATGTGTAAGCGAGTAATTCATCAATAAATTGACACAAAGTCATTAATCCGACACAAAGCCACTAACTCGACGCGAAGTCATGAACTTGGCATAAAGCAAAAGAATCGACATGAAATCGGAGGCACAACACGAAGTTCGAAGTCCAGCCATTAGCCGATATTGCCCATTGACACAAAATTACAGTTCAATATCACAAGTTCAATCCAATCGAAGAACATCTATGAATTGAACACTCACCTCACACGAAATCGGAGGCCCGACACGAAGTCTGAAGTCTAGCTATTAGCCGTTATTGCCCATCGACACAAAGTCACAGTTCAATATCACAAGTTCAATCCAATCGAAGAACATCTATGAATCGAACACTCACCTCGATCCCCAACAAAAAGGAAACCCAACACAAGCTCACTCCCTATGTGGGGTCGCAGTGCTCGTTGTCGCCTTCGAACCTAGCATTTAATAAACAAATATGAGCACAAGGCTTAAATACCCATAGCAAAGAAATAAATATTCATACCAAATGTTACGACTAGCTCCAACATACACCCCCTTAACCAATTCTCAACAACGCAACATCTGATTTTGTTTAATACGGCGTCTAACTCTTATTTTCTACAACTATAAATACTTATCACAACACTTTAAGGTATGATGATAGGAAAATCAACAATTTCTACACATTTACAGTACCTATAATTCATATTATCAGCATGTTAAACCTAATTCCTGCACCTAAAGGTGATTTTCAGCAACTACAGAGGCGTTTTTGGCATCCAAACAGCAATTTGCAACAAGTAATTAACAGATTCAGCTCCTTTAATCCATATATGCACCTAGCTTCAGTTTCAACAACTTAAACTCAATTTCAGCACTTATAGACTATTATTTCAGCACATATAAGTAATTTCCAGCATCTACCACTAAGTTAAGTACTATAAGCACCTTTTAATCACAGTTTCCATGATGAAATTCTTGCAGGAACTCAAATAATAGTAACCTAGTCACCAAATCCAAGTTCCAACATTTAATTTCTCTACTTCTAATCACAATCAACAGTTCCAACAAAGAAGAACAACAAAGAAAAGCCCTAATCAATTGAACCTAGTTGATTTCGAAAACCCTAATAACTCAATTCATGAACATAATGGATTATTGGATCAACACCCATGAAAATACAAGCAAGAGTTGCTTACCAAGTTAGGGTTTTCAATCCCCAGCCTTCTCTCTCTCTCTCTAACTCTTGTGTCACTCTCTCTATCGTTATCTCTCTCTCTCTTAGAAACGTAGAAGAGAAAATCCCCTGCCTTTGGTTTTTTTCTTATTTTTTTTAAAGATACACATCACATATGCACACATGCACTTCTATAGCTTTCCACGCGCACACATAGCATATGCTTCTTCTTTTTTTTAGTTTTATTACACCTATACCCCTATAGTTTACAGAAACTTCATAAGAACCACACAAATAAAATTCACTTTTCTTTTTAACCCCTAAATTCAAGATAGGGTCTCGTAACTCTCCCCCTATTCGAAATTTTGACCCCGAAATTAGTTACCTGAAACAAACAACCAAGGATAGTTCTTTCGCATCAGATCCTCCCTCTCCCACGTGGCTTCCTCCGTTGTATGATTACGCCAAAGCACTTTCACCAACGGCATTACCTTGGAGTGAAGAACCCGTTCTCCCTGTTCTAGAATCTCAATCGGTTCTACAACATATGTCAAGTTTTCTTTCAGCTCTATCAGTATCGTACCCAAGACATGAGATGGATCTAGTATGTACTTCCTTAACATGGAAACATTGAAGACGTCGTGTAATCGTGCCAACTCTACTGGTAAAGCCAAACGATACGTCGTTGCTCCAACTCATCTAGTGATCTCATATGGCCCAATATACCTCGGAGCAAATTTCTTCTTACCCTTGAAACGTATAACACCTTTCCAAGGAGACACACGAATAAACGCTCGGTCATCAACTTGAAACTCCAAGTCTCGCCTCCTTTTATCGGCATAGCTCTTTTGTCGATATTGCGCAATTTTCAACCATTCTCTTATGAGTTTAACACCATCAACAGTTCATTGAATCAATTCCAGACCTTTGCCTTTCTCCTACATCGTCCCAATAAATAGGAGTCGGACACTTTCTGCCATACAAAGCTTTGAATAGTGGCATGCCAATGCTGCTATGGTAGCTGTTATTATAAGCAAACTCCATCGTCGACAAATATTTATCCCAACTACCTTTAAAATCAAGAACACATGCCTTTAAGTCACTTTCAGATAAGAAAGGTCAATAGAACTTGTCCTCCAAAGTTTGAATCGTTCATTCAGATTGCCCGTCTATTTGAGGGTGAAAAGCAGTATTGAATTTCAAAGAAGTACCCATGGCATGCTGCAAACTAGCCCAAAATCTAGAACGAAACTTAGGATCTCTGTCACTAATAATAGACACAAGTGCCCCATGCAATATGATAATTTCACCAACATAAATATGAGCATATTTATCTGTTGTATATGTAGTCTTAATTGGCAGGAAATGACCTAATTTTGTCAATCTATCCATAATCACCTAGATGGAATCATAACCCTTCTGAGAATGTGGCAAACCTATCACAAAATCCATTGTCACATGCTCCCATTTCCACTCCGGTATAGGAAGATTTTGCAAAAAACCTGCTGGTCGTTGATGTTCCGCCTTTAATTGCTGCACACCAAACAGCACACCAAACAACGAGCCACATACTGCTTCACCACAACCTAATCGTCCGAAAAGGTTGAAATACCCCGAGCGTAGGGCTAAGTCACTGTCAGCATAAGATCCGAAAGTCCAGAATCGTTCCCACAGAGAGAATCTCTACAGCTTGCTAGGAGTTTTAAAAGTACGGGTGTGCGTCGTTTAAGTCGGCCAACTCTCGATTTTGCTTTGAATGGTGATAAACACTTAAGTAAAAGACTAGGAAATCGGTTTTGACTAAGTTAAACTAGCGGCATGGCAATGAACTAATAACGCCCGTAACATAGGCCATCTTACCAATCTCAACGAATACACGGTTGAATCGCACAACTTAGGCTATCAACCGGAGGATAGCTTTGAAACCATGGAAGGGCTAGAAATTTAGCATGGAAAACAAGTGAGTGCTTTCGTTCTTTTGGCAAACACAAACCGAGACATCGCTCCGAAACCATATGAGCGAGCATATAATCACCGGAGATTAACATCGGCAAGTTTTGTTACGTAAAAGGCGAGCCTTCCTAATTTTTCATACCAAACTTCAAGCCAAGGGTTTAGAAAAGCGAGATTAACATAAGTCATGAGGCGATAATCGCCCCACAGCCAAGCCTTAACGACTACTCACGCATAAAGCATGCTAAGAATGGACAACATTTTTAACCGACGAACACGGAAATAAACTTGATATTATAAAGGATCTAGTCCGTACGATCAACTTTAACAAACGAGAGATGAACAAACGAGATAAACTTACTTGATTTCTAAGAGAGTTACACTTGAAAAGCTTGAAACAACATTAATGGAGGAAAAACTTAAAGTAGTAATGAACTAGATACTAAGGAAAGAGATGGAACCCCATATTTATACAAAATGGGTTTCTCTCTCATAAAATACCTAAAAACATACTAATAAAAGCAACTATTCCATAACTGGAAAGCCCAAAAAGCAACAAATATCTGGCCGAAGGCTCCTCGTATCGATACCATTTATGCGAAGTATCAATACCATGACATTAAGTTGAAATGGCCATTTTCCACGTACCTCCGTATCGATACGGTTTTAGGCCGTATCGATACGGTTTTAGGCCATATCGATACAACGTTCACTGGAGCCTAGGGTAACCTACGCGTATCGATACGGGCACAAGGCGTATTGATACGCTGAGCCTATCTCCAGATACGCAGGCCAGCCTCCAAATCTTGGCACCCGACGGCCACAGCTTCACCCGATGGCTCACGTCTTCGTTCTTTGGTCACTTTGGCACACGTTCCACCAGGCGTGGATACTTGAACTCACTTGGGGGTTGGCTATGCAATCAAAATAAGCCTTTTAAAGGCGTTTTGCCTGAAACACGAAGCAAACTACCTTACGAGTAAAACCACATAAAAACGACGATAATAATAAAAAATGCCACAAGCTAATGAACTTTTAGCATCACAATCATACAATCTTAGGTGCTAATCACATACCGAGCTATCTCTTTCTTCATCCCATACCACCAGTTATGTTCTCTAAGATCCTAATACATTTGTGTGCTTCTCGGGTGCATAGCATATGGTGAATTATGAGCTTCCTCCATAATTTCCCTTTTTAAGTTTAGATTCCTAGGAACACACAACTGATTCTTGTACATCAGCACTCCATCATCCCGAATCGTGAAGTCCTTCCATTTTCCTTTTCTCACCTGATCTCTGAATCCCCCCAACCTTCGATCTTGATACTAAGTCTCCTGAATGTGATCAATCAACACATGCCTCACTCTAATTTGAGCTATCAAAGCATCACTTCTTGTCAAAGTCAGCTCTACTCCCACCATTGCCAACTCGGTAAAGATATCATTACATGTACATTGAACACAAGCCAACCTCCTAGCCGTGTTCCGACTTAGAGCATCGGTAACCACATTGGCTTTCCTCGGATGATAGTGTATAGAACAGTCATAATCTTTGATTAACTCCATCCACCGCCTTTTGCCTCAAATTTAGATGCTTCTGCGTAAACAAATATTTCAAACTCTGGTGGTTCGTGTAAATTTCACAAGTCACCCCATATAAGTAATGCCTCCACAATTTTAAAGCAAAAACCACCACTGCCAACTCTAAGTCATGGGTAGGATAGTTGCGCTCGTGATTTTTCAGTAGTTCGACGCAAACGCAATAACTTTACCCCGTTGCATTAGAACACAGCCAAGCCCCTGATGAGATGCATCACTATATATCACCAAATCCTCATTACCCATTAGTATAGTCAATATTGGTGCCATCACCAATTGAGTCTTCAACTCTTGGAAACTATTTTCACATTCTTCAGACCAAATAAATCTTACATCCTTCCTTGTCAATTTTGTCATGGGTAACGCAATGGCAAAAAAGCCCTGAATGACCCTCCGATAATACCCTGCCAAGCCAAGGAAACTACGAATCTCCAAAACATAAGTTGGCCTTTCCTACTGCCTTTATCTTCTTTGGATCCACGCAAATACCATCTCTGGAAATTACATGACCTAAAAACACGACACTATCACGCCAAAATTCACATTTGCTCAGTTTACCGTACAATTGCTTCTCCCACAAAGTCTGCAATATGGTTCTTAAATGCTGTTCATGATCCTCCTTAATCCGAGAGTAAATCAAAATATCATCAATGAACACAATCACAAATGAATCCAGATATGGCTCAAACACCCTGTTCATTAGATCCATAAATACCACAGGAGTATTAGTTAAGCCAAAAGGCATAATGAAAAACTCAAAATGACCATACCTCGTTCGGAAAGCCATTTTGGATACATCACTACCCTTCACTTTTATCTGATGATATCCCGATCTCAAATCTATCTTGGAAAAGACGGCTGCCTTTTGCAACTGCTCAAACAAATCATTAATTCTAGGTAAAGGATACTTATTCCAAACTGTAACCTTATTCAGCTGCTTATAATCAATGCACATATGCATGGTACCATCCTTCTTTTTCATAAAAAGAACTGGTGCTCCCCAAGGAGAGATACTCGATTGCACAAACCCTTTATTTAGCAAATCTTTCAACTGAATCTTCAACTCTAACAATTCAGCTGGGGCCATTCTGTAAGGTGGAATGGAAATAGGATTCGTCCCCAGTAGTTCTTCAATAGTAAACTTCACCTCTCCATCAGGCACAATTCCCGGTAATTCATCTGGAACACACATCCGGAAATTCATTCACTATAGGAAAATCAACCAATTCCAAATGTTTCTTTTCGGTGCCAACCACATAAGCAAGATAACCCTGACATCCTTTCCTCAACAAATTCGCTGCCTTAAATGCAGAAATCATACCATTCAAAGAACCTTGTCTATCACCATAGAATTTAATTTTCGCTTCACCTGGTATTCTAAATACAACTTCTTTATTAAAACAATCTAGAGATGCATGATGCATTGATAGGAAATTCATGCCAAGAATAACATCAAAATCAGACATAACTAAAGGAATTAAATTTGCCTCTTGTTTCCTATCATCAACACATACTTCACAATTTGGATATGACACCCTAACTATCACTACCTCTCCAATGGGGGTAGATATTGCCAAAGTAGTATCTAGTAGCATACAAGGTTATTTAAACGCATGCTAAACACGTTCAACACAAAAGAATGCGTAGAACCTAGATCAATTAAAACTTGTGCAAAAATACCAGAATAGGAAACATCTCACCACTTCTGGGGTAGCTTGAACATTTTGTCGTGTCTAGCAAACACCCTACCTGGTGCGGTAGAACCACTCCTCTGCCACCACGACCAACAGAACTACTCGAAGCTCTGCGTCTAACAGGAACACTGCCAACTAAAGATGCTGTCGGCGCACGAGGTTTTGTACACTGTGTTGACATATGCCCCATTTCCCCACAATTGTAACATTTAATTCCCTTACCCGCTTTCGGACAATCTCTAACACCATGATTAGGAGAACCACAACAGAAGCACTGAAAGGAAATCCCTCGACCACTTGATCCACCTTCCCTACTCACACTTTGCTTACTCATCTCTTGCCCTTGTCCACTTTGTTGTTTGAAATCACTTTGCCCCTTCAAATGTTGGAATCTGCTTCCACCCTTGTAGTCACCACCAGATTTGCTTACGTACCTAACTTGATTGGCTGCAGTTTTGCTCCTTTTAGTCTGTTCATTCTTTTCAAACATTTCTTGAACATCCTTGCCAACCTGCTTGCCATTTCAACCAATTTCGCATAATCTTTTGATTTGTAAGGCATCATCCTTGTATGCACATTCATTTCAAGACCATTTCTAAACTGCCTACACTTCTTTTCATTTGCATCCACCAAATCTGTAGCATACGCCGAAAGAGCAGCAAACTTGGCCTCATATTCATGCAATGTCATACCTTCCTATTTCAGATTAATAAATTTTGCTTCTTGCCCAAACTGATACGACTCTGGACAAAACTGATTGTTAAAAGCTTTCACAAACCTTGCCCACGTAAACAACTGCGGCACTGGTGGCTGGACATCTAGTAATGGAGCTGACAATAACCTTTGACTCACCTCCCACCATATCAAAGCTTCTCCTTTCAAGGTGAAGGTTGCCAAGGTCACCTTCTGCTCATCTGTAACTCCCATAGCCCCAAGAACCCTATCAACAGTTTTCAGGCAATTCTCAATGTCTTTAAGATAAATTGAACCCTCAAATTCCGTTAGTTAGGAATAGCTTTTTAAACTTTTCCAATAGCCCAGTGCCAAGAACACCTGCAATTGCTTGTTGGGTTTGCCATTGCATATACTCGGCTTGTCGCTAAGTGTATTGTGCTATTGTTGCCAAGATTCTATCCATATCTCTCGCCCCTGCCTGAACCCCTGCCAGTGCAGCCCCACCAGCCAGATCAGCTTGCTCTGGATGAGAAGAGGCTTCCCCTCCCTGATTTTCCATTCTTCTTTACCTGTTGCAATTTACTTTAACAACAACAATAATAAAATAATTCAACCTTTATCATGCTAGATAAACTAACACTAAACTCGACTCAATAGAAAGGATCAACTTCCTATAGTCCACTACTAGACCACAACTTGCTCAATGACACTTAGAATCTAGATAACTCTAGCTCTGATACCAAAACTGTAACGCCCCTGTTTCGAAATAGCACCTCATCAGCCTATCCTGACACGACACGACATGTGACACAACAACCAAACGACATCTACTATCAATTCCAAGAATAACTAAAAATTGAAGTTCAACAACCACATTTTATTTGCATCTCAAAATAACTGTCATCTATAAACTACAGTGAAAGACTGGAAGGAAATAAACTATACAAACTCTACTATTGCCCAAACCAACTATACAAACATCAACAACAGGCCGGGAGACAAGACTCCAACAAGCCTCAACACGAACTCCATGAGCGAGTCACAAATTCAAAACCCAACCTATAGTGGACATCGACCTATACCTGCAAAATTGGAACCCAAAACGAGTTCAAGGAGTGTGTATAAGACATGGTTGTTGTTCAATGGAGCAATAATTAAATCTAACATCTCCAAAAATCATGTGTAAGCGAGTAATTCATCAATAAATCGACACGAAGTCATTAATCCGACACGAAGTCACTAACTCAACACAAAGTCATGAACTTGGCATAAAGCCAAAGAATCGACATGAAATCAGAGGCATGACACGAAGTCTGGCCATTAGCCGTTATTGCCCATCGACACAAAGTTGCAGTTGAATATCACAAGTTCAATCAATCGAAGAACATTTATGAATCGAACACTCACCTCGATCTCCAACAAAAAGGAAAACCAACACAAGCTCACTCCCTATGTGGGGTTGTGGTGCTCGTTGTTGCCTCCGAACCTAGCATTTAATCCACAAATATGAGCACAAGGCTTAAATACTCATAGAAGAGAAATAAATAATCATACCAAATGCTACGGCTAGCTCTAACACCCCCTTTAACCAATTCTCAACAACACAACATCTAATTTTGCCAAATACGGCGTCCAACTCTTATTTTCTACAACTATAAACACTTATCATAGCACTTTAAGGCATGACTATAGGAAACTCAACAATTTCTACACATTTACAATACCTATAATTCATATTTTTAGCATGTTAAACCAAATTCATGCACCTAAAGGTGGTTTCCAACAACTATAGAGGCATTTTCGGCATCCAAACAGCAGTTTACAACAACTAACTAATAGATTTAGCACCTCTAATCCATATTTTCTGCACTGAGCTTCACTTTCAGCAACTTAAACCCAGTTTCAGCACTTATAGACTATTATTTCAGCGGGAAAAATTCAAAAAACCCTCTGAACTTACACCACAATGTCCCATAGGCCTCCAAAGTTCAGTTAATATCAATTAAACCACCAAACTTCACAACATTTCTCTAATTACGCCTTTGTCGTTATCTTTCATCAATGTCCAAACAAGGGATGCCTTACGTGTCCCTCCCCCTGTCCTTTTAGGCGACATACTTCAGAAAAAAAAGAGGACCAATTCTTCTTCTTCTACCTTTGGACACAAAGCTTGAATCAGACATAGATAATGAAGTGTAGACACCCCAATCTGGACCCCTGAATAATCTTTAAGTTTTTCCGATGATGAAATAAGGAAAAATATACCTTCGAGGCTTGGATTGTTGCTCCTTTGCTACTCCTTTGCTACTCCTTCTCTAACCTCAAGAAAACCTCTTTTCAACAATGTAGGGTGGCCCTCGGTTAAATTGCAAAAGAGAAAGATGCGTTTGCTTTGTCAAAAATAACTTTTTCCATGACACACTGAGGGTAAAATGGGCACACATTTCAATGTATAAAATGGCTTTGAGTGAAACCAATTGGGTTAGAAAGAGGACTCGACGAGCTTTCCAACGCTTGGAACCGCGTCCAAATCCGAGTTCGGGAGTGTCCGGGGCGCCCTCGCGAAGTTCGGTGTGCTGTACTGATTCACATAGCGCGCGGCACCTTAGAAAATTCAAAAAATCACTCTCTCACACAGGACTCCACTACGTCGCATGGCACCTTGAGAAAAAGTTCTGACAGTCGCAGAAAGCTGTCGGCCACGCCTGCAGGAGGAGCGTCTGTGCCAGAAAATGAGTTTTATTCAGCTCAGAAGTCACCTCCCATCCTTTAGTGATCATCCTTGGCTCTCTTGCCTATAAATACACCCCCTTTCTAGTTGAGAAGTACTCCTTCAACTCCAAGTAAAGTTATTCTGCCATTTTTTTGGCTCACTCTATCTCTCTCTAAAAATACTCCCTTTTGATTATCTCTCTACAACTTCTTACACCCACCACTACTATACACCCATTTGCTTTCAAGTCTCTCAAAACTCAACCCAAATCAACCTCCACCCTCCATCTTAAAGCACATCTAAGTTTCAATATCTTCAAGCACATCTAAGTTTCAATCAAAAGGTATAAACAAATTCCTTGAGCTAAATCACATTTAGCTTTGAGGGGAGCCGATCGAGGCCCTTCTCGGTCTTTCTATATCGAGTTTGGATCTCAAACGAGTTTTACATCCAAAGTTTTTCTTTTCTTTTCTATTCTTGCTTTTTCTTTTCATATTTCGGCTAATATTGCTTAAAGATCGTGCGAGTACATTCTAGATTCAAGTTTCATGTTAAAAGTCTTTTTTTTTACTTCGTGAGATCTTTCAACATTTCAAAAAGCTTTTAACATTATTTTACATGATAAGATGAACAAAAAGGGTCTCATAAATCATTTTTTTAGATATTCGAAAAATATAAAAAGCTATTTTGCAGACCTATGGTTTGTTCTGTCATGTAAAAGCAAACTGATTTCAGAATGTGTAGGCAGGTACGCCGCACGGTACTTTTAGTATGCGGCGCGGTACTCCAGAAATGCGGTGCGGCATTCTGTTCATAGTAGCGATCTCCTGTTTCTGTTTAGTACGCCGCACGGTGCGTTTGGTATGCGATGCGGCATTCCTGAATGCGGTGCGGCATATTAAAACATTACACGGCATTCTGTTCACAGTAGCAGTTTCCTGTTTTTATTTAGTTTCATTCTTGTACATTGTTCATTCATTTTATACTGTACACTGCGCACCCAAGCACGCCGATGTGTTATAGTTAATCTCGTGTCCATTTTCCGTACATGTTTTAAAGTTAAGTTTTTCAAATGGTATTAAATCCCTCATTTAAAATGTTTAGTAGAGACCGGTTTTACCGGGCAAGCGGGTTGCTTTTTCAACAAAACCTTTTCCGCTCGTAACGTGGCTCCCGGATCCAAAATCTCAACGTTTTCGCTAGATCAAAAGCCTTTCTTTTTCAAATCAAACTCTCGGTTTCTCGGATCATCCATCTTAAAAATCCGGGTGGCGACTCTTCGAGTTAGTGCTTTCGGGTGCGGGAGCCCACAGTGGCGACTCTGCTGGAGACTTTTATTCAATACTTTATTTATGCTTTTAAAAAAAAAAAAGAATCAAAAGTATTGAATAATCAAGAGAGCCAAGCTTGAAAAGCATTTTTCTTGGGGGATTTAAAATCATTTGAGAATTTTAACTTTTTTTACACTATGCACCGCACAAGCCTCGCTAGTGTATTTCGGCTATCTTGCCCGGTTTACCGGTGACAAACTCTCCCGGAACGCCTAGCAACCCTCGACTATGATGAGCCATCGTGCTGTTCGACCATTGTCTTGCAATACACTTGACATGGGGTAATACATCTTGGCTCTAGTCCGGGAAACCATTCTGAGACCAAAACCAGCCTTCTGCACTTGTATATAGCCATAGAACCTTACCAACTAGGACAGGAACCCATGGATAGAACTTATGTGATATATCCTGTTTATGTGCATTTTTTTCTGTACATGCATATATTCATACATCATCGCACTCATGCAGGCTAGAGGACAAGCCACGCACAAACCGGTAGGCTAATTTGTCTTTTAGAATAATTCTAGGTTCCACGGTCTTTAAAAAGTTGCTAACACCTGATGAATAGTCGTGCCCCATGAGATGCACGTTGCTTAATACTAATTACTCCTTAAAATGACGTGTTTGAGAGAAATCAATTTTTACTAAGTTTTCAATCAAATGTTCCAAAAATCAAAAAAATGGAATGACTAAAGTATTAATGATGTGATACTTACACCATTTTGACTAATAGCGCCACGTCGCTCACGCCACCTGGTCATAATACCGCGTCATTTTTACCACGTCATTTCAAAAATAGAAATTGAGCCTTTGAAAAAAAAAAATGAAGACTTAGTTTGCTTTGACATCTCTTAAGTTTCGTTATTTATAAAGGATACATTGTCAAAAAAAAAAGTCTGAGGATCGAGGCAACTTTTTTTAAAACCGTTTTCTGTGAGTCTAAGAGACTTAAAATCTATGGAGTTTGAGATACCTCCGGTATTCGCCATTCCCGAACAGCCCCTCTGGTCTGGATCTAGCCTTAGGATGTGCTTGTATCTAGGTTTCAGCAGCCTTATTGCTTTGTCTCGGATGGTCAAGATAAGGAGATTGGCTCTGATTCCGAAGCATTCGGAATTTAACCTGACTTACCCGTGGCTACTGAAACCCTTAGTACAATCATATCCTGAGTGAGATTTGGAGCTGAGGTAGGTCTGCAGGAAATTAGGACGGTGACAAGAACGATGACATATGTGCATAGAATCTTCCAAAGTTGAGACAGTGGCTCGTTTGTCAGAATTATGTGTTATATCTAGCTTGATGCATTTTCGTGCCGTATCATATCATCGTATTGCAATGCACATGGTCTGCCCACTAGACACTCGTCTACTTGTCTTCTGGGACTCGCACTCACTCTCGCTTCCTCCTCCGCCCTTCTCTCCTTCTCTCCCTGTGGTCTGAAAAGATTGCCAAGACCCGATGAAGAGTCGTGCGTCTGATTACATGCACGTTGTCTAAATCAAATGATTCTTGGAACGATAAAGCCTCGGAGATGTCAAAATTTGTTAACTCGTTAATACATTTTGCAAACAAAAATTCAATGGAGATTAAGGAAACAATTGAGCTACAATGCGGTGATACTCACACCACTCAGGTTACGGTGCCAAGTCACTTACACTGCTTAGGCTAATGGCGCCATGCCGCTTACATTGCCTTGGTTACAGTATCACGTCATTTATGCCCAACGATTTCTAAAATCAAAATCGAAACTTTGAATGAAAAATGTTAGGGACTTAATTTCTTTTGCCAGCCCTCGAGACTTATCATTCCTGATCAAAGGATACATTGTTAAAAGAAACACTGAGGATCGAGGCAATCTTTAGGGATCGCGCTGTCGGTCTAGGAGACCTTAAATCTATGGAGTTTGCGATACCTCCGGCGTTTGCCGTGCCCATACGGCTCCCCTGTTTCAGTCTAGCCTTAAGGAACATTGGTATCTAGATTTTGGCAGAATATTGCTCTGTCTCGGATGGTCAAGATAAGGAGATTGGCTCTGATTTCGAAGCATTCAGAATTTAACCTACCTGACACGACCTACCCGGATTGTCGAAAGTCATCTGTGCCACGTCCTAAGTGAGATTTGAACCACGGTAGGTCCATTAGGATAGTCTAGGAGACTTTAAATCCACGGAATTTTCGATACCTTCGGTATTCGCCATGCCCAAAAAGGCCTCTGATCTGGGCTAGCCTTAAAAACACTAGTATTTGGGTTACAACAATCTTATTGCTTTGATGGTCATGATAAAGGCGTTGGGTCTATCCCTGCTAAACAACCTACCCGTGGTTGTTGGAAACCATCTATGCAATGCCTTAAGTGAGACCAGGCTGGGTTAGACCTTAGGACAACATCAAGATCGACGACATGTACATGACATGTTCTTTCTTTTTCAAAAACAGTGTCTGGGACTCATCTAAAATTCAATTTTTGCTTTACTGTCAGTACTGAGCCACCCATCCTACACAAAACCACACCGCATTCTCCGATCACCTCAATGGCAAGGCAAACAGAATTGAATGAGCTGAAAAAGACTGTGGAGGAAATGAGTCAGAAAATGGACAATATGCTAACTTTGGTCCAAGGGCTGGTTAACCTATTCACCTCCATAATCCCGAACACAAATGTGGGACTGAATGATGTTGTTGGGGACCTAGGGGCTGACAGGGCTGACAAACTTTTCTCAAAAGTGAAGCTCTCAGAAATGTTCAAGGACCTGGCTGAAATTCATGACGCTAGGCTCACTCAAAGGAAAATCTTGAACCCTTGATCGAAACCGGTCTTTGACATGCATATTGTCTCGTGAAGTACATGAGATCAATCCCAGAGGCAAAAGGGTTTGTCCCGTTGATAGCAGAAGGCTATACAGTTGCAAAGCAAGTAAGGGCACCACGGGCGCCACCATGAACCCTCAACTCAGTCACAGAACCAAACCAAGGGCCTTCTCCCATTTCTCTGAACCTCAATCCCTGGTTTATGAAAAGCTCCTCAAAACTGGTCTTATAAAGCCACTCCTCCAATTCCTCTACCCCAAAAGCTTCCAGCCTACCACGACCCAAATGCTTTCTGCGCCTTTCACCAAATGCCTGGCCATGTTACCGATAAGTGTCACCGTCTCCGTCACAAGATTCAAGACTTCATCGATGATAGAATCATCCCTCCACCATAGCCAGACATCATGTCCAAGCGCAATCCTTGCATCAATGCTCCCTTCTTCAGCAAAGAAGGGTAAATCATCAAGAGCCATGCAGCGGTCTGACCTTCCACGAGTCTGGGAGTTTTCAAGCTTCGAGTCCTTGTCCTCTAAATAACCATCTTCATGTTTGAGTCAGTTTGTACCCCGGGTCTTTCATGCTTTCGCTATTGTGTCTGTGTGTTTTCAATTTCAAGTCTATAAGAGTCCAAAAAATAAAAATAAAGTGTCAGTTTTGTATGCCTGAACTACGTTGTGACCTGATTCCTTTATAGGATACGTAGGCAGCCTCATCCTGAGGCCCGGTCATGAGCATTCAAGTCAATCCCAATGTTCGGTTATGGTCTTTTAAGTCAACCCCTAGTGGATCAGTTGCTGTCTCTTGAACGTCACATTTCTGTAATAAACTCAAGGTTTCGAAATTGTTTTCTACCATCAGTTGAGAATCATGATAATCACTTCAAAACACGAGATGATTTTTGATTGAACCCTCACCTCAAGCAAGAAGAAGAATTTCAAGGGACCACTTCCCGATGCCATATTCATTCTAAGAAGCAATGTCGCGACTCTGAAAAGGCTCGCTAGGTCAAAACTTCAAAATTCGACCTAGGCAAAAGTTAGAGCATGCAAACAAAAGCCTCTCAATGGAGCATCTAGGATTCAGTTGTTAGGTTGCACAATCCAAAATGAAGAAAGGCCATCGTTTCTTTCATCCTACGTATAAAGATATATCTTTTGATACCCCTTTTGAGCCCCAATCAAATTCTTTGAATCCCAGCTAGCCAGCTATCCCCCACATCGGGGTGAATTGAAAGATAAAAATGCCAGAAGAAACATTGAAATTCAAAGCATCAAAAGGGTGAAAGCGCCAAATACACTGAAAGGCATTGAAAACACATCAAGATTCAAAGCATTAGAAGAGTGAAAGTGTCAAACCCATCGAGATTCAAAGCATCAACAGAATGAAAGTGTCAAACATACTGAAAGGCACTAAAGACATGAGAAATCAAGAGAAAAAGCCCATCAAAGCAAATGGGCACAAAAAGTTGAAAGATAGCTGCTAATTTTGAAAACCCAAGAGAAAGTAAAATTTTTGAGCCAATTACCCTTTCTTTATTAAGCCCAAACCATGGCCCATGTTACAACCCAAAAAGTCCTTTCAGATTGGAAAGCGCAACTTGATAGCAAGAACCTTAGGCGTTAAGAGGCATGATCGAAAATCAATACATGGAGAAAAAGTCAAAGCATTGCCCCAAGCAAAAATTCAAATTGGGGTCATCATCAGCAACTTGGGGCATGGTTCATGATAAAAACTCTCGTGTGTTTGACAAAACAAAATCAAAAGATTTGAATGAAAATCAATTGATGGAGTAAAATAATTTTGAAATTCCAAAAGGAGAATTCCGAGAACCTGGGCATGTCTGCCATTTCAAAGAGTCAAACTCTTCGTCCAATCAGGGGCACCATTCAAAAGTCACTTCGTCTTTCTCTCCCTCATTTGCGTCAACGTCCACTCATTTTACCAAAAAGTCAAAAGAGTCATCTCGGTTTGGTCAATTCTCGATTCGTGGAAGTCATTTCAACGCATGGAAGCACACCACCCCTGAGAGAAGCTCGTTGGGCTGAAAACCGCAAAGGCGGGCAGACCCAAGCAAAAATTAGAGCAAAAGCCTGCTAGGTCGAAAATCCGCAAGGGCGGCCTAGGCAAAAGTTAAAGCAGTTAATCAAAAGAGCTCGCTAGACCGAAAACCCGAAAGGGAGGTACTAGACAAAATTTAGAGCGCAAAAGGAGAGTGTTAATATCCGAGCGAAACCATAACTGCGTGCATGGTCAACTGGTTGCCGAAATCATCAGAACTGGGGTTCGTCTTTCACTGGGGCACAACAACTCGATGTCATCTACCGAGGCTAGCATATGCCTAACTTCAAAACTCGGGCACAAACTTCAGCCCAAAGCTCAAGCCTTGATCAAAGGAAAGTTTCAGCCCAAAGCTCAAACCCTGACAAAAAGCAAACTCCAACTCAAATTCAAGCCCTCACCGCAGGAGAATTCTAGCCCAAAATCCAAGATACCAGTCACCGGCCAAAGATAGTAAAGCAAAAAGGGTAATTAGATGTGTTCCTTTTTTTAAAAAAAAAAACAAAAACAAAAACAAACAAAAAGGAATGTTGTCATCATTGTCGTCAAGTGCCAAATCGCGAATTTCGAATGTTGCCCAAAAGTCATTTAACCAAGCTAGGGTCCAAACGACCTAACGCTTCTTAGTCTCTTCAGCGACGGTCCAAAAGACCTAAGCTTCTCATTTAATCGAGCTATGGTCCAAAAGACCTAACGCTTCTTAGTCTCTCGAGCGACGGTCCAGAAGACCTAAGCTTCTCATTTAATCGAGCTATGGTCCAAAAGACCTAACGCTTCTTAGTCAATTCGCAATGACGGTCCAGAAGACCTAAGCTTCTCATTTAATCAGCGACGGTTAAAAGGGCCTAAGCTTCTTAGTCAATTCGCAACGGCCAAAAGGGCCTAAACTTCTCATTCAATCGGCGACGGTCAAAAGGACCTAAGCTTCTCATTTAATCGGCGACGGTCAAAAGGGCCTAAGCTTCTCAGTCAATTCGCAACGGCCAAAAGGGCCTAAACTTCTCATTCAATCGGCGACGGTCAAAAGGACCTAAGCTTCTCATTTAATCGGCGACGGTCAAAAGGGCCTAAGCTTTTCAGTCAATTCGCAACGGCCAAAAGGGCCTAAACTTCTCATTCAATCGGCGACGGTCAAAAGGACCTAAGCTTTTCATTCAATCGGCGACGGTCAAAAGGACCTAAGTTTCTAATTCAATCGGCGACGATCAAAAGGGCCTAAGCTTCTCAGTCAATTCGCAACGGCCAAAAGGGCCTAAGCTTCTCATTCAATCGGCAACGCTCAAAAGGGCCGGAGCTTCTTGGTTTATTGAGCGACGGTCTAATTGACCTAAAAGCCTCTTAGTTTCTCGGGCTACGGTCTAACCGACCTAAAAGCCTCTTCGTCTCTCGGGCTACGGTCTAAATGACAAAAAAGCCTCTTCGTCTCTCGGGCTACGGTTTAATTGACCTAAAAGCCTCTTCGTCTTTCGGGCTACGGTCTAATTGACCTAAAAGCCTCTTAGTTTCTCGAGCTACGGTCTAACCGACCTAAAAGCCTCTTCGTCTCTCGGGCTACGGTCTAAATGACCAAAAAGCCTCTTCGTCTCTTGGGCTACGGTCTAATTGACCTAAAAGCCTCTTCGTCTCTCGGGCTACGGTCTAAATGACCTAAAAGCCTTTTCGTCTCTCGGGCTACGGTCTAATTGACCTAAAAGCCTCTTAGTCTCTGGGCTACGGTCTAAATGACCTAAAAGCCTCTTCGTCTCTCGGGCTACGGTCTAATTGACCTAAAAGCCTCTTGTCTCTCGGGCTACGGTCTAATTGACCTAAAAGCCTCTTCGTCTCTCGGGCTACGGTTACCTAAAAGCCTCTTAGTCTCTCGGGCTACGGTCTAACCGACCTAAAAGCCTCTTAGTTTCTCGGGATACGGTCGAATTGACCTAAAAGCCTCTTCGTCTCTCGGGCTACGGTCTAATTGACCTAAAAGCCTCTTCGTCTCTTGGGCTATGGTGTAACCGACCTAAAAACTTCTTAGTTTCTCGGGCTACGGTCGAATTGACCTAAAAGCCTCTTTGTCTCTCGAGCTACGGTCTAATTGACCTAAAAGCCTTTTCGTCTCTTGGGCTACGGTCTAAATGACCTAAAAGCCTCTTCGTCTCTTGGGCTACGGTCTGAATGACCTAAAAGCCTCTTCGTCTCTCGGGCTACGGTCTAAATGACCTAAAAGCCTCTTCGTCTCTCGGGCTACGGTCTAATTGACCTAAAAGCCTTTTAGTCTCTCAGGCTACGGTCTAATTGACCTAAAAGCTTCTTCGTCTCTCGGGCTACGGTCTAATTGACCTAAAAGCCTCTTAGTCTCTCGAGCTATGGTCTAACTGACCTAAAAGCCTCTTAGTTTCTCGAGCTACGGTCTAAACCGACCTAAAAGCTTCTTAATTTCTCAGGCTACGGTCTAACCGACCTAAAAGTCTCTTAGTTTCTCATGCTACGGTCTTACCCACCTAAAGTCTCTTCGTTTCTCTGGCTATTGTCTAACTGACCTGGGACCCTTTTTTTTTAGTTTCTCAAGCTGTGGTTCGTCCTCCGGGACTGCACTCTATCTAACACTTTGTCCTCCGGGACTCGCACTCTGTCTGCACTTTGTCCCCTGGAACTGTACCTTATCTGCACTTCGTCCTCCGGGACTGCAATTTGTCTCACACTTTGTCCTCCGGGACTCGCACTCTATCTGCACTTTGTCCCCTGGGACTGCACCTTATCTGCACTTCGTCCTCCGGGACTGCAATTTGTCTCACACTTTGTCCTCCGGACTTCGCTTTGTCTCGCAATTTGTCCTCCGGGATTTGCTTTACTTGCATTGTCCCAATCGAACTACGCTGGTCTGATCCCTACAACGGGGTACGTAGGCAGCTCCATGAGCGCGACCACCTTTATTGCATTCTTGCATTTAACTTAAAGACTTTGGAGCGATGGATTGGGATGTCTAATCTTTAACGTCACTTATACCAAGCAATGGTACCTAAGTCCCGTTAAAGAGGGACTACTGTAGACACCCCAATCTAGACCCCTGAATAATCTTTAAGTTTCCTCGATGATGAAATAAGGAAAAATATACCTTCAAGGCTTGGATTGTTGCTCCTTTGCTACTCCTTCTCTAACCTCAAGAAAATCTCTTTTCAACAATGTAGGGTGGCCCTCGGTTCAATTGCAAAAGAGAAAGATGCGTTTGCTTTGTCAAAAATAACTTTTTCCATGACACACTGAGGGTAAAATGGGCACACATTTCAATGTATAAAATGGCTTTGAGTGAAACCAATTGGGTTAGAAAGAGGACTCGACGAGCTTTCCAACGCTTCGAACCGCGTCCAAATCCGAGTTCGGGAGTGTCCGGGGCGCCCTCACGAAGTTCGGTGTGCTGTGCTGATTCACATAGCGCGCGGCACTTCAAAAGGGTGCACGGCACCTTAGAAAATTCAAAAAATCACTCTCTCGCACGGGACTCCACTACGTCGCACGGCACCTTGAGAAAAAGTTCTGACAGTCGCAGAATCGTCGGCCACGCCTGCAGGAGGAGCGCCTGTGCCCGAAAATGAGTTTTGCCCAGATGCACGTTTTTCTCCTTTGGGTGCACTTCAAGCATACTTTTTGCCTATAAATATACCCCCTCTCTAGTTGAGAAGTACCCCTTCAACTCAAAATAAAGTTACTCTGCCATTTTTTTAGCTCTCACTCTGTCTCTCTAAAAATACTCCCTTTTGATTCTCTCTCTACAACTTCTTACACCCACCACTACTATACACCCATTTGCTTTCAAGTCTCTCAAAGCTCAACCCAAATCAACCTCCACTCTTCATCTTAAATCACATCCAAGTTTCAATATCTTCAAGCACATCCAAGCTTCAATCAAAAGGTATAAACAAATTTCTTGAGCTAAATCACATTTAGCTTTGAGGGGAGCCGATCGAGGCCCTTCTCGGTCTTTCTATACCGAGTTTGGGTCTCAAACGAGCTTTACATCCAAAGTTTTTCTTTTCTTTTCTTTTCTTGCTTTTTCTTTTCATATTTCTGCTAATATTGCTTAAAAATCGTGCGAGTACATTCTAGATTCAAGTTTCATGTTAAAAGTCTTTTTTTTTTTACTTCGTGAGATCTTTCAACATTTCAAAAAGCTTTTAACATTATTTTACATGATAAGATGAACAAAAAGGGTCTTATAAATCATTTTTTTTTAGATATTCCGAAAACATAAAAAGGCTATTTTGCGGACCTATGGTTTGTTCTGTCATGTAAAAGCAAACTGATTTCGGAATGTGCAGGCCGGTACGCCGCACGATACTTTTAGTATGCGGCGCGGCACTCCAAAAATGCGGTGCGGCATATTAAAATACTGTACGGCATTCTGTTCATAGTAGCGATCTCCTGTTTCTGTTTAGTACGCCGCACGGTGCGTTTGGTATGCGGTGCGGCATTTCCGAATGCGGTGCAGCATATTAAAACATTGCACGGCATTCTGTTTACAGTAGCAGTCTCCTGTTTTTATTTAGTTTCATTCTTGTACATTGTTCATTCATTTTATACTGTACACTGCGCACCCAAGCACGCCGATGTGTTATATTTAATCTCGTGTCCATTTTCCGTAAATGTTTTAAAGTTAAGTTTTTCAAATGGTATTAAATCCCCCATTTAAAATGCTTAGTAGAGACCGGTTTTACCGGGCGAGCGAGATGCTTTTTCAACAAAACCGTTCCCGTTCGTAACATGGCTCCCGGATCCAAAATCTCAACGTTTTCGCTAGACCAAAAGCCTTTCTTTTTCAAATCAAACTCTCAGTTTCTCAGATCATCCATCTCAAAAATCCGGGTGGCGACTCTTCGAGTTAGTGCTTTCGGGCGCGGGAGCCCACATGAAGATAACTCTCCGTACACGCGCCACGATTGGACAGCGCTTGAGAACGCTTTTCTTCTCCGATTGAGATGAGTCTTGCAGCGATGTCTTCATCTCGTCAAGGTGAACAAAACAAATAGATTAGATCACGTTTTCAAGCAATTTTGAAAACCTGTAATTGCGGGTCGAAACTCACTGGGTCTTGTAGATCGGGTCAAAGCACATTTGAGGGTTGCCGGAGTGAGAAGAGGTTTGGAGAGGCTGTAAAAGGATCGTCGTAGGTCCGTCAAGGACCGACGAGTGTTCGACGATGGTCAGCGGATGCAAACGGAGCTCTGGCGAGTGGCTATGAGGTGTAGTGAGGGTTGTTCGAGGTCAAACGCCGATCTAGGAAGTTAACCGGAAATAGGCGACCGTGGGGGAGAGGTTGCTGGAGTGTGACACATTTAGGGAGGGATTTTTCGATTGTCAATAGTGCTAATGGTGGCCAGAAAGTGTTGGGCTTTCATAGAATCCGAAATCTGTTACCAAAAATACACCTACTACTAGGGGTCATCATTTTGCCTGAAGGACCGGGACCCGCTCAAAGCCCGCCGGCTTTTACCCGGCCCGAGCCCGTAAAACGGGCGGGCTAGCCCGGCCCGTAGTTTGTAATGGGCGGGCTCGGGCCTATGAATTTTTACTCAGCCTGCCTGTAGGCCCGACTCGTTAGCCCGCCCGGCAGCCCAGCCTTGGTACCTGCCCAAAAGCCCGCCAACGGGCCTGCCTATTTGCCCAAAATCCCATAAAACCCCTTCTTTTTTCCCTTGGTTTAGTTTTGCCCAAGGAAATTTAAGCGCGCCCATTGGCCCGCCGGCCCTCCAATTGGGCTCGCCCGTGGGTTGGGCTTGGGCTTCACTTTATGGTAGGTAGCCGGCCCGCCAAAAAGAAAAAGCTCGGTCGGCCCGGCCCGTGGGCGGGCTTGGGCAGCGACTTGGCGGGCTGGGCCGGCCCGCCTGGCCCGATGATGACCTTTACCTACTACCAACCTTCTCCAAAATCACGGCCTATAATGTTTGACAAACCCCACCTTTGTACCGTGCTCTTGTGCTCATACTCCTCCAGCCATGGGGTTCATAAAAATTTAATTCTTAAATCAGTTTATTATAAACCCAACCCACATATTTTAATCCACAAATCAAATCGAACTATACCTATAAACATCCAATCATTGATTTGCCGAAAACCAATTTTGGATGCATGTGAGATGGGTGATTGAACGAAATTGCAATGGGATGGATTTTGACAGAGAGAAAAACGGAGGTGAAGAGACTGGGTGTTTGGGTTGGTGAAGGTCAAAAAAGGTTAAAGAAGTAAGGATGAATTTGAATCGATGGTGGAGGATTTCTAGTTTAGAGAAGTGAGGAAGAATTTGGGTTGATGGTGGAGGATTTCTAGTTCAACAAGACAACAAGGTGAAGAGAGAGAGAGAGAGAGAGAGCATGCATAGTTCCACTGATGGTTAAGATTTTATTTTTGACACGTGTCAGCAGATAGAGCATAATTGAAGAAAATTTGTGAAGTTGACGGAAGTTGATGGAAGTTTGGATATTAACAGAAGTGGACGACAACGGTATAATTGAAGAAAATTTGTGAAGTTTGGAGGTTTAATTGATATTAACTGAAGTTTGGAGGCCTATGAGACATTGCGGTGTAAGTTCAGGGTTTTGTTGAAATTTTTCCTATTTTAGCACATACAAGCAATTTCCAGCATCTACCACTAAGTTTAAGTACTTTAAGCACCTTTAATCACAGATTTCATGATGAAATTCTTGCAGGAACTTAAATAATAGTAGCCTAGTCACCAAATCCAAGTTTCAACATTTAATTCCTCTACTTCTTATCACAATCAACAGTTCCAACAAAGAAAAGCCCTAATCAGTTGAACCCAGTTGATTTCGAAAACCCCAATAACTCAATTCATGAACATAATAGATTATTGGATCAATACCCATGAAAATACAAGCAAGAGTTGCTTACCAAGTTAGGGTTTTCAATCCCCAACCTTCTCCCTCTCTAACTCTTGCGTCTCTCTCTCTCTCTCTCGTTATCTCTCTCTTAGAAACGTAGAAGAGAAAATCCTCTGCCTTTGATTTTTTTCTTTTTCTTTTTGAAGATAGACTATCACATATGCACACATGCACTTCTATAGCTTTCCACGTGCACACACAGTACATGCTGCTTTTTTTTGGTTTTATTACATCTATACCACTATAGTTTACAGAAACTTCATAAGAACCATATAAGTAAAATTTACCTTTTTTTTAACCCCTAAATTCAATATAGGGTCTCATAGTTTGGTTCTTAGTTTATCATAAAATTGAACTAATTTGGACCATGCTCACCCCTACCTAATGGGTTTCAAAATAGGAATAATCAACTTTCTTTTTATACATTCAAATCCCAAATTTTCCTTTCAATTTTTCCCGTCATCTTCCTCCCACGTGACATGTATATTCCGAGGCAACATCATATGGTGTTCCGTAACACTCCAAGCCCACAAATTTTTATGGGCTCATACTTAAAGCACCGTTTGGAATTTGGAGAAAGAAGTAGTAAGGAAGAGAACATTTTAAAAGGTTTTCTCCCTCTTTTTTCTTGGTTTATGAGAAGAGGAGAGAAAATTTTGAATATAAACTCAACTTTTCCTCCATTTTTTCTTTAACTTTCCCTTTCATTTTCTTCTAAATTATTCTCTTCTTTTCTATTTATTTCCTTAAGTTCCAAATAAAGCTCTTTTTTTGGTTACTCAATAAATGTAAGTTCCAAAGAGACGAAGAAAAGTGTACCACAAGCAGCATATGCGTGGGGTAAATTCGAAGGGCATGAACTACCACACAAAAAATTCGCACTTTTAACAAGAATCAAAGCCTTATGTTCTATGTAAAAATGGTGAAAACGTGTCATTGAAGTACAAGTCCGTTGACAGTTGCAAACAGAGCCTAGCGGTGGACTCGTGGGGTTTGATGTAACTGTGTGATGTTACACCAGGAGCACTGTATAATTCTCCTAGTCCCCCTCCCTCTTTCCCCTCTGTATACCCAACAACTCGAACCCTCTCCGTCAACCACCCACCCACCAATCACAATGTTCCACCCGCAAATGCTCGTAAACTGCTCCCACTGCCGTACCCCCCTGCAGCTTCCTCCTGGGGCCAGATCCATCCGCTGCGCCATATGCCAGGCCGTCACTCACATCGCCGATCCACGCGCCGCCCCTCCTCCTCCGCCTTCTCACCCCGAGACGCCTCCGCCTCCGCCGGCCCCGTCTCCTTACAACAACCTCGCTCCGCCTCCTCCGGCCCACGGCGGGAAGAAAGCCGTCATCTGCGGGATATCCTACAAATACTCCAGACACGAGCTCAAGGGCTGCATCAACGACGCCAAGTGCATGAAGTATCTGCTCATCAACAAGTTTAAGTTTCCAGAATCTTCAATTCTCATGCTCACAGGTACATTCCATCGTATTGGTCGATATATTTATACTTACATGTGCTATAGATAGGAACAGATCGGGTGCAAACCCTTATATAGTTTCGTATGTATGCGTACGGCGTGATAATATAGTAATTGGGTTTTTAATTATTTTGGGGAGTGCCCATCTGCACCTAGCTGGTTATAGAAGTCGGGTTTCTACAGGTTGCATTTGATGATAAAAACGGTCGGTGTTGGATGTAGTTTGTTTTAAACGAATTGTTTCGTTCTGTTTTCAACAACAGCCGGTAGAGATTGTTCTTCTTTACTTTGATCAACCTCTTTTATATTCTCTTCTTTCTCTCGCCCTTTTCAGTTGGTTATTCGGATCAATGACCGTCCTTGTGCGTCGAACTTCTCTTCGGGTGCTTTGCTTTTGTTCGTCTTTTCTTCTTGTCAGGACCAGTTAGGAAATCTCTCTCTTGATGTAATATCTAGTCAATGAAACAGATAGAAAAGGCATCAAGGCGATGCCATCAATTGTCGGGAAACTGATTCCTCCACATCATGCCATGTATCTTTCCATATTGTCTCCATCTAAATAGCTGTTTTGCTTGGTTATGAATGTTCACATCTTGAGTGCTTTTAAAGTCTAATTTTTTTAACTGCTTTTCCGTTTCTTCGGTATTTCCAAGCGGTTGTCAATTTTTTGTTGGATCGACAGATTCCTTTGCTGGTGGAATGGCAAAATTACATGCTTATATAATATCTGATGTTTGACTGTAAGCCATAATGATAATGGAATCTTAGAAAGAAAATTTGAAGAGGAACAAAAAATGGAAATCAATACAACCATTTATATTCAAGATTTTAAATCGGTCACCATACAATAGTTAGTTCTTTCCATGAGAGATCTGAGAAATTGAACTATGTTGTGGATAAAGAACTAGTACTGATTTTTAGTTTTTCTTGAAGAAACATGAGATTCATAGGGCTGATTTAATGCCTTGTTTGTTTTACTTTTTGAAAAGTTTTTTTCAAAAGATTCCCCCTACTTCCAATCATTTCTCTCTCTATCTCTCTCCACTTATTACCCCTACTACTCTCATAATTTTTTTTTTCAAAAACTCATCCAAGCAAAGCATTAGTTTTTCCTCAAGAATTAGAAACCCAATGTTGATCCTCTTTGGCTCCCAACCTGTGAAACATGTGAAAGAGGAATATTGGAAGTTGAGAAGACAAAATAAATAAGCGAATTAAGTTTTTTCTTGTGAAGTTCACAGATGGAATTTGGTAGAGTTAGGAAGAGTCTATATCTGCTCAATTGAGAAAGTTGCAAGCAGCAATCATCTTTTGATACTTGCTCAAGATACAAGGGGTCAAATAAAAAGATAAGGGTCACAAACACAATATAGGCAACATGTACTTTTTTTTCTCCCGGTAAGCTTAGGCACCAAATACTATATGGGTGCCCAGGGCGATAGATGAAGCAATCTCAGCACAAAGGACGAATGAGGAATCTACAGATCAATGTCTATGGAGTTTCCAAAGTTTGAGCGTCAATTACCCTTAGGTTAATGTCATATGATGCAAGGGAAGTACAACCCTCTATTTATAGACGGTGACCTGCATGTGTGTAGACTGCATGTTCAAGACTAGTACAATTAGTTAAGAAGTTGGGTTATTAGAGGCACCCTATGTTTCTGTTTGGAGAAACCTTTCCTCAGAGGCAAGAAACAAGGTCTTCTCGAAGTTTCAGAGGGCTGTGAGTGAACTGAATTCAACCTAATAGTGTTTGGTTTGAGCTTGGCTTGAAAACTTAACGAGGTTCAAAATGTGTGAAACTTTATTTCGTTTATCTTTTGAGCCTATATCGAATGTGCATCAAGCCATCAATTGAGCGAATCACGAGCTGAGCTGATATAGCTTTTTATTTATGCAGTTTTAGAGTGCATATCAACTTATTGAGACGAGTTCTAGTCAAGCTCATAAATATTTTTTTTAGAATTTAAAAAATTTCGCTCAAAAAAGTAGAACTCCAAAAGTTAGCCTGTGCCTGTCGTATTCTTCTTTTTTGCATTTCCATATACTAGTACTCGTCCTTAATCCTTCCAATTTTATGGCAGAGTTAGGCAGACTATCCATGTACCATGTTTGCCTACGGAAAGAGGCTTCAAATTTTGTTTGAATGGAAATGCTGGTAATCGGTAATTCTTTGCACAAGTGCTGACACTCATTTCTTTATTTATTGGGTAAAGTACACTTTGCACTTAGTGTCACTTTTCCCTTACACTTTGCATTTCACTTTTCAAGCATGTACAGTCCTATGATGCTCCAACACTCGTAGAGTTTACCGTATCGTGGGGACACGTCTAGAAACGTCTCTGACATGCCACTTGGCGTGTCCAATAATTAATTTGTAGAGCAGGACACGGGGTGACACATGTAGGCACGGATGGGACACCGATGGGGACACAGCGGGGGTGCATCTGTAATTTAGGGGTGCATCTATAATTTAGTTTATTTTTTTAGGGTAAATATGTTATATTACTTAAAGGTTTGGGTTAAAACATATTTAAACTGTACAAAAAACATATATCGACTAATTATGATTGGCTTATCCTAAGAACATTGACAGCACCTCTCTCCTCCGTCTCACGATGAAATCTCCTCTCTGTTGTCTCACGATTGAAATCTGCTCTGGCATTGTCAGTGTTCTAAAAAGCGTCTGCCTTGGTCGATTTGTCCCCGCCTAGGCACTTGGCGGTGGCCCGACACCTAGATTAGAGTCATTAGACGCCCCTAGTACCCGCCTAGGTGCTAGGTGCCCCTTTCCCGCCCGACTAGCACCTAGCGATTTTTAGAACATTGGTCACTGTCACAGACGACTGAGCAGCTGCAAGCTCCTCTCTCAGTCTTGCAATCTTTCTCTCTCTGTGTGTGTATGGGTGTGTGTGTATTTGATGTATGTCGTCTGTCACATTTTACTAGTTAAACTTGGAAAATTTTGAAATATATGTATTATGTACACAAATAAATATGCATGTGATGTGTCACCCGTTGTGTCCGTATCCCCATTTTTTTAGAATTCCCATTTTTGTGTACGTGTCCGTATGTGTCTGTGTTCTTGCTACATCACCGTACACTTTTGGTCAAGTACTAATGTCTCCCTAATGTCAGAATACGTTAGTTTCTGTTAGGAGAAAATATCAGCTTAGTAGAACAGTATAACGTGGTTCGAATAATTTGACTATCATGGAAAGTAGAAAATTGAAATCTAAGATTTGAAGACAAAATATCCTACTCTTCTCCCAGGCTTTACACTTCATTTTCGTGAGTGGAATTTTTTCCCTCTCCAGTCTCCACAAATTTTGAAATTACTTCTCAAGTGGCGATCTTCCTTTTTTTCAATAAAAAGAGTCCATATTTTTTTACAAGGAAAAACAGTTTCTTTTTATAAGCATGGTTGTTTGTTTTGGTATGACAACCTCGTAGCATTTGTTGCCGTAAAAATATCAAAATTAACTATGTACCTTTCGTCGTAATGGTTCAGTTTTCAAAAATTACATTAATAATCTATACGGACAGTCACCTTGTACATTTCAAGCCACATGTTAGGTCTGTACGCCCATCATTATGTACTAACTTGATGTACTTTTTAACTTTTTATGCAAAAAGATTTCGAATTTTTTCTTAATAAAACGATTGCCTATTAAGTATAGTTATTGTTGTTTTTGCAAGAGAAGTTACCATAGAGAAAGAAAAATGATTTTCGCACTTAACTTCCTTATAAATGCTCTTCAAAATCTGTCTTTTATTGCTTGAAAATACATACAAAACAATTTTCAGTACAGTAAATTTCAATATTTGGAGTGCACTTGCATGAAAGTGGAGTGTGGAAATCAAATTTCAAAAAAGGAAAATGATCATATACCTTTTCTGTGCAAAAAATGTGCCCATGGTCTTTTATATTGTTGCTATATTAAAATATTGTTTCATGGTTTTTAAATTATTTGAACTTAGTACACTGAACTGATATTTTTCCTAACGGAATCCAATGGCAACAGAGACATTGATACTTAACTGAAAGTGTGAGGGCTTCTCAAGTGAAATTAAAATTGTAAGGGGCAAAATGACACCAAATCGATAGTGTTCTTTGCCCTTACTTATTTCCCATCATTTTATTGTTTCTTTCCTTTTTACTTTTCTTTTCTGTTAGCCCTTTTGAGGGTTCTGTTAGCCCTTTATCAAAAGACTATTCCAAAATTTTACATGTTAAAAGTTTGGATGTTGTTTAGCCTTGTAATTAGCCTTTTTGAACTTGTCACCTTAGATATTACTGAATGCCTATTTCGGTTTTGGGTTCTCATGATGCTTATATATTCAAGTGAAATGCTCTTTGGTTCCTCGGTAGATTGCATTCATTCTCCTACATCTCTAGTTAATAGGGAAGACATGAAATCATGTCTGTAGTAGATAAAGAAATTTTTCTTAGGTGTCTTGGGGCTGAAGTTGTAGTGTATCTATCTTTTTATCAAAAAAATGTTGCAGTGTATCTATCTTCTTCTTTTACATGTCTTGCAAATTCCCTGTTCACACAACTTAGACTTTTTGAGGACTAAATAGGTCTGATCTTGTGGCTCGTGGGGGTGTGGTTTGTGCACCTCCACCATTTCTTTCTCTTTGGGTTTGAACGGTTCTTGGCCTAATGGCAAGTGTGACGTCGGCAGCTGTTGGTGGATCTCTGAGGATGGAGGTTCCATGGCTGGCTGCTATGTTGTGGTGTTTTGACAATGTTGCGGCGTGCGGCGGCTGTGGCTGTGGGATGGCCGGTGGTGTTGGCGGCAGCTATGTTGTTTGTTAGGGTTAGGGTGTGCTTTATTTGGGCTGTATTTGTTGGACTTGTTCCATGCTATTTGGGCTTGTAGGCCTTTTGAGTGTTTGGGCTGCTTCCCAATTATTTTAATTACTTTATCTAGGCTTTAAAGCCTTTTAGAGGTGTGGGCTTTGTCCCATTGGGTGCTCCTTGATTGGCTTCTTGCCAATTAAGTGACTAGGTCTTGGGTCCTTGGGCACAGGATTACCCCTAGATTTAGGAATTTTTGTTCTTAGATTTAGGAGTATGATGCCGTAAACCCTTGTTCCTTTAATCTTTGTAACAATTTCTAAGGTTATAAAATTTCTTTTTGCCGTTAAAAAAAAAGGTGGAGGGAGAAAAGGAAAACAGGTGTAGGTTAGTAATTTATTTATTTGCTTTCCTGGTAACCTATGAAGCATTGATATGGATACGAGATACAGATACGACATGATACAGATACTACGATACAAGAAAATCTAAAAAATGGGATACACACATGCTGGGGATACATTTGTAGAGATTATACATTTCTCTCATTATTAGTCTTCTGATAGACAGAAAAATGAAGCCACAGTAATAAAAGAGCTGTTGAATTGCTAATAGCAAGCATTAAAAGAATATTTTAATTGCTAATACACCAAAAAAGAGTAAAACCACTGAATATGTATCCACAATGTAGACAGTCTATGTATGTATGAATATCTAGAGTATGTAATGTAAAGGCAGTGGATATAGCAGTGTTTTTACGCTGTGACTCGTGTGTGTGTGTGTGTGTGTGTGTGTGTGTGTGTCACAGGGAGAGAGAGAGAGAGAGAGAGAGGGGTTTATGCTGTGACTCGTGTGTGTGTAAGGGTGTTTTTACGCTGTTACTCATGTGTGTGTGTCAGAGAGAGAGAGAGATTCTTTGACTGGTCTGGGGTTGCATACTTGCGTCTCCATTGGAATGGTGGATCAATTCTCAATCTGTGTATATTGAGCATTCTCAATCTATGTATATTGAGTATATTTTATGTAAATAGTATGATTTTGCCCCATATAATTTTTACTTAATTGTTTTAAAAAGTCTCATTTTAACCTCCACCGCATATCCCGCCGTATCCCATAAGGATTCCTCGTGTGTCCAAAACGTATCCGAAATTAAACACACTAAATTCAAATATAGGCTACTTATTTGCTGTATCCGATACCCACGCTCGACTAGTTTCCGAAATTAAACACACTAAATTCAATACCCATACTCGACTAGTTTCAGAGTACCTGTGCCTCATAGCTCGTAACCAATTCCCAATGAACTAAATTGTTCTCAAAAACTGGAAATCATGCTTTGGTTATATTTCAATGCCTGATGACGATTCTAATTTTTCATTTCCTTCTACTCATATAGTAATGACTATTTTTTTTTTTTGAAAGTATCCTCCAGCCTTATCCCACGAGGTTTTGATGATTTCATGCCTCTTAATGTGATCTGCCAAATGTGTGCCTATATTTCCTACAAGTCTTATGGTGATACTTTTTCATGGATTTTGAAATGCAGAGGAAGAAACTGATCCCTATAGACTTCCAACCAAACAAAATATGCGGATGGCATTATATTGGCTCGTACAAGGCTGCCAACCAGGTGATTCCCTTCTGTTTCACTATTCTGGTCATGGTTCACGGCAAAGGAACTTGAGCGGTGATGAAGTTGATGGTTACGATGAAACTTTGTGCCCCCTGGACTTTGAAACTCAGGGTATGATTGTTGACGATGAAATCAATGCAACAATTGTTAGGCCTCTTCCTCATGGTGTTAAGCTTCATGCAATTATAGATGCTTGCCATAGTGGAACTGTACTAGACTTGCCATTCCTTTGCAGAATGAACAGGTGGGTTTTATGTTGCAATGTCCAAAGTTTGACTTGATCCTCATTTATTTTTCCTCCGCGGATAAGTCAACTTATGATTTCCATTCAAGAAAAAGATACTCTTACCTATTGGGTAGGTCTTTACTAGTTGCATTTCCATATAATATGAACCAGTCGAAGTGCAAATATTCCCGAACTACCCCCATTTGGATGCCGACGCATTCACATTCAACTGGAAAGTACCTTGCAACAAGCTCATGTTCTTGGGAAAATTTCACTGACTTCCTAAGGTTTATGATAAATGCAGAGACCTTCATTGAGGTTCTGAAATGTTATTGCACTCCCCTACTTTTTTTTTTTGACATTATCAAGATTCCCCCTTCTGTTAGTCACCAGTTAGATTTCTTGATAGAAGCAGCTGGTTCATGTTGATGTCATGGTGTTTGAGTTTCATAATGCCAAAAATACCCTTTTGGCCTCTCTAGGTGTTTTGGACCTTTTTTTAGCAATAGTGTTGATGGAGTTTTTGTGGGAACCTAAACCCACAATAGTGTTGGTTGAATTTCTCACAACATAGAAACCTAAATCCATTGAATGTTCAATTTTGTATGATTTAATTTTAGAACTTGACAAAAGTCAATATAGAAAAAACATATTTCCATATTTCTTTATTGGTGAAACTCCACGGAGACTCCCTCAACTATCGCTTTTTTCTCGAGACCCTTTAACATTTAAAACCGCTCATACAGATTCCCTCAACTATATGAAATAAAAAATTGGCCAACCCTGTTAATAGAATGAGGGAAAATGACAATTCTACCCCTTAAAAATCGCCCACCCCCTCATCTATAAAATATGTCCACGCTGACCCTTTCATCTTAACGAACTTTTTGACAGAAGGGTGCTCTTGATTAACAGTTATAGTTGAGGGGGTCGTTATGGGCGATTTTAAATGTTACGGGGTCTCTGTGAGAAAAAGTGATCGTTGAGGGGGTCTTCGTGTACTTTTACCTTTCTTTTTTTTAACTGTTTTATTTTTCTTTTTTTCCAACCAATCAAAAGAGCTTAATTTAATCTCTTAAAAGGTGCAAACTAATTCTAAAACATATACACAGAAACGTTTATTCTTTTTGTCCCCGAAATGGACGTTCTCTCAAGAGAGGCGAAGAAAAGCCGATGGAGGGAGTAATTCTTTAATGTAATGGGTTTATGTATTTTGTTACATTTGCAATTATGTTTTTCCATTCTTGAAAATAGGAGTGGTCAGTATGTGTGGGAGGACCATAGCCCGCGATCAGGAATTTGGAAAGGAACGAACGGTGGTGAAGTAATTTCCTTCAGTGGTTGTGATGATGATCAAACCTCTGCTGATACAGCTGTAAGTTTTTATATGCCTGATTATACGTCCTTAGAATTTTCATTGCAAAAGGTATTTGTTTAGCTCAGATGAAGGAAAGACTCAGCTAATGCTTCTATGGGAACAGGCTCTATCTAAAATCACCTCAACTGGTGCAATGACTTTCTGTTTCATACAAGCCATCGAGCGTGGGCAGGGGACTACATATGGGAGCGTATTAAATTCTATGCGTTCTGCCATCCGAAGTGTCGGGAGTGGGGACGACCTTGGGGGTGGTGTGGTTACATCCCTTCTCACCATGCTTATGACAGGAGGCAGTGCTGGTGGTGGCTTGAGACAGGTATTTTGTCATGCTTTTCCATCATAAACCTTAATGTTTGAGAAAAGACATTCTGTAATGAAGTGGCTGCAACTATTTGGACTTTGCGTCATCAATAGAAAACGAGAAGAAAATCAAGGAAAAATAAATTGTTGATGTCGACTTTTGGTAGGGAAGCACATTAGTTATAGACAAACTCATGGATAATTTTTCAATTGCGAGCTCATGCACAAAATCACACGATGATGGATATGATTAAGGAAAACTGTGTAAGTAAGTAAAGAACGATTTTATGTGGAGAAGTATTCAGCTTAAAATGTTTAGAGGGGAAAATGCAGATTTTTTTTTAATTTTTTAAATGTTCATGTGCACTATTGATCCTGTGAAGTTGACTTTATGTGATTAATATGCCTTGGTGAGATTCATGTTGAATTTAGTGGAAACTTGCCGATGATATGCTTTGCTGGTCTTGCTAACAGGAGCCTCAGTTAACTGCCTGCCAGCCATTTGACGTGTATGCGAAGCCGTTCTCATTGTGATTTCTCTATAAAGGGCATTGAGTGGAGATGGGACTCCATTATTATGTTTTCTTCATATGAAGGAACTTCATTGGATTCCAATCATGATTATTGATATGGTAGTTATATATTGAGAGGGAGGGAATTGCTTAGTCATAATGATTGTGATTAACCAGTTATGGGATTGTAAATACAACTCCTATATATATATTTTTTTTTGAATAATGGGAAAGAGGTTTTCACATTTGCGTAAGGATTAAACCCTAGATACTCTGCATGACAATGGTAGAATTTGCATTGATGTAAAATTTCCTACATCTATACCATGCACAGGGAGAGTAATATAAAACTCTATATAATCGATTTAAGCGAAACCTCAACGTTACAATCCATGTAGTGAGAGATTAAAAAATAATTAATTGATCGTATCAATCTCATGGCTTGGTGAAGCTTTTTAGTTAGAGATAAGAAATTCGTGAACAAATGAATCGATGGTTGCCATTTGTTGAAAATTGTCTATAGGGCACTAACGAGCACAGAACATTGATCCATGTTCATTGCACTTCATTAGACTGGAATGCTCTTCCTTGTTTGGTTCACAACTTGGAAAAAAATTTCCGACTCAAAAAACACTCATTATTCTTGCTTCCAATCATTACTCTCATTTCTCTCTTATCTCTTCAATCATCATTCTCATTTCTCTCTCTATCTCGTTTCACATATTACCCCTATCTCCAATTATTACCCTAATTTCTCTTTTCACTTTTTACCCAAAAACAAACTCAAATTTTTCAAAACACCATTCAAACAAAGGAAGATCTCTTTTGAATGCCAGAATTAAATATGATTATAGTAGCTTGGCTTTCCACTTTAAAGGATGAAGGAAGTAGGAACAAAAGGGGTGAGGGGAGAGAATAGGTAACAGAACAAATAATATGATTGTAAAGGGAAAAGTGTTTTGGACTCTCAAGAAAGTGCTGCTACTGGAACAGCAGTCGGTGCACAAACAGCCCATTTTTGGACACGTCTCAAGTTCAACAAAGATAATCGGAGCCACTCATTTTGTTCAATATATTTTGCTAATGTCCCCATAAAAAATCAACTACATCCGACATCAATAAGGGCATTTACAAATCGTCTAAAATCACTTTAGAATTTAGCCTAAATTTTGAAGCAATTTTGGACGTTTCGTAAACGCCCTTGTCTATGTCGGATGGAGCTGATATGGTTAGAAGGTTGAAAAACATTTGGTGTAATCATCCCCACCACTTCGAGTTATTTTCCAATAGCTCATTATCACATTTCCAATTCCACCGGATTGTGCAGGTATTTGATTGTACCATCTCATTGCAAGTCGAATTGAAAATGTACTTCTGGTGGTATAAGCACTACAAAATCCCTTCTCAGTTCCCCAGCAACCCTGAGCAAAAAAGATGTAATGACATTACTGGGTACAAACAAATTGGATCATAAGTACGAGTATAAACTCATGCAGAGTAACAAAATTTGGAAGCCCAACTGAACCTTTAGCAGTTGATTTTATACGAAAATAATACCAAAACATGGAAGGGCAAACCCCTCATATTCTGAATCCCCATATTACTGCTTTGATTGAAAAGCCCTAACTACTAAAACGTACAATGAGCATCACTATCCACTAATGAATAAACTTATCTAGTCTCCACGATTTCTTAGAATCTGGAGGTCGGAATTTCTCAAGCTTCAAACTAGAGCTTGTACGGATCTCATTCACGACGGATTCTCCTTTCTCTGACTCGATAGTCTCTAGGATGGTTCCGACAACTTCAGCCGCAAGCCCTATCTCTACCAGACTTCCTTGTTTTTCCCCACCTTGATATATCAATTGCCCTATATCTGAGAATGGAAGCAACTTTTCGAAAATAACTTTTGCAAAGATACGGCCGAGGAATTCTCCTGCTTTGGGGGCATCATTTATGGCATCTTCCAAAGTAGAAAGAACAGATTCAAACCTGAACAAAAATAAAGTCAGAAAGAGCTTCAAACTGATAGGAAGGCATGCAGATTACTTCCTCCGCTACATGGTGTTTGTCCATTTTCGACAGTCGTTCCCCGTAAGCGGATAAAAAAAATGTGCTTTCGTGAATGATTTCCAGAATTTTTTTCTACCAATCAAAAGATGTCAATCAGTTTGTGTAGACCATAGAAAATTATCAAAAATAAAAATAAAAACTATAGACAATTTTGAGATGTCGTTAATTGTGAAGCTGGGCAAACAAAGTGGGACAGACGAGTGATTATTTAAATGACAAGATGAATTTTCCTTTCTTTACCCTCTGATGAGATGATCTTGGTTTAACGTGCCTTCCTGAGGTTGTGAAAGGTTGATGAGCAAGTTGGCCAAAAGATCCCTTTCCATATCTTTCCTCTCAAAAGAATCGTTGACCCAGATAGATATCATCGTTGGATAAAAGCTCGGGGAATTCAATTCCTTTACGCACAGTGCAACTTCCTTCTCATCTTTGGCACTGAAAATATTAACAGTTCAGTATTAGCGCTCAACAGAATGACAATATATCTGAGAACAGGGCCTCCACTATAGTAGATTAACAATATAGAAAGTCTTTTTGCAGACCACAAGGTCCACAACACAGAACAAAGCTCACACAACAAAGTTGTAGATTTGGTCGAAAATACATTGGATAAATTGTTCCCTAAATAGCATTATATGTTGTCTTCACCACAGCTATTACGATCAAACCAAAAAAGCTGAAGTTTGGGAAACTAGCTAATCATTTGTAATCCTATGTCAAACAGATTACCCCTGAGCATGCACAAAACATATGATAGCTGAACGATGCAAATGGGAAAGAGCAAGTCTGGATTGGAGCAGCCAAGTCTAAGTTCCTAGCAGGTGGGAGAAAACACCCTAAATGGCGTATTTGCTATTTGGAAAAGGGAGAAAATCATCCATAACCAAAAATTAGAGAAAAGATATCATTCAGTTCAATGTAGACAGGTTCTATAAATTCATTCAGTTCAATGTAGCACCATAGATGTTCTACTTTCTCCTGAACATTAATCCTCAGACACAAATATATATCAACTTCAATACATCTTGCATAGCAACCTGAAATAATTGAGATAAAACACTCTTAATTGGTATTCTTGTACTTGCAAGTTTGTTTTGGATACCATAAGTAATCCAATTGAGCATTGAAATCCAACATAAGCACTCGTGCATATGTAACCAGTGATAAACCCAAAACATGAACTCTTAATTGGTATTCTTGTACTTGCAAGTTTGTTTTGGATACCATAAGTAATCCAATTGAGCATTGAAATCCAACATAAGCACTCGTGCATATGTAACCAATGGTAAACCCAAAACATGAACTACAACATGGGAGTTTACACAACAGGAAATACGGTCTATGATTAACGTAAACGTTTCACATGAAGTTGATAGTTAAAAGGGGACTTGATACCATATGCACCACCTTTAGAGTGCACATACCATATACACCTACTTAGGGGCATAAGCAAAATCTCTTTGATTCGTAACCACACTGAGTTGTAACTAAACCATCACTTTTGAGTCATAACAGAACACCAACTTAGATAGTCGTCAAGCCTCTTCCTACTTTGATTCCACTCACGTCATAACCAATCCCTCGCCACGAAATGAGAAAAGAGAGCTTTGGGGCATAACTTGCATATGGTATACAACCATAGAGTGCAGGAAATCAGACAGCCAATGAAGAATCGCCGGAATAATGCCAGCCCCAGGTAATTTAAAATGCCACCACCTAAGGGTTAAACATCTCAACTTCATATAGATTGTAGTCAGTAAATACACTTGGGGTTGTTTTTAAAGTTCATGTGCCTTCAATTCGACATAATAAACAACAACAATAACATAACATAACCCATCTAGTCCCCAATCATTGGGGGTATGGACGGGGGATAATTGGAGATAGACCTAACCTTTGGCAATATATGCACAAAGTGGCTGCTCTCAGAATACCACTGAAACAGTGGCCCCCCTAAACCTCCAAGAACCGAGGAGCTATAGGGACGTTTTGTTGTAGAACCATGCCCCTAAATCAAAGCCAAATGGCATCAGAGAGGGCAGGCCTAGAGACCCAAATCAATTTATGTGCCCATTACCATGCTTCCTTCATTGATAGTCCAGAGCATCGGTATGCACACAAAATCAATTCGACATAATAAAACAAAACACAAAAGCAATACATGCACAACCAATTGGGCCTTCTTAGTTCACCCACTTCTCCAGCAAATTTTATCGTAGGGCTTCACTTCCAATTTTGGATTACCATAGCAAGTAACACCCAGTCCAAATGTGCAGTAGGAAGGTGAAATACCTATACGCTCCTTATCCTCCCGTTCATTTACTATCTCTGATAAGAAATCCTTTTCCCATTGTCAGTTACACAGATAAAATCGTCACAACTCACATCTCATCTCTAGGAATCTCTATTGACCACATTTGTTGATGTTGGTTCAAGCAACCGTACAATCAGTTATGGTACTGCAAAGTTCCCTGGTGATATGTTGACAGGGAGCATGTTGCATCATGGCTGAAAAGGGAAGTTTGGAGATGTTGCCCTTCTTTGTCTGATGAGTGTCATTCGTAGGCGAAGAACCAGCATTCTTTAGAACCATAGAGGAATTTCCTTTCAATAAAGAGAGCAATTATTATTATTATTATTATTATTTTTGGAGGGGGTGTGTTGGCTTTCGTGAATACCTCCTCAAAGTGCCTTTCATCTTTTCGTAAATGGAACTCAAGCTAGGGTTTTTTCTCCCACTCGTCTTTGATTGATGTAATGCATGTACATAGAGGATTCTTTTCTTCTAACAATTAAGATCAAACTTATGAAGATTTTGTATTTTAGCGCAAGGGAAGGTGAACATATACCTCCACCTATTAGGCTTTGGGACTGGTATGAAGTACTGAAGAGCATATAAAAATTGGTGCTTATCTCATTGATAAAAATTGAAATTCAATCTGTATCTTTCAATTATAACAAATAACGAAGGACCGAATTGGCAGAAAAGACTTAACGAAAATCATGCATGGACCAGATATTTACCTGTAGAATTCTTTAATTGCTGCTATGGACATGTCTCGCAAGTGGTCTTCCGGCCAAACCTTATCAGATGAAACATTTTGCGCAAAACCTGGTCCCTGACCACGAATGGTTGGTGACTCAGGCAAACTATTGGAATTGCGATCTCCATTCTTTGTGTCCCTGTTACCGTGGTTCATATTGCGACCCTGTATACTTGACTGTTCATGAGAACCCGCAAACCTATCTGGGATGTATCTTGGCATGAGATCCTCTCTTCCGGAAACCGTCCGTTCCGATACAGAACTGTACCCATTCAGACCAGCAGTTATTCTTCTGGAATCACCAAGACCTGGTGCATCAGTAAAAGGGATGTTTGCTATTGATGGTTGTCCCCTGATGGACATTCCCCTTGCAAGACCTCCTTGGGGTCCAAGTGTAATAGAATCCTCACTAATATGTCTCTGGGGCAGAGGTACCGACAGAATCCTATTCTCGAAGGAGTGTCTATCATCCAATCGGCTCTCCTGAGTTCCAAAACCACGGAGTTGTGACCCACGAAAACTACCCATCTGAACACTTGGAGAGGAAAACATACTTGACCCTCTGGGACTAAAATCCATGGGTTGACGACTCCTAGTTGAAGCATTGACCCCTGGACCACGACTTAGCCTACCAGCTTGGACCTGCCGTTCTTGAGCAGCATCCCTGTGCACTTCATCAATCTTTTTTGGCCCTTCAACTTTCCGCCTCTGTTGCCAATTATTCTTTCTCAAATCGATAGCATCCTTCAACATGAACCTTAACCTGGAAGACAGTTTCATGTTGTTTGACAACTTGAACATCATATCAAAATACGCATCCATATGTTCCTTGGCTTTGGGATGGTCGATCCTCTCTCCTATTGTACTCATTAATTTGCACAAAGATTCAATATCTTCCTCATCAGGATTCTGATACTGCCCCAACAACTTCTTTATACATTCATGCATTATTCTCTCAGTCAACATCTTCTTCTTGTACAATTCCCCGATCAACCTGATATTGCCCAGCATCCGTCTCCGTGCACGGATCCTCTTCTCCTCTCTTCCCTCCTCAGACTGCTTAACCTCACCTTCCTGTTCAGCCCTGTCTGCTTCTTCTTGCTCTCTTGCATCCCTCTCAAATTCCTCCTGGCACTTGTTCAAAAGCAATATCTTAAACGTGATCTTTTTTTCATTGTCTGCACTGAAATTAGGCAACTCTCCAGCAAGGTGGTAACAGAAGTTGGCATACATTTCACAGAAAGTTGGTTCCATTAGAGCTTTATCAAATATCTGTGAGATCACACCGGTGAGAGTACCAGTATTGTCAATGTTGACTGCTTTGACTTGCTCAAAAAGTTTTTCAAAGTTTTGCGGTGTTAACTTATTAAGAATAGCTTTTAACTGCCTCTGCTTGGCCTGTTCCTCATCCGTTACTTTACCCACTTCGTACTTCCTTTCAGCTTTGTGCATCACCGGCACCGGAGGTTGAGGAGAAGGAATTAAACCCTTATGAAAACCAGAAGCACGCTGCCATCTATCAGAATCAGGGGTATTTCGTTGTATACCTCCTTGAGAACCCAGGGACTGCATTGGCCCAGACAGGATCCCTCCAACGTACTGACCAGGTGTCAGTGCACGTGGGTTCCTTAGAACACCAAAATTGCCCCCTTGGTCAGTTCGGATATTGCCCCCATAACCATCCATTCTGGGATCCCTTCCTGAAGGGAGTGGGCCAGGTACTTTACTCCACTTGTCATCATCGCCAATGCCACTCCCACGGCGGTCAAGTCTAGGTCCCCCTGATGACTTGTCAGTTAATCTTCCAGGACTAGGGTTTGACTCCCTAGAAGCATTGACAGTAGAAACCATCAAGGCCTCGGCCATATCAGATGTAATTTCAAAGCCCTCCGGAAGATCACTACACTGCTCTGAGAATTTTAGTAGGAAATCTCTTGAATACTTATTGCCTGTGACAGCATTTCCGTCATCTACAGCATGCAGCTTCGGAGTAGAGATTTCAGCAGCATCTTCCCAATCATCTGGCTCAGCTTTATTCTGCCTGCTCTTTTCACTTTCTCCAATATTATCTTCATGTGCATCAACTGGTACCTGCTTAGAATCAGAACTAGAGGCGCTGACCATGCTTTCTGATGAGTCAATATCCTCTTTCTTTCCCTCTGGACCCTTATATGCCATATAGAGATCGGAAGTTGTTCCGGCAGCATCTGCCTTTTGCAAAATTTCTTTAATGCTTTTCTTCTTCACTTTCCCCAAATTACTCTTTGACGTACTAAGTTCTATCACAGGTATATCCTTGGAATCAGTCGCTGTAAGAGAACCCAAGATATTATTTACATCATCAGTAACTTCCCTTTCATGTTTCGAAGCTGGTTTGGAGCCAGATTGGGATGTTGAAACAGCAGCTTGCCCCTCATCTGCCAGAACAGCCTTTGTAACAACAGTTTCTCTACCACCCAAGCTCTCACTTTTACCAAAAGAGCCTTCTGAAGTTGAAGTCATATTATCACAATTTGAACGCGGAGATAAATTGGGACTTAAGGAAGTTTTAGCATTTGTCGCATCCAGCACCGTTGAACTGGAAACTGATATCTCTAAATTATCAGATTTCATATCGTCTTTTTCGCAATGACCGTTAGGGTCTTCCGAATCCTTCTGTGCAGTTTCGACCGATCCAACCTCATTGGAGGTGGTTGTTACCTTCAGCACAGAATTCAGTTTAGTATGAGTAATGACTTCCGAAAACTTTGAAGACACAGATTCTGAAGATGTCTCAGAACTGCTTTCAACTTGTCTGGGCCCTTCATTCACCACAATTTCTGCTTGTTCTTCTGTTCCGGGAGTCTCAAGCTTTAGCGATTGATCTGTGTCCAATCTATCAATAACTCCTAAAGAGCCAGGAGTTGCAACACTAGGGGTGGCCACCAGTTCACTAATGGACTTAATAATGCATCCACTAGGACTAGATGAAACAGTGGTTATAGTCCCTACGGTCTCAGCAGTTCCACTCTTGGGAAAATTAACATGTTCTAATGTCTGAGAAGGCAAGCCTGAAGTAGAGGTAGATTGTCCCGAAGCCTGCAAAAGAAATTGAGAAGCCACCTTCAAATTATGGCATACATAAAGTCTCTAAAAGCATAAGCTGTTGATCTAACCAACACGTTACAATTACCTGACGCTGTGGTTGAGAAAGTCCTTTCTTCATCTGCTTCTTCTGTGGGTCCTTAGTGCAGTCGGACCTATTAACAGTTACTCTTCTTCTTTCTTCAGTACTATGGGGTAAAACTGGTGCGGACCCTTCAAGGGAAACAGGAGGGGTAGACAACAGAGCTTTAGATACCGTTCCATCCACAGGAAAAGGAGATGCTGCGTTATGCTGTTTACCATCCACAGGCAATGACAATGACGTCAGTTCTGGACCATGTTTTGGCAGATGTGAAGAGCTTTCTAATGGAGTATCTGAATCCCTTTGAAGAAGAGTTGAGCTAGTTTCCCGAGGCTGCTCCAGGAATTTGGGCGATCCACACTTTTCAAAAGAAGGTGGGTTAGTTCCAAGTGACGACTCAGCAATCTTTTCTACATGTGACGCAGCAGCTGATTTAACTGTGACCGGTACAGAAGCTGATGGTGCTGAAGATTTTGCCATATGGACATCATGAGGAACTTCAAAACTCAAATTATGAGTAGATGGATTCAAGAAAGATACAGTTTGTGGGCCCTGGTTAATTGGATAGCTTTGAAGAATAGTATCTGAATCCCTTTGAAGAAGAGTTGAGCTAGTTTCCCAAGGCTGCTCCAGGAATTTGGGTGATCCACACTTTTCAACAGAAGGTGGGTTAGTTCCAAGTGACGACTCAGCAATCTTTTCTACATGTGACGCAGCAGCTGGTTTAACCGTGACCGGTACAGAAGCTGATGGTGCTGAAGATTTTGCCTTATGGACATCATGAGGAACTTCAAAACTCAAATTATGAGCAGATGGATTCAAGAAAGATACAGTTTGTGGGCCCTGGCTAATTGGATAGCTTATCCTTGGTGCCTGAGAACTGGGATTAATCTGGTTACTTGTTAAAGGAATAGAACTTGACCCAGGAAAATAGAGAGAATTGGGGTTGTAAGACTTAGTGTAGTAGTTCATAGAATGTGGAGGTGGAACGGGTGCAACAGGCTGGGATGGTGGCACATTTGGGCGTGACTTGGGCCCAGTTGACCCAACATCCCTAAGCATATCGGGCCTTCTATCAAGCCTCAACTCTTCATGCGTATCCGGATGAGTTATCTTGACAGGTATGCGGGTGGGACCAAATTTTGCTACCTGCTGTTGTGTGAATTGAAGATTGTTACTAATTCCCATATTGCCTAACTGAGGAGGCAGCTGAGGACCCATTGAAGTTGTGAAATTCAAGTTCAGACCTTGCTGCATTAATCCCTGAGGCTGCATTGGATGAGGTTGTAGACTTTGAACGAATACCTGCTGCTGCAGCGTAGGAACATTTCCCATTGGGAATGGCATTGGCAAGGAAGTGGCTGTCATTCCCTGCGACTGAATCTGTGGATTGGGAACACCAAATTGAACAGGGACTTGTGGCTGGTGAAACGGCATGGGCATGGAAATCCCAGGGATAGGGTGCATAGAAGCCTTGTGAGTTTGAGTTACAGGGGGTGCAGACGTAATTGGAGAATCCCTTATGGACTTGGGCATTTGATGGGACCCACCAGTATTAGATTGGTCACCAGCACCTGCATCCTTCCTTGTGATTTGCTGCTTAGGCACAGATGGAACTGGAAATGTAGGTATTGTTCTGGAAGAAGCATGTTGTGCCTGCAGTCCAGGAATCACAAGGGAAGGGGAAAGTGGCAAACAAACGCATTAGACTAAACTGAATTGACAGCAACACAATGTACTGACACTTGCCCTAAGCAAGAATTGTAATAGTTACGTTTACTCATAACTCCAGTATTTTAGACGCACAAAAAATAGGGAAAATACATACTCTAATCATTTAGAGTCAAGAAGAAACTACCGACGGATGCTCCGTACAAACCAACTTTTTTTTCACAATTCAATTGGGTATATAGAAACCTACAGATATTACATGGCGTATTCATGCCAACTTCAAATTCTGCGGATCATTGTTTTGATTAGCATAGACAGAAGAGTGAAATGCATCAGAATTCATGAACACGCAAAACAGAACAAGAAAAGAGTAAAGAGCGACAAACTGCCAGACCAGAGGGGGAAAAAACAGACTAACCTGGTCACGTTTCTGCTCATCCAAATTTGGTGGAGCGGAGTTAGTTCGAGCAGGTATCTAAAAACAAAATGAAACACTCTACCATCAGATGGGACTATTTAAAAGATTAATTGCTATGCCATCCAACGATTAACTAAACCCGCGTGATATCAGCCCAGAAAAGCATAAGCAAATGAATCAACATACACTACAAATACTAATATACCTGCATTCCATTCACAAAACCTGGACTTATGGTCCCAAACTGAAGAGGATATGACCTAGATGTATCTGCTGGGGATAAGCCATCAGAAAACACTATTAGCAAGCTAACAGAGATTAAAACAAAACAAAAAAAAAGTTAAAAACATTCACAAAAAATAACTACATCAATAGTGTATGTATATCAAGCACTAGATATATGTACCCTTTGTAGGGGTTGCAGGAGCTGTCGTATCAACATTGACAGCAGCAGGCTGAGAAGATGGAGCCTTTGGAACAGCTTGGGCACTTTTCCGAGGCGCCATATCAGCTGTTGGCTTGACAGTAACACCTGTGACTGGGGCATCAGCTGCTCCTAAAACAAGAACAACAAAATGAACAAAACCGTAGCATTTCAAGTATAGAATAAGCAAACCAATATCATTCGCCTACCATATCAACTAATACTTGTACTATGATACAAAATTACAGATCCCTCCAAATTTGGAAAAATCAATTACAACCGACAACCTCATCATTCAATCATAAACTTTACACCAACAAAAAAAACACATAAAAAAGGTCGCAACTTGTAACCAACCACACCAAACTGAGTCATGTGTCCTAAGTCCTAACCAATTGAAATCGGCTACATTAATATTTTTTGCTACTTTGCTCTATCAAGGATTAATTAAAACCAATTATGTTTACAAAATTTTTTACCTTCTTTAAGGGAAACACTATTCCAAATTTCCAGGCCGTAAAATAGATTCACACAAGAAACTATCAGTGCAAATGGAATGTAAACCTCAAAAAATATACATACCATGTACTGGTGGTTGATTTTGGGAACCATTCTGCAGAGTACGGGCAGCAGAAGCAATATTAGAATCTGAATTTACAATCGCACCGCTTGCCCTAGATTGTCCTCCGTGTGCGTTATTAGACTTCTTAAAGCTATAATACAACCAAGAAAGAAAGAAAAAAAATCAATGATCAAAAAGCAGAAAATCCACTACAAAAAGGGACAGAGGGAAGGCTTGGGGTCGGGTGGTCAATAGATTTTCGTTTTATGTTACAGTCATTCATAGATTTTAACGTCTAACAAATCACAATGAGCTTCAAGGACATAAATTTAAAGATTAAAACATACCTTAAGCTCTAATGTCATAGCACAATATGAAAAAAAAATAGCACGGGAAGTTTAAAAACATCATATTTTTATCACTACGTAAAATTTCCTGTTAAATCCCCGCCTCCCCTACATCAAATTTCCTGGCGCAGTCCCTGACAACAAACCCTAATTTCCAAATACGAATAAACAAGAGAACGGAAAAAACACTAATAATCTACCTCCGACTAGTCGTCAAAGAAGACGACGGAGGGGCGGTCCCGCCGCCCTTCCCGCTACCACCCGAGAAATTCCTCTGCTGCCCCGAGCTGCTGCCCGACCGACCTGGTTTTCTGTACTGTGACGTATCGTTCCTCTCAGCCCTAGATTGATTGTGGGACATATATCCAATGTTGGCTTACCTGCACCCGATACAGATCCACCGATCACAACACAAAATTAAGCACAGATAATAAAAAAAAAATACCCAGAAAAAATTGACATTACAAAATCAAAAGGTGATTCCTTTTGGGTTACCTGGACTGAGTGAAGTGAGAAAAATAAGGGTTTTGGATAGTTCAGATAATAGAATGATTGGCGGGAACCATGACGTCAGTGCGAGTTGAAGAAGACGACGCAGGAGAGGAAGAACGGGTGTAGTTGGGGGGGTGGGGGGAGGGGGGTTTGGTGAGAGAGAGAGAGAGAGAGAGAGAGAGAGTTAATTACTCCGTATTTGGTAACAAACTAACATGGAAGGCGGTCAAAAAGGTAGGTTTTTTAGGAGATCGAAATCGAATCGGTCGGATAAAAAAAAAGAAATCGAATCGGTAGTTGATCAAAAAAAAAAAAAAAAAGGGAAAAAAGAAATCGAATCAGTCATGATTAAAAAAAAAACCAATAGGTTGCACTGGAAGATTTATTCAATGCCCCCACCGCCACTTGGTGTCCATGGATTCAGAAATATAATTTGGTGCGGCCACCTGTTATTAATTATAAAAGCAAAAGTGTATTTATTTTAATCAATCATAGTAAAATCGTATAAAATTAAGGCGTGTATTACTAACTACAAAAATTTATAAGACATACTTTAAGTTAAATTAGATAAAAATGAGCAAAAAAATTTTAAAGTATGTTTTAAATGAAAATCGACAAATTTTAGAATGATCGATCTAGTTTTGTTAATAACTTTATTTTAAAATATATTTCTCGTAGACGGTTAAAAATAAAGAGAATCAAGAAAGAATAACTCCAAATAAACAAATAACTCGTAAAGCAACAAGTATCAATGCACTATATGATGAAATTCAGGCATAAAACGAATTATATATGTGTATTTTCGAGATATATGCAAGTACATATGTTTATATTTTGGCACACTTTTATAATATGCCAATTTATACAAAATATAAAAAAAAATATTTTAATTTCGAATGGGGCACGAATGCATAGAATAATTACTCGGTTGCACAAGCTTTTCTTTGTTGAAAAACAGACTCGTTAGAGCATTTTCAATCCAATACTCTATTTTTGCCTTCAATCCTCCATTTGAGAGTATCAAAATAAATATTTTTTTACTACAAAAGTAATTTTGGAAGAAATCTAACTCCAACCCAATATTCTATCTATCTAACCTGTTGAAAGAATATTGAAAGGGTTAGGAAATTTGGTCCAATTTTTCCAATTAAGTCCCTGGATTGGAGGAGCTACAGTTTTGTGTTCAGGGATATTTATGTCAAATGGCACGGATGAAAGCTGTTTGGGTCTGAGTCATATATTTTTCGCTGTGGACCAGATGGGGCCACGTGCCTTACATCTGGATCCCAACCCAACGCAAACCTCTCTCTAACCCTCGTTAGATCGCCGTGCCATGCCCCACCACCTCCTCCGAGCCACCTCCTCGGCCAACCTCTCTCGGCCTCACCACCATCTCCTCCGTCCTTTGGCTCCCCATCGAACTGCCACCACCCCACATGACGCCACCACTACCGCACCCACCTCGAAACTCCACCACCGCAACCACCTCGAAACTCCACCACCACAACTCCCTCACTCCATCAGAGTTTTTTAGCAAAAAAAAAAAAAAACTGTCGCGTACAATGGGTTTCACACCCACACCGTCGCAACGGGCCCCGGCGGACGCCACCTCGAGATTTCAGAACCACCATAGCGATCTATGGACACCGTGCAACACTTACCCGAGTTTAGAATCGCATTTGAGGCAGTTTTCTGGAAACCCGAAACCTTAATCTCCATTTTAATGGAAATAGAACCAAAACTTAATTTCTGATGTAGATGGTGATCTAAATTTAATTTATTAATTAATGTTTAGTCCTATTTCCATTAACTTTTTGTCCTATTTGTATTGAAAAGTTTTTGGCAGGCCCCGCATCAAATTGGATGGTTTAATTATTGCAGATGAGAAGTTATGGTGAAATGTGGTATTGAAATTCATGTGTAGGTGAAGAATTGTGAGATTAATAAATTTATCAGAATAATCGTAGTTTATGTAGTAATTATTTAATAATTAAATATGTAAGGATTTGGATTTAAATGTAAATGAGGAGATATTTTGTTTTAGCAAAAAAAAAAAAATAATTACTACTTATAAGCTAATCTCAAAATATATTATTGGCCATATTAGTCTCATATCACCTCATTATAAAGATCTAATATTAAACATTTATTGTATTTTGTTTTGAAAAAAATAAAGTTAAATAAATACTAAATTTAGTAATATGCACTTTCAAATAAAAATTAGTTTGTAAAATCTTTGAATAATAATATGTTAGTTAAAGATAATATTTTAAATAGAAAAATAGTGGAAATATTGTATAAATTCTAAATGTGAGAAATAGACTTAATTTTAAGTGTAGTAATTAATTGTTTGACTGAATATTTATTTTGTGATAAAATAAAGAAATAGAATAAATGATTGTGAGAATACTATATAAATTGATATTATCAGTTTGGTAAAAGAAAAAGGAAAAACATTATATTTTAAGATAATGATTTTATTCAAACCGCCGTATACTTATTTTGACTTATTCGTCAATTAATATTTAATAAATTAGAATATTGTTATGTCAGATATTGTATTTGTAAGTTTTGTGTGTTGTTGATTGTTAAGTGGATTATTGTAATTTGAATTGCTACGTGAACGTAGAAATTGGACAATAGGTAACCTGGGGGTATTCGTCGCCGAATTGAAACTGAATAGACGTTAATAAGACAATTGTCTCAAAAGTGATAAGTGATTGGAGATTGTGCCCTGTGTCATGGTTGAAAATTATTGGGAGGAAAAGATTCTCGATGGAAGAGAATCATAGAAACTGTTAAATACAAGATAAATTCATAAAAGGCTACATGTGATTGCGTGTTGAGATTGTTGTATAATTTTGTGTTATTTCATTGAAATTGCAAATTGTGGTATTAAGTTTTAGGATTTCTGCTCGGTGAATTATCACTTAGGATACATTTGTATCTTGGCTAATCGTTTGCTTCCGTGATCAATTGGCTAGAACATGCAGGATTCTACAGTGGAGTAGTTGATACAGGTGGGGCCCCTAGAATGGAGGCTGAGAATTGTGTCAAAACTAGAGTCGCTTTGGAGTTCTTTTTTTTTAATAAATAAAATTGTACGTAAATTTTTGTATTATTGTGAGATTGTAATTTTTGTATAAGGACAAAGAGGGGCCTAGAAGTTTGTAAATTCAGCGTATTTTAACGGTAATGCGCCCGAAATTCCTTGGAAAATCGGGGCGTTACAAGATGATATAGCAAATCTTTTGCTGTAAGTGATTTGCAATATTGTCTGCTTAGTACGCAAATAATTTGATCAGCACAAGCAGCTACTTGACTTGGCTTGTATTTAGTACCTCTTAGTCTGTATATAAAGCACTTCCAGACTATTTATGGCATTCTCCTTTTTAACAAATTTCACGGGCACGAAATCTTCGGGCTTGCACGACCGGCAAACACCTAATTTCTTTAAAAACTCACTCCAAATCTCAAATTTCACCACTTTCCCTCCAAAATTCAAATTCTCTTTTTTGTAATTTTATAAAAAAAAACATAATCAATATTCTGAAGATAAAGTAAATATCTTTTGATTGGTACCAATTTTAAACAAATAAATGTATCAACACTAATTTGATGAACAAAATGGGATTTTGGGGAGGATGAATAGTGAAATGGAGGAGATCCTCCAATTTTTTTTCCCATCCTCTAAATTTGGAGTACCAAACTTTATCCTCTCAAATGGAGAAGAAAATAGAGGATGGGTGGGAATTATATTTTCTCCAAAAATGGTCCTCTCAAATAGAGAAATGGAGGGTGCATTGGAAATGCTCTTAGCAGTACTTATGCTATTAGGAAAGATAATTTATTTGAAATAAAGTAAAGGAAAAGACAGTGAGCTTCAAATAAGGACCTTAAAATGAGAACCTAAGTTAAGAATCACTTAGTTTGGAGCCTTCTAGATCATATTTTGATGATCCAAATATAAGCAGTCATAAAAAAAAATACAACTTAGTTTGGCTTAAATAAGCAGTTGTGTCAATTGGGAAAAAAAAAAGGCCAATTGACTTTTTTTGTCTTTATTTAATATTTTTGAATTAATTTGTTAGTTCCATGTCATTTTTTTTTGAATTATTCGTTCGTCTTGACGAGATGAATCAGGAAAATAAAAGATTATGATCAAATTACACTCAAACTTTTCTGAATAAAGGAAAAATAAGTCAAAAAATTATGATTTTTAGCTTATCTACTTTAAAAAGTTAATAAAGAACATTTGCTAGCAATTATATAGATCATCATTTATTTTACTGTTTCAACTTATTTGACAATCTGTAAATTTTTTGTACTTATTTTAAGTTGACAAAGTTATAGATGGACCAAAAATTCAGTGATTTCAAAGCACTTGTATATATAGGAGTAATCATTAAGAACCGTGTAGAAATTTATTTGATAAAAGCATCTACAGTGGTATAATCAAAATCAAAAGGTTGCTAAATTTAGTAACATTTGTTCAAAAAAGAGCTCACATTGAAATAACCAAACTTAGAAATCTCTTTTTAAGGTGTTGTAGACACCCCAATTTGAATCTCCCAATTGTTTTACGGTTTCTTATTTCCCCGATGATGAACCAGATCGAAGAGCAGTCTTGAGGTTGGAAAGGTTTGAGCTCGGTGTGTGCGGAACCCTTTGAAACTTTTAAACCCTTAAAAGAAAAATAGAAAACCAGTCAAATCTTGATCTGGGTTGACCCTCGCGCGTGGAAGTCACTCCCTCGCGTGATGGTATGCCTTGTCCAGGTGTGGTCAAAGTCAAATATTTGACTGTTGACCCAAGCGCGACAGCTGTTACCCACGTGCGCTGGTCCCACTCCCTTGCGTGATGGTCCACTCATGTCCCTTTTACCTTTTCCAGCTAGTTGGTTGCTTGGCTGGGGGTCTACAGGGCTATTTGAACCTCGTTTTTCTCCACAGGACAGTGGCAGAGCAGGCCTTGGGATTACACCCTCAATAACCCTTCCCATCAACTTTCCACCAAGCCTTCACCACCAAGTTTAGCCTTAAGGGCTTGTTTGCCACTCTCCTACACCTTCCACTCCTCCTATAAATACCCCCCTTGGTCTTTCATTAAAAGGTGTGATTAATTTCCAAGTTTGAAAGGCTAAGAAGAACACCAAGCACACTAAGGCTCTCATCCCTAGCACACTTGCTCATCCCTTCTTCACTCCATTTTCCATCACAAGCTTCATCATCTTGTTCAAACCATTTCCAAAACCTTTCAAGCAAAGGTATAACACCTTTACTACTTACTGTTTTGATCCCCGAGGGGGGCTGTCAGGGCCAAGACTGGTAATCAATACCAGTTCTGGTCCTAAAGTCAGCAGGATTATAAGAAACTGGGACCAAGCATACCCTCGCGCGATGGACTCATTATCTCGCGTGACAGTCCTCGTGGGGTTTGGGGATGCTGGTTTTCCTTGTTTGTCATGTTATTACTTATTTTAAAACATGTTAGGTCTTTTAGCTCACTGTTGTGCAGGTTAAAACTCATAGTCTAGCTTTCCATGCTTATTTTCCTTGTTGGAATGCTCTTGGGTTGCTTGTGGACCTGTACCAGAGCTTAGAGCATGCAAAGCACTTCCTGAAAGTCCAGTCAGGACCCTCGCGCGAGGGAGTCACTGTCTCGCGCAATGGTCTTCCTGATTCTAGTAGCTGCCCTTGCATGAGCAGCTTGGTCTTTGGCCTCTGTTTTATCCCCCACTGTTTAGGGGTTGTATTTCAATTCATTTGGCTCCTATTTTGTAAATAATTAGTTACTTCCAGTACATATAAACTGCTTGGTTTGCCTCCTGCGTGTGCACTGGTCCTTCCAGAACCCAGAAGGAGATAAAATTCAACTTATGGTGAGTCATAAACCCTCGCGCGAGAGAGTGAGTGTGTCGCGCGATGGTCTGCTTTGCATGCACGTAGATCCATGCATGCAAAGGTGGCCAAGGTGTATGACACATTCATTTTTTGAGCAGCCTGGTTTATTTCTGATCAGGAGTTAAGTTTTGTCCCATTTTCATCGTATTCCATTCATTTATGCATTATTATACCACATCTTGCAAACTTGTTACGGTTTTAATCCCCGATTAACTATTCCCCGCCCTAACTGGCTTAAAATTGGTTAAAGAAGAAGACGAATCACAAATATTTTCACAAAATGTCTAAGTAGAGACCGATCCCCGGATTGGGCGAGAGGGGTGCCTTAAAACCCTTCCCCTCTCGTAACCTGGCTCCCAAACCCAGATATGGTTATGACGGATTGGTTCCTTCACTTTTTCAAATCAAATAGTATGGCAGGTGCTTCGAAACACGGTTCCTTGGGTGTCTGACCTTAAACCCGAGTGGCGACTCTGTATTTTGCGAGCGCCTGCTTCTCCATTCGCGCTCCCTCAATTTCTGGGCCGCTTTGGCAAGACGGGGAACGAAATCCCTATTTTTCCAAGGGCATGCTGCCCACAATGGCGACTCTGCTGGGGATAAATAGAACAATATTAATTCATACTTAGAGTTTAATACGTTTGTGAACAATTCCTTAAAAGTCTGTCAAAACGGTGAGCTTCGCGCTGCCGAAGGTTAGAATGGTGATTTAACAGGACCTCGCGTCCGGCCAATCTGATCTGGGACTTTTACAATTGTTCACTTACGTAGTTTCCTCTAAAAATGGACTAAATAAAGTGAGCCGAGCTTGAAAAGGCATTTTGTGATTTTGTAATTCTTCTTCTTCTTAATCAATTTCTAGCATCTCATTTGCATCGATGTGGGATAAGCTTCATTGGATCGTTTTGGCAATCCGGCACGGTTTACCAAAGCCCGGGGACCTCGAATGACCAACAACCTTCGACGGTGATGGGTCATGCTATCGTTTGACTGTTGCTCAGCGATATCGCAGGCAATGGGAGGTATATCTGTGGCCCTAGTCCGAGGAACCTGTTATAAGCCAAAACCAGCCTTTGCATATACAAAGCTCTAGCACTTTCCAAACTAGGACAGGCACCTACAGGGTAAGATTTATTTGCGTCTAACCCCATACATTGTCTATGTGTTACTGTTTTCCCTATCGCATGCACTGTACATCAAACCATCTTGCGTAGGAGCATGTTTAGGGTAGCTTCTAGGTTCTCGTTCCTGCAAGTATGTCTTGAGCTGTCTAGGGTATTGTTATGGCCTGGTGATGAGTCGTGTATCTCAATGATACACGTTGTCGGCTTTTTTTTCAAATCCTTAGAACAATAGGGACTTCAGGAAATCAAAATTTTTCTACACCCTTGTTTGTCATACTTGGTCAGGATTTCAAACAGAAAACGAGGAACAACAAAGAACATGCCATGATGCTTACACCAATTAGGTAACAAGTGTCTCATCACTTACACCGCCCGGCTAACAGTGCAGTGCCGCTCACGCCATTTCTGGTTATAGTTTCATGACATGCACACCAAGTTGTTCCAACTACAAAGTTGAAACTCCGATCGGCAGAATAGCCAAAGGCTTAGGGCTCTTTCGACATCCTTTAGTGTCGTTTACTTCAAAGTAAGGGTACACCTCCGAAAAGAATTCTGAGGACTCTGGCAGTGCTTGAACAGCTTGAGACAGACTTGTTCTCTAGTCTTAAAGTCTAGGGCGACACTAACGACACTGGCTACATTACTTTAGTCTTTTATTTAGATTAAAGTTGCTGCAGGATCCCTACTGAGCCTTCTTTTATTTGTCAAGTAAAGTTCTAAGCCATTGCACCGCCAAGGAAAGTATCGAGGCAAGTTGGCAAACCCACTTGGGAACGTCTGCAATGGACTCCGAGTCAGAGATTAGTTAGGTTGCAATCCTAGTCAGTCGCAACGGAAGACTCTCCATTTTCTTTATTGGCCGCCTTATGGACAAGCTCATCATCGCCAGTCTTAGAAGAGGTCTTACAGCCAGCATCTCCAAAGCTTTCTTCAGCGTCAAGCACTTCGAAAACTCCCGACATGACAGAACAGGCAAAACGCCAGCCACTGACTGTGGAACAAATGCTCATGAACCTTCAAACCAGCATCACTACAATGCAGCAGAGGGCTGCTCAGACCGATGCTAACATTACCCATTTGAACGAACTCTTCGACACTCGCATTCCGCCACCACTTGAAGAGGAAAGCGAGGCCGAAGAAGATCCGCATGCACAACCTGTTATGATTGAAGATCCAAACAATCCAGGGCGCCTCATTGTTCATCAGAACCCCTGGATCGTTCATGCACCTGCTGCAGGCGGGGCACCCCCTGCAAACCCGGACATTACTGCTCTCATGGCCAAGATGGCCATGAATGAAGAATCCATTGCCAAAGCAGAGAAAGTCAAAGCTGGAGGCATTGACTTGGATCGTCTCTGCCTGTATCCCAATGCCAGGCTTCCTGAGAAATTTAAGATGTCAGACTTGGCAAAATTCGATGGAAGTGGTGGCAAAATTCGATGGAAGTGGTGACCCTCGGACGCATCTCTACAGTTACCATGCTGCTATGAAATTACTTTCAGTTGAGCCTGAGGCCATGTCACAGCTTTTCCTTCAGACCCTCTCGAGCCCAGCGTTTCATTGGTTTTTGTCACTCGACATTGCCAAGAGGAGGACTTGGGAGGATATCGGGACTGCGTTTATTTCGCAGTACAGTTATAACTCTCAACTGAAGATGACCACACGGGAATTGGAATCCACAAAGATGGAGGCAAAGGAGTCCTTTGCGGATTTTGTCAAGAGATGGAGAGCCAAGGCGGCTCTAATGACTGATCGCCCCAGCGAGAAAGACCAACTCCGCATCATCTCGCGGAATCTCCAGCCAGACTATGCTAAGCATTTGGTCCTCGCTCAAGCGTCAGCAAACTTCGAAACCTTCTTCGACTCTGGCCTAGCCATCGAAGATGCGGTCCAAAGCGGAATTCTGACAAGGAATCTTCTAATCCCCCGAAAGCAAAGCCCCGTGCATACTCCGACAACACCAATGCTCTGTTTGGGAGTGGGACTTATTCCAACACAGTAACCAATGCTACCAACGCCTCTGCTTCCAATACCACAAACCACATAGCTGACGTCAATCAGGTTCAATCACCGCAGAACAACCGAACGCGCGGTCAGCCCCACAGCTTCTCTGTGATTAAGGCACCTCTGTCCTCGGTTTTGGAGAAGCTGGTTAAGTCAAGGCATCTCAAGCCCCTGGATCCAACTCCTTTACCCAAGAACCCTTCGCCAAGTTTCAAAGCCAACTTGTACTGTGCCTACCATCAGAGAGCCGGCCATCTTACAGACTCCTATTTTCGCCTTCGGCTTGCAATTCAGGATCTTATAGATGAAGGGACTCTTCAGGCACCACCTCCGCCACCACAGAAGCCAAACATCCTTTCCAATTCCCTGCCCAACCACAAGGCTGTTTCACACATCAGTCAAATTTCCCTCAGCTCCACTCATATCAACCCTACCTCCACTATATTTAACCCTACCAACCATATAATCCCAGTCAACTAGCCCAAACCGATTGTGCTTATGCCTTCAGAGCTTGAAGTCGAACTCATGTTCATAGGGCAATCTTCTAATCCAGCTCCCCGGTTGTTGCAATCGGGCTTGAACTTCCTCAATGACAACATCGGTGATCTTCACGACGATCCTGTTCCATGGGTCCAACTTGATCCCACATCAACTTGTGATCTTCTTATTTTTGTTATTACTCCTCCTAATTCGTTGCAGGATTTTCTAAGCCGATTCAGAGCTGTGATGCCAGCCTTACCTAAACCAGAACCAGAACTTGATATGCAAGCTGTAGGCTGGGCAATAGCCGATAGTGAGGATTACGTTGCTCCCTTGATCCAAGAATGGTTCCAACTTGAGTTGGAAGGATTCCTTTGCACCTCGAACAAGCTCCACCCGACCCGGAATGGGAGGCAGAATGGATCGCTCAGCATGAACAAATGGCACTTGATCCTCTGGATGGCATCTCTTTATACATGCCTTTCCAGTAACCTCAGCCTCAGGTTCCTGAGGAAGAGTACTTTTGGGATCCTGAGCCCGTTTGGCAATTTTCGATCGGTTCCTCTGAGCCTCTCCAAGGCTATACCTTTCCTGAGCATATGACACATTTTGTTGAAGACGACTTGGTTCAAGAAGAAGCCCGTGTCTTGGGGGAATGTTTCTTCCCTTCTACCATCAACATGCTTGTCAACTCGGTGGCTGAACCTGCGTATGACCCAAGAAGAATGGACAAATACGAGTCTGTGTCGATTTCAGGGACTTAAACAAAGCAAGCCCCAAAGATGATTTTCCCTTGCCACACATCGATGTGCTTGTGGATAATACTGCGGGGCATGCTTTGCTTTCATTCATGGACGGCTTTTCAGGTTATAACCAAATTCTTATGGTGCCCGAGGACCGTGAGAAGACAACGTTCATCACTGAGTGGGGAACTTACTGTTACTTGGTCAAGCCTTTCAGGTTGAAGAATGCTGGGCCTACCTATCAGCGGGCTGCCACGACCATTTTACATGATATGATACACAAGGAGGTCGAGGTCTACGTGGATGACATGATTGCCAAGTCAAAAATCCGAGAGGGACACATTCCTGTGCTTAGGAAGTTCTTCGAGAGACTCCGTAAGTTTCGTATGCGTCTCAATCCGCAGAATGCACTTTCGGAGTCACAGCTGGTAAGATGCTTGGATTCATGATCACTTCTCGTGGAATCGAGGTTGACCCATCAAAGATCCAGGCAGTACTTGAGATGAAGCCACCAGTGTCTGAAAAGGGAGTGCAGAGCTTTCTGGGAAAGGTCCAATTCATCAGCAGATTCATTGCTAAGTTGACTTTAACTTGCGAGCCGATGTTTCGTCTACTCAAGAAGGATACTCCATTTGTGTGGTCAGAAAGGTGTCAAGCGGCTTTTACGTCCATTCAAAATTACCTTCAGAATCCTTCAGTTTTGATGCCGCCTGTGCCTAGGAAGCCCTTGATACTTTACTTATCTATAAATCCATCTTCTATGGGATGCTTGCTAGCTCAGGAAGGAGATAAGGGTGTTGAGAAGGCCATTTACTACTTGAGTAAAAAGATGGTTGGGTGCGAAGAACCCTACACTGCTCTGGAAAAGACTTGTTGGGCTCTCGTTTGGGCTTCTAAGAAGTTGAGACACTACATGCTGGCTTACCCAGTGAAGTTGATTTCTCGAATGGATCCTCTTAAGTATCTATTCGAGAAGCCAGCGCTTACTGGTAAGTTAGCACGTTGGTTGCTCATGCTAGCTGAGTTTGATCTCGAGTATGTCACACAGAAGTCTGTTAAAGGCCATGCTGTGGCAGAATTTTTGGCTGATCATCCCGTCGATGGGCCAGAAGATTCAGATTTCGTGTTCCCTGATCAAGAAGTGTTAACAGTAGTTGATGACGTGTGGACTCTCTACTTTGATGGGGCTGCCAATCAGAAAGGATATGGAATCGGGGTTTTGTTGATAACACCCGATGGTTCTCATATTCCGCTTGCGTTCAAACTCAATTTTGACGTCACAAATAACCAAGCCGAATATGAGGCCTGTATTGTTGGCATGGAGGTTGCCTTGACACTTGGTGTTGAAAAACTCGAAGTCATTGGTGATTTTAATCTTGTCGTATCTCAGGCCAATGGGGACTGAAAAGTTCGTGAAGAAAGGTTGAAACCTAACCATCAAGACTTGGAAGACCTTATCCCTCATTTCAACAAGGTGACCTTTACTCACATTCCTTGTTTGAAAAATCAGTTTGCCGATGCCTTGGCAACTTTGGCTTCCATGGTTGAACTTTCGTTGGGTGTCAAGCTTCGTCTTATCTTGATTGAACAGCGGGATTGCCCTACTTATCAATATGTTAGCAACATCGAAGATGTCAATGATGGCCTACCTTGGTACCATGACATATGGAACTTTGTAGAAAGCGGTGCATACCCGGTTGAGGCCTTTAAAAAGGATCAACTCGCACTGCAAAGAATGGCTACTCATTACATCATTTGTGGAGGGAAGCTTTACAGGAGATCCCATTGTGGGATGCATAAGCTCTGTGTTAACAGTGCTGAGGCTACTATAATAACGGAAGAGATTCATGAAGGAGTCTGTGGTCCTCATATGAGCTGCGTCATGCTCGCCAGGAAAATCCTTCGTCAAGGTTATTTCTGGTCTACTATGGAATCACAGTGTGTGGATTATGTCCGTCTCTGTCATAGGTGTCAGATTCATGCCAATCTTATGCATGTTCCTCCCTCCAAGCTATTTGGTATGACCTCGCCTTGGCCGTTCTCTGTGTGGGGCATCGATGTTATAGGCATGATCAGGTCGTCTGCTTCAAATGGTCATCGATTCATTCTGGTGGCAATAGACTACTTTACCAAGTGGGTTGAAGCTGAGTCCTACAAAACTTTGACAGTAGTTCAGGTTGCTTTGTTTATCAGGAAAAACATTATCTATCGGTATGGCGTTCCACAAGCGTTTGTGTCAGATAATGGGGTTCACTTCAAAGGCAGGGTTTTGGAGCTTTTTGATGAGTTCAAAATCCAGATACATCATTCAATGACTTATCGCCCTTAGACAAATGGGGCGGTTGAAGCAGCCAACAAGAACATCGTAACGATCATCAAGAAGTCTGTAGAGTCTGCCAGGGATTGGCACGAGCAACTACCTCTAGCTCTTTGGGGGTATCGAACGTCAATTCGAACGTCCACTGGGGCAACACCTTACTCCCTGGTCTATGGAATGGAAGTAGCACTCCCTATCGAACTAGAGGTACCGTCTTTGAGGATCATGACGGAATGTGAACTCACGGAATCTGAGTGGCTCAGTGGGAGGTTTCTTGAACTCATGCTCTTTGATGAGAGGAGGCTTTGGGCCTTGTATCATGTTCAGGGGTATCAGCGAAGGATCACTTGGGCATTCAACAAGAAAGTCAAGTCTCGTGACTTGCTTGAAGGCGATATGGTTACAAAGGAAATCCGTGCTCCCATCTTTGATCTTCGCGGTAAGTTCCGGCCGAAGCGTGCAGGGCCTTACATTATCAAGACCATCCTCTCGGGTGGAGCAACTCAACTCATTGATCTGGATGGCAGCGAGTTCAACACTCTGGTTAACCTGGATCAACTCAAACGTTACTATCCCTGAGAGAAGCTCGCTGAGCCGAAAACCACAAGGGTGGGCGGTTCCAGGCAAAAATTAGAGCAAGCTTGCTAGACTGAAAACCTGCGAAGGCAGTCTAGGCAAAAATAAATAGGTAAACATCATAAGCTCGCTAGACTGAAAACCCGAATGGGCAGTTCTAGGCAAAAATTAGAGCGCAAAAAGAGAGCCAAAATACACGAGCGAACCTTAGCCTGAACTACGTTTTGACCTGATTCCTTGAAAAGGGATACGTAGGCAGTCTCTCTGTGAGATTCGATCACAATCAATCAACTTGATCCATGGTTTCCTTCCCATCATGTGTACCGATATTCAAGACCGGTTTGGTATTCAATACTTGGACCAAAAGGGAAAGTTCTTGATCTTCAATTTTATTCCAACTATTATCTCTATTACACAGCTGAGCAAAGCCTTAAAAAATAGTTAAGCATAAAAACAGAATACATGCTGGAGGCCTTTATAGGCTCACAGTTTATTTTAGATCATGTGAGTCTTATCAGGAGTCAGTCTACATTTTGTCTTTCTGCAACTTCATTTCGTAGTCATGCTTTGTAGCGACGTTTCAGGTCGGTGCAGAAATCTGGATCTGCTCCTCCAAGCTGCCTCAGGCCCCAATTGTGTTCATACCCGATTAGGTTTTGGGCAGTGAATGCAGGAATGTGGAAGGCTTCTACCCCAGCTCGGTGTAACCCCTGACTCATCCCTAACTGTCGAAGGATGCGGCCTGGAATGTAGAAAGTGAAACTGGACAGCCCAGCGATCACTATTCTTTCATAACCTGCGGAGTTTAGAGCCATATCTGGAATGTCTAGCGCCCTGTGTCTCCAAACAATCTCCTGTGGTGACAGGTTGTTCATAAATGCATACCAGTCCTCTGTGGACATTTCTGGATACAGCATCCCTCGTTGATGCATTCGCCCAGGCAGGTGCGGCCAATATGCCTCCGGAGCTGCAATCAATCCCAGCTTGTCTGATAACCATAACTGCATGAGTGAAAAAACAAGTAAGGAGCTATATAAAACTTGAGTGGAAAAACAAGTCAAAAACTCCGATATTAGCCTTAGCTGAGTGTTGAGGTAAAAGCAGAATGTGCGAAAGACAGGAAAAGGTGAGCTGAGTGAGCGTTTACCTGTAGTAGGAGCGGACTGCCGCCAAATATTTCTGTCTGGCCAGTAGCTGCTAAATCCAAACCCATGAGTGTTTCCGCAAGAACCATTGGTACTATGTTCTTCTGAACACCCAACTAGGTGGCAACATGCACCAATGAGGAATTAACCCGTCCGTCCGGAGACACCAGCAGATACGCAGCTAGCACACAGATTGATAGAGCAAACCGTCGCCGGGCCTGCACGACAGTATCCGTAAGGTCACCTTCAGGGCCGTACCATTCCATTAGGCGCATTATGTTTATCTGCCGTCCATTTAGCAGACCCTCTGCTGCGCCTTTCGAGATCTTCAGGGCGGACTTCAAAAGTTTGGACATGCTTTCTCTGTAGGGTGGTACGATAATCACGCTGGAGACGAACCCTTGGAGGTATGCTTGGAATTCCTCCACAGTTGGACATAACTCGTCATCTCCAAATCTGAACACATGGACGTCTGGGTCCCAGAACCGCACTGCAGCCCATAGGATTTCTGGGCGCAATCTTATGCTTCGGAGATAGCGAAACGCAGCCAGCCCGTGGGCCCGGAACGATAGCCAATCGCCTGCAACGAACGTTTCAAGCCATGGGCTAATTAAGGTGGGGAGGTGATTTGCCATTTTGAATGTTGTCTGGAGCTTTCTTCCAAAGAGGAGTACCTTACGACTTACGTTCATAGAGACATGGCCTTTTATAGCCAAAAGGATGGCAAGATATTCATCTTTTTCAAAGAAAATATCTATGGAGTTTGGTATAGGTCCCTTCAATTCAAGGGTACACTTATGGACTGTCCCAGACCTTTGCTGGACGTCCACATGTGGGGACAAGGCCTGCAACACTTCAACTTTCTGAAAAGGGTCAAACTTGGCACCTGCACTGGATAGAACCATCGCGCGATACACTGGGATGGTCGCGCAAGTGAGTGAGTCTCGCGCTAGGAATCCACTTACTCGCGCGAGGTTTGTTTCTTTTCACGTCTTGAGGAGCAGCCTACTGTCTTTTTGGGGTGTTTATTCATGTTTTATCTCAGACGGAATTGTGGATTTTGTACATAGCTAGCGGGTCAACACAGGTATAAGTGGACGTATCAAGGTTTCCGTTTTGCGATTCAGTGATTATATAAGTTCTTCAGCCCCGTTTGATCGTTTTCAAACACTAATCATGGATGTGACGAAGACATTCTTTGTTGGACATACCAGGCATAAGTGCCATACAGCGGTTTCGAGGGTCAAACAAAAGCAAAGAAAACTGTTCGGATAGCCTAACGGCTCCTGAACTTATTTTTGATCCGGATGAGACTTTCATGGACTCAGTAGTATCCCCTTGGCCTTGCTTGGATTTCTGCACGAAGCCATGCCACGTAGCGGCTATCCAGCCAGTCCACGAAGTTCGGACTAGGACCCTCAAGCACCCCATTTCTCCAGTACCTTTGGTAGTCACGCAGTGTGGGCACATTGAAATCAGGCAGCTGGAAGTCCTTGGTTCCAGCTCTGTGCAGCCCTTGACTTATGCCTAGCTGGCGCAAGATGCGGCCCGGGATGTAGAAAGTAAAACTCGCCAAGCCAGCAATTATCACTCTTTCAAAGCCTGCGGAATTGACAGCCGTCTTAGGCATGATTAGCCATGGACATCTCCAGACAAAGTCATCGGATTGCATGTCATGCAGGATCGTATACCACCCCAGCATATCCTGTTCGGATCGTTCGAGCATTCGTCTTGGGAATTGATCCCAGCCTGCCTATGGAGCCTCGAGCAAACCTACCTTGTCGGAAAGCCATATCTACGTGAGTGAAAAGACAAGTGAGAAACTAGATAAAGCCTGAGCGAAAAGACAAGTAAGGTTTAAGAGTGATTCTTTTCTGAGCGTTGAGGTAAAATAAGAAAGTGCGAAAAACCGGAAAAAAAGTGAGCTGAGTGAGTATTCACTTGGAGCAACCGCGGATTGCCACTGAAGACATTGCTCTGTCGGCTTTTGAACAGATCCAACCCATCAGTGTTTCAGCCAAAATTATTGGAATGATGTTCTTTCGAGCTCCCATTTGTGAGGCTAGGCTCACCACACTGGGACTGACTCTTCCATCAACTAGCACCAGCGCATAAGCTGCCAGCGCGCAGATCGAGAAGGCAAAACGTCGGTGTGCCTGCTCGACATGGTTCTCCAAAATTCCACCAGGACTGTACAATTCGATCAGGCATGGGATGTCCAGTTCACCGTCATGAATAATGCTGGCCGTTAGTTCTTCGGAAATGTTCAGCTTCATCCGCAATAAATGGCTCATATTCTCTTGAATTGGGGGAACAGCGAGAACATCGGAATTTGCGAAGCCGGGCAGGTAGGCTTGAAACTCCTCCATTGTTGGGCACATTTCGTTGTGATAATTACGAAAGACGTGCATGACTGGATCCCAGTGGATCATGGCAGAATCGAGAAGCTCAGGGCGCGGCCCCACATATCGAAGATCTCTGATTGAGGCCAAGCCTCGGGACCGAGGACTCGCCCAATCGATGGTTTCGGTTCTCACCAACCACGGTTCAAGCATTGCAGCTAATGGACTTTCCATTTTCAAATGATTGATGAGTTTTTGTGCTTTCAAAGGAGCGGTGTGCTTTACATTACTACTGATGAGTTCCATTTTATAGAAACTTGCTTGGGAATGTCGGTCCTCGGTTCTCGTGCCGGAAGAAAAGTTGAAAGCTTAGGTGTCTTACCACTTGGCAAGTGAAGAACACCCCAATTATGGTTTTATACTGTGTACAGGTCGTAGGGTGGCCCCATGAAGCTCCTAGTGCCTTTAAAAAGGATTGATTTGGTCAAACAAAGGCAGCCTGGCAGAGGCTAACCCTCGCGCGAGTGTCTCATTCCCTCACGCGACATAGCTCCCTCGTGCGTGTATCCTACTTTGTCGCGCGACAGACATCACTCGCGCGAGTGTCTCACTTGGTCGCACGATGGTTCAATATGCAATTTGACAGTTTGCAGCAGCTACTGATCTGAGTTGGTCATTTTGGGTTCCAGGGGTTATTTGGCACTTTTTATGGTCCCTACAAGTCACATTGGACATATGTGACTCTATCCAAGTATCGATTTCGAAAATTCGCGTTTAACGAGGTTTTTGGACCCTCGGCGGCCTGTTTCAAACTAAAATCAAGGTTTTGGAAGGTCAAAATCCGTTCTAAGGGTTCTTGCCAAGTTTGTTCATGCTGTACAGGTCCTGTGGACCGTATGTGACTGTACGGAGGCGTCGGTTTCAGTCCGGGACATATTTGAGTCGTGTTTTGTGTCTCGTGTCCCTTTTGGTGTCTTTTGGACACTTTTCGATGTAAATCTCACCTCGGAACGTTTTTCTTAGTTCCGTCAACTCGTGCAAGTCACGTTGTGCATATTTGACCTGGCGGAAGTGCCGGTTTCAATCAAAGTCAAGTATTTTGAGTTTTGGCTCGTTAACGCCATTTCCCGTATCCTCGTATCCTGGTCGTGTCCTAGGGTACATTTCTCATTTTCTTTCGAGCTAGACAATCTTTTACATACTCGTGTGTCTGTGAATAGTTTCAGTGTGTTATCAATGCAAGTTTGGTATTTGTGGTTGGTGTTTACCTCTTTTTTTTGCATAAATGAGAGTGAATGAACCGCGAAAATGCAAATTTTATAACTAAACCATGCGATATCATACCAAAGTGTGGGCACATGCTCTTAAAAAATTCCGCATTTTTAGTTTGCGAAAAAGTTCGGATTGCGCCCTTTTTGCTTTTGAAAGCATGACGAAATGCTGTTTTGAGAGAGTCGCCACCCGGGTTTTGTGGAAAACACCCAAGAAACCGATTTTGAAAACGTTTTCGTCACGTTTGTTTGATTTGAAAAAGGCTTGTAGACTGGACCGTCGTCACCTTCGATATCTGAGGTTCGGGAGCCAGGTTACGAGAGGGGAAGGGTTTTATGGCACTCCTCTCGCTTAATCCGAAGATCGGTCTCTACTCAGACATTTTGTAAAACGTTTGCATTTTTCTCTCTTTGATCATTTTTAGCTAGTTAGGGCGGGGAACAGTTAATGGGGAATTAACGAAATGACAAGTTGCATTTATATGACAAAATGTTGTGAATGGCATATGTATAATGATAGTAGATTGAGAACAAGCGCTTCTGTGAGCATTTTGAACAAACTAGAACACACTGACCTAGAATGATGCATGCAGGAGTAAACCCGTATGCACTAGTCGTGCCACTGCATACAAGGATCACTTGCGTGCGCCACACAAGGACAGGCGTGCGCCGGTAAGCCCAAGCTCACAGCTTCTGAACTCAACCCTTTGGGCTATGGAATGAACCAGTGCACACCCAAGACAAACCATGCAGTTAATAAGCATATATTTAATCAGTTACAGACAGCAGACATAGATATAGGGAAAAGAAATGAACTGAACACCCCAAAAATAATGTGGGGAAAAAGATTACAGGCCAGAGCTAAACAAGAGATGCAAAGAACAACCACTGGATTGACAACAACTGCCGCACACCAGTTATTTAAGACCGTGCGCCAGTCCTTGATCTCACCCAGTGTTTGTTTTCTGCATCATCTGGGTTCTGGAACATGATTAGAAAGATCCCAGTGGCCTTCTTAAGCAGAAAAGGCTAAATAATAACTACACAGTTCTAAAATATGGAAAGCTGTAGACTGGTTTTTAGCATGCTATTAGGTGATCAGAAAGGAAATAAAGTGAAATGAGGACGATCAGTGATCCCTACACCAGTCCTGCCATGCAACCATGACTGGTGCACACCTATGCATGACTGGCGCGCGCCACTGATCCTCCTACGACATTGCTTATTTGTTAGCTTTGAGCCCAGGCTTGGTATTGATTACCAGCCTGAGTTCTGCTGGCTCCCCTCAGGGGTCGAAACAATTTCCAGAACAAAAGGTGGTATACCTTTGGAGATGGAATGAAAGGTGGATTTGAGCTTGAGCTTATGGCTTGGTGGATGAGCAATGGATGAGAAAGGAGTACTACTGATCAGTGGAGGGGTGTTGCTTGCTTGTTCTGTCAATGTATGAAGGAAGAAGGCAAGGAAAACTAGAGAAAGAGGGAGAGCTTGAGAGTATTGATGATGTTGAACCCCTTGCAAATAAATGCAAGGGGTATTTATAGAATGAGAGGGAGGACTGATCAGCTGAGCCCTTAAAGCTTGTTTGGGGTGGTAAAGAGGAAGGAGCCTCCATGCATTAAATGCATGGAACATGCCTTGATGGAGGGTGTAGGAGAGAGGGGGAGACAGTTCTGGACGATACAATCATCAGGAGAGCTGTAGCACACGTCAGGGTGGCACAAAAGTCTTGGGCAAGTGGTCCCGAAAAGGTGATTTCACTGGAAACAAGTGGCGTGCGCCAGTGATTAGTGGCGTGCGCCTGTAGAGCGTGCTTTGATTCCCGATGACTGACACGTGGCAATGAGCCAGCGTGCGTCAGTCAATCACTGGCGTGCCGAAGCAGGGTTTTGCTGAGGCCATTTGGTTCTGGCTCGAAGGGTTTGAAATAGATTCGACAATGTTTCAAAGAGGTTTGGAAAGCTCGGAGCTCAAACACACCAACAATCCCGGACTATTCTTGACCTTAATCATCATTGAGGAATCAAAAGATCGTAAGTAAACTGTTCTTGGACAATCCAGAATAGGGTGTCTACACAAAGTAAAGGGAAGTACTGTGCGTATGACGCTCCGGCCAATCAAAAGCTATCAGAGTCAAAATAGGGCACACTCACCCACTGTCAACAAGGCACGCAGGCCTCCCAAAAGCAGTAACAGTGTATCTGAGGCACACTAGGCCGTTTATCTACGTACTTGGGCATGCAGGCCCGAAATCAAAAATCCAATGCAGGAGGTAAAATTCATCAGGCTCTCCTATAGACACCCCAATCTGGGTTTCCGAATAATCTTTAAGTTTCCTCGATGATGAAATAAGGAAAAATATACCTTCGAGGCTTGGATTGTTGCTCCTTTGCTACTCCTTTTCTAACCTCAAGAAAATCCCTTTTCAACCATGTAGGGTGGCCCCCGGTTCAATTGCAAAAGAGAAAAATGTGTTTACCTTGTCAAAAATAACTTTTTCCATGACATACTGAGGGTAAAATGGAAACGCATTTCAATGTATAAAATGGCTTTGAGTGAAACCAATTGGGTTAGAAAGAGGACTCGACAAGCTTTCCAACACTTCGAACCGCGTCAAAATCTGAGTTCGGGAGTGTCCGGGGCGCCCTCGCGAAATTTAGTGTGCTGTGCTGACTCACATACCGCGCGGAAGAAAATTCAAAAAATCACTCTACCGCACGAGACTTCAATATGTCGCACGGCACTTCCGAGAAAAGTTCTGACAGTCGCAGAAAGCTGTTGGCCACACCTGCATGAGGAGCGTCTGTGCCTGAAAATGAGTTTTATTCGGCTCAGAAGCCACCTCCCCTCTTTTAGTGATCATCCTTGGCTCTTTTGCCTATAAATACACCCCCCTCTAGTTGAAAAGCACCCCTTCAACTCCAAGTAAAGTTACTCTGTCATTTTTTTGGCTCTCACTCTCTCTCTCTAAAAATACTCCCTTTTGATTCTCTCTCTACAACTTCTTACATCCATCACCACTATACACATCTCTCTCTCTACACCAATTTGCTCTCAAGTCTCTCAAGCTCAATGCAAATCAACTTTCATTCCTCCACCTTCAAGCACATCCAAGCTTCGATCAAAAGGTATAAATCCATTTCATTGGGCTAAACTACATTTAGCCTTGAGGGAAGCCGATCGAGGCCCTTCTCGGTCTTTTTCTATCGAGTTTGGGTCTCAAACGAGATTTATATTCAAAGTCTTTCTTTTCTTTTCTTTTTTTTTTTCCTTTTTCTTTTCATATTTCGGCTAATATTGCTTAAAGACTATGCGGGTACATTCTAGATTCAAGTTTTATGTTAAAAATCCCCTTTTTTTTTATTTCGTGAGATTTTTCAACATTTCAAAAAGTTTTTAACATTATTTTACGTGATAAGATGAACAAAAGGATCTCATAAATCATTTTTTCAGATATTCAGAAAACATAAAAGGCTGTTTTGCGGACCTATGATTTGTTCTGTCATGTAAAAGCAAACTGATTCTGAAATGTGTAGACAGGTGTACCGCATGATATGTTGGTTGCACTGTGCGGTGCATCCAGTCTGTCGTGCGGCACTTCATGTGATATTGGTAGTCTGCTGCAATGTTGTTATTCCACTTTCTGTATATTGCTCATCCATTTTAGATTATACAGCTTGCACTACAGGCACGTCAACGTGATATATTTTTTCATGTCCATTTCCCGTACATGTTTTAAAATTAAACTTTTCAAATGCTATTAAATCTCCCATTTAAAATGCCTAGTAGAGACCGGTTTTATCGGGCGAGCGGGGTGCTTTTTCAACAAAACCTTCCCCGTTCGTAACGTGGCTCCCGGATCCAAAGTCTCAACGTTTTCGGTAGACCAAAAGCCTTTTTCAAACAAACTCTTAGTTTCTCGGATCATCCATCTCAAAAATCCGGATGGCGACTCTTCGAGTTAGCGCTTTTGGTGCAGGAGCCAAGAGTGGCGACTCTGCTGAGGATTTTTATTCAGTACTTTACTTTTGTTTTTTAAAAAAAAAAAGAAAATAGAATAAAAAGTATTGAATAATCAAGAGAGCCAAGCTTGAAAGATATTTTTCTGGGGGGATTTAAAATTATTTGAAAATCTTAACTTTTTTTACACTATGCACCGCACAAGTCTCGCTACTGTGTTTCGGCTATCTTGCCCGGTTTACCGGTGACAAGCTCTCCTGGGATGCCTAGCAACTCTCTACTATAATGGGCCATCGTGCTGTTCGATCATTGTCTTGCAATACACTTGACATAGGGTAGTACATCTTGGCTCTAGTCCGGGGAACCCTTCTGAGACCAAAACCGGCCTTCTGCACTTGTATATAGTCATAAAACCTTACCAACTAGAACAGGAACCCATGGTTAGGACTTATGTGATATATCCTGTTTATGTGCATTTTTTTTTCTGTACATGCATATCATTCATACATTATCGCACTCATGCAGGCTAGAGGACAAGCCCCACACAAACCGGTAGGCTAATCTGTCTCTGTCTTTTAGAATAATTCTAGATTCTCCGGTCTTTAGAAAGTTGCTAACACCCGATGAAGAATCGTGCCCCATGGGACGCATGTTACTTAATACTAATTAGTCCTTAAAATGACGCGTTTTAGGAAAATCAATTCTTACTAAGTTTTCGATACATTTTTCAATCAAATGTTCAAAAACAAAAAAAAAATGGAATGACTAAAGTATTAATGATGTGATACTTACACCATTTAGGTTAATAGCGCCACGTCGCTCACGCCACCTGGTCATAATACCGCGTCATTTCAAAAATAGAAATTGAGCCTTTGAAAAAAAAAATGAAGACTTAGTTTATTTTGACATCTTTTAAGCTTCGTTGTTTATAAAGGATACATTGTCAAAAAAAAAAAAAAAAAACTCTGAGGATCGAGGCAACTTTTTTAAAATCGTTTTCTGTGAGTCTGGGAAACTTCAAATCTATGGAGTTTGAGATACCTCCGGTGTTCGCCGTGCCCGAACGACCCCTCTGGTCTGGATCTAACCTTAGGATGCGCTTGTATCTAGATTTCGGCAACCTCATTGCTTTGTCTCGGATGGTCAAGATAAAGAGATAGGCTCTGATTCCGAAACATTCAGAATTTAACCTACCTGACACGACTTACCCGTGGCCGCTGAAACCCTTGGTACAGTCATATCCTGAGTGAGATTTGGAGCTGAGGTAGGTTTGCAGGAAATTAGGACGGTGACAACAACGACGACTTATGTGCATAGAACCTTCTAAATTTGAGACAGTGACTCTTTATATCCAGCTTGATGCATTTTTGTGTTCACGTGCCGTATCATATCATTGCACTGCAATGCACATGGTCCGTCCATTAGGCACTCGTCTACTTGTCTTTTGGGGACTCGCACTCACTCTCGCCTACTCCTCCGCCTTTCTCTCCTTTTCTCTCCGTGATCTGAAAAGATTGCCAAGACCCTATGTAGAGCTGTGCATCTACACGATTTCTAAATCAAATGATCCTTGGAATGATAAAGCCTTGGGGATGTCAAAATTTGTTAAGTCATCAATACATTTTGCAATCAAAAATTCAATGGAGATTAAGGAAACAATTAAGCTACAATGTGGTGATACTCACACCACTCAGGTTACGATGCCAAGTCACTTACACCGCTTAGGCTAATGGCGTCATGTCGCTTACACTACCTCAGTTACAGTATCACGTCATTTCTGCCAAACGGTTTCTAAACCCAAAATCAAAACTTTGAATGAAAAATATTGAGGACTTAATTTGTTTTGCTATCTCCCAAATCTTGTTATTCCTAATCAAAGAACACTGAGGATTGAGGCAATCTTTAGGGATCGCGCTGTCGGTCTAGGAGACCTTAAACCCATGGAGTTTGTGATACCTTCGGCATTTGCCGTGCCCATACGGCTCCCCTGGTCCACTCTAACCTTAAGGAACATTGGTATCTAGATTCCGACAATCATATTGCTCTGTCTTGGATGGTCAAGATAAGGAGATTGGCTCTGATTCCGAAGCATTTGGAATTTAACCTACCTGACATGACCTACTTGGATTGTCGCAAGTCATCTGTGCCACGTCTTAAGTGAGATTTGAATCATGGTAGTCCTTAGGACAGTCTAGGAGACTCTAAATACACAGAGTTTGCGATACCTTCGCTGTTCGCCTGGTCTGGGCTAGCCTTAAGAACGCTAGTTACAGCAATCTTATTGCTTTGTCTTGGATGGATATAATAAAGGCGTTGGGTCTATCCCTACTAAACAACCTACCCGTGGTTGTTAGAAATCATCTATGCAATGCCTTAAGTGAGACCAAGCTGGGTAAGACCTTAGGACAACATCAAGATCGACGACACGTACAAGACATGTTCTTTCTTTTTAAGAAATGCGTTTGGGACTCATTTAAAATTCACTTTTTGCTTTACTATCAATACTGAGCCACCCATTCTACACAAAACCACACTGCATTCTCCGATCACCTCAATGGCAGGGCAAACAGAATTGAATGAGCTGAAAAAGACTGTGGAGGAAATGAGTCAGAAAGTGGACAAGATGCTAACTCTAGTCCAAGGGCTGGTTAACCTTTTCACCTCCGTAATCCCAAACACAAATGTGGGACTAAATGATGATGTTGGGAACCTAGGGGCCGACAGGACTGACAAACTTTTCTCAAAAGTGAAGCTCTCAGAAATGTTCAAGGACCTGGCTGAAATTCATGATGCTAGGGCTCACTCGAAGGAAGATACTGGACCCTTGGACCGAAACCAGTGCTGACATGCATATTGTCTCAGCAGAAGTACATGAGATTAATCCTAGAGGCAAAAGGGTTTGTCCCATTGATAGCAGAAGGCTATACAGTTGCAAAGTAAGTAGGGGCACCACGGGCGCCACCGTGAACCCTCAACTTAGTCACAGAACCAAACCAAGGGCCTTCTCCTATTTCTCTGAACCTCAATCCCTGGTTTATGAAAGGCTCCTTAAAAGTGGTTTCATCAAGCCACTTCCCCAAACTCCTTTACCTCAAAAGCTTTCAGCAAATCATAACCCAAATGCCTTCTGCACCTTCCGTCAAATGTCCGGTCATGTTACCGATGAATGCAATCGTCTCCACCATGAGATTCAAAACCTCATCGATGACAGAATCATCCCTCTACCACAGCCAGACATCATGACCAAGCGCAATCCTTATAGCAACTCCGCCTTTTTCAGCAGAGAAGGGTAAACCATCAAGGGCCATGCAACGGTCCGACCTTCCACGAGTCTGGGAGTTTTCAAGCTTTGAGTCCTTGTCCTCTAAATAACCATCTTCGTGTTTGAGTCAGTTTGTACCTCGAGTCTTTCATGCTTTCACTATTGTGTCTGCGTGTTTTCAATTTCAAGTTTGTAAGAGTTAAAAAAAAAAGTGTCAGTTTCGTGGGCTTCAACTACGTTGTGACTTGATTCCTTTACAGGATACGTAGGCAGCCTCATCCTGAGGCCCGGTCACGAGCATTCAAGTCAATCCCAAGGTTCAGTCCTGGTCTATTGAGTCAATCCCTAGTGGTTCGGTCGCTGTCTTTCGAACGACACATCTCTGTAATAAACTCAGGGTTTTGAAATTATTTTCCACTGTTAGTTGAAAATCATGATAATCACTACAAAACATGAGATGATTTTTGATTGAACCCTCGCCTTAGGAAATAAGAAGGATTTCAAGGGACCATTTCCCGATGCCATATCCATTCTAAAAAGCAATGTCGTGACTCTGAACAGGCCCTTCTCGGTCTTTCTATACCGAGTTTGGGTCTCAAACGAGCTTTACATTCAAAGTTTTTCTTTTCTTTTCTTTTTTTCTTTTTTTTTTTGCTTTTTCTTTTCATATTTCGGCTAATATTGCTTAAAGACCGTGCAGGTACATTCTAGATTCAAGTTTCTGTAAGTGCAGGAAAACAAAAAGGCCTTCGAACGGCACCAAGATCCAACGGCTACTTCCTTCTCCACGCCGGAACCCTAGCACTCCGCCGGAGTTGAACTTGTAAAACAGACAAAGGTGAGCGCACCTTGCCTTCTCGTGGCAAAGGCCCTCCGATGCCAAAGTTAGTATCTCGTACTAGTGAAAATCCTAATTCTCAGTAGGTAATAAGCAAATAACCAGGGATTGCGTACCTTTACCTCTAGGTTAACCTCATATTTATAGATCGACATATGTTTGCTGTCCAAGCCATCTCGTTGCCCTAAGTTTCCTTTCTCGTAAAGGGAACCCAGAATATCAGGGATTCTCATTCCCATAACTGCATATTACCTTACAGACCATTCAGGAACTCTTTCCTTAATTGGCCGTTCACCCCATTCCCGTTGGGTATCTCCTCCAGATCTCGTTTCCTTACTGGGTATTTCCATTTCTGGACCCCTTTGGAGTGCCTCCTAACACCTCCTCCAGATTGTTGCTCCTATTCGGCCCTCTCATAGCTGAACAGCCTATCTGGACCAATGATGTCTCATATCATTGGTCTCTCTAGCATGCGATTGGTCCAACAGCTACCCTTGCTCTTTGGACCATTCCCCTGCTCGGGTATCTTGGACCTGGGACCTCTCGTGTTCTCGGTCCTCACTGCCGTTCACCGTACTGCACGGCGGATACTTCGACTATATTTATCCTGGACCCCACGTACCACGTGTTCGGGCCACTCTTTGTACCTGTTCGGGATTACCTCCCTACAATGGCTCCCCAGCTTTACTCGTTATTTTCTCTTAATATGACGAGCAAAGCTTCTGAACACCGAGCAAGGTTCTCGTCCTTTGCTCCTGCACCCCGTTTCTCGTACTTGGTGCAAACTTCATCATTAGTCCAGGCCAAACGTCTCATCGTTTGGTCTGGACAGGCTTTTCCAGCTATCACTTTTACGCGCGGCAAGCTCTGTACTGCCCATATAAAACGCGAGCAGACGTTTTGGGGAACGGAACGCCCAAACGGCGTCTGGGGTTACATTTCTCATACGTCACCCCCTTTGCTGGGGTATACTTGGGTTTTCGTCCCATTTTCAAACCCCACTTGCTCTCTAAGTTCCCTCTGCAGAAAGACGGTTCGCTCATACCCGCCATTGAAGTACTGTTCACCATCTCGTGGTTCACCCTTTCTGCATCTAGGGTCTTTGATCGTTGTCCCCGTAAGTTATCATTCCCCCTTTCTATTCTGTCTTCGTCGTCAATTTAGGACTACTACAGTCCCCTTAGGGTTTCTTCGTACCCATCTCTTTCTTAGAAAACCCACACCCCCATCTCACAGTATGGGTAGGTTTCGTAGGCATTGTGACACGCCTCAAAGAATGGCCGAATTCAGATCTCGCTATGAGATCCCAGACAACGTGGCCACTTCATTGGCCCCTGAAAACGCCATTCGTGAGTGTTTCGACAATGACACTCTGCACATCCCTGTCGTCGCCGTCGTTGAGGGCGGTGTCAGGTTTCCCCTGGCACCATTGCTCCGCCAGGTTCTATCCCATTACAGACTGTCCCCTATGCAAGTTTCAGCCAACTTCTTTAAGGTTGTCATGGGCATCAATGCCCTGAACCAGATGCTAGGTACGTCCCTAGGTTTACACGATATTCACCATCTGTACAGCATCTCTTGAACCAAAGATGTTCTGACCTATTATCTCAAGAGTAGGGATTCCAGGAAAAGGCTGGTGCTTGAATTGCCTGACTCTGCTCGCGGGGACGACGATGACTTCCTCATCGTCACGGGGAACTTCGAGCCCAGAGACAAAGACGGTAGAGTCGTCGGCTTTCACGCACCCACAGATTTGGCACTCCACGTTAGTCCTTTTTCTCGTAGAACTCTTTGCCGAGCAATGTTTCGTATTGCGTTTCCTGTTTCTGCTTTACTGACTGCAAATTTTTCTCGTATTTACAGCCACAAACGTAAACCAGGGGCACGCCATCATCACCCCCCAGGTTCACGTGACTGACATCAACCGTGCTCTTGCTTTCAACGGGCAAGGCACGTGCTTGGCTGGCCGAGAAAGGGCGGCACAGATTCTTCTCAGCTACCGGGCATCATACGGCGGATTCATTGACCGACGAATCCGAGCGGCAGACAATCCCATCATCCCTGATCCTCCGGCTCGAGCAACTAGAAGAGTGGCGTTCTCGGACCCCTCCTCTGCCCAGCGAGCATTCAGCTTGCCCAAGAGGCCTCGACATCCTCCAGCGGATATTCCGCATCTCCCCTCCTCGAGAAATGGACCAACCGATCAACCTTACCAGCCTCTCAACCTCCCAGGGGTTGGCCGTGGGAGAGGCCGCGGCATATCTCGTGGCCGTGGGCGCTCCGAGCCGGCGCCGTCTCATGGCCGCCGCGACCCGGCTCAACTGGATGTCCCTCCGGTCTCTCCCGAGGAGATTGAAGCCAGAGCCATAGGGACAAACGTCAACGGTTGGAAGCCTCCTCTGTCGAACAGAGCCTCCGTCTCAGCTCACTGCACCTCCAACACCTCTGGGCTCCACAGTTCACACATGGCGGCCGGCCAGTCACCGTTCGTGCAGTGTGGAGTCTGAGGGTACAACCCTTGCATTGTCCCAGGCATTCATGCTGCCCGGGGACATGCAAAAGGTGATCACCAGCTCCCCGGACACCTGCTTGGCTCATTCATGAGCCACGGTGCTAAGTAAAAACATCCTACTTTTAACGTAAATCGCGTATCTTCCTTTTTGCCTAATGCTTGCTTTTTTGTCTGAAATCTCCAGGCAATGCAGAAGATGGTGGCCATGGCACGTAAACTTGGCGATCGAGCCCCAGCGTGCAGTTGGCGGTAACGCCAAGCTGCGAATACAATTGTCGGTGGATAGGAGAGAAATCAAGCTCGTGGGACGGCGGATGAGCTGAGGGGTAAGGGAGGGAGTCGAAGACAGCTTGAACCAGACTCTCACAGAGCCGGAGGCAAGCAAAAACGAGGCCAAGGCCTACTACCAGGGCTACAATGAGGGGATCCGCGTGGCCACTGAGAGCTACGTGGATCAAATGCCCGGGATTCAAGATCAAGTCTTCGAGGCTGGCTGGTTGGCATGCCTCAAAAAGTCTGGTGCACCAGATTCTTCTCCCCTCTGGACGGAGGTTGACCTTCCGAGCACCCAAGTCGTTGAGGAGCAGGATGAGGTAGAGGAAGGAAACGTTGTGGAGGGAGCTCAAAACGCCCAAATTAACGAGCAGCCAGAGAATGAAGCTACTGCTACTGAGGATGACGCTGTTGCTGGCCAGAAGGAAGCTGGTGGCGGCATCCCAGAATCATCCCCAGTAGTGGAGGACATAATTGCTCCATCCTCTTCTCAGACTGCTCCAACTTCCTCTGTCATCGAAGACCTGACAATTGAAGAGTAAGTTGGATTCTTTGTTGTGACAACAGCTGGAACTTTTTCTAAACAGTTTCTGACTGGCCCTGCGTGGCCACTGGTATTGCCCTGCGTGGCCCTGATACATTTCTACACTGTTTTAACTCTGCTGGCTCTGGCCCTCCGTGGCTTAAACTTTTGTTTTGCCTGGCCCTTCGTGGTCTTTCTTCAATACAGGTGGCCGTGCCATGACCCGTATCTTCATGGGCTAAGTGTCTTCGTACTTAGCTTGATGCATATTGTTCGTATGCTCCCCAGGTCTTATCGGGCCTGCTGATGATTAAGCTGTATTCTCTTACTCTGTTGCAGGTTTCTCGTACCTTAGAGTAATGCTAATTGCATTAGTAGCTTGCAACACGTATAGTTGTTTGTGTTCAGGGTCTGTTCGAACCCGAGCAACCCTCAAGTTTTTTCGAACTCTAGATATTACCGCATGTTTACGTAAGCAGCTCGTAGGCTTCGTGCTTGGGAACTTTCCCCAGTATATTTGTACTTAGGTTATCCAAATGTGCTCATATTTGGACTAGGCAATCTGGAGTTTATTCATACCCAGGTTGTGTTGTAAATTCGTGTGGGCATGCACTCGTACGAGCAAACAAGTCTATTCGTACTTGGAATCATCCCAAACATATTCGCATTTGAGAACAGTGTGCATAATCTCGTATGCTCTCTGGGTGTATTCGTACCCGAGCAATCAACTAAGTACATTCGCACTTGGCTCAATTCTGGGTGTATTCGTACCCGAGCAAACAGACAAGTACATTCGTACTTGGTAAAATTTTGAAATATTCGAAATTCCATGTAGTTACCCTACACCTCTGCTCTCCAATATGAAGTGAGGACTAAGGATTTAGCTTGACTTCGTATTCAAAGCATAATGAAAGCAAAACTCGTAAAAAGCAGAGTTTGTGTTACCAAAAATCCGCGAATTTTATTCATAATTCGAAAAACTCAAGGGGGCATTACACGTACCCCTTGCAACTAGTAAAAGAAAACACCAGGGAATTTTATTCATAACTCCCACACAATCACGGTGTGCATCTAAAACAGAATAGAAATGAAATCGAAGTTCTTTACACGTAGAATTTCCTCAAGTTGTGAACATTCCAGGGCCTTGGTACCGGGTTCCCGTCCAAGTCTACCAATCGATATGCCCCAATGCCCACAACCTCTGTAACTCGATACGGGCCCTCCCAATTGGCCCCCAACTTTCCCTCGTTGGCCACCTTGGTGTTGCCGAGTACCTTTCTTAACACAAGGTCTCCAACACCAAATTCTCGTGGGTGGACATGTTTGTTGTAGCTTTTCATCAGCTGTTCCTAGTACGAAGCCAGGTGTATCAGAGCTCGTTCTCTCCTCTCCTCGGCGAGGTCCAGCTCAATTTCCAGAGCTCTGTCATTGCCCCCACTTTCCACCAATGTGGTCCTATTGGTCGGCAAACCAACCTCCAATGGAATCACAGCCTCTGTTCCATATGCTAGCGAATAGGGGGTCTCTCCCGTAGACCTCATAGGAGTTGTTCGGTGTGCCCACAGGACCAGTGGTAATTCGTCAGGTCACTTGCCTTTTGCTTTGTCCAACCTTTTCTTGATCCCGTCAAGTATAGTCTTGTTGGACGCCTCTGCCTGCCCATTGCTCTGAGGGTAGGCCGGTGTGGAATAGTAGTTCCTTATTCCATACTGGGCGCAAAAAGCCTTGAAGTTTTTCTGGATCTGCGACCCATTATCACTGATCAAGGAATAAGGAACTCCAAATCGAGTGATGATGCTCTTCCATACGAACCTTTCTATCATAGGTTCTGTGATTTTTGCCAGTGGCTCTGCTTCAATCCACTTGGTAAAATAGTCCGTTGCTACCAACAGAAACTTCTTGTTCCCAGTAGCCTTGTGGAGGGGACCCACGATGTCCATTCCCCATTGCGCAAAACGGCCAAGGGCTTGTTAATGGCACCAGATCTTCGGCTGGTGTTCGGATCATAGATGAGAATTTCTGACACTTCTCACAGGTTTTCACATACACCTTTGCATTTTCTTACATGTGCGGCCACCAGTATCCTTGGGTAATTGCACGGTGAGCAATGGACCTGCCCCCAGCATGACTCCCACACGTTCCCTCGTGTATTTCATGGAGGAATTTCTGCACCATCTCAGGGTGCACACAAAGCAGGTACGGTCCAGTGAAGGACTTTCTGTACAACTTCCCCTCTGGTGATAGCCAAAATCTCGCAGATTTCATCTTTATCTTGTGAGCTTCTTTTTTATCTGTGGGGAGTGTCCCATCTCGTAGGAACTCCACTATTGGATCCATCCAACTTGGTCCTTGGTGCACGTCCAGGACCAATTCCACACTTCTCCCAATGCTCGGCTCAGCAAGATAGTCCACTGCTACCTTCCTCTTGAACTCTGTTGGCACGGCCACGCCAACCAAGCGATGGTCGGCGTGGGCGTTCTGCCCAGAGCTTATCTGCTCGATGTGTATCTTCTCAAAGGTATCAAGCAAATCCTTGGCTGCCTCCACGTAGGCTGCCATCTTTTCATTCCGGGCCTCGTATTCCCCGGACAGCTGATTCACCACGAGTTGCGAATCACAGAATACTCGAATTCTTTTTACTTTCAAGGTTCTTACGCTCCGTAACTCGGCCAGGAGTGCCTCGTACTCCACCACATTGTTCGACGCACTGAAACCCAGGCGCAGGGACAATTCGATCATAACTCCTTCAGGAGGGAAAAGCACCACTCCAATTCCAGATCCGGTGTCGCATGCGGATCCATCTTCAAAAAGCTTCCATTCCAATGGGTCCTGCTCGGCGGATGCCCTTTGCTTCTCGGCTGATGGCTCGTCCAACTGCTCCTTTCTCGTAGGAGGCCGTGGAGCCACTGTGGGAGAGAACTCAGCCACGAAATCTGCCAAAACTTGCCCTTTGACTGCCGTGCGCGGCTGATAATCAATATCATACTGGCTCAATTCCACCGACCAAGTTGATATTCGTCCTGAGAAATCGGCCTTTCGAAGCAATGACTTCAACGGGAACTCCGTGTAACCACCACTTTGTGACTTTGGAAGTAGTGGGGCAACTTCCTAGCTGCCGTCCTCAGTGCCAGGACCAACTTCTCAAGGGGCAGATATCTCGTTTCTGCATCCAATAGCGTCTTGCTCACGTAATAGACAGGGATTTGCTTGGATCCCTTGTTCCTCAGTAAGACCGCACTTACAGCATGTTTGGATACTGTCGGAAATTTGTGAAAGACTTTTCTAAAATTGCAGGGCCGTTGACTGAATTGACACGGAGAGAAGTTCCATTTGTGTGGACTAAGGAGAGACAATGTTGCTTCCTAGAATTGAAGGAACGGCTAGTTACGGCGCCGATTTTGACCTTGCCATCGGGGACAGAGGGATTTGTGATTTTCAGCGATGCTTCGCACCGAGGTTTGGGCTGTGTATTGATGTAGCACGGAAAGGTAATCGCTTATGCTTCGCGCCAACTGAAATTGCATGAAAAGAATTATCCCACACATGATTTGGAGTTGGCGGCAGTGATCTTTGCTTTGAAATTGTGGCGACACTATTTGTATGGGGCGTCATGTGAAATTTACACGGACCATAAGAGCTTGAAATATCTCTTCACGCAAAAGGAGTTGAACTTGAGGCAGAGAAGGTGGCTTGAATTGATGAAAGACTATGATTTGACAATTCTGTACCATCCGGGCAAAGCAAATGTGGTTGCAGATGCCTTGAGTCGAAAATCTTCAGGTGAGTTGTGTTATTTACTTACCTCTCAGCGAGAATTGATTAGAGAAATGGAAAAGTTGGAACTAGAGGTTTCTATTCATGACACTGATGCTATATTGGCTGCTTTTACTGTTCAACCTGTGTTATATGAAACTGTTAAACAAAGGCAATCAGAGGACGAGTTTTTGAAGAACATTATTGATGTTTGGGAGACTAAACCTAAAGAAGACTTTACTTTTAATGATGGTGTACTGAAATTCAGAAACAAGGTTTGCGTGCCTAATGTGTTTGAGATTCGAAGACAGATTTTGGAGGAAGCTCATAAATCCAAATTTGCAGTGCATCCTGGAAGCACCAAAATGTACCGAGATCTTAGAGAAGTGTATTGGTGGCCGGGTATGAAAAGAGAGGTAGCTGAATTTGTTTCCCAATGTCGGACGTGCCAACGAGTTAAAGCTGAGCATAAGAATCCAGCGGGGTTGCTTCAATCATTGCCTATACCGGAATGGAAATGGGAGCATATCACAATGGACTTTGTTGTGGGATTGCCGCGTACACAGAAAGGAAATAATGCGATATGGGTAATTGTAGATCGCTTAACAAAATCTGCTCACTTTTTGCCTGTAAATGTTTCATTTAGTTTGGAGCAGTTGGCTGAACTGTACATTAGGGAAATTATACGATTACATGGTACGCCAGTGTCTATTGTGTCGGACAGGGATTCGAGATTCACTTCTAATTTTTGGAGGAGTTTGCAAAAGGCTATGGGCACAGAATTGAGATTCAGTACAGCATTCCACCCGCAAACCGACGGTCAGTCTGAGAGGGTTATCCAGGTTTTGGAGGATATGTTACGGGCGTGTGTTTTGGATTTTCAGGGGAGTTGGGAGAAACATTTGCCTCTAACGGAATTTGCATATAACAATAGTTATCAAGCGAGTATAGGTGTGGCACCGTATGAAGCACTATATGGGAGGAAATGTCGATCACCAATATGCTGGACCGAAGTGGGGGAGAGAAGACTTGAGGGGCCAGCACTTGCCGATGAAACTACCGAAAGAATTCGGGTTATTCAGGAGAGATTGAAAGCGGCACAGAGTCGGCAAAAGAGTTATGCAGATTCGAAAAGGAGACCGTTGAAATTCGAAGTTGGGGATTTCGTATTTTTGAAAGCGTCTCCAATGAAGGGGAAAAAGCGGTTTGGAAAGGCGGGGAAGCTACAACCGAGGTATGTTGGACCATTTGAAGTTCTAAATAAGGTTGGTGAGGTGAGTTATCGGTTAGCGTTACCGCCGGAGTTATCCTATGTTCACAATGGTTTCCATGTGTCCATGTTACGTCGATGTTTGCCTAACTCCGATGAAAGGTTGCTTGTGACAACACCTACCGAACTTCGGGGAGACTTGAGATACGAAGTAAAGCCGGAAAAGATCATTGGCCGAAAGGACAAAGTTCTTAGGAACAAAGTGATACCGTTAGTTAAAGTGTGGTGGACTAATCAACGTGGGGGAGAAGCGACATGGGAAACGGAGGAGGACATGCGAAAGAAGTATCCGTATCTCTTTCCCATACAAGGTAACTTAAGTTTGAGGACAAACTTCTATAAGTGGGGGAGGGTGTAATACCCCTAATCTTTAATTTTATTTTTTAAGCTAATTATGTGATGTGTTTTGGGCTTATTATGTGAGTTATTGGGCTTAATTTGATAGTTAAATGAAATTGGAACATAAGTGGCACATGGCACACACACACCCAATGATTTTCCCTAAGCCTAGCAAAACAAAATAGGGGCTTCTACGTTCTTCCCTTATTCTTATCACAAAACGTAGAGAGAGAGAGAGAGACACCGACTGGAAGAAGAAAGAAGAAAGAAGAAGAAGAAAGAAAATTAGGGGAACTTTGCTTGGCTTGAAATTGAAGATTTAACTTGGTAAATCTTGCATCTTCTACTTGATTTCATGATTTGTATGTTAAATTTCATATCATTGGGGTTGAATTCATACTCTAGATGATTGGAGCAAGATGAATTTGGCTTGGGATAGAACTCTACTTGTTTCTTTGAATTGGGTGTTTAAAACTTGTTTTAATGCATGAATTTGATGTTTTTGGAGTATCTCTTCTATATCTATGAGTTTGAGCATGGTTAGTGAGGATTTGGTGTGAATTAGAAGTATTTTGGAAGGGTTAAGAGCTGTAAATCGCAGCAAGAACAAGCTGTAAGTTTCTGGAAATCTGCAGAATTGAATCTGCCCTGTTTTTGAGGAATTTTTCTCGCCAACTTCCCGACCTTAATATTTTTTGATATTTTTACTGAAGATACCTGGATGTGTCTATTTTATTGTGTAAAATTTTCAGAACCTAACTCAAAATGTGGAAGGAGTTAAAATTCGTTAACCGACCTGCTGTTGTGGTTTCTGCAGTGCTGACTGCATCGTCGCACTTTACGGAAACGGTCATATTTTTTAGCTCGAGCGATGAAATTGCGATCCGTTTTCTGATTTTGAAACTAGATTCATAGACCTTAAAAAGTATGTGGAGTTTGTACCTTAGTTATCTCTGCGTAAAGTCAGATTTTAGGTTAAAGATTATGGAATTGCAGATTCTGTGACTGTTTTCTTGATGCTAGCTATCTAATTAATTGCATATTCTTGTCATAGGACCTTATGTTCATTAAAAATAGACTTGTTGGTCATCCTCTAATCATGTTTTTATTGTTTAATTGTTTTAGGAAGTTCGGGTGGTTCGTAGAACCGAGGTGAGTGATTTAATACTTAAACACATGGTTTTGAACTTATTTTCCTTAACGAGCTTATTTGAATATGTTTTAGAAATTGTGTACTCCATGGATAACAATGGAAGGTGGACTTAATTGTGAAATATTTGCGAATCTATTTAATGGCATTCCCAACGTCCGGTCTTGCTAGGGGACGGCTTAATGGCTAGCAAGGGTGTTTGAGGTTGGTGTGTGTTTTGGGATAATGCGTAGACGTCCCCGGTAGCTTTTGAATTTTGAATAGCGGAATGTGCATTATATTTGGCTTACGGATTTGAATTCTTTGTTTTGAAGTATTATCAAATTATTTGCATTGTCCATGGAAGGCATGTGAGTTAAGTATTAATCATTCACACGAGCTTTGGCTTAAGGATTTTCTTTTCCACCTTTCAGGATACGACGCGTAGGGTGGCGTGGTGTTTACTTTTGGATATTGTTGTATTTTTGGAAGCTTATAGAAAGGAAGTCATGCTTGTAGACACTTAGCTTTGTATATGTTTTGTCTAGCTTTTGGGTTTGTAATTAAGCACAGCTTGAAAGGTTTATCTTTTGGTTTGTAAAGCCTTTGTAAGACTTTGGTTCGTAATCAATGAGAAACGTCTTTTGCTTCCGCTGTTATGTTTTAGCCCTTTATGATTAGCACCTGTTTAGGTGATATTTGATTAGGGATTTGGCCTTAGTGAGAAATCACTGGCATTTGTCATGATTAGGACCTCAAGGGGCGGGTCCGGGTCGTGACAGTATACCTCTCGAATCGCCTTTGCTTCGAGCAAACGGTCGACCTCCTCGATAACAGCGTCCACATGTTGTACGGCAGATCTTCTTTTCTTCTGCATCACCGGTTTGTGCTGTGGGTCCACATTCAGGTGGTGGCAAATCACGTATGCATCCACCCCAGGCATCTCCTCGGGCACCCAAGCAAACACATCAACGTGCTCTTTGAGAAATTTCACCAACTCTTCCTCCTCTTCTTTGCACAGGTTTTCCCCAATCAGGAAATACCTTTCAGGATCATTCTCGTTGATCTGGATTTTCTTCAATCCTTCCACTACTTTCTCAGCTGGATTCCCTCCGACATCCTCAATGGTCGACTGATTAGTAACCTCGACGGTTTGCACCAACTGTGCCTTGGGTGCTTTCTTGATTATGGAAACCAAGCACTATTGGGCTGTCTTTTGGTTCCCCCTTATTTTCTCGATTCCAGTGGATCCTGAAAACTTTACCATCTGATGGTAGGTGGAGGAAACCGCCCTCATCTTATGCAACCAAGTCCTTCCTATAATCGCGTTATAGGAAGATGGCACGTCCACCACCAAAAAGTCGGTTCTCAGCACCACTGTTCCTGCCCGAACAGGAAGGGTCACCTTGCCCAATGGCCAGACTGCCCCTGCACTGAACCCAACCAACGGAGTTACTGACTGTACCAAGTCTGCTTGTGCCAATCCCAGCTTCTTGAACGCGTCGTAATAAAGCACCTCGGTGCAGCTTCCTGAATCCACCAGGATCCTCTCCATGTCATATTCCCCAATTCGTAGGGTTATCACAAGAGCGTCATTGTGCGGCACCTGGACTCCCCCCAGGTCCTCGTCCGTGAAGGTTATGCCCTCGTTGTATTCTTCTGCTTCACGTCCTCGTTTCTTTCCCAACCGCATCACGTGCTGGTCGTGTTTTACCTGCCTTTGGAGCAACCTCACCTCATTTCTCGTATAAGGTGTGGCTGATCCATGTATCATATGGATCACGCCCCTCGGATTCTGCTTGTAATCCAGCTCCATTGCTCTCTCGGCACCCTTGTGCTCCTCTTGAATGAATTCCTTCAAATACCCTCGTGAGACCAGGTCATCAAGGTGCTGCTTGAACATCTCGCAGTCCTCCGTCATGTGACCCCAATCCTTGTGGTAACTGCAATGCTGACTCATAGCCCTTCTTGCATCTTTATCACCCTCCAGCCGTGGAGGCCACTTGAAGTACGGACGGTTTTTTATTCGATAAAGAATCCGATAAATCAGTTCTTTCCAAACCGTCGTTACTGAGAAGAACGACTTTGGGTCAGGGGCATGCTTCTCCCGGTACGACTCTCTCTTAGTTTGCCCGTGCTCCTTCCTCTCTTTGTAAGTCTTGGGTTCGGGTTTATCCGCTTTCTTCGCGGGACCCTTGACTTGCTTGGCACTCAACTTGTCGTCTTCCCGTAGTATGTCATCCTCATTCCTGGCATGCTGCTCAATACGTTCCATCAGCTTTGCCAGCGTGCTCACTGGACTCATGTTTAGGGACTTTCGTAGCTCCCCTCGAACAGGCAACCCAGTCTTGAACGTTGCTATTGCATACTCCTCACTGCAACTTTCAATCTCGTTGAAAGTCTCCCAATACTTCTTGGCGTAGTCCCTAATCGGCTCATCCTCTCCTTGCTTCATAACTGAGAGACTCTCAAAAGTTTTGGGTGGTTTCCTGCTCGTCAGGAACCGAGCAGTGAATTCCTCGGCCAACTGTCTCCATCCTCGTATGGTGTTCGGCCCCAACTTATGGAATCATGACAGAGCCACCTTTCCCAAATTAGATGGTAACATCTTGCACATGATCGCGTCATCACCATCGTGCATAAACATCGCCTGCTGGTAATGCTGTATGTGTGCCACCGGGTCTGCACTGGTTTCGTACAGGATAAACGTCCCGTGTTTAACCCTGCTCGGCAACCTTGCCTCCTGCAATCTCTTTGCAAAAGGAGAAGTTGCTATGTTGCTAAGGGCTCTCCGTGCTGCTTCTCATGCAGACATGGTTCCCTCTTCTGACCCCTTTGCACCCCTGACATTATTCTTTTCCCAGTCGGAATCAGGTCTCTCTAACCTATCCCTGTGGTGCTTCCTGCTCCCTCTTTCCTCGGGGGAGGAGCTCCTACTCCTGCTTCTCCTTTTTTGTGAAGAAGCCCTCGGTCGTTTCGGAGTGAGGCTCTTGCTTCTTCTTTTTCGTGAAGAAGCTATCCTGTACTCCGCCATATCCAACCTTTCTTTTCTGGATTTCCTTTGTGAAAGCCCAGAATCTTTCGGATGTTCTCGTATCCGCTGCAGCTGTTGAATTTCATATTCTCGTCTTTTAATCAAACGAGCGTATTCCTCTATTTCCTGTCTCTTTTTTCCAGGATGTCTTCCCTGCTGTGCACGCTTTTCGAACGTGCCACTGACTCCCTCCCACGACGGGACTTACTCCTTCTCATGGATCCTGTGGCTGTCCGTCCGTCCTTGTTTCTGGAGTCGCCATGGATTGCCAGGGGGCGGTCCTTCCTCGTGGTCCTCCCCGCACGCCCGCCGTCGGGCTTCCTCGGAGGGTCTGGTGGGGATTTGTCACCTCCCCCACCCAGCTGATTGTTTGCATCAAGTGGAGTCTTTGGATTTTCTTCCGCCATGGTCGCTTTTTCAAAGGGATCTCTTTCGTTTCCCACAGACGGCGCCAATTGTAAGTGCAGGAAAACAAAAAGGCCTTCGAACAGCACCAAGATCCAACGGCTACTTCCTTCTCCACGCCGGAACCCTAGCACTCCGCCGGAGTTGAACCTGTAAAACAGACAAAGGTGAGCGCACCTTTGCCTTCTCGTGGCAAAGGCCCTCCGATGCCAAAGTTAGTATCTCGTACTAGTGAAAACCCTAATTCTCAGTAGGTAATAAGCAAATAACCAGGAATTGTGTACCTTTACCTCTAGGTTTACCTCATATTTATAGATTGACATATGTTTGCTGTCCAAGCCATCTCGTTGCCCTAAGTTTCCTTTCTCGTAAAGGCAACCCAGAATATCAGGGATTCTCATTCCCATAACTGCATATTATCTTACAGACCATTTAGGAACTCTTTCCTTAATTGGCCGTTCACCCCATTCCCGTTGGGTATCTCCTCCAGATCTCGTTTCCTTACTGGGTATTTCCATTTCTGGACCCCTCTGGAGTGCCTCCTGGCACTTCCTCCAGATTGCTGCTCCTATTCGGCCCTCTCATAGCCGAACAGCCTATCTGGACCAATGATGTCTCATATCATTGGTCTCTCTAGCATGTGATTGGTCCAACAGCTACCCTTGCTCTTTGGACCATTCCCCTACTCGGGTATCTTGGACCCGGGACCTCTCGTGTCCCTGGTCCTCACTGCCGTTCACCGTACCGCACGGCGGATACTTCGACTATATTTATCCTGGACCCCACGTACCACGTGTTCGGGCCACTCTTTGTACTTGTTCGGGATTACCTCCCTACAGTTTCATGTTAAAAGTCTTTTTTTTTTTTTATAACTTCGTGAGATCTTTCAACATTCAAAAAAGCTTTTTAACATTATTTTACATGATAAGATGAACAAAAGGGTCTCATAAATCATTTTTTCAGATATTCGGAAAACATAAAAGGCTGTTTTGCGGACCTATGATTTGTTTTGTCATGAAAAAAAACTGATTATGGAATGTGTAGACAGGTGTACTGCACGGTATTTTGGTTGCACCGTGCGGTGCATCCAGTCTGTCGCGTGGCACTTCATGTGATATTGGCAGTCTGCTGTAATGTTGTTATTCCACTTTTTGTATATTGCTCATCCATTTCATACTGTACAGCTTGCACCACAACCACGTCAACGTGATATATTTTCCCATGTCCATTTCCCGTACATGTTTTAAAGTTAAGCTTTTCAAATGATATTAAATCCCCCATTTAAAATGCCTAGTAGAGACCGGTTTTACCGGGTGAGCGGGGTGCTTTTTCAACAAAACTTTCCCCATTCGTAACGTGGCTCCCGGATCCAAAGTCTCAATGTTTTCGCTAGACCAAAAGCCTTTTTCAGACAAACTCTCGGTTTCTCGGATCATCCATCTCAAAAATCCAGGTGGCGACACTTCGAGTTAGCGCTTTCGGGTGCGGGAGCCCACATCTCTATTAGCCCTCACTCTGCCCGAACCAGTCGGTATCACCGGGGTCCTCTTCAACATCACCCCCGTCATCCCCATCATCATCGTCGTCATCCTCGTTGTCATCAGCGGCAATCTCTCTCGGATCCTGCAAGTACCTGGGATTGTCAGCAGTGTCGTCAGAGTCGCTCCTTGCCTCCTCCTCCCTTCCCTCTTCTTCTCTTTCCTCTTCTTCTCTCTCCTCTTCTTCCTCTTCCTTGGACGGCTGGGACAAGATGAGCTGCTTCTTGAGGGCCGGTTCATCTTGGCTAGACCTCTCGCGCATTTCTATCCGATACCGCTCCTCTGCACGTGCCACCGCTTTCTTGGCTGCCTCTTTGCTTGTTGCGGCAGGCTATGAGCTCCTGGTATGTCGTCGCGTAGCGGCTGGAGGCGTAATGGTCTGTGCTCGTGGCGGAGATCGCGCTCTCTTCTTAGAAGCCGCCCCCGCCCCTGTGTCTGCATAGTCATATGTGTTGCATTAGTATACATTTTGCAGTATATTGTCTGTCAATTGTTTAAATGACAGGAATAGTCTATCAATGGAAGCTATCTATCAGCTATTTATTGGTATCAAAGGTTTTCAAAGCAGGCATACATGTATCGAAGGCAGCTATGTACTGTAGGTATCGAAAGCAAAAGGGAGTGTATCGTTTATATACCTGAGCCCTCCGCGAAGCAGCTGCCTGAGCTAGCTGGGCTGGGGTGCTAGATAGCGTTACTCCAGTGGCATGCCGCTAGCTGCTCTCCTGACCACATTCTCCAGAGCAAGCATACGGCGAACAGCTTCATTCACCCATTCCACAGGTACCTGCGAACAATTTACAACCATCAGACATTTCAAATACAATTCAAGGGTATTGGAAATACAGAAATGGAAATTGGTTTACCTGAACTGTCACTGCCGCGAGCTCCACTCGCGCTGGTCACCTCAGCCGGATTGCCCTGGGAGTCCACTACGTCCACTTTCCAAAGCAACTCTTGAGGCCCGCCTACTACTGGCCTGCTCACACTGTGCCTCACGCGGCATTCTCTTGCTCTCTGTATCTCAGCAGCAGCCCTTCTCTCTGCACCAGCCTCACGTGCCTGCTCCTGGACCTCTCTGCGAGCCCTAACACCAAGTGGCCTCGCCAAGTGATCTCTCTGATTGGCTGCATAGTCCATCCCAAAACGCAGGTGCCGTGTCAGCTCAGTATCCGGCCTCGTAAACCTCTCCAGTTCCGCCAGTGTGTAGTCACTCGTGTGTGAAGCTCGGGGAGGGAGTGGCCCTGGCACTTGGAACTCAAGGTAACCAAGTGACTGACGAGTCACTCGATCCCCTAAGTACCATTGCCAGCCAAAGCCTGGCTCCAAAAGCACCCCGTTGGCTGTGATAGCCCTACTCCTGGCCAATTACTTTGGCTCTGGCCCGCTTGTCTTCCATGGATCCCACACGATCTGCACAAAGTGGCAAACAAGCAATGTGTACAATTGATTAGCGACAGCATTAAAGCCATGAAAAGCATGCATGATTGACTATTTGAGTTCTAATGTCGTACCTGCGAAGCTCTCAGCTCGTCCGGATACAACCTATAGGCGTTGAGGCTGCCTCCCTTCTTTCGTTCCCATGTACTCTTTGCTCCATATCAGCGCGCGCGGAAGAGTGCTCAAGTCAGGATGCTTGCACTCCGGAGGGTACATCTTCAGCACTTCGTATGCCCAGAGCTGCACGGTTTTCAAACATGGAGATGTATCAGTCACAAGATATGCAGTTATACAATGAAGTTAAAGTAGGCTGTACAATCAAATGTTTCATGTATAATGGGAATTATGCTTTATTCTATTGAAGCCATACCTCCCAGATATGCCAATAGCCGGCTGTACTTTGCTCAGTCCTCGAAGAATCACCCAAGAACAGGTAGGCTGTGCCAAGTGCTGCTCTGCCCCAATCGAAGCGTGAGGCTGTCCTCAAATCCCTCAGAGCAGGCAAGTATGATAGATGCACTGTGCTTCCCCTGCCTGGAAATAGTGAAGCCCCGAAAAGGTACAACAGGTACGCCCGAGCCATCTGCTCCACTTCCCGCTCAGTGGTCACCTTCTTCTTCAAGTACTTCTTGAACTGAGCATTGTAGGTGCAGAAAAACAAAGAGTACCTGGAGCACTGTTATTTCGTAACAGTTCCACGTGATTCTCGGTTGATACCCCTATGCCTCTGCCGGAACCCTAATCTGCAAGACAAACAAGGGGTGAGCGCACCTCCGGCAAAGGCCCTCCGATGCCTAAGTTAGTATCTCGTACTGGTCTCAAACCCTAATTATCAGTAGGAAAGTATATAATGCATGCCACGTAATGCGTACCTTTTGCCTCTAGGTTCACCCTTAAATTTATAGACATAGGTCTACTTGTTCTCCAAGCATCCTCATCGCCCCAGGACTCCTATCCCGTACAGGAAACCTGGCTTTCTAGGGACTCTTGTGGCCAATCAACCGAGATCCTCTTTCTGCAAGGATTTTCCCTATTATGGAATTCGTTCCATAATAGGACTATTCTTAAACTCATCTTTATCTGAATACGGGGTCTCCCTCTCTAGAATATTCCCACCGTCTTATCACTTAAGACTTAGTCCCCTATCGATAACCCCATCCGTTCGGTATTTCTCATTAGGAGTCTCGTCTTTACAGAATTTGTTCCGCAATAGGATTATCCCATTGCTTATCCTGACTGGATATTAGACACTCCTTCTTGAATGCTGCTTCCGCCTTATCTCTTAAAGCCGTTTATAAATGACTCTATCTGTCCGGCATGCTGTTTGCCGAACAGACTGCACCTTAACTGCTACTGTTTGGATACAAACCTATACTGCCAAACAGCTGGTATTTAGTCTAGGACATCTCATGCCCCTGTTCCCAAACAGTCCCCTGTTCGGTGTACACTTTAGGTCACCGGCCCCTATCATTATGGTGCCTTTCATCACTTTTCTCATTGCACAACTTACATCACATGTTCGGCTCATATTTATGCCTATTTGGGAATATCACCCTTCAATTGCTCCCCAGCTTTGCCCAATGGAACTGCTCGGGCCAATGGGTAAAGCTTCTAAAGAACAAACCCCAGGCCGAGCTTCATGATGTCTCGTGCAGATACAGTATTGATGACCATTTGATTTTTGGCGGTTTATTCATCATGCTTTCTTGAAGCACGGGTTCCACATGGCGTAATTCGTACGTCTTGCATTTAATTCGAGCTGATGTCTGAGTCAGACGGCGTCAAAACGGCCCTGCACTAGATTCCTCAATCCGTTACTTCTCACCTTAACGGAGTGAGAGGAGACGCTCAGTCTCCCACCTTTTACGTTCATACCCAAAAAGAGGGATTTTTCCGGTTTTATTTTAATCGAAACCCAAATCATCTTTTTCTCTCTCTAGAAACTCAGGCGAGAGCTTTGTTTCAGCTATTACCGCCGCCCGTAGTTCCCGTTTATATCTCCAACGACGGTCACAATCATTGTAAGACCTCTCATTCCCCATTCTTCTCGTTTATTTATGAGATCTTCATTCTCAGATCCTGTCACTCTTAGGGTTCGAATTATACCTGTTTTCTGATTTTGTTTTACTCGTACCTTTCTTTGAATACATCCATGGCGGATGAGAGTGGAAAGGAACCCAAACCCGGGAAGTTCAGACACCTTTGTGAGACCCCTACTGCCATGGCGGCCTTTAGAACAAAATATAGCATTCCTAACAATGTCGCACTCAAACTTGCTCCCCTTGGGGCAGACAGAGACGTTGGCACGTGGGAGATGATGGGAATCCCCATCGTAGCCACTGTCGAGGGTGGAGTTCGTTTTCCCCTTGACCTATTACTTCGACGAGTGTTAAACTGGTATAGACTTACTCCCATGCAAGTGTCCACTAATTTTTTCAGATTAGTGATGGGGATAGTGGCCCTAAATAGGATTTTAGGGACCCAAATTGGAATCTGGGATATCCAATGGTGGTACAGTATCGTAATAAACCCTGAGTATAATACATACTACTTCAAAGTAAGGAAGGCAGAAAAGCGTCTCGTGCTTAACTTGCCAGATTCTGCTCGTGATCACGAGATGGATTTCCTATATGTCACCGGAGCTTTTGAGCCAAGAGGGGAAGATGACCAAGTGGTGGGATTCCATTGCCCCCACGTATGGGGCTACCCACGTATGCTCCTGATTCGCTTTCGTCTTATTTCTTCTGTTTTACTTTCGAAATCTCAACAAGTGTTTGATTTACGTTCGCCTTCTCTCAATTTGCAGCGGACAACGCAAATACACGCCCCAGACGTGAGCCTAGTTACGTCCAAACAGCTGAGATAAACAGGATTTTGAAATACACAGGGGTACCTGGCACATTAACAGCTGGTCGGGGACGGGATGCAAGCGTCCTACTGGGCTACGATTCTGTTTACAGAAGCTTCATAGATCGAAGACTTGCCAATCCGAGTACAAGCGCAGCATCAACGTCAACTGCTTCCCAACCAAGGAATCCAAGACCCAACGCAGGAGTCACTGTAGCCGGACAGCCAGGGGAAGTTCCTATTTCTGAAGGGGTACCACTTCCTCGTGTGGCTGTCAGGAGATCTTCTCGAAGACAGGCTGTCGATCGTAACACCTCTCAGTCTTCGTCCTCCGGTTACTCTCCGTCTCCTCCCCATTCAGGTACAATGACTCGCCAACCTTTGAATCTGAGTTCACTTCTCACCATGTCCTCTCGTGGACGCGGTTCAGGCCGTGCACCCTCCACCGGGCATGCTCCCCCGCCACCTCGTTGCAGCAAGGGAGGTTCAACACGATCCTCCTCCTCTCTTCGGGAACGTGACAGTTCCCTCGAGGCTGCTGATGCCCATCGAGACAAACGTTCGAGGAACCCAGAGACCGGGGAATCTGATGCACCGGCCGCTGGGTCATCCCTAGAGACTCCTGCACCGAACACCACCGTCACTCAACCAACCTGGGCCCCTTTACTCACCAGAGGCGACCGTCCAGTGAATATCGGGGACAGTGCAAGCTCCTCGGAGACTGCTCTGGCCCTGGCTCAGTGCTTATTACTTCCTGTTGACATGCAAAAGGAATCCTCATCTTCTGGTGACCGGCTAGTTTCCACTGGACTTGTCAGTGAGATAAAGGTAAACCCATTTTATCCACACTTTATGCTTTACCTTGTTCATGGTAGTAGTTCATTAATCGTTGAACTATACTTGTTTTTACTCAGTTTATCCAGAAGATGGTTGCACTGGGACAGAAATTCCAGGATGCTGAGTCTGAGAGAATCAGACTCTTGAATGATAACACTAGACTGCTCCGATCAGTCATGAGGTTGGAAGGGGAGAGAGACAAAGCAAAAGCTGACTGCAACGAGGCGAAGGGCAAACTCGAGATTGCTGAAGATAGCCTTAACCAAGCCCTGGGTGAGATTAATAGTACCAAAAAGGCTGCGTACGAGGATGGTTACCAAAAGGGATTTGATGAGGCAATTGCCAACTACGTCGAACAAATGCCAGCGGTACAAGATCAAATCTTTTCCGCAGGCTGGGAGTCATGTTTGACCAAAGTTGGGGTTCCCGATGACTCTCCACTATGGGTAGTTGAACTACCGAGCAACCGTGGGGCAGCTGTTGTCGAGACTGAGGAGCTTAATGCTGATGATGTCGAACAACAAATCGACAACTTTGCAGACGCAGATGGCGACATCCAAATGGAGCCTCAAGATACCCCAGTCGGAACTCATGATGCCCAGAACGAGCAGTCGCAAGTGCAGGCAACGGTTAATGAAGGTGGTGTCAATGCTGAAACCCCCACCGAAGTGTCAACCGAAATTCATCCCGAGGTCCAAAACCTGGACTAAGTCTGGTAAGTTTCTTCCCATCTTCCGAACAGTTAGTTTTATCAGGTTCTGCGTGACCGTAGTTCTCGGCCCTGCATGGCATCAATACATTTAAACTTTGATAACACAGATATTCGGCCCTATCGTGGCATAACACTTGGGTTTTTGGTGGCCATTTCGAGGCCTTTGTCATTTTGCTCGGCCCTTCTTGGTCATAAACTTTATCTGTTTTGAATGCATGTGATCAGGTGCATATGTCTGTCTTGACATCGCTTAGGCTGTTACTAAGTTCTTCGTGCTTAGTCTGTCTAAATTTCTCGTATTTAGATACATATAAAAAGCTGTATGAAACGTAACTTCGTTACGTTTCTTCTCAAGTATTTCGTACTTGGCATGTCTAAGTATTCTCGTACTTAGCAAGTTTATAATCTGTGCAAGTATTTCATACTTTGCAAATTTGAATACAAGTATTTCATACTTGTGGTATTTGAGACGTATATTCGTACGCATATTTTAAATAGGATTTTGCTTAAGTATTTCGTACTTAATGGCCATAATGTCGTTATACAAATTTATTCGCATTTGTATGTCTGTATTATAATCATATTTACTTTTTACCCAAGTATTTCGGACTTGGTAATTCTACAATCTGCACTATCTCGTATGCAAACCCAAGTATTTCGGACTTGGTTTTATAATCTGCATCTTCTCGTATGCAAGTATTTCGTACTCTATAAAATTTTAACACAAGTGTTTCGTACTTGTAAAATAGTGAGTATCACGTACTTAAATAAGTTCTCATATGTTAAATTCGTTTTTTCATAGCCAGAATAATTGAAACGTGTATTCGTACGTACCAAAACAATTATACATGCCAAAACAGCTATACCCCAGCTCTCCAATATGAATGAGGGAAAGAAAAGGCCTTTATTCATATTTACAAATTAAAGACAGGCATATGTTATGAAAAACGAAACTATTATAGAATCACTATTTCAGAAAAAAGAGGGTTTTATTCATAATCCCAAAAACTCAAGGGGTCGTTACGCGTATCCCATGCAACTAAAAAACGAAACACAAAGGAATTTTATTCATAATTCCCACACAATCACACAATCCTAAAACAGAATAGAAAGTGAAACCGAAGTCTTTCAAACAAAGAACTTTCTCAAATTGTGAACATTCCAAGGCCGTGGCACTGGATTCCCGTCCAAGTCTGCCAAACGATAGGCCCCAATGCCCACAATCTCAGTAACCCGATATGGGCCTTCCCAATTAGCCCCCAATTTGCCCTCATTGGCAACCTTGGTGTTGCCGAGCACCTTGCGGAGCACAAGGTCTCCAACACCAAACTCTCGTGGGCGAAAAAGCTTGTTGTAGTTCTTCATCAACTGTTCCTGATAGGAGGCCAAATGCACCAGGGCTCTTTCCCTCCTTTCCTCGGCAAGGTCGAGCTCAATTTCAAAAGCCCTGTCATTTCCTCCACTTTTGACCAACGCAGTCCTATTAGTAGGATGGCCAACTTCTAATGGAATGACTGCCTCTGTTCCATAAGCCAAAGAATAGGGGGTCTCTCCCGTAGACCTCCTAGGCGTTGTTCGGTGTGCCCACAGCACCAATGGCAACTCGTTAGGCCACTTGCCTTTTGCTTTGTCCAATCTCTTCTTGATTCCATCCAGAATGGTTTTATTAGATGCCTCTGCTTGCCCATTACTCTGGGGGTAAGCAGGGGTTGAATAATAATTTCTTATTCCATACTGGACACAAAAAGCTTTAAACTTCTTCTGGAACTGGGAACCATTATCTGTAATCAATGAGTATGGGACCCCAAAACGAGTAATAATACTCTTCCAGACAAACCTTTCTATCATAGGTTCAGTAATCTTAGCCAAAGGTTCAGCTTCAATCCACTTCGTGAAGTAATCTGTTGCCACCAAAAGGAATTTTCGGTTCCCAGTAGCCTTATGGAATGGACCCACGATGTCCATCCCCACTGAGCAAAAGGCCAGGGGCTAGTCAAGGGCACCAGATCTTCGGCCGGTGTCCTGATCATTGGTGAGAACTTCTGACATTTCTCACAGATTTTCACGTAAACCTTTGCATCCTCCTGCATATGCGGCCACCAATACCCTTGAGTAATTGCTCGGTGGGCTATGGACCTACCTCCTGCATGACTCCCACACGTCCCTTCATGGATCTCGTGGAGAAATTTCTGCACCATCTCGGGGTGCACACAGAGCAGGTACGGCCTAGTAAAGGATTTTCTGTATAACTTCCCTTCTGGAGACAACCACAACCTTGCCGATTTGGTTTTAATCTTGTGGGCTTCCTTTTTATCGGAGGGAAGAGTCTCATCTCATAGAAACCCAATGATTGGATCCATCCAACTAGGCCCCTGGTTCACATCCAGGACCAACTCCACACTTTTCCCAATACTTGGTTTATCCAGATAATCGACTGCTACTTTCCTTTTTAACTCAGTAGGTACAGCAGCAGCCAACCAAGCTAAAGAATCCGCATGGGCATTCTGTCCCGAGCTTATCTGTTCAATACATACCTTTTCGAAGGTATCAAGTAAATCTTTAGCCGCCTGTACGTAAGCTGCCATCTTCTCACTCCGGGCCTCATATTCCCCGGACAGTTGGCATACCACCAACTGGGAGTCGCAATAAACCCTTAATCTTTCCACTTTTAAGGTTTTTGCACTTTTGAGGCCGATCAGCAAGGCCTCGTACTCTGCCACATTGTTGGACGCACTGAAACCTAGTCGAACAGAGAGTTCGACCATCACCCCATCCGGAGGGAACAGAATGACACCTGCTCCTGAACCAGTGTTACAAGCCGAACCGTTGACGAATAACATCCATTCCAAAGGGTCCTGTTCGGCAATCACCTTTCTTTTCTTTCCTGGTTTCTGAACGGATTGCTCCTTTCTCGTAGGAGGCCCTGGTGCTACCATTGGAGTAAATTCTGCCACAAAATCAGCCAGCAGCTGGCCTTTTATCGCCGTGCGCGGCTGGAAGTTTATATCACATTGACTCAACTCAACAGACCACGTCGAGATCCGTCCTGAAAAGTCTGCCCTTTGTAGCAGTGACTTTAAAGGATATTCAGTATAAACCACAACCTTATGGCTTTGGAAGTAATGAGGCAGCTTCCTCATTGCTGTCCGTAATGAAAGGACCAATTTTTCAAGGGGCACATACCTCGTTTCTGCGTCTAACAGTGTCTTACTCACGTAATAAATTGGGATTTGCTCTGATCCTTTACTTCTTAACAAAACAACACTGACAGCATGCTCAGAAACAGCCAAGTATAAAACCAAACACTCACCTGGTTCTGGAGTTGATAGAAGTGGAGAATCAGCCAGATACTTCTTCAGGTCCTGAAAAGCCTGCTCACACTCTGCTCCCCATTCATATCCTTCTCTTTTCTTTAGAAGCTGAAAGAAGGGCCGGCATTTATCACTGGACCGGCTGATAAATCTATTAAGGGCGGCAGCCATCCCAGTCAATCTCTGTACTTCTTTCGTCGTTTTGGGACTCTGCAGTCCTTGCAATGCTGATATTTGATCTGGGTTTGCCTCGATCCCCCTTATGGTCACAAGGTGTCCCAAGAACTTCCCTGATCCAACTCCAAATGCACACTTCGAGGCATTGAGTTTTAACTTGTATTGCCTCAAGATATCGAAGGCCTCTTTCAAATCTGCTACATGACCCTGCCTGGTCTTGCTTTTCACAACCATATCGTCTATGTAAACCTCCATAGTTTTTCCAAGCAGCTTTCTGAACATAATGGTTGCTAACCTCTGATATGTTGCTCCTGCATTCCTTAATCCAAAAGGCATCACGTTGTAACAGTACAATCCTCGTGGTGTAATGAAAGAAGTCTTTTCCTGATCAGGCCCAAACATGGCAATCTGATGATATCCTCGATATGCGTCGAGAAAACTCATCTGCTCATACCCAGCAGTTGCATCAACTAATTGATCAATCCTGGGAAGGGGGAAACTGTCCTTTGGGCACGCTTTGTTCAAATCTGTGAAATCCACACAGACACGCCACTTTTCATTCTTCTTTTTCACCACCACAGTGTTGGATAGCCATTCTGGATAGTAAACTTCGCGTATTGCTTTGGCTTCCAACAATCGTTCTACTTCCTCAATAACAGCATCAACATGCTGTATAGCTGCCCTTCTCTTCCTTTGAATCACGGGCTTGTGCTGAGGGTCTACATTTAAATGGTGACAAATCACGTCTGCACCTACACCGGGCATTTCCTCCGGTACCCATGCAAATACATCAACGTATTCTTTTAAGAATCCAACCAGCTCGTTCTCTTTCTCAACTGGCAGTGATTCCCCAATTAAAAAATACCTTTCAGGATCAGTCTCGTTGATTTGTATTTTCTTCAGGCCTTCTACCACTTTCTCTGTTGGGTTTCTGCCGACATCCTCGATAGCCGGTTGATCCGATACCTCTATTGCTTGAACCGGTGGGCCTTTGGAATTTTCTTAACAATAGAAATCAGACACTGCTGTGCTGCCTTTTGATTTCCTCTGATCTTCTCAATACCGTTGGAACCAGGGAACTTCACCATTTGATGATACGTAGAGGAGACGGCCCTCACCTTATGCAACCACGTCCTTCCAATAATCGCGTTATAGGAAGACGGGACATCAACCACTAAAAAGTCCGTTCTTAAAACTACAGAACCAGCACAAACGGGCAATGTTACCTTTCCAAGGGGCCAGACTGCTCCTGCTCCAAACCCGACCAGAGGTGTTATTGACTGCTCCAAATCTGACTGAGTGAACCCCAATTTCTTGAATGCATTATAATACATGACTTCTCTACAACTCACAGAGTCCACCAAGATCCTCTCGATGTCGTATTCCCCTATTCGTAGGGTAATGACCAAAGCGTCGTTATGAGGTACCTGGACATCTCCAAGATCTTCATCTGTGAAGACTATGCTTTAGTTGCTTTCATTGGTTCCTCGTCCCCTCTTATTTCCCAATCTTAGAACATGCTGGTCATGCTTGGTTTTCTTCTGGAGCAGTCTAACCTCATTCCTTGTGTAAGGTGCGGCCAATCCATGTATCATATGGATTATTCCCCTAGGATTCTGTTCGTAATCCATCTCCATGGCTTTCCCTTTTTCTTTGGGGTCCTCCTGAATATACTCCTTCAGGTAGCCTCGAGAGACCAAATCGTCAAGATGCCTCTTGAACATTTCACAATCTTGTGTCATGTGGCCCCAGTCCTTATGATAACTGCAGTGCTGATTCGTAGCACGTTTCGCATCCTTGTCTCCACCTAGGCTTGGGGGCCACTTGAAGTAGGGCTGATTCTTTATTCGATAAAGAATCCTGTAAATGGGTTCTTTCTAAATTGTCGTTATTGAAAAGAATGACTTGGGGTCTGGTGCTGGCTTCTCTTTATATGGCTCTCTCTTAGCCTGCCCATACTCCTTTCTTTCCTTATAGGTCTTGGGCTCTGGTTTGTCCACCTTTTTCGCTGGTGTCTTAGGCTGTTCGGCAATCACCTTGCCGTCCTCACGTAGAATGTCATCCTCCATTCTAGCATGCTGCTCAATTCGTTCCATCAGGTGAGCCAATGTTGACACAGGGTGTTTATTCAGAGAACGGCGCAGCTCCTCCCGAACAGGCAAACCCCTGGGTGATTGCATAGTGTGCAATGGATCTCCCACTTGCATGACTTCCACATGTTCCCTCGTGTATCTCGTGGAGGAATTTCTGCACCATCTCGGGATGCACACAAAGCAGGTATGGTCCAGTGAATGACTTCTTGTACAATTTCCCTTCTGGCGATAGCCAAAACCTTGCAGATTTTGTCTTTATCTTGTGAGCTTCTTTTTTATCTGTGGGGAGTGTCCCGTCTCGTAGGAACTCCACTATTGGATCCATCCAACTTGGTCCTTGGTTCACGTCCAGGACCAATTCCACACTTCTCCCAATGCTCGGCTCAGCAAGATAATCCACTGCCACCTTCCTCTTGAACTCTGTTGGCACGACCGCTGCTAACTAAGCCAATGAGTCAGCGTGGGCATTCTACCCAGAGCTTATCTGCTCAATGCGTACCTTTTCAAAGGTGTCAAGCAAATCCTTAGCTGCCTCCACGTAGGCTGCCATCTTTTCATTCTGGGCCTTATACTTTTCGGACAACTGATTCACCACGAGTTGTGAATCACAGAATACTCGAATTCTCTTAACTTTTAGGGTCTTTGCGCTTCGTAATCCCGCCAAGAGTGCTTCGTACTCCGCCACGTTGTTTGACGCACTAAAACTCAGGCGCAGGGACAACTCGATCATAATTCCTTCAGGAGGGAAAAACACTACCCCAATTCCAGATCTGGTGTTGCATGCGGATCCATCAACAAAAAGCTTCCATTCCAACGGGTCCTGCTCGGCGGTTGCCCTTCGTTTCTCGGCTGCTGGCTCAACCAACTGCTCCTTTCTCGTAGGAGGTAGTGCAGCCACTGTGGGAGAGAACTCTGCCACTGTGGGCTCTCGCGCCCGAAAGCGCTAACTCGAAGAGTCGCCACCCGAATTTTTGAGATGGATGATCCGAAAAATCGAGAGTTTGATTTGAAAAAGAAAGGCTTTTGGTCTAGCGAAAACGTTGAGATCTTGGATCCGGGAGCCACGTTACGAACGGGAAAGGTTTTGTTAAAAAGCACCCCGCTCGCCCGGTAAAAACCGGTCTCTATTAAACATTTTAAATGGGGGATTTAATACCATTTGAAAAACTTAACTTTAAAACATGTACGGGAAATGGGCACGGGATTAAATATAACACATTAGTGTGCTTGTGGTGCAAACTGTATAGAAATGATATGAATGGTATGAACAGATGTAATGAAAATACTCAACAAACTGTCTGGATCAAAACCATGTTGGGCACGGCACACTGCGATGCCGTGTGCGGCACTTCAATATGCCGTGCGTGACTTACTTCCTGCTCTCAGACTCTTACAAGCGTTCAAAATATCATTCAGCCCACAGTTTTCACCGCACCTTTTAAAAGACTCATCAAAAGCCACATAATGACCAGATCGTCCTAAAAAGATTATTATTTTCTTAAAACATGATCCCAAAATAGTTTATAACGTGTTTGATCATTCGGGATGATCTAGAAAACCTTGTTTGAGAGACAAAACATGACTTGTAGATATGGTCTTACTTTTAAAGAAATAAGAACAGTCAACAGCAGAAATAAGCAGCCACAACAAAGAGTACCTCTGATCCAGACAGCCTGCTTACAATAACATCAGTAACGAACATGCCGTGTGTGAAACGCCGCACGGCAAACCGGATGTATCGCACGGTGCAACCAACACACCGTGCGGTACACCTGTCTACACATTCCAGAATCAGTTTGCTTTTACATGACAAAACAAACCATAGGTCCGCAAAATAGTTTGTTATATTTTCTGAATCTTTGAAAAATGATTTATGAGACCCATTTGTTCATTTTATCATGTAAAATATTGTTAAAAACTTTTTGGAATATTGAAAGATCTCATGAAGTAAAAAAAAGGACTTTTAACATGAAACTTGAATCTAGAATGTATCCGCACGATCTTTACCCAATATTAGCCGAAATATGAAAAGAAAAAGCAAAAAAGAAAAGAAAAAAAAGACTTTGAATGTAAAGCTCGTTTGAGACCCAAACTCGGTATAGAAAGACTGAGAAGGGCCTCGATCGGCTCCCCTCAAGGCTAAATGTAGTTTAGCCCAAGGAAAGGGATTTATACCTTTTGATCGAAACTTGGATGTGTTTGAAGATAATGAAGCTTGGATGTGCTTGAAGATGGAGAGTGGAGGTTGATTTGGGTTGAGTTTTGAGAGACTTGTGAGCAAATGAATTTAGAGAGAGAGAGATGTGTATAGTGGTGATGGGTGTAAGGAGTTGTAGAGAGAGAATCAAAAGGGAGTATTTTTAGAGAGAGAGAGTGAGAGCCAAAAAAATGGTAGAATAACTTTACTTGGAGTTGAAGGGGTCCTTCTCAACTAGAGAGAGGGTGTATTTATAGGCAAAATAGCCAAGGATGATCACTAAAAGAGAGGAGGTGACTTATGGGCCGAATAAAACTCATTTTCGGGCACAGACGCTCCTCCTGCAGGCATGGCCGACAGCTTTCTGCGACTGTCAGAACTTTTTCTCAAGGTGCCGTGCGACGTAGTGGAGTCCCGTGTGAGAGAGTGATTTTTTGAATTTTCTAAGGTGCCGTGCGCCCTTTTTAAGTGCCGCGTGCTATGTGAATTAGCACAGCACACCAAATTTCGCGAGGGCGCCCCGGACACTCCCGAACTCAGATTTGGACGCGGTTTGAAGCGTTGGAAAGCTCGTCGAGTCCTCTTTCTAACCCAATTGGTTTCACTCAAAGCCATTTTATACATTGAAATGTGTGCCCATTTTACCCTCAGTGTGTCATGGAAAAAGTTATTTTTGACAAAGCAAACGCATCTTTCTCTTTTGCAATTGAACCGAGGGCCACCCTACATTGTTGAAAAGAGGTTTTCTTGAGGTTAGAGAAGGAGTAGCAAAGGAGCAACAATCCAAGCCTCGAAGGTATATTTTTCCTTATTTTATCATCGGGGAAACTTAAAGATTATTCTGGGGTCCAGATTGGGGTGTCTACAGTAGTCCCTCTTTAACGGAACTTAGGTACCATTGCTTGGTATAAGTGACGTTAAAAATTAGACATCCTAATCCATCGCTCCAAAGTCTTTAAGTTAAATGCAAGAATGCAATAAAGGTGGTCGCGCTCATGGAGCTGCCTACGTACCCCATTGTAGGGATCAGACCAGCGTAGTTCGATTGGGACAATGCAAGTAAAGCGAATCCCGGAGGACAAATTGCGAGACAAAGCGAAGTCCAGAGGACAAAGTGTGAGACAAATTGCAGTCCCGGAGGACGAAGTGTAGATAAGGTGCAGTTGTACGGAGGTAATCCCGAACAGGTACAAGGAGTGGCCGAACACGTGGTGCGTGGGGCCCAGAACAAATACAGTTGGAATACCAGGGGACAAAGTGCAGATAGAGTGCGAGTCCCGGAGGACAAAGTGTTAGATAGAGTGCAGTCCCGGAGGACGAACCACAGCTTGAGAAACTAAAAAAAAAAAAAGGCTCCCAGGTCTGTTAGACCATAGCCAGAGAAACGAAGATACTTTAGGTGGGTAAGATCGTAGCTTGAGAAACTAAGAGGCTTTTAGGTCGGTTAGACCGCAGCCTGAGAAATTAAGAGGCTTTTAGGTCGGTTAGACCGTAGCCCAAGAAATTAAGAGGCTTTTAGGTCAATTAGACCGTAGCCCGAGAGACGAAGAGTCTTTTAGGTCAATTAGACCGTAGCCCGAGAAACTAAGAGGCTTTTAGGTCGGTTAGACCGTAGCCTGAGAAATTAAGAAGCTTTTAGGTCGGTTAGACCGTAGTATGAGAAACTAAGAGGCTTTTAAATGGGTTAGACCGTAGCCTGAGAAATTAAGAGGCTTTTAGGTCGGTTAGACCGTAGCCTGGGAAATTAAGAGGCTTTTAGGTCAATTAGACCGTAGCCCGAGAGACGAAGAGGCTTTTAGGTCAATTAGACTGTAGCCCGAGAGACGAAGAGGCTTTTAGGTCAATTAGACCGTAGCCCGAGAGACTAAGAGGCTTTTAGGTCGGTTAGACCGTAGCCCGAGAGACAAAGAGGCTTTTAGGTCAATTAGACCGTAGCCTGAGAGACTAAGAGGCTTTTAGGTCAATTAGACCGTAGCCCGAGAGACGAAGAGGCTTTTAGGTCAATTAGACCGTACCCCGAGAGACGAAGAGGCTTTTAGGTCAATTCGACCGTAGCCCGAGAGACTTAGAGGCTTTTAGACCAATTAGACCGTAGCCCGAGAGACGAAGAGGCTTTTAGGTCATTTAGACCGTAGCCCGAGAGACGAAGAGGCTCTTAGGTCAATTAGACCGTAGCCCGAGAGACTAAGAGGCTTTAGGTCGGTTAGACCGTAGCTCGAGAAACTAAGAGGCCTTTAGGTCAATTAGACTGTAGCCCAAGAGACGAAGAGGCTTTTAGGTCAATTAGACAGTAGCCCGAGATACTAAGAGGCTTTTAGGTCGGTTAGACCGTAGCCCGAGAAATTAAGAGGCTTTTAGGTCGGTTAGACCGTAGCCCGAGAGACGAGGAGGCTTTTAGGTCAATTAGACCGTAGCTCCGAGAGACTAAGAGGCTTTTAGGTCAATTAGACCGTAGCCCGAGAGACGAAGAGGCTTTTAGGTCAATTAGACCGTAGCCCGAGTGACTAAGAGGCTTTTAGGTTAATTGGACTGTAGCCCGAGAGACGAAGAGGTTTTTAGGTCATTTAGACAGTAGCCCGAGAGACTAAGAGGCTTTTAGGTCAATTGAACCGTAGCCCGAGAGACGAAGAAGCTTTAAGGTCAATTAGATCGTAGCCCGAGAGACGAAGAGACTTTTAGGTCATTTAGATCGTAGCCCGAGAGACGAAGAGACTTTTAGGTCAATTAGACCGTAGCCCGAGAGACTAAGAAGCTTTTCGGTCAATTAGACCGTAGCCCGAGAGACGAAGAGGCTTTTAGGTCAATTAGACCGTAGCCCGAGAGACGAAGAGGCTTTTAGGTCAATTCGACCGTAGCCCGAGAGACTAAGAGGCTTTAGGTCGGTTAGACCGTAGCTCAAGAAACTAAGAGGTTTTTAGGTCAATTAGACCGTAGCCCGAGAGATGAAGAGGATTTTAGGTCAATTAAACTGTAGCCCGAGAGACTAAGAGGCTTTTAGGTCGGTTAGACCGTAGCCTGAGAGACTAAGAGGCTTTTAGGTCGGTTAGACCGTAGCCCGAGAAATTAAGAGGCTTTTAGGTCGGTTAGACCATAGCCCGAGAAACTAAGAGGCTTTTAGGTCAATTAGACCGTAGCCCGAGAGACGAAGAGACTTTAGGTTGGTAAGACCGTAGCTCGATTGACTGAGATGCTTAGATCCTTTTGACTGTAGCTCGATAGATAAAGAAGCTTTAGGTCCTTTTGACCATTGCTTGATAAACAAAGAAGCTTAGGTCTTTTTGACCGTCGCCGATTGAATGAGAAGCTTAGGTCCTTTTGACCGTCGCCTGCGAGACCAAGAAGCATTAGGTCAGTTAGACCGTTGCTCAATAAACTCAGAAGCTCCGGCCCTTTTGACCGTTGCCGATTAAATGAGAAGTTTGGGCCCTTTTAGCCGTTGCGAATTGAATGAGAAGCTTAGGCCCTTTTGACCGTCGTCGATTGAATGAGAAGCTTAGGTCCTTTTGACCGTCGCCGATTGAATGAGAAGCTTAGGCCCTTTTGGCCGTTGCGAATTGACTGAGAAGCTTAGGCCCTTTTGACCGTCGCAGATTGAATGAGAAGCTTAGGTCCTTTTGACCGTCGCCGATTGAATGAGAAGCTTAGGCCCTTTTGGCCGTTGCGAATTGACTAAGAAGCTTAGGCCCTTTTGACCGTCGCTGAATAAATGAGAAGCTTAGGTCCTTTTGACCATCACCGATTGAATGAGAAGCTTAGGGCCTTTTGGCCGTTGCGAATTGACTGAGAATCTTAGGCCCTTTTGACCGTCGCTGATTGAATGAGAAGCTTAGGTCCTTTTGACCGTCGCCGATTGAATGAGAAGTATAGGCCCTTTTGGCTGTTGCAAATTGACTAAGAAGCTTAGGCCCTTTTGACCGTCGCTGATTGAATGAGAAGCTTAGGTCTTTTTGACCGTCGCCGATTGAATGAGAAGCATAGGCCCTTTTGGCCGTTGCGAATTGACTGAGAAGGTTAGGCCCTTTTGACCGTCGCTGATTGAATGAGAAACTTAGGTCCTTTTGACCGTCTCGAATTGACTGAGAAGCTTAGGCCCTTTTGACCGTTGCCGATTGAATGAGAAGCTTAGGTCTTTTGGACCGTCGCTCGATTAAATGAGAAGCTTAGGTCTTCTGGACTGTCACTCGAGAGACTAAGAAGCGTTAGGTCTTTTAGACCATAGCTCGATTAAATGAGAAGCTTAGGTCCTCTGGACCGTCGCTCAAGAGACTAAGAAGCGTTAGGTCTTTTGGACCATAACTCGATTAAATGAGAAGCTTAGGTCTTCTGGACCGTCGCTCGAGAGACTAAGAAGCGTTAGGTCTTTTGGACCATAACTCGATTAAATGAGAAGCTTAGGTCTTCCGGACCGTCGCTCGAGAGACTAAGAAGCGTTAGGTCTTTTGGACCATAACTCGATTAAATGAGAAGCTTAGGTCTTCTGGACCGTCGCTCGAGAGACTAAGAAGCGTTAGGTCTTTTGGACGCTAGCTTGGTTAAATGACTTTTGGGCAACATTCGAGATTCGCGATTTGGCACTCGACGACAATGATGACAACATTCCTTTTTGGTTTTTTTGTTTTTGTTTTAAAAAAGAAACACATCTAATTACCTTTTTTGCTTTACTATCTTTGGCCGGTGACTGGTATCTTGGGTTTTGGGCTAGAATTTACCCGCGGTGAGGGCTTGAATTTGAGTTGGAGTTTGTTTTTGGTTAGGGCTTGAGCTTTGAATTGAAACTTTCCTTTGATCAAGGCTTGAGCTTTGGGCTGAAGTTTGTGCCCGAGTTTTGAAGTTAGGCATACGCTAGCCTCGGTAGATGACATCGAGTTGTGGTGCCCCAGTGAATGCCGAACCCCAGTTCTGATGGTTTTGACAAGCAATTGTCCAAGCGCAGTCCAGGCTATGGTTTCACTCGGGTATTAACACTCTCGTTTTGCGCTCTAAATTTTGCCTAGTAACGCCCTTTCGAGTTTTCGGTCTAGCGAGCTCTTTTGATTAACTGCCTTAACTTTTTCCTAGGCCGCCCTTGCGGGTTTTCGACCTAGCAAGCTTTTGCTCTAATTTTTGCTTGGGTCTGCCCGCCCTTGCAGTTTTCAGCCCAACGAGCTTCTTTCAAGGGTGGTATTCTTCAATGCATTGAAATGGCTTCCACGAGTCGAGGATTGACAAAACTGAGATGACTCTTTTGACTTTTGGCAAAAGGGGTGGAATTTTGACAAGACTACGTTGACGCAAATGAAGGAGAGAAAGACGAAGCGACTTTCAAATGGAGTCCCTGATTGGACGAAGAGTTTGACTATTTGAAATGGCAGACACGCCCAGGTTCTTGGAATTCTCCTTTTGGAATTTCGAAATTATTTCAATCCATCAATTGATTTTCATTCAAATCTTTTGATTTGTCAAAACACGAGAGTTTTTATCATGAACCGTGCCCCAGGTTGCTGATGATGACCACAATTTGAATTTTTGCTTTGAGCATTGCTTTGACTTTTTCTCCATGTATTGATCTTCGGCCATGCCTCTTAACGCCTAGGGTTCTTGCTATCAAGTTGTGCTTTCCAATCTGAAAGGACTTTTTGGGTTGTAATGTGGGCCATGGTTTGGGCTTAACAAAGAAAGGACAATTGGCTCAAAAATTTCACTTTATTTTGGATTTTCAAAACTAGCAGCTATCTTTGAACTTTTTATGCCCCTTTGCTTTGGTGGACATCTTCTCTTGATTTCTCATGCCTTCAATGCCTTTCAGCGTGTTTGACACTTTCATCATTTTGATGCTTTGAATCTCGATGTGTTTGGCACTTTCACTCTTTTGATGCTTTGAATTTCAATATTTCTCCTTGCACTTTTATTTTGCATTTCACCCTGATGCGGGGGATAGCTGGCTAGCTGGGGTTCAAAGAATTTGATTGAGGCTCAAAAAGGGGCTGTCAAAAGATATATCTTTACATGTAGGATGAAAGAAATGATGGCCTTTTTTCATTTTGGATTGCGCAACCTAACAACTGAATCCTAGATGCTCCATTGAGAGGCTTTTGTTTGCATGCTCTAACTTTTGCCTAGGTCGAATTTTGAAGTTTTGACCTAGCGAGCCTTTTCAGAGTCACGACTTTGCTTCTTAGAATGAATATGGCATCAGGAAGTGGTCCCTTGAAATTCTTCTTCTTGCTTGAGGTGAGGGTTCAATCAAAAATCATCTCGTGTTTTGAAGTGATTATCATGATTCTCAACTGATGGTAGAAAACAATTTCGAAACCTTGAGTTTATTACAGAAATGTGACGTTCAAGAGACAGCAACTGATCCACTAGGGGTTGACTCAAAAGACCATGACCGAACCTTGAGATTAACTTGAATGCTCGTGACCTGGCCTCAGGATGAGGCTGCCTACGTGTCCTGTAAAGGAATCAGGTCACAACGTAGTTCAAACCCACGAAACTGACACATCTTTTTTTTTGACTCTTACAGACACAAACACAACAGGGAAAGCACGAAAGACTCGAGATACAAACTGACTCAAACACTAAGATGGTTATTTAAAGGATAGGACTCAGAGCTTGAAAACTCCCAGACTCGTGGAAGGTCAGACCGTTGCATGGCTATTGATGATTTACCCTGCTTTGCTGAAGAAGGCGGCATTGATGCAAGGATTGTGCTTGGACATGATGTCTGGCTATGGTGGAGGGATGATTCTGTCATCAATAAGGTCTTGAATCTTGTGACGGAGACGGTGACACTTATCGATAACATGGCCAGGCATTTGGTGAAAGGCGCAGAAAGCATTTGGGTCGTAATAGGCTGGAAGCTTTTGGGGTAGAGGAATTGGAAGGAGTGGCTTTATGAGACCAGTTTTGAGGAGCTTTTCATAAACCAGGGATTGAGGTTCAGAGAGATTGGAGAAGGCCCTTGATTTGGTTCTGTGACTAAGTTGAGGGTTCATGGTGGCGCCCGTGGTGCCCTTACTTGTTTTGCAGCTGTATAGCCTTCTGCTATCAACAGGACAAACCCTTTTGCCTCTGGGATTGATCTCATGTACTTCTGCTGAGACAATATGCATGTCAGCACTGGTTTCGATCAAGGGTTCAGTATCTTCCTTTGAGTGAGCCCTAGCGTCATGAATTTCAGCCAGGTCCTTGAACATTTCTGAGAGCTTCACTTTTGAGAAAAGTTTGTCAGCCCTATTAGCCCCTAGGTCTCCAACATCATCATTCAGTCCCACATTTGTGTTCGGGATTATGGAGGTAAAAAGGTTAACCAGCCCTTGGACCAAAGTTAGCATCTTGTCCATTTTCTGACTCATTTCCTCCACAGTCTTTTTCAGCTCATTCAATTCTGTCTGCCCTGCCATTGAGGTGATCGGAGAATGCGGTGTGGTTTTGTGTAGGATGGGTGGCTCAGTACTGACAGTAAAGCAAAAATTGAATTTTAGATGAGTCCCAAACACTGTTTTTGAAAAAGAAAGAACATGTCATGTACGTGTCGTCGATCTTGATGTTGTCCTAAGGTCTAACCCAGCCTGGTCTCACTTAAGGTACTGCACATATGGTTTCCAACAATCACGGGTAAATTGCTTAGACCCAACGCTTTTATTATGTCCATCCAAGACAAAGCAATAAGATTGCTATAACTAGCTTTCCCAGACCGGGGGAAGTTTGGGCACGGCGAACACCGAAGGTATCGCAAACTCTGTGTATTTAGAGTCCCCTAGACTGTCCTAAGGACTTACCATGGTTTAAATCTCACTTAGGACGTTTGTATAGAAGATTTCCGATAGCCCGGGTAGGTGCCGTCAGGCAGGTTAAATTCCGAGCGGGCAAGAACCAGAGCCAATCTCCTTACCGTGACCATCCGAGATAGAGCAATGTGACTACCGGAATCCAGATACGCACGCACTTAAGGCTAGACCCAAACCAAGGGAGCCGTTCGGGCACGGCAAACACCGGAGGTATCACAAACTCCATGGATTTAAAGTCTCCTGACTGTCCTAGTGGACCTACTGTGATTCAAATTTCACTTAGGACGTGGCATAGATGACTTTCGACAATCCGGGTAGGTCATGTCAGGTAGGTTAAATTTCGAATGCATCGGAATCAGAGCCAATCTCCTTATCTTGACTATCCGAGACAGAGCAATAAGGCTGCCAAAACCTAGATACAAGCACATCCTAAGGCTAGATCCAGACCAGAGGGGTCGTTCGGGCACGGCGAACACCGGAGGTATCTCAAACTCCATAGATTTTAAGTCTCTTAGACTCACAGAAAACGGTTTTAAAAAAAGTTGCCTCGATCCTCAGAGTTTTTTTTTTTTTTGACAATGTATCCTTTATAAACAACGAAACTTAAGAGATGTCAAAACAAACTAAGTCTTCATTTTTTTTTTCAAAGGCTCAATTTCTGTTTTTGAAATGACGTGGTAAAAATGACGCGGTATTATGAGCAGGTGGCGTGAACGACGTGGCGCTATTAGCCAAAATGGTGTAAGTATTACATCATTAATATTTTAGTCATTCCATTTTTTTGATTTTTGAACATTTGATTGAAAAATGCATTGAAGACTTAGTAAGAATTGATTTCTCTCAAACACGTCATTTTACGGAGTAATTAGTATTAAGTAACGTGCGTCTCATGGGGCACGACTCTTCATCGGGTGTTAGCAACCTCCTAAAGACCGTGGAACCTAGAATTATTCTAAAAGGCGGATTAGCATACCGGTTTGTGGGGACCTGACCTCTAGAATGTATGAATGCAATGATATATGAAAGATATGCATGTACAGAAAAAAATGCACATAAACAGGATATATCACATAAGTCCTAACCATGGGTTCCTGTCCTAATTGGGAAGGTTCTACGACTATATACAAGTGCAGAAGGCCGGTTTTGGTTTCAAAAGGGTTTTTCGGACTAGAGTCAAGATGTACTACCCCATGTCAAGTGTATTGCAAGACAATGGTCGAACAACACGATGACCCATCATAGTCGAGGGTTACTAGGCATCCCGGGAGAGCTTGTCACCGGTAAACCGGGTAAGATAGCCGAAACACACTAGCGAGGCTTGTGCGGTGCATAATATAAAAAAAAAAAGTTAAGATTTTCAAATGATTTTAAATCCCCCAAGAAAAATGCTTTTCAAACTTGGCCCTCTTGATTATTCAATACTTTTTGTTCTTTTTTTTTAAAAGAAAAACCTTTTTTTTTTTGTTAAAAAAAAAAGCACAAGTAAAGTATTGAATAAAAGTCCCCAGCAGAGTCGCCACTGTAGGCTCCTGCGTCCGAAAGCGCAAACTCAAAGAGTCGCCATCCGGATTTTTGAAATGGATGATCCGGGAAACCGAGAGTTTGATTTGAAAAAGAAAGGCTTTTGGTCTAGCGAAAATGTTGAGATCTTGGATCCGGGAGCCACATTACGAACGAGAAAGGTTTTGTTAAAAAACACCCCGCTCGCCCGGTAAAAACTGGTCTCTACTAAACATTTTAAATGGGGGATTTAATACCATTTGAAAAACTTAACTTTAAAACATTTACGGGAAAGGGACACGGGATTAAATATAACACATTGGCGTGCTTGTGGTACAAACTGTATAGAAATGATATGAATGGTATGAACAGATGTAATGAAAATACTCAACAAACTGTCTGGATCACAACCATGTTGGGCACGGCACACTGCGATGCCGTGTGCGGCACTTCAATATGCCGTGCGTGACTTACTTCCTGCATTCAGACTCTTACAAGCGTTCAAAATATCATTCAGCCCACTGTTTTCACTGTACACCTTTTAAAAGACTCATCAAAAACCACATAATGACCAGATCATCCCAAAAAGATTATTATTTTCTCAAAACATGATCCCAAAATAGTTTTTAACGTGTTTGATCATTCGGGATGATCTAGAAAACCTTGTTTGAGAGACAAAACATAACTTGTAGATATGGTCTTACTTTTAAAGAAATAAGAACAGTCAACAGCAGAAATAAGCAGCCACAACAAAGAGTACCTCCGATCCAGACAGCCTGCTTACAATAACATCAGTAACCAACATGCCGTGCGCTTAACATGATACGCCGTGCAATGCCCTGATGCATCGCACGGTGCAACCAACACACCGTGCGGTACACCTGTCTACACATTCCAGAATCAGTTTGCTTTTACATGACAAAATAAACCATAGGTCCGCAAAATAGTTTGTTATATTTTCCGAATCTTTGAAAAATGATTTATGAGACCCATTTGTTCATTTTATCATGGAAAATAATGTTAAAATTTTTTTGGAATGATGAAAGATCTCATGAAGTAAAAAAAAGGACTTTTAACATGAAACTTGAATCTAGAATGTATCCGCACGATCTTTACGCAATATTAGCCGAAATATGAAAAGAAAAAGCAAAAAAGAAAAGAAAAGAAAGATTTTGAATGTAAAGCTCGTTTGAGACCCAAACTAGGTATAGAAAGACCGAGAAGGGTCTCGATCGGCTCCCCTCAAGGCTAAATGTAGTTTAGCCCAAGGAAAGGGATTTATACCTTTTGATCAAAACTTGGATGTGCTTGAAGATATTGAAGTTTGGATGTGCTTGAAGATGGAGAGTGGAGGTTGATTTGGGTTGAGTTTTGAGAGACTTGTGGGCAAATGAATTTAGAGAGAGAGAGAGATGTGTATAGTGGTGATGGGTGTAAGGAGTTGTAGAGAGAGAATTAAAAGGGAGTATTTTTAGAGAGAGAGAGTGAGGGCCAAAAAAATGGCCGAGTAACTTTACTTGGAGTTGAAGGGGTCTTTCTCAACTAGAGAGGGGGTGTATTTATAGGCAAAATAGCCAAGGATGATCACTAAAAGAGAGGAGGTGACTTCTGAGCCGAATAAAACTTATTTTCGGGCACAGACGCTCCTCCTGCAGGTGTGGCCTACAGCTTTCTGCGACTGTCAGAACTTTTTCTCAAGGTGCCGTGCGACGTAGTGGAGTCCCATGCGAGAGAGTGATTTTTTGAATTTTCTAAGGTGCCGTGCGCCCTTTTGAAGTGCCGCGTGCTATGTGAATCAGCACAGCACACCGAACTTCGCGAGGGCGCCCCGGATACTCCCGAACTCGGATTTGGACGCGGTTTGAAGCGTTGGAAAGCTCGTCGAGTCCTCTTTCTAACCCAATTGGTTTCACTCAAAGCCATTTTATACATTGAAATGTGTGCCCATTTTACCCTCAGTGTGTCATAGATAAAGTTATTTTTGACAAAGCAAACGCATTTTTCTCTTTTGCAATTGAACCGAGGGCCACCCTACATTGTTGAAAAGAGGTTTTCTTGAGGTTAGAGAAGGAGTAGCAAAGGAGTAGCTAAGGAGCAACAATCCAAGCCTCGAAGGTATATTTTTCCTTATTTCATCATTGGGGAAATTTAAAGATTATTCAGGGGTTTAGATTGGGGTGTCTACAGTCACGAAGTCCGCCAAGACTTGCCCTTTGACTACCGTGCGCGGCTGATAATCAATATCATACTGGCTCAATTCTATCGACCATGTTGATATTCGTCCTTAGAAATCGAGAAATCGGCCTTTCGAAGCAACAACTTCAATGGGAACTCCGTGTAGACAACAATTTTGTGACTTTGGAAGTAATGGGGTAACCTCCTAGCCGTCATCCTCAGTGCCAGGACCAACTTCTCAAGGAGCAGATATCTCGTCTCTGTGTCCAGTAGCGTCTTGCTCACATAATAGACAGGGATTTGTTCGGATCCCTTGTTCCTTAGTAGGACTGCACTTACAGCATGCTCGGATACTGCCAGGAACAATGTCAAGATCTCACTAGGCTTAGGAGTAGACAGAAGCGGGGCTTCCGCCAAGTACTTTTTCAGGTCTTGGAATGCCTGCTCACATTCTGCTCCCCATTCGTAACTTTCTCTTTTCTTCAACAACTGAAAGAAAGGTCTACACTTGTCACTCGAACAACTAATGAACCTATTAAGGGCTGCTGCCATCTCCGTCAATCGCTGGACCTCCTTCGTGGTCCTCGGACTCTGGAGCTTCTGCAAAACTATTATTTGATCGGGATTTGCCTCTATCCCTCTGATGGTCACCAGGTGACCCAGGAATTTCCCAGAACTTACTCCAAACGCACACTTCGAGGCGTTGAGTTTCAGCTTGTATTCCTTTAGTATCTCGAAAGCTTCTTTCAAATCAGCGATATGGTCCCGTTTCTCCTTGCTTTTGACCACCATGTCGTCTATGTATACCTCCATGGTCCTGCCGAGCAACTTCTTTAGCATAATCGTTGCTAGTCTCTGGTAAGTTGCTCCGGCATTCCTCAGACCAAAGGGCATAACACTGTAGCAGTACAACCCTTGTGGTGTGATAAAGGACGTCTTTTCCAGATCGAGACCGTGCATGGCTATCTGGTGATATCCTCGATAAGTATCGAGGAAACTCATACTCCCATATCCAGCTGTTGCATCCACCAACTGATCTATCCTGGGCAGGGAAAAACTGTCTTTTGGACAAGCTTTGTTTAGATCTGTGAAATCGACGCATAAATTTTCCATTCTTCTTTTTCACCACGACCATGTTGGATAACCATTCGGGGTAGTATACCTCTCGGATTGCCTTTGCCTCGAGCAAACGGTCGACCTCCTCGATAACAGCATCCACATGCTGTACGGCAGATCTTCTTTTCTTCTGCATCACAGGTTTGTGCTGTGGGTCCACATTCAGGTGGTGGCAAATCACGTTTGCATCCACCCCAGGCATCTCCTCGGGCACCCAAGCAAACACATCAACGTGCTCTCTGAGAAACTTCACCAACTCTTCCTCCTCTTCTTTGCACAGGTTTTCCCCAATCAGGAAATACCTTTCAGGATCATTCTCGTTGATCTGGACTTTCTTCAACCCTTCTACCACTTTCTCGGCTGGATTCCCTCCGACATCCTCGATGGTCGGCTGGTTGGTAACCTCGACTGTTTGCACCAACTGTGCCTTGGGTGCCTTTTTGATTACGGAAACCAGGCACTGTTGGGCTGTCTTCTGGTTCCCCCTTATTCTCTCGATCCCATTGGACCCTGGAAACTTCACCGTCTGATGGTAGGTGGATGAAACTACCCTCATCATATGCAACCAAGTCCTTCCTATAATCGCGTTATAGGAAGATGGCATGTCCACCACCAAAAAGTCGGTTCTCAGCACCACTGTCCCTGCCGGAACAGGAAGGGTCACCTTGCCCAATGGCCAAACTGCCCCTGCACTGAACCCAACCAACGGAGCTATTGACTGTAGCAAATCTGCTTGTGCCAATCCCAGCTTCTTGAACGCATCGTAATAAAGCACCTCGGTGCAGCTTCCTGAATCCACCAGGATTCTCTCCATGTCATACTCCCCAATCCGTAGGGTTATGGCCAGGGCATCATTGTGTGGCACCTGGACTCCTCCCAGGTCCTCATCCGTGAAGGCTATGCCCTCGATGCATCCTTCCGCTTCACGTCCTCGATTCTTTCCCAACCGCATCACGTGCTGGTCGTGCTTCACTTGCCTCTGGAGCAATCTCACCTCATTCCTCGTATAAGGTGTGGCCAATCCATGTATCATATGGATCATGCCCCTTGGATTCTATTCGTAATCCAGCTCCATTGCTTTCTCTGCACCCTTGTGCTCCTCTTGGATGAACTCCTTCAGATACCCACGCGAGACCAGGTCATCAAGGTGCTGCTTGAACATCTCGCAGTCCTCCGTCATGTGACCCCAGTCCTTGTGGTAACTGCAGTGCTGACTCGTAGCCCTTCTTGCATCTTTATCACCCTCCAGCCTTGGAGGCCACTTAAAGTACGGACGGTTCTTTATTCGATAAAGAATCCGATAAATCGGTTCTTTCCAAACCGTCGTTACTGAGAAGAAAGACTTTGGGTCAGGGGCGTGCTTCTCCCGGTACGACTCTCTCTTAGTTTGCCCATGCTCCTTCCTCTCTTCGTAGGACTTGGGCTCGGGCTTATCCGCCTTCTTCGCAGGGCCCCTGACTTGCTCAGCACTCAGCTTGCCGTCTTCCCGTAATATGTCATCCTCGTTCCTAGCATGCTGCTCAATTCGTTCCATCAGCTTTGCCAGCGTGCTCACTGGACTCATGTTCAGGGACTTTCGTAGCTCTCCCCGAACAGGCAACCCAGTCTTGAACGTTGCTATAGCATACTCCTCACTACAACTTTCAATCTCGTTGAAAGTCTCCCAATACTTCTTGGCGTAGTCCCTGATCGGCTCATTCTCCCCTTGTTTCATAACGGAGAGACTTTCAAAAGTCTTGGGGGGCTTCCTGCTCGTCAGGAACCGAGCAGTGAATTCATCGGCCAGCTATCTCCATCCTCGTATGGTGTTCGGCCCCAACCTATGGAACCAGGATAGGCCACCTTTCCCAAACTAGATGGGAACAGCTTGAACATGATTGCGTCATCGCCGTCGTGCATAAACATCGCCTGTTGGTAATGTTGTATGTGAGCCACCGGGTCTGCATTGGTCTCGTACAGGATAAACGTCCCGTGTTTCACCCTGCTCGGCAACCTTGCCTCCTGCAGTCTCTTTGTAAAAGGAGAAGTTGTTATGTTGCTGAGGGTCTTCCGTGCTGCTTCTCGTGCGGACATGGTTCCCTCTTCTGGCCCCTTTGCAGCCCGGGCGTCATTCCTTTTCCAATCGGAATCAGGTCTCTCGTACCTGTCCCTGTGGTGCTTCCTTGTTCCTCCTTCCTCGGGGGTGGAACTTTTGCTCCTGCTTCTCCTCTTTTGTGAAGAAGCTCTCTTGTATTTCGCCATAACCAGCCTTTCCTTTCTGGACTTTCTTCGTGAAAGTCCAGAATCCTCCGGATGTTCTCGTATCCGCTGCAGTTGTTGAATCTCATATTCTCGCCTCTTAATCAGATGAGCGTATTCCTCTATTTCCTTTCTCTTATTGTCCATGATATCTTCTCTGTTGTGCACGCTTTTCGAGCGTGCCACTGATTCCCTCCCATGGCGGGACTTGCTCTTCCTCGTGGATCCTGTGGCATTCCTTCCGTCCTTGTTTCTGGAATCGCCATGGATTGTCAGGGGGCGGTCCTTGCTCGTGGTCCTCCCTGCACGCCCGCCATCGGGTTTTCTTGGAGGATCCGGCGGGGACTTGTCACCTCCCCCACCCAATTGATTATTCGGGTCAACCGGGGTCTTTGGATCCTCCTCCACCATGGTCGCTTTTTCAAAGGGATCTCTTTTGTTTCCCACAAACGGCACCAATTGTAGGTGCAGGAAACTGAAAGAGCCTTTGAACCACACCAAATCGTAACGGCTATTTTGAATCGCTCGCCGGAACCCTAGCACGCCACCGGAGTTGAACCTGTAAAACAGACAAAGGGTGAGCGCACCTTTGCCTTCTCGTGGCAAAGGCCCTCCGATGCCAAAGTTAGTATCTCATACTAGTCAAGACCCTAATTATCAGTAGGTAATGAGCAAATAGCCAGGAATTGCGTACCTTTACCTCTAGGTTTTCCTCATACTTATAGATCCACATGTGCTTGCTGTCCAAGCCATCTCGTTGCCCTAAGTTTCCTTTCTCGTACAGGAGACACAGAATATCAGGGATCCTCGTTCCCTTAACTGCATATTTCCTTATAGACCATTTAGGGACTCTTTCCTTAACTGGCCGTTCACCCCATTCCCGTTGGGTATCTTCTCCAGATCTCGTTTCCTTATTGGGTATTTGCCATATCTGGACTCTTCTGGAGCGTCTCCTCCAGAATGCTGCTCCTGTTCGGCCCTTTCGTTGCCGAACAGCCCATCTGGACCAATGATTCATACCACTGGTCCCTCTTCCACGTGACTGTTCCAACATCTTCTCTTGCTGCTTGGACCATACCCCTGTTCGGGTATCTCTGGACCTAGGACCTCTCGTGTCTCCGGTCCTCATCGCTGTTCACTGTACTACACGGCAGATGCTTCGACTATATTTATTCTGGGCCTCACATTCCACGTGTTTAGGCCACTTTTTGTACCTGTTCGGGATCACCTCCCTACAGGGGGTTTGTCAAGAAATGTACCTCAGCCCAGGTGTTTGCAATGTGCACTCGGGGGTCTCTCAGCACAAGCTCGACGTCGTAATCAGTCTACTGTGGCAGCCTGTATCCCGCAAAGCCCGACAATACAAACAGGTGTGGTCTCGGAGGCGTATATGTCTCCTCTGAAAACTCAGGGCGCGTCATAGCACCTGCCTCGGTCACTGCACTCACTCTCGGTCCCTGTGCCTCCTCGACTTCTCTCTCCTCGGCCTCTACATCTGCCGCCAACCCTCCTGGCCCAGCTCTCTCCCTCTCGGCCCTCGCCGCGGCCTTAGATGCCTCTATGGCCCTCGCCCGATCTTCTTTGGCTTTCAGGACGTACTCCCCAATAACAGGGTTATCTTCCAGCAGCTTCGCCAATATCTCGTCAGGTGCGTGCTCGGCAACGTCGTCTAAAGTGATCGGCACGTGACGTGACGATATGGCCGCTGTCACCGGTGGTCTGAACGCGATGTTCTCTCGAATCTCAACAGTGGCAGCCTCTGTGGTCTGTTCTTTCTTAACAAGCTCCTCCTCAGTGGCAACCCCCTTGCCCTTCGCTGGGTCCCTCGGTGGGGATCCGCTCGGTCCAATATCATCACCACCAGCACCTCCACTGTCAGCAACTTCATCCGAACCCCCAACCACAGGCAAACCTTCTACCATTGAACTGGGACCCTCTGGGTTGGCCCTGGGCCCCACGGCCCCAACCTGGTCCAGCGCGCGAGGCTCTGCCTCTACCGCGTGAGCCTCCTCACCACCAGCAACCTCCTGCTCGCCGCTTTGTCTGCCATCGCTGCCTCCTCGCTCGACTGCACCAACAACTCCAACGGGCTCCGCCGCCATTTGATCCTCGGGTTCGACTGCCATGGGCGGTCCTCGGTTTTCAGTTTGATCAACAACATCTCCATCACCTTCTCCATTGCCGTGGTCATCCATGGATGAGTACTCACGGCTGGGTTATTCGATTTCGTGGGTGGATCAGTGAGATTTAGGAGAGATTTGGGGAGAGGTTTTTGAGGGTTTGAGAGTTTTTGGAATTTCAAACCGCATGGACTGTATTCTGTAACGTCCCGCGACGTTTTGAAGGGTTGGAATTGGTTTGGGCCGGGTCTGGGCTGGTTTAAAAGCCAGGCCCAGAAATCATACCATCGCGCGAGGGAGTGAGTGCCTCGCGCGACACTCCTTTGGGTTTCAGGCCCAGTTCCCCAGCGAGCAAGCCCAATTTTATTATTACCATTTTATTTAAGATCCCAGTTTTCAATTATGGTTCGAAATTAAAATTTTAGGGTCATATTGGATTAAGTTCTCGCGATCTGGAGCATTTTTACATCCTCAGCTGTGGTCCACCCGTGTGCACTTCAAATTTCAAATCAGCGACGATCCATCCGTCCAATTTCAAATCAGCGACGATCCATTCGTCCAATTTCAAATCAGCGGCGATCCATCCGTCCAATTTCAAATCAGCGACGATTTGTCCGTCCGATCTTCAGTCAGCGACGATCTATCCGTCCGATCATTCTTCGGTGCATGGTATTTTTACATACTTGTGCATTTTCCATTTAATCGGCTTTTGGGCGGATTTGGTGGGTGTCGAGAAATCTTTGACGTTACCCGTACCAGTCAATGGTGCTCCGCGTGCCGTCAAAGAGGGACTACTGTAGACACCCCAATCTGAATCTCCCGATTGTTTTACGGTTTCTTATTTCCCCGCTGGTGAACCAGATCGAAGAGCAGTCTTGAGGTTGGAAAGGTTTGAGCTCGGTGTGTGCGGAACCCTTTGAAACTTTTAAACCCTTAAAAGAAAAATAGAAAACCAGTCAAATCTTGATCTGGGTTGACCCTCGCGCGTGGAAGTCTCTCCCTCGCGCGCTGGTATGCCTTGTCCAGGTGTGGTCAAAGTCAAATATTTGACTGTTGACCCACGCGTGCTGGTCCCACTCCCTCGTGCGATGGTCCACTCCTATCCCTTTCACATTTTCCAGCCAGTTGGTTGCTTGCCTGGGGGTCTACAAGGCTATTTGAACCCCGTTTTTCTCCACAGGACAGTGGCAGAGCAGACCTTGGGATTACACCCTCACGCAACCCTTCCCATCAACTTTCCACCAAGCCTTCACCACCAAGTTTAGCCTTAAGGGCATGTTTGCCACCCTCCTACACCTTCCATTCCTCCTATAAATACCCCCCTTGGTCTTTCATTAAAAGGTGTGATTAATTTCCAAATTTGAAAGGCTAAGAAGAACACCAAGCACACTAAGGCTCTCATCCCTAGCACACTTGCTCATCCCTTCTTCACTCCATTTTCCATCACAAGCTTCATCATCTTGTTCAAACCATTTCCAAAACCTTTCAAGCAAAGGTATAACACCTTTACTGCTTACTGTTTTGATCCCTGAGGGGGCTGTCAGGGCCAAGACTGGTAATCAATACCAGTTCTGGTAGTAAAGTCAGTAGGGTTACAAGAAACTGGGATCAAGCATACCCTCGCGCGATGGACTCATCATCTAGCGCGACAGTCCACTGTCTCGCGCGACAGTCCTCGTGGGGTTTGGGGATGCTGGTTTCCTGGTTCATCATGTTATTACTTATTTTAAAACATGTTAGGTCTTTTAGCTCACTGTAACGACCCTGATTTTTGGTCAATAAAAATTTCGCTAAAAATTTGAATTTCATTTTAATACTTGGATTTCTTTTTTTAACATCCAAAAATCGGTCGTTATTGACTTATAAAAATTTTGTTGTTATATTTGAAAATTCTTTAAATCCCTTTTAGCGATTAATAATCCGTCGTAATTAGGTTTAATGACTTAGGAGATTGGTATTCATCGCCCGGGCATTAAGGTCATTTTCTAAAAGACGAGTATGCCTATTAAGACCTTGGTATAATTTCTTGGTAATTGTAGTAAAATCCTAGAATTATATTTCTCGACTGGAAATCCTACATGGCAACCGATTAGTTAGCAACCCTAACTACCGTTTGGCTTAGTTACATTTTCCTAACCTAGAGCGTTGCATTGATGCCAAAGTGGTTAATTTTTAGTCTTCGCCTTAACCGTTGACTTGACTGCCTTGCTTTGGCTTGGCTAGGCTGCCTTGGTGTCGGCTCGTTGTCAAGCCTGCCTCGCCTAAGCGTCGGGTCGCTGTCGCGCCTGCCTTGCCTTGGTGTCGGCTCGCTGTCGCGCCTGCCTTGCCTTGGCGTCGGCTCGCTGTCGAACTGCCTCGCTTTGTCGGCTGCCGACGGCTCGCTTCGCCTTGGCGTCGGCTGTGTCGAACTGCCTTCGCTTGCCTTAGCGTCGCTGCCTTGCCTTAGCGTCGGCTCATTGTCGCGCCTGCCGCCCAGGCGTCTGGTCGCTGTCGGTGCCTCGCCTATGCGTCGGGTCTCTGTCGGGTTGCTTTGCCCTGGCTGCCATCGGGTTCTGCCTTGGCGTCGGGTCACGCCTTGCTTTTGCCTTGGCGTTCTTTGGTGCCTTTGCTCGCTTTGGCGCCATCGGGTTCTGCCGCTAATTGTACCACTGGTACCGCTGGCCACCGCTATCGCTATTATCGGGTTGCCTTGGCCATCGTTTGGCCACCGGCGCTGGCCACCGCTGGCATTGCTCTACCGGGCCTTGCTTTGCCATCGCTTTGGCCATCGTCAGCTATCGCTCTACTTGCCTTAGCCTTTGTTTGGCCATCGCTTTGGCCACCGGCCGCTTTGGCCTACCGCTGGCAACTACTAGGGCTACCTTTGTTTGGCCACGTCGCTGGCGCCACAGCTGTGGCCACCGGTCGCTTGGCCATCGCTTAGCCATGGCCACCGGGCTGCCTTGGCCACTGTTTGGTCACTGGGCTGCTTTGGCCACCGCTTGGCTACCAGGCTGCCTTGGCCACCCTCACGCCTTGCCTTGGCATTTGGCACCGTCGGGCTTTAATATTCCGTTATTAGGCGATTTCTTCCTAAACAAAACCAAAATACCACTCGAGCCATGAAAGCCTAGATTAAGTATCGTTAGTCTTTAATCATTTAGTTAGAATAGCCTAATGCCCATTTAGCCTAATCACTTCTCCCTAACCCTAGATGGACCATTTTACCCTTTTTGTCTTTATACATTGGACGATAAAAGCTAGAGTAATATTTAGTCATTGGACAATAGCGTTAGAGTTTCCTTTACCCATTAGGTAAACCTTGGTTAATCTTCCTAAGTATGAGATTAGATTAGTTTAGTGCTTAAATGCAAAGTATTATACTTTTTGGTATTAACCGTTGGATAATAACCATTAGGAGATTCTTTACCCATTGGGCGATAGACTAGAATCCTAGCCATCATTGTTCATTGGTTATTGACCGCTAGGGAAACCATTATCCAATGGATAATAGTTAGTCTTGACAATCATGTACTTGTTTGATTTAAATATTAGATTTGGCCATGTGTTAAAATCCATTAAATTAAGATTAGCCCATTAGTATATTAGGTTAGTACATGGTACTTTGGATGAAGTAGAATACTTAATTAGATATTAGATTTGGTCAATATCTAGCCTAGATTGTAAGTACATGCTTATATATATATATATATATATATATGTGTGTGTGTGTGTGTACTTGTATGTATATGTATATAATATTGTATATAACATGTGTGTATATAGATTATTATATTTAGAAAATCTAATTTACTTGAAAACTTAGATTTTATTAAAGACCCATAGTACATATATATGTATTAGTATATATGTAGTCTTTCATAGTACATACAAGTGGGAGAGAGAGAGAGAGAGGGAGAGAGAGGAGAGAGATTACCGAGAGAGATCCGAGAGAGAGAGAGAGAGAAAGAGAAGGAAAAGATAGGGAGAGATGTGATGTATTGCTTGATTTTTGTCTACCAAATCCTAGATATTTGTATATGTTAGTACTTGTACTAGGTGAAAGAAGTAGAAAGGAGAAGATAGGAGAGAGATTTGAGGTACAAATCCCTTACAAAGTCAAACCCTTACTCTTCCTTTGTCATCCACCAATCTTGTCCTTATATATATATATATACCAAGAGGAGAGAGAGAGAGAGAGAGAGAGAGAGAGAGAGAGGAGGAGAGAGAGGCCGAGAGAGAGAGAGATTGAGAGAGAGAGATTCGGATGGAGAGAGAGAGGGAAAGAGTGATGTGTGTGCAAGTGATTGACCATGCTTTGGTCATCCTTGTCCTAGTTTGTGTATACTTTCAAGTGAAAGCATAACCAATGCCATCCAATCTTGTTCTTCTTGTACAAACCCTAATTTTATACTTGAATCAAATCCATTTGCTTGCCTAGTCTTCCATAATCCAATCCAAAGGACACATCCTAGCCTTGCATGCCTAGGTTTTTAGGTTATTTCTTGCAAGCAAACTTGATTTGCTTGAATAAAAAATTGGAGGAAAGAGAGAGAGAGGGCAGCCGGCCAAAGAGAGAGAGGGAGATCCCATTTGCCTATAAATAGGACCTCACACTTCTCATTCAACTCACACCATTCCATTCTCCAACTTCTCTCTCTAGAAAGCCTAGTGTTCTTGTCGTTCTTGAGTAGTATTAGTTGTTCTTGAGCTTTCTTCCTAAGTTCTTCAAGAAACTCTTCTAGTGCCGCCACTAAACCACCATACGACCACCACCTCGATCCTAAAGTAGTAGTAGCATAGGTTACGATCTAGTTTCGAGAGAAACCTTTCTCTTTCGAAGCTATCGGAAGCTTATCATAAGCCGTTACTCCGTTCGTTTGCCGACTTTCTTCCGTCGATCTTTTCGTAGTCTTCCTACCGCCAAGAAGAAAGGTAGATTTTTTCCTATACTTCCTAACCTTAAGTATACGTAGATTTTTCCAATCTACTCTTCCTAAGTATACGTGATTTTATGTTAGTGTAGAGTTCTTCGAACCTACTTATCTTAAGTATAATTTATGAGCATGATAGAAAAATATGTAGTATACTTGGATACGTTGATCGTATGCTTTCATTTTACGTAGTTTACTTTGATCTTGAGAATAATTGAGAGCATGGTTTATAGAATCTTCCCAACTTGATTAACTCGTCAATAAACATATGTGGTTACGATTTCGTTTAAAGATAAAGTGTTGTTTCAAAACGAAGTATTCGTATTTTGACCTCTTCAAGGATTGTGAACTTGATCGCATGATTGCTTACCTTACGTATGGTTGTAAACAAGCATGATTAAATAGAGTTGGATGATCTTGCTAGTTTAGTTTCAAGATTACTTTAAAGTGATTCGTCCCGCCACGGAGTCTATGCATGCTTACGAGACACGAGAACCGAAAAGTAGAAACATGACACTTAGGGAGTGGTTGATATGGATAAAAAGGATTTTTGAAACTACATAATGGCCGGACTTGGTAGCCTTATGTGAGTTGTGAAAACCCGCAAGGTGGCCGGACTTGGTAGCCCTTTGTGTGGACTTGCGAAAACCGCAATGAGGCCGGACTTGGTAGCCCATTGTGTAGATTGCTAACGGTGCCGGACGTGGTAGCTTCATTGGTAATTGGGCTTGGTTATCCGCGGAGAGGAGCCAATGCAAGATTTGATAACGTGGCCGGACTTGGTAGCCCATTGTGTAGATTGTTAATAGAGCCGATTTTCGAAATGAAATGGTGACACAGTTTACGATGAGTCGCGTAGGAGAAACACACGGAAACATGACACCAACGTAAGCCATATAATGAATGCGGATGTGTCATTGTTAATTATGTTGTTGGATGAGCATGTGTAATTATTTATGTGACTCTTTGTTGTAAGTTAAGGGTTAGTGGGTTTTGGATTATTCTATTGAGCTTCTGTAGCTCACGGTGTTACCTTTTTGGTGACCCTGACATATTATACTGGGGGCGACGCTGGTATAATGTGTCAGATTTTATAGATGAGCAGCAGGAACAGTACACCTTGGAGGCCTTCGGAGCCGAGGAACTTGCAAGGATGGAGGAAGAGGCGGAGCAGTAGTTAACCATAGATTATCCCCTCTTTTGTTGAATAAAAGTACTCTTGTGAGACTTATGTTCTAATAATGAGCTAGACTCTCCTTAATTTATTCAATAAAAATGTTTATTTAACGTACCCAAAATTCAGGGCGTTACACTCACTGTTGTGCAGGTTAAAACTCATAGTCTAGCTTTCCATGCTTATTTTCCTTGTTGGAATGCTCCTGGGTTGCTTCTGGACCTGTATCAGAGCCCAAAGCATGCAAAGCAATTCCTGGAAGTCCAGTCAGGACCCTCGCGCGAGGGAGTCACTGTCTTGCGCGAGGGAGTCACTGTCTTGCGCGACGGTCTTCCTGATTCCAGTAGCTGCCCTTGCATGAGCAGCTTGGTCTTTGGCCTCTATTTTATCCCCCACTGTTTAGGGGTTGTATTTCAATTCATTTGGCTCCTGTTTTGTAAATAATTAGTTACTTCCAGTACATATAAACTGCTTGGTTTGCCTCCTGGGTGTGCATTGGTCCTTCCAGAGCCCAAAAGGGGATAAAATTCAACTTGTGGTGAGTCATGAACCCTTGCGCAAGAGAGTGAGTGTGTTGCGCGATGGTCTGCTTTGCATGCATGTAGATCCATGCATGCAAAGGTGGCCAAGGTGTATGGCACATTCATTTTGTGAGCAGCCTGGTTTATTTATGATCAGGAGTTAAGTTTTGTCCCATTTTCATAGTATTCCATTCATTTATGCATTATTATACCACATCTTGCAAACTTGTTACGGTTTTGATCCACGATTAACTGTTCCCCGCCTTAACTGGCTTAAAATTGGTTAAAAAAGAAGACGAATCACAAATATTTTCACAAAATGTCTAAGTAGAGACCGATCCCCAGATTGGGCGAGAGGGGTGCCTTAAAACCCTTCCCTTCTCATAACCTGGCTCCCGAACCCAGATATGGTTATGACGGACTGGTTCCTTCACTTTTTTAAATCAAATAGCATGACAGGTGCTTCGAAATACGGTTCCTTAGGTGTCGGACCTCAAACCCGAGTGGCGACTCTGTATTTTGCGAGCCCTGCTTCTCCGCTCGTGCTCCCTCGATTTTTGGGCGCTTTGGCAAGACGGGGAACGAAATCCCTATTTTTCCAAGGGCATGCTACCCACAGGTTTACCCATGAAACTAGGTTACACAAAACTATTCTAGCATCGACACAACAAGGGAGGCAGTAGGAATTGCCTGCAAGTTGTAGACACCCCAATCTGGACTTCCAGATTAGCTTATTTACGGTTTTTGATTCCCCGATGATGAAACGGATCAAGAACACTTCGGGAATGTGGAGTGTTTGAGCTTTGAGTGTTTGAAGAACCCTTGAACCTAACCTAGCCAAAAACCACATCAAAAAGCCAAAAACCAATTGTCGCGCGAGGGTTTAGAACCATCGCGCGAGGGTCAAGCTGCCAGGTGTGGTCAACAGTCAAACTGTTGACCGTTGACCATCGCGTGCCAGGGAGAACCCTCGCGCAACAATTCCAAACCATCTCGCGACGGTTCTCTCCTGTCCTTTTCACCTTTTTCAGCTGGGCAGCTTAATCACCAAGTAATATTCAGCCAGACCTCGTGGACTGGCTGGGCTTCTCTCCTTGCAAGCTTTCCATAAGTGGCAATTTGGCCACCAAGCCAAGTTAACCTTCACTTGGTTTGTTCTTTCTCCTCCATACACCATTTCCACCACTCCTCCTATATATACCCCCATGGTGCTTCCATTTAAAGGGTTCCAAAAAGAAGGGTTAATAATCTTGGGTTCAAGAGAAAAAAAAAGAAGAAAGTACCAAGGTTCAAGTTCAAAAGGCTACACAACCTTTAATACACTTGGTATTTCACCACTCTAGCCACCTTTATACACTTATTTTCCAAGCTCTATCACCTTGTTCAACCTCAATTCAACTCAAAGCTCAAACGCATTTCAAACCCCAAGAACTAAAGGTATAGCTTGCCTTTGTTCTGCTCTGCCCGATCCTGAGGGTGGCAGGCCAAGGTCGTAATCAATACCACCCGACCTAAAACCAGCAAGGCTACTGTATAGCGATGACCATGGAACCTCGCGAGGATTTAGAACACTCACGCGACACTTTGTGTCCTTGTGAGATGCAATCCTGTGGGGAAGGGTATCCTGGTTTTTCAGTTCTATATACTGTTATTACTGTTTTAAAGCATATTAGGGCTTTTAGATCACTGTATTGCATGAAAAGCCATAGTTAGCTTATTTTGCAGTTTTATTTAGTTTGGAATGCCTTTGGGAAGCTTCTGAGTATGTTTCAGAACCCCAAGTATGCAAAGCAATTCCTGGAAGTCCAGACAGAACCCTCGCGCGTGGGTTCTCAATGCTCGCGCGATGCTTCTCTACTTTCCAGTAGCTGCCCTTGCATGGCTGTTAAGGCTTAAGCCTTTGTTTATTCACCCCCACTGTTTAGGGGTTGTGTTTCAATTCTATTCGCTCTGTTTGTAATAACTATTTACATTCCAGTACATATAAAACTGCTTGGTTTGTCTCCTGGGTGAGCACTGGAGCCCAGAAGGGGATCAAAATTCAACCTGTGGTTTGAACAAACAGTCGCGCGAGGGTTTAGAATTGTTGCGCGATGATTCTTTGCATGCACACAGATCCATGCATGCAAAGCTGGCCATGGTGTTGGCATGCCTAAACCTTGTGCAGTGTTCTTGATGTTCTGATCAGAGGGTTGGGTTTTATCCCATTTTTCATAGTATTCCATCCATCCATGCTCGAATATAACACACCTTGCAAATTGTGTTACAGTTTTAATCCCCGATTAACTGTTCCCCCACCCTAATTGGCTTAAAATTGATTAAAGAAGAAGACGAATCACAATCATTTTCAAAATGCCTAAATAGAGACCGATCTCCGGATTGGGCGAGAGGGGTGCCTTAAAACCCTTCCCCTCTCGTAACCTGGCTCCCGAAGCCAGATATGGTTATGACGGACTGGTTTCCTTCACTTTTTCAAATCAAATAGCGCGGCAGGTGCTTCGAAATACGGTTCCTTGGGTGTCGAACCTTCAAACCCGAGTGGCGACTCTATATTTTCGAGCGTTTGCTTCTCCGCTCGCGCTCCCTCGATCATGGGCCCTTGCTTCGGGGAACGAAATTCCCGAAGGCTTGCATCTTTGAATCCGGAAATTCCAGGGCATGCTACCCACAGTGGCGACTCTGCTGGGGAAAATCGAACCAATATTAATCCATACTTGGAGTTTAATACGTTTGTGAACAATCCCTAAAAAGTCTGTCAAAACGGTGAGTTTCGCGCTGCCGAAGGTTGGAATGGTGATTTAACAGGACCTCGTGTCCGGCCAATCTAATCTGGGACTTTTTCGATTGTTCACTTGCGTAGTTTCCTCTAAAGATGGACTAAATAAAGTGAGCCAAATTTGAAAAGGCATTTTGCAAAATTGTGATTCTTCTTCTTTTTGATCAATTTCTAGCATTTCATTTGCATCGATGTGGGATAAGCCTCGTTGGATCGTTTTGGCAATCCGGCACAGTTTACCGGAGCCCGGGGACCCCGAATGACCAACAACCTTCGACGATGATGGGTCATGCTACCGTTTGACTGTTGCTCTGCGAATCGCGGGCAATGGGAGGTATATCTGTGGCCCTAGTCCGAGGAACCCGTTACGAACCAAAACCGGCCTTTGCATATACGAAGCATTAGAACTTTCCAAACTAAGACAGGTACCTGCAGGGTAGGATCTATCTGCATCTAACCCCATATACTGTCTACGTGTTACTGCTTTCCCTATTGCACGCACTGTATATACATGTCATTTTGCATAGGAGCATCCTTAGGGCAGTTCTTTATTTCGAGTTTGTCTTACGCTGTCTAAGACGTTGTTGGACCCGATGAGGAGTCGTTCATTCTGTTGAATGTTCGTTGTCATTTCAAAGTTTCAATGAGACTTTGAGAAATCAAAATTTGCTAAATCCTCAGCTCATGCCTAATTGAGGATTCAACCGACAATTAGGAATAACAAAGTATTGATGCTGTGTCACTGGCGCCACCCAGGTTGAAGTGCGTTGTCACTATACACCACGTTGTTCAAGGCTAAGGTGCCATGTCATCAATGCCGAGTTGTTTCTAATTCAAAGTTAAATCTTCAAAAGGGACTAGACGAAGATTTAGTTTATTTTGACATCTCTTAGGATCTGTCGATCTACATGGGGACACATCGCCGAAAAGAATTCTGAGGATTCTGGCAACGTCTGAAATTCGTGAGGCAAACTCGTCTCTGGAACTGTTAATACATACATGTCATTTTGCATAGGAGCATGTTTAGGGCGGCTTCTAGGTTGTCTCCCGCTTTCGAGTCTGTCTTATGTTTATTTGGACGCTGCTAGACCCGATGAAGAGTCGTGCATCTCGATGGTGCATGTTGTAAATTTTCAAAGTCCTTAGATCAGCGAGACTTTGGGAAATCAAACCTTATTAAATCCTTGGCTCATGCCCGGTCCAAAGATAAGGAACCACAAAGTATTGATGTCGTGATATTCATGTCATTTTGGTTATCGTGCGCAGCACGTACACCGCTCCGGCTAACGCGCTTTGTCGCTGAAGCCACCCCGGTAAAGGTGTCACGCCATCAATACCGAGTTGTTCCAAGTTCAAAGTCGAATCTTCAAAAGGGACTAACCAAAGATTTAGTCTGTTTTGGCATCTCTTAGGATCAGTTTGATCTATTCAAAGGATACACCCTCGAAAAGAAATCTGAGGATTTTGGCAGTGTTCGAACATCATGAGACAAACTCGTCTCTAGTTCTAGAGTCTAGGGTTGACACCGATAGCGATGTGTGCATTGCATTCCAATTGCTCCAGGAACGCCACTGAGCTTTCACTTACTTTACTGTCTAGTTCAAAGCCTTTGCACCGAGCAAGAGAGTACTGAAAAGAAGAGCCAAACCTACTTGGGAGAGTCTGCTGGGGTTGTTACACCTTCGCTTCCAAGGTCATATCACCTTCCTCATTCATCAATTCAGAATGGCAGCACAAATGGAGCTGGCTAAGCTCAAGAAAGCTGTAGAGGAATTGGGTCACAAGATGGACAAACAAATGATTATGGTCCAGGGACTCGTTGGCCTCGTTACCTCCACAACCCAGCAGTCAGATATGGGGCTAATCAAAGAACCTTCTCAAGCTTACCACCCTCCAACGGTCGGAATCAAGCTGTGCTCAAGAGACATGTTCAAAGACCTGGCTGAGTTCCATGAGGCCAGGACCTACCCAAAGGAGGATGTTGGGTCCTTATTCACAACCATTGCCGAAGGGGAAGACACGCTTTGTGGTGATTTCTACCCTGAAGGCAAAAGAATGCATCCTATTGATGAGGACATGTGTTGCAACTGCAAGACAAACAGGGGTCCCGCTTTGAATTCTCAATCCGGTCGCCAGAACCAACCGAGGACTTTCACATGCTTCGCTGCACCTTTGGCTTCGGTTTATGAGAAGCTCCTTGATGCTGGTTCCATCAAACCCCTCAATCCAACTTCATTACCCAAGAATCCCTCTGCCAACTTCAAATATAACCTCTATTGCACCTACCATCAAATGCCTGGCCATTCTACCAATGCCTGTTTTCAGCTTCGACATGCCGTTCAAGATCTCATCGATTATGGCATCATCATAACCCCACCTCCATCAACAACCGATGTGAATCAGGTTCAAAACACTCAAAGCTTCCGAGCTCGAACCCAACCCCGGAGTTTCTCTGCCTTTGAGGCATCTTTATCCACGGTGATGGAGAAACTTGTCAAGTTTGGGCATCTCAAACCTTTGACCCCAACTTCCCCACCCAAAGTCTTACCTGCTGGTTACAATCCTAACCTCTTCTGTGCCTTCCACCAAATGCCTGGCCATCACACTGATAAGTGTTATCGTCTCCGACATGAGATTCAAGATCTTATTGATGATGGCACGGTTCAAGTTCCACCAAAGCCCAACATTATTTCCAACCCCTTGCCTCAACACGGGTCTGACCCTCTGGTTGATCAGATAATTATCAACTCTACTCAAATCAACCCGAACTCCAAGTCGGCTACATCCATCTCGTCCGAGCCTGAGGACAGTCTGCTGGCCGCTGTTTGTGCGAATGAGGTTTTCACTGCTGACATCTGGGTTGATAGTGATGAGGTGCTTACAAATGAGAAGACCGACTGGCTGAGGTCCATTGATCAAAGGAGCATTGAGTAGGTTTGGTCGAAGGAGCTGAGGAAGCCGAAGTGCTGTTGCTTGGGCCTGACACTTGCTGGATCCTACCTCTTTTTGTGGAAGCTATGGTTAGCTTCTTAACAGTTGCATTTTCAAAACCGCGTCTAGTTTGCATTGGCGATATGTCTGAGTCTAACACAGAGTCTTTTGCGTTTGTCTAAAGTCTAGCTCTGAGTCGGAGTTCGTGCCTCTTGGCCCTCCACATCGTAGCTTTCATTTCAAGTCTTGAGTCTGTTGTACTTGGCAAACCCCGTGGGTTTTATGATTTGCATTATTCTGCTTCTAAGTACTTCGCTGGCTTTTATATAAACTGTGTTGACCCTGACGACGAAGGGATAGATTTCGACGGCCGTTTGGTAAACTTCAACGACTACCGAAAGGGCCGTATCACTCAGCCTATTAAAAGAAGAAGTAATTTTAACAAACTTGAAAGACAAGGATAACCTCCCAATGGTTCAAAGTTGATCCAAGTGCCGCCCCCAGAAAAGCATTGTGCCCGGTCAGGCAAACTCAAAGAATTCATCAAACGTCTTGGCGTGGTCTCACAAAGACACGCCTGGCGTTGATTTTGAGATAAAAAGTATCAAATCCCCTGCTACCGGGTGCCAAGCCAGAAAGCAGTGGCTCAGAAGGCTCCAAGCCTCGTACCGTGTTCAAAAACAGCAACAGCGGCGTTCCGCCAAGCACAAATGAGGAAGTGCACGAAACGGCCTGGAGCAGGGCATTTCCAACCGAAACACTTTTGACTCTGCGTCATCAAAGCCTTTTTATCTGGGACTGCGGCCAAAGATCGTCCACCTCGACGGCAACAAATTCAATACCATGGTCAACCTGGATCAATTCAAAAGCAACTTTTCCCTGAGAGAAGCTCGTTGGGCTGAAAACCCCAAGGGTGGGCAGTTCCAAGCAAAAGTTAGAGCAGCCTGCTAGCCCGAAAACCTATGAAGGGGGTCTAGGCAAAAGTAATAGGCAATATTCGAAAGCTCGCTAGACCGAAGACCCGACTGGGCGGTACTAGGCAAAAGTTAGAGCGCAAAAGGAGAGGTAAACACACGAGTGAACCTTAGCCTGAACTACGTTTTGACCTGATTCCCTAGCTTGGGATACGTAGGCAGTCTCTCTTCGAGACTCGATCACAAATCTATCAATTGGGTCCATGGTTGACATTTTGGTACACATCAAAGGTCGAAGAGGATCAAAGATCAAGCTGCATTGGAAGAACCAAAAGGGGGAAAACCGTTGTCTTTCAATTTTATTGCAAAACTGCTATTTCTATTACAGGCTGAGCATAAGTCTTAAAATATTTGAAGCATCAAAAACAGAACGAAATGCTAAAAGCCTAATGGCTCACAGTTTATTCTAAGTTCAGCGAGGTCTGGTATGAGCAGCTACAGCCTCGCGTGTGTGCTTTTTCAACTCCAGCGGTAGCCTGCTACTGCCTCAAGGGCTTTTGCCAAGTCTTGTCATACCATGCAAGTCATATGGAGTTAATGTGACTGCACGGGGGTGTCGGTTTCAGTCCGGGCCTATATGAGTCATCATATGCGTCTTATGTCCATCTTTGTGACATTTTTCCAGTTTTTCAATCAATTGTCATGTTGAGATGCTTTTCTCAATTTTGTTTGTACAGGTCTTTGTACCTTTTGCACTTTCGTAAGTGTCAGTTTCACCTATCTAAGGAATGTTGTGAGTTTTGGCCGCTTAATGCCCAAAATTTCATTGTGTTCTGTGTGTCTAAGGGTTCGCATTGTGCCCTGGGGCTCTTTCTCCCTTTTCATTTGAGCTAGGCGAGTCTGTACATGTGTGCATGTCTGCGTGTCAATTCAGGTCACTTGTCAATGCAAGTTAGATATTAGCGGCTAGAAAGTGCACTTTTTACATTGCTACCCTAGTATCAGTAATCTGCAAGCAGTGGAATTTCATAAAGCAGCAAGGGCATGTCAGCCCGAGGCTAAGTAAAGCATCTTTGGGGCACATCCGCCGAAGCATCGAAGAAAGGGCACGCAAGCCCAAATCCGTCAACTGGGGCATGCCAGCCTGTTCAATGTCTATCCATCTGGGTGCACATCTCAGAAGTGTCAGACAGTACAGTAATGAGGCTCAGTGGTAGTCCTTAGGCGTCGTTGTCCTTCTAGGAGCCGCCCTAAGCTTGCATCTGCATTTTCAATTATATTATACATGTCATTGCGTATTGTATATCAAATGTTGAAAGCAGGAAAATTCTATCAAGTGTCAAAGCACGCCTGTCCAGTATCAAAGGCAGCAAGTAAACAGCATTTTGGGGATCATGCCCGCTGCCTGGTCACTTTTGTAACTATGGCCGAAGCCGCTTCTTTAGGATAATGCAGCTGTGAGAGGGGTGTCACACGCTGCTTTCCTTATCTCGTTTTCCATGGCAACCGTCATGCCCACGACCTGTACCAGCGTGCACAGGTAAATTCGGGCCCAAGGCCCAATCAGCGGTTATCACCAATTTCTCCCCAGCTGCAGTTCGTCTCGCCTTGCTATTTTCAAGGATAACCACTGCTGGTGCTACCTGGATCAAATCAACGACAGCTGGTTCTGTCCAATTTTCAACGGCTTGATCATTCTGCACACTGATCTGCCCATCTCAATCAACGACAGCCGGTCCTGTCCAATTTTCAATGGCTCGTTCATCCTAAAGTATGATCTGCCCGTTCCCATCAACGATAGCCGGTCCTGTTCAATCCACAACGGCACATTCATCCTGAAGAATGGTCTGCCAGATCAATCCATCAACGATGATCAGCCATGTCGTCTCTTTTAAAGAATCAACGATGATCAGCCATGTCATCGCCGACAATCAGCCATGTCGTCTCTTTCAAAGAATCAACGATGATCAGCCATGTCATCGCCGACGATCAGCCATGTCGTCTCTTTCAAAGAATCAACGATGATCAGCCATGTCATCGCCGACGATCAGCCATGTCGTCTCTTTCAAAGAATCAACGATGATCAGCCATGTCATCGCCGACGATCAGCCATGTCGTCTCTTTCAAAGAATCAACGATGATCAGCCATGTCGTCTCTTTCAAAGAATCAACGATGATCAGCCATGTCATCGCCGACGATCAGCCATGTCGTCTCTTTAAAAGAATCAACGATGATCAGCCATGTCATCGCCGACGATCAGCCATGTCGTCTCTTTCAAAGAATCAACGATGATCAGCCATGTCATCACCGACGATCAGCCATGTCGTCTCTTTAAAAGAATCAACGATGATCAGCCATGTCATCGCCGACGATCAACCATGTCGTCTCTTTCAAAGAATCAACGATGATCAGCCATGTCATCGCCGACGATCAGCCATGTCGTCTATTTCAATCAATCCACGATGATCAGCCATGTCATCGACGATGATCAGCCATGTCATCACTGACGATCAGCCATGTCATCACTGACGATCAGCCATGTCGTCTATTTCCATCCATCAACGACGATCAGCCATATCGTCCCTATTCCATTCAATCCACAACGACGATCAGATTATTGTCTGTTGGTCCGTTCATCCGCAACTGATTGTTCCCTAGGAGAGTCCGTCTTGGCCTGTCCCGAACGACAATCACCCTCAGTCTAGCCGCAAGTGCATCTTCCAACAGGCTTATTGCTCTGTCTCGGATGGTCTTTGATAAGGAGATTGGCTCTGATTCCCAACAGATGGAATTCAACCTGCCTGACACGACCTACCCGTGTTTGTTGGAATACTTTGTGCCGAGGATAGCTTGATCCCCAACAGCGACAGCCTGTTCTGTCCAAATTTGATCAACCAGCGGCGATACCCTCGTCCACTTCTACTTCCATCCCTAGCGACGGTCCGCCCGTCCATTCAACCAATCAGGTTCTGTAAGTATGCTTGTCTACTTTACCATGTTCCGCTCTGGATTGCCTTGAGGGGTGTCTAGAATTCTTTGACGTTACTTGTACCAAGTCAATGGTGCTCCAAGTGCCGTCAAAGAGGGGCTACTGTAGACACCCCAATCTGGCTTTCAGATTAGCTTATTTACGGTTTTTGATTCCCCGATGATGAAACGGATCAAGAACACTTCGGGAATGTGGAGTGTTTAAGCTTTGAGTGTTTGAAGAACCCTTGAACCTAACCTAGCCAAAACCACATCAAAAAGCCAAAAACCAATTGTCGCGAGGGTTTAGAACCATCGCGAGGGTCAAGCTGCCAGTGTGTCAACATCAAAGCTTGACCGTTGACCATCGCGTGCCAGGGAGAACCCTCGCGCAACAATTCCAAACCATCTCGCGACGGTTCTCTCCTGTCCTTTTCACCTTTTCAGCTGGGCAGCTTAATCACCAAGTAATCTTCAGCCAGACCTCATGGACTGGCTGGGCTTCTCTCCTTGCAAGCTTTCCATAAGTGGCAATTTGGCCACCAAGCCAAGTTAACCTTCACTTGGTTGGTTCTTTCTCCTCCATACACCATTTCCACCACTCCTCCTATATATACCCCCCATGGTGCTTCCGTTTAAAGGGTTCCAAAAAGAAGGGTTAATAATCTTGGGTTCAAGAGAAAAAAAAAGAAGAAAGTACCAAGGTTCAAGTTCAAAAGGCTACACAACCTTTAATACACTTGGTATTTCACCACTCTAGCCACCTTCATACACTTATTTTCCAAGCTCTATCACCTTGTTCAACCTCAATTCAACTCAAAGCTCAAACGCATTTCAAACCCCAAGAACCAAAGGTATAGCTTACCTTTGTTCTGCTCTCTGAGGGGGGCTGGCAGGGCCAAGGCTGGTAATCAATACCAGTCCTGGCCCTAAAACTAGCAAGGTTACCAGAAGCAGTGACCATGGAACCCTCGCGCGAGGATTTAGAACACTCACGCGACACTTTGTGTCCTTGTGAGATGCAATCCTGTGGGGAAGGGTATCCTGGTTTTTCAGTTCTATATACTGTTATTACTGTTTTAAAGCATATTAGGGCTTTTAGATAACTGTATTGCATGAAAAAGCCAAAGTTAGCTTATTTTGCAGTTTTATTTAGTTTGGACTGCCTTTGGGAAGCTTCTGAGTATGTTTCAGAACCCCAAGCATGCAAAGCAATTCCTGGAAGTCCAGACAGAACCCTCGCGCGTGGGTTCTCAATGCTCGCGATGCTTCTCTGACTTCCAGAGGCTGCCCTTGCATGGCAACTAGGGCCTAGCCCCTGTTTATTCACCCCCACTGTTTAGGGGTTGTGTTTCAATTCTGTTCGCTCTGTTTGTAATAACTATTTACATTCCAGTACATATAAAACTGCTTGGTTTGTCTCCTGGGTGAGCACTGGTCCTTCCAGAGCCCAGAAGGGGATCAAAATTCAACCTGTGGTTTGAACAAACAGTCGCGCGAGGGTTTAGAATTGTTGCGCAATGGTTCTTTGCATGCACACAGATCCATGCATGCAAAGCTGGCCATGGTGTTGGCATGCCTAAACCTTGTGCAGTGTTCTTGATGTTCTGATCAGAGGGTTGGGTTTTATCCCATTTTTCATAGTATTCCATCCATCCATGCTCGAATATAACACACCTTGCAAATTGTGTTACAGTTTTAATCCCCGATTAACTGTTCCCCCACCCTAATTGGCTTAAAATTGATTAAAGAAGAAGACGAATCACAATCATTTTCAAAATGCCTAAATAGAGACCGATCGCCGGATTGGGCGAGAGGGGTGCCTTAAAACCCTTCCCCTCTCGTAACCTGGCTCTCGAACCCAGATATGGTTATGACGGACTGGTTTCCTTCACTTTTTCAAATCAAACAGCGCGGCAGGTGCTTCGAAATACGGTTCCTTGGGTGTCGAACCTTCAAACCCGAGTGGCGACTCTGTATTCCGAGCGCTTGCTTCTCCGCTCGCGCTCCCTCGATTATGGGCCCTCGCGTTGGAATCCGGAAATTCCAGGGCATACTGCCCACACAAGTTACCATTAGGTTTAGCCCTCTTGCAAATAGAAGTTGCAAGAATACTATTTTGAAACCTCAGGATGTTTAGGCTTTCCCCCACTCTTTACTCTAAATCTGTTAAACTTGCACATGTCAACAGTGACTTGATAAGGGGAAAAATAGTCAAGACAACCGGAATGGATAACGAATAATGTTGTCTCCCCCATCGGCAGAATATTCTTCTTAATAAAATAGTTCAAGGACCTAGACGTCGGACGCCTAACTCCATGAGCACGGTATGGCCGGAATTGTCAGTTGCCCTCGTCAAAATAGTAGGTCGAAAGGTGATCTAAGGTGTACGTGGCAGGGAAAGTGTTGGGCCTAGAGTGCCCCCATGGATTTGGTTACACAATGCCACTCCCTCCGACCGCTCTAAAAATAGACTTGCGGTTGCGATGTCGAATGCCATAAAAGACTTAATTGAAGCCCTTCCTACCACCAATTGGTTTTAGGAGAGATGGTGAAAAAGCAGTCCGACAAATGGTATTAGAGCTAGGGAGTCATGGGTTCCAGTCGCGGGAGCGTCATCGTGATGGAGGGACTGTTGGGCCCAAAGTGCCCCAATGAATTTTGTTACATAATGCCACTCCATGCGATCGCTCTAAAAACAGACTTGTGGGTGCGATGTCGAATGCCATAAAAGACTTAATTGAAACCCTTCCTATCACCAATTGATTTTAGGAGAGATGGTGGAAAAATGGTCCGACGGAAAGCAAACCAAAAACCATGACAAAACTCAGAACCATCGTAATAGGGAAGCCTAGCCTTACCGCGATCGACCATCCCAGGTGCTCCAGTGCTCCCATGTACTAGAGACGACAGGGAAGCCATAGATGCCTTTTTTTTTTTTGGGTTGACAGCAGAATTCTATCCCCAACAATGGCATGCGACACAACCATGTACTTCTTACTGAGAGGAGTAAAAGAAACAATCATTACCATCCTCGTTCTTGTACTCGTCCTGCTCCTCCTCCTTGGGGAGAGCAATGGGAGGGGGCGGAAGAGGAGCCCAAGTCTTTGTTTGAGGATCGAATTCCTCGAGATCATTTGAGGCGAGTGTCGAATTGAGGACGTAAAATTTACCGTACAGAGGACCCAACACAATAGGTTTGTGCTTGACATGTACCATCAGAGGTCTTTCCTTAACAACCATAGAGGGGTTGTTTTTTATTGTTGGTCTCAAAGACATAGCAATTACGATAAGCGAGTCCATATATCCCGGGTTCCTCACTACCAACCATATAAATTTTGGCCCCGACAGAGAAAAAACCCATATTACCTAGATAGCGATCGAAGAGCAACTTGAGGATAGGTTTAGGCAATTTTTGGGTCTTTTCATTTCCATGTCTATGACTAATATTATTCATCACGTCAGAATTCTTAATCCTGTGGAAGGAACATTCGTACTTCCCACCAGAGTGGTTCAATATGAAATACAGATATTGATCTCCTCCTCGTCTTCTTCTCTTTGACAATGGGGTCGTGGTTATTAACCCTAATGACGTCTCAGAATGACAACACTTCATGCAGGGTTAGGATTTTTTCAGAGGAGCAGCGGTGGTGAAATTATACAATAGTCCGGGAGTAGCGTCATGTGTTACTTTACAACCACACATTTCTATAGGGTTTATCACTAAGTGTATGGACCCCACAAGAACGTATGATTGTAAAGGGGTCTGGAGTACCACGTGGCGGTACTCCCGAACTATTGTATAATTCAGTGGCAGCTCCAGGAATTTGTAATACGGTATTCAGAAATTACCTTAACTCTAGTAGCTAATCTATTAGCCAATAATATATGTACAAAATCTCATATCTATATTATAAAATAGGGTGGTTTTTTATCTATACATATAAACCGAACACCATCTACAACCGTCCGATCAATAATTCATGTTAGATGTAGCCGTCCGATCGAAAGAATATTTCCTAATATAAACTCCCCTAACCTTATGAATGGTAAATTCTTTCAATTGATTGCTTAAAGATTTAATTTTCCTACATCCAACTCAATAATTTCCTTTTAGGTTGATTTTTCCACATTCAAAAATGAAACAAAGCTTTTTTGATTCATACACTAAAAGGAAACAATCCTTTTTTAAAGTTGATAAATACGTTGTTTCATTAAAACATAGTAGCATTCACATGCGTTTTCCTTCAAAAATAAATCTATGTTTTCCTTAATAATTTAATTTGTAAGCTTCTCTAAGAAGAGAAGAAATTAGCTTCCTTCATACCTTGATTGGAGAAAGAGAGAGGGTCATTGCCTCAGCTTTGTCAGAATGAGAGGTAATCAAATCTTTTTATTTTTTTTCGTTATTCTAATTTATACACGTTCTCTCCCTCTCTCTAGGTTAGATGTTTGGAGGTAATTTCGTTTCATGTTGTGTGGAGCAGTACACTGTTTCTCTCCATGGATGTTTTTTCTTTTGTATGAAAACAAATGAGATGCGTTACAATAACATCTATACAGGTAATGATCGCACCATAATAGTGTTGGGACGAATAAATGAGATCTATGGTTAACGGAACCTATTTCGTCACCATTTTACTTTACAAGAGGGAATTCTTACACATGTGCTTATTTTTTTGTCTGTTTTTATAGTGTTGTTCATGTTCTTAATTGTAGTAATATTTAATTTTTGAAATGTTATATTTATGTCGAAATTGGGAAAAATCGAATGGTGTGGTAGTTAATTGAATTGGGGTTTAAAGCGATGGAATGAAAATTAGAGGGAGTGTGTGTGTAGGAGATAATCCCATCTCTTTATTTCTCTCTCCTTCATGCCAATCTCCCCCCCTCTCTCTCTCTCTCTCCATCGTCCTTCTCTTTCTTGCTCTTCCACTTGAAAACTCCACCGAATACCTCAAGAACCTTAAGGATCTATCTTCTTTTCAGCTCTAGAACGCAACCTCGGGCTTGTATTGTGTTGGGTGAAGCTCGAGGAGGAGATTTCGGTTGATTTCAAAGAGTTTGGAGCTAGGGCTTATGCAAATCTCTTGGGTTTCGACTTTTGGCTCGAGGTAGGGACTTCTTCGCCTCCTTTATGTGTTAATATGTTGATTGGGTGTAGAAATCGAGCTTGATTTGTCGTTCTTTACACCTTTGAAATCTGTCAAAAATCTGCAGAAATCGCCTCGAACTGCTTGAGGATCAATCCCCTTTCGATCCCTTTGCAATCTAGATTTTCACCCTTGAGGGATCAATCCCCACTTAATGAGGGATCAATTCCCCGTGTCTTTGGACAGCTTTTTGCCACTTCGCGTTATCTTAATTGTTTTGTTCCCGACCACTTCTAATCACTTTTGGACACCTGCTAACCTGCTTCAAGCATGCCTAATTGAATTCCTTTGGTTAATCAGAGTTATCCTCGTTCCGTTGGTCTCCCTTTAATAAAGAAAGATTAGTAACTTACTTGGTTAAAATTTTGTCGAAATGCACCATATGTGATTGATTGTATGTGGGAATGATTGTGGCATGTTTGTAATGTTAATGGTATATCGTATGGTGATACCCGTATAAGAATGTAAATAAGGAAGAGTCCTAGTATGCATGTTGTTAATTAAGAGAGTGTAAGGGCTAGTAATTGAGGTAAGGAGTTCCGTAACGCAAGGGGTGGTAATATAGAGACTTAAGTGGGTCTCGTAACGTAAGGGGTGGTAATACAGTGATCCAAATTGTTAGGGTTCACTGTAACGCAAGGGGTGAAAATACAGTAACCCTAGGGGTGTTTATATGGTAGAGAAAGGGGTGAAAATACAGTTGAAGGAGACTAGTGATAGAGCGTCATGTTGTGGAGGTCGGAGCTACTTGTGGTTTCACGAACTGAATGACTACTTGAGATTGTGTCGTACCTGAAAAGGAAACGTGTTGAATGATGATTTGGTTGTTGTTTAACAAATATCTTATCTACTTGTTATCGTGGACATCGTTTGACTTTGTAGGATGTTCCGTCCTTGCTATAATTTAAAGGGTCGTGAGTCGGTCGTCTTTCTTTCAACTGAGCTATATTCTCCATACCTTTCGTGCCATTGCACTTGTCTTCATATTTGCATATAGAATTAGTAGAAGATTTTTCTACTGGGCTAGTGTTGTCAACCTATCATCAATTTCAGGTCTGAACGTTGGAAAGTAGCTCACATGGACTGTATGCCTGGATGGAAGAATCGTGTTTGGAAGCTAATACCGAGAGTCACTTAGTAAATTTGTGGTGATTTCCTTTTGACAAAGATGTATTTATAACTATTCTTTTCAATTCTTTTTTGACTAAAGTATTTGTAATCACTAAACTTATTCGTACTTGTACTTAGGTGATTTGGGGCCAGAGAGCCATTGATGTAATTTCTCTAAACTTGGGACTTGGCTTGCAAGATAAACGGGTGGGAATTCTCTTTTGGGTATTATCTACGTAATGCGATGATCCTATTTTTGAAAAGGACTATTTATTTATGTTGAAAATAGATGGCGTGACAAATTGGTATCAGAGCATGGTTTTGAAAACTTTGAGACCTTGGGGATACTTCAGTCTCATGGGTTCAAAATTTGTATATTTCTACATGACATGTGTGTGCATGCCCGAAGGGTACCCATTAACAATGTGACATTGCATTCATTATTACGTGATTGGCGTATTCATGTTGGCACGTGTAAGAGGACTTGGTAGTTGTTTCAATGTTCGATTACTGCATGGTATAGGTGAATGAGGTGTATATGCGATCACTCGCCTTTCACTTACATGCTTATTTGCTTCGTGCTATGTGAAGTAAATGCTTATGTGACCCTACTCATTTAAAGATGAACTGTCTGTATTTTTGCGTGGTGTAAAAAAAATAAAAGAGTCTAACCAGAGGATTGGTTTGAGTTGTTAGGGTACCATGATTTTTGACTCGGATCTGAGTTTGTGAAGTCTTGTGAGGTCGAAGATTGTGCATGATGTACCTATTCAAGGAAGTGCAAATGGGATGTGAGGTGTTGGAGTAATCGTTTACTTACGTGAAAGACTTGGCGAGTCATAGACAGACAGTTACAGTAAAGATAAAGTAAGAATTATGTAGGGAGGTATTCCCGAACAGGAAATTCCATGTGCCGAACACGTGCAATGAGAAAAGTAATGAAAGGCCACCATGAGGGCCGAAGGTAAAGACCGGTGGTCCGAGCTGGATACCGGACAGGGACTGTTCGAGGATAAGGGCTCGTGATGTACCAACTGTTCGGCCATAAATGGACCAATGGCATACGGAATCATCAAATGATACAGTCTGTTTGGCAATGAGAATGCCGAACAGATGGAGTTATCCAGAAAGGACGAAGCCTTAAGCGATAAGGCGATAAGGATGTTCCGGAAGGGGAACCCCATATTTAGATGAGATAAGTTCAAGAACAGTCCTATTACGGAACGAATTCCATAAAGGCGAGAATCCTTATGAGAAGAGGATCTCGGCTGATTGGGCAAGGGAATTCCCAGAGAGCCAGGTTTCTTGTACGGGATAGGAATCTTGGGGCGATGAGGATGCTTGAAGAACAAGCAAACAGACGTCTATATATACGAGGTAAACCTAGAGGCAGGAGGTACGCAATAGGTTGCATTCATTCTATACTTTCCTACTGATTATTAGGGTTTTGCACCAGTACGAGATACTAACTTAGGCATCGAAGGGCCTTTGCCACGAGAGGCAAAGGTGCGCTCACCCCTTGTCTGTCTTGCAGATTAGGGTTCCGTCGGAGGCATAGGGTTATCAACCAAGGATCACGTGGATCTGTTGCGAATCAATAGTGTTCCAGGTACTCTTTGTTTTTCTCACCTACAATTGGCGCCGTCTGTGGGAAGCGAACGAGTTCCATTTAAAAAATAGCCATGGTGGAAGTAGACCCAGTCACACCGCTCGCTGAGAAGAACTAGGCTGGTGGGGAAGGAGATGAATCCCCTCCAGGTGCTCCGAAAAAGCATGCTGGTGGCCATGGTAGGCGGACGACAAGCAAAGATTGTCCCCTGACCATCCAAGATGATCCTAAGAACAAGGAAGGTAGGACTGCTACGGACTCCACAAGAAGGAGCAAGTCCCACCATAGAGGAGAGTCGGTTGCGCATTCGAAAAGTGTGCATAATAATAGTGACATCCTCGAAAGGAAGAGGCAAGAAATCGAGGAAGCTGCTCAATTAATCAAGAAACAAGAATATGAGATCCGTGAGATGGAGAGGATCAGAGATCACCCTAAGGATTCTGGACTGTCACGAAGACATTCCGAAAGAGAGAAACGCGCTATGGTAACATACAAAGCCGCTCCTTCGCACCGAAGAAGCAGGAGCAGAAGTCCCTCTCCAAAAAGAAGAGGCCTTCTTCAGGAAGAAGAAAAAGCAGGAGTCCGAAAGAACGAGGACTTTCTCCACGAAAAAGGAGAAGCAGGAGCCGAAGTTCCTCTATTGAAGAAGATACCCGAAAACACCATAGGGACAGGTACGAAAGACCTGAGTCCAATTGGGATAGGGTTCGGGCGCATAGAAACAATGAACAAGAGGCTAGAATGATGACTGCGCGAGAAGCAGCAAGAAAAACACTGAGTAACATAGCAACTTCCCCCTTTACAAGAAGGTTACAAGATGCACGACTGCCGAGCAGAGTGAAGCGCGGGGCATTCGTACTTTACGAGACAAATGCGGACCCAGTTGCTCACATACAACACTAACAGCAGGCTATGTTTATGCATGAAGGAGATGACACTATCATGTGCAAGATGTTCCCGTCGAGTTTAGGGAAGGTGGCTCTGTCCTGGTTCCACAAGTTGGAATCACGATCCATACGAGGATGGAGACAGTTGGCCGAAGAGTTCACTGCATGGTTTCTAACAAGTAGAAAGGCTCCCAAAACGTTTGAGAACCTTTCCACGATGAAGCAGGGAGATAATGAGCCAATCAGAGACTACGCCAAAAGGTACTGGGAAACCTTCAATGAGATTGACAGTTGCAGCGAGGAGTATGCAATTGCTACTTTCAAGACAGGCCTGCCTGTTCGGGAAGAACTTCACCGGTCATTAAACAAACATCCTGTGTCGACGCTGGCACACTTGATGGAACGAATCGAGCAGCATGCTAGAATGGAGGACGACATTCTCCGTGAAGATGGCAAAGTGACTGCCGAACAGCCGAAAACGCCAGCTAAAAAAGTTGATAAACCTGAGCCCAAGAGTACTTATAAGGAAAGAAAGGAGTACGGGCAGGCTAAGAGAGAGCCGTACAAAGAGAAGCCAGCACCGGATCCCAAGTCATTCTTTTCAATTACCACGGTCTGGAAAGAACCTATTTATAGGATTCTTTACTGAATCAAGAATTAGCCCTACTTCAAGTGGCCCCCGAGTCTATGTGGAGACAAAGATGTGAAACGTGCTACGAATCAGCACTGCAGTTACCACAAAGATTGGGGCCACATGACTAAAGACTGTGAAATGTTCAAGAGACATCTTGATGATCTGGTCTCTCGAGGCTATCTAAAGGAATATATCCAGGAGGAAACCAAGGATAAAAGGAAGGCTATGGAGATGGATTACGAATAGAATCCTAGAGGGGTAATCCACATGATACATGGATTGGCCGCACCTTATACGAGGAATGAGGTTAGGCTACTCCAAAGGCAAGTCAAGCATGACCAGCATGTTATGAGATTGGGAAATAAGAGGGGACGAGAAACCACTGGAAGCAGCAAAGGCATAGTCTTTACAGATGAGGATCTCGGAGATGTCCAGGTGCCTCATAATGATGCTTTGGTCATTACCCTACGAATATGGGAATATGATATTGAGAGGATCTTGGTGGACTCTAGGAGCTGCACAGAGGTCTTATACTACGATGCTTTAAAAAAATTGGGATTAGCTCAGTCAGATCTGGAACAGTCTATGACACCTTTAGTTGGGTTTGGAGCAGGGGCGGTCTGGCCCCTTGGGAAAGTGACACTACCTGTTCGAGCTGGAACAGTAGTCTTGAGAACGGATTTCCTGGTGGTAGATGTCCCGTCCTCCTATAACGCGATTATAGGGAGAACCTGGTTGCATAAAATGAGGGCAGTCTCCTCTACATATCATCAGATGGTGAAATTCCCTGGTTCCAGTGGTATCAAAAAGATCAGAGGGAATAAAAAAGCAGCACAACAGTGCTTGGTCTCCATCATCAAGAAAATCCCAAAAGCCCATCAGGTTCATGCTGTAGAAGTACCAGATCAACCGATTATTGAGGACGTCGGGAGAAACCCAACAGAAAAGGTGATTGAGGGTTAAAAGAAAATACAGATCAACAAGATTGATCTTGAAAGGTATTTTTTAATTGGAGAGTCGCTACCGGCAGAGGAAGAGGTCGAACTGGTAGGATTCTTGAAAGAATATGTAGAAGTGTTTGCATGGGTACCAGAAGAGATGCCCGGAGTGGATGCAGACGTGATCTGCCACCACCTAAACGTAAATCCCTAGCATAAGCCTGTGATTCAGAAGAAAAGGAGGGTAGCTGTGCAACATGTTGATGCTGTTATTGAAGAGGTGGAACGATTATTGGAAGCCAAAGCAATATGTGAAGTTTACTATCCAGAATGGCTATCCAACACTGTAGTAGTGAAAAAGAAGAATGGCAGATGGCATGTCTGTGGCCCGAAGGACAGCTTTCCCCTGCCCAGAATTGACCAGTTGGTTGATGCAACTGCCGGATACGAGCGGATGAGTTTTCTCGATGCATATCGGGGGTATCATCAGATTGCCATGTTTGGCCCGGATCAGGAAAAAACCTTTTTCATTACGCCTCGAGGGTTGTACTGTTATAGTGTCATGCCCTTTGGGTTGAGGAACGCAGGAGCAACATATCAAAGACTGGCAACCATCATGTTTAAAAAGTTGCTTGGGAAAACTATGGAAGTTTACATAGATGAACTGGTGGTGAAAAGTAAGATCAGACAAGGGCACATAGCGGATATGAAGGAAGCCTTTGGAATTTTGAGAAAATATAAACTAAAACTCAATGCCTTGAAGTGTGCATTTGGAGTTGGTTCAGGGAAGTTCTAGGGGCACCTTGTAACCATAAGAGGGATTGAGGCAAATCCTGATCAAATTATAGCCTTGCAAGGGCTACAAAGTCCCAGAACGACGAAGGAAGTTCAAAAGTTAACAGGGATGACAACGGCCCTCAATAGATTCATTAGCCGGTCAAGCGACAAATGCAGGCCTTTCTTCCAGTTATTAAAGAAAAGGAAAGGATTCGAATGGGGAGCAGAGTGCGAGCAGGCTTTCCAGGACCTGAAGAAGTACCTGGTTGGGGCTCCACTTTTGTCAACTCCAGAACCAGGTGAGTGTTTGGTTTTATATTTGGCTATTTCTAAACATGCTGTTAGCGCGTTTTATTAAGGGATAAGGGAATAGAGCAAATTCCTGTCTATTATGTAAGCAAAACATTGTTGGATGCGGAAACGAGATATCTGCCCCTTGAAAAATTGGTCCTCGCATTAAGAACAGCAACAAGGAAGTTGCCTCATTACTTCCAAAGCCACAAAGTTGTGGTTTATACTGAGTATCCATTAAAGTCACTGCTACGAAAAGCAGACTTCTCCGGATGGATTTCAACTTGGTCTGTGGAGTTAAGCCAGTATGATATCGACTTTTAGCCGCGCACGGCAATAAAAGGCCAAGTGTTGGCTGATTTTGTAGCAGAATTTTCACCAATGGTAGCACCCGGGCCTCCTACGAGAAATGAGCAATCTGCTCAACAACCAACCAAGAAGAGAAGGATGCCTGCCGAACAAGACCCTCTGGAATGGAAGTTATTCGTCGGCGGTTTGGCTTGTAACACTGGTTCTGGAGCAGGTATCGTTCTATTCCCTCCTGATGGGGTAATGATTGAACTCTCTGTTCGGCTGGGATTCAGTGCGTCAAACAATGTGGCAGAATATGAGGCTCTACTGATCGGCCTCAAGAGTGCAAAAACCTTGAAAGCAGAAAGATTAAGGGTTTATTGTGATTCTCAGTTGGTAGTACGTCAACTGTCCGGCGAATATGAGGCTCGGAGTGAAAAGATGGCAGCTTACGTGGAGGCGGCCAAGGATTTGCTTAATGCCTTTGAAAAGGTATATATTGAACAGATAAGCTTTGGACAGAATTCCCATGCCGATTCTTTGGCATGGTTGGCTGCTACTGTTCCTACTGAGTTTAAGAGGAAAGTAGCAGTGGAGTATCTTGGTGAACCAAGCATTGGGAAAAGTGTAGAATTGGTCCTGGACGTGAACCAGGGGGCAAGTTGGATGGATCCAATCATAGGGTTTCTACGAGACGAGACTCTTCCTTCTGATAAAAAGGTAGCCCATAAGATCAAAACCAAATCAGCAAGGTTTTGGTTGTCTCCAGAAGGAAAGTTATACAGGAAATCTTTTACTGGGCCGTACCTGCTCTGTGTACACCCCGAGATGGTGCAAAAATTTTTTCACGAAATTCATGAAGGGACATGTGGAAGTCATGCAGGGCGTAGGTCCATAGCCCACCGAGCAATCACTCAAGGCTATTGGTGGCCACATATGCAAGAAGATGCAAAGGTTTATGTGAAAACTTGCAACAAAATGTCAGAAGTTCTCACCGATGATTCGAACACCAGTCGAAGATCTGGTGCCCCTAACAAGCCCTTGGCCTTTTGCTCAATGGGGAATGGACATCGTGGGTCCACTCCATAAAGCAACTGGGAACCGAAAATTCCTATTAGTGGCTACTAACTACTTCACAAAGTGGATTGAAGCGGAACCTCTCGCCAAGATCACTGAACCTATGATAGAAAAGTTTGTCTGGAAGAGTATTATTACTCATTTTGGGGTCCCGTATTCATTGATTACAGATAATGGTTTTCAGTTCTGGTAAAAGTTTAAAACTTTTTGTGCTTGTAGACACCCCAATTTGGCCTAACGATTATTTCAACTCCCATCTTAGGACCATCCCGATGATGATACGGATTTGATGATTGCTGATTGCTTTCTTGTGAAACCCATGGACTTGTGGTACGAACTCTGAGCCACTTAGAGGACCCAATCTAGAGCCAAATAGCCTTTCAGACAGAAACATAGTGTGTTAGGAAAATCCATCGATCGGCCACAACATTGATTCCACGGCCTTAACGTCCATTCCTCACCCGAGCAACCTGTTGCTAGCAAAATCTCCCTGAGAGATCGAAACCTCGGCCGCCAGATCAATGGCTCGGCCGCCACATCTATTCTTCGGCCGCGACATCCTTTGCTCAGCCGCCAGATCGGCCTTTTTCCAAACTCTCGAACCTTCTGTCGGTCGTCTGATCCAATCCCACTGCCTCTCCGATGCGTTCGGGCCACGTTCAGGGATTGTAACGAAGAGTTTGTATTGCAATGCAATTGCAATTGCATCCCCGTGATTTGATTGGACCGAGTGAGTCACCCCTTTGCCTATATAAAGAGACCCTCAGATCCGAAAAGAAACACACAGAAATTGATAGACCTACACCCTCAAATCAGTCACGATACTCTGCCCCTATACTCACAAAAACCCTCTCTACAAAAGCCCCAACCTTCCATAGGCGGCCATCAATCCGACGATCCAACCCCGGAGTTCAAACCCTAACCCTAGGGTTTCGTCCAAAAAGCAATCAATCAGTCAATCCCGATCGATCCGAAGCAATCAAGCAACTAAGGGATCAAGGTGGTGAGGCCCAATGGCCTCTGGTTTGTTTTAATTTTTGCCTATAATCGTAATCGTAGCTTTTCTGATCGTTTGTAAACTTTCTGTCTGGTGTGAGGAAGAACACCAGCCGGGGCTTCGATGCCTCGGCCGGTACATTGATATCAGCGTGATCCCTTGGCCGCGACATCCATTCGCCAGCCGAGTGATCGATCTGCTGGCACAGTTTTGTTTTGTTTCTTGCTTTTAGATGCATGTTTCTTTACAGTCCTGGCTCATCTTATTAACTGTTTAAGGCGTAAAAACATACTACGTGTATGAGTTAGATAAAGCATCTACATGTCTTATGTTGAATGATTATGGGCTAGCTTCACAGCTAGGCAGAAAAAGGTGCCTAACACCTTCCCCTTACTGTACTTTTGGCTTCCGTATCCAGAATCTCTATCTGTTTTCCTAGTTTTAACAAACTAGGTGGCGACTCTGTTTTGATGATAACCGCTATTATGTGGCGATACCTCTAGCCATGGAGGTATCCACGATCTTGGTTTATGAAGTGAGCAACCAATCGAGCAAACACAGTGATGATACAACTGTATGGCGATGCCCCGTCTGGGAGGTGTCTACAGTTTTCTGGCGACTCTGCTGGGGACATGAGAGCCATAACCAAAAAGTTCAACATTAGACTAATACATGCCTTATTTAATTCATTTATCATATGCATCGAGCAGGCAAGCCTCGTTGAGTTCACCTAATATCCTGGCATGACATGGGCTATGTTAGGGGTTCCAGCAAACTCCACAGTCACTTGTACCTTATGGTATATCAAAAAGGGAATCACCCAATTGCCGCCTATGATGGGATGGTGAAAGGATTGGTGCCCTTTGACAACGGAGCACCCTGAGACTACCAAGACCTTACATGTGTTTAGAAAAGCCATAGAACCTATCAAACTAAGGCAGGAACCTACCGACTAGGAACCTACTTGCATATATTTATGAGAGTTCTTCCTCACACCCATTGTACATATGTATGTTGTAAAGTTCTCTTTTGCAGGTTGAAACCATAAGGGTCTTTAATCAAATGAAAGTGGTAAGTTAAACTAAGCTAACTTAAACAAAAATCTTTTCAGGAAAAAATGGCCTCATCACAGTTCATGATTGATTCGCACTTTCAAACTGTCATTAAGCTGTCTGGTCTGCCCTGCTTTGCTGTCAAGGAATTCGATCCCTCCAAATACATCACTCCGGAGGGCCAACCAAGGCCTATGATAGCCATCATTGAAGACAACCATGTCATCTTCGCAAGAATAGTCTATGAAGAAGAAGTGGAAGAACGATTGGCAGGGTTCCAATTTATTTCTATGATCCTTACGCACCCACCGATGACTATTGGCCAATCGATGAAGTCCACAATTCTGAATCTGATGAAGCCAAGGAAGAAGAGTCTGTTGACAATGATCCACTGGATGAAATATCACTAAACCTACTCTTGGATGAAAGGGTCACCAACCATGAAATGAGGGTGATCCACCCCATCACGGATAGGTTTGGTAACTGGTGGGGATTTGTTGGTATACGAAGAATCGACAACAGCGACGAAGCAGCGATTGAAGTTCAATTGGAGGAAATAACAGCAATAGCAAATCAAATGGCCCTCCAAGATTTGCAGGGTGATAGTGATGAAAGTGCGAATCAAAGTGACTGTGAAGTGCTGATGCTCAACCTTCATGATGAAAAAGACTGCTCTGAGCTGATTGTAGATGCTGAAAAAGGGGCCTACCCTAACTGGACCGTGGAAAAATACAAAATAAAAAATGCTGATTCTGATCTTAGTCCCGATTCCGATTCCGACTCCAAGTCAACTCAATCCGAGTCTAGTGTTTCATTTTCTCAAACTACTGGGTCTAGTGAGGAAAACCTGGTTAAAATACCAAAGCATAACATTTGTTTTGAGTTTAATTTTGAAATGTCTTTCGACAATTTTAGCAATGGGAAGGAAGATTTAGAGTATTTCACTTTGTCTATGATTAACTGCATGGATTCCGACAATCCAATTTTCGAGGAAGACATTCCAAAAGAAATTCTGGAATTCATCGAGAGAGAAGAAGAAAGGTACGCTAAACCTTTTTCCGAGGAAATAATCACAGCAAACATAGGCTCTGAAGGCGAGCCTAAAATAGTAAAAATTGGCACAACATTATCTTCTCAAGAAAGTGAAAAACTAATCTTTTTGCTAAAAGAATACAAAGATGTTTTTGCCTGGTCTTACGAGGACATGCCTGGTATAGACCCCGAAATTGTTCACCATAAAATTCCTCTCCATCCTGATGCAAAACCTGTTAAACAAAAGCTAAGACGCATGCGCCCTGATTGGGTTTTAAAGATAAAAGAAGAGGTTACCAAACAAATCAACGCCGGCTTCCTCATAGTCACCGAGTATCCACAATGGGTAGCTAATATCGTTCCAGTACCAAAGAAAACTGGGGGTATCAGGGTCTGTGTAGATTTCCGAGATCTCAACAAGGCCAGTCCAAAGGATGATTTTCCACTACCACACATAGACGAGCTTGTGGACAACACTGCAGGGCACGCACTGCTATCTTTTATGGATGGATTTTCTGGGTATAATCAGATTCTGATGTCTCCTGAGGATAGAGAGAAGACCACCTTCACCATACCATGGGGAACCTATTGCTACCGAGTGATGCCATTCGGACTGAAGAATGCTGGAGCTACCTACCAAAGGATGGCAACAACCCTGCTGCACGACATGATGCACAAAGAGGTCGAGGTCTATGTCGACGATATGATAGTCAAGTCAAGGGAAAGAGAAGGACACTATGAAGCACTTCAAAAGTTCTTTAAGAGGATTAGGCAATACAAGCTACGTCTTAATCCTCAAAAATGCACTTTTGGGGTGACAGCTGGCAAGATGTTGGGGTTTCTCATCACTCAAAGAGGAATCGAAATAGATCCTTCCAAGATACAAGCTATCATGGAGATATCACCACCAAAGACAGAGAAGGAAGTAAGGAGTTTCTTGGGAAAGGTACAGTTCATCAGTAGGTTTATTTCTAAACTCACAGCCACTTGTGAGCCTCTTTTTAAGCTTCTAAAGAAGGGTACTGATTTCGAGTGGAGTCAAGACTGTCAACAAGCTTTCGAGGCAATCAAAGAGTATCTTCAAAATCCACCTGTGTTATCACCACCTATTCCTGGGAAGCCATTGATTCTGTACCTCTCAGTGACAGATATGTCCATGGGATGCATGCTAGCACAAGAAAACGATGCCAAAGTAGAATGTGCCATATACTACCTCAGTAAAAAGATGATGGATTATGAAGCAAGGTACACTCCCCTCGAGAAAACCTGCTGGGGGCTAGTATGGGCCACAAAGAAACTAAGGCATTACCTATTGGCACATCCGGTAGTGCTGGTTTCTCGCTTAGACCCAATCAAATATCTTTTCGAGAAGCCAACACTTATTGGAAGGCTGGCTAGATGGTTACTGCTGCTTGCAGAATTCGATCTCAAGTACATGACAAGGAAATCAGTGAAAGGAAGGGCTGTGGCAGAAATCCTGGCAGATCATCCCGTGACAGAGGCCGAGGTAGAGGACTTCATGTTCCTTGATGAAGACATCTTGTGTCTCCTAAACGACACCTGACAGCTCTATTTCGATGGAGCATCAAACCAATGTGGATATGGCATAGGGGTACTGCTAGTCTCCCCAAACGACTCTCATATTCCTTTGTCATATAAACTAAGGTTTGAAGTCACCAACAACCAAGCTGAGTATGAAGCCTGCATCGCTAGAATGGAGGCAGCCCTGGAGCTAGGGGCAAGAAGGATAGAAGTCACTGGAGATTCAAACCTAGTGGTATCCCAAGCAAGGGGAGATTGGAAAGTCAAAGAAGATACGCTGAAACTATATCACTCTGTACTAGAGAACTTGATTCCGCAATTCGACTCAATCATCTTCACGCACACTCCCAGAGAAAGCAATAGATTCGCAGACGCATTGGCAACACTAGCCTCCATGGTCGAAATACCCTTGGGATTCACAATGCGACCTCTTATGATCGAGCAGAAGATCAAACCAGCGTGCGAGTGCACTTTCATTGAAGACGTGCGAGTGCACTTTCATTGAAGAAGGCGAGAATGATGGTAAGCCCTGGTATGAAAATGTGAAGAAATTCTTAGACGAGGGGGAGTATCCTTCTGAAGCCACCACAAAGGACAAAATGGCTTTGCGAAAGTTCGCGGCTCAATTTATAGTCTGCGGAGGAATGCTATATCGAAGGGCCCATTTGGGTCCCAACCAACTTTGCGTCACCACGGAAGAAAGCCACAAGATCATGGAGGAAATACATGAAGGAATCTGTGGGTCACACATGAATGGAGCAACGATGGCAAAGAAGATCCTGCGTCAAGGATGTTATTGGACTACTATGGAAGCTGATTGTGCTGACTATGTTCGTCGATGTTTCAAATGCCAAACACACGCTGATCGCATGCGTATACCCCCTACAGAACTATATAGCATGACATCCCCTTGGCCATTTTCCACCTGGGGGATAGACGTCATTGGGAGCATAAATCCAAAGGGAAAGTACAAGCACCAGTTCATTCTAGTGGCCATCGACTACTTCACTAAATGGGTAGAAGCAGTTTCCTATGCTACTCTCAAAGCTACTCACGTGGCCAAGTTTATCCACACCAATATCATCTATCGGTATGGTGTACCTCACGAGATCATCTACGACAACGGATCACACTTCAAAGGGGCAACGAGGAAGCTCTTCGCCGAATTTGGGATACAAAATCATCGGTCATCTACTTATCGACCTCAAACCAATGGAGCAGTTGAGGCTGCAAACAAGAATATCAAGCGAATCTTACGTAAGACTACCGACACCTATACGGATTGGCCAGAAATGTTACCGCTAGCATTGTGGGGCTACCGCACAACCGAAAGGTCTTCAACTGGGGCTACCCCTTACTCTCTGGTCTATGGAATGGAGGTTGTATTACCTATCGAATTAGAGTTGCCCTCACTAAGGGTACCAGCTGAAACTGGAATGATCGAAGAGGACTGGGTTCAAAACCGCTACGATGAGTTAGCACTACTGGATGAAAGGAGGCTGAGGGCACTATACCATGTGCAAGGGTATCAACGTCGTATCACACGAGCATTCAACAAAAAGGTGAAACCAAGAGACGTCAAAGTAGGGGATATGGTACTCAAGGCCATCCACCGCCATGTTTCTGACCCAAGGGGCAAGTTTAAACCAAACTGGGGAGGCCCCTACCTTGTCAAGCGCATACTATCTGGAGGAGAAGCCTATGTTGCAGATTTGGATGGAATGGAATTCGCAACGCCAGTTAACATTGACAAGCTGAGGAAGTATTACCCTTGAGAGATGCTCGTTGGGTCGAAAACCACAAGGGTGGGCGAACCCAAGCAAAAATTAGAGCAGCCTGCTAGGTCGAAAACCCGCAAGGGCGGCTTAGGCAAAAACTAAGGCACAAATAAAAGCACTCGCTAGACTGAAAACCCACAAGGGCGGTTTAGGCAAAATCAAGAGCATAAAAGGAGAGGAAAAATACTCGAGTGAACCCCAACCGAAAACAAAACAAATCATCTTGGAACTACGTTTATGGCTTGATTCCCTCTACGGGATACGTAGGCAATCTCTGAATCGAGACTCGGCCACTGCTTTTGTTATCACTTCCAAATTTCTAGGTCTATCCTAAAGCATGTTAAAAGTCCAACCATGGCAACAACATTCTCAAAATGAAACAACCAAATGTTTTATTATTTCCAAGGAAAAAGGAAAGTAAGCTCAAACAATTCTCAATCCATGGAAATTAGAATAAAACAAGTCTTTCAAAAAAGCATAAACAAAGTGTCAATCTCTAGGTCTTCCTTCTCTTTGCACTCTTGTCCTTCAAAAGGTTTTTCTCTAACCAACGCTTATACGAGCTCGATAGCTTGTCAGCAAAGTTTTCAGCAACCTCTTGCATTACTCGATTTGACCAAAAACGAAGCACATTGCGACGAAGACTGGCGTCATGAACCTTAGAAACAGCATACTGGGTCACTCAAAACTTGGACCTGTGCAGCCCCAAACTGCCTCTGGAAACGAGCAGGAAAATAGAAGGTAACTCGAGTGACGCCAATCACTGCTACACCAAAATGGTTCATGGTACTTACAGTCATGCTCTTTATACCATACCATGGGCAAACCCATTGGATCCTATCCCCCTTTCTAGTCTCCATCCATGCTTTCCAAGCAGCTTCAGTGGAAAATTGTTTGATCACACGACGCTCCACGCAGTGATCTAAACTATAGGGCAGCCGCTCCGGCACATCCCACACCCTCAGCTTCTCATAAAGCCATACCTATGGAAAACAAGGGAAAATTGCGAGCTGTGAGAACATGTGAGTCAAAACAAAAGAGAGATGAGCAAAAAGATAAATTTAGCAAAAGAAAAACAGGTAAAGAGCGAACCTGTAGCAACAAAGGGCTGCCTGAAAACTGGGCCGTAGGATCACCCTTTACCATGTCAAGGCCCATCAAGGTTTCTGCCAACACTAAACCAGCAAAACCTACACGGTTTCCCACCTGATGGGCAAAGTCAAGCAGCATAGAATCAGCACGGCCAGAGGAAGGTCCAAGCAAGTAGTAATGAAGGAGACAAACGCACAACGCATGGAAGCATGCTTTCTGTTGAGGAATTTGACGATGAGCTTCAGCGGTACCAAAGCGCTGAACAAATTGTAGGGTTTCTAACCTTCCATTTACCATGAAAAACCTAACTTCATGTTTCTGAATTTGGAACAAATCCTTCAAGAGATTGCCCCGATTGAACAAAGGATTAGGAATAATGAGACCTTCTCTATCCGAATGACCCATGATAGCTGCAAGTTCCTCGACAGTAGGACACAACTCCTCTCTTCTAAATCGAAAGACATGGAAAACAGGGTCCCACAAGCTAGTGGCTACCCGAAGGAAAGCAAAGTTCACGGGAATTTTGCGAAGGGAGAAGATGAAGTCCATACCAAAGGACCTAAAGTGCAAACGGTCGAGGCCGTTAAAAGAATCCAACCACGGATCAAGGACTGGTTGTGCCATGAAATCGTTGCTGACAAGTACCATCGAGTTCGTAGAACGTATACTTATGGGCTAGGATGAGTCCTAGTTTGAATCAGAATCGGATTCTAAATTCATCAGTAACTTGGTTGGTATCTCGGCCGCCACTTCGAATAAACGGCCGCAGGATCGATTCCATGGCCCCTGAAAATCAAGCTTGACTCAAAGTCAAAATCTGGCAGATGAAGCGATTCCTCGGCTGACACATCGATGGCTCGGCCGCCAAAACGATCGTTTTTACAACCCTTCCACAGTTCTGTCCTTTTCACTGCATTTTTAAGCAAAATATCAAATTCTATCATACACAAACGGTGAACAACAGCGTATACAATCATGTAACAGAGCAAAAGATTTTGTTTCATATAACAAAAACTTTTTACATCACAAGGTGAATCATCTCATACTTCCTAAACAAAGCTATACATCGGTTTCCTGTCAAACTAACCTATGCAGGCAGACAAAAAGAAGCAGAAGAGGATGCCGAACCATCTGGCAATCCAAACGCCAGAAACCAGCTGCAAAAAGAAACCCCCGAGGCAACGTGTACCAAAGAAGCACTGCGGTGCAGAAGAGGCATCACGCAGCCCAGAAAATTCATCATGCCGCGCACAAGCGCTACCCCGGAAGCTCCACGTCACGGAAACAAGCCACCCATGCAAGGGTCTGTAATCAAGTAGCAAGACAACACCAGAAGCACCGCGGGCTCCCTCTGCGATCGCTGGCCACGCGTCATCCATCCCTCGAACTCAACGAGAGCAAGGCAAAGCGAAGAAGGCAATGAGTCTTCGGTACGGTCCTCGCGGGAAAGAGAACAAAGAAGGAAAGAGAGAAGAAAATGAAAAGAAAGACGCCGAAGGCTCTGTTTCTTATAGAGCGCTGGAAATGAAGCATTTTGCCGGCCGAGGAAACAATGCCTCGGCCGAATAGTCAATATTGCGGCCGACGGATCGATCCACTGGCCCCAAAATCCATTCTTCTCAGCAATCTTCAGGCCTTGCTCATTGCATTAACTCAAGCCATTATGAATTTCTGGGTTCTCGACCAACAGAATAACCTTAGGGGACATCCCTGAGTCATGAACAACGTGATTAAAACCAACCTTGGGGGCATGTCTAAACACAAGGAGGCTCTCTCTCCACAAACTGCTGACCAAAGCTTATCGCTATCAAGCAAGATCAACAACTCTGAGTTCGACATGCTCCATGCCAACAAAATCAGTAGCTCTACGCCTATGCTCACCAGCTTTATCCACATCTCAACAGCTTTGCAGCATTCACTTCTGTCAAACTACCAATAGCTCAACGTTTGTATCCACCTATCATCAGCGGCTCTGAGCAAACAGGCTTCTTGCCTATCATTTCAGCGGCTCGAAGCCCATTACCGTAGCGGCTCCAGGCCTATTATCGAATTCAGCGGCTCTAAGCCTGTATTAATCACCTTGACAACTCAACGCTCATTCAACAGGCTCTAAGCCATTCAGCCCATTACTTCAACGGCTCCAAGCCTGCAAATTCAGCAGCTCCAAGCTCGCTATCATTGGGCAAAAGCTCCATGCTCACTCAACGGCTCCAAGCCTGCAAAATCAGCAGCTCCAAGCTCGCTATCATCCAACGGCTCAAAGCCCATGTTCAAGCTACTCAATGGCTCTAAGCCTACCATCTCAGCAGCTACATGCCTATATCTACCATCTCAACGGCTCTAAGCCTGTATTCATCACTTTAAAGGCTCCAAGCCTATAATCTCAACGGCTCCATGCCTGTTATCGACTCAGTGGCTCAATGCCCATAACTCAACGGCTCCACTCAGCGACTCGAAGCCCACCACTCAGCGGCTCAAAGCCCACTATCTCAACTGGCTCGAAGCCGTAACCAATTCAACTGGCTCAAAGCCGTAACAACTCTCAACAGGCTCTATGCCGTCCCAATCAACAATTATCAAGCCCAACCACTGTGTACTGGATGCTCAAGTTCTACACTTGGATGCGCAAGCTCTACGCTTGAATGCCCAACCACTGTGTACTGGATGCTCAAAGCCTGTACTTTGAACGCTTGGATTCTGCCGTCCGAATGCTCGAGCTCTACGCTCTGAATGCTCAAGTCCGGAACTTGATAGAAGCTCAAAGCTTATATCAAACACACATGCACGGCCCGTGCACATATTGCATCAAACACATCGAGTCTGCATAACCATCCCCATCATCATATTTGCTCACATCTAACAAACACTCATCATATATACATGCTATGTTTTGCATATCTCATTCACTCGCAGGTCAATCTTGCAATCAACCGGCTCCATGTCTCGGCTTTTATTGATCGGCCCGGTGCCTCAATCCTCTGGCTCGAAGCCAAAATCTTATGATGAGAAAGCTCCATGCACAAATCATCAAAACACAACCGGCTCTATGCCTCGGTTCAATCACATCAAGCTCAAAGCTTCAACCTCCCTGACTACTCAAGACTGATGATCAATGCCAGCTCCGCGCTTCGGTTCAAAGCTCCAACACCTCAGACTCTCGCTTTACTTTAACCACGTCAAAGCTCGAAGCTCTGACCTTTCAAGTTCTTACCTCCGGAAGGCAAAGATTTTTGAACTATCAACACCAGCTCCGTGCTTCGGTTCCACCTCCTAAGCGCTCGCCTTATGATCAAAACCAGCTCCGCGCTTCGGCCCGATCAAAGCTCAAAGCTCCAAAACCTCAGGCTCTCACCTCATGATCACAACCGGCTCCGTGCCTCGGTACCTTCATCTCAGCACTCTAGGCCCCGGTTACTGGCCCTTACACCTCCTGCAATGGCATCGAACTCGTCTCCAGAAGATGATTTGGGTTCCACCCCCTATCTCAAAACTGGCATCCAATTCATCCCCGCAGATGGCTTGGATTCCGCCCCAACTACATCAATTCCTTCCAGCTCATTCGCAAGGATAGGCTACTCTACCGAGCTCCCCTCAGTCAAAGTAAGGATGATCAAGAAAAGCAAACACATCTGCCATGTACTGATCTACCCCAAAATACTAAAGGTAACTCTCCGCAAAAAACTTCCCCGATAGCCTCGCGCTCCTTCAACTACTTTCCGCCAAAACCCTGGCTCTACCCAGGTACGTTGCACTACGGCTTTTTAAGCCCGAAGGTACGTCTTCTGTCTCTAATCCTCCAAACTTTTTCTTTTTTATTGCCCCTTCGAACTACGATTGGTCTGAATTTCCCTTGAGGAATACGTAGGCAGCCTCCCGGCCCGACCATAACAAAAACCTTTTTTCAAAAACCCTTGGAATAGTGGTTAGACCAAATTGAGCTGCTTTTACAGCTTTGACTTTTACTCAAACATGTCTCGCGATCCGTCTGAGCTCAGTCAAAGAGGGGCATCTGTAGACACCCCAATTTGGCCTAACGATTATTTCAACTCCCACCTTGGGACCATCCCGATGATGATACGGATTTGATGATTGCTGATTGCTTTCTTGTGAAACCCATGGACTTATGGTACGAACTCTGAGCCACTTAGAGGACCCAATCCAGAGCCAAATAGCCTTTCAGACAGAAACATAGTGTGTTAGGAAAATCCATCGATCGGCCGCAACATTGATTCCACGGCCTTAACATCCATTCCTCACCCGAGCAACCTGTTGCTAGCAAAATCTCCCTGAGAGATCGAAACCTCGGCCGCCAGATCAATGGCTCGGCCGCCACATCCATTCTTCGGCCACGACATCCTTTGCTCGGCCGCCGGATGGGCTTTTTCCAAACTCTCGAACCTTCGTCGGTTGATCGATCCAATCCCACCGCCTCTCCGATGCGTTTGGGCCACGTTCAGGGATTGCAACGAAGAGTTTGTATTGCAATGCAATTGCAATTGCATCCCCGTGATTTGATTGGACCGAGTGAGTCACCCTTTGCCTATATAAAGAGACCCTCGGATCCGAAAAGAAACACACAGAAATTGATAGACCTACACCCTCAAATCAGTCACGATACTCTGCCCCTATACTCAAAAAAACCCTCTCTACAAAAGCCCCAACCTTCCATAGGCGGCCATCAATTTGACGATCCAACCCCGGAGTTCAAACCCTAACCCTAGGTTTTTGTCCAAAAAGTAATCAATCAGTCAATCCCGATCGATCCGAAGCAATCAAGCAACTGAGGGATCAAGGTGGTGAGGCCCAACGGCCTCTGGTTTGTTTTAATTTTTTCCTATAATCGTAATCGTAGCTTTTCTGATCGTCTGTAAACTTTCTGTCTGGTGTGAGGAAGAACTGTCACGCCCCAAATCTGGGAGCATGACCGGCCGTGTACCATGGAGCAATCATGGGACACGAAGCCTAATTAAAACTATTTTTAGCAGCTTTAAACAAATAAAGAGAAACTGGATATTTTATTAAAAAAAAAAATGTGCGACACCGAACCCATATTTTTCTTAAGCAAATGACACAATATCTCATTTTCGAATCTCCAAATTCCAAAACGAACTGTCAATAAATAAAAGTACGGAAGCTAATAAATAAAAGTGCGGAAGCGGTTTGACACTAAAAAGAAATAAAAAATGCAGACGTCCTAGAGGTCCAAACAGAAGGTCCCAACAATGCCACAGAGTCCACTCTAATGCTCCATGAACTAACCTGAAAAGAAAAATGTGGAACAAATCCGTCAGCTGACGAGCTCAGTGAGTAGTTAAGCATGCTAAGGGTGATAATACAAAGTGGCATACGATTGAACGAACGATAATTGAGGGTTCCAAAGAAATGGTTTCAATTAGTGATGATCGATGGCTCAACAAATTGTGTCCACGAATGAATAACTAAATAACGAATTCTATCAACAACAATCGAACAACGATAGCAATCATTCTATACCAACAGTCTGCACAACAATATCAAAACAATGAATATCAATAATGAGGTAGTCTAAACCAAAGTGGGGACCATATCTTCCAATTACCAAGTACCAAATACCAAATGCCAAATATTTTCTCAGGGCTTCGCCCGTTGGATCCAACACCGTACTTAGAGTCACCACAGGATGGCGCCTGGGACCTTTTGCCTAAGCCGATCCGGAATAGGGTCACAGGGTATTTCACAAGTCTTTTCCCCATCCGTTGAGCACTAGAGTCACAGGGTATTTCACAAGTCTTTTCCCTAGCGGCCAAAGTCACCACGATATCTCACGGGTCTTTTCCTTGGACTTTAATAAAAATAAACATAGTCCATGGTCCCAAACATAAATAGAACAACGGCGAGCCAGAGGCACCTGCACCAGTTCCCCGTGCCGTTGCAGAGTCACAATAACTAATATCATGGAGTCAATGAATCGATGACAATAAAAGTAAGGGCAATCAATAAATCATAACTTTTATCAATGAACCTTGTATGCCAAAGGGTACGTCAATCATCAATAAATATGAAAGCAACGAATAAGAATATTATCATCGGATCACAACGAATATCGAATTGTCAAAAATAGATTGGCTCAAGAGGATTCCAAAGAAAGGGATCACATGCTTAACTACTCACCTTAAATCCAAGATAATGCAACTTGAACACGCAAAAAAGATTAACCTGTACAAAATTACAACGGTTGAAGTCACTGCCTATTTGAAATATAATAACATTGCCTATACAAACCTAGCCATACCATTTATTATGTACATGAACCTAGATCTAAACCAAGTCAGTAGGACCTGAAGCTTTTAACCACGTAACAACATCACACCATTTGTCCACCACCAATTTCTCCTTCCTAATTCACACACGGCACATACACAGAGCACCACGCATGCACGCACCCCCTTCTCTCTCATACAATAATCCAATCAAACCCTCCTATACAAGTAATCCCACTGTTGGATACTCATCCACCACCAAACGCCACTGCACGAAGAAAAGGAGATGAAACAGAATGAATATTGATTACCTGATTAGCAGTCAAACTCGATCAAAACCTTGCGGCTTCTACCTCGCCGTCTAAGCAAAAGAAAACCTATCTCAATTTTCTCTCTCAAGCTGTAGCAACCCACTTCACAGATAAAACCCTACCTTAAACGTTTCCACGCCCCAATAACTGCCCACGTTCAAACTTAAAACTTATCTAGTCTAATTACACAATTGACCAAACATTATTCTTTTTTTTTTTTTTTACTACCAAGAAATTTCAAAAAGAAAAATGAAAGATTTAATTATTTGTGTCAAAAATATTATACATGTATTTTTTTTTTTAACTGCAAAAATTGGGATGTCACAAGAACACTAGCCGGGGCTTCGATGCCTCGGCCGGTACATTGATATCAGCGTGATCCCTCGGCCGCGGCATCCATTCGCCAGTCGAGTGATCGATCTGCTGGCACAGTTTTGTTTTGTTTCTTGCTTTTAGATGCATGTTTCTTTACAGTCCTGGCTCATCTTATTAACTGTTTAAGGCGTAAAAACATACTACGTGTATGAGTTAGATAAAGCATCTACATGTCTTATGTTGAATGATTATGGGCTAGCTTCACGGCTAGGCAGAAAGGGGTGCCTAACACCTTCCCTTTACTGTACTTTTGGCTTCCGTATCCAGAATCTCTATCTATTTTCCTAGCTTTAACAAACTAGGTGGCGACTCTGTTTTGATGATAACCGCTATTGTGTGGCGATACCTCTAGCCACGGAGGTATCCACGATCTTGGTTTATGAAGCGAGCAACCAATCGAGCAAACACAGTGATGATACAACTGTGTGGCGATGCCCCGTCTGGGAGGTGTCTACAGTGCTCAGTACATAATAAGAAATTATTACTCAACCCCTGCTTACCCTCAGAGTAATGGGCAAGCAGAGGCATCCAATAAGACCATTCTAGACGGGATCAATAAGAGGTTGGAGAAAGCAAAGGGCAAGTGGCCTGATGAGTTACCACTGGTGCTGTGGGCACACCGAACAACGCCTAGGAGGTCTACGGGAGAGACCCCCTATTCCTTGGCTTATGGAACAGAGGCAGTCATTCCATTGGAAGTTGGCCTTCCTACCAATAGGACTGCGTTGGTTGAAAGTGGAGGAAATGACAGGGCTCTTGAAATTGAGCTCGACCTTGCCGAGGAAAGGAGAGAAAGAGCCCTGGTGCATCTGGCCTCCTATCAGGAACAGTCGATGAAAAACTACAACAAGCAAGTCCACCCATGAGAGTTTGGTGTTGGAGACCTTGTGCTACGCAAAGTGCTCGGCAACACCAAGGTGGCCAACAAAGGCAAGTTATGAGCTAATTGGGAAGGCCCGTATCGAGTTACTGAGATTGTGGGCATTGGGACTTATCGTTTGGCAGACTTGGACGGGAACCCAGTCCCACGGCCTTGGAATGTCCACAACTTGAGGAAGTTTCTTTGTTTGAAAGACTTTAGTTTTACTTTTTATTCTGTTTTAGGACCACGTGATTGTGTGGGAATTGTGAATAAACTTCCTTTGTGTTTCATTTTTTAGTTGCATGGGGTACGCATAACGACCCCTTGAGTTCAATGATTATGAATAAAATCGCTCCTTTTCACTCTATCAAAATTTTCAGAAATTTTGATTTTCCCTTTTCTGTTACTCTTTTTTAAATACGAATAAAGGCTTTGCATTCCTTTATTCCTATCAGGGAGCAGGGGCAAGGGCTTAAGTACGTGAAACTTAAATAAGTACGAAATACTTAGAAACATTCTAGTACGTGATACTTATAAGTACGAAACACTTATATTTCACAAGTACGAAACACTTGTGTGGCACAAGTATGAAACACTTGTATTCAATTTCACAAGTATGAAACACTTGTATTTTACATGTACGAAATACCTGCATACGAGAAAATGCACAGATTGTAGATCTACCCAGTCTGAAACACTTGGGTACACACATACAAATATGAGTTAACTATCTAAATACGAGAAATTGAGATAGAGTATAGCATACGAAACACGCATACCAAATCTGTCTAAGCATGGGCAGTTAAAAGTATCCAAGAAGGAACGAACTTGTATGACTAATCGCCACTAAGTACGAAATACTTAGTAAAATCTACTCAAAACTTGAAATAACTGCATGCATCCGAACATATGCAAAACAAACACGTTTATGGCCACGAAGGGCCGAGCAAATTCAAAAGGCCTCGAAATAGCCACCAACATCAACGTATGAGCCACGAAGGGCCAAAAAACTGTGTTATCAGAAAAGTATGAGTCAATTGGTGCCACGCAGGGCCAGGAAAATCTTGGTCACGCAGGACCAGCAGTACTATTATTTCTAGGAGAAAAGGAAGAACTTACCATTCAGTCGAGATTCTGAACCTCTGGAGGGGTATTATTAGGAACCTCGGTGTTAGCTTCAGCACCGGGACCACTAGCAGCAGCATCTTCTTCCAAATTAACAGCTGCATCTAAGGCCTCCTGGGTAGCTTGTTCCACGAAAATTTCTTGGTTCTCCACCTGCATATCTGCGTTTGTGTCAGCAAAGTTGTCAATCTGACGCTCAACGTCATCCTCTAAATGCTCCATTTGCTCTTGAGCAGCTGCTGCACGGGTACTTGGCAAGTCATTCTCTACCCATAGAGGGCAGCCTTCTGTAGCACCAATCTTTGTCAAACACGCCTCCCAGCCTGCAGCCCAAATTTGATCTTGTACAGTTGGCATCTGCTCCATATAACTAGCTGTAGCTGCATCAAAACCTTTTTGATATCCTTCATCGAGAGCAATCTTCTTGGTGTTATCAATTTTAGCTAGAGCTTGGCTTAGGCTATCCTCAGCAGCTGCAAGCTTGCCCTTGGCCTCCTCATAATCAAATTTGGCATTATTTCTCTGACTCTCCAGCCTAGCGACTGTCCGAAGCAGTCTGGTATTCTCATTTAGAAGTCTGATTCTTTCAGACTCAACGTCTTGGAATTTTTGGCCTAGTGTGACCATCTTTTGAATAAACTGAGTATTAAGAATTAAATTACGATTAGTAGACTACGAACTATGAAATAAGATAAGTTGGGTTAAGAATAAAACCTCAAATACCTTAATTCCACTGACGAGCCCTGTGGAAACCAATCGATCAGGAGGAGACGTGATTTCCTTCTGCATATCAACGGGCAGCAACAGCCCTTGTGCAAGAGCCAGTGCAGTCTTTGAGGAGCTGGCACTGTCCCCAACATTGACCGGACGGTCACCTCTTAAGAGATGAGGGGTCCAGACCTCAAGGGTTACTTGAGTGCTCTGGGAAGGAGTCTCCAAGGAAGGTACAGCAGCCTGGAGAATAGAATCCCCGGCTTCTTGATGTCTGGACCGCTTGTCCCGGTGAGCATCAGGAATCTCGAGGGAACTGTCGCGTTCCCGTGGAGAAGAAGAGGATCGTCCTGAACCCCCCTGGTATAACGAAGAGGTGGGGGGGCGTTACCAGTTGATGCCACCCTACCAGTGCACCACGCCCTCGTGCAGACACGGTAAGAAGAGAGCTGAGGTTGAGGGGTTGACGAGTCATAGTACCTAAGTTTGGAGGAGATGCAGAATAACCAGAGGAAGAGGACTGGCTGGTGTCACGATCGACAACCGGCTGTTTGATCTATCTCTATAGAGCAGCCTGTCTTTGAGAAGATCTTCTGTTTACCACACGTGTCAGTGGTACACCTTCGGGGAGTGGAACTTCTCCTGGCTGTCCGGCAATGGTAACTCCTGCACTAGATCTTGAGTTTCTGGGCTGGGGTGCAGTTGATGTTGATGCTGCACTGGTGCTTGGGTTAGCAAGCCGTCTGTCAATAAAGCCTTTATAGGCAGGATCGTAGCCGAACAAAACACTTGCATCTCGACCCCGACCAGCTGTTATTGTTCCTGGCACTCTTGTGTATCTAAGAACCCTGTTGATCTCTGCTGTTCGGACGTTGCTAGGTTCTCATCTGGGACGAGTATTTGCATTATCCGCTGTAGATTTAAGAACGTACATATAGATTAAAAACATGGAAAAGCTATGAGATAGCGATAGTTAAAATCACGAAGCAGATTAGGAGCATACGTGGGAAGCCCCATGCATGGGGGCAATGGAAGCCCACCACTTGGCCATCTTCCCCAGTGGCTCGAAGGCTCCAGTAACGTAGAGGAAGTCCATTTCGTGATCTCGAGCAGAATCTGGCAAGTTTAGCACGAGACGCTTTTCTATTTTTCTTACTTTGAGATATTATGTGTTATAATCACGGTTTAGCACGATGCTGTACCACCACTGAATGTCCCAGAGTCCTAGCTGAGTTTCTAGAATCCTATTCAGGGCCACGACCCCCATCACTAACCAAAAAAAGTTTGTCGAAACTTGCATGGGCGTGAGACGATTCCAGTTGAGAACGCGACAAAGGAGTGGGTCTAACGGGAAATGAACCCCACCCTCAACAATGGCCACGATGGGAATGCACTTTCTCTCCCATGTGGTCGCGTTCCTCTCTGCGCCTAAAGGGGCGAGTTCGAGACCCACGGTCTCGGGGACATGGTATTGGATCTTAAAAGCTGCCATTGCAGCCGGGGTCTCACAGAGTTTTCTAAATTTTTTGGGCTTAGGGCCGCTATCCTCCTCGTCTGCCATGGAAGTACTGGAAGAGTAGTAGAAACGAGGAAATGGGTATGATTGAAACCCTTGAAATGAAAAGAGTTCTAAGGACGAATTTCCAGATTAAAACTCAAAAAAGGGTGTAAGAACGAGAATCTTACAAGGATGTTGTGGAGTTTTTCTGCAGTACAGTCGGTTTTGCAGACGGCGGCGATGGCAGTGTTGAGGAAATGAGCTTTCGCATGGTTTTGGAGAGAGAGAGGCTCGAGATTCAGGTTTTTGGGTAAAAACCCAAAAAACCCCCCTTTTTGGGGTATAAGGGGAAGAAGCGGAGACGAGCCGTCTCCTCTCACACTGTTACATAGAGAGTAATGGAAAGTGAACTGAGAAACACGACGCTCTGACGCCGTAAGTCAAGACGTTAGGTCAAGTTTAATGAGGAGCGTACTGGATTCCATACTTCGAGATAATATGATGACTAAACCGCCAAAAAACATCAATAGGCATCAATACTATATTTGCATGGGGCTTCAAAGAGTTCGGCCCAAGGTTTGTCTTAGAAGCTTTACCCATTGTCCCTAATAGAAGCATTGGGCAAAGCTGGGGAGCAATTGTAGGGAGGTATTCCCGAACAGGCAATTCCATGTGCCAAACACGTGCAATGAGAAAAGTAATGAAAGGCCACCATGATGGCGGACGGTAAAGACTGGTGGTCCGAGCTGGATACCGGATAGGGACTGTTCGAGGATAAGGGCTCGTGATGTACCAACTGTTCGGCCGTAAATGGACCAATGGCATACGGAATCGTCAAATGATACGGTCTGTTCGGCAATGAGAATGCCGAACAGATGGAGTTATCCAGAAAGGACGAAGCCTTAAGCGATAAGGCGATAAGGATGTTCTGGAAGGGGAACCCCGTATTCAGATGAGATAAGTTCAAGAACAGTCTTATTACGGAACGAATTCCATAAAGGCGAGAATCCTTATGAGAAGAGGATCTCGGCTGATTGGGCAAGGGAGTTCCCAGAGAGCCAGGTTTCTTGTACGGGATAGGAATCCTGGGGCGATGAGGATGCTTGAAGAACAAGCAAACAGACGTCTATATATACAAGGTAAACCTAGAGGCAGGAGGTACGCAATAGGTTGCATTCATTGTATACTTTCCTACTGATAATTAGGGTTTTGCACCAGTACGAGATACTAACTTAGGTATCGGAGGGCCTTTGCCAAGAGAGGCAAAGGTGCGCTCACCCCTTGTCTGTCTTGTAGATTAGGGTTCCATCGGAGGCATAGGGTTATCAACCAAGGATCACATGGATCTATTGCGAATCAACAGTGTTCCAGGTACTCTTTGTTTTTCTACACCTACAAATTATGGAGTTGATTTGAGTCTTGAAATTTAATCGTTTTGGTGATTTTGTGCATGGAATTCATGAAGGTTGGTTTACAAAGGAAACTTGGAGGGTTGGATTTACTTTTGGCATCTTCTTATAGAAACATGTGTTTAGTTATCGTTCTCATTTGCTAATTTGATTCTAAAAGGATTTGTTGGTTTGAGACCAAGGTTAAGAACTAAATCGTGATGATCAATTTTAGTGTGTTAACTAAAATGGTAAAGCTTGAACGTATAGTGCATTTAATATACTTATGTTAAGTGATATCTTGAATGCTAAATGCGACTAGGTTTGGTATATAAAAAAACTCGGTCTTCTAAAACTTTAAGGACCTATTTTTGGATGTTCAATTTGAAGTATGGCTGGCCACCGCGACTTCAAGATTGAATATCCGGAACATGGGCTCAGTAAAAGATTTTCCTTCTGCTATAGAACTAAAAAACGGATAGATTATGCGATATCGTTACAATAGATTTTGTGCTCGTACGTTTGTTGATTTCACACTTTTGAAGATGGGATTACCTTGATGTGAAGATTTTAGTTGCAAAAGACTAAAGAGGAAGATTATAAGGAGTATACATGCGTAATGGTTTGGTGTTGCCTGATAAGTTCATTGTGGTTATGTGTCTCTATATTTCAAAGATGTGTGTTTCCTTGTCTTAGTAAGAAATTGCTAAGTTTATAAATGAAAATGGTAGGAAAGTTTCTACAGTGACTTTTATAAGTCCAGTTTAATATCAAGACATGGTGTAAAGTGTTATAACCCTAAGCTAAAGGAAACCAACCGTCTTTTGAGGTTGGGTGCTCTGAATGTTTTGCTTGAATAACTACTATCTTGAAGAAAGTGTTTCGGTAACATTGTAGTCGTTGTTGAGATTGCCACGGTAGTGTCGTTATAGTGGGCTGGTGGGAAAATAGTGGTGATTGTTTGATGTCGCTGCATAAGATTGAGGCTTAGATATTTATTAGATACGTGGGGTACGATAAATGGATTATGATTATCAACCTATTGTGATATGATATGCATTTTGGGTTAGAACTTGTGTAGTGGAAAAGATATGCATTGTTGATGTATTGAGGCGTGTTAGAATGATTTGATATGGAGATTATTTGGTTGATGATGACAATGAGTTGATTTGCTATGCGAAAGATTTGATTTTGTGTCCTTATCAAAATTTTGAAGATGGGCTGATCTATACTTAATCGATCTGTGAAGTTGGTTTGATGGGTGTGTTTCATTACAAATTGGGGTTAGACAAATATTTGGTATTGAAGTTGTTCTAATGAGTACGATTGAGTGGTAGTAGCAAAGGAAATTGGAAGGTAAGTATTTTGTTGCAACGCAAGGGGTGAAAATGCAGAGTGTTATGAGTATGAGTCCATGAGCTAAATTGTGAAATGTTGTTATTCATGCCTTAGTTGCGTGTTGTTACTCTCAAACTTAAAATCTGTGTTTATGATGAGTCAAAAAAAATAGGAGACAAGACAAATGCTTGGAAATTGGAAAGTTTATATGAAAACGGTTTTGGTAACTGCTAATGGGGAATTGAGATGAAACGGAGTAATCATATAAGAATGGTGAACTTGAGTTGATAGAGTGGGTTGCCAAAAAAAGGTGTATGTTCTTACTGTCTTTCTTTTTCTTTATAGCCTCCCTGATTATTATGGTTTATTATTCTGATATCGGCTTGGTAAGTTGTTTGGTAGGAAGACTTGTTGCTACTGGAGGTGCGATTGCCATCGTGAGAAGTTTATGTGAGATAATTTCATGTTAAAAAAGGGGGGGTGTAATTTTGGTAGATGATTACTTGAGCCCAAAGGATAAGTTGTGGGTGTGTGAAAATGAGTGAAATCATGGCATGCTGCCGTTAACATGAAAATGTACGAAGAAGGGGATATGAGGGAGGACACGATAAGTGTTAACATGAGATTTACAAGATTAAACAGGGTAGTTGTGTGAGTTCTTTGATGTTATATTAAAGTTTGATTCGAAGTGTCCTTGTTATCTATGTGGTTGGAATCTAGCATATGTTTTCTCTTTTGATAGCATCAACGATATATAAGGAACTAAGTTTGAGGAGGCTAGAGTAAATTTATTTGACTTTAAAAAAAAAAAAAGTTTCCTTGCTACACTTTTGTATGACACGATCAGAGAACCAGATGCGAGAGGCTTCCGCAGTATATCAATCGCTAGTTCATAGTGGATACTGGCTCGTGATAAGAAAAATAGTGGATTTTGGGAGCTCACCTAGATTGTTTCAATATTGTATTGCAAGACACATGTACTAAGAGGAATAAAAGGCATGATTCACTGAGTAACTAGGCCCTTGGAACCAAAAGAAGTGTTAACAGCCTTGAAGTGTAAGGAGTTTAACTTTGACGAGTTGGTTTTCATAGTGGAACTGAGGATAATAAATTAGTATGTAGTTTGATCGTTGGATCTTGGTTTACTTACAAAACTAAGTTTAATTTGGATATGTTCGGTGATCTTATGAACCTTGTTTGTAAGTTAGGTCACTCCTATTCTAAGAGTTTTAGTTTCTTTCTTTCGACGAACCATGCATACTCAGCTATAATCTTGTGGGAATACCTTTGAATCCGGATGCCACAAGGTGGAAATGTCTAAATCGGAGTTTTGAATTCAAGATGGTTCATGCGGCTTTAGAGGGTTTAATCTCATGTGATAAGAAAAGAGACTATTTTATTTTGTATGAAGCGTATAATAGATCAAGTGGTATCAGGTGATTGGATAACTTTTGAGAATTCAATCAGAATGCCAATAGGCGGATGAGAACTTTCTTGATTATGGTAGAGATTATTTGAGTACTCTAGTCTAATATGTGAAAATTTTGATTCATTGGTTGATGTTAATTGAGGAAGATAAGGATTGGAGTTTTTATGAACATTTTGATGCGTCCTTCATGGTAGGTTGAGGAGTACTTATTTGAATAAGATACATGGAATAGGAATGCAAATGTAAGAATTTGGAGAACGTGGGGGCACAAGTTATTAGATCTCTATGTGATTATAGTGTAATTATGTGAGAATTAGACCTATTGTATAAATGTTCGAACTTGAGGTATCTGTGAACATTGTAATTTGATAAAGAGGATTAGAGGTTGACGCATATCCTGAGGAGAAACCGACACGTATCCTAGATTCACGTGAACAAGTTTTGAGGGATATAACAATGCCATTAGTATGAGTTCTTTGGAGAAATCGAGGTAGGGAAAAATCGACTTGGGGAAAAGGAGGACGAGCTTAGAAAGAGAAGTATCCGCAATTATTTCCGAATTGAATCAATGTGAGTCTAGAATTTCGACTTTATGATTGTTAATTCGTTGTTTGACAATATGTGTTGTGGCATGAGCATGTTTACTTGATGCATGGGCTTAGTTGGCTTGAGTTGTAAATTTCAGGACGAAATTTCTTGAAGGAGGATAGAATATAAAGATCTGTATAATTTTTCATTATTGAAATGTTATATTTATGCCGAAATTGGAAAAAATCGAATAATTTGGTGGTTAATTGAATTGGGGTTTAAAGGGATAGAATGGAAACTAGAGGGAGTGTGTGTGATTTGACCTTTTCCTCCCCATGCTCTGTCTCACTTCCCCTTTTCTCTCTCTCTCTCTCTCTCTACCTCTACTGTCCATCTCTCTCTCTTGCTTTTCCCCTTGAAAACTCCACCAAATACCTCAGAAGGATAGAAGAGGAGATTGATGACTGTACATTCATCTAATTATCTTCCTTAGTCAGTTGACTATATTATCACCATTTAATGTTTTCAACCTCTCTTGATTTTTTTTTAATGAGATTTTTTTGAAATATTTTTTTCTCCATTCAAATACAAACTCAAGAGCTTAAAAATTATTGAAATATCCACTTCGAGTCTCATGACATTTTTCTTTTTGTTAGATGTGAATTCCTGAGGATTCTCCTATTGCAAATTCTTGTAAATATATTGATCAAATTTTATCCTTACTATATCAGTAGTCTACTCAGTTATAGGACCATTAGTACAAACTTTGTGAAGTTCTCATTGATCAAGTATGGCTGTATAGAAATATCTCGTCATCGTCAACCCCCGCGATATGTTTTCTCCACGTCCATCTTTCCAAATTTTATAATTATAAAATCAATATTTTTTTTAGAATTCTGAATTTCTAAACACATACGTATTTGTCATGCTACTCTTTCTTTGAGTCTTGTATCTCTTTGAATGGATAAGATTCGACCCCTGAAATACCAAGAATTTGCTCTATTTTGAGAATGGCCTAATGAGCCAATTGTGTATGTATACATTTGAAACCATTGGAAATAGATACTTGCATTGAAATGCGTTTGGCCGTCATAATTCAAGATAATTAAACATCTGGTTCAGCTTTCACTTCTCTATCTCCTAATCGTTTCTAGAACTTCGTCAAAATAAATGGGTGAGAACCATTGCTATTTATGTGAGACAAGTATCCATTCATTTCATTTGTGTGTTTGGTCTTGAATCATCATTATTGTGTTACCTGACCTTCATCATTTTTTTGATAATAAAAGAACTTCATAGATAAAAAGAGTTATTACATCCGAGAGTTCAACACAAGATACAAAAGGTAGATACATCAAGCATATCTAAGATACAAAAGATAAACACATCAAGAATCCTTGAGAGCTCATCCATTGTCAAATGGATAAGAAATATCAGCTTCAGAATGGATTCTGGAAGACGCTGCAAACTTTGCCAAAAAATATGCTTGATGACTCCTGCTGCGATCGCAAAAGGATATACTGCAGGAATGAACAGACTGCACAAGGAAGCAGAAATTAAAAAACAACGGAGCTGCTACGGATGGGAACTCCTTAATGCTGCTCAACTGGTGGAAAAGAGAAGCATCATTAGTGTGAATGTTAATATGCAAAAAATGTCTTTTTAATGCCCAACTCACTGCCTCAAGTAAAGGAGTAATAGAGGCACAATCCTTAGGAGAGGTGGAGCTTTGAAGGCTGTCATTGGCAATGGAAGAAGATGGCGGTCTTACCCTAAGGGGTGGGGCTTACTAAACTACATTGCCGCCTCTCCGAGCCTCCTGCCGAAAGGGTGCGGGCGGAGAGAGGTACGCCAAATGATGGAACAAGCTTGGAATGAACCTTGAAGGAGATGCCTACTCCAGATTTTTTTAGCTGCACATTATAAGCATGGGCACAAAAAATATCCAAAACTGGTCCTTCACAATTACAAAGGCATGTGAAGGACTCTCCATCTTGTCTAGCCCATAGACCTTCATCATTGATTAGTCCTTATTATCTTGATAGTAGCCACTCCTTGCTGCTCAAATCCAAACTACTTGTACTCTGACTCTTAGAGAATGATATGTCATCCTTTCTATTTGACACTTCGACTTCCAAACCATTTAAATTTTATTTTAGTTTATCGAATCTTCTTGTTTTTGTATGGGGGAGGAACCTTCTGAGAATCAAAAACCCAACTTTTAAAAGAAAACCCAGAAAGCGAAGGTGATACGATAACGACTTCTAACCGCTCGGACTCAACCAATGAACTACATCGACAAAAAAACCATATTGTTGACTTTGACACGAAAGACTAATTTTTTTTTAGAGTAAGCCACAACTTGATATCCTTCATTTTGAAAAGAAAGGGAAGTTGTTGCCGTCATATATTGAACAATTCAAAATTTTGCAAAGAGTTGGAGAGGTGGCTTGTAGATTAAAACTACAGCTACGAATCGCAAAGATGTCACGCTGAACAACAACATAATATTAAAATGAACTGCTAGTACAGAATCCAGATTGTAGAGAAAAGAACATACAAGACAAGACTGTTCGCTTAGTTTGAGTTTTCGGCCAACCTCAGCAAAAAGGGAGTAAGCCTAAAAGCTACTTGACATCATCTGTGATAACGATTGGCGATCGTTCAACACAAGAGACACGATCTAATTTTGAGGATGAAATTGTTTTAAGGGGATAGGTTGTAACGACCTGGATTTTTGCCCTATTTTTTTTTTTTTTGAATGAAGAAATTATTTTTAATCAAATAGTCTATAGTAATCGATTAATTATTTAAAAGTGTAATTAGATTAAACTAGAACCTAGATTAATTTTTGGTGATTAAAATTAGTTTAACATATACATTATTAATTAGCTTGTAACTATATATATGTGTGTCTATATATCTATAAAATAGATATATGTAACCATCCCACAATATATGGGATTAGGCTCTTAATCCTTCTCCCTCATCTCTTCGACTCTCTCTCTCTCCAATTCATGCCAAACCAACACCACCCCTATTCCCCAATTTTCGGTTGCACACCTACCACTTCTTCCACCATGTACAGCACCTCTCCCTCTGTCAATAATAAGGGATAAGAATCCTCCCTCCATCGCAACCCTTTCCAAGTAGTTGTAGATAAATGTCACATCTTGGATTTTCAACATAGATAATAGTCCATCACAATAATACACCATAATACCCTAAAATACTTCCCATAATCCATCCAAGAGTACAATGAGGTTGAAAGTTTACAATAGTGGCATACCGGCCCCAAAAGTCATAGTTAAACAAAAGACAGCAAGATTAGAGATTACATCGTTTTCAAGTCAAAAGATTAGCTCAAAATTACAATTACATCTCCCAAAAGAATTTTACAAAAATATCAAAGTAATTCTTCCATGTTAGCTTTCAAAATGGTGAAGTCGTATGCACATCAAGCGCTCCACATCAATGCCCTTGAGGTGTACCTGAAAATAATAATAGGTTGAGTTACACTAGCCCAGTAGAGAAATCTTTGCTCAAATGATATGCATATGAGATGGTTTATGCACCAGAAGAACAATGACAACAACAAGGTTTCCCACATGAATAGGAGCAAGAAGATATGACATGATAACCGACACCATTCAAACACAAGAAGCTCAACAATCCCTAAGTTCTCCACTTTCATTAAGCCAAGTGTTTCCGATTTCTTGTCCGGGCATTTGGGACCCCGTGCCTCCCATATTCATTCCGGCATCACACCATGCGATGGATCCGTGGCTTTCTTGTGCACTTCCGAGCATTTGGGACCCCGTGCGTCCCGTTCCGGCATCTCACCTTATAGTGGATCCGTGGCTTTCTTCGTATCATTCTAAGTCATGATTTTTCGTTCTATAAGCCTCAATACTATAAAGCATGACATATATCAAGTCCGTAATTTTCATAAAACATGCCACATTACTCACGTAATAACCCAAATGCATAGACAAACGAACAAGTATCGTATTCATTTAGTTTTACACCTTTCTTCGTTATAATGGGAGCCAAATAAGTGGGGACGAACAAAGAACCATGGAAACGGGAACAATCATGTTTAGAGGTGATTAGTATGTGATTGGAGAGTGTTAGACGTGATTGGGAATCAACACAATCGACGGATGATCAACAAGTTCAAATATAATTTTCTAAGTCATTGGTATCAATACCTCAAAAAGTTGGTATTGATACCAAACCAATCCAGTGAGCAACTCGAGACCAAGGTATTGATACCTCAAAAAAGAGGTATTGATACCACTGCATCACAGAGCACGATTTTCAGAAAAACCAAAAGAGAGCATAACTTCGAATACAACCAATTAGAGCACAATATGGGCACACAATCAACTCATAAACATGTAGAGAGAGTAAGAAATCCCTACCTCGATTATCAAAGCCGAAACCCAATGGTCGATCAAGCCCTAAAACTCCAAAGTCCAAACCGAGCAAGAAAACTCCTCTCCGAGCTAAACCCAACTATATACGAGCTCAATAACGTGAATAGATGAAGGATTGAAGGTTATTTGCCATGGGTTTTGAGTGGGTGAGTGGGATTTCGGGTGTTGGTGGAAGAGAGAGAGAGTGTGTGCCGAGAGGGAGAGAGAGATCGGCAGATGGAGAGAGGGAGTGAGGAGTGAAAATACTCCTCTACAAACACACCCACACCTATTTATACTCACATAAATACATATTGCACATATACCCTCCTACAAATAATTCCATCACATTCACCCCAACTCATTTAAACTCAATAAAACCCATAGTTTCTTATTTATAATATCAAATAAACCCTTTATTAATTTCTGAAAATATGGGTCCTTACAATAAAGATAAGAATAGCTTTTCAAATGTATTTTTATCTTGTTACTAGTAACTTATATTTTATAATCTGTAACCTCCTGTAGTCTATTTTTTTTCCCAATTGTACAGATCAACTCCATATATGTGAAAAATGTACTAATTAACTCAAGTCTTGTGGACTTTATATCCTTCATAGCCGGCTCCCTCACACCCAAAAATAGCAACACACCAACACCCACACACCACGAAAACCAGTAGAGGGGACGAGAAGGAGAGAGACAGCTCCAAGCTTTCATGGAGGTCTAGAGAGAGAAAATTGGTGGGTTTCGGTTTCTCGCTAATCCGAGCACCCACCCCGAGCGCTTCCGAACAAATCATCAACCACCCGAAGTCAACGCCGACATCCTGTTGCTCTGTCGTCTTGTCCGATTTTTTTGAAACTGTAACCCTTTTTTTTGGCCGGATCGAGGTACATAAATCACTTCCCTACTCTCTCCTAAGTATACTAAGTGTTTACATATTGGTATTTAACGTTTCGGAGTAGGAGAAATCGAGCCCGACATTGCACAGTGTCGCATAGTATTCCCCTGTTTTCGTTTCGAATAGTTACTGTTCAATAGACGTTGAGTTTTGAAAAAAAACGATGTTGATATTACACTTATTCCCCTGGGTTTCTTCAGTTTATAATTTCAGCCCAAAATGACGTGTTTTGTCCCCTTGTGATTTTAATTTGTACTTATAGATGCAAATGATAAATAAGTTCATAATCATATTGCTTTGGTTTAAATTGAATATAATGGTTATAGAAAATAGAAATCTTAATTCTTTGAGAATTGAACAATTTATATAAATACTTTGAAGAGTCATTTGGATATTCTTTGATACAACAAAGTATATAGAAGAATAAAATTATTTTTGAGTAACGAACAACCAAATACCTTTAATTAAATTATTGGGTAGTCTATTATGATTATTGTTCTATAGAATGATTACTAAGTAAGACAGTCTATATGCTTATCAGATAAATTGATAAATACTGTAGTTAATAAACTGTGACAAGTTTCCTGATTCAACGAAACTTAAATATCTAAAGGTATCGGTTCAATCATAAAACACTACGTGCTTCAATTTACTTGCTCGTTCAAATATTAATTATTATACTTGTTATCTCATTGAAATGTATCACACTATGAATTGAGCTATTATTGGATGTTATTGTTGTATATGCTAGATTGGACTTAAGTTCACTAGGTGATTACGAGTAGTGATTCACGTAGACGATGATAAGTAATTGGAAATTGATAAAGTGTTGAGGTGTGAGGTTGTGGATTGTGATTTGAGCCATGGCTATGGCAAGGGTAACCAATGGGGCCCTATGTTGAAAAGGGTTACATGCGGGGCTCGGTGATGAGATATGTTGTGACACTAACGTATGATATGTCATGGGAAGTTTCTTTTTGAGGTAAGGAATTAGTCTCATGAGACGGTTATAGTTAGTGAGATGTTAATGTATGATACGTCATGGAAAGTTTCTCTTTGGGGAATGGGTCCCATGAGATGGTTATAGTTAGCTTGGGGTCGTGGATGTCCGACCCTAATGTACGATACATCATGGGAGGACTCGATCCTCCTGTTATGGTCTTAAGTGAGAACATACTAGGTACATAACTTAGGTCCGCTCACCTACGACCCCGGTACAGGATAAGCAAGAGGAAGGGTGGACCCATGAGACGGTTGTAGTTAGTGGATGTGGGAGGAAAGGATCTCGTGGAGAGGATTTTTAGATTTCATGTAAGTCGATGGATAGTAAAGAAAAGGACGATGTACTGTTAATCTGTATCTTTTGTGTATTATAAATTATTATATTGTTAATCTGCTAATTGTAAGGTAAGGGATTAGTAGGGTTGAGATTATCTACTGAGTTTCAAAACTCATTATAGTGGCGTTGGACTGGCGTTTCACGCCAGGTAATCAAGAGACCGAAGAACAAAATCTTCTTCAAGATGATCAGTATCAGTTGAGGACCTCCCGGCTAAGGAAGGAGAGTTTGTCGAGTTTTGGATGCCTTACCCTTAGACACTCTGTTGCTTTGGAGTATTGTTATTTAAATTTCCAAAAATGTTATCACATTTGTCAAACTCTGTTTTATTTTGTTGAATTGTAAAGACAATTAAGTAATTTTGAATTTAGTATTTGAGATTTTAGCTGCTAAACTCTGTTTAATAAAATTTTATTTATTAAATTAGTTTTATGAATTATTAAATTAATTAAAAATGATTAACTTAACTTGTCCGAAAATCGGGGCGTTACGTGGCAATTGATTATGTTTTGGGATGTTGATGATGATTGTAATGGTTATTGATAAAGGTTGATGAAAAATACTTACATATGTTGTATATACAAATATATTTATGCATTTACATATGAATGAGTGCATGTAGATGCTAGGGTATGTGCAACGCATTTTGAATACAACTAAAACAAATTATGAAATTATTGACCACCCCCGTCAACGAAGCTGATTTATAATGGAATATTTTTTCTAAAATTTGGTTCAAACAGAGTTCTTCTAGTGCATGCTCGTGCCTGAAGGCATGGATCGAACAATCAATACATGCAAATCGACACTGTATCTGTGAACAAAGTATCAACGTATTCATGTAAAATCCGAGGGGTCGCTTAGCTTCATATAACACTAACACTTCCAGAGATTGTTGTGTTCTTGTCAGACACTTTGGAGACACGTGACACGACGAGGACACTTCACAAGACCGTAAATCATATGAAAACAATATCAACATGTTTATGTTACCACAGCCAGTTTTTTCGCTACCACATTAGGGGCGAGAAATAGAGATAAGGAAAAATTACCAACTATCAAAAACTTATTAATAGCACTCAAACAAATAGAAATTGTGTAATAGCAAGATTGAGTGAACATGATTTAATTAACATAATTTGATTACCAACTATTTGATTAACAAACAGAAATTGTGTAATAGTAAGAATAAATTACCAACTATCAAAAAAACAATTTGATTAACATAATAAAGTTACCATGACCTAGCATAAATTGGCTTACTATAACCTTTCCAAACAAATAACTAAAAATACAAAATTGTGTAATAGTGAGATTGAGTGAACAAGACTCTATTTTGTGCTCCAAATAGCTGCAGATGGAGTGAAAACCTGAAGAAAAAAAATCACATTAACTGGCTACTGGTGCACCACCATTAGCTACACATGAAACCATAAAAATATTGAAACCAACCAAAGCATTCAAACTATGATGAAATGTAGCAATCATAAAATTGAATGGGAGATTGGTATAAAAAAGTGCTTCACAATTTCCATACTTAACTCAATGTCCCAACCACTTAGAACCAACCTCATATGAATTTTTAATCGAATGAGTTATTGCACCAGATCCATACCACCACACAATCATTTGAACATTGAAAATTCCATAGCTACTAAGAGCATTGTTCATGGGTACCTTACAAATATATCTGACCATTATATGTTTTAGCTAAGGTTCTTGGGATGTATGCACACACAAAATCGATATGGTCTGTTGGGTTAATCAAGGGATGTAGATTGTAGACTCACTCAAAATCTGCAAAGCCGAAATAGCTTCAGCATCTCCGTTGGTTGAATAAACTGTAGAAATATAAGAAGCAAAACTTGAAGTTCTTCATTTGAACAAAAAAAAAAAATACACAATAGGAATGAAATTATATCACAACAGTAATGGAATCATTGTTCGCTATGATCATTGTATATGAAGTTCGTTGTGATGAGTGATCAAGACATCACAAATTACAAATAAGGCGTTGACATTGTGGTCCTGTTCATCACGGATTACAATTCTAACATTTCTGTCTTGGAGAGGTTGAACCTGCATTCTTGTTTCTCATGGGATAAGGTTACCAAATTTTACAAAGGGTTCCTTTGGTGCTCCGAACGTTAGAGTTAGAATCTATATAATAAAATAGAAGGGTGTTTAGGTATATTCTTTAGGAATATTTCTTCTCAATGGCTTAGATTTCTCCCTCACATAAGTTTTATCTACCCATACAAACAAATTCAACAGTCCAAATTTCTCTCCCTTTCTCATACAAACCAATGGCATATTTGTAAATAATTTACATTGTTTGGACAAATTACAACTTTTCACAATAAGCTGACAGCGCATTAATGAAGCCATATCAAGCGACAGATTTTCGGATTAAAAAAAAAAGCGGTAGATTTTTTTCCCCCACCAAACGACAAATTGACACCCCTGTTTGTGGCAACAACGATTTTACGGCGACTACGATTCACTCTGGTTCTTCATCTCGGTAACTTAATTCATTGATCTCTCAGCTTTGTGGTTGATTTGGGTTTTTTTTTTTCATAAAAAGAAGATTAGGGTTTTGTTGATTTGGTTTCGTTTTTTTTTTAAATGTATTTATTTTCGTTTGGTTGGTTTGTAATTGCAAGGAGGGAGTCGGTTGGTTGATCGGGGCAATTCTCATTCATTACTTGCAGTATACAATCCCACGAGGCAAGAAATTTTCCAACCAACCAAGAAACAATGATTGAGTTATCAAGTCAAGGAGGTAAAAGTTATTCATTTGGTTTTTCATTACATAGCATTGGTTTTTAGGAGAAGAAATCTCTATACTGAATGACTGCATATTTTACAACTTTTAATTATACATTAAAAGTATTTACTCTTTTTTGTCGAAAAGTATAAAAAAAAGAAAGGCTGAAGATGGCTAAGGAAAAACAAAGGGGAACCGTCATGGATAAGGGAAAGAAAAAGATAACCACTACAGGGAAGGGACAAGAAAATTCATGTCCAGCGGTATGATCTCTGATAGTTTTCCTTTTTTATCATCTACAACATCTTACCACATACTACACACTAATGTTCGAGCCATTAGCTAACAAGTGCTGTAGGCGCGAACAATTCCAATCGGGGTGCGTAGTGCCATGGGCACGGGCAAACACTAGTGTATATATATGCCATATGGACAGTAGAAGTACACCAAAGTTAGAGTTAGAATCCAATTAACTTGTCAAACCATTTCCTAATTTACGAAAATTAATCAATCCATCCAATTAACTTCTCAAACCATTTCCTAATTTACGGAAATTAATCAGATTCTACCTACCATTATTTCATTTATTATGCCAATGGAATACAATAGTGTACCAAAAACTTCAAAAATATTCAATCCCCAACCAACATCTTGCCAAAATCAAAAAATGATGAGTAATGAGTTTGTAGTTAATGAACAGTCAACAGTGTACCGCTTGAGCAAACAACATTCAAACCTCCACCTCCTTCATCCCACCAAATCATCCTCCTCAATGAACGAGCAACTTCCTGCACGAGCAACCAAGGAAAAAATTGATATCGTCCAACCACTCAATACGAGAGACTGGCCTGTTGAGGAAACAAAATAGGAAAAGGTAGCTCAAAGAATAACTAAGAACCTATCTCAAGGTTCATTAACCCATCTCAAGAGACTGGCCTGTTCGAATCAACATTATGTCTCAAAAGTCTCATATTTTTTTTGCTTGTAGCTAATAACCCATCTCAAGATTCATTGATCCACGTATTCTAAAACCAACCAAAGTTCATTGTTCCCTTTTCAAAAACCAAAAAGTTATCCGATGCCAAAAACTAAGAATGAACTATTTAGAAGTAGAAAAAGAAACAAATGCACGAAGAACCTAAATGGACATCTAGTTATGTTTTTAGAAGTAGAAAAAGAAACAACTCCACAATATTTTCACCTCGGGGTTCTCCTATGTTTTCCTCAGTTTACAATTTTTTTTTTTTTTGGTGCAACTCAGTTGGGCAAGATAGACAGTTAATGGCATGGTAATCGTCTAATATGGAAGGAGCTAGCATAGTTGATCTGAAACACCGAAAATAACCTAATCTGTCTATTGACCAACATTTTATGAGCAAAAATACTAATGCCTAATTATCCACCGCATTCTGCTGTTCAGGCATTTTGTCAAATAATTTATATGCAAAGAATAAAGCAAGCATAAAGTAAACCCATGATTTTGCAGCTCAAAGTTGAGATATTCATGCAATGAGGAGCACACCGTTATTAAAAAACAAATGCAATGTCTTCAAAGGACAAAACATATGAAACCAGATTTATCGCACAACAAAAATAATAATACTCCCTCCGTCCCAAAATCATTGTCCAATCCGCAAAACGGAGTCTTAAAAATAATGCAATTTTTTAAAGAAAAAATTCAAACTTTTTTCACAAATTAATAGAACTCATTGATATCTAGTAAGTTGTTAAAAAATTTTTGAATTTTTCTTGCAAAAATCGCATTATTTTTAAGACTCCGTTTTGCGGATTGGACAATGATTTTGGGACGGAGGGAGTAACAAAACTCACCTAGTCCCCAATCATTACAGGTATAGGCACGAAAGCAAATTTATCGTCACCGAAAAAAATCATAAACCTTATCGGAAAAAAAGCAAAAATAAATTTCGCGGCTTGACTATGAGGGAGAGACATATTTGACTCACACATCCAAGAATGTCAGGGGAGAGGGCTATGATTGGTCTGGTACACGCAATCTTCAATTTTCAGGTTGCAATATATCTTTGGTTCAGAAAATCGCCACAAAAAAATTTGACCTGCATTTCAACGAACACTTCACGGCCATTATTCAAATAACCACATACTTCAAGGGAACACACTCCCGCTAGATTTAGAGTATTGGTTTATTTTTTCGATCTTAGAACCCATTATCCATAATATTGGTTTATGCTTGGAAACCATTATCTTGAATATTGGTTGCCATACTCCGGATTGAATCCAAAAGAGCCATACTCCAAATTTTTTTCGATTGACTATTGGTTGCACAGGATAGTCGTCACTCCAATTTGAACCGAGCATTATCGAAATTTTTTGGAGTTGGACTGAACAAAGAGAACAAGACCAAAAAAAAAAAAAAACGTGCAGAAAAAAAGAGAATTTACCGTGAATGGAGAACAAATAACTATAGAGCTAGCATTTATATGTTAATAGATCAGAAATGCTAAAGGCACATCGGTGTGGCACACCTCAGCCACACTTCTCTCACATACACGTGGATCCCACTGGAACGGGTCCTACCTGTATGTGAGAGGGGTGTGACTGAAGTATGCCACACCTGATGTGCTAGATAGATTCAACGCCATCCCTCCCACACGGTTTATGTATTGATTTTCAATTTTCAACGCCAAGACTTACCAAAACTGCATTTAGAATTCATTTAGAATGAATCATTACCAAAACAAAAAATATAATTACCAAAACTGAAAAAATGACTACGGAACCGTTTATTCCAGAAAATGTAAAGTATTTACCAAAATGCCAGAGTTGAATCAAGGGTGGAGATTTATGTAGAGAAATGTGTATTAAATTCAACAGTCAAGATTTATGTAGGGATTTTTATGTGGGCCCCCATACCGTCGCGATTTATATTATAGATTATAGACGTGCAAATAAATTTGGGTTGAAAGTTAACTACTGATGGATGAATATGTTTTTTAAGAAAAAATTAGGCATACTATAAAAAAACTTAACTTAGTCAATTTTTTTTTTTTTTTTGCGCCAAGAAAAGACAAATGAAAAAAGAAGAGGAATAAGATACAAGGGCATTATAGTCAGTTCGGCTTTACTGTTAACGGAGTTACGATTGCACTTTACTCCAAAAGCATAAAGAGACGATTTGGTCATTAGTAAAACACAGGGGGGTCATCTACTAAATAGTCAAATCATAGGGAGGTAATCTGTACTTTGCCTACATTTTAAACTCTTTTCAATCTTAATAGAAGGCGTGAATGGAGTGGCACACAAAAGGTAGGCGCCCTATTTAAAAAAAGCTTCAATTGAGCAGATCATAAGCTGATCCGAGTAGCTTAAATTTTTTAAACATCTTAAACTGAAAGAGTCGAGTAACTTCAAGCTTGGTATGAAAGCTTGACAAACTTTAACAAATATTCAAGCTTAATTTAATTACCTAAAAAAATAAATTCAAACTTAATTTGTTTATGCAACAAACAAATTTTGAATGAGTTCTTCTTGAGCAAACATGAGCTTAAACTCAAGTAGCATGACTCGTATATTGGCTTAGCATGCTGGAAAGTACATCGATCAAGATACACCATACAACAAATCGGTCCTCATAGCAGAACATAAGTTGGCGAAAACTAAGCCTGCTGGAAATTATGCTTGTTCACATTCTTTACCAGGAAAAATACTTGGTCACATTCTATACCAGATTACAGACATACACTAACCAAAAGATTTAGTGAACCCACTCCATTACACAGACGAAATCCAAAGTTGATATAAAAAAAAGTGAACAAAACTGTGTAGAAACTCGCTACGCCCTCGTTAGCATCCTGTCCTACTTCCACGCTTGAAGAATTCTTCCTCTGACTCAACATAAATGAGTTCCAGATTTGGCGAGGATACTAGAAGACTAATTAATCTCCTCATCGTCTATTTTTTGCCTCTCAAAGCATTTCGTAGGCACTGAAAATCTTCCCTTTGCCAGCAGATGTACTTATTCTCCAACAGTTTGCCATTCATAAACAAAAACTGTACAAGTTCAACTTCCCAATGCTGTCTTTCGGAAGCCATAGATCTTTAGATTCTTGAGATGTAGCAGCAAACACTCGGGAATCGTCTTTTGTGATTGGAAGTAGTTCATTACATCAAAAGAGTAAGCATCATAAAGCACATCTCCCCAAAACACTTCAGATTGTTAATGACGACACAACTTAAAATCTTGGTTTTAGTCTTAGTTCTATGAATAGATTAATGCGGAGCAAAAGTGGGACAGACGTTTTGGGAAAAACACACCTCTGCAGGGCACAAGTTTTCTGCCGACACTCAATATGACTAACGTCTCCAGATAAGGTGAAATGTCAACAAGCCTTGCCAACCCATGTTGATCACATTGCACAATGTGCATGTCTAGAATTAAACTTTTGCAATTCGGCAATGGAGAAGTCATTCCTCTCTCCTCCAGTACTGATAAAACCTCGCGAACCAAGACAAACACCAAAGCAGGCAAAAAGGAGTTCAAGTAGTTAGCACCAAAACATGGCCATCAAGTTGTCACCAGTTACTGGAATTAACGGACAAGTGTGTTAATACTGAAAATTGTTCAACCGGCTCGAAGGGAGATGGTACTGAAATTTTAAAATTAAAGAAAACACAAATATCCTTGATTCATTGGTCGCTCATTTGAAGGGGCGTCCACCTTTCAAGAGAAAGCAATCTAACGTTGAAAAAATTGTTAAGAAGATAAATAAAAGTGGAAATAGGACACGAACAGACATCGAGCCTCCCGTGAACGGTATACATTTATGAATAATGTTATTCTTTTAAACTGGTAGCACACACTCAAGGTTTTTGTAGCAGGCCGAAATAACGGCTCTTGCCCGCGTCGAACAGACATCGAGCCTCCCGCGAACGGTTCATGCGGTCCGAACCTTGTTGATGGTTCGGCTCGGCTTGTCTCAACGTTCGGTGGAGCCTCTCCAGAAGTCAGAGGGAATCATCTACCGTGCATGCCGACCCTTTGACGGTCGGACCCTACGTTCGGCCTTGAACGGAAATAGGGACCACGCTGCCAGCTTACCCACGTGGGAATAACAACCATAGCCATGATGACAACTGTGACGTCACCCGAGCGGCTGCAAGCTTGGATAAGGATGAAGGCACGTGAAGGTGCCAGCTCATCCTATAAACTGTTATGAAACCTTAACGCGATGGAAGGGCGACGTCAACCGATGTGTGACAAGCACATGTACAATCTTGGAGGCCAAGCTAAAGGAAGCCCTATAAATACTCCTCTATGCCCATCCTAGAGAGGTACGTTCTCTTAGACTCACAACCCTAGTTCTTGGCTTTCATCTATGAGCAACTGTACTCATCCTTGCACCGGAGGGCCATTTCAGAGATCCTTTGGTGTGGTCTTTTAGTCGTGCTTCCTTGTGCAGGCTAGGTGGAAGCCAGGAGCCACTCTCAATCAAACCACAATCAAGGAAGGAGTGAACCAGATTCATTGGAGTCCCACAATTTGGTGAACCCGACGTGAAGTCTTTTTAGATCCATGACGGCTCCTCCTTCATTCTTTGAATCACTCGTTCCTGCAACCTCTTTCTCTCAAATCTTCGCTTGACAAAATGGGTGGCCCACCACCTCTCCTTCTCACCCTCCCAGATTCACTCCACCTGGCCCCAGCATCTTAGTTTTGCGACCGGCGGGCATGGGTGAAGACGCTATGGCTTATGTTCAGATGCTGGAGCAGCAACAGGAATAGAAAAACGCTGATATGGCTATCCTCAACATGGAAATTACCAGAATGAAGGCAAAAGACCATTCGGCGACCTTCCACTCTGACTCCCAGGGAAGGCGCCGACGGTGAGATGGGCCACTGCCACCCCCGATTGGAAATGGGGATCAACGCCATATCTTGATTCATGATTGGCTAAACCCACCCTTGATGGACAACCGGACTGGGGACGGTGCTTGCTTTAGGCAGCAATGTTCTTTGGTCCATCAGCATCTTGGCGGTGGTACAGGCGGCGGCGGCGGCGGAGGAAGACGCGAAGGCAGCCCACATACCGTCTACTCGGGCTCGTCCGCTGGGGACGAGTATTCGTAGGGTTCGCAATGTTACGATACTATGGAGCTGCACGATAATCACCGGGCTATAATCCCTTATGAGATAGGAGGGCATAAGAGCCGAATGTCCCGACGGCACGACAAAGATCTCGAAGGATACCCTCCTGAGCCTGAGGACATCCCTCACAAAAATGCCAACCTCGGACGCACAACTAACTCAAGAAATGCGCGTAAGATCCCTCGGGAGAGAAGTGTAAGCGTGGTCATTCGGCGTGATGATCAACCACGCCATCACCGAGTTTATCGCACGGAGAACCTTTCCAAGGACGATCGGTAGAGAGTGCCCACTGAAAAAAAGGCACACAGAGATGACTGACAAGGAGAAGGAATATTGAGCCTCGAAAAGGTCTCAAGGAGATTGAGATGGTCGTCCCCCCATATCAACCCACGAATACCAACTCAAGAAGCTCATCTAGTCCTCATTCTCGGCCAAAAATCCAAGCCACCATGCCGAGGCCTGGTGTGCACCCTCCGAAGTTCCAAAAGTTTGATCCAAGCACAACAGAGGCCTATACTCACCTCTTTAGTTACTGTAGCACTATTTCCTGCATGATTAATGACGATGCTATCATGTGTAAGGCATTTCCTTCTACAATTGAAAGCAGGATCAATTCATAGTTTTAAGGAACTCGAAAGAGCCTTTAACTACCGCTTTATCACAAGCCACCGATTAGCAAAAAAATAAAATGCCCTAGCCCAAATGAAGAAAAGGCCCGGCGAGACGCTTTGGAAATATGCCGAGAGTTATTGGCAGCTGTTTAACGAAATACCTTGCGTCGACCGATATTGGGCTGCGAGAAATTTTAAGAACGGACTAGAGATAGGTAGCAAGTTTCTTGACGAATTGGCAATTCGGGCCCCTCATGGGATGAATGAGCTCATGAGGATGGTGGATCAATTTTGTTCATATGAAGAATTCCTCACCGAGCGTGAACTTCAAAAAGGACAACCTTCTGCAGGCCCACAAAGCCTCCATGTTCTTACCCCTCAACTCGCGGCTCCGAAACCTGTGATACCGTCCCAACCGAAGATGCAGGTGAATACCGTAAAGACGGGAAACAAGAAAGCACCAAAGGCTCATGATTATGTCGCCGAGACAACAGTCTTTAAGGAACCAAGCTACTTTCTCCTTAGAACCTTAGAGCACGAACCGTCCTTTGTTTGGGCAAACCCACCAAAGCTCAACACAAAGGGTGGGAATGACAACGGTAGGAAACGGTACTCATACCACAACGAGCTCGGTCACTACACTACAACATGCACTTCCTACAAGGCACTTCTAGAAAACTTAGCGGCTGAGGGACTCCTCGACGATTAGATTGATTAGACAAAGATGCCGAGGCGACAACCTAACGCTAGAGGCCCCAATCCCATCCTACGTCTGGTAGGAGTCATTAACATCATTCATGGACCAGTAAACAAAGAGGCAGCACAAAAGCTTCAGCTTGAACTTGACCGAGCCAAAAATTCTAGCCAAATTTTTCGATCGGTAATGCATCAAAATGCCTAAAGATAACCGAATGTCCATGGTCAATTACAGTAAAAGGGTTAATTTAACTATGGCAACCGACCAACCCAGCTTCGGTGCCTACAAGGGGTGTATCTTCAGCATCAATCAATCTCAACATGAGTCTCATCCTCGTTGCTTTTTCTTGATCCTCCGCTTCGGCAGATCTGTCTTGATCACCTCCCTCGGTAGCATTATCTCCAGACTCTCTCTGGGCCTTGGTTGTTGCCTCGTCTATGATCTCATCATCTTTTTCATCCTCGGGGGGAACAACTGGCACTCCTCTTCGGTATAAGGCAGCTCAAGGTCCACAACAACAGGCTCGAGAAGTTGTTTCATGAAACTCAACCCTGGCTCGATCACGATCACCCCGGCCATTACGTTGGCTCCAACTTGGTACTCGCATTTGTAAAATTTAGGCAGCCTCTCAATAAGATCGTCATTCACCATTTTTCGAGTCACCCTCGCGTACTCCGCTGCTGCTCGGATAATGCCGACCTTGTAGCCCTTGAGATTGACGGCCTTCACCTTTTCCTTCTCTTCCTTCTTCATCTTCTTGACCTCGGCCAGGGAAGCATCTGCCGCAGCCCTCGAATTGGCCAGCTCCTTCTTTAGCTTCTCAATCTCAGCCTTTGAAGCCCTCGCTTGCTGATCCGAAGCCTTGGCTTTCTGTCAGGCCATGTCTCGGTCAATCTTATAGCGTTCTTGCTCGGTGGCCGCCTTCGTCGCTTTATTATAGGCCTTTAAGGTAACTTGTCTGGCCTGGCAAAATGAAACTCAAAAGCTGGCAAAAACTTAAAGGAGAAAAGAAATAACTAAGTAAAAAGAGTACCTGCACAAAGTGGGAGCACATCTCAGATAGGCCCGATAGAAGCTCCGATGGCACTAGATCCACATCCATCGGCAAGGCCAGACCCCTCAGCAAGGACACAACAAGTCTAGGCTCGGCTTTGACGGAGTCATGAAGAAGCGTGACCCTCCCATCGGGACCAACGTAGGAGGGGTTGAACTCTCGCCGAATGACTATTTCCACGGGGGGTTCCTGGAGTCCCGGGTCTCAAGGTGAAGCTCAGGGATGTTTACGCTCGGCGTAGGGACTCGGAGATCTTCGGTATGGACAGGCTGAGAGCTACTTGGTGGAGCGGAGTCTTGTGCGGTCTTCTGCCTCTTTTCCCTTTGAGAGTCCGAGGGATCCCTAGATCGAGCCAGATTGGAAGCAAGAGTCAGGATGACCAGTCACGCGATATTCCTTCTTGACATCTCTTCGGCAGTTGGATCAATGGACTGCAGTGGCACGTTAAGCCCTGGCAGAATTGGCTCCTCGATGTTGCTCGGCTTTGGAGTACCGAATCAGAACTCAGCTGTCTTCTTGAATGTAGGAAATTTGACCCTCAGCCGCTTTTGTCCTTTCTTTCCTCCCTACGTGTCCGAGGGAACCGCTTTCTCCTTCTTGCTCGATTCTCCTTCCTTCTTCTTCTTGCTCGGTTCACCTTCCTTCTTTTTCTTCTTCCTCAAAACACCCTTATAAGACAGGATGTAGTCGAGAAGAGTGGGTGCGTCTCAGCAAGGTTGGGATTTCAAGGTTTTGTAATGCTCGATGTTGGAGTTGGTGTTCAAATCCTTTGAGATCGGACCAAGCTTTGCAAGAAGAAGACAAAGAACATTAGAAAAAGAAGTAGGGGAAACGAATCGAAGTGACAAAAGGAAATAGGTTGCATGAAAAACAAAGCTATGGGAGACCTCTCGTATCACTAATCTTCGGCATGGAATGACGCCTTCTCCTATCGTCGAGCTCGTAGTTGCCGTGGACCTCTAAGTAAAAGTTGGCCCACTTATCAGTGTTAAGGAGGTCAGAGATCAACGGGTCCATGTTCGGACGTTTCATTAGATACCGACTGATGTAGTATGTAGTAAGGGTACCTATGTCATTTTGTGCTCTTAGTTGTAAGGGGTCTATATATGTGTGTGTGTGTGTGTGTGTGTGTGTTGGAGTCTCTTATTTGGTAGCTTTTATAATTTTGAACAAATATTATCAAGAGCTAGTCTCTTTTGTATCCCATTTTGGGAGTTTCTCTCTCTACATTATCTATGGGTCTCTTTGGTTGCATCATTTGGTATCAGAGCTTTTAGGCTCGATCCCCACCCTTCACCTCACCGAAAAATTTGCCGAAAACCTTAAACGGCGCCGAAAATCCTCGCCGAAGCCCCTATTTCACTCAAAAATCACAGATCTACCCAACCCAAGTCTATAAACTTGATTTCGACTCTCACCACTCACAAATCGACCTGATTCAGTGCATTTCGAGCACTGTACATCCATTTTCAAACAACCTAACCCTATTTCGGAAAACCAACACCCAGATTCAAAGCCCATACTACTCGATCTACTCTGACCCAGCCTTGTTCAAACTTGAATCTATCATTTCAGCACTTAAATCAAAGTTTCAAACCCTAACGAGGCCAGATCTGCCTGTTTCAGACCTCAAACAGGTGATTTCGCACTCGATTCAGCCATTTCGGAGCTTGAAACCCATTTCTGCAAAATGCCTCTACAGTGTTTGGAATAGTGATTTGACACCAGATCTGTCTATTTTCGGACCTCACGCAGTTATTTTGAGCCTGCTATAGTGATTTTGAGCACAGCTACAGTGATTTTGGAGACTGCTAAAGTGATTTCGGAGCCTGCTATAGTGATTTTTAAGTCAGATTCGTGGGTTTTGAGGGTTTGCAGACTGTTTTCAACCCTTTTTTGCTGATTTTGGACCAGATCTAAGGTGGATAAGTGTCGAATCCTTATTTTCTTTGCTGGGTTATTGATAGATTTCTCTGTAGCTGCCGATTCAAGTATGATTACTGTTGGTTAAGTGTTTTTTGGGGTTGTTCTGTTGAAATTGGTGGCTGAGTTGACTGGGTTTTAATTATTTGGGGTAGATTTACTTATTTGGAGTTGGATTTGGGTATTGTAATGGCTTATCGGGCTAGAGGTAGAAGAGGAGGTAGAGGCAGAGGCTTTGTGGTGAACAATGGTGAAGAGAATGAGTTTGGCAACCAAAACCATGAGATTCAGGAGTTGAGATAACAAGTTGCTACCCTAACGGCGATGGTGCAAGGCTTGCAAGTGTCGCGTGCGGGTAGTGGAGGGTCTGAGGACTCTCAAAGTCACTTTGACAATCCTTTTGGTGATCCGAATTGGCGTAGGCTACCTTCCACTCACTCTCCTAATAGATGGGAGAAGAACATCAAGATTGAACTCCTTGAGTTCAATGGACGTGTTAACCCGGATGAGTTTGTTGATTGGATATAACCCGGATGAGTTTGTTGATTGGATAAATACTGTTGAAAGGGTGTTTGATTATGGAGATGTCTCTGAGGAGAATAAGGTGAAGTTAGTGGCTATCCATCTCAAAGGAAGAGCTTCCGCTTGGTGGGAGCAATTGTAAGGAACTAGGCTACGAAGAGGAAAGGGAAAGATTAAAGAATGGGAGAAAATGAAAAAGAAACTCAATGAGCAATTCTTGCCTTTTAACTATATGCAAAACCTCTATAGAATTTGCATAATCTCAAACAAGTTGGAAGTGTTGATGTGTACACGGAGGCTTTTCATCAACTTGTTGCTACAGTTGATTTGAATGAAAGTGAAGATCAAATGGTTGCAAGGTACATAAGTAGGTTGACAATCACAATCCAAGATGCTTTTGCTATGCAAACCTTGTGGACAGTTTCGAAAGCTTACAATCAGGCTTTGGTGGCCGAAAAGCAAGAAAAGAGGGAGTTTTTTAGTTCTGAGCAGCAAAATCAAGGCGGTTCCTCTTCCGGGCAGCTCTTCTACACCTCTTCTCAAGGTGGTTCTTCTAGTGGCAGCCAAGTTGGTCCTCTAGGGTTTAATGACCAAAATCATGGGGATAAAGCTTCAACACTTGCTCAAAACCAGCCTCAATTCGGTGTTTTGGGGGCTCAAAAACAAGCCCAAAGTGGGCGATTCAAATGCTTCAAGTGTGGGGAACCGGGACACAAGTCTTCAGATTGTCGAAAAGCTTCCGGAAGTCATAACAAAACACTTTTTAGTGAAGTGGAGATAAGTTATGATACTATTCCCTTGTATGATGATGTCGCATGTAAAGAGATTGGTGGTGACTTGGAAGAGGAAGTGGGTCTTTCACTTATGATCAAAAGGACTCTCCTAATACCTAAGCAAGATAGTGATGAAGATTCGTTGCACGCCAGCATATTCTATACTACTTGCAACATAGAAGGGCATGTTTGTGACATGATCATTGATAATGGGAGTTGTGACAATATGGTATCTCAAGAGGCGGTTGACAAGCTTCAACTCAAAGTTAAGGAGCATCCCGATCCTTATGTTCTTTCTTGGTTCAAAAGGGGAAATGAAATCAAGGTGAATAAGAGGTGCTTGGTGTCCTTCTCCATCCGGCAAAAGTACTTTGATGAAGCTTGGTGTGACGTGATACCTATGAACGCTTGCCATATCTTACTTGGCCAGGCCATTCGTGGCAATACAACCGCGATACTCTTCATGATGGAAAGCGGAATACCTACACCATGCATAAGGATGCGCAACAAATCACCTTCTTACCCATCAAGGAGAAGGTAACTACAACATTTCATTATTGCCCAATGTTATTTGCTTCTAAGAAACTTCCTCCAATGAATTTAGGTATGATGGATGTCCCCAAAACCACCAACAAGCTTTTGAAGGAGGATGATATTGTGTTTGGTCAAGAGTTGACAATGAGGGAAGAGCTTAGGAATGACTTTGAAGATTTCCCTATCTATGATAAGTATCTTGATGATGACAAAGGGTTTGAGGATGTGGAACAAGTGGTAAAAGAAAGCCATAGAGGTGCATAGGATTCATATTCAAAGTATGAGATTGTGGAAGATCTTCCAATCCTTGAAGACCTTATAGAGCCAATGGGTGTGAATTATTTTTAAGTTTTGCCTTCCGCGTTCCCCCTGATGCATGATATACAAGTTTGTGAAGAATTGGTGACCAAATTAGGCTTCATGGGACAACTTGAAGATCCCTTGGGAATGGTCTTCACTCAAGAAAGTCTTGGGTACGACATTTTCCTTGTCTTTGAGTCTTCAAATGGCGATTGATCAAGGTACTTTTTGGGAGGAGGTCTTGGAAAATACTTCGATGTAGCTTAGGCTTGTTTAAGACATGCCAAGTGGATTGCTTACTCACACACAAGATTGGATGCGATGGACATGCACAAAAACAAGCTCATGCTTGAGATTGGATGTGCTATAAGGGTCGTGTTGGGTCAAAGCACTAAAACCGTAACTTGAGGACAAGTTTCTTTTTAGTAAGGGAGTATGATGTCATATGTAGTAAGGGTACCTATGTCATTTTGTGCTCTTAGTAGTAAGGGGTCTATATATATGTATTGGAATCTCTTGTTTGGTAGCTTTTATCATTTTGAACAAATATTATCAAGAGCTAGTCTCTTTTGTATCCCATTTTGGGAGTTTCTCTCTCTACACTCGGTACGCCCGTGCCAAGACATGGTATAAGTATGGAACTAGGGTTATGAATACCGTTTCGTACCGGCCAGTACATACCAGTTTGAGAGGAAAATGGTACTACAACTCTCTAATACTATCCCGGCTCTAATACCGGGCTTTACCAGGCAATACCGAAAGATACCGACTGAGATGATTTTATCGGCGATTTCGGCCTGTACTTTGCAAAATAGGACCATTTCGCACCAGGCAGTGGAGAAAATGAAGAAAGAGAAGAAAAAAAGAGAAAAGATGAGATGGGGAAAAAAAAAAAGTGGCTCCTCGCGGTCTTCTCCAGCTTATCCTAGGATTGACCATGGCTGGAAGTGATTACTTACATAGATCTTCCTATTGGAATCTCTCTCAACAAAATAGTATACAACCCACTTGGAGAATAGAAGGGAAGGGTGATGAAATTAGATCTTCCCACTAGTTAAGGAAAATGGAGTGGTGTAAGTATGAGAGAGAGAAGAGAGAGGGTGGGTTCATATGGGTTTTTCGTTTGTTTGTCTGAAAGAGAGAGAGAGGGAGAGAGAGAGAGAGAGTAGGATTGGGGAAAGTTACAAAGCCAGTGGATTTTTCTTTTATGCGTACAAAACCAGTGGTTTTAGAGCACACGGTTTGGGAATGGAAGTGGAGTAATTTCTAATTAATAAAAAAAAGAAAGAGAAGAAATGGGCTCGTTGGGAAGAGGAAAAGGCAATTATGTGAATGTTATTATCTGATGAATATTTATTATAGAATGAAGGGGAGTGATTTTGTCACTCTCCTTTTTGTTAATGTCACTCCCCTTTGTGTCTTTATTAGATGATTTATTTTGTGAGAGAAGGGAAGTGACATTAACAAATAGGTGAGTGGCAAAATCACTTCCCTAGAATGAATTGCATAGTATGGGAATTTTTTTTGAGATATAATTATATATAATTGTAGTTGCAGTAAATCCGAAACGGTACCCAGTATTTGACCGGTATCGGTACGTATCGTACAAATAGAAAAACCGGTACCCTAACCTATATGGTATTCAGAACCTTGTGTGGAACATATCGGCGACAGAGAAATTGAGGTTTTGACTCTCAATAAGGGCAATGACGAACATGATGATCCTATAACTATTAATGGCTAGCTGATGTAGGGCCAAACCAAACCTGTACAACACCTCCCTGAGGAACGAATGAAGGGGAAACCGAAGTCTGGCCTCGTAGATGGCCATCAGAGGCACGGTGATATGCTCGGGATGGTCCTTCGCTTTACCCTTAATCTGACTGCTCTTAAAGCGAGTGAGTACCACATCGACAAGGATGTTGTACCTATAGCAAAATTCTTCATACTAGTAAATGGTGTTGGTACGTGTCATTGTTGGAATTACCATTGTTTGTTCTAATACTCTCGAAATGTCATTAGTTAACTTCTTTCAATGAGATTCACCATTTAGCTTGATTCACTGTGTTCATGTTCATCATCTCATTCACATGAAGATTTTGTAGGGAATTTTCTACTGAGCTAGTGTAGCCTTACAAAATCCTTATTTTCAGGTTCAAACGCCGGGCAATAGCTTGCATGTTATGTATGCTTGGATACGAAGACTTTTGAGAGCCAACATTGTTTAGTTATTTAGTCATCTTTGTAATCTCTCACTTTTGTTAAAGATGATTTTGTAACTAATTCTTCTTGATTTCCCTTTGGCTAAACTGTTTGTAACTTAATAACTAGTTTGTATTTGTACTTAAGCCTATTTTTGGGTTGGTGTGTCAAGGATGTAATTCCCTAAACTTGTGGACTTCGTTTGTAAATTAAACAGCTGGGAAATTATTTGGGGTACTACTTATGATATGCGAAGATCTTTTATTGAAAATACTTCTTACATTATGTTGAAATTGAGAGCATGACAAATTGGTATCAGAGCATCTAGGTTTGAATACTTTGAGACTGTGAGTAGACTTCTAATCTCATGGGTTCAAAATGTCACGCTTTTGCATACCATATGTGTGCTTGTGTGCATTGACATCACATGACTTATGTGGCATTGCATTTCAATATAGTAGAGTGGCGTAGTGTTACTTTGACCCGTGTTAGGATAGTTGGGGGGCTTAGACCTCATAAAATGATGTTGTTATTGATGAACCTCTTTTCTTATAATTTGTAGTAAGATGCCTCCGAGACGTAGTAATTGACAAGGTGGGGCTGGAAATCGGGGTGGTCGTGGCCATTGTTATAGTCGTGGCCAAGGGGCACCGATTGAGGATGAGGTTAGCCATCATGGGGAGAATCCAAATGGGAATCTGGGGGAAGGGGTCGGACATGGTTAGAGAGAGGAAGCACCAGTTGTTCAAAATCCTTTCGCTAGGGATTTTGTTGCGACTCTCACAGCTGCGAACCATCTAAACCTTGTTCCTAGGGAAAGTGCAGACAACCGTGCTTTGTTGGCGATGAGGGAGTTTAGTCGTCGAAATCTACCTACGTTCGATGGGTCGAGCAGTGACCCTTTAGTGGCCGATCATTGGCTAGCTCAAATCCGAAAACTCTTCAGAGCTCTTAAGATCACGGAGGATGACTTGCGAGTCAATATTGTAGCCGTTCTACTAACCGAGGAAGCAAATGAGTGGTGGGAGTCAGTGCTAGAATCAAGAAAGGATGCGAGGAGAGGGGTAAGGACCGCGGCTCAAGCAAATGAGCCAGATGTTGAGAACATAACTTGGGCCAAATTTGAGGTGCTCTTCTAGGAGCAATATTTTCCGGAAATGAGTCGTGACCAATGGAGAGATGAGTTTCAGAAGCTAGAGCAAGGGGATATGACTGTGTCGGAATATGCTTTGAAGTTCCAATCTTTGTCCTGTTTCGTGCCGGAGTTGGAGGCAACCGAGGAGAGGAAATATAGGCAGTTTCAAAGGGGGTTACACGACATCGTGAAGAGGTTGGTCATAGCACAATGCGAAAGGAGATTCGCCGATGTTATCGAGTGTGCTAGGAGTATCGAGATACCCAATGAGGCACCCAAAAATCCCAAGGTTTCGGAACCGAGGCAACCGGTAGGGGGCACGAGCTCTTCTTCAGGGAGTTTCGATAGTCAAGAGAGAAACAGACAAGATCAAATTTCGACTTCACAGGGTCCGTCAAACTTTAGGCCTTCATCATCTTTTTCTTTTGGGACTCGGGGAGTGTATAATAGACCTCCGGTCGTGTGTCACCAGTGTGGTCAAGCGGGCCACATTCGCGCCCAGTGTCCGCGACTTTTGAACACGTGCTTTACGTGTGGGAAGCCCGGACATTTTGTAAGGAATTGCCTGTGTGGAGAAGGGGCATGTAGTGAGTCGGGTTCAGTACAGTAGCCGAAAGGTGGACAGGGTTCTAGTTGGCAATTGTTCGGGGTGCTCAGAGGCAGCAACAATCTCATTTCCGTCAGACCACTTCAGCTCAAGGATCTCAGGTTTAGAGACGAGCGAGTTCATCCACGCCTATTCAGGGTTCCAGTCTTTAGGGTGGGCACGTTCAGAATCAGATTGCGCTGGGAAGGGCTTTTGTTGTCACTTTTGCCATTCCGCCTCCACCACCTCCCGTTACTTCTCAAGCCCTAGAAACTTCGGTTGTGAGGGGTACATTTCTACTGTTTAACTCCTTTGCTAGAGTATTCTTTGAATCTGGAGCATCGCATTCATTTATTGTTGCATCTTTTGCTAGTGCTTTAGAATTAGAGGTTGAGAGTACTAGTCCTCCATTGTTCGTTGAGACACCTATAAAACGTAGATCATCGTTAGACCGTATTTGCCGGGATTGTGAACTTATCATTCAAGATTGCCGTTTTACCTTTGATTTCAATGTGTTGAATATGTCAGGTTTCAATCTCATATTGGGAATGGTTTGGTTGTCTACGTTTCATGCTACCATTGATTGCTTCAAGCATCGGGTTCGTATTAGTCCACCTGGAAGTGCTTGTTTGAGTTTTTCGGGGAGCGTCGGGAATCGTTAGAAACCATATCTGTGTGGGTTTCGGGAGCAGGAGTCAATATATGCCTTGTTAGCGAGTTTGGCCTTAGATGAGGATGTGTCCGCGTGTGGGGAGTTACCTCTTGTTGTTTGCAATTTTTCGGACATGTTTCAGAAGGAGTTACCTGGTTTACCACTTGAGAGAGAAGTTGAATTCACTATCGATTTGCTTCCTGGTACCGCTCCTATTTCCGTACCTTCTCATCATTTTGCGCCCGCCGAATTGAGGGAATTGAAGACTCAGTTGTAAGAGTTAGAGAGTTTGGGGTTTATCCGTCCAAGTACGTCACCGTGGGGATCACCGACTTTGTTTGCTCAAAAGAAGGATTTTGTTGCTTCATATATGTATCGATTATCGTAAGTTGAACCGCGTCACCATTAAATAAGTACCTAATGCTCAGAATCGACGATTTATTTGATCCACTTTGAGGCGCAACTTGTTTCTCTAATATTGATTTGAGGTTCGGTTATAAATAGTTGAGAGTTTGGAGGGAAGATATTCCTAAAACCGCGTTTCATACTCGTTACGGTCACTACGAATTTGTCGTTTTGCCCTTTGAATTGACGAATGCACCGGCAACCTTCATGGATTTGATAAACTATATCTTTCGTGCCTATCTTGACCGTTTCGTAGTTGTCTTTGTGGACGATATCCTTATCTACTCGCCTTCGGAGGAGGAACACCAAACTCACATTTCTATAGTTCTTGAACTATTTATAGAACACCGTTTGTATGCCAAGCTTAGCAAGTGCGAGTTTTGATTGTCCGAAGTTAAGTTTTTGGGTCACATTGTATCGAAGGATGGGGTGTCCGTTGGTCCGGGAAAGATAGAGTCCGTAATAAATTGGCAGTGACTGAAGAATGTATTCGAGATTCGTAGTTTCTTGGGCTTGGCCAGGTATTATCGTCATTTTATACTTGATTTCTCCCGTTTAGCGGCTCCGATGACTACATTGACTCGTAAGGGAACCCATTTTGTTTGGAGTGACGCGTGTGAGAAAGCCTTTGAGGAATTGAAGAGAAGATTGACTACCGTGCCGGTTTTGGTTGTGCCCAAATGGGGAGTCGATTACTTCGTGTACTGTAACGCTTCGAAATAGGGATTGGGGTGCGTATTGATGCAATTGGGGCGCGTGGTAGAGTATGGATCGCGGGAATTAAAAATTCACGAGCAAAACTACCCTACCCATGACTTAGAACTTGCGACCATCATCTTTGCTTTGAAGAGTTGGCATCATTACCTTTACGGTGAGAGGTTCGAAGTCTTTTCCGATCACAAGAGTCTAAAGTACTTATTTTCAGAAAAAGCACTTAATCTACGTCAACGCCGTTGGATGGAACACTTAGAAGACTACGACTTTGAGTTGCAATATCACCCGGGAAAGGCGAATATGGTATCGGATGCTTTGAGTAAAACTATTTTCTCTTTTTCTAATAATCTGTTTTTATTAGTTTGAAAACTATTTTTAAAAAAATGACGATCACAATCACACCGGGCGATATCTCCCTTCTGACTGGTTTGCGGGTAAGTGGGGCCCCTTTTCAGATTGATCCCAAGCTTTGGCAACGGGAGGGGGCTTTGGAGTGGTTCTTGGGCAAGGTGTCTCCTCTCCATTCACGCGGTCATGTTGACATCCCTTGGCTGAGCAAGACTTTTATGAAGGCTGATATATTTGACTCAGGTGAGCGTCGAGCAGCTGACACGGGCTTTCCTTCTCTACCTCCTTGGGCAGACATCGTTTGCCAAAAAGGATAGCTCGATGCAGACACAGTTTTTGGCCCCTTTGCAGCATCTAGAGGCCGTTTGGGAACCTGATTCGAGAGCATCTGCTTTCGCTACCCTGTACGGCAACATTGGGGCTTGTTCACGGGATAAGAGTTTCATCCTTGGCGGTCACTACCGAGTGCTTGAGGTATATCCTTATTCCATTTCCTTCTCATTTTGATTCCTCTTGGTATTTGAACTGTGTACCTCGCTACGAGCGATGGTTGGCGGGCCAACGGAAGCCACAGTCACCAGTTTGTGAGCCATCCCGAGTGGCGAGGGTTTTGGACCGATTAACGGTCGATCAGGTACTCCTCTTCTCTTATGTCCTTTATCTTCAGGTTTCCATATCCTGTAGCTAATTTTATCCTATTTGTAGGTGCATTTTGACCCTTGGAACGACATACCAGAAGATGCCCCTCTTGCGCATTCCAGGGTTTTGGATCATACCCATAGCTTGCTTGAGGGCCCTTTTTGCCAAGCTTGGTACTGGGCGATCGGGTGGCTAGCCAGTGGCGCCCGTGTTCTGAGGCTCTCTAGTTTGTTCCTCCTCCTCCTCCGGTGTCGATGAGATCTACTTCCTCAATGTCTAAGGAAGACTTGAAGAATGCTCAAATTAGAGACTTGGTGGGCTTGCTTCTCTAGGCAGGTGACTATATGGAGTACTGTCACTTTTTCTTAACTCCACCTGCTGTTCCTCCAGTTGCTCTTATTTGGCCACGGGCCCCTACTTTTGTCTCCTTCCACACTGCTGATGGAGAGGAAGAGCGCTTGGCGCTTACTCCTTATTTGACTCAGCTTTATACATTACCAGTCAGGGCTTTGTAGGTACACCTTTATTTCTAGTTTCTACTTGCTTTATCATTGTGTCTTGTGTTGTAATGCTTTGATCATCCCACAGGTGCCCGCTGAGATAGTACAAGAATGGCTGCATGCTTATCAGAGTGCAAAGGCTTTGGTTCGGAGGCATCATCGTCGAATCCTCGAGGTATGGTGTTTCCCATGTACTCCATTTGCTTTGCATCTTTTCTCAAATCTGAGTGTTCGTATTCTTTTCCTTGCAGCTTGAGGCTGAGCGAGTACCAGCTGCCAGTGGGGAGGATATTGGAACCAGTAAGCAATCTCCTTCTTCGTCTCAGAGATCGTCTCGGAGACGCCGTCATGACTAGCTTTAGGATTTTCTCTTTCCTTTTCCTGTTCATAGTTAGTAAAGAGACAAGCAGAAATTGTATAGTGAAAGCAACCATAGCGATGATTTTATAATCAAGCTTTTGTTCATGAAATGAGAAATTCTTTTTGCGCCCCAAAATGTTTTGAGTTTGCATGTGATAGTCAGAACATGGCTTTTAAAATTGTTTTGAACAAACATCTATTGCTTACAGCAATTTGTGCAGAAACGAAAATCGGCCGATGAATTGATCAGACAGCTGAGAAATCGATTTTGTGACCGAGATATCAATCCTTTGGCCGTTACTTCAAATTATATTTTGTTTTGGCCAAGTGGCATCTTGTTTCACTTCCTTCTTATGCTTGACCTTGATTTTACGCCTTTTGCTTTTGCCATGTTTCATAGTCTAATTTTTAAATTTGAGAGTTTTCGAGGCCTACTCCTTGTACATGTCTCAAACCAAAGGCCTTGGCATTGAAAGAGGAGGATTTGAAGGTGGCTCAGGGGGCTTGTGATCTTTACCAGGCGGACTTTCAGACGGCCGATGGAGAGAGGCTGGCTGCAGAGAACTGAGCCAGGAATGCCGAGGAAGCTGTGAATACTTTGAGAGCCACTCGAACCAAGGAGATCGAGGCTGCATGAGACAAAGGCTTCCACGAAGGGTTTGACACGGCTGGGGTGGAGTACAAGAAGCAGGTCCGGGAGATTGAAGCAGACTTGCATGCCAACTATTTTCTGGACAGAATGCTGTATGGTTATGAATTCGTATTGAGCAAGCTCGCTCTTCCTGAGGATTCGAACCTTCGCGCCGTCCCCGATTCACCTTCTAAAGAGCTCGTGTTGCCTGAGGAAGAGGAAGAAGAGGTGCCGAATCCTGAGGATCAAGCCAACCCCATGGACCAAATCGACCCCAATGCAATGTTGTAGCCGATTCATAGGATGACTCCCCTCTCTTTTGAAAAAACATTTGAGTTTTGATCGAACTCTTAACCGGGCGACTTCGAACATTTGGAATTTGCCGTTTCCAGGGTTGTGTAATTAATTTGGGTGTGACTGGAGCCAAACAATTGGCCCAAGCAAGATCATTGTAATAGTTAAGTAGGACTGGCACCAAACAATTGGCCCGAGCCAGATTCTCAGTAGGCTTTTAACCTGCACCATACACTTTTGTTTTGCAGTTTTTGCACATTAACGCCCTTAACAATTATTTGAGCTCTATTCTGAAATGCTTGTGTATGCTTTTGGTCCTTGATAAAGTATGCATGTGCCCCCTGCTTCGGGTAAGCTTATGAGGCATGCGAACAAGTATTAACTGAAGCATTAATCAAAGCATAATTAGTGGATCGGAATGTTTGAAAAAATTGAATTTTTAGTGCCCCCTGCTTCGAGCGGGCTTGCCATGTACGTTGGCAAGGTCAAAACCGAAGCAAAATAGGAGCGTTTTTGAAAAACTATTTTTCAACGCCCCCTACTTCAGGCGGACTTGTTTGGAATCGAGCGAGCTAAGCCGAAGCATTTAAATAAAAAATTTTAAAATTTCCAGAGCCCCTGCTTCGGGTTAGGTGGCCTTGGTTATTTGATGAGGGGCCCAAAGCACAGTGATTGACAAGTAACGTCACACACTAGGTTAAATCTGTTAGGGGATAAGTGTTGGGGTCCCGCATAGGTCTGGCGTCGACCCCTGGTTCGAGACACAGCATATCTGAGCAGTGAGTGGCTTTACGATGGATCGTGGTAAGGGGCTCGGAGAAAAAGATCGAGTATCCTTAGGACAATCAATCGAAAGCCCGAACAACCATGTTGGTCGGGACGACTTGGTGGGAAATGCGCCGAAAGGGTTTTTACCTGGAGGGCCAAGTCCCAGAAGTTGTGATAAAATGGTTTATGCGAGAGTAAACCAAGTGATGGAGAGTAAATAACAGTAAAAGTAAGAACACGTGCTAGAAAAGAAAAGATAGTTTCTCATTGATATTTGCCCAAATACTACCATTACAATGAGGGTTTTCTGAAAAATAAAGAAAGCAAAGAAACATATGGGGTGCCGACGGGCTCTGCACCGAGGCAACCGTTGACCATAGAACTTCTTGAGGTTTTTAGACTTCTAGGACTTTGCAATAGGATTGCCATCCAGTTTTTCAAGCTTGTAATTTCCCGAGTCTAAGTATTTGAGGACGCGGAATGGACCTTCCCAGTTGGGCATAAGCTTCCTTTATTTGGACTTCTCGATCACTTTTTTCCAGACAAGATCGTCAGGCTTGAACAATCGAAGGCGGACGCTTCGGTTGTAGCCTCTGGCAACCTCTTGTTGATACAAAGCGAGCTTGATTTGCGCATTCTCGCTCTCATCTTCTGCTAAGTCTAGGTCCGGAGCAATTGTGTTGTTATTAACCGCCTCGTCAAAGTTTTCAGCGCGGATCGTGGGAAGCCCAACCTGGAGGGGGATGACGGCCTCCATGCCAAATGCCAGGGAGAAAGGGGTACGATCGGTAGAGCATCGGGGGGTAGTTCGGTAGCCCCAAAGTACCCTCGATAATCTTCTACCCACTTGCCCCACTGAGATTCGAGCTGGCATTCGAGTCCATTGGAGATAGCCTGGTTGGCGGCCTCGGCTTGTCCGTTGCCCTGGGGGTACCCCAGAATGGATGTGTCTCATTTGACGCCGTACTCGTTGAGGAGGGTCTGATATTTTTGTTCAACGAACTGTTTCTCGTTGTCAGTGATGATAGCGAAGGGGATGCCAAAGCGGGAGATGATGTTCCTCCAGACAAAATAAATGACACCGGTTTCCTCGATGGTGACCATGGGCTCGGCCTTGACCCACTTGGAAAAGTAGTCGGTGGCAGTTAGGAGAAATATGAATCCACCCGGAGAAACGAGGAGTTTTCCCACAATGTCCATTCCCCACTGCGAAAATGGCCACAGACTGGTGAGAGGACTGAGGTCTTGAGTGGGCTGATGGATGATGGGAGAAAACATCTGGCACTTCCAGCACCGTTTAACGTACTCCTCTGAGTCGCGCTTCATCATGGGCCATCAATAACCCTGAGTGATGGCTCGGTGTCCTAGGGAACGACCACCCGAGTGACAACTACTGTCGCCAGCGTGAAGTTCTTCGATGATTCCAGGCACCTGGTGCAGGTGTGCCACCAACAAGTATAGGCCGGTGAAGGACCGTCAGTAGAGCTTGCCATTGGGGTTCAACCAGTAAAGAGCATCCTTGTTGCAAAGTCGGTGACCTTCATTTTTATTAGAGGGGAGGATGTCATCCCGGAGGTAGCTAACGATCTCGTCCATCTAGCTAGGTCCAAGATCGATATTAAGGACTTCATGGAACAGGATGTCAAGCTCAAAGCTGGGTTTGTTGATAGTACCGAATGCACTAGAGCGGGGTCCCGAGGCTGAGCATGCTGAGGCAAGTCCGACAAGAGCGTCAGCGTGAGAATTTTGTTCTCTATAAATGTGTTCAATGCGTATGGCCTTGAAGTTTTTAGTGAGTTTGATAGCTGAGCTAAGGTACATTCGCATTCGCTCGTCCCGAGCCTTATATTCCTTGGTGAGCTGATTGACAACCAACTGAGAATCACTGTAGATGATGAGTTCATCAATGCCAAGTGCTTTGGCGACCTTGAGTCTTGAAATTAGGGCTTCGTATTTGGCCACGTTGTTTGAGTTTGGGAAGCTGATGGAAAGGGAACTTTCATGCAGGATGCCAGTGGGGGAAAGGAGTACGATCCCAGCCCCGGTACCTCTGCTGTTAAAGGCTCTGTCGACGTACATTTTCCAGACATCACTGTGAAATAACTTCCAGGCGGAGCTTGGGGTTAGCTTGGAGTGCTGCTTTGGGATTGAGGGTCGGGCTCGGGCTCGGGGCAGGTGCATCACTTTGGATAAGTTCGGCTATGAAGTCAACGAGGGTATGAGCATTTATAGTCGTGCGTGGCTGGAGTGAATTTCAAAGTTCGCGAGTTCCACGGCCCACTGGGAGATTCGATTGGAGAGGTCCACCTTCCGAAGGAGGGATTTGAGCGGGAACTCGGTGAGAACTATGATCCGGTTCACCTGAAAGTACGGTGCGAGCTTTCGAGAGGCCGAGACTAGAGCAAGGACGAGCTTTTCCAAAGGCAAATAATGCGTCTCCGTCGGGGTCATTGTCTTGCTTGAAATAGTAAATGGGTTGGTGGGCGTGACCCTCCTGGTGGATGATCACCGAGCTGATGGCATGGGGGGAGACAACCAGGTATAAGAACAAGCCTTCTTGGTCCCGAGGCGTGACGAGGAGCGGAGGCTCGGAAAGGTAAGCCTTTAGTTGTTGCAATACACGGTCACATTCCTCAGTCCAGTTGAAACTACACGCGGCTACCTTTCAAAAGTGCAACGAATGGGTGGCACTTGTGGAGGACCGACTGATGAACTAATTGAGAGTAGCGGCCATGCCAATGAGATGCTAGACATCCCTTTTGTTGTGTGGGGCAGAGAGTTTCTCGATTGCAAGAAGTTGCACAGGGTTTGCTTCAATGCCACAAGTGGAAAATTATTTGGGGTACTACTTATGATATGCAAAGATCTTTTATTGAAAATACTTCTTAAATTATGTTGAGAATCAAGGGCGTGACACTAGCAGGGGCTCGGTGTCTATCGCGGTGGAAGCAGTGAAGTTAATCTTCGGCTCGGTGTTAAACTCCAGCTCGGCATTCGAGTCGTCGGAAATTCAGGAGCCTACTGACATGTTTGACGAGACGGAGGAAGAGCCTCTGTTGCGGTTCCTATGCCTCTTGAGAATTCTCTTGATTAGCGACTCAGTGGAGCCACCTCCCGACCCTTCAGAATCAGAGGAGATGCCAATGACCGGGTGAGCCAAACCTAACAAAACAAAGGAAAAAACAAAGAATAAAGGCTTGACATCAGAAAAAGAAAAGAGAAAACTCGAAAGGTTCAACCTATCCTATTTGGCTCACCATGGTTAAGGTCTCGGCATTCAGCTCACCTAAAGTTTAAAGTGTCATGCTCGGTAATCACGTGAAGGTTTGAGAACGTTCGACCAAAGCCAACTCATGCCATCACAAGGGCTCGGAAGAACAGTTTGAATATGGGGATAAACATCACTGTTAACCCCCAGTGTTCCACTGTTCACATAGAACAGAAAATCCCAAAAAACAACAGAAAAGCGCAAAAAACGGAATGAAAACTGGTTCAAAAGAAAGAACAATGACAATCGATCAACATACCTAAAGATTGTTGCTAAACTAGAGCTTGGAATCAAAATCTGGGCTTGGATTGAAGGCTAGAATGATTGAGTTTAGAGAGAGAAGCTTTGGACTTAAAGAGAGAAAGCATCGAGTAACGTTCTTTCTCCTCTATTCTCGCTATTTATAGAGGGAGGAGAAACATTTCGAATTTCCTGCCTCTTCGTCACAACGCTGAACCGCGAACCAGTTGGCATTCAACAGTGGCAATGACAGGACAGTCGCTCAAAGCCTCGCGCGCGCCAACTGTCTTTTCGCTTGACAAAGCGTCCTTTCACCTGACGCCCCGACGCAATGATCCACACCTGTCACTCTCCTAATGGGGTTCATTTCTGGCAGTTGCAGCCTCTAAGGAAGCTCGGCAAAGGCACGTCCTCTCCCTTGGATCTCTGGCTCAGCCAAAAGTTGAAGCTCAGCCTGTCTCAGTATCAATCCCTACCACACTGGAGCATCAGCAAGAATTGAGGGGCTGTTGTAGTACGCCAAAATAACGGCTCGTGCCCGAGCCGAGAAGACATCGAGCCTCTCGCAAATGGTCTATGCTGCCCGAACCTTATTGATGGTTCGGCTCAGCTTGTCTCGACATTCGATAGAGCCTCTCCAGAAGTCAAAGGAATAATTTGTCGAGCATGTCGACCCTTTGACAGTCGGACCCTACGTTCGGCCTTGAACGAACGTAGGGACCATGATGACGACCATGACATCACCCGAGAACCGTTACAAGCTTGGATAAGGATGAGGGCACGTGAAGGTGCCAGCTCACCCTATAAACGGTTACGAAACCCTAACGCGACGGAAGGGTGACGTCAACCGACGTGTGACAAGCACATGTATAGTCTTGGAGGCCAAGCTAAAGGAAGCTGTATAAATACTCCTCTATGCCCATCTTAGAAAGGTACATTCTCTTAGACTCACAAACCCTAGTTCTTGGCTTTCATCTCTGAGTAACTGTACTCATCCTTGCACCGGAGGGCCATTCTAGAGATCCTCCGATGTGGTCTTTTAGTCGTACTTCCTTGTGCAGGCTAGGTGGAAGCCATGAACCACTCTCAATCAAACCACGGTCAAGGAAGGAATGAACCAGATTCATTGGAGTCCCATTGTTTCCTTAATCATCCACCTCCACCTTGGACAGCAAGTCACGAGATGGCAGCTGCAAACCCTAAAAGTTCCACTAAGACGCCTAGAATGGATGATGTGAACCTGATTAATGACTCAAAGTTGGAGATCCAAAATAGTTATTGAAGAAAGCTTGTGAATGTGGTATTACTCGGTCTAGCTCAATTGGTTGTCTTATATCCCCCCATAGTGGAGGTCGAAGTTCGAGCCCCACGAGGGGCAAGGTTAAGGGTACGAACAACCTTTGAATCTCTTGTTGACTAACATACTAACACCCTGCTAACCTTCGCTGATGTATAAAGTATGAAAAAAAAAAAGAATGTGGTGTTACTCGGTCTACAAATTGTGGATATATAAGGGAGCCTTTTGAAGAGCCGGTTTCCATTGTATGTATTAGTGGCTACCAGGAAATATTTTTGAGGTGTCCTTATTCGATCTATGAACTGTGAACACCAAAGCGTTGAATTTTGATACTTCAGTTGTTGTAATGTAGTCAGTGTAATGTGTAGTTATGGTTTTGATGTACCAGGCATTTGTTTTGCATTTTACGTAATTATTTTTGTTATTCAAGTGAATGAGACATGTTCATGTAATCTTCCCAAGGTATTTTTACTTGGGCAAATTTCAGTTTGACCCCTCGTGGTTTGGGTCGGGTAAGGATACACCCATCCCCCTTTGAATATCACCACATAACACCCTGTAGTTTGTGGACTAATATGCACAGTTAAAGTTCCCATCTAATTTAACGAGAGGTGTGATTCACTCACCTATATTGAGCGGGATTGTCAGTACGACAACAATTTTAAAAGAAAACGCCCTAATCTATCCCCAAAATTACACAAGTGCCATCCTACCCACCTCCATCGTCATCATCTAAACTGGTGTAAACCTAAACCCTTAACCCCATGGACCAACATCCACCAGGAATCAAATCTTAATTTGTGAAACCCTCAGCAACCTCTGTATGGGTAAAAAGATGATTTCTCTCGTCGTTGACCTGAAGCCGACCCACTCGACCATTAACCTTGCTAATCAGTAAACCCCAACCACTATATTTGACCGATTGAAACCCTCGGCCATCACCTTTGCTCACAATCCCTTCATCCACTATTAAACAGTCACATAACCCCTTAATCCACCATCAAATCAAACCAACATTTTGCTCTGCTATCCTGTTCTTCACCGTCTTTGTTTGTTATCACTTTCGTGAAAAGTGATTCAGGCTCAAAGAAAGCAGCTCAGGAATCCTCTTCACTATTTTTGGTTCGGTTAGTCCTTTCTTTTCTGACTAAATAGAATATATAATCACTCTACAGATGAAGCTCAAGAAAGCTGTGGGAAGGCAGGGATGTGTAAGAATTCTGCATCTCGTTGTTATTAGGGCTTCTACTGTTAAATTTTAGATCCGAGATGAGGGCTTTGAATGAATGGTATTTATTTGGGTTAGAGCTTGAAGATTCGTACCTTCTATTGACCGATTTGGGTTAGAAAAATAATTTTTTTTAGAAAAATTCAAAAAAAAAATGATGGAATCCACGGCTGCCCGTTGAAGTGTGATCTGTTGAATTCAAGAAATTGAGACGGTGTGGAACGGAGGAGCAAATTGAGTTAAGGGATAGAAGGAGAGAAAGAGAGAGCTGGGGTAGTGGTGGGATGAGGAAGAAAATAAGGGCATTATAGTCATTTTACCAGTTCTATTAATAAAGTTAGATGTGCTCATCAGTCCACAAACCATAGGTTGTTAGGTGGTGATATTCAAAGGGGTGTATCCGCACCCGACCCAAACCATGAGGGGTCAAACTGAAGCTTGCCCTTTTTACATTATGCATATATAGTCCTATTGGGTTGGGGGGGAGGGGGGGGGGGGTGCAAATTCTACATTATAGTTTACATTGTTGTCACCATGATCTTATTATTTAGACACCATTACATATTGGAGAATATGCAATAAAGCAGATAAACACTAGTGGCCAAACTTAGAACCTATGCTAGCTCCCAAAATCTACATCAAACACAAGACAAGTTCAAAATTCACAAGAGCTAACCAACCTTGTCTCAACCTTCATCATTCCAAATTATGAAAGTTTACAAAGATACAGTACCACAGTTGCACTGCCGAAATTCAGCTATTAAAAAAGAAACTCCCGTGCAAATTCTGCATCTCTCCAACCCAACCCCTCTGTAGTGGCCCAAAAAATGGGGTTGGATCACTCACCGAACCATAAATACACCGAGCGCAACCAAGAGGATCCCCGACTCCGTGCTGGGCATATGGCCCAGAGACTCCTCGGGATCCCCTCAGACAGCTCACTGAGCCACAATGCACCAAGCGAGACCAAGGAGACCCCCACCTCTCATTCGGCGTAGGGTTCTGGGACCCCATCATGTCCCCTCAGGATATCACTCAATAGAAGGCGTCCACCTGGGTTTGTCACTACGTAGGGCCGCAGAGCATGCCCCGACCACGACTCCCTGAGGCCTCCTGAAGAAAGACGGTTACGCTAGAAGGGCCCCAAACAGTTATGCCAAGAGGATAGTCATTGGGGGCTGACTTGGCCATGTGCTCTGTAACCGCCTTATCCCATTCATCACATATGACGTCACCCGAGGCGGTTAACCGAGCATACCCTCCATACGCTAGCTTGGAGGCCAAGCAAAGCAAGGTCTATAAATACAAAGGGACTCTAACTCAAAAAGGTATGCCTTTCTACCCTAACCCTAGACCTATACACTTCTCCCTACATCTAATTTGTGAGTGCAGGAAAACGAACGAGCCTTTGAACAACACAAAATCGTAACGGCTACTTCGGACCCCTCGCCGGAACCCTAGCACACCACCGGAGTTGAACCTGTAAAACAAACAAAGGGTGCGTACACCTTTGCCTCTCGTCGCAAACGCCCTCCGATGCCAAAGTTAGTATATCGTACCAGTTATAAACCCTAATTCTCAGTAGGTATAAAGCGAATAGCCAAGAATTCTCCCCTTTACTTCTAGGTTTACCTCATATTTATAGATTCATGCTTGCTTGCTGTCCAAGCTACCTTGTTGCCCTAAGTTTCCCTTCTCGTATAGGAAACCTAGAATATCATGGATTCTCGTTCCCTTAACCGTGTATTATCTTGTAGACCATTTAGGAACTCTTTCCTTATCTGGCCGTTCACCCTATTCACGTTGGGTATCTTCTCCAGATCTTGTTTCCTTACTGGTCATTACCATTTCTGGATCCCTCTAGAGCGTCTTATGCTTCCTCCAACAGGCTACTCATGTTCGGCCTTCTCGTTGCCGAACAGCATACCTGAACCATTGACTTCACATATCACTGGTCCCTTTACCAGGCACCTGGTCCAACAACTCCTCATGTTTCCGGACCATGCCCTTGCTCGGGTATCCTGGACCAAAGACTTTTCATGTCGTTGGTCCCTATCGCCATTCATCATATTGCACGGCGGCTGCTCAGACTATGTTTACTTTTGGGCCCCACGTACCACGTGTTCAGGCCACTTTTTTACCTGTTCGGGATTACCTCCCTACAACGGCTCCCCAGTTTTACTCATTATTTTCTCTTAATATGACGAGCAAAGCTCTTAAACACCGAGCAACATCCTCGTCCTCCGCTCTTGTACCTTGTCTTTCGTACTTGGTGCAGGTTCATCATTAGTCCAGGCCAAACGTCTCATCGTTTGGTCTAGTCAGGCTTTTCCAACCCTTGCTTTTACACACAGCATGCATTGTACTGCCCGCATTAAATGCCAGCAGACGTTTCGAGGAACAGGACGCCCAAACGGCATTTGGGGTGACGTTTCTCATACGCCACCCCATTTGCCAGGGTATATCTGGATTTTCGTCCAAATTCAAAAATCACTTTCTCTCTCTAAGTCCCCTCTACAGAAAAGAAGGTTGTTCGTACCCGCCATTGGAGCACTATTCACCATCTCGTGGTTCCTCCTCTCTGCACCTAGAGTCTCCGATCGTTACCCTCGTAAGTCATCGTTCCCCTCCTTTCTTCATCTCCTTTTTAGGATTTTCCGCAGTTGATTTAGGGTTCCTTCATCCCCTTTTTTCATCAAGACAACCTATACCCATATTCTTCGTTATGGGTAGATTTCATAGGCATTGCGATACCCTTCAGATGATAGCCAACTTTAGATCTCGTTACGAGATCCCTGACAATGTGGCCACTGAACTGGCCCCTGAGGATGCAATCCGTGAGTGTTTTGATAACGACACTCTCCACATCCCCGTCGTCGCCGTTGTCAAGGGTGGCGTTAGATTTCCCATGGCACCATTACTCCGCCAGGTTCTCGCCCATTACAGGTTATCTCCCATGCAGGTTTCCGCCAATTTCTTTAGGGTTGTTATGGGCATTAATACCCTGAACCAAATGCTTGGTACATCTCTTGGTTTGCACGACATCCATCACCTCTATAGCATATCCAGAACCAAAGACACACTAACCTATTATTTGAAGAGTAGAGACTCCAGAAAGAGGCTTGTGCTCGAACTTCCAGACTCCGCTCGAGGAGACGATCACGACTTCCTCATCGTTACTGGGAACTTCGAGCCCAGAAATGAGGATGGTCAACTGATAGGATTCCACGCCCCACACCGATTTGGCACTCCACGTTAGTTCTTTTTCTCATAGAACTCCTTTACCGAGCAATATTTCGTATTGTACCACTTTTCATTTGTTTTAGTAATAGTTTATTTTCCTCGTGTTTTTGCAGCCATAAACGTCAGCCAGGGGCACGCCATAATCACCCCCCAGGTGCACGTAGCTGACATCAGCCGTGCTCTCGCCTTCAACGGGCAAGGCACATACTTGGCTGGCCGAGCAAGAGCAGCACAGATCCTCCAGAGCTACAGGGCGTCTTACGGCGGATTCATTGACCGGCGAATCCGTGCAGCTGACGACCCCTTGATTCCTGATCCTCCCATTCAACAACCCTAGCAACAAAAGGTACGGCGTTCTCAGACCCCATCGCTTCCCAACGAGCCCATCCAACTCGCTGAAGAAGCGTCCACGTCTTCCAGTGGTTATTCCCCATCTCCCCCACCTCGAGAAATGGATCAACCAATCAACCTCAGCAATCTGCTCACCATCGGCCGTGGAAGAGGCCGCGGCACTGTTCGTGGCGGTGGACGTTCTCAGAGCCCGGCACCGTCTCATGGCCGCCGGGGATCAACTCAACCAGACGCCCCTCCAGGCTTCTCTCCCGAGGAGATCGAAGCCAATCATCGTGACAAACGCCAGAGGCTAGAAACCTCTGCGGTCGAACAGCCTGCCTCCCAACTCACAGCACCTCCAACCCCCCTCTGGGCTCCTCAATTTACACACGGCGGTTGGCCAATCACCGTCCGTGACAGTGTGGAATCCGAAGGCACTGCACTTGCACTGTCTCGGGCGTTCATGCTTCCTGGGGACATGCAAAAAGAGATTGCCAGCTCCCCAGACAACCTTATCGGCTCTTTCATGAGCCACAGAGCTAAGGTAAAGCCATCGTATTCATTTTTATGTGCTGATGGCTTCAAATCGTTATTTCTGTTGTCTGTCTAACCATGTGCTTATCCAGGCAATGCAAAAAATGGTGGCTATGGCCCAGAGATTTGGTCAATCTGAGCCCCAGCGTGCCAGATTGGCCAGTGAAAATGCCAAGCTGCAGAACACCATCATCAGGCTGGAGAGAGAGAGAGAGAGAGAGAGAGAGAGATACCAGGCTCGCGGGACTGTGGATGAGCTTAGAGGCAAGCTGGAGGGAGCTGAGGAGAGCCTGAATCAGATTCTCACAGAGCTGGAGGCGAGCAAGAATGAGGCCAAGACCGCCTACCAGCAGGGCTACAATGAGGGAATCCGCATGGCCACTGAGAGCTACACGGACCAAATGCCTGGGATCCAGGACCAAGTCTTTGAGGCTGGCTGGTTGGCCTGCCTCAAAAAATCTGGTGCAGCAGAGTCCTCCCCCCTCTGGACAGAGATCGACCTTCCGAGCACCTAAGTTATTGAGGAGCAGGAAGAGGTGGAGGTAGAAAAAGACGTGGAGGGAGTGCAAAATGCACAAATCAATGAGCAAGCAGAGAATGAAGCCACTGCAACTGTGGATGATGCCACTGCTGGTCAAAGGAAGCTGGTGGTGGCGCCCCAGAGTCATCCACAGTGGTGGAGGACACGACTGCTCCATCCTCTTCTCAAACTGCTCCAACTTCTCCTGTCATCCAGGATTTAACGAATGAAGAGTAAGCTGGATCCTTCCAAACTCGGTGATGGTAACTGGAACTATTTAATCAGTTCTTACTGGCCCTGCGTGGCCATTGGTATTGCCCTACGTGGCACTGATACACTTCTAAATACTTTAACTCTGGTTTTTGGCCCTTCATGGCATTTTGACTTTCTCTGGTGGCCCTGTTTGGCCTGATCAAATGATTTTGCCTGACCCTTCGTGACATGAATGTTTCTGGCTGGCCCTTCGTGGCATTTCTTTAATACAGGTGGCCGTCCCATGGCCAGTATTTTACGTGCTAAGTGTCTTCGTACTTAGCTTTATGCATATTCACGTATGCTCCCCAGGTCTCAGTGGGTCTGCCAAAGACTCACCTTTGCATTCAGATTTCATTCCGCCAGTCTCTCATACCTTAGAGTAATGCCAGTTGCATTTGTGGCTTATCAAACGATGCATATAGTCGTATACGCTCAGGGTCTATTCGTACCCGATCAAACTGCTAAGTATATTCATACTCTAGACAATGTTGTGTATTACGTACATGCTCCAGGTTCGTTCATACCCGAGCATTCCATCAAGTATTTTCAAACTTAGATACTTCTGCATGTTCACATATGCAATCCGAGCGTTTCGTACTCGGGATTGTTTTCCACTATAGTCGTGCTTATATTACCCAAAAAGTAGTCGTATTTGGTCATGGCAATCCTGAGTCCATTCGTACTCTGTATGCATGCACTTGCATAAGAAAACAAGTTTATTCGTATTTGGAAGTATCCCAAACATATTCGAGCTTGGGGACAATGTTCATAGTCTCGTATGCATTCGGGGTGTATTCGTACCCGAGCAAATGATTAAGTATATTCATACTTTGTAAGTATCCCAAACATATTCGTGTTTATGGACAATGTGCATAATCTCGTATGCATTCTGGGTATATTCGTACCCGAGCAGAATGATCAAGTATATCCGTACTTGAAAATATCCCAAACATATTCGTGCTTAGGGATAACGTGCATAGTCTTGTATGCACTTTTGGGTATATTCGTACCCGAGCAAAATCGGTCAAGTATATTTGTACTTGGCAAAATTTGAAACATTCGAAATTTCATTTAGTTACCATATACCCCTGCTCCCCAATACGAGGTGAGGACTAGGGACATAGCCTGACTTCGTATTTAAAGCATAATAAAAGAAAAAATTGTAAAAAACAGCGTTGTGTTACCAAAATCTGGGAATTTTATTCATAATTCAAAAACTCAAGGAGGCGTTACGCGTACCCCTTGCAACTAATAAAAGCAAACACAATGGAGTTTTATTCGTAATTCCCACATAGTCACGATGTGCATCTAAAACAGAATAAAAATGAAATCGAAGTTCTTTACACGTAGAACTTCCTCAGGTTGTGAACGTTCCAGGGCCTTGGTACCGGGTTCTTGTCCAAGTCTGTCAATCGATAAGCCCCAATGCCCACAACCTCTGTAACTCGATATGGGCCCTCCCAATTGGCCCCCAACTTGCCCTTGTTGGCCACCTTGGTGTTGCCAAGCACCTTTCGTAGCACAAGGTCTCCAACACCAAATTCTCATGGGTGGACATGCTTGTTGTAGCTTTTCATCAGCTGCCCTTGGTACGAAGCCAGATGCACCAAAGCTCGTTCTCTCCTCTCCTCGCTGAGGTCCAGCTCAATTTCTAGGGCTCTGTCATTGCCCCCACTCTCCACCAATGTGGTCCTGTTGGTCGGCAAACCAACTTCCAATGGAATCACAGCCTCTGTTCCATATGCTAGCGAGTAGGGGGTTTCTCCCGGAGACCTCCTAGGAGTTGTTCGGTGCGCCCACAGGACCAATGGCAATTCGTCGGGCCACTTGCCTTTTACTTTGTCCAACCTTTTCTTGATCCCGTCAAGTATAGTCTTGTTGGACGCCTCTGCCTGCCCATTGCTCTGAGGGTGGGCTGGGGTTGAATAGTAGATCCTTATTCCATATTGGGCACAAAAAGCCTTGAACTTTTTCTGGAACTGCGACCCATTATCAGTGATCAGAGAATAAGGAACCCCAAATCGAGTGATGATGCTCTTCCACACAAACCTTTCTATCATAGGTTCTGTGATCTTTGCCAGTGGTTCTGCTTCTATCCACTTGGTAAAGTAGTCTGTTGCTACCAACAGAAACTTCCTGTTCCCAGTTGCCATGTGGAGTGGACCCACGATGTCCATTCCCCATTGCATAAACGGCCAAGGGCTTGTCAAGGGCACCAGATCCTCGACTGGTGTTCGGATCATGGGCGAGAACTTCTGACACTTCTCACAGATTTTCACATACACCTTCGCATCTTCTTTCATGTGCGGCCACCAGTAACTCTGGGTTATTGCACGGTGGGCAATGAATCTCCCACCTGCATGACTCCCACATGTTCCCTCGTGTATCTCATGGAGGAATTTCTGCACCATCTCGGGATGCACACAAAGCAGGTATGGTCCAGTGAAGGACTTCCTGTACAATTTCCCCTCTGGTGATAGCCAAAACCTTGCAGATTTCGTCTTTATCTTGTGAGCCTCCTTTTTATCTGTGGGGAGTGTCCCATCTCATAGGAACTCCGCTATCGGATCCATCCAACTCGGTCCTTGGTTCACATCCAAGACCAATTCCACACTTCTACCAATGCTCGGCTCAGCGAGATAATCCACTGCCACCTTCCTCTTGAACTCTGTTGGCACAGCCGCTGCCAACCAAGCCAATGAGTCAGCATGGGCGTTCTGCCCAGAGTTTATCTGCTCAATGTGAACCTTCTCAAAGGTATTGAGCAAATCCTTGGCTGCTTCCACGTAGGCTGCCATCTTTTCGTTCTGGGCCTCGTACTCCCCGGATAGCTGATTCACCATGAGTTGTGAATCAAAGAATACTCGAATTCTCTTAACTTTCAAGGTCTTTGCACTTCGTAGTCCTGCCAGGAGTACCTCGTACTCCGCCACATTGTTTGAAACACTAAAACCCAGGCGCAGGGACAACTCGATCATTTCTCCTTCAGGTGGGAACAACACCACCCCAATCCGAGAGCCTGTGTTGCACGCGGAACCGTCGACGAACAACTTCCATTCCAGAGGATCCTGCTCAGCAGGTGTCCTTTACTTCTCGGCTGATTACTCGACCAACTGCTCCTTTCTCATAGGAGGCAGTGGAGCCACAGTGGGAGAAAATTCTGCCACAAAGTCTGCCAGAACTTGCCCCTTCACTGCCGTGCGCGGCTGGTAATCAATATCGTACTGGCTCAACTCCACCGACCACGTTGATATTCGTCCCAAGAAATCGGCCTTTCGTAGCAACGATTTCAATGGGAACTCTGTGTAAACCACAACTTTGTGACTTTGGAAGTAATGGGGTAACTTCCTAGCTGCTATCCTCAGTGACAGGACCAACTTCTCAAGGGGCAGATATCTCATCTCTGCGTCCAGTAGCGTCTTGCTCACATAATAGACAGGGATTTGTTCAGATCCCTTGTTCCTTAGTAAGACTGCACTAACAGCATGCTCAGATACTGCTAAGTACAAGGTCAAGATCTCACCAGGCTCAGGTGTGGACAGAAGTGGGGCTGCCGCCAAGTACTTCTTCAGGTCTTGGAATGCCTGCTCACATTCTGCTCCCCATTCGTAACCTTCTCTTTTCTTTAACAACTGAAAAAAGGGTCTACACTTGTCGCTTGACTGACTGATGAACCTGTTAAGAGCTGCAGCCATCCCTGTCAATCGCTGGACCTCCTTCGTGGTCCTTGGACTCTGGAGCTTCTGCAAAGCCGTTATTTGATCGTGATTTGCTTCTATCCCTCTTATGGTCACGAGGTGACCCAGGAACCTCCCAGAACTTACTCCAAACGCACATTTCGAGGCATTGAGTCTCAGCTTGTACTCCCCCAGTATCTCAAAAGCGTCCTTCAGATCAGCGATGTGGTCCCGTTTCTCCTTGCTCTTGACCACCATGTCATCTATATATACCTTCATGTTCTTGCTGAGCAACTTCTTCAGCATAATCGTTGCTAACCTTTGGTAGGTTGCTCCGGCCTTCCTCAGACCAAAGGGCATAACACTATAACAATATAGCCCTCATGGTGTGATAAAAGACATCTTTTCCTGATCGGGCCCGTACATGGCTATCTGGTGATATCCTCGATACGCGTCGAGAAAACTCATACATCCATACCCAGCTGTTGCGTCCACCAACTGATCTATCCTAGGCAGGGGAAAACTGTCTTTCGGACATGCCTTGTTTAGATCTGTGAAGTCGACGCAAACATGCCACTTCCCATTCTTCTTTTTGACCACCACTGTGTTGGACAGCTACTCTGGGTAAAACACCTCTCTTATTGCCTTTGCCTCGAGCAAACAGTCAACTTCCTCAATAACAGTGTCCACATGTTGTACGGCAGATCGTCTCTTCTTCTGCATTACGGGCTTGTGTTGTGGATCCACGTTCAAGTGGTGGCAAATCACATTTGCATCCACCCCAGGCATCTTTTCGGGCACCCAGGCAAACACATCGACGTGTGCTTTGAGAAACTTTACCAGCTCTTCCTCCTCTTTGCACAGGTTTTTCCCAATCAGAAAATACCTTTCAGGATCACTCTCGTTGATCTGTATTTTCTTCAATCCTTCCACTACTTTCTCGGTCGGATTCCCTCCGACATCCTCGATAGTCGGCTGGTTGGTAACCTCAACTGTTTGCACCAACTGTGCCTTGGGCGCCTTCTTGATTATGGAGACCAAGCACTGTTGGGCTATCTTTTGGTTCCCTCTTATTCTCTCAATACCACTGGACCTTGGGAACTTCACCATCTGATGGTAGGTGGAGGAAACCGCCCTCATCTTGTGTAACCAAGTTCTTCCTATAATCGTGTTATAGGAAGACGGCACGTCTACCACTAAGAAGTCGGTTCTTAGCACCACTGTTCCTGCTCGAACAGGGAGGGTCACCTTCCCCAATGGCCAAACTGCCCCTGCACTGAACCCGACCAATGGAGTTACTGACTGTACCAAGTCTGCTTGAGCCAACCCCAACTTCTTAAATGCATCGTAATAGAGCACCTCCGTGCAACTCCCTAAATCCACCAGGATCCTCTCCATGTCATACTCCCCAATTCGTAGGGTTATGACCAAAGCATCATTGTGCGGCACCTGGACTCCTCCCAGGTCCTCATCCGTGAAGACTATGCCCTCGTCGCACCCTTCTGCTTCATGTCCTCGTTTCTTTCCCAACCGCATCACGTGTTGGTCGTGTTTTACCCGCCTCTGGAGCAATCTCACCTCATTTCTCGTATAAGGTGTGGCCAATCCATGTATCATATGGATCACGCCCCTTGGATTCTGCTCGTAATCTAGCTCAGTTGCTTTCTCGGCACCCTTGTGTTCTTCTTGGATGAACTCCTTTAAATACCCACGTGAGACCAGGTCATCAAGGTGTTGTTTGAACATCTCGCAATCCTCCGTCATGTGATCCCAGTCCTTGTGGTAACTGCAGTGCTGACTCGTAGCTCTTCTTGCATCTTTGTCACCCTCCAGCCTCGGAGGCCATTTAAAATACGGGCGATTCTTTATTCGATAAAGAATCCGATAAATCGGTTCTTTCTAGACCGTCGTTATCGAGAAGAAAGACTTGGGGTCCGGGGCGTGCTTCTCCCTCTATGATTCCTTCTTAGCCTGCCCATGCTCCTTCCTTTCTTTGTAGGTCTTGGGCTCTAGCTTATCCGCCTTCTTTGCAAGGCCTTTGACTTGCTCGGCATTCAACTTGCCATCTTCCCGTAGTATGTCATCCTCGTTCCTGGCGTGCTGCTCAATTCGTTCCATCAGCTTTGCCAGTGTGCTTACTGAACTCATATTCAGGGACTTTCATAGCTCCCCCCGAATAGACAGCCCAGTTTTGAATGTTGCTATGGCATACTCCTCACTGCAACTTTCAATCTCGTTGAAAGTCACCCAGTACTTTTTGGCGTAGTCCCTAATCGGCTCATTCTCTCCTTGTTTCATAACTGAGAGACTCTCAAAAGTTTTGGGTGGTTTCCTGCTTGTCAGGAACCGAGCAGTGAACTCCTCACCCAACTGCCTCCATCCCCGTATGGTGTTCGGCCCCAGCTTATGGAACCAGGACAGGGCCACCTTTCCCAAACTGGATGGGAACATCTTGCACATGATTGCGTCATCGCCGTCGTGCATGAACATCGCCTGCTGATAATGCTGTATGTGTGCCACCGGGTCTGCATTGGTCTCGTACAGGATAAACGCCCTGTGCTTCACCCTGCTCAGCAACCTTGCTTCCTGCAACCTCTTTGCAAAGGGAGAAGTCGCTATGTTGCTAAGGGCCTTCTGTGCTGCTTCTCATGCGAACACGGTTCCCTCTTCTAGTCCCTTTGCAGCCCTGGCATTATTCCTTTCCCAATCGGAATCAGGTCTCTCGTACCTGTCCCTATGGTGCTTCTTGGTCCCTCTTTCCTCGGGAGTTGAACTTCTGCTCCTACTTCTCCTTTTTCGTGAAGAAGCCTCAGTCATTTTGGAGTGATACTCCTGCTCCTTCTTTTTCGTGAAGAAGCTCTCTTATACTCCGTCATAGCCAGCCTTTCTCCTCTGGACTTTCTTCGTGAAAGTCCAGAATCCTCCGGATGTTCTCGTATCCGTTGCAGTTGCTGAATCTCGTATTCTCGCCTCTTAATTAGACGAGCCTACTCCTCTATTTCCTGTCTCTTTTTATCCAGGATGTCCTCCCTACTGTGCACACTTTTCGAACGTGCAATTGACTCTCTCCCATGGCGGGACTTACTCCTCCTCGTGGACTCCGTGGCCGTCCTTCCGACCTTGTTTCTGAGACTGCCATGGACGGTCCTTGCTCATGGTCCTCATTGCATGCCCCCCATCAGGTTTTCTCGGAGGATCCGGTGGGGATTTGTCGCCTCCCCCACCCAGCTGATTATTTGAGTCAAGTGGGGTTTTTGGATCTTCTTCCACGATGGTCGCTTTTTCAAAGGGATCTCTTTCGTATTCCCACAGACGGCGCCAATTGTGAGTGCAGGAAAACGAACGAGCCTTTGAACAATACAAAATCGTAACGGCTACTTCGGACCCCTCGCCGAAACCCTAGCACACCGCCGGAGTTGAACCTGTAAAACAAACAAAGGGTGAGCGCACCTTTGCCTCTCATGGCAAAGGCCCTCCGATGCCAAAGTTAGTATCTCGTACCAGTTATAAACCCTAATTCTCAGTAGGTATAAAGCGAATAGCCAAGAATTCTCCCCTTTACTTCTAGGTTTACCTCATATTTATAGATTCACGCTTGCTTGCTGTCCAAGCTACCTTATTGCCCTAAGTTTCCCTTCTCGTATAGGAAACCCAGAATATCATGGATTCTCGTTCCCTTAACCGTGTATTATCTTGTAGACCATTTAGGAACTCTTTCCTTATCTGGCCGTTCACCCCATTCACGTTGGGTATCTTCTCCAGATCTTATTTCCTTACTGGTCATTACCATTTCTAGATCCCTCTAGAGCATCTTATGCTGCCTCCAACAGGCTGTTCCTGTTCGGCCTTCTCGTTACCGAACAGCATACCCGAACCATTGACTTCACATATCACTGGTCCCTTTACCAGGCACCTGGTCCAACAACTCCTCATGTTTCCGGACCATGCCCTTGCTCGGGTATCCTAGACCAAAGACTTCTCATGTCGTTGGTCCCTATCGCCGTTCACCGTATTGCACGGCGGCTGCTCAGACTATGTTTACTTCTGGGCCCCACGTACCACGTGTTCGCGCCACTTTTGTACCTGTTCGGGATTACCTCCCTACATAACTTGATCATCGGAGGGCTACTGGGCTTCCACAGCCCTAGTGACTTGTTGGAGGTCCAGCAGCAGGCGCGTGGAGTAGCGTAGGAAGGAATCGGAACCGACCCATGGTCAAGATCCTGATAAATCGAACCCCTATAATTGGCGACTCTGTTGGGAATCTGATTGCCTTCTCAGCATTCCATTTCTTCTCCTTCCCCAAACTCCATTCAAAGTTCCTGAACCAAGATGGTGAAGGTACAAGATCCACCTCTCAGCGACACGATTCTCGAACTCAGTCCCCTCAGAACTCCCCACCAGGGCTCCGGTGGAGCCAATGTCCTGGACAAGTAGCACATCTCCATCGGAGTTGGAGCCGGCAACCTCACGACGATCACCTAGAGCGAAAGATTGACAACCTCACGACGGTCGGGGATCGGGACAGGCACATCAGGGATGAGTTGGCGGAGAACAAATGCCTCCTTCAAATCTCTCCCTCTCGCTCTAGCGAAAGTTGCGATGCGCAATGAGCCACCATAGCTCGCCCCACAACCATGGAGGAGACCCCCTAATGGAGTGCAGATCATGACCTTCGACAAAGGGCCGCCTTAACCTACCAGAGGAGGTAGCCCGCACTGGAAAGAATGGGTGACGTGGGGAACGCTCCCGCTCTCCTGACTCGGACCCTCAAAGGCACCCAGCGAAGCGATTCGCCTTGGAGAGGCTAGGATGCATCGCCGCCTCTTCCAACAATCCTATCAGGAGCAAGGGGCATACCGAGCCCACCCCTAGCTTCATGAAAATCACAAAAGAGGACAACAGCCTCATGGAGATCCAAATCAATGGGTACCGCGAACGTCTAAAAATCGGATACGAAACATGCCCGTTCATCAAGTACCTCAAAAGCAGATGGAACCCATTAATGCCTAGTTTGTGTTTCGGTTTCCCGAAGCTCAACCCAGGAATCGACATAGCCCTTCTGCGCCTCAGTCGTGCCTCGGTTTCCCAAAGCCGATCCAATGAATCGATGGAGCCCTTCTGTGCATCATTCGTGCCTCGGTTTCCCGAAGCTGAACCCATGAATCGATAAAGCCTTTCCATGCATCATTCGTGCCTTGGTTTCCTAAAACCAAATCCACGAACCGATGGAGCACTCCATGCCATCGTTCATGCCTCGGTTTGTCAAAATCGAACCCACGTACCGACAGAGAGTTCCGAGCCCTTGGTCGTGCCTTGGTTTCTGAAAACCAAACCCACGAACTGACAGAGTGTTTCGACCCCTCGTTCATGCCTTGTTTCAGGAAACCAAACCCACAAACCGATGTACCGCTCCGTGCACTCATTCGTACCTCAGTTTGCCAAAAATGAAACCCACGAACCAACAGAGCACTCCGTGCCCACGTTTGTGCCTCGGTTTGCCAAAATCGAACCCATAAACCAACGGAGTGTTCCAAGCCCTCGTTCGTGCCTTGGTTTCCTAAAACAAAACCCATGAACAGACGGAGCACTTTGTGCCCTTGTTTGTGCCTCGGTTTGCCAAAACCGAACCCACAAACCGACAGAGTGCTCCGAGCCCTTGTTCGTGCCTTGGTTTTCTAAAGCCGAACCCATGAATTGACGAAGCCCTTTCGTGCATCATTCGTGCCTCGGTTTCCTGAAGCCAAACCCACGTACCGACGGGGTGTTCCAAGCCCTCATTCATGCATTGGTTTCCTAAAACCAAACCTTCAAACCAATGGAGCACTCCTTGCCCTTGTTTGTGCATCGGTTTGCCAAAACCGAATCCACGAACCGACGGAGTGTTCCAAGCCCTCGTTCGTGCCTTGGTTTCTTAAAACCAAACCCACGACCTGACGAAGCGCTCCGTGCCCTTGTTTGTGCCTCAGTTTGCCAAAACTAAACCCACAAACCAACGGAGTGTTCCAAGCCCTCATTTGTGCCTTGGTTTTCTAAATCCGAACCCACGAATTAACGGAGCCCTTCCGTGCATCATTCGTGCCTCGGTTTCCCAAAGCCGAACCCATGAACTAACGGAGTGTTCTGAGCCCTTCTTCGTGCCTTGGTTCCCTAAAACTGAACCCAAGAATCGACCGAGCCCTTCTGTTCATCATTCGTGCCTTGATTTCCTGAAGCCAAACCCATGTACCGATGGAGTGTTCCAAGCCCTCGTTCGTGCCTTGGTTTCTTGAAACCAAACCCACGAACTGACGTAGTGCTCCGTGCCCTCGTTTGTGCATCGGTTTGCCAAAACTGAACCCACGAACCGACGGAGTGTTTTGAGCCGTCGTTCGTGCCTTGGTTTCCTCAAACCAAACCCACAAATCAACGAAATCCTTCCGTGTCTCATTCGCGCCTCGATTTCCCAAAACCAAACCTCGAACGGACAGAACCCTTTCGTGCCTCATTCGTACCTCAGTTTCCCGAAGCCGAACCCATAAATCGACCATCAACGGGTCCGAGGCTCGACACATCTCCCTGGGGCTTGGTACACATCTGTAGTGAGCCGAAATATCCGAAGGGCTTCATAAGATCCAAAAGGTCGCACCAGGGGTCCATCGTTCAGTTGTCTCAGTTCGTTGAGAGCTAAGTTGGCCCGGTGACATCATCCTTCCTCCGCCGAACGTAAGGAGGTTCTGGGACGGCTCGCCAAGCGTAACTTTATCTTCCGAGCGTATACGTACAGTCCACTGTTTGTTCGGCAGGCACGTCGTTTGTTCGGTAGGCACTTTCCACATTTCTGGTCGCCATTTACTCCGACAGTGACTTATCCTTCGGAGTCCTTCTGCTCGGAAACCGTTGGTACAGAACATTCCAGAACCATCCAAATGATACGTGGGATGCCTTCTCTTCTCATTGACGCGACGTCTCTGCGTGATATGACATGTTTGACATGAACCCATGTGCCTCTGCAAACCTAGGAAGACGGCCCTCATTAAATACCTCTGACAGGTAACGTCATCCAAGCGTAGGAACGCGCGTGTGTCCTACGCTCGGCTTGCTTAGCATGGCAGACTCCTCTGCCTATAAATATGGAGGTACCTCTTACCCCAAAAGGACTGATACACACTTCTCCCTCTTACATAAGCAGTTCTTCTTTTCCTAGCTTACATTACCTCAATTGCTCTTCTTTCCCGTACTAATTAGATCGTCGGAACTTTTACCCGAAGGAACACTCTCCTCCGGTTTGCAGGTACCCGGCGAGCCACGTCACCCTTCCACGCTCAACAGCGGAGGAGAAAAGGGTTCAAGAAGTCCAGGTTGAAACAGCCCCCCACAATTGGCGACTCTGCTGGGGAACGCCTTTCCTAGCAAAGCGTGGATCTGTGTTTAAGCCATAGACCTCCCCTTTTCCTCCCCCGTTGACATTCAGGCATGACGCAATGCCTCCCCCCTCCAGGCCCAGAGAACTTCGCCCTTGGTCTGGCTGGGTACGGCTCTTTGAACGTCGAGCCTAGCCACACCGCTGGAACCACACAACCTGTTGCTCGTCCACTTAGCTATCCACCAACCGAACTTGACATCGCCCTGGCGGAGCAGAAGCGTCAGGCAGCTGTCACAGCCCTCCTACAACAATGTCTCAAAGCACGGGATGGAGGCGCAGGCGTGACTCCTGTCCGTGGCCACCAGGCTGAACCAAGCCAACCGAAGAAACCTAAAAAACGAAGACGAAGGACACGACAGGCGCAAACGACCGAGGGGGCTCCATCCGAACTTCGTACCGTCTTTGACAGGCTTGAACGCACCCTCAGGGATCATCCAACGTCTTCTCGTCCACAACTGGCGAGCGTTGTCTGGGCCGAGAGTTCACGTTCCTCGGTAACAAATTCTACAGCCAATACTCTTAGGACAGGAGCCTCGGGACAGACCCATCGCATTACTCGACGGCAACAAGAGAGGGCGGACGAGAAAAGGCCTATGAACATCAATGATCCACCTGTGCGGCAACGAACAGGAGAACTTCCCGAGCGATCCGAGCAATCCAGGTCACACACCAAACGCAACCCCGATGGGCAACGAGTTGCAGGTTCGCGAGGCGAGCAAACGACGAGTAGGGTAACATGGTCCGAACGTGCCAACACTATTGTTCTGTATGATCAATACACGTGGAAGCCGGTGGTGTACCAAGCGGTGGATGACGGCGTAGACATGCCACTTGTTCGGCACGGAGGCCCGAGGGTGGAACATCCGGAGCCCTCAGCAGAAGTTCGGCTTAACCATCACGATCGGCGAGAACATAGGCCTCGTCACAGAGAGCCAAGGGCAAATCATGAGGCTCGGCAAGGGGATCCAGTGCCAGTCATTCCACCTGCACCTGCACCTACGGATGATTCCAAGCTCGGAAAGGCAAAGGCATCACCCTTCATTGATGCCATTCAACAAGAACGGCCTCCAGACCGTTTTGTCATGCCGAAGCTCAAGCGCTACGAGGCAAAGGAGGATGCTGTTGCATTTGTTTGTTGATTTCGTCAGACAATGAGCCTCCACAACTTCACCGATGCACTGATGTGTAAAATTTTTCCCCTTACATTAAGTGAGCCGATCATGTTGTGGTACAATCAGCTCAAGCCGAAGCCCATCAAGTGTTTCAATGAGCTGGAGTTGGAATTCACAAAACGGTTCGTAACAAGTAATATCTAGCCGAAGACACTCTCGATGCTGGTAAACATGCGGAGAGCGCCAGGGGAAACTCTTCGGGCATATACCGAACGTTATTGGGAGGTGTACAACCTGATTCCTGATTGCGACCAAAGCATTGCGGCGGAATCCTTCATGAACGGATTGGACCCAACCTCGGCGATGTTCCGAGACCTGTCCAGAAATCCATCGAAGACGATGGGCGATCTTATGGTCATTATAGAGAAAGATTGCGTTCACGAGGAGACTGTTGCCGAACGAAACGCGCCGAAGAACACAGACGCGCCAAAGTCCACTACGCCGAAGAAACATGTTGCAAAACATTCAGTAAAGTCAAAATGGTCAGACCAGTTCTGGCTCAGGAGCGAATAAACCGAACAATAAGCACAAACCGCCCTAGGTTCCATAACAGTAGCCTTGGCAGCAGACACAACGCGAGCCGAGGCTCGACGAGTATGTTGCCGAGCGTACTGCCTTCACCGAGCCAATCTACAAGCTTCTGAATATAATTTGGCCAACTTTCGTTCTTCGTTTGGCCAACGGGGCTCTTGGGTACGGCGGGCAACGGACCAGGGATGTGCACATTCCACAAAGAGCGTGGCCATTACACTACCTAATGTCAGCCATTCAAACGGTACTTAGAGGAACTAACCGCAGCTGGGCATCTTAACCAATGCATCGACCTTCGGCGAAATCCACTTCCACCTCCCCCTCCCACAGTTGGAAATCTTGTTGGCGTGATCCAGAGGTTAGTGTCCGAAGGAAAGGCAGCCGAGCTTCGTACGGAAATTGATAAAGTTGTTGCTGCTTTATTCGTTTGCAATGTAGGAATGACGCACAAACGCAAGTGGGAAGATCCAAACCTCGGGGGCCTAATAACCTTCTCAGCCGAAGACATGCGAGGAGACAAATGCCACACGCCGACGCTCTGGTTGTTACAGTCACAGTAGATTCTTCCACAGTCCAGCGGGTGTTGATCGACCAAGGAAGTTCGGCTGAAGTTATGTTTCAATCAACATACAAGAGTTTGGGGCTGTCACCAAATAGGGTTCAACTAGCAACCACTCCGCTCGTCAGTTTCACAGGGGCTCCAGTTTGGCCCCTCGGGCTGATAACCCTTCCCGTGCGTGCCAGTTCCCGAGTGGTTAACGTCAAATTCGTAGTGGTTAGCTCTCCTAGCCCCTACAACGTTATCCTCGGTCAAGCATGGCTACACGAGATGAAAGCAGTCCCGTCAACTCTACACCAAGTGATGAAATTCGCCGGGTGGAATGGACAACAAGAAAGCCTTCGGGGAGACCAGGTCCAGTCGAAGAAATGTTACATCAGCACGATGACCAATAAACCGAGCTACTTGGAGGTACAGTGTGTTGACACCACCAACACGCCTGTATTAGAAGACGTAGGACTACCTGCCGAGCAAATGTCTGTCGAAGAACTGATACGGATGCCTATTACGGAAGACGGGGGGCGACACTTTCTCGTTGCCAGCTCTTTGGATAAGACCGATCGAACTGAGATGTTTAATTTCCTTAAAGAAAACATCGAAGTATTCGCTTGGACTCCCGAGGAAATGCCAGAAGTGGATCCTACATTTGCTTCCCATTCCCTAAACGTAGACCCCAACCGAAGGCTAGTGGTGCAAAAGGTTTGACGTTCGGCTCCATCACACATGGACGCGGTAATGGCCGAGGTTGATCAACTGTTGAAAGCTAAGGCTATCCGTGAAGTCCTGTACCCAACTTGGCTCGCCAACCCCATTGTGGTACCGAAGAAAAATGGGAAACTCAGGGTTTGCGTGGATTTCACCAACCTCAACGATGCTTGCCTAATGGACCGTTTTCCACTCCCTCGGATAGAACAAATGGTGGACGCCACGGCTGGATACGAGCGGCTGAGCTTCATGGATGCATACCGGGGCTATCATCAAATTGCCCTGGCCGACGATGACCAAGAGAAGACAACCTTCATTTCTCCCCGAGGAACGTATTGTTATAACGTCGTTCAGTTCGGGTTAAAGAACGCCGGAGCTACGTTTCAACGAGCAATCACCAAGATGTTCCTTACGAAGCTCGGCAAGATCATGGAGGCGTACATTGACGACATGGTGTGCAAGAGCAGGCTTGCTCAGGATCACCTTCGACACTTAGGTGAAATCTTTGCCATTCTGAATGAGCACAAACTCTGGCTAAACGCAGAAAAATGTGCGTTTGGAGTAGGTTCGGGGAAGTTCCTCGGTTATATGGTTAGCCGCCGAGGCGTCGAAGCTGATCCAACTCAGCTCACAGCCGTGCAAAAGCTCCGAGCTCCAACTGCAATTAAGGAAGTTCAGCGACTCACGGGCATGGTAGCTGCGTTGAGTCGTTTCATCTGACGTTTGGGAGATCTTTGCCGACCATTCTTTCAGGCGATCAAGACTAGTCGGCGTCGGTTTGTATGGACTGAGGAGTGTGAGCTGGCTTTACAATCACTAAAGGAATACCTTTCCCATGCTCCACTCCTCGTTACACCTTTGCCCGAGGAGGACTTATACCTCTACCTCGCGGTATCGGACCACGCCACAAGTTCTGTGCTTGTTCAAAAAAAAGGGGTCAAGCATCTACCTATATTCTTCTCAAGCAAAACGATGACGGATTCTCAGACACGGTGCTCGTTCACCCTCGAATGAGCCATCACACAGTAAAACAATGTGTACGACTGATACCATACTGAACGATAACGTGACAGTATGCTCACCCCCTACGCTCGGAATTCTCAATCGACACTTAGTCGCTCGGGAACCATGAACCACCCTCGGCGAGATTAGCACAGCACACCGAACATAGGCACCCTAAGAATCCTGACCTTGCAATTCGCTAACTGTCTTATCCTTGCACTTGTGCTTTTAGGTATGGAGTCATCGTCAACGTCCTCGGCAGAATCGTATGCTTCTGTTGACCCGAACACTCCAGGGTTCGGAGAGATAGATCCTCGAATAGCCGAAGCAATCAGAACCGCGGCTCGGGAGTACAGAGTGCAGGGTGGTAGACCCCTACCCAAAGCGTTCGAGGGAGTATTCATCCCAACCAATGTGACTCTGCTTCGGTCGATAGGTCCTGACATAATAAACCTCGACGACGAACCTTCGGATAAGGCGGCCGAAGACCCTGATGAGGAAGCCGATGCCGAGGGAGAAGATGAAGAAGTGATCGAGGAGGAGGCCAAGGACGAGGAGACCCCTGTTGTTTCTTCCAGCCGAGCTGAGGGAGAAACTGGGATCGCCGACGCATCGTCTTCCCAAGCTCCGAAGAAGAAGAAGAGAAAGATCGTCGCTCTCGACCCCGACGAAATCCCTGTCCGAACGGGAAGGGATCCATGTCCCTATTGGGATTGTTTCACCGACCAGGAAGGGATAGATCTCTTCCGAACAACATACCATATCCCCAACGATGTCATAATTTCTACAATCCCCAGGCCTCGGATACGATTCAGTGATGAGCACATCACAGTGCCCTTAATGGCCATTACCGAAGGAGGCCTTAGATTTCCAATGCACAGGATCCTGAGGGAGATCCTTCACTATTTTGAACTCACCCCGTGCCAGCTGAGTGTGAATTCCTACCGAATTATCCACTTAATCATAAAACTGGCCGAGGTAAAAATGTTCAACCTTTAAGCACACCACATCTTTGAGAACTACATGATGTCTCGGAATGTGAGATATTCACGCTTCTACCTATGCTTCTGAAGGAATATGACGAAGATCATTCCTGAGGGCATGTACGACTCAGAGAAGTGGGCTTCGGATTATGTCGAAGTTCGGGGTAACTATCAATTTCGCCCTAGTGAAGATGACCAATTTTATGTGGCCAAGGAAAGGGGTAACCCAAGTAAGCTAACACTGCTTCTTCCATATGTGTGATTTCAACATGCCGTGCTCTGTTTGTCCTGATTATATTGATCGCTCGTTGCATTTTTGTACTTAATACTTTTCCTTTTCCGTGTTGTGTTTGGCAGATACGACAAAGATCAACAAAAACCTGCTAAGGCTTGCGAAAGACTGTGGCCTTACAGACTCGCTGTTGACAATTCTGAGGGCAGAGAGAGACGCACAAACCATCTTACAGTACGACGCGACGTACGGAGGAAGAATCCGAGGAAAGGGCGCCGAAGGAAGCGAGAAGACGAAGAGCACCACAGTTGACCTCACCGACCTTCCCAAGGAACAACTCCCTAACCCGAATAAGCTACTCCGAGGAACCGTGCGCCAACCCACCGAAGGTACACCCTTTGCCGAGGAAGAAGACATGCCTCCATGAAGCATGAGAGCCATCCTCCAGGAGAAGCAGGAGAAAAAGGCCACAGAGCAGGCTGAACAGAAGTCATCTGGGGCGTCAGGGGCTTCGGGTTCGGCACCGAAGCCTAGCGCTCAAAGCAAGAAGGCCACCCCCGACGCTGTCCCCCAGAAGCGTCCACCTTCCCCCCTTACCTCTTCTGACAAGCCGGCCAAGAGGTACAAAGTTACGGCTAAGAAATCTTCGGCCGCTGCTGGCAAGACTCCAAGGGGCGAGGAGCAGGAAGGGAAGGGCAGCGAGAACGAGGCTCACGAAGCCGACGTTGCCTGGGCTCCGAGCTTCATCACTCCTCACAACAAACAAATTCTGCGCTCGGACAGCCTCATAGAGGATCCCTCCCTGGCCTTCACCCTTCACGCCGGGCTCAGGCTGCCGAGGGATTTCGGCGCGCAGGGGTCTCTAAAGACGGCACTCAGCGACTACTATTACTTCACCAGCAAGGTAAGCTTTTTAAAGTATGAATAATCGTTTCAATTGTTCCTTCAGATTCCTATAATTTGTTCCATTTGCAGGCTACTCAATCTATCATGTGCGCCCAACACCATCTCATTGAGCATGACAAGCAGTCGAAGCTCCTCAAGTAGAAGGTGGAGTTAAGCCAAATTTCTGCCAAGGAGTATAAGAAATTACTGGAGTAGTCGGAGGATACCCGCCGAAGCCAGGAGATCACCATCGCCAATTTGAACGGTGTGATCAAGGGGCTACAAGATGAAGCCGAGCAGGCGCGGGTCGATGGGAAGGATGAAGGGCTCGCCGAGGGAAGAGCCCTTGGAAGGAAGGAGATGGAGGAGGAGATAAAGAAGGAGCAGTAGGCTCATTACGACAAAGGCTACTTCTAGGCTGAAGAAGACGCTGCCGAGGAGCTGATGGCCTTACAAACCGAGCTTCGGGAGGCGCAACACAAGAAAAGCTTCATGCTCGGCTTCAACATGGGTTTCGACGAGGCTAGTGTCGAACCAGATGATGAAAGAAGGTCCCTTGTCGAAGTGCCGCCCCTTGAAGCCGCCGAGGTTCAAGAGGAGCCTCCAGCTCCTGAAGAGGCTACAGTAGACGTGACCCAACCGGACAACACCCCAGCCCCACCGGTTGATCCTCCTATCACTCCTTCGGCCACGATTATTCCCGAGCCTCAGACTTAGAAAAGTTTTATTTTCATTGTCATTTTTGTTCAAACTTGATTTGCATTTCGAACGGTCGGTTCCGAACATTTAGGATTTTGCCGAACCGTTGTTTGTAATTAACACAGGTACAGGGTGGCCACGAACGATTTACCAAGGCCACTCGTTCGTTTAACTGACTATTTGTTTTGACATTTCTTCGTTTTGATATTCCCTCTTTAATATAGCTGTTCGAATACTGCATCTGTTTTGCAAAATTTGGATGATATCCCTGTACGTGAATTTGTCCAAAAAATATACAAATTAGTGAAGCTCGGTTGAGTTTGTTCGGGTTACACTGTATGCCCAAAGTAAAGTACTATGTTAAACTTGCTTACCAGTACCCATATAGTAGCCCCCTGCCGTCGGGCTGTTTTTAGGAAGAAAAACAACATGAAGGCAGAAAGATGGGTACAGAAAACGAAGGTTAAACGCTCGGTAAAAAGTACAAGAGAACTGAGGTAAAAGTGCCAGAGCCCAAAGGCGGTATCACGGGCGAGATGGTATACCCAACAGTCAAGAGGATAATGCCAAATGAACAAGGGAACCGAACTGAGATTACCACAAAAACGCCCATAGGCTTACAATCCGAACAAAAGTAAAAACAAAAATGAGCAAAGCGCGAAACAGAGGTGGCCGAGGCTAGCCATGGAACTTCCTAAGTTTTTGGGCAATCCAAGGGTTAGCAACCGGCGTACCATCAATCTCAGTGAGCTTATAGACACCATGGCCTATCTTCTGAACCACCCTATAGGGGTCCTCGTAGGGATCTTTAAGCTTGGTCAACTTCTTGGCTTCGACGACCATCCGAAGAACGAGGTCACCAACTTGAAACGGTCGAGCACAGACGTTCTTATTGTAGCCCCGAGCAACTTCCTATTGATAAGCAGCATGGTGTAAGTTGGCGTTATCGTGGAGTTCTTCGACGAAGTCTAACTCGGCACTAACCAAAGCGTTGCTGTCCACAGGATTGAAGTTTTCAGACCGAACAGTAGGAATGAGGGAAGATAATGGCAGGACGGCTTCCATGCTGTACGCCATGGAAAACGGGGTTCGGCCAGTGGAACGCCGTGGAGTTGTACGATTGCTCCACAAAACGTGGGGAAGCTCGTCGACCCATTTGCCGAGCTTGCGATCCAAACGGCGCTTAAGTCCCCGAGTGATGGCTTTGTTTGATGCCTCGGCCTGTCCATTTCCCTGGGGGTAGGCCACCGACGAAGTGTGGATCATAATATGATGGCGCTTGTAAAATGATTGGATTGCCGCCGCCACAAATTGGGTGCCGTTATCCGAGAGGATGGCATAGGGGACGCCGAACCTGGAAATAATATGTTTCCAAATGAAGCGCTCCACGTCCGAAGCTGTTGTCTTTACCAATGGCGCGGCTTCCACCCACTTGGTGAACAGGTCCGTAGCGGTAAGCAAGTACTCAAACTCACCGGGTGCCTTCGGAAGCTTGCCCACAATATCGAAGCCCCATACAGTAAACGGCCAAGGATTGGTGATCATCTTGAGGGGAAAGGCAGGTTGGTGAGGTATGTAAGCGTGCTTCTGGCACCGAACACACCTTGGGAAGCGATCCGCCTTTGAGAGGCTTGGAGCTAGAAACGTCTCCGCCTCCTTCACCTATTTTGTCAAAAACGGCAAGGGGCACATTGAGCCCACCCCTAGTTTCACGAAAATCGCAAGGGAGGATAATAGCCTCAAGGAGATCCAAACCAAGGGGTACCGCGAACGCTTGAAAAACAGACGCGAAAAAAGCCCGATCATCAAACACCCCAAAAATGGTCGTACAAAAGCCCGGTCATTGAGCGCCTCGAGCACCACCTTCGAGATAGCTATAAGTCCGACAAATGAAAGGGATGGCACAAACACTCCCCCTAGACGTCGGGGAGCGTTCCGCCGAAATGTAAAGATTATAAAAGATTGGATCATATCACTCCAAAGAATTAAGTGTTCCGCGACTGAGCGTCTAGATGGTCCCGACCGTTCTATCTGACCTCATCGTGATGCCCGTCTCGAAAGACTCACGACCTCTCGTTTTACAAAAGCGATTGATTCAGCCACACCCCCAAAAGAATTCACCCAGCCCAAGTTTGCCAAGTACGACAGCAAATCCGAAGCGTACACTCACTCGGTACACTACAAGCACGTCATGTCTTTATTCCTCCAGAATGAGCCCTCGGACGACGCTTTCCTATGCAAAGTATTTCCCCTAAGCCTTAGGAACTTAGGCCTTACATGGTTCAACCAACTTCCTCCTCGGTCCATTTCCTCGTTCATTTTCCTTTGCGACACTTTCATGGCCTGGTTCATCACCAGCTATAAGCACGAAAAGGAAATCGACTCTCTCCTCACATTGCACAAATGGAGCGATAAGTATGCCGGTCACTTTTGGGAGCTCTTTAACAAAGTTGAGGGATGCGACGAAGTTATTTCGGCCCGAGGGTTTAAGCTCGGTCTCACCACGCAGGACGAGCAAGTATACAATGACCTGGCTCAGAACAAGCCAGGATCCATGAAAGAGCTCATGACTCATATCGAAGGGTGGTGCTAGTTAATTAAGTCCAAGGCTGAGCAGAGAATCGGGAAGCGAGCGAGCCTGCAAGTCCCTGTCATCTCGGCAGCCATCACAACCATTCTGCATGTCCCAACCCCCAAAAAGCAAGTCAACAACATAAAGCAATCTCGAAAGCGGGGACCGAAGCCGAGCGATTTCAATGCCGAAAAAGTAGTCTCCACCGTCCCAATCTACCGGATCATTGATCAAGTTAAGGACAAGCCCTTCTTCTCCTTCCCGAACCGTAAGCTTGGCACTGAGAATGAGAAGATTAAGAAGCCGATTGTCCGATGCAGCTACCATAACGAGCAAGGCCGCTTCACCACTGCTTGCAAGGCCTTCAAGGCTTACTTAGAGCAGCTTGTCTCGGGGTGCTCACCTCGGTAACCTCATCGACCATGACAAAACCAAGGCTCGGGCACAACGAATCGAAGCCCAAGTTGAAGAAGAGGTTCAAACGATCCATGTCATCCTTGGTCCCCTGGATGCTGAGGCCGCAGGTATCATCCATGCCGAGCTTCACAATGCTTCTTCATCCAAACAAGTCATGCTAGTAGAACCTGAGCCAAAGCGTGCTCAAACTGACGACGGCTCCAAATGGACTATTTTGTTCACCGAGAAAGATCTAGACCTTGTCCAGCTCTTGCACAACGACGCCTTCGTGGTCACGCCACGCATTGGAGCCTTTAACGTTCAGCGCATCCTCGTTGACTAGGGCAGTTCGGTAGAAGTTATGTATTATTCTCTGTTCAAAGACCTGAAGCTCTCGGAGTCCGACCTTCGCCCTTTCGATGTCCTTCTAATTGGTTTCAATGGGGCTCCGGTATGGCCCCTTGGAATGATTACCCTTCCCATTTGCGCCGGGTCGGTGACACACAACATGGAATTTGTCGTGGTGGATGTACCTAGCCCTTACAATGCTATCATCGGATGCACTAGCTTCACAAAATGAAGGCTATCGCCTCTACTTATCACTAGGTGATCCGGTTCATTGGTGCTTATGGTCATCAGGAAGACATTTACGGAGACCAGATCGCTGCTAATAGGTGCTATGTCAATGCTGTCCGAAGCAACAAACAAACGTCTCGGGTCAACCTTATCGAGGTCCCTGATGCTCCAATTTTGAAGACGTCGACAGAAAGAGCCGACGAAAAGGGAATCGAAGACCTCGTCACCGTCCTCATCAACGAGGACGGCTCCCAATTTTTCCTTGTCGGATCCTTCTTCAGTGATGCCGAGCAGGAGCAGATGGTTGATTTCCTAAAGCGTAACATCGAGGTATTTGTCTGGACCCCGTATGAGATGCCCGGGATTGACCCCTTGTTCATCTACCACGAGCTCAAAATCGACAAAAGCAGACGTTCGGTCGTGTAGAGGGCAAGACAGTCCTCCCCAGTCCATTCCGTGGCTATTATCGAAGATGTCGACTGCCTCCTCAATGCTCAGGCCATCCAAGAGGTTCGGTACCCCAAGTGGTTGGCCAACACCGTGGTTGTTACGAAAAAGAATGGCGCACATGGTCAGGTCAGACCCCAATGATTATTCTCTTGGCGTAACAACGTAGGGCCCTCCTGGAGTAATTATCTTCCTTCAAGCGGCCTTGGGGAGTCGGAGTTGGGAACGCTCCGCGCCCCTAGAAAGCAACATACCCCGTGCGGACTCCTTCAACTGAGCGACGTTCCAAGGGGACATGGCGGGATCCCTGGACCCTATGCTGGACGAGGAGCGGAGGTCTTCTCAGTCTTGCTTGGTGCATTGTGGCTCAATGAGCAATCCGAGCCCCATTTCCGGATCCACTACACTCAAGATAAAAAAGCTAGAATCATGATCAGCAAAACACTACCGAATATCGTTTGGGCAAACTGAGTCACGTTTTCCTCTCTCTCTCACACAAAGAACACTCAAAATTTTACGGATAGTACCTGGAAATGGTTATGGAACAAAGAGACGTGAAGCCATCTTATAATGAAGGGAATGACCTTTGAATTGCTCCCAGAATCAATACATGAAACTGCTGGAATGAATACTCCCAATTAATCTCACATCATGGGGGGTCATAACGAGTCGCACACTTAATTGCATTGTCCAGATTTGGTGTACCAAATGAGAGACCTTTGATCAGTTGCCTCGGGAAGTCCTTCGAATGCCCTAATTCAATTCACCGAATTCTGAAAATTCGAAGTCACTTAGAAATTCAAGGTTCGTGACCCGTTCATGTTCACCATCGCATTCAATCTACACAAGTATCAATCTTCTAGTTTCGTCTAATAGTATCACAACAGTGGCCAAGGGTTTTAGCGAGCTGGGGGTTTCACTTTCACAGTTACTTTCTTTGATTTGGCTTTGCATTTGGAGCTCCACAACCGAACAATCTTCTTTCATTTGGATATCTACTAATGAACAAATGCTTTCCATTTATATCTCCAACCAAAAACTTACCCATCGTTCGGTTCATCATAAAGTTTCCGGACAAAGTAATTATGTTAATTGCGAAGTTTTCGAACAATGTCCTCATTTTTGGCGCCTCAGATCCAAACATTTTCACTTTGTTCGTTCGTAGTCAGCCAAACATCATTAATGAAGATGGACATTTTCTTTAATGAAGATGGACATACGGGTTTCATTGCGTTCAATTTTCTAAGTTTTATGGTTTGGATTTGCAAAGGTGTGAGCTGATTTTCTTTGTAGATTTTGATGTTCATTTTCTTTGGGCAAAGAGGAGAGTTGAGCCTGGTTGGCGATGGTGGAGGGATTGTTCTTTGGTGAGAATGTAGGCAAAAGGACTTCAAGTGGCAAGGAGTGGTAGGGGAAGCAGGCTCCATCGATCTGGATTGGAGGGATGGTGGTGCAATGTAGACACCTCCGGAACGGGGCATCGCCATACAGTTTGATATCGTTTGTTTGCTCATTTGGTTTTTTGCTTCATAAACCAAGATCATGGATATTTCCATGGCTAGGAACATCGCCACATGATAGCGGTTATCATCAAAACAGAGTCGCTACCTAGTTTGTTAAAACTAGGAAAACAGATAGAGATTCTGGATACGGAAGCCAAAGGTACAGTGAGGGGAAGGTGTTAGGCACCCCTTTCTGCCTAGCCGTGAAGCTAGCCCATAATTGCTCAACATAAGACATATAGATGCTTTATTTAATTCTAAGCAAGTAGTTTGTTTTCATGCCTTTAAACAGCAAATAAGGTGAGCCGAGACAATAAATGAACATGCGTCAGAAAAGCAAAACAAAACAAGACTGTGCCAGCAGATCGATTACTCGGCCGGTGAATGGATGTCACGGCCGAGTAATCATGCTGATTCAATATACCGGCCGAGGCATCGAAGCCCTGGCTGGTGTTCTTCCTCACACCAAACAGAAAGGTTAACAGATGACTAAAACGCTACGATTAGTAAAATAAGCAGTAAATAGACCAAACCAGAGGCCGTTGGGCCTCACCACCTTGATCCCTCAGGTGCTTGATTGCTTCGAATCAATGGAGATTGACCGATTGATTGCTTCTTGAATGAAACCCTAGGTTTAGGGTTTGAACTTCGGAGTTTGATCGTCGGATTGACGGCTGCCTTCGGGAGGTTAGGGCTTTTGTAGAGAGGGTTTTTGTGAGTATTTCTGCAGAGTTTCGTGGCTTGAGAGGGTGTAGATCTGACGATTTCGTGGTTCTTATTTAGGAGACCAAAGGCCTCTTTATATAGGCAATTGGATGACTCACTCGGTCCAATCAAATCGCACGATTGCAATTGCAATGCAATTCGAACTCTTCATTGCAATCTCTGAACGTGGTCCGAACGCATCGAAAAGGTATCATGGTTGGATCAAACAACTGACAGAACATTCGAGAGTCTGGAAAAAGGTCGATATGGCGGCCATAGAAAGGAACTGGCGGCCGAGGAACGGATTGAGTGGCCAAAGAATGGATCTTGCAGCCGAGGTTTTGATCTCTCAGGGAGGTTTTTCTAGCAACAGGTTGCTCGGGTGAAGAATGGTTGTTAAGGCCGTGAGATCGATGTTACAACCGACCGATGGATTTTCCTAGAACACTGTGTTTCTGTCTGAAATGCTATTTGGCTTTGGATTGGGTCCTCTAAGTGGCTCAAAGTTCTTACCATAAGTCCATGGGTTTCACAAAAAGGCAATCAGCAATCATCGAATCCATTTCATCATCGGGATGGTCCCAATGTGGGACTTGAAATAATCGTTAGGCCAAATTGGGGTGTCTACATGCAAAGGCTAGGTTAGTGATGGTGGCGACAAAGCATGGCATTTTATGGCGGCAGGTGGTGGTGGTGGATGGTGGCCAGAGAACAAGGAAAGAGAGTGGGCGCTCAAACATTAGTGGTAATTTTGGAATAACAAGAAATACATGGGTTTGGTGTTGTAGACACCCTATATTGGACTTTTCAGAATAGTTTATTTACGGTCTTTAATTCCCCGCTGATGAAAATGGACAAGAACATCCCGAGATTGTTGGAGTGTTTGAGCTTTGAGCGTTCTGAAACTCATCCAAACCCATTCGACCCTTTTTTAAACCCTTCAAGCCAGAATCAAATGGCCTCAGCAAAACCCCACTGGCATACGCTGGTACTGTGCTGGCGTGCGCTGATAAATTGCCACGTGTCAGTTATCGACCGTGGACTCAGTTGCCAATGGCGCGCGTAGGTACTGCACTGGCGCACGCCAGTCAAAGCCAATCAAATCAACTTTATTCAACCACGTGCACGAGACTTTTGTGCCTCCCAGTGCACAGTTTGATCGGTTGGGAAGTGATTTTCGGGCAGAGGATGTTCCCCCACTCTCATACATATCTCCCATCACCCTCCCTCTCATTAATGAGAGGGAAGCCTTCCCTCCAAAGCCAACCAGCCAAACTAGCTGGTTACACCCCTTCATCTCTCCCTCTCCTCTATATATAGTCCCCTCTCTCACTCTTGCAAGAGGTTCACCAAGTTACAAAGGGGTTAGTCACCATTAAGAAGCTCAAGCTTTGTTTCTTCCTCCTCCTCTTGTTTTCTTATTTTTCTTTCATCCATTGAAAGAGTAAGCAAGGGAACAATATTCCACAGTCCCTAACACCCTCACATTCACCATTCATCTCTCAAACCTCAAGCTCAAGTTCAAACTCACTTCCAAACTCACAAGCAAAGGTATACCACCTTTGTTTCTGTAACCTGTTCTAACCCCTGAGGGGCGCTGGTAGGGTCAAGGCTGGTAATCAATACCATTCCTGGCCCTAAAGTTGGCAAAGATTCAAGGATCGTGTGAGGTGGCATGTGGCGCACGCCAGTATCCGTGTACCGTACGCCAGTTATGGCTGCGTGGTGAAACTGGCGCGGGGATCACAGACCACCCTTTTCTACTCTGTCTTTATTCTAATCACCTTATTGCATGTTAAAAACCAGTTTACTGCTTTCTATATTTTAGAACTGCGTTGCTGTTTATCTATTATTACTGCTCAGAAGGGCCTTTGGGATCTTTTTGGTCATGTTCCAGAACCCAGATGATGCAAAGCCAAGCATTGGGTAAGTGGCCTAACTGGCGTGTGGTCCGATCCTCTAGGACTGGCGTGCGCTATGTATGCCAAGAATCCAATGGCTGGCCTTGCATGGTGGCTTAGTCCTAGCCTCTGCTTGATCCCCACACTGTTTATTGGGTTTTCTATTTGTCTCATTTTCATTTGATCAATATTTGTTGTCTGTAACTGTATATTACTGTGATATGAACTGCGTGGTTTGTCCTGGGTGTGCACTGGTCCTGTCCAGAGCCCAGAGGGTTGAGAACAGAATATATGGGTTTAGATCTACTGGCGCACGCCAGTAGTATAATGGCGCACGCAGGTCATCTCTGTATGTGCTGGTACGTCCAGTACATACAGGCTTGTTCCTGTGTGCCTCATTTCACATCAAGCATGCTCCAGTTTGTTCAAATACTCACAAGTGCTTGTTCCCAATCTATTATACTTATTTAGATCAAACATCCATCACATTTTGTCATAAATGCAAACTTGTTAAAGCATTAAGCCCTTTTTTAACTGTTCCCCGCCCTAACTGGCTAAAAAAAGTGATCAAATGAGAGAAAAGCGCAAATGTTTTACAAAAATGCCCGAGTAGAGACCGATCTCCTGATTGGGCGAGAGGGGTGCCATAAAACCCTTCCCCTCTGGTAACCTGGCTCCCGAACCTCAGATATCGAAGGTGACGACGGACCAGTCTACAAGCCTTTTTTTTAATTCAAACAACGTGACAAACGTTTCAAATTCGGTTCCTTGGATGTTTTCCGCAAAACCCGAATGGCAACTCTGAATTGTAGCGTTTCGCTGCGCTTTCCAAAAAGGGCGCACCCGAATGTTATGAACAAAAATAGAATTTTCAGGGGCGTGTGCCCACAGGTGTGGGTTTTTAAGTCGCACAATGCGTGTGCTAGAGCGCGAGAGCAAGCATGAAAGAGTTTTTCAAAAACCTCTAAACAACTACGATTCGTGAGTGTGAGGATTGAGAGCGGAAGTGAAGACTATTTTGAAGGATTATGTGAGGTGGGTTTAGGGGGATTGGAATGAGCTCTTGAACATTTCCAACAATAACACTGCCCGGGGACAGATGCAGCCTTGCCCTGCACATTCTACCCTCAAGATCCCGCCTTACCCTTAATGAATTGTAAATTTGCCTTTTCTTTTTGTTTTCATGTATGACTGTAATTTTACCTATCACTTTCTTGCCTTTTCTTTATGTTACCAATCAATTTCAGGAAAATAAGAAAAAACTTAGAACCCATTGTACAGACTCCAATAGACTATGTTACTTTTTTTCCATTATTCTTAACGTTTATTACATAGCAAAAAGAGATTTTAAAATTTCCAAAGATGGACCAATTCCAATTGTTCAAAATTCATACACTTTTAAACCTCTCACGTGTTATCAACTCTTATGTGGCTGAAATTTTTTTTTTTTTGGCACTGGACACTGTTTACACCATAATTTGGCCCATTATGATCGACTAGGCCATATGATAACACGTGTCCAATATGATCGACTAGGTCATACAGTGACACGTGTCAACAGTAAATGGACTGATTTTAAAATAAAATAAGGTGCAATGGTGCCTTAGAATATTTGACGGTTAAAAGGGTTACGTCCAAAATAAAAGACACATGTCCAGTAAAAAGTTACAGGCAAATCATGAACGGAGCAGTTGACAAAGGCAGTTGAAGAATGCAAATGCAAGCCAGAAGAACGTGTGAAGAAACCGCTTGGACTTGAACGTGGAAAGCAAAGAAGGAGGAAAGATAACCGCCTGATTCAAATTTCTGGAGGGAATGCTGCCAAGTTAGTAAAGCCTATAATTACAAGAAGTGAAGACAATTCCGGGACCCCACTCAATCGCCCAAAGGCTTTTACTTTTTATCTGTACTTTACTTTTCCAGCACTAGGAGTAGCTTGTAACTTAACCGTCTCCTCGGCTATTTGTTGTAGTCGACTGACTTCTACTTTGAGAAGTAATAAAGTCCATTTTGTTACTTTTCTTCCATTTCCATTCACTGCACCAAGTTTGCTTCCAGAGAAGTCCTGAAACACGGCAGGGAACCAAACTCCACCACCACAAACATCCACATTCCAGCACTCACCTAGTTACCAGTCTATTAGTCGACTAAGAACGAAAAATAGACAAACAGTTTTGGCGCTAGAAGGAGGGCTACTTACTAATTTGGAAGTAATGGCACCAACTACAAGAAAGCAAGGCGACCGTCCAACAGAGCCTCAAAACGAAGGCATGGAGACTCAAAATGATAGCGGAACGCATCCTGAACAAAGGATGCCAGAGAATGGCCAAGGAAATAGCGTAAATCCACCGATCAATGTGCAAAGCCTTACTAGGCAGTTGGCACAAGTTTTGACTAATCCAGAAGACGAGGCGGCACAAGAATTGATTACCCTATTGAGAAGGGTAGTTACTCCTCCGTCCACTATGGACGTTGATGTAAATGGCGTGGTACATGAGCAGATTAACTCCGGTGATACGCTCAGGCAGACCCCTCCACAGGTATATTCAAACCCTACGTTTGAGACAAATATTGGTATGCGTAATCAACCACTTGTTGGGTCAACTGCTGTTAGAGCTACTATTAGACCGACTAGTTTCTATCAAAGTATTCCTACTACGTATGAAATTGGAAGTATTAGTGGTTATGGCCAATATAATGGTCTTGGCCAGAATTCTCAACAAGATTGTGTAGGGGCCAATATCATAAGTAATGGCCGATATGTGTATAATTCTGCACAAACTGTGCCAAATAATGGCAACAGTAACAGCCAGAATATGGGAAGTGTACCCAAACAGTGCCAAATTATGGCAATGGTAACGGCCAATATACTCAAACTTTGCCAAACAATGGCAATGGAAATGGACAGTTACCAAATAACGGTAACAACAATAGCCCGTATGTGCAAACCTTGCCAAATAATGGCAATGGTAACATTCAAAATACACCTCTTGCACAACCTTACGTGGCACATACCGTCCCGAATGTTTATAGAGCCTCAGATCCCGTGAACGTAAATAGGGCACAGGATTTCGTGAATGTCAATAGGGCTCAAATAATGGAAGTTATTCAAGACATGTATAGTCCTGGGTTACGAAGGGTTGAGAAGCCTATGTTTAGGAAACCCTATCCACATTGGATCGATAGTATTCCGTTGCCAAGGAATTTTAAGACCCCTGAACTGTCACTTTTTAGTGGTATAGAGAACCAGTCCACAATTGAACACGTAGGTAGGTTTTGCCTTCAATTGGGCGAATTTGGTTCAGATGATATCATTAAATTAAAGTTGTTTCCTCATTCTTTGACCAAGACGGCGTTCACATGGTTCATTAGTTTGCCTGCCAATTCTATCCATACATGGCAGGATATGGAGGAGCAATTCCATGCCCAATACTTTAGGCATGAGCCAGAAGTTTCAATTGCTGACTTGGCTAAGTTAAAACAAAAGCCAACTGAGACGGCAGAGCAGTTCTTGACCAGGTTTAAAAGGTTAAGAAATCAGTGTCATTGTAATGTGCCTGAAACTGAAATAGTTAGGATAGCCCAAGATGGGCTTGAGTTTAATTTTAAGAAACAGTTTAATGGATCTAATTTCAAAGATCTATTTGAATTATCGATGAGGGCAGCACAGTTTGAAGTCATCCTCCAAGAGGAGGAGCAATTGAAAAATACATCGTTGGGAACATATTATCAAGACGTAGAGGGGGATATTGAAATCGATGTAGCACAGGTTATTGGAAAGAATCCAATAATTTGTGACACGTTAGTTAAAACAGAAAAACCAATGAATATGCCTTCATCTCAACCCAACAGGCGTGGGGGGCAAGCAAATTATAGGCAGTATTCATTTGATTTAGCACAAGCAGATCAGATATTTGATGAATTACTAAAACAAAAGTTCATCACATTAAGCCCTGGGCATATTCTTCCTTCTGACAAAGAGAAAAAAGGAAAAGAATATCGTAAATGGCACAATTCGTTTAGACACAACACTAACAATTGTGTTACTTTTCGTAATTGCGTGCAAGATTTGATTCAGAAGGGGCTGCTGCAATATGCCAAAGGAGACAAAGATGCAATGGGAATTGAATCCAACCCATTCCCTAAAGTTGAAGTCAACATGGTGACAGCTGGCCTGGCTAAACGGCTGGGATCGACTGTTGAGAAGAAAAAATAAAGAGAAGAGGACCAAATGGAGACTGATGAAGAGTCCCATTACCCGAGGTTTCCCAATGATTATCTTTGCATTAGATGTGGGCGAGAAGTACAACATGGGGAAGTAATCATAGCTGAGAAGGAGCATAGAAGTGCTTTTTCAAAATATGGAATTAGATTCAACACTATGGGTGGCAATGATCTCCAGATTTATGTTGGTGCCAAATTGATCTACGAAGGCATCGATCCAGGAATCTTTAATCGAATAGAGTCATAGCACTGTTATGGACCAGATGATGGACCATTTCTATTTTGAGGGAACCTAGTTGTGCCTGCAAGGCCTGGAGTTCCTTCCCGCCGTGATCTTGAAGCGGTTGGATACCAATCTCCCAGTCGAGGGAGATACCCGAATCACAGGGGTGCAGGCCCCAGAAGAGGTATTAGACCAAGAGGTGGAGGTCCCTACGGGCATGGGGGGCATCAACCCAGAATGGTCATACCTCCAAATCACGATCATGAAGAGTGGAGTGAACTTAGCCATCCCAAGTTCCCAGCGGATGGTTGGTATACTAAGGTTTCGACTTCACAAAAGAGAAGGCTTCAAAGGAAGTTTGCAGCCAGAGCTTATAGTGACCCGTGGGTGCACGTTTTTGAGCCTAGAGAAAGGGCAGAACCTCCCAAGGCTTCGAACATGGTGCGGACTCGAGAGCAAGGAGAAACTAGCATTCAGAAGCAATCGAGTCTCAAGCATAGGGGGCAAGACGACAGTAATGAAGCGTCCTCCAAATCGACTGCTCAACCAAAAGGGAAAAAAGAGTTGAAGCAGAGTTTGAAGAAAAAGGTGGAGGAATTCCAGAAGCTGATGGAAGCGAATGATGATGATCTCTTGGATGATGGATCAGATCAAGACCTGATCAAGGATGCATCTCCATCCCCACAAGAATCTGCAACATTTGAAGAAAGTCTGGCCGTAATTCAATTCGGATCAGTACCTACTAACTTCCAATGCAACATGATTTTAGTTTTGCCTAAACATTTTAAGGCAAAACCAGACCAACCTATGGAATTGGTAGGTGATGTGGAAGATACAACCCAGTCGACTGTGAAAATAATAGAAAAAGAGGAATACCCTCATTCATAGTTAATTGAACTAGATGTTGATAGGAAGGGGGACAAAGTTGTTGTCCTTAGGTCTCCTGATAACGCCTCAACAAGGCATCTTAAACCACTATATATAAAAATCCACATGAACGGCCAGCCTGTTTTAAAAGTGCTAGTCGATAATGGGGCAGTAGTGAATATATTGCCTTCACGAATGATGAAATTGCTAAACAAAAGAAATGAAGACCTAATTCCAACAGAGGTCACTGTGGGCAACTTTGTTGAAGGGTGCTCTCCTGCTAAAGGAGTTATATCCCTACAATTGCAAGTTGGATCAAGAAAAATGAATGCAACATTTTTTGTAATCGATTCATCATCCAATTATAATGCCTTGTTAGGCAGAGATTGGATACATATAAATGGCTATGTACCATCTTCTTTGCATCAGGCTTTGATCTTTCTGAAGCAAGGAGAATCAGTGGGAATGGAGGTCTTTTGGGCAGACCAGCAACCATTCAAAGCAGAAACCAACAACGTTGAAGCAGATCTTTACAAGGAGCATCTTTGGCCTCTGAAGATAGAAGATGTAGAAGTCAAGTCTGTTGGGGTTGATGTGACTGAGAGTCAATTCCTCACATACATTAAGGAAGGGTTTCAGGAGCTAAGCAAGGATTTCATCAGGCCTAACATTATTGCAAGGCCTGCCGAGAAGAAACCACAAGTTTTTAATGTTTAGAAACATGCTAAACTTAGGGAATGAAGAGCTGGCTACTGTTAAAGCCACTTTTCAAAGATTATTTTCTTTTCTAGTCGATAGGAAATTGCAGGCAGACGAGCCTATTTCTTGTAATTGGGCTGAATGTGTTTTTGACGACAGTCCACTAACTATGAAAGAGTTAGGATTAGCAGATCTAAAACCTGCACCGGCTAAGATAGACGATGACAAGGCCTATGTTAAGGATCCTACGGAAGAAGTAAATCTAGTAACTATAGAAGATCCTAGAATTACTTATGTCAATGCTACTTTGCCTGATGAAATAAAGGGAAAGTTTAAGTATTTGTTGCTTGAATTTAAAGATTGCTTTGCTTGGAATTATGATGAGATGCCTGGTCTAGATAGAGCATTAGTAGAGCATAAAATACCTATTAAAGAAAATTATGTACCTTTTAAACAGGCGCCTAGAAGAATGAAAAATGATGTTCTTCCTCAAGTCAAGAAAGAAATAGAACGTTTATTTGAAGCTAAGTTTATCCGACCAGTAAAATATGTTGAATGGGTTTCAAATGTAGTTCCAGTTCTGAAAAGAATGGAAAAGTCATGGTTTGTGTTGACTTTAGAGATCTCAACATAGCATCGCCTAAAGATGAATACCCAATGCATGTTGCTGACTTGCTAGTCGATGCATCTGTGGGTTATCAAATGCTGTCCTTTATGGACGGTAACGCAGGTTATAATCAAATGTACATAGCGGAAGAAGATACCCATAAAACAGCGTTTAGATGTCCTGGATAAATAGGAACATTTGAATGGGTAGTTATGGCTTTCGGTTTGAAAAATGTGGGAGCAACCTATCAAAGGGTCATGAATTTAATTTTCCATGATTTTCTCCATAAGTTTTTGGAAGTTGTCGATTTGGTTTTCGGAGCCATGAGAGACCCAGCAGTTTCGAAAAGTTTGAGAAGTAAGAGTTTCGTGCCCTAAATTTCAAAGTGTTCCGCTTTATATAGGCGGTAAGACTCGGAGATTATTTACCAAAGTTAATCCTTAACTCAGGTAAATAGGGGGGCATTGTTTACACCATAATTTGGCCCATTATGATCGACTAGGCCATATGGTAACACGTGTCCAATATGATCGACTGGGTCATACAGTGACACGTGTCAACAGTAAATGGACTGATTTTAAAATAAAATAAGGTGCAATGGTGCCTTAGAATATTTGACGGTTAAAAGGGTTGCGTCCAAAATAAAAGACACATGTCCAGTAAAAAGTTACAGGCAAATCATGAACGGAGCAGTTGACAAAGGCAGTTGAAGAATGCAAATGCAAGCCAGAAGAACATGTGAAGAAACCGCTTGGACTTGAACGTGGAAAGCAAAGAAGGAGGAAAGATAACCGCCTGATTCAAATTTCTGGAGGGAATGCTGCCAAGTTTGAACCCCTAATCGAAGTAAAGCCTATAAATACAAGAAGTGAAGACAATTCCGGGACCCCACTCAATCGCCCAAAGGCTTTTACTTTTTATCTGTACTTTACTTTTCCAGCACTAGGAGTAGCTTGTAACTTAACCGTCTCCTCGGCTATTTGTTGTAGTCGACTGACTTCTACTTTGAGAAGTAATAAAGTCCATTTTGTTACTTTTCTTCCATTTCCATTCACTGCACCAAGTTTGCTTCCAGAGAAGTCCTGAAACACGGCAGGGAACCAAACTCCACCACCACAAACATCCACATTCCAGCACTCACCTAGTTACCAGTCGATTAGTCGACTAAGAACGAAAAATAGACAAACAGACATCGAGCAAGGCGTGAACGCGCTTGTAGGCGTTCGTTGACAGAGCACGGGCATACCAAAACTTGTCGCACGTAATGTTGAAGGACTGAATGTCGCTTATCTAACTTCTAAATAAGAGCGATTGCATATGACTTAAAAGGATAAGCCACAAAATGGTTCGAGGGTTGCCACAATTTAGGGAACTTGCCAATTTTCTAACCATGTAGGAAAGAGAGAACAAAAGTGATCATAAAAACTAATCGAACTCTATTAAATGAGATAAAAAAAAGTTGACCGATTACAATGAAATAAGAATAGTGCTGGACCGAAAAGAGAAGTACAAGGTCCATGAAAATGTAATTCGATTGGAAATAAAAGATTGGCAAACTTTGCTCAAAAATTTGTGTATTGATAAGCGCCGGGCTTTTTGATTGGTGTTGAAACCATTCTCCATCTTTAATTCTTGTATTTATAGGCTCCAAGGTGGTGTATTTATAGCACTGGGGATCCTTGTTGGATTCACTGCTATCTCTTTTGAGGGATTGGTTCTTATGTCCTGATATTTCGTCGGCCTGTATTTGCAGTAGGTGTCTGTAGCAAGAATTTGGTAGTTTTGGTTCACTCCTTATCTTTTGATAATTTATGTAATGACTTCGGGCTTTGAAGGATACAGTCCATTTCAAATGAGGTAGTTCTTATTTTAGTTATACTGCGGACCTCCCCATTTTTCTCCTTTTTTGATTGAATTTCGAAGATCCGAGCTACTCAATGTGATCATAATGTGATTTTAAGGGTACCAGCGAAAAATCAACAAAAAAAAGTGACCTGGAAAGGATTTCATACGAACAATTTTTATTGAATGGTTATAAAAAACTGCTCAAATCAAGCCTTTCTGGTTAGTTTTTTTTACCAATTTCTCGCGAATACCCTTAAAATCATATTTTAAACACATTGAGCGACTCAAATCATCGAAATTCGATTGGAAAAAAGAAATCCGTATTTTAAGGAAAGTTCTCATTTGAAACTTTCTATTGAATGATACTAAAAAAAAAAAAATAATAATAATAAAGAGTGGTGTAGAAGACTGAGAATAGTCCGGATTGTAGAGCAGTGGCCACATAAATTGAAGTCACGGGGGAGTGGGTTTCTTGGACGTTGACACATGTCTCCAAATAACTTCCCACCTTGGCTCTTTGGATGCCATATATCTAGGGCTATCCACGGTCTGGATCAGATCGGATTTGTATGAATTTAATTCTAATTCGTATCTTACGGTTTTTAGAAAATGCAATCTAATCCTGATCCAAAAGTCTCACGGTTCAGTTCGGATTCCGAACCTTGAGTCACAGTTGGTACCGATTTTATCCACGAATTTTCTTCCATAAACACTAAAAAACACAAAATTATTTCAATTACATATCATTCCAAATTTGGAGTTCAAGTGATGAGCAATAAGACAAACATTACAGTCCAGATTGGCAAATTTCCAGTTCAAGTGATCAACAATAAGAGAAACATTACATTACAATAAGCTACAAACTGCAACATTATAGTTACCGCCATGATAATCATTTTAGCCAAAGCAGGCCTTCAGGTTAAATTTTCAAAGACCAATTCCACTGTGAGGTTCTCCTTTTACTTGTGCATACGATGCTAGTGTTTTCTGTTTCTTAATTTCTAACTATCAAAAATTTTTGAGCAACTTTAACATGTGTTTTTTCAAGGTATTAGTCTCATTCCCACTCAACTATTTTATAAATATTACACATACACACACATATATATATATATATATACGGGGCGGTTCAAGGGACACCCAAAAAAATACCTAAAAAACACCTGATAGTTCTCGATCAAATTTTGATGATCCGATCCGCTCAATGTAATCAGAACGTGAGTTTAAAGGTACATGCGAGAAATCAGCAAAAAAAGAGACTGGAAAAGGCTTGATCTGAGCAGTTTTTATATTAGATTTAATGAACGGTTCAATTAAAAATTGCTTAAAATGAGCACTTTCCGGATATAATTTTTGCTAATTTCTCACGTGCACCCTTAAAATTACATTCTGCACACATTGAACGGTTTGAATCATAAAAATTTGATCAGGAACTATGAAATTAAGATTTGGGGTGTTTTTTAGGTTTTTTTTTTTGTGTCTCTTGAACCGCTCCGATAGATATATTATTTTTTAAATATCTCATGGTTCGGTTTGATTAATCCACGATTTTGAAATAAAAATTCAATCCTAATCCATATCTCACGATTTTTTAATTTTCAAATCCGTATTCGGACCATTAATCCAAGAACAAAATTCAAAATGTACGAATCAATTCAATCCGGACCGATTTTACAGTTCTCGATTTTTCTTGGACAGCACTACATATATCCATAACTGCTTCAGTTTCACATTTAAAAATAAAAACCCAGCTGCTCCTAATCATGGGCCATGTCACCTTTTGTAACTAAAAACAATCAATATGTCCAGGTTCATTGTTTAGGACCCCACGTGTCAACAGGAAGAAATGGACCACTTGTTTCTTCCTTTGGAAGCTTCGCCACACAGAGGAAAGAAAGAAATAATAAGGGTCTCCTTCCAAAAAAACAAAAACAAAAAAATTAAAATGAGATGGATGGGTCCCACGCTGTGGGTGACATCATCTTTTGTGGGTCTCTTTTAGAGCATGTACATCAACAAATATGTATTTTAGCTACCCAATAGTCTACTTTTTTTATTTTACCTATTCAAATTTTTCTCAACCCTACACCAATCCTCTTTATTATTCTCTCTTTTTTTATAAACTATTATAAAATACTCTATTGTTTGATTTGAGAGAGAGAGAGAGAGAGAGAGAGTGAGTCAGAGAACGGGAGGGAGTGAGGAGAGAGAAATAATTGTTTAAGGGGATGCAGATGAACAGTGTCTTTTGAAGAGATTTCTCCACAAATGTAAAATACATGAGTTTTTGACTAGGCTGGTGTAAACCCATTTTTGTGCATTTCCTAACTTAAGTTGCTAAAAGTGCAATTTTACCTAGGCTGGTGTACATGCCAAGGATAATCTTTCTTTGAACGTGACATCTCTTAAATATTTTTATAGAACTCGAGACAAATCCATTAAAATGATTTGTGGGCACGGGTACATATGTGAGACATATATCTAGGGTGTCAAACGGGTTGGGTGATACAGGCACGACACGTTTGAAGGCAGCATGGTACGGCACATGCACGATCTAATCTTGGCACGGCACGGTCTTAGTGGGCATGCGGCACGACACGACACGGCACGGGTAAGGAAGTAAGCGGGCACGGCACGGCACAACATGACGCAATCTTAGACGGGCACGGCACGGGCATGACACGGAAGGTGGACAGGGAACGAGTCATGTAGAGACTCGCGAATTTATTTTAATTTCGGATATCGTTTAGTAAAAAAAAAAAAAAGAAGAGAGACATATTATTAGTGAAGATGTGCGTATATTTGTGGGAGTGTACGGATATACGTATTCGGATGTGTATCGGACCCTAGGAAAGTGGTAAAATGTTAGTTTTGATGTTGTGTTGATGTCTGGTAGTGTTAGTATCAAGTTGGGTCCATTCCGGAATTCGTTGAAATTTTTTTACTTTTTCTACCTTGTTGGTACCGGTACTGACCGTTTCTCAGTACCGGTACCTACTGTCTAGTGCATCTTCAAATTGGCACTTAGAAGGCTTTGGTACCGGTACCCCCTTTTTCCCAGTACCAGTACCTGCTGTGTTTTTCTGCATTTTTTCAGCACGCTTTTGGGACAGTATAAATACCCTCCTTTTTGTCATTTCTCACCCAAAACTCACGAATCAGACCTGGAAAACCCTCCTCTCACCTACCCAACCTCAATCTCACCCAAAACTCTTGTTTCGACCGCAAATCTTCAAGATCCTCGGGTTTCCAACTTCAAATCACTCGAATCTTGCATTTTGGAGAACAAGGGGTAAGTTTGTGTTCATGTTTTCACTTCTTGGACTCTCACCCACGTTTTTCCCTCTCTCCTCTAGATTAATTGTTGATCTTTACTTGTTGTTCATGTTTTTGGGATTTATTTACTCTAGATCTTGTACCTAAGCTCGGGTGAGGCTTGTCTTTGGAGGATTCTCGCTTATTGCCTTTGGTAGACCTAGGGTTTTGCTCAAAACCCATTGTGGTAGGGATTTCTTACTCTTGTTATGCGTTTATGTGATGTTTATGTGCCTAAATCGTGCTTTGTTTCATGCTTGAGGTTGGGTTTTATGTTTCGGTCGAATCTGAGAATTTCAGCCCGTTTTTGTGTTTCAGCCCAATTTTGAACGGCCATAACTTCTTTGTTCGATGTCCGTTTTATGCAAATTTTATATCAATTCAAAAGTCTTGAAGTCAGCTTTCATTTGCCGCCGGAATCACCTTAGAACTCTTAGTACACCAAAAGTTATGACCATTTGAGTAAAGGTGTGTCAGTCCGCCAATGTCTGTCGGCTATTCCTAAGTTGTATTCGTTCCGTGTTATGACTTCCGATTTGATTAGAACATGTTTAAGTCACTCTTGAGTATGATTGCTTGTGACCTTTTGGCTTGTTGTCGATCATATATCTTAGCACTCGTTAGAGTACAACATTAGTATCGTTAGTTCGGGGAAACGTACCGTGAGGGTGATAGGAGTATTGTGAACTATGAGGGGTAGTGTGGTGAGTGCTATGGGTAGACGTGAGCTTGTCTAGTGATCCGTGAGTAGTATTGAGACTCGTATTCTCATGCCTCGTCTTGTTGAGCATCCTAGGTTCCTTTGGCACTTGTTTATAAGACATTCGATTAGAACCTTGCCGGTGATGTGCTGTGGAGTCATCATGGGTTCGGTATGAGGCACGGGGCATTGTGATAGACTTAGAGGAATAATGTGGGCTTAAGCTAGGTGCCAATGTATAATTGAGTATGTTAATGAGTTTGTAATCCCTTGAGTGTTGATAGATGGAAGAATGTGAAATTTTGGAAATGTTGTCTTTTGAATATGGTTTGGTAATGCATGTGTGTATGTGTGAGTTGATAACCTGCACGCTAGGGGTGGAAGTGCGGAGACTCTAGAGGGCTCGTTACGCAAGGTGTGCTAGAACGGAAACCCAAGTTGAAAGAGAGTTCGCTGCAAGCAAGGGGTGGTAAGGCAGTTGAACATCTCATGAATTGATGATTGTTGTAGTTGACATAAGAAGTATATGTTGTTACTTGAAATGGTGAATGTTGAAAAGGGAATGAACGATTGATCCTATCGAGGTCTTGAAAATAAAGGAACTTGGTTTTTTTTTTGGAAAAAGGATTTTTATGAAAAATCCTCCGGCTATTCTTGAGAGAATCAACGGTTTCCGGTATTTGGGCACAAATCAACGCACTCCGGCTATTCAAGTCAGAATCAACAGAGTTTGACCCGTAGAGGTCAAGAGTTTTTCTTGAAAGTATTTTGGCAACCAAAAATGAATGTTTTTATGAAAAATGGGCTAAATGATGATTGGTAAGAAATGAGAAGGCTAATTGTGAAGTTCTTGAGGAGCCCTAAAGTGGTTTGAGAAATGGTTGTATGTTATTTGATTGTTGTGTGTTCGATGCTACCTTCGTTTGACGTATGATTGGTTAGGGGATAGCTAGAAGGCGTATAGAATCCCGTCGTTGAAATCCGTTGGTTCATTGTGGTGTCCCTTGTATCTCTTGATCGTTCATTTGAACTCTTTCACTCTTATCGCATGTTACACCGCATTTACTTATAGCTTGAGTATAGAATTCTCTACTGGGCTAGTGTAGCTCAACCTATCAACATTTCAAGTACATCCCAAGGATCTTGACGTGGAGTACATGGTGTGCATGCTTGAACCTATATCTTTTGAAAGTCGTCATTGAGAAGTGGTCCCATCATCTTATGTATGATCCTTTGAAAAGATGTAAATGTAAATTCGTTTGAACCCTTTTAACTTTAGATATCATGTAACCTCTATATTTTACCGTCTTTGACTAACTATAGTATTTGGGCCGTAGTGCCAACGTTGTAAATCTTTAAACTTGGGGACTTGGTTTGTAATTGATCATTTGGGAACTCCCTTTGGGTTAATGTCTATATTATGCGATTTTTTTTATTTATTGAAATGGATTATTTAATATGTTTAAAAATCGAGGGCGTGACAAGTCACGACACGGCACGACACAGTTCTAGCCAGGCATGGTACGGGCACGAACACATAAGTTGGTCTGGCACGACAAGACACATAAGCAGGATGGGCATGGCACAACACGATTCTAGTCGGGCACGACACAACACGGTTCTCGTCGGGCATGGCAAAGCACGGCACGACACAAGGCATGGAAAAACCCCAAAAAAAAAATGTTAATAAATAAACGAAGGATTTCAAATTATACTTTACTTTATTTCTATGTATTTTTTGATAATCCAATAATTTATTAATCTTTTCTTTTTATTTAACTAAAATAAGCTTTTAAAATATTTTACATGATTAAAAAATTTTGAATCAAAATTCAAACATGATAATATATCAATTACCACACACATACATTGTGTTTTATCTAATAAGATTTTTTTTAAAAACTTATCAAAATAAGGGGAGAAAAAGTTTCAAAATAAAATTATTATAAAACATATCAATTTTAAAAGATCAATTTAAAAAAAAACATGAAGTCATGAACAAAAATAACGCGTGAGAGAGAGAGAGAGAGAGAGAGAGAGTGAGTTTGGAAAAAAAAAAGTTACAAATTTTTTTTAAAAAAAAATGGGCGAAAGAGTCAAACCTAGATCCAAGGGAAACAATGAGACATTCGAACATTGGAATACTTACACATGTGCCAACTTCCCTAAAAATTTAAATAAAATAAGTTATGAAAAGATTTTTTTGGAAAAAAAATGTGCCAAGGGGGATTCGAACCCAGGTCATGGGAAAAAAAGCCAAAAACCTCCACCAACCATCGTATGATCGATATCGTTCATTTTGTCTTTCTTGGTGTTTTAATCATTCTCATTAATTTTTTGGTCTATCCGATTTTGAAAACTCTTTCATCGGGACGTGGAATCATTGTTTGAATGATTTTTTTACGTTCGAATCTGTCTGATCAATAAATAATTTGCTTGATTCTTGACATGAATGAAATAATCTCTCCCACGTAAAAGGTAGACGGTTCCGATTTTTAAAAAATAGCTCAAAGGGCCCTAGAGTGGTACATTATATGACTCTAATGCCTTTAAAAGCACCGAATGTGATCTGATCATATGGTTACTGACATCCAATTAACTCCACTTTGGGCCAAAATGATATAATTGATAATACGTTAAATCGTAACGGTTTAGATCGAACATTCAGAAAAATGAGTCTGTAGCTACTTTCAAATCTATATACTGAACTTACATGGTTCTAAACAAAAGTGTTCTGCTATAGTCTAATGTACGCTAGCCACATGATCACAACACAATTATGACGATCCATATCGTTCATTTTGTTGTTCTTGGTGTTTTAATCACTCTCACTCATTTTTACGTCTATCGGGTTTTGAAAGCCCCTTCATCAGGTCGTAAATTCATTAATAGGATTTTTTTGTTGTGTAAGATCAGGTATGTAACGAAAACCAATTTACTTCATTCTTGACATAAATGAAATAATCCCTCCCATTTAAAAAGGTAGACGGTTTCGATTTTCAAAGAACGGCTCAAGCGGCCCTCGAGTGATGCATTATAGGACTTTACAAGAATTTTCGATGAGTTGGTGCATATGGATTATGGTGTTCTAGACACCCCAATCCGGCCCTCGGAGAGTCTTTGTCCGCCCCAATGATAAAATAAAGGAAACGATACCTTTGTGAGCTTGAATAAAAGATTTCCCTAAGCCCATGTAAACCAAACAAACCAAAAAGCCCAAAAAGCCCCCTGGACTGAACTTGAGGCACCGCGCGGGATGATTCTATAGCGCGCGGCACATCAAAATTCGATACACCGTGCGCAACCTTGACTTGTACCGCACGACACTTCAGGTAAAGTTCTGACTAGCTCAGAAAGCTGTCGGCCACGCCAACTTGAGCCACAGCTGATGAATGGCTTAGCCGAAAATGTACTTCTGGCCCGCCCAGAAAATACCTCCACTATTTGAAATTCAAAATCCTTGGCTCTTTGCCTATAAACTAACCCCTCCACTCAAGGGAAAATGGCTCTCCTTTTAGCTTTTGGGCATTCTTACTCCATAAGCTTTCTCTCTCTAGCTTTTATATTCATCTTCCATTTCCAAGTCTTGAAGAATGTCATTCCCAAAAGACATTCTTTGAGCACTTTCACCCACTTTCCTCCTCATTATTGAAGTTGGCCTCTTACTAACTTCAAGGTTTCATCTCCCAAAATACCAAACCCTCTCTCACACACATACTTCCTTTGTCTCATTCAACCTCCCCCATCCACATCCTTCACCATCCATCCTCGTTTGGCATCAACCATCCTCGATCAAGCTCAACGCCGAAGGTAAAAACAAGTTTCCTTGGGCTAGACTCAGTTCTGGTCCTGAGGGGACTTTTTTGTCGTCAGATCTAATCCCTTTTGGTTAGATTTTGACTTAAAATTCATTTTTAGAAAAAGAAGCCAGTACTGTGCTGAGGTCAACGTACCACGCGGCTGTCCAAGCCGTCGCGCAGTATATTGATCTTCAGCGCGCGGCAGTTTGACTACTGGTATTATCGTAGGCAGGCTGTCTAGATCTGAGTTATTCTTTGTTGGGATCCATCTGTGTTTGTTGTTCACTGTTTTTGTCTCTTTCAAAGCAAGACCATATCTACAAGCCATGTTTTGGCTCTTAAACAAGATTTTCTAGATCATCCCGAATGATCAAACGCATTAAAAACTATTTTGGGGCCATGTTTTGAGAAAATAATGACGTTTATGGGATGATCTGATCATCACATGGCTTTTGATGAGTCTTTTAAAAGATGCACGATGAAAACAATGAGCTAGACGATGTTTTGAACACTTGTAATAGTGTGACAGCAGAACGGATGCCACGCACGGCATACTGAAGTGCCGCACGCGGCACTAAGGTATGCCGTGCACAAAATAATCATGATCCAGACAGTTTGCTGAGCATTTTTCATTCCATCTGTCCACATCATCCATATCATTTCTGTACAGACAGCACCACATACAAGTCAATGTGATATATTTCCCATGTCCCTTCCCCGTTATTTGCTCTTATTAAGGAGCTTAATACTCCAAATGATATTTGAGATTTCCCCTTTTGAAAACATAAAGTAGAGACCGGTTTCACCCGGCAATTGGGGTGCTTTTTAAAGAAAAACCTTCCCCATTCGTAACGTGGCTCCCGAACCCAAAATCTCAACGTTTTCGTTAGACCAAAAGCCTTTTTCAAATAAGTTCTCGATTTCTCGGATCATCCATCTCAAAAATCCGGGTGGTGACTCTTCGAAAGGGCACGGAAGCCCACAGGTGTCTCGTATGCACATAATCACACAGTTCATATAAAAGTAATGAGATGTTGCCCTAGCAATCATCTGATCTCACTCTCAAGTTCTTAGTTCTCTCTCTCTCTCTCTCCGACTCTCTCATCACCTCAGCTCACCAACTCTCACTCACCAGTCACCATCTCTCTCTCTCCACTTATCTACTGTAATTAGGGTTTTTGAAATTAGGGTTCTAAAATGGTTTTTGAAATTAAGGTTCCGAAATGGTTTTTCTAGAAATGGGTACTAATTTTAACCATTCAACCATTTGGTTTTGTACTAATATTCTAGAAATGGCCAGATCTGATGATTTTGTTACTAATTTCGTATATTAATATATTTTCAACAAATTTGTCGAAACTGATTTTGTACACACACCTGCACTAAGCAATAGGATTAGTACAAACCCGCCATGGATATGGATGCTTTTGACTGTGTAGTGTTTGTGCAAGGTTTGATGGATCATTGGAGTGCCTCCTTTGATGTTCAGGCTGCTCTTTCTGATTTCTGTTTGTTGTGTTCTAATTTCAGTAGTTTTAAGATTGTAAAGGTTTCAAGACTTGTGGGATTGTGCCTTGTGGATTCAAACATGATGAAGATATGTATAAATCATGTGAGATATGTGTATGTTAGACCATCTCCGGAGCTTTACTCAAGTTTTTGCTTAGTTTGAGTAAAATAATTTTTTATTCAAAAATGAAGCACTCCAATGGGAAAATCAAGATTTAAGCACAAGTTTGATTGGAATTTGGAAGTTTTCATTAGCGGCATAGCAGTGTGTTTGAATGCCACTAAGTAAAGTAGCTTTGAAATTTTTGAGTAAAGAAAGGAGTCTCCGTTAACTTTGAGTCTTGGATAGAAAAATGAGTAACATTCTATTTGTTACCCTTTAAGCCAAAAACCAAATCTTCAATTTAGTGCCCTTGAATCGTTAATGACTTGAAGTCTCAAACAACTTTAAAATTGAAATTCTTTTGAATTGAAATTTACGAGTCTCAAAGAACATTAGAGCATCTCCAAGAATCAAATTAGGATTGAATACTACAAACTTAAAAACATTAGAGGCACGGGAATTTGTGTTTTTTGGAAAGATTTTTTTTCAGACAAAAATCGGTTGGTGATGTGTATAGGAAAATCGATGGCACGACACGATTTAAAAAGGCACGGCACGGCATGGCACGACACACGATTAAGTAAACGGGCCGACACGATTCAAAAAAGCACGGCACGACATGACACGATAAAAAAGGAAGGGCATGACACGATTAAGTCAACGGGCCACCAAAGCATGACACGATTAATTAATCGGGCACGGCACGACATTACACGATTTAAAAAGGCACGGCCTGACATGGTACAATAAAGTAAAATAGCCCAACACAGAACGCCACGGCACGATGAAGTAAACAGGCACGACATGGCACGGTACAAAGCACGATTGACACGAAAATTGATGGCACGGCACGAACGTTTGACATCTCTACATATATCCATAGCAGAGCTGTGTCGAATCTATACAGAATTTTCAACACGGGTCAATGGGGTTGACCAATTCTTAAAACAGCCCTTCGCCCTTTACCTAAACCAATTAAGCAATTAACCGAAGATAAGAAATCAAACAAGAACATCTGCAAGAAATGAAGAAAAACAAAATGCTGGTGAGAAAACGACCTTTCTCAAAACCCCCAATTATTTCTCTCACCTGCCATCTTTGTATATTGACTTTGGTATTTCTTAAACAATACTTCAATGGCTAAGTGACAGCTCCCCTGAAAGATGTTAGACTTTTTTTTTAGGATGTGGGGAATGGACCCCGTGATGAACATCGAACACATGTATTTTTCTCTTGGTAAAGGGTAGGAAGCCTTACCACTAGAATATCCCTTTATTCTCGAAAGATGTTGATTTGAAATCTTTATATCTTCAAGTTGAGAGAACGAAGGGATAGCCAAGTGGTGAGACATCTCTTTACTCACAGAATGCAAATTTCAATATTTATATAAGTAGATATATTGATTTTAAAATGTACCTTGATTACACAAAAGTATAGATATATTATCCAATATATTTTGAAATATCGAGCGAGTCCTTACTCCGTAAGAATCACGATTCAATTCGCTTCATGATTCCTAGAAAGAGTTAATCTGTTTTTCATTTCAATTCACGACTTGACAATCTTGACTCATAAATACCACGTGCAAACCGTTTTTGTTTGCTTTGGGTTCTTTTTGTTTTTGTTTTTGTCTTGAAGAGCCAATTCCATATCATTTCAAAAGCTCAAAGACATTACAGATTTCATCATAAGATATAGGAGTTTGTGGGCTACCACAGCCCCGGGTGGATATCGGGGCGGCCCGAAAAAGAAGCGCCTCGCCTTTTTAGAATCGATTCGAAAAATATTTGAAGAGTCGCCACCCGGATTTGTGGTTCGCCACCCGAGAAACCGCTTTATTCGAAAATGATCGATTTAAATTTGAAAACCAGAGATTCGTTTGAAAAGGGTTCGGGAGCCACGTTACGAGGGGGGAAAGGTTTTACGGCACCCCCCTTGCCCGATTCGAAATCGGTCTCTACTGGACATTCGTGGGATTTTTTCAAAAGATTTTATTTCATCAAACAGTTAGCACGTATTTACAGATGTATTCAGTACAGGAAGGTGCATGCATGTGCATGTGTACTGCGAATGAATGGGAAGTGATGACAAAGTGCAAAATGCTAGAGGCTGGAAAACTTTTGTCACTGATTCGCTCTCGAGCGCTCGGAAGTACTCCCGAGCGCTTGGGAGTGTTGCATGTTCAACCTGCCAAATATGTTAGTCTCACAGGATATAACAGAATATGGTGCTGAAAATGTAAGCCAGAATATCATTGATCATGTCACGGGCTCAACATAGAACTTAGCAGAATGGGATGAGTCCAATAGACTAGGATCAAACCCCATTCTTCCAAACTCTGCATCCCTGTTCTTTTGGAAAATGGTTCAACAGGTCTAACAAGCAAAAAGGGATGCATGCATGGACATGCAAAGACAGTGTTAGGATAAGAACTGAAAGAAGAATAGGCTGGGTTTACATGCAAGTACTCTCGAGCGCTTGGAAGTATTCTCGAGCGCTCGGGAGTGATTCACATCTCAGGACTGACTTCAACCAATTAAGACTCTCAATGAAGTATGTTGATACACTAGATCTTACATCTTAGAGCATGGAAAAGAGGTTTTCCTTCTTAGATCCAGACCAAAACTCCTTTGCATGCCTTAAATGCAAGTCATTTATTTCATTTTTTTCAAAGAAAACAGCAAGTTTTTGGTACCAACTTACTTCAAAAGAGTTGAAAAGAGTTTTGAAACACATTCAGCCCATGCATGTCCATTTAAACACTCAAAGGAAAGAAAGCAATGCTGGATTCACTCTCAAGCGCTTGGGAGTTTCTCCAGTAAGCTTCACACAAAAAAGGAAGCACTTGCACCCCTTTGCTCTTGTTATTACACGAAGGTCTTTCAACCCACACTCAGTATGAAAGACTGAGAGGGCTGAAGAACCTCCCTCAGAAAGGAGAAACAGCCCAGTTTTGTTGGTTTTTGGCAATAAGGTAGAAGCTTCTACCTTTGGTTGGGGATTTTACTCCTTGGAAAACTTTGAATGATGAAAGGAAAAGAGAAACTAGGGAGATCAGAACTTTAGAGTACTCTGAACTCCTTGCATGTCTTGTATTTTTGTTCTTTTGCTCTTGAAAGTGAAGTTTTTGGAAGAGGTGGGGAGTGTTTCTGCTTGAACAGCTAAAGGGGGTTTTTTTTAGAGAGATCAGTTCCTCCCTGCTCTGTGCTGGAAAAGCCTTTTTATAGGCAAAATAGCATATAGTCTCATTTTAGAAAATACAATATGGAATCTTTGAAAATCCATCAGGCCTGACTCACCTCTGACTGAGGTGGAGTGTTGCCTGAGGTTTGAACCGGCCAGAACGGCTGTAATGATGGCATGCATGGGTAGTGGGGAAGCTCAAGCATTCATTGGCCAATACAAAAGTCTCGAGCGCTCGGGAGCACTCTCGAGCGCTTGGGACTTTACTCTCGAGCGCTCGAGAGTTTGTCAAATCCCAGGTTTTGAAAGTGGTTTGGAGCGCTTGGGATTGATCCTGAGCGCTTGAAACTGGTTCTGACATTTTATTTTCCCCTTCAAAGTCTTCAGGAAGCAAAGTCCCGACCGGTCTAAGGCTTGTTTCGATCCAAATTCATCATCGGGGAGCCTCCGGGCCACAAATTAAGGAAATTCGAAGTGTTCAAATTGGGGTGTCTACAGAGTTCAAAATTATCAAAACCACCAGTCGCAGGCTCAATGGCACCAAATGCAAAAGCAGGCCAACGAGGTCATTAGATGTAAGAACTATTCGCAGAAAAGATAGTAGAGAATCCCACAATAACACCCAACTCAAATCCTCAAATAAGCATAGATGAAATCTAAACAAGCACCACTCCACAGCGGGAGGGAGAGACCTCCACAAAGGGAGGAGACAGACCTCCTATGGAGATTAACAAAAAAAAAAGAGATCAAAAAAAAGAGAAAGAAATGAAAACTCCGGCAATAGAACGATGTCGCCAGACCCGCCGCACCGAATCTGACAACTTATTCATCAGAGGAGCAAAGTCAAGCGATCCCGGGGGCACTCCCAAGCAAAACCCTAACTAGAGAAAGTTTGGAGAGAATGAAGTGTTGGGAAATGATTCCCAGAACCCTGTAATGACGCGTACAGATTAAACAACAAGAAAATCGCAAAACCCTACAAGGCTAAATTAGGGTTTTACCTCAGCTCCCTACGAACATGAACGCTGGTTGAACTTGTTATAGCACGTCTTGCTATAAGCCACGTATACTGCTCGATTGCACCTTACGATCTTCTATCGTATTCCCTGCACGTCTGGAACACGAACCGAGTGTGGACTCTTTCGTGATATGTTTGTTCTCTCTAAATCTACCTCTATCTTGTGAATAGTAGAAACGAGTAACCTGACCTAGAGAGCATAACGTGTATATATAAGGCTACGATAGGGATCTAAGGTGTAATAAGTCAGGGCTTCCTGTGTAAATAAGAAATCCTAATCCAACCAGGATTCTATTTCTTATTTCACTAATTATAATTCACCCCATTACAGAATTATAATTGCACTCCCGTCCTTATTTCAATTATATTACGAGCTCCATGATATTAAATACTTATTAATCTCCCCACGTTAAGATTACAGATACCCGTTGATTAAAATAAATTACTAACAATTTCCCACTTAATCAACATCTTAACTTGAGACTAACCGCTTAACTTATTCGATATGTCGGATACAAATATCCACCTGCGGGGTTTGACATAATCGAAACTTATAAGCTTACTCAAGGGGTATCATCAATCCCTATCGGGACGTGGATTCCATTAATAATTAATAGTTGTCATATACATAATGTTGCGACCCAACTCACCGAGACTATTGACCGTATAAAGATCTCACTCTTTAATGAATCAAAGTCAACAACATTAACCAACTGATAGTAACATTATCCCCCTCTCTCTCTAAAAATCCCCTCTCTCTCTAGGCGACCAAAACCTTCGTTTCAGCTTTGGGGGAGGGGGGCCGCCGCCTCCTCCTCCGCCCTTCCTCTCCCCATCTCTCCTTCACCTCTCCTTCTCCTCTCCGTTTGGTGTACCTATTTCGGTCTGGTTTGGCTTGGGGTTTGAGATCTAGGCGCTCATGCTTCCAGTGCTCGGGCTTCCGGCCGAAGTTCGGTAGGCCTGTTTCCGTCCGGAATCAGCCTTTTCCTCTCAAATCCGGTGAATGGTGGCCGGCGTCGAGGTAATAATGGGGTGTTGGGATTAGGGTTTTCCCTTTCTGGTAGGTTTTTGTTTCTGTCCTGTTCTCACCTGTTGTTTTTTCAGTTCGGTTTTGTTTCCAGTCTGGGCTTCCCCCAGATCCGGAGGGTGCGGTGGTGGGCTAATAACTTGGTGTCTGGTTAGTTTTCTCAGTCTTGGTTTCATTGGTTGCTGCCTCTGGTCGGTTGTTAGTCCGCCGTGGCCGCGGAGCTGCGTTGTTTTTTCAACGGTTGCCCTTCCGCGGCCAAAACTCCACGTGCCAGTGGGAGTTTGCTATTTGGAGTGGCATCCATGCCTGCGAAGGGAAATCACTTTGTGTTTTTTCTTCGCGGTTTCGCCGGCGTTGTGGCTTTTGGACTACTGCATTAGGGAAGACAGGTTTCACTGTGTTGCACTGATCACTAGGATTAGGGTTTGGTTTCTCGAAGGGAATTGTTGTCTAGATTCATACTCCACATGTCCCGACCCTGCCTTTGAGTAAGTGGCGGTGTGAAGATGTCCCTGATCTTAGGCTACAATTTGTCCTTCCTATTTTCGTGTTGTACCTTTTCGTGGTTTTGGTTGAAATCTGTAGATGCCGTATGGCGTTTTTGAATATGAATGATACTCATGCGGATCAAAAAAAAAAGTCAACAACATTAAATATATACCTCTAATAATTATCTTTGGATTAAGAGCATAAGCATTCTCAATAACCATGAGGTTCCAATTGTCTTATAAAGTTAGTACAAATACAATTACCTCAATGCGGTCCCGTTCAATACACACAAAGTGTACTAGCACAATGAGTTAGAACTAGACTGTTCCCTGTAGTCAAGACAGAGCTACTAAACACTGTACTACAGTCCTACCGATGGTATGTCCAGTTCCATCTAAAACTGTGAACTATATCTTATATTTTACAACAACTGATGATCCAATCTTCTGTGTGTAAGTTGTTCTCTACACACTGGATTATCTACTATGTAGAAGAAAAGACACACATGCACAACATACAAAAATATCATGCAAACATTGCCCATAAAAGATTCTCATCAAAAAGGGATAAAACTGATTAATACATAACAATATTAATCCATCATATAAAATTATAACTTTTACATAACATCCTAACAAACTCCCACTAAGAAAATCAAACCCATACTACCACGCATCTCACTCCCATTCCCTCTACATGACTATCAAAAGTCTTAGCCGGTAAGCTCTTTGTAAAAGGATTTGCTAGTGTGTGGCCCAAGATCTCTGGTTCGAGTCCTTCCTCCTCTGGTTCAAGAGTTGCCTAGCTTCTTCCACCTAACCTGCACCACGAAGCACGACTAAAGACCACACCGGAGGAGCCCGGTATGGCCCTCCGGCGCAAGGATGAGAATGGTGCAGAGAAAGCAAAAGAGAGCTAGGGTTTGAGTGTGGAATGGCTATGTACCTTTTAGGGCTGTGAACCTTTGGTATTTATAGAACCTTCCTAACTTGCTCTCTAAGTTCATACACGTGCTCCGCACGAGCTGAGTGACGTCATTGTGGCGTCACTGGATTAGACATTTGTAACCGTTTTGCTGTGAGCTGGCATTGCCCATGTGCGCTCATCATTATCTGTCTGCGTAACCGCTTTAGTTGCGTGAGAGAGCACGCGACTCCGCGGGTGGCCGAGCACGAGACTCCGCGGGTGGCCGAGCATGCGACTCCGCCGGTGGCCGAGCCCAATGGGTGACTCAAGCAAAGAACCCTCCATCGGCGCTCTCTTCGCGAAGGTGGCCGAGCCTGAGTGACATGGCCGTGGCCAAGCCTGAGTGACATGGCCGAGCCCACACATGGCCGAGCCCGGTGGGTGACTTAAGCGAAGAACCTTCCATCGGAGCTCTCTTCCCGAAGGTGGCCGAGCCTGAGTGACATGGCCGAGCCCACACATGGCCGAGCCCGGTGGGTGACTTAAGCGAAGAACCTTCCATCGCAGAACTCTTCCCGAAGGTGGCCGAGCCTGGTTGCTTAGCTCCGGGCCGAGTCGAGCATGGAGGGAGCATCGCGGGAGACAAGGCCGAGCTTGGTTGCTTAGCTCCGGGCCGAGCCTGGTTGCCTTCCACCGAACGTACCGATTGTGGCCGAACCAGAATATTCGGCCCACTACAATACCCCATCAACTTCTTCTGGTACAATAGAGTACAGGAGAAGTTGACAATGAGTCTGGCCGAATATCAGTGGCCGAATCATAATGAAAGCCTTTGATGGTGTGAGGGACGAATGCCATGCGAATTCTAAAGAGCCCCGACGGTTGAGGGTAGCTGAAGGCCATTGAGGGTTGGCCAAAGGCCATTGATGGCGCAAGCGCCGAACAGTCGTTTGGACTCTAGAGAGCCCCGACGGTTGAGGTTGGCCGAAGGCCGTTGTGGTGGCCGAAGGCCGTTGATGGCGCAAGCGCCGAACAGTCGTTTGGACTCTAGAGAACCCCGACGGTTGAGGTTGGCCAAGGGCCATTGAGGACTGGCCGAAGGCCATTGATGGCGCAAGCACCGAACAGTCGTTTGGACTCTAAAGAGCCCCGACGGTTGAGGTTGGCCAAGGGCCGTTGAGGATTGGCCGAAGGCCGTTGATGGCGCAAGCGCCGAACAGTCGTTTGGACTCTAGAGAGCCCCGACGGTTGAGGTTGGCCAAGGGCCGTTGAGGATTGGCCGAAGGCCGTTGATGGCGCAAGCGCCGAACAGTCGTTTGGACTCTAGAGAGCCCCGACGGTTGAGGTTGGCCAAGGGCCGTTGAGGATTGGCCGAAGGCCGTTGATGGCGCAAGCGCCGAACAGTTGTTTGGACGCTAGAGAGCCCCGACGGTTGAGGTTGGCCAAGGGCCGTTGAGGGTGGCCGAAGTGATGGCGGCCGAAATCTCTGAGTCGAACCAACGATCAACTTTGTACAATGGTGACACACGGGTGTGATTAGAATCAGCGTTGCAGAGGTCGAATGTAGCCGAGATAAAAGAACACTAAGAAAACTTTTACAAGGTGAGCGTCCTGATTGACCGGGGAGCGCGGGTGCCTCGTACCTCATGCTTGGCCAAGAATTTTTCGTGAGTCTTTGGCAAATATGCTCCATGTTTTTGAAGCTCGACCTAGATCTTCTTTGAGAAGGGATCTTAAGTGAACTTCCTGAGCTGGTGGTGAACCGGCTACGAAGGTCGGCCATCACAGTTGGACCTCCAGTTTGTTGCTCTTTGCTCGTTGGTTCCCCAAGCGCTGGTGGATCGGCTTCGAAGGTCAGCCGTCACAGTTGGACCTCCAGTTTGTGGCTCTTCGTTCGTTGGTTCCCCAAGCGCTGGTGGATCGGAGACCTTTGTTGCCTAAAGGCAACTTTGTCTTTGGCTCTAACATTCTTGAAGGGCGGAGCGATTTGATCATCGACCAAACGATAGTGGTGCTCATTGTTTCCTGCTGTTGTTTGAGCATCTTGAACGTAGGCGAGGGTATCTTCTGCCATGGTGGGTGGCCGCTGGATCACGAGATTGGGGCCAGGAGGGATGAAGCCTGGTTAGTGAGAGAGAGTCTCGTTAAAGCTCCTCCGCTCTCAGAGGAGACTAGATTGATTGGGGGAGGAGGAGGAAGTCCGCTCATCTCGTTGGATAGAGGTTTGATTTAAAGTGAAGAGAAGAAACGAGTAGGAGGGGGTGGAGCCACCGTAGTTCAAGGTAGATTCACGTCGCTGTAATAGGCGGATGTAGGCCGCCGTTACGTCCTCCGCGGCTGGTGATAGCCCCGAGCTTACGGCGGTGGAGATGGACATGTGCCTTTCAGGAGGCGGTAGGATGATGTTGCCGCTTGCGTCCTTGGCCCCCGAAGTGGTGACGTCTATTAGATCTCCGCCCATGGTGGTTGAGTCTTTGGTTGTTTTGAGGAGGAGAAGGTTGCAGCGAAGGAGGAGCGAGCCGTTTGAATCAAAAGCGATTCACGTCGGGTTCACCAATTGTGTGGCCCAAGATCTCTGGTTCGAGTCCTTCCTCCTCTGGTTCAAGAGTTGCCTAGCTTCTTCCACCTAACCTGCACCACGAAGCACGACTAAAGACCACACCAGAGGAGCCCGGTATGGCCCACCGGCGCAAGGATGAGAATGGTGCAGAGAAAGCAAAAGAGAGCTAGGGTTTGAGTGTGGAATGGCTGTGTACCTTTTAGGGCTGTGAACCTTTGGTATTTATAGAACCTTCCTAGCTTGCTCTCCAAGTTCATACACGTGCTCTACACGAGCTGAGTGACGTCATTGTGGCGTCACTGGATTAGACATTTGTAACCGTTTTGCTGTGAGCTGGCATTGCCCATGTGCGCTCATCATTATCTGTCTGCGTAACCGCTTTAGTCGCGTGAGAGAGCACGCAACTCTGCGGGTGGCCGAGCACGAGACTCCGCGGGTGGCCGAGCATGCGACTCCGCGGGTGGCCGAGCCCAATGGGTGACTCAAGCAAAGAACCCTCCATCGGCGCTCTCTTCGCGAAGGTGGCCGAGCCTGAGTGACATGGCCGTGGCCGAGCCTGAGTGACATGGCCGTGGCCGAGCCTGAGTGACATGGCCGAGCCCACACATGGCCGAGCCCGGTGGGTGACTTAAGCGAAGAACCTTCCATCGGAGCTCTCTTCCCGAAGGTGGCCGAGCCTGAGTGACATGGCCAAGCCCACACATGGCCGAGCCCGGTGGGTGACTTAAGCGAAGAACCTTCCATCAGAGCTCTCTTCCCGAAGGTGGCCGAGCCTGAGTGACATGGCCGAGCCCACACATGGCCGAGCCCGGTGGGTGACTTAAGCGAAGAACCTTCCATCGGAGAACTCTTCCCGAAGGTGGCCGAGCCTGGTTGCTTAGCTCCGGGCCGAGTCGAGCATGGAGGGAGCATCGCGGGAGACAAGGCCGAGCTTGGTTGCTTAGCTCCGGGCCGAGCCTGGTTGCCTTCCGCCGAACGTAGCGATTGTGGCCGAACCAGAATATTCGGCCCACTACAGCTAGGTTGCTCGCTGATGCAATCTTGGTCACAGCAACATCACCTCTATGTACGATCTCTCGAATTAGATGATAGTTACGCCCAATGTGTTTACCCTTCTTGTGAGTCCTTGGCTCCTTTGAATTAGCAACTGCATCGCTATTATCACAATAGAGTGTAATGGCTAATTGCACTGAAGGAACCACTTTCATATCCAACAAGAAGTTTCTGAGCCAAACAGCCTCGTTGGCTGCTTCAGAAGCTACCACATACTCAGCCTCCATGGTAGTATCAGCAATACAAGATTGCTTGATGCTCCTCCAACTTATGGCTCCACCTCCCAAAATAAACACATATTCCGAGGTAGATTTTCTGGAATCCCTATCTAACATAAAGTCCGAGTCTGTGTACCCATGAGATACCAGACTATCTGACTGAAACACCAACATATGATCTCTAGTTCTTTTCAGATACTTGAGTTTATGTTTTACTGCCGTCCAATGTTCTTGCCCTAGATTAGACTGAAATCTGCTAACCATGCCAACGGCAAAGCAAATATCAGGTCTAGTACACAACATAGCATACATAAGGCTTCCTACTGCCGAGGCATAAGGAACAGCCTTCATTTTGTCCATCTCCTCAGATGTTTTAGGACACTGATCTTTGGATAGGTTTATTCCATGTCTAAAAGGGAGGAACCCTTTCTTGGAATCTTGCATGCTAAAACGGGCAAGAATGACATCGATATAAGTAGCTTGTGATAAGCCTAACATCCTATTCTTGCGATCTCGTATAAGCTTAATCCCTAGGATGTGACCGGCTTCTCCCAAGTCCTTCATTTCAAACTGGCTGGATAACCACGATTTCACTGAAGACAACACTCCCACATCGTTTCCGATAAGTAGGATATCATCAACATATAGTACTAGAAACACCACAACTTTTCCGTTGCGCTTCTTGTATACACATGACTCATCCGGATATTGATCAAAACCAAAAGACTTGATTGCTTGATCAAAACAGATGTTCCAAGATCTAGATGCCTGCTTAAGCCCATAAATAGACTTCTTGAGCTGGCATAACATGTGCTCTTGACCTTTTGCTATGAATCCATCTGGTTGAATCATATAAATACACTCATCCAGGTTTCCATTAAGGAACGCAGTCTTGACATCCATTTGCCAAATCTCGTAATCAAGATGAGCCGCAATGGATAAGAGAATCCGGATGGACTTAAGCATTGCTACCGATGAAAAAGTTTCCTCATAGTCGATCCCTTCTTTCTGAGTATACCCTTTCGCAACAAGCCTAACTTTGAAGGTATGCACCTTCCCGTCTGCTCCTCTCTTCTTCTTGTAGATCCATTTGCATCCAATGGGTTTAATCCCTTCAGGTGGTTCTACAAGATCCCAGACCAGATTAGAGTACATAGACTCCATCTCTGATTTCATAGCCTTTTGCCAAAGTTCCACATCTTTATCTTGAAGTGTCTCGTTGTAGTTATAGGGTTTGGCATGTTGATCATCAGGGATCATTTCAAAAGATTCTCCCAACAACGTATACCAACTGGGTGGAACAATAACCCTCCCACTACGACGAGATACCGGTTTGTCAATAGGTGCCTCTACAGATCTCTCTTGTGGCGTTTCCTCCTGCACTACTGGTGGTAAAGAAGTTTGTGCCGGTCTGTCTCCTCTCAATTCCTCTAAAACAATTTTACTTCTGGGCTTATGGTCTATCACATAGTCTTCTTCTAAGAACTGGGCATTAGTGCTAACAATGACCTTTTTATCCGTAGGACTATAAAACAGTCCACCTTTCATTCCTTTAGAGTATCCCACAAACAAGCAAACTTCTGTCCTCGATTCCAATTTATCTGCGTTCCCATTCAGCACATGTGTTGAACTACCCCAAACCCGAACATGCTGTAGACTAGGTTTGCGCCCAGTCCATAGTTCTGTCGGTGTAGATGGTACTGACTTAGATGGTACCAAGTTAAGAATGCATGCTGCTGTTTCTAATGCATGTCCCCAAAACGAAATTGGTGAATCAAACTAACTCATCATTGATCTTACCATATCCATAAGAGTCCTATTCCTTCTCTCTGCTACACCATTTTGTTGTGGCATACCTGGAGCTGACAATTGGGATGTAATCCCTTCAGCTGACAAGTAGTCCCTAACCTCTCCCAAGAGGTATTCGCCACCACGATCAGATCGCAGTGTCTTGAGACATTTACCCAGAGGCTTTTCCGTTTCTGCCCTATACTCCCTGAATTTCTCAAAGCATTCGGATTTACGGCGCATCAAATAAATGTATCCATACCTTGAGTAATCGTCAGTAAAAGTGACAAAGTACTCAAAACCACCTCTAGCTTGGATATTCATAGGCCCACACAAATCAGAGTGAACCAATTCCAACGGCTCTTTGGCTCTATGTCCTTTTGCTGGAAAAGGTCTTTTGGTCATCTTACCTTCCAAACAGGATTCACAAACTGGAAGTTCCTTAACTTCTAATGAACCTAAAGGACCATCTCTAACCGGTCTAGAAATCCTAGTTAGATTAATATGACCAAGGCATAAGTGCCAAAGATACGTTTGGTTCAATTTAGAAGGCTCTTTTATCTTACATGGTAAATTATTAGTGTTATTCAATTCATGCAGTTGCACTGTAGGAAACATAGGATTAATAATGTAGAGATCATCCACTAATGAACCAGAACAGATAAAACGTTTATTTAACTTAATAACCACAGAGTTACTAAAATAAACCAAATATCCATCTTTAATCAACTTAGAAACTGAAACCAAGTTTCTTCTAATAGTAGGAACATAAAGACAATCTCTTAAAATTAAACTCCTATTACTACTAAAATTTAAAAAGACATTTCCTACTGCAACTGCTGCCACTCTCGTGGCATTTCCCATATGTAGATAAATCTCCCCATCACTGAGTCTTCTGGTTTCCTGGAACTCCTACAATGAATTGCAAACATGATTAGTGGCTCCCGTATCTACACACCAGGTACTGGTAGATAACACCGCTAAACATGATTCAACAACTAGTGAAAAAGATTTACCTTGTTTGTTCACTTTATTGAGAAAAACAGGACAGTCCTTCTTCCCGTGTCCTTTCTGCTTGCAGTGAAAACACTTGCCCTTAGGCTTTTTCACTCCACCTTGAGGCACATGAACTGCCTCTACAACCTTTTCTGAGATTTGTTCTGCTTCTTCTTGCCTTTCGACTTAGAAGTAGAAGCCTTCTCAGCCACTAACACTGAAGGTGATTTCTTTACAACCACAAGACCCTCAGCTGCTTGAAGTTCCTTAAGAAGTTCCGCCAAAGATAAATGTATTCTATTCATAGTATAGTTTAGGTGAAATTTCTTAAAACTCTCAGACTGCAGTGAGTTAAGGACGAAATCAATTTGGGTTTCTGTATCGATTTCAGCCCCAAGGATCTCTAGTTCATTCAAAAGAGCCATCATCTTCAGATAATGATCCCTAATTGGGGTCCCTTCAACATGGGTTATGCTCACCAATTCTTTCATAGCAACTACCCTTGCTGCACGATTTTGATCCCCAAACATGTCTTTGAGGTTCAACATCATATCGTAAGCAGTTTCCATAGCATGATGCTGATGTTGCAATATATTCGACATAGAAGCCAGAATATAACACCGCGCCATCTCATCTACCTTAACCCAATCTTTATAAGGCTTTGCTTCCTGTTCTATGGCATTCTCATCAGGTTTTAGAGGACAATCCTCAGACAGCACATATTTGTGCCCCTCAGCAGTTAACACAATATCCAAGTTTCTTTTCCAGTCAACATAGTTTGGTCCAGTAAGTTTATTTTCTTTGAGAATAACAGCAAGTGAATTGAAAAAGCCCATTTATGAATCTGAGAATCAAATAACATAACAATCAATTACGAAGGGCAATAAAAACATTGAATTTCATTTTAATAATGGTTCACTCTACCACATGTTAAAAGAAAAACATTGGCAACCCTACACACTGTGGAGAGCATGCCTCGATGGGAAGGTTGTCTACTCTTCATCATTCGCGTAGATAGGCACAACCTTTTAATTTTACTATCTAGACACTATACCATGCCAAGCAAAATTAAATGTCAATATAGCTTCGGTCCTATAAATAATAATAGTGACTCAGATGGTGAGGATATTATTATTTACAACTAAGTGTATACCATTACCTAGCCCCATTGTTTCGTTATGAATTACCTCAGATGGAGAAGTAATTCACACAACAATTATCATAGACCTATCCATTTAAGAAAGTTTGTACCGATGATACCATAATTAATTTTGCCCGATGGGGGGGAAGGTTCTAAAACCATCACACATAATTAATTACATCATCTACATACTAGTAATGGAGACCGTGGGATTTATAAAAACAAACTCCCTCTCCCAGTTATTTAAAAAAAATTTGTGAGGGTTATCAAAATTTTCGAGTTTGCAAAACCGTGATCTAGGTCAAAGTCAAATATCACCATGTTGTCCAAATATGGTAAACTACCACATATGCAAATAATATGGAAACACAAATAATAAGGAAACACAAGATAGAGAATCCAGCAATTATGGTCAAAGATGCAATCCTTGAGCAACAAAGAATCCTTCCAAACTTGAAATCCTTAGGCAATAAGGAGTCCTTCCAAATTTGAAATCCTTGAGCAATCCTTCCAAACTTGAAATCCTGTAGCAATACTTGTGTGGAAGACATAGATAGTTTGAATCAATCAAGGAAACCAATATCCAACCGTGCTTAGGCAAGAAAATTCGGATTTGATAACTCCCACGTAAACTGCATAGCCTTCAGTATTTTGGCTATATCTTCCTCATCCGACCTCCAATTGAAGTGATTCAAATTGGGTTGGATTCAAAATTCAATTATCTACAACTTCCGTGAAGAACAGATTTTCTAATTCCAACGTTTACTGGGTCAAAACAGCCCTACAATCAGACCCTACGAATCTGGAAAAAAAACTGTTGCGAGCCAAACAACTTGTATCTTCTGTATCTCCCATCTTCGATCTCCGAATAACCATCGAATGCTTATTACAATCGAAGAAACATACATACATCGATCTTTTGCCTCCATTGGAGTTCACATGCTACGTTAATTATTACAACCATAAAAAATAATCTTGGCACCCAATAAATAACACATACTTCGTTAATTATTACAACCACGAAAAATAATCATGGTACCCAATAAATAACAATAGCCACAAAAAAATTATCGTGGGATCCAATCACACAAAATCAACCAAAAATCATGTGACCATAATAGCTGGGTAAGAACGCTACGAAACAAGGGTTAGCACAGTTCTACGTTCAACCCTCTATAACCTACGGACAATATGGCCTGTTTAATCCATACGCGTGATTACAGCCTGCTCTGATACTACTGTTGGGAAACGATTCCCAGAACCCAGTAATGACGGGTACAGATTAAACATCAAGAAAATCACAAAACCCTACAAGGCGGAATTGGGGTTTTACCTCTATCCCTGCGAACACGAACGCTGGTTGAACTTGTTATAGCACGTCTTGCTATAAGTCACGTATACTGCTCGACTGCACCTTACGATCTTCTATCGTATTCCCTGCACGTCTGGAACACGAACCGAGTGTGGACTCTTTCGTGATCTGTTTGCTCTCTCTAAATCTGCCTCTATCTTGTGAATAGTAGAAATGAGTAACCTAACCTAGAGAGCATAACGTGTATATATAGGGCTACGATAGGGACCTAAGGAGTAATAAGTCAGGGCTTCCAGTGTAAATAAGAAATCCTAATCCTACCAGGATTCTATTTCTTATTTCACTAACTATAATTCACCCCACTACAGAATTATAATTGCACTCCCGTCCTTATCTCAATTATGTTACGAGCTCCATGATATTAAATACTTATTAATCTCCCCACGTTAAGATTACAGATACCCGTTGATTAAAATAAATTACTAACATGAAAAGCCTTTTTAGAGAGCAAAACTTTTGGACTTCTAGTCTAGTAGTAAAAAGTTCTATGATGTTTGGTTTGGGTTTTGAGGGAAGTTTTTGGGTTCACCTCCAATCCAGTAGCCTCCCTCCAATGTACTGTCCAGTTCGCATTTTGTGGGTCCATTTCGGGCCCACGTCAATAATTAGAACTGTTCATCATGTAGATCTCGTCTTTTATCAAATAAATGTGTATTTATCAAGTATCAATACATATCCGATGGACTTCATTTTTGGTGTGGTGGCTCGTCTCGACGAGATCTACATGATGAACCATTCCGATTATTGACGTGGGCCCAAAATGGGCCCATAAAACGCGAACTAGAAAGTACACTGGAGGGAGGCTACTGGACTAGAGGTTTTGGATTTCGCAGAAACATATGGTGACTATCAACTCTGAGTTGACAACCTATCATATTACAAGGTTTTGGATTTCGTAGTTTTGTCGAGTTGACAACCACATCAACTCTGAGTGTTTGTGACGATCTTGTCTCAACGTTTTGCATCTTGCATTCATCTGAACATTTTTGGATTATCCTGTTCATACCGTACATCATTTATCATTCATTTGGTGATTCGTTCGTACCTTGTTGTTGTTGGCTGGATTGACGAGAAGTCTTTTCAGAGCCGGTTGAATCCAAAGATCGAACTTGAGGTTCGTGGACTTCTATTGAATCTTAAAGAAGCTTGGGGAGCATCGCAAGCTGGCGAGTATTGGTAACGCTTGTAGGTAAGCTTTGGGTTATTCTATTTCGCATCTTGTAATTCTTTTTGATTAATAGAAAATAGTAGACTTGGCCGTGGTTTTGTCTTAGAGTTATTCGGACCCTAAGGTTTTTCAAGTATATCGCGTGTCTTGTCTCTGTTTATGTTTATTTTTTTGCTGCTTAATTATATTGTTCAAGGGGGGTGTGTGTGTGACATTTTGGAAGAGGTTGTATTTTGGCTCAAGCATAACCGTTTTCTTACTCAAGCAAAACAACCTTTTTATCTACACGAAAATTTGTCAGATAAATTCTAACCCTTTAGTCCATTTTCATTGGTTGTGCTAAGATAAACCAATCACACTTGTAAACTCAGCATATTTTCTAGGATATCAAAGGTAACCAAGGAAGCCTCGTGCTTCGAAGGCGACCGCCGGCTATTGATCCAATTTCCTAGCCGAAAATTTCATTGATGATTTTTGAGTGGTATTTCTGCACAAACGTAAGAAATAAAAAAACTAAGTCGATCACGGAACTATGAAAATTAAACTTGTAAAATCACAAACGACAAACATAATTTGTCATGTTCTCAATAACACTGTCGGTCTAATCTAGTGTATTTTGAATCATTCTCATCGATGTAGCTTCAATGCAAATCAAATAAAATCACCATGGTGTGTTGCATGTGCGTCGCCCGCATCTCCTGAGCCTCGACTTTTCTCAAAATTTGTTTGTTTATTAATTTGTTTCTTTATTGAGCCTTGATAATTGTTTCTCGCATATACTTGTACTTCCTCCATGGCTACGGATGAACTTGCTTGTAGTTACAAAGAACAATAATCAAATGCAACTATTATTGAAAGCTCAATGTCATAGTAAAATTGAAGCCATGATAGAAGTTGCAGATGATTTGGTAAAACAAAAAATGAATAACAAATGAAATGCAATTTTCAGAAAAATTAGTCACACTCTGAGAGTTTAGTATGTTCCTAATAATAATTGTAAGATTGTGGTAGACGTGCTATGTAGATTTAAAATTGGAGGATCATAATCACAGTTGTAAAGGGATGGCTACCATCTACCATCTAACATAAACTAACCATAAAATTGTGGAACCGAGGTAGATGTGCTATGCAGAGATTTATGTATTATATATAGTTAGGCTTTTGAAATTAACATAAACTAACCATATGTAATCCATGCATTCATTTTGAAGAATTAGGTTGTCACTTGATCACTTCAGCCCTACAAAAGCAATAGGATGAGGGGATTGGAAGAATTGCAGAAATCAGGGGGAAAAATTTAACCTCAACCAAGGAAGAGCCACAGAAAGAATCATCAAAATCATTACTATGTGTCATAATTTCTATTATGTGTCATAATTTCTTGAAATCACTCTAACTGACTGAGCTATGAATTATAATAGCAATTCCTAGACAACTTTCTAGAGCCAATACAAAGAGCTCAAAATCTCAAATCTTTATCATCATCCAAACAAAACCCAGAAAAGAAATCACCAAAATCATTGAGCAGATCCCAAAATCTAGCGTTAGCTCACTATAGTTCAGATCCCAAAATCTAGCGTTAGCTCACTATAGTTCAGATGCTTGCAAGAACTGTGGTGCTGTGGAGACCAAAGTCCAAATCAAGAAACCCATTACCATGGTTGACAGGTTTGAGGATTGCAGTTCAGGATTTTTCAAGAAATCCATCACCACGGTTTCACGCAAAGAGAGAAATAGAGAAAGAGAGTGAGTGAGAGATATATATACCTGGCGGTGGTGCCGCTAATGGAGAGGACTAGTGCCACTGATGGACAGGTGGTGCAGTGGTACGGTGCTACAAGTGGAGACCAATTTTTGGCTGATATCAAGGTCCTAATCTGTGTCAAAAAAAAAAAGAGTCCTAATTAAGAAACCAAACAACGAGTTTCCGGGTTTCCACAGCTTCACACAAAGAGAGAAAGAGAGTGAGTAAGAGATATACCTGGTGGTTGTGCCGCCGCTGATGGAGAAGTGGTGCGGTGCTGCTAGTGTAGTGGTGTTGGGTCATGGTGGTGGGTTGGAAGGACATCACATAGAGGGAGTCGATAGAGTTGAGGCTTGCCGATCGATCTATTTCCCTTTTTTTGGTGTGCGAAGAGAGAGAGAGAGAGAGAGAGAGAGAGAGAGAGAGATTGTAGAGACCAGTATATTTCTAACAAAAATGCTACAGGCACATCAGGTGTGACACACCTCAGCCACACCCCTTAACATACAGGTGGGTCCCATTGGAAAGGGTCCCACCTGTATGTGAGGGGGTGTGGCTGAGGTGTGTCACACCTGATGTGCCTGTAGCACCTCTCTATTTCTAATTATCGAAATGTTCTATTAATGCCGAAATTAAGAAAATACAAATAATGTGGTGGTTGTTTGAATTAGGGTTTTAAGTGACGGAATGGAAACTAGAGGGAGTGTATGTGTGATTTACCTTTGTATTGGTGTGTGTGTGTGTGTGTGTATATAGTCCACTTCTTAAAAGGGCACCCTTACCGTATTACGGTAAGGGCTTTCCCTTTTCTCCCCTTTTCCGACTAAATTTTGATGATCTGAGCCGCTCAATATATTCAAAACATGATTTTAAGGGTACTTGCAAGAAATCAGCAAAAAAAAATACCGAGAAGGGCTTGATTTGAGCAGTTTTTATTTGAACCGTTCGATAAAATATAAACAAAAACTACTTAGATCAAGCTCTTTCCGGTCTTTTTTTTTGCTGATTTCTCGCAAGACTCTTAAAATCACGTTTTGAACCCATTGAGCGGCTCGGATCATCGCAAATTGGTCGGGAAGGGGCGTCCTTATCGTAATACGATAAGGGCGCCCTTATAAGAGGATTTGTGTGTGTGTGTGTGTAGGAGATAATTTAATCTCCCTCATATCTCTCTATCACGCCATTCTCTCTCTACCTCTCTCACTTGAAACTCCACTTACTCTCTCAAAAACCCACAAGATCCACCTCCATTCCACCTTGCTTGCTTGTTTTTGAGCTCGGGTTTCGTCGGGTCAAGTTTGGAGGAAAGCTTTTGTTGATTTTGAAGTTCGTGGAACTAAGGCTTACTTGTATCGCGTGGATCTTGGCCTTTGTTGCGAGGTAGGGATTTCTTCTCATTCTTTATGTGTTAATATGTTGATTGGGTGTAGAAATCGACCTTGGTTCGTCATCTTTTACGTCCTTGAAATCTGTCAAAATATGTAAAAAAAAATCACCGAAAATCGCATGGGTATCGATCCCCATGCAAGGGGAGATCAATCCCTGGTCTTTAGGGGATCGATCCTTTCCCTCTCTGGATAGCTTTGGTGCTCTTTTGATTAATCTCAATCATATTGAGCCCCGATCACTTCTAATCCCTTTTGGACACCTCATAACCCATTTCAAACATGTTTAATTGAATTCTTTTGATTAATCGAAGTTATCCTCGCCCCATTGGTCTTCCATTATTAAAGAAAAATTAGAAACTTATTTGATTAAAACTATGTCGGAATGCATCTCATGTGATTGATTGTGCTTGGGAATAATGGTGGCATGTTTATAATGTTTTTGGCCTATGATATGATGACACGTATAATAATGTGAACAAGGGAGGGTCATAGTTTGCATATCGGATAATAGTGTAAATGTGTGAGTCGGGAGTTGGAGTAGGGAGTCCCGTAATGTAAGGGGTGGTAATTCGGAGACTCAAGTGGGTTTAGTAACCCTACAGGTGGTAATACGGTGATCCAAGTTATTAGGGTTCACTGTAACGTAAGGGGTGAAAATACGGTAACCTCAGGGGTGTTATACTATTACTATAGCGCAAGGGTAAGGATGGCCACCTTGGTCGACCCGTCCGTATCCGATCCGTTATCCGTCCCGAACGGATCAGATTTTTCGGATATCGGGGCGGATTCGGAGGTAAGTCTGCCTCCGATCCAATCCGCCCCAAATCCGATCTCCATCCCTGAATATCGAAAAATATATTTGTTGATCAAAAATTCGCCTCCGATCCACCCCGAATACTCTTTTTGATAAAAAATCTGATTTTTTTTCAAATTCAGATATCTGAATCTTCGATCGGATCTCCGTTCGGGCCGGATTCGGAGGACCGAAAATATATCCGATCGGGGATCGGGGCGGATTCGGAGATCGGGTGGATGGTTCAAATTCAGATATGTCAATATCCGGCTCCGATCCGCCCCGTTGCCATCCCTACGCAAGCGGTGGAAATACAGTCGAAGGAGACTCGTGATAGAGCGTCATGTCGTGGAGGTACAATTGCTTGTGTCTCATGAACTATATGAGTATTTGAGATTGTGTCACACTATAGGCTAGTACGTAATGAATGTCGATATACTCGTGAGTTGGTCATTTAAATTGAACTACATTCTCTTGCCTTCATTCCTTTGCACTTGTCATCATATTTGCATATAGAATTGGTAGAAGATTTTCCTACTTGGCTAGTGTAGCTCACCGTATTATCATTTTCAGGTTCGAACGTTGGACAATAGCTCGCATTGTCACGCCCTCAATTTTCAACATAGATAAATAAACCATTTCAATAAAAGATCCTCGCATACCATATATAATACCCAAAAGAGTTTCCCACTTGTTCTAGTTACAAATTCAGTCCCCAAGTTTAGAGAATTACAACTTTGGCACCATGGCCCAAATTAGCTTAGATACCAGTACGAACATGTTTAGAATATTACAGTCCTTAGTCAAAAGATAATTCAAGAGTAATTAGTTACAAGGTCATCTTTATCAAAAGAAAGTCAATTACAAAAGATGATTAAGTAACTAATATTGATAGCTTCCAAAAAGTCTTTCACTTCTAAGCACACAAAGCATGCGACCTATTGACCAGCATTTGAACCTGAAAAGAAAGATTAGATTGATCTACACTAGCCCAGTAGGAGAAATCTTTACCAATTCTATGTACTAATATATATGATGATAAGTGCAAGGGGATGAAGACAAAAGATACAGCTCAATCAATGGATGACAATTGATTCATGAGTATACCAACATTTCAAAATAATCATTCCAAGACATGCCAATTATCACAATATACCACCAAGTTCACTAGACATTGACAACTCTAGTAACCTCGACACGTCTCTCTATTGCCAATCTCCACCATCGATATTTCCACCCCCTGCGTTACCGTATAACACCACGAGGGTTATCGTATTGCCACCACTTGCGTTATAGTGAACCCTAACAACTTGGGACACCATATTACCACCCCTTGTGTTACGAGACCCACTTGAGTCTTGGTATTTCCACCCCTTGCGTTACGAGACTCCCTATCCCAACTTCCGACACAAATAACTACTTTCTTATTCGATATGCAAGCCAAGACTCCCCCATGTTCACATTCACACATGAGACATCATACAATATACCAACATTGCCACAAATGCACCATAAGCATTCACAAGTAACCAACTATCAACAAGATGCTATCAAGTGAAGTCTTAACTAAGTAAACCCTTATTCGATCCTTACTAACGGAAGATCAACGGAACAAGGATATCATCAATAAATCAAATGAAGTCAATAGGGCACAAGTAATCATGTTCGAGGGTGACTTAAACATGTTCTAATTATATAGGGAGTCATAACACGGAACGAGAACAACCTTTGGAATAGCCAAAGACATCGGCAGACTGACATACCTTTACTCAAATAATCATAACTTTCTGTGTACTCAGAGTCTTAAGGAGATTCCGGTGGAAAATGAAAGCTAACTTCAAGGCCTTCGAATCGATATCAAGTTTGTATGAATCGGACATCGGATGAGGAAGTTATGGCCGTTTGAAGTTTGGCTAAAACCCAGAAAGCGAGTAGAACTTCCAGAGAGGGGAGGGATCGATCCCCCCTCTCTTGGGGATCGATCCCAGATGTGAAAAAGTCTAGTTTTGAAGTGAGGGATCATTCCCTCATGGTTAGGGATCGATCCCTAGGCGATTTCGGGCGATTTTGACAGCTTTCAAAATGAACAAAGGGAGACGATCAAGGCTCGATTCTTACACCAAATTAACATATAAACACATAAAAGAGGTAAAGAAGTCCCTACCTCGCGACGAAAACCAAGATCCACGAGATTGTAACAAGCCCTAGCCTCCTTGAACTTCAAATCTTCGATTCAAGCTTGATCCAAGGATTTTTGAGCTCAAAAACGCGAATGGAAGGTCAGAGGGAGGCTGATTCTTGAAGTTCTTGAGAGATTGGGTGGAGTTTTGAGTGAGAGGGGGGAGAGAGAGAGAGAGAGAGAGAGAGAGAGAGAGAGAAAACAGATGAGAGAGAGTTAGGAGGTGGAAAATGATCCCCTACACCCCATATACACACCTTATATACCCTTATATCTTCTTATCACACCTATACTCTCCCTCAACTCTCAATTCATTCATTTCAATCCCCAATCTAATTAGCCACCAATTAAACCACAATTTCCTAATTAGACATTTAATAAACATTTCAATAATTAAGATTTTTCGGGTCTCTACATGCATGCACTGTATGCTTGGATTGAAGAATCATGTTTTGGAAGCTAACACTGAAGTTACTTAGTCATCTTTGTAGCAATTTCCTTTTTAACAAAGATGTATTTGTAACTTATCTCTCTTGATTGAAGAAATTGTAATCGCTAAACTTATTTGTTCTTGTACTTAAGTAATTTGGGGCCAAAGTGCCAATGATGTAATTTCTCTAAACTTTGGAGTTGGACTGTAAGATAATCAGTTGGGAACTCTCTTTTGGGTATTATCTATGTAATGCAATGATCTTACTTCCGAAAAGAATAATTTATTTATGTTGAAAATCGATGGCGTGACAGAGATCTGGTGTGGCGAGGAGGGTTTGAATTTTGAAATGAGAGAGAGAGAAGGGGGCAGGGGGAGGGAAGTTTTGATCTACACGCCATTTTGAATTTTGAATCACAAGGGTGAGTTTGAATCAAAAAAGAGACGATGGGATTGTGCACTTGTGCAGTGCAGCAACGTGAGAGAGAGGGGGAGTGCCACATAGGATTGTGCTCTACATTTTGCCATTAAAAATCCCATTTATTTACCAAACTGCCATCCTAAAGTTAGTTTGTGAGAGGGACATTTTTTGGACCCTTAGATGTGAAGAAATAAAGGGTTGATATTGAAATAAAAGATACCTCCCCTCCCTTGTTATATGGATATGGATATGGATTTTATAGCCGCACCCATTTTGCCTTTGTAGGCTCAGAAAAGTGAGCTTGATACGGTAGTAGAAGGAGAAGAGGAAGAAGTTTCCTAATTCTATTTTGATTGATAAGGAGAACCCCTCCAAGACATTGCTTTGTCGCCTTTTTCAATCACGCTAAATTACAAATATTATTCACAATAATTCAGAAAATGATGAGAATCCAACCAAGATATAGAAATTTAAGTCTAACAGTTTTTTCGTTTAAAAACTTGCTAGGGGTAGAAATGATATTCCATATCTCACGATTAGTTGATGTCTAGGATCTGAGAATCAAGATTCTAGCCTCCCCCTGACCACCTTCATCGGCAATATAAAAGTGCCGCCCCCTTTGCTTTCACTTGAAGTTTTTTTCATCTTCGAAAAAACAAAAATTAGTTTAATTTCGACCGGTTATGGCCTTTTCTATTATTTTTAAGTTTTTGGTACAAATATTTTACTTTTTTTAAAATCTTGTACTGGAAAAATGAAAAAATATGTGACACAAATAACTAAAAAGATAAAGATAAGTTAAACTTTCTACTTCATCCGTCCCTTTTTAAATGTTCAGTTTCGTAGCTCCAACTTATTAAGAAGACATCTTTACACACATTTCATATCAACTTTTATCTCCATTTTTTCTACTTATCCTCTATGGAGATATCATCATTATACCTTTCACATCAACTTTTACCTCTACTTTTCTTACTTACACCCTCTATGAACTATGAAGACATCATATTTACACTTTTGGTCGCTCACTTTTCAAAATAGAATCTATTTATATGGGTAAAATGAAAAATGTACCAACTTTTATCCGTTAATTTTATAAAATGAACACTTATTAAGGGACAACTCAAAATAAAATACTGGACTTTAAAATAATGATGGAGGGAGTAGCTTATTTCCGCTTTTTATCGCTTTTGAATAACTCTATTTTGTTTTACATTTCCAATTTTTCCCACAACGCAACAACCCTAAAATATTAGTAGACCATAAGCTAGGAAAAAAAATCATTAAAGACACTAGTTAGATAGACAAAAAGAAATCAAAGTGAAGACTTCCTTGGTAATACGCAAGGACTCCAATTGTTTTTTAACGTTTTCTTTACCCATGTCCAGTCAACCAATTGATGAAAGTTTATTAATTTGGAGCCAAATTTGACCTCAAAATTCAATGGTCCTGAAGTATAAATACTTATCCTATGGAGCCCTACACCCCTCATTGTGGACCACAGTTTTTATACCTCAGTTATGCTCACTAAACTTTATACTTTAAAATTGTGAACCCGCTGATTTACATAGAAAATTACAAATAAAATAGTCCTGGGCAATATAAAACACATCTGGTTGACAATAAACCAACCATAATGTAACAAAACGAATACCCTTCAAATTTAGCTTATTTACAGGGATCCGGGGGTGTTTTTAGTGCCCCTATGTATGGCGTGTGTAAGGCGACACACGACAGTCGATCTCATCAATCAATGGGCCATATTTAAAACAATCGTTTACCGGTAAAAGATATTATTACCTGTCAAAATCAAAAAAAATACATCACAACCGTTGATTAATAAGATTGATGGTCCGTGTGCTGCACTACTCGGTGTAGTGTAGTTGTTGCACTACCGCGTTTCCCAATCTTATTTACAATCCAATGGACCCTTAAATATTTTCACTTTTCAAAACGATCCTTAACTCTCTTTTTATGACTAAATGAGTGTTTTTTCTCCAATACATAACTTTTTCAAAGAATGAGGGCATTAAAGAAAATTTCACTAATCAATTAAAATTGCACAAATATTTTAAAACATGCAAGAATTATAACGTAAATAAACAAATGGAAAGGTACATTGTATTCGATTATGACATGAATTTGAGAGAGATTGCTTTCGTGAGCTTGTGTGCTGTTTGTTGGTGAGTCAACACCACATCTTTTGATAGAAACGGGTGCTTGTAAGAGCGGGACCCAAAGATCCGTAATGCAAGAATGCACTATATAGGTGTAGTGCATCATTCTAGCCGTCTAAAAATATTTTTAGTGATTGAATTTATGCTTTGTTCTTTTCATAATTCAAAAAGAATTTTTCAAAAAATTCCCCCTAGATTCCCCCTACTCCCAATATTTCTCTCTCTATCTCTCTCTACTTATTACCTCTACTATTTTTTAAAAAAAATTTCAAACACCAAACCAAACAAAGCGTTAATTAAGACTTGTCTCAAAAAGATTTTTTTGAAATTCATGTGATTAATTGCTCAAATAGACAACTAAAATATTGCACTAAACTCATACTCACACTTGCCATACAGGGTTCGTGAATCCGGCAGGACCCATTTTGGCTAGCAGACCTTTAGAGGAGGACTGGGGCCGCTCCGATTGGAACACCGCTACAGTCACCCTATGGGACACCATTTTGTCAAATCTAAGAATTAGAGTTGAGTTTTGTTCACCCTCCACTTGTTAGGATGAACATTACCTTTTTTCTATTAGTTGAAATGGTAGGGACCCCATTACAAAATGATGTCATACTTACCAAAAAGTATATTACATAATAAATAAATATAACATTACGTTATAGGGGGTTCATACCATTTCAACTTATAAAGAAAGAATAATGCGAACAAAATTGCACTCAAATACTAATATGAAAGGAAAACTTTAGGGAACCATATCGGCATACACACGTATTGGAGAGAGAGAGAGAGAGAGAGAGAGAGACGGTTCTGTTCTTCTGTCTCCCACAGAGACTTGCCAGATATAGAAGGGAAAGCAAACGAAAGATAGTACTACTACTGTATTCAAATTTCAACGCGGTGACTCTGGCCAGGGCTTGTCAAACAAGTTGAAAGGCTCGCTTAGAACTAAGTAGAAGAGAGTCGGGGCAGGTGAGCAAATTCAGAAGGAAGAAGAAACACGCATACAGCCAGGTTAATATCCATTTCCATCTCCGCGTCTGTTTTCTTCATCCAATTCTCGTTTCATGCATGTCTCGGCACTCGGGCTGTAACTTGTTCTTCGTGCCCTCCTTGATTTTTCTTTCATTCATTGGTTTTCCCTTTTGATTTCTCGGGTGTTTTTTTAGTAAGACTTTATGTGGGTGTTGCGATTTGGGAATTCAGCTTCTGGGTTTTCATTATTTGTTTGTTTTCTTTTCTTGTATTCACCGCCGCTTTTGACTTCCCCGAGTCCTGAGGTGTATCGTTGCAAAGAATAAAGTGTCCCGAGGTATTTCCTCATTTTCCTGTCAATTCCCTTTCAAATTTGTTCATCCTTTTTGTCACCTCTGGGTTTTTTTCCCTTAACAATTTCACTTTCTTGTAGCCGGCCTCTCTCTCTCTCTCTCTCTCTCTCTAAAAAAATTGGTTACCCTGCCCTCGTTGATTTTCCATTTTTTTCGTATTTCTACCCAGGTCTTTCAATTGTAGACTCGCTTTTTTTTTTTTTTGTTCCTGCCCAAATCTGAGGGCAATTCAGCTCTTGGGTTTTCATTTTCATGGTTTTTGTTATCTTTGCTTCTTTAGCCTTTTCTCCCCACCCTGCTATGACTTCTCCACCTCTGTACTTTCTCCATAGTTTTCCCCTGTCTTTGAATAATTTAATTCGTCCATCCGTTCATGTAATTTCGGTTTCCTTTGATCGCCGTGTATGTTTTTTCAACTACAATTTGTGTGTTATTTAGTTTGGGTTTTCTTGTTGTTGCCTAGGCTCTCTCTCTCTCTCTCTCTCTCTCTCTCTCTCTCTCTCTCTCTCTCTCAATAGGCATATATAAAGATGTACTGTATATGTGTTTACGTATACATTCATATTGCTATACCAGTTACGGTTCAAAGCAGCATATAAGTGCTAATGCTCGTTATAGTTTGCCAGCAGGAATTGAATGAGAGGTTAGAGATAATCTTGAAAGTTCCTATTCCATTTCCAAAGAAATGAAGTGTTTTCCGTATTTCAAAGACAGAACAAGAAGTAGGGAACAAAGATCAGCGCCAATACTAGAAGACCCTAGCAAATCCGAGACACCGGCAGGTGACAGAGAGACTAAATCTTCATGTTCAGCAACTTCACACCGTAGTATTCCGGAATTGTATGAAGAAAAGTCACAGAACTTGAGGGTTTTCTCATTCTCTGAGCTCAAACAGGCAACTAATGGCTTTAGTAGGTTACTTAAGATTGGGGAAGGAGGATTTGGAAGCGTGTATAAAGGGTCAATCAATCCTGCAGATGGACAGGGTGACTCTACCGTAGTCGCCATTAAAATGCTCAATCGAAATAGCTTTCAGGTATTGATTTTGAGTATGATCTTTTGTAGTTTTGAAATCTTAAGATTGCCGACATTTGCATACTCTCTAGAATTATATTGTATGGAACGAAATTAACGACATCTTCTTCAACATGTGCGGTGAAAGCAAGAGATACATAATTTCCTCTGATTAGTTCCCTTATATGTGCTGGTGGAACTGTGGAAGCCCTTTGAGGGATTAAATCTTGGGCGCATGGATCCTCAGTCCCCAAAATCCATGTTCCCGTCACAATGTGCTTCAATTTGCATGATCATGATTTTTTGGAATCACATGTTTGAGTTCCTACCTCATCTTGTGGTTGAAGTGGATTGGCATAAAGTGACAGGGATTTTAAGGGCAACTATTCTTCACCTAAACTTTGTGGTAGGAATCAGAATGATACCCCGTTGGATAAATCAATGTGTGTCTTCAATAAGATAGGCTTTTCTGCATGGTAACTTTTGTAATATCCTTGTGAACATTGTTTTGAATTGGGTTTCAGGAAGAATTATTATCAACATTAGTGTCATTTTGTTTGCTGTTGCGCCAAGTTGTCAATTTAGTATTCGAACTAAAGTTGTGAAGAAAGAAAGCTCAAGAGATGATCTCCTTCATGGCAATTTGTGTTGTAGAAACAAATAGTTTCTTCGGGAGTTTTGCTGTGGCTGATTTTAGGGCAGGACTTCATTCCTCAAAACTATCTCTGAACAGCTTGTGATAATTGAGAATCACCTAAATCTTGTTCTGCATTGCACCACCACCAAATTTATACTAGTGCCATTTAGTGAAAATTTTGTTGCTTGAACATCAAAAACTGATGTGCTTGGTGTCCTAAATTCTCTGGGAAATACTATTAGCAGCACCTGCTATGAATTTTTCGGCCTTTAATTACTTAGGAATGTGGCTCATATCTTCCTGTTTGTATTTGTATGTTGTAACCTTATTTTATTCCTTTCTCTTTGTAATCTCATGACAAATCTGTACCAAGCATTTTGCATGATTTAATCCGCATGAAAAAGATGTAAACTTGGGCTTTGTTTTGCTACCAATGTAAGCAACGCAACTTACTTTACCCTTTTGCATGCTCCCTAAATGGGATCATTAGGCCTATAAAGTGAATCTTTTCTCCCAAAGAAGGGGCTTAAATATATGATTTGTGTAGGTTTTGACTCTATTTGGCTTGCCTAGCTACTGTGCAATCATTTGAGTGTTTCTCGCTAATAGTACACGGTAGTTTTAAAATCACCAGGATGGGCACCACCGCAGGATCGTGACTGATGTGGAGTTTGATTTTTGTTTAAAATTTGAACAAATGACTTGTCTTTAGAAATAGGACCAAAAGAATTGAGTTCAGTGTATGGCGACATTACGGGCATTACTTGGGATTCTATGTCTTGGAGATAATTCTCTTATGATGGTAGCTCCTAGTTGGAACTGGAATCTTCTCGTACTTCTTTCGTGAACTAATTGAGGGTTTACTATGCCTTCACTTCGTTGGTTGAAATTACATCTTGGTATGAGAGATTATCTCAAAATGCTGTTGTGGAGAAATCACTGTTTATTACGAACTCTTGTTAATGTTGTCTACTTAATGGGTGGAAGAGTCAACAACTGACTAGTGATTACTAATGATTTTTTAGGTCAAAGCATCTAATTTGACATATTTAACAAAGCAGAGGATTTAGTTGACATAAGGTCTCATTTTCGTGTAAGAGGAATGCCACACTGGGGAGATTTTTCGCTTTGTATCATTAAATCACGTAATGAGGAATTGGGTTTGAAAGGGGATACCCCATTTTCAACTGCTTGATTCAACCCTTTTTACCATTTATTTACAAACAAAGTCATATATTTGGATGGTCTTTAGGAACGGAAATAGTTCAATCATTGTGCATGCAGATGCATAAAAAGCCATGGATTGGGTTAATGTGAGCAGATAGCAGGAGCTCGTTTGTCCCTCCTATACCTCAAATGTAGCTTACTTATGTTAGAATCTCTGCATTATATGTCGGACAGAATTCTTGTTTGCTTAAGGCAATCTCACAATAGGCCTTTTTCTTCTGGTCTTTCGTCGTCTCTGATGATTGTTTGTCTTTTTCATGCAGGGGCATAAGCAATGGGTGGCAGAAGTACATTTTCTCGGGGTTGTGGAGCACCCAAACCTTGTCAAACTTATTGGATACTGTGCTGTAGATGGAGAAAGAGGGATCCAACGGCTCCTTGTATATGAGTTCATGCCGAACAAAAGCTTGGAAGATCATCTCTTCAATAAAGCTTTCCCAGCGCTTTCTTGGGAAAGGAGAGTACAGATAGCACTTGGAGCTGCTCAAGGATTGACTTATTTGCATGAAGAAATTGAAGTCCAGGTTTAATTCATAAACTTTGTCTACTAAAAGTGCATATTATCTTTAACTTCTTCCAATGTCTGGACAAGTTATGATTATCCTTCGAGGTAAAATCGATCAACGAAGTGATCAGGCACCATCTGAGAAAACAGAAGTTGTCTTCAAAGAATTGTTTTGCACAAAACCCTCAATATGGGACAATGCCTCTACAGAAAGGATGGGATCATCAGAAGGAAACAATGCTAAAAGCCTGAAATGATTTTGTTGTTCCTGTCTCAATGACTCATTTAGAGTTAGGTAAAACATCACAGATGACCACAATGCAGGGACTAAGGCTCTGTTTTGCTGGGACATAAAACATATTTTACCTGTTTTCCGGTGTTTGGTTGTAGAAAAGATGGGGAAAATGTTTTTACTTGTAAAAGATGGGGAAAATGTTTTACTTGTAAAACCTTTTCCTGCAATTAGAGGAAAATTACTTTTGAAAGAAAGTCCGCAAGTCATTTTCCAAGTAGCATCCGATGTCTTTCTCGCTCAACCCAGCTGCCAAAATTCTTCTTTCCTTAAAGCCCGAATTCTCTCTCTCTCTCTCTCTCTCTCTCTCTCTCTCTCTCTCTCTCTCTCTCACGCGCGCGCGCGCGCGTGCACGCACCAGATCTAAAAGTCTATTCATGAAGGCATCTCCTATTCTGTTTTTCTAACTGTTCTCTCTGTCATATACGTTATATGGACATGTATGTTCTATTTCACCGAAGTTCTATACACAGGTTTGAGATCCTGAATTTTCTTCCTCCCTCTCTCTGTCTCTCTCATATGGAGTACCTGTCTTTAGTTTGTGTGAATTATGGGAGCCAGAATTTTGATTGCTACTGTTGTACTAGGAATTTTGTTTTCGATTCCTTAATTACAAACCAAACATTGGAAAATGGAAACGAAAAATTGTCTTGTTGGCAAATTCATTTTACATGAAAAATATTTTATGTTCCAACAAACGGAGCCTAAGTCAAAGGTAAGTTTGTAATAGCACAACAAGATCTTCCTATTATGTTTGTGCTATTACTAGCTCAATTAGGAGATCCTAAACATTTAATTGGTTGACTTTTTCACAGACTGGATTGTAAAATGTTTCCACTGACGTGAAGGTGAGTTAGAATTATCAATCAGCCTGATTTCTTTGTGTCTGTGAGACTGACCTAAACAGAATGTTCCTTGATTGGTGGACCAAAACTTCTTGTTTAAAGTTTCAGTTTTTCTTTTCTTTTTTCCCCTTCTTGAGAGCACGGAGAATTTTAGCCATATCCTACTTGCTCTATGCTGAATAACTTTACATGTTACCAAAGAAGTCCGAAAGTGAAAACATAGGGCATGATGACCTCTTTAGAACAACTTTGGCAAATACTAATATAACCTAGACACTTAGATATCATGATAGCAATGTCTGTCTCACAATTTGAAGTACCTTTTCACTCACAAAGCAGAGCAGAGCTTTGGCTGTTATTTACGTATGATATCATTGAAGCGGTCTCAGCCTAGTCGAAAGTTTTGCTTTTCTCAAAATAAATTGTTACAGCCCTTGTTTTTATGATATTGTTTAACTTACTGTGGAATTGTTCTTGCGATTCCCAGTAAAATAAGGATTGATTTTTTTTTTTTTTCTTTTGTTGTTATTTTGATAGATTTCTGTTATGCATGTTGATATGGTTATAGAACTGAAAATGTTTCCATTCATTGTGGTTATTCCAATATTGCCAATGCTGATGATGAAGGTCATTTATCGAGATTTTAAAGCATCAAATGTGCTATTGGATGAGGATTTCAAACCAAAGCTTTCAGACTTTGGGCTTGCCCGGGAAGGGCCGACAGCTGGGCACAGTCATGTTTCGACAGCGGTACGTATATGAATTTTGTTGCGAAACTTGACCATGCGCTACACACACACACACACATGATCTTTTGAGGAAGTTACTATGCCCTCTCCTGAAAATTTTGTGATAGAATCAAGAATATAGCTTGGAAAATTGCCGAACATTCAGACTGAGTTTGAGTAGACAAAAGTCACGATAGCATGGCAGAAGTTTTTAATAGTGATACACAACAATAGTTTATGAAGGAATGCATATCTTCTCATTGTATATGTTCTAGAAATGACTTAGAATTCCATAGTGGGTCGCTTTTTAAGGGTGTTGTGTACTACGTCATTATGCGAATTTGCGTTGAGTTCCAAATTATAGAACTCTAACTGGAAAAATCAAGCTTATATGTATACAATTAGTGAAGTAAACGGAGAAGGATTTTGCAGCATAGGCTTGTAAAAGTTTTTGTTTTCATTTTCCCTTGATTTTACTTATGTCTTGTGAGATTAACTTGAATACCTGTTTACGTATGCTGCATTGGATCATGGATTTGGTGGGATTTATCTAGAGGAATTATCCTTCTTCACTTCATTTATCTTCTTATCTTCCAAGGACATTTTCTTTCTCGTGATCCAAACTCACTTCTAAAGAAACGCATGTGGATGCAATAAGTACACCAATACAATGTCAAATCTTCCAATGCCCACTTTTGTCAACATAGAAGGTATCAACTGTTGATGCATCCTATGATCCGGCTGTAGCATGCAGATGCATTCTATGATCCAGACTCTCATAGGCTATATTCTTCCCAAGCACATAAAAGTTGCTCGTTTTCCAACACTCAAATTTTACACTTGTAATGATATATTCTGGACTCATGGAGTACTTCGATAGAAAATATAATGTATGGGGAAATTTTGATGCTTTGTTAAATGTAGATTATTTTTCTTGCTCCACCATTGTCCCCAGGGTAAAACGTCATGAGAAACTTGCATTTTTGTGATTAGGTTGTGGGGACATATGGATACGCTGCTCCAGATTACATCGAAACAGGACATCTGACGTCTAAAAGCGACGTATGGAGTTTTGGTGTGGTACTGTACGAGATCCTCACTGGAAGGCGGTCACTTGAAAGGAACCTCCCCAAAACGGAGCAGAAACTTCTGGAATGGGTCAAACAGTACCCTGCCGATAGCAAAAGATTCAGCATGATAATGGACCTGCGACTTGAAAATCAGTACTCACTCGTTGGGGCCCGTAGAATTGCCAAGTTGGCGGACCGGTGTTTGGTGAAGAATGCAAAGGATCGGCCAATGATGAGTCAGGTGGTGGAGAGTTTGAAGCAAATTATTCGGGTTTCGGGTGAGGAAAGCCCTTCGTCTGATAAGAGCTTAGAGTGCAATGAACATGATTCGGTTAACTCAGGTAAGAAGCTGGAAGAGGGGGGACCTTCTGAATCTTCGAAAAGGCGGATGGCGCATTTGGCGAAACTGAGCGAGCATGTCGGAGGAATCAACAGACGGAAGTTTATGATACTCCAGAGTGCTAAAGTGCCTTAGGAAGGGTGTGTTTTTTTGGGGTGTGGAAATTGGATTTTGTTATGTTGATAAGTTTGTACTGCTTTTAAAAATCAAAAAAAAGGTACTCGAGCTCGATTTTTGTGGTCTGTTCGGTTAAAAGGATAGTAACAAAAATAATTTTATGACCCCAATTTTTTTTTCCCCCGAAAATGTCCCCAAAAGGAAAATGATTTGTGAATCATTTTGATATGTGGGACTTGAACATCCAAGTGAATCTGAATGACTGATGTCTTTTTCCGGAACATTTTCGGAGAACTGTTTCGGGATTCCTAACATTGCTCACAATTCACAAGCAAAACCAGCTTGCGGTGCCACAGAGTTGGAGCTTGTACCGCACCTCGCTCCTCCACGGCTAGGGCCCGTTTATGCCACTATTTCTCCAGTCAATCTCTCACTTTCTCCTCTTGGTATGTGTCTCTCGATCTAGCTTCCCTTGGGCTGTGGAGGGTCCACTTTCTCCTCTTGGTATGTGCCTCTCGATCTAGCTTCCCTTGGGCTGTGGAGGGTGCAGGCCATCGATAAGGTAGCCTCTAAAAAAAGAGGGGGAAAAGAGGCGCTGAATCTTTTTGTGCCGGCCCCCTAATCGTTTAAATCTTTACTGTCGATTTTACTTAAGAGTACTTTCTCAGCTATGCTAGGCTTCCCATACTCGTTTTCATCAAAAAAATCAAGGGATTTTCTCCTCATCGAGAGATTCCAACATAACACTGTTTTCTTACCGGACACGGCCATTCTCCACCTCCGTCATCATATTCAGGTAGGCAAATCTTGTGATTTCCTAATTTAGAGGGTTTATTTTGATTTGTTTGGTGGAATTTGGTGTTTATGATTCAAAGTCCAGGAATAGTATTAGGGCTAACCTGTGATTTTAGTTTCGGCATCTTGTGGTTTGAACTTCCTATTTTGTTGATGCATTTGTTAAGTTTTTTTTGGATCCACATAAGTATTGATGGCTATTAGAAATCAATCTCCTTCCGATACTATCTATAAACGTACTGCAAGCTACTTTATCTCAAATTTTCAAGCTATTCTTTATGCAATAGACTTCCTGCTCTTCTCCTATTTCTCTTTTTCTGGACTTATTGTTGGGCTTCACCCACGTGTGTGATAATTTATTGAGGGGGTGCTTGGTAATTATTCGCTTGTAGTTATGTTATATTCGGTTTGGGTTAGAGAATCAAATCTTTTGGCAAGTTGGAAGAGTTCCATACTTGGCGGTAATACTTTGGAAGAGTTTCTTTCTTGGTGTATTTCCCAGTCCAAGTAGGAAAAGGAATTACGAGGCAGTAGGAAGCCTTGGAGGTCAAGGTTTGATACTCTATGAATACCATGGTGTATTTGAGATTTATAAATGTGTGTGAGATATACACAATTGGTGAGAGCAAGAGAGAAAAAATATATTGTGAGAGTGGGAGAGATAAAAAAAAAATATTAGTAAGCGTAGGCTTGGGGATTAATATTTTTCTATCTTATTGTACTCGATCAATATAATGGAATTTCTCTTTTGTTTGTGGAGTAGGTATTGAGACCGAACCACGAAAATCTTGTGTTCTTTATTTTTCTTGTGCTCGTTTAATTTTGTGGCGTGCTTCCATTGCGACGAGGGACCAAAACTCCCAACACTTATTGGCCATGAGTAATGGACTTTTTATTGCGCTAATACCATTAATGCTTTAATTTAGGATGATTCGAGATAGTGAATGTCTTCTAGAGAACAAATCTGGCCCAAGAAAAATGCACGTTTCGATTATGCCATTGAAATTGGGTATGCTAGTTGTCTTGTCTAGACCTAATAGACATGATTCTATACCTACCCACATTTTTGAAATTGCACGAACCTATAAACGTAGATTTTTCTCATTCTTAATGCAAGCAATTGCTCTACAATTGAAACAAATTTGTTTATTTCTTCCCCTAACAGAGCATGAACAACCCACCTCAAAAAAGACGAAGGACAAAACTTCAAGGTTGATTGGAATTTTTTGGAGGAAAAAAAAAAAATTAAGATTTGATTGGAAGCTATACTTTTCCGTATTTGGTTATGCTGATGTTGAGAAAAATAAGTGTTTTGTAGGGACAGCCCCTTGTCAAGTATAAATTTTGTATGGTTGTGACTTGTGAGGTGTTTTTCTTTTCCATATATATTAGAGAGGCTAGCAGGGATAGATTGTAACGCCCCGATTTTCGGGCACGTTAATTAAATCAGTTTTTAATTGATTTAAAAATCCATAAAACAAATTTAAGAAATAAAATTTTATTAAACAGAGCAGCGGAAATCTCAAATACCAAATTTAAAACTACTTAATTGTCTTACAACCCAACGAAATAAAACAGAGTTTGACAAATGTGATAACACTTTTGGAAAATTCAAATAATAATACTTTAAATTAACAGAGCTTCTAAGGGTAAGGCATCCAAGGCTCGACAAGCTCCCCTTCCTCAGCTGGGAGGTCATCCCCTTGATACTGACCATCTTGAAGCGGATTCTGTTCTTCGGTCTCTTGATTACCTGGCATAAAACGCCAGCCCAAGGGCACTATAATGAGTTTTGAAACTCAGTAGGTAATCCCAACCCTACTAACCCCTTACTCTACAGTTAGCAGTCCAACAATATAACAATTGATAATATTCAGAAGGTACAGAATAATAGCACATCGTTCTTTTCTTTACTATCCATAATCTTACATGAAATCTAAGGATCATCTCCACAAGATCCTTTCCTCCCACATCCACTAACTACAACCGTCTCATGGGTCCACCCTTCCTCTTGCTTGTCCTGCACCAAGGTCCTAGGTGAGCGCACCTAAATTATGTATCTAGTATGTTCTCACGTAAGACCATAACAGGAGGATCGAGTCATCCCATGACGCATCGTACATTAGGGTCGGACATCACCTACCACTAATTATAACCGTCTCATAGGACCTATTCCCTCTTGAACAAAAGAAGCGAATTTTCCCATGACGCATTATACATTAGCGTCACAACATCTCTCAACACAGGGCCCCATTGGTTACCCATTTCAACACAGGGCCCCATTGGTTACCCTTGCCATAGCCATGGCTCAAATCACAATTCACAACCTCACAACTCAACACTTTATCAGTTCTCCATTTACTTAACATCGTCTATGTGAATCACTACTCGTAACCACCCAGTGAACCTTAGTCCGATCTAGCAAGTACATTATGGAAATTCCAATAACAACTCAATTAATGACATAATACATTTTTACAGGAAAGCAACATGGCAATTGATATTGTGCAGAAAAGTAAACACATAAGGGTTTTTTTTTTTTTTTCCCTGGACGGTATGTTCGATAGTAATTTTATTAACTCAAAAGTGTACTTATAAACGTTTAGATAATTTGGTAAGCTCGTAAGGTCTAATGAAGTGAATGAAAAATTTAATTTGATATGTTAATCTTTTAGGGTTTAAGTATGAATCTGGTATATATATATATTACTACTGTATCTTTTAGCCGTTTGAAATTCCAACGTTATACAGTAATCATTTTACTTACTGTTACTTAACGAATTGTATTCATTATTTAACAAATTTTGTTCATTAGAATTACTTTACTGTATTTTCCTTTTTCTTTAGATCTTCTAGTTTTCTAAAATTGTTAATATTATATAATGAGTGTTTATACTTATTGGCTGCAATACTTTACTACATTAACTTATCATGTTCATTGTTTTACTTAGCCAATAATCTTTTACTCTACATGTTCGTTATAACTATCCACTGATTTTATTAATGTATTATGGACTTCCATTAAGCTAAGCTAATATTAGTATTACCATTAAGGATTATTATTATTATTATTATTTTGCCTGTAAATCTGATTATGCTATTTGGGAGATTTATTAATCTTATGATTAACTGATTATGCTATTTGGGAGATTTATTAATCTTATGATTAACTTCCACTATCACTGATATTTATTTAGGTAACAACTACAAACATTCCGAGTAAAAACAATCCTGACATGTATTTCACATAAAAGTTAATATACCAACAGCAGAACTGGAAGTATAGCAAATTTTTTTTTTTTGGTCAATCTCGTAAATTACAGCAAGTACAAGGGTGGAGTGTAATTTCAGTATGCAATCTTTGAAAACCCACGTAAAAGCTACAGTAGAATTCCCAACAGAAAACAGGGGATTTTCAAATTGGTGGGTTTGATACGTGGGCGGTTGTTTCCATCCGTTCCGGGCCGAAACATAACGAATCATAAGACTAAGCTTAAAGTATAATAAAAACATAAACTGAAGAAGCAATCCATGCATGTACAGTAGCATTTCGTTTCCATTTTTCAAAACAGAGCATATGAGCGTTTCCAAAAATTTTATGCGTGGCTACTAATTTCTTCATTATAACTTGCCAAAATCGACACAAAGAAACTAAATATACTTAGGAGGAAGTAGGGAAGCGATTATCCTACCTTGAATCCAGCCGGAAAAGCGATTAATTGGTTCGGTCGAGTTTTAACGATCGGAGAAAACTACGGAATCGGAAAACTCTGGGGCTGCTTCGAAATGAATGGAAGGTGGGCTGCAGATGCTTGGGGATGTAGTGGTTGATTGGAAGCTTGAATTTGATGTATGGAGTAGTGCTACGTAGGAACCCGTTTTTCTCTCTCTCTCTCCTAAAACTCCATGGATGAGTATTCAAGCTCTCTCTCTTTCTCTCTTTTTTCTTTTTCTGGACTGACCAGTACAGTGGAAAGGAGTAACTGTTTTGATTTTCGGAGGCCCAGAGTTGTATATAGGGAGAATGAGTGGAGAAGTGGAGGGGTGGGCTGTGAACGTGGGTTGAGGGCATAATAGGAGAAGTGGGGAGGTTACAATTTGCAAATGGGTGATGGGTAGCCTTATTTTCGGCTGGAATGGGGGAGAGAGCAGTTGAGTGTGGGAGGGAAGTTTCATTTTGTTCCAGCCATGAACAGTAGAAAGGGAAAAAAACGTAATGGGTTTGAATTGTTGTGTTCAATTTTTACTTTAGCCATTTTAATTACTCTAGTATACTAATTCAGCCCAAATCAACATATTAAGTTACTTAGATTATGAACGACCCCCTGAGTGTTTATAAGTTTGTATTTTTTGGCAGAGAACATGTTTTGTCTTTTTATTGTTAGAGTGTTATACATAAAAATGACACATAAGGTTCATTATCATATTGTTGTTGTTTTAACTAATTAATTAATTGATCATTGCATTTGAATTTAACATTTCAATTTTTTTTTTTTGTATTTTTCAAAGAGGAAAAAAAAAAAATGAATGTTACATAGATCAAGAATTTTGTGTTGGTGGGGGCACACAAATTAGTGAACTTACGTCATACATCCATAATTCGTTAATTAATACAACATTGGTATAAGAGAGCTGTTAATTACCCCCCTTAAATTTTGTATGGTTGTGACTTGTGAGGTGTTTTTCTTTTCTTTTATTTTATTTTTTTATAAACTTTTAAATGCTAATAACTTTTTTTCACATATTTTTTTAAAATAAATTTTATATTTTTGAAATCTACTCAACGAAACCTATCAAACGAGCCTAATATTGATGGTGAAATAATGTAAAATGGAAAAACTATATTTTTGTGGTAATTTAAACTGTCTAAAGAGGTTGAAAAATTGTTCCAAATTTCAATTCGTTTGAACAGGTGGAAAGATTTTAGTTTTCTGATTATTTTATCCTAAATGATCATAATTATATTTTGACTAGCTCTCGTTGATTAACCCTAAGAAAGTTGTAGAATCAAACATCTCTCAGGGTTAATCAACGAGAGTCCTATACGCAAAATTTAATTATGACCATTTAGGATAAAATGATCAGAAAAATAAAATCTTTCTACCGGTTCAAACGGATTGAAATTTGGAACACTTATTTTTTTAACCATATAAACTATCTAAAGAGGTTGAAATCAAGTTTTTTTTTAAATGAATTTTATATATGTGAAATCTACTCAACGAAACCTATCAAACAAGTCTAATATTGAATATGAAATAATGTGTTTAAATTAAATGATTTTTTTGGACCCAATATATTATTTCTTTGTTTTTATTTTTTTGTCTTTCATTTTTTTTAAACTTCTATATTTGAGTTTTCAAGTAAATTATGTATGTTAAATTCACTTAAATTTATTTTATATTTCTCTGAACAGTCAATAATGCAAATTAAAATAAAATTTCATTTAATTATAATTGAGTATATAAAACCAATATATGAACATAAATAAATATACAAATTTAGTCAATTTGCAGCTGTTTTGCAAGAGGTGCTCAACCATAGGTAAACTGATAAGGTGCTCATTTCAAAAACTCTCACACACACACAAAAGCACCACATGCTCCGATTGCCTCTCTTTTTCCTTTTCTTTTTTCGTTTCAAAAGGTGGAAAGATTTTAATTTTTTGATCATTTTATCATAAATGGTCATAAAATGATCAGGAAACTTTTTCTCTTTCCACCGGTTCAAATGGATTAAAATTTGGAACACATTTTTCAACCTCGTTAGATAGTTTTAACTTCGGAACAAATATAATTTTTCCGTTTTACATTATCTCACCATCAATATTAGGCTCGTTTGATAGGTTTCGTTGAGTAGATTTCAAATATATAAAATTTATTTCAAAAAAAATTCGTGAAAAAAAAATTATTAACATTTAAAATTTGATTAAAAAAAAAGGGAAAATTTTAGAAATGGTCCCTCTAGTTTGTATGAATTCTCATTTTCGTCCCTCTAGTATCAATTGTGTTACTTTTAGCTCTATAATTTGCATTCTGCCCCAATTTGGTCCTTCTAGCTTACGGCGTTAATGAAACAAACGGAATTGGAGGACAAAATTGTCATTTCACCTCACAGAGGGACTAAATTGAGATTTCATGCAAACTAGAAGGACTATTTCTACAATTTTATTTTTTACTTTTGTTTTTTTAAATAAATTTATGTTAAATCACTACCAACAAAATGGGGTTTTTTTCTAGGCATAATTTTTTTTCAAATGCTCGGAAGGGATATCATCGAGATTTGAGGAGGTTAATAATTCAAGCCATACTTCTTGGTAATCGGGTTTTGTAAAATATTTTATGCCTTTGATTTCTTTTCTCTTTTTTTGGGTCAAACGGAAATTATTTTGATGTTTGATTTCAAGCTATATAGCTTAGTACATAAAGAGATATACTATAGCTGCATCACCTCTACATAGAGAGAGACTATGAATTTGGTATATTTCGTCCTGACTCTCCTCTTTTAACATTATTCAGTTCAATTAATGTTATTTGCGATAACCAGATTATTTTTTAAATCAATTATTTACAACAAACATGTTCATCACCCTGTTAATTTAAAATTTTGTGGTTGGCGACAAATATATTATAGTACTTTTTTTGATTGAGAAGTGTACTATAATTTTGGCACAAACAAAAATAATATTAGCATTAGCAACACATTTGATTTGGTTGAAAGTAGTTTTTTACTTCCAAATATTTCTTATGATGAATTCCATGATAGGACAATAATTAAAGAGAAATGATTTTAACACTTTTCTTTTATCCATTGACACTCCCTTTTATTCAAATTTTTTTTGCATTTGTTTGTTTTGTGTCAAATTTTTGTGACTTATTGATTCATCCAAGTGAGAGGAATCGGAAAAGTAAAAAAGTATGATCAAAACTCATAATTTTTTTGAATAAAGAGAAAAAAAAAGTAAAATGACGAAACTTGTTTGACTTTTTAAAAAAATTTATGAGTTTCGATCAATCTTTTTTACTTTTCCTATTTCGCTCGCCGAGACGAATCAATAAATCACAAAAATTTGACGCAAAATTAGCAAATGAAAAAAAAAAGTAATTGAAATCTTTTGGATCAAGTAGTTTTTCCATGTAAAATAATTTTGTGTAGAAAAAAAATAATTTTTCTTTTTAATCATGTGACAAAGAAAATAACAAGAGTGAAAATTCAATTGAAAAAAAAATACAATACCAAGACATTTAACATAGGGGTTGATTTTCGAATTTTCTCGTAGTAGTTTTTCCATGAAAAATAATTTTGTGTAGAAAAAAATAATTTTTCTTTTTAATCATGTGATAAAGAAAATAACGAGAGTGAAAATTCAATTGAAAAAAAAAATACAATACCAAGACATTTAACATAGGGATTGATTTTCGAATTTTCTCATATTTTTTGTGACTTTAAAAAATTTCAACATATTTTGATTATTCAAAATAAATGAGATGAGAAATATATTACATATGATGTATTTGAAATTTATTTTCAAAAACAAAAGTAAAAAATAAAATTGTAGAAATAGTCCTTCTAGTTTGCATGAAATCTCAATTTAGTCCCTCTGTGAGGTGAAATGACAATTTAGTCCTCTAATTCCGTTTGTTTCATTAACGCCGTAAGCTAGAGGGACCAAATTGGGGCAGAATGCAAATTATAGGGCTAAAAGTAACACAATTGATACTAGAGGGACGAAAATGAGAATTCATGCAAACTAGAGGGACCATTTCTAAAATTTTTCCAAAAAAAAATCAAAAGAGAGAGAGACTGGTGGGAGGGAGGGAGGGAGGGAGGGAGAGAGAGCACGTGGGGGAGGGGGGGATTAGTAACTTGCTTGGTATAATAACAAATTGGTGACTATATGTGAAACTGTATCTTACAACAGAGAAAGGGATATGTTTGCACAAAAAAGATTGTGTGAAAATTCGCACTCTAAAAAATAGATCTCTCTAAAAACCAACATGCTCCTCCTTCTCTCTACTTTCTCTCTCTAAAAACCAAACCCGCAGTTTCGGCCCTCCACCCTCCTCTCTCTCTCTCTTCCTCCACTCTCTCTCGAACCTCCGGTGTATCTCTCTCTCCGGTCTAGTATGGCGAGCATTGGTGGGTTTCAGGCGACAAAGTTTCAAATGATCGGACCTCCGGCCAGTGGTCTGTGGGCTTAACTCGACCGAACCCCGCCTTGTCTTCTCAGATCCGACGGTCAGTGGCCAGCGGCGAGGTAATAATGGTGTGATGGAGTTAGGGTTTTTTTCCTTGTGTTTTCTGTTTTATCGATTTTTTCGGGTTTTCCGGCTGGTCTCCCCTGTTCGGAGTAGGTACCAGTTTTTCAGATCCAGTGTGGAAGGGATGGTGGGCGAATAATTCGGCGCCTGTTGAGGATTGTCCGACGATGGTGGGTTGTTTTGGTCTTCTTGCTCTGGTGGCTGTTTTTCGGGGTTAAGATAGGTTTGATGAAAAGGGTTCCCCTGTTTTCTTGCTTATTCAGTGATTAGGTTCCGTTCCTGTAGATGCTTTAATCTCTATTACGGTGAACGACTCTATTGGTCGAACTTCGTTTGTCGGCTCTGCTTTGCAGTATGTGCTTATTTCTCGGTGGTAGAGTTTAGGTTCCTACCTAATGTTCATGTTTAGCCTATATCTCTGTATTTTCGGTGGATTTCTATATTTGCCCCATGGGCACTTTGTAATGAAATGAAGTTGATTGACTTTTCAAAAAAAAAAAAAGAAGAAAAGAAATAGATCCGACAAAAATCCTCATAAAGAAAATGAAGAGTAGTTTTATTAGAACATTATCATAAATTTATTGGGTAAATTTAAATATTTAAAATTATTAATATTTATTTTACGAAATCAAGTGGGGGCACGTGCCCCCGCGTGACCCCCCCTTGGGTCCGTGCCTAGAGGCTAGAATACAATGTGTGGTGCCTTTGGTTATCGGCTCGGTAACCTAGCCAACGTGTAATGAATCGAGGTCTCGAGTTCATCTAATCAGCAGCCTGGTATGCATTGGCCCTCCACTCATTGATTGGGTTGTACTGCCGGCGATGATACCTCGGAAGTGTCTTCGGTAGCACCCAACAGTTCGGCGTTTTCATTCCAATGTTCCCGGGGTCGCCCATGAGAAGTAGTTATGCTGGATGGGTCCCCTAAAGATTGTGCAGCAGGCATAATCATTGGGATGAGGTCTGACCATGTGCTCCGTAACCGCTTTATCCTTTCCGTCATATGTGACGTCACTCGAAACGGTTACCCGAGCTTACCCTCCACGCGCTGGCTTGGAGGCCAAGTAAACCTAGATCTATAAATACAAAGGGATGTTCGCCTAAAAAGGTATGTCTTTCTACCCTAATCCCAGACCTACACATTTCCCCTAAGATATAACTTGATCGTCGAAGGGTCACTGGGCTACTCCATCCCTAGTGACTTGTTGCAGGTCCGGCGGTGGAAGCATGGAGCCACGGAGGAAGGACCCTAACCTAAACCACGGTCAAGATTCCGATAAATCGAACCCCTACAATTGGCGACTTTGCTGGGGATCTAGCCACCTTCTCGAACATTCATTTCCTTCTCTTCCAAGAACTCTGTTCAAGCACCCTGAGATAGCTATGGTGGAGTTGAAGATCCGCATCCTAGCAAAACCACCCTTGGGCTAGGCCCTCTCAGAGACCATTACTTGGCCTCCGGCGGAGCCAATACCCTGTGAAAACTCACATGTCTATTGGAGTCGGAGCCGGAACCTTAGGACACAGGGGCCGCCACCGAACGCCACACCTACATCTGTCACCTGGAGCGGAAGATCGATGACCTAACGACAGTTCTGGAGCGCGATAAGCACGTCAGAGATGAGTTGGCCGAGATCAAACATCTCCTTCAAACCTCCCCATCCCATTCCTCCGGAAGCCGTGGCGGATGAAGAAGCCATCATAGCCCTCCTCGCAGTTGCGAAGGGGGCCACCTGGTGGAGCACCGATCTCGCCCTTTGGCTGAAGACCGCCTTGAGCCACCAGAGGGTCGTAACGGAAAAGGTGCATGGCATAGGGAACATTCCCGTTCTCCTAACCCCAATGGACCCCGCGGGAAGCCGTCCGCCTTTGAGAGGCTTGGTGCCGGAAGCATCTCCGCCTCCTCCACCCACTCAGTTAGGATCGGGAAGGGCCACCGCGAGCCCACCCCTAGTTTCACCAAGGCTACCAACGAGGATGATGACCTCCTAGAATTCCAAACAAAAGGGTATCGCGAACGCCTCAAAACGCTCAAGTAAAGAGCCTGTTCGTCTCACACCCAAAGGAAAAGGGTGACAGAAACCAGGTCACCAAGCACCTCGAGCCCTATGCTTGAGATAGCTACAAAAAGGACCGGCGCGTGCGCTCCCCCCAGAAGTCAGGAAGCGCCCAACCGAAGAGAAAGGAATATGAAAGATTGGACCAGTTGTTTCCGAAAAAGCGTACCACGACTGAGCGTCCAGACGGTCCCGATCGTTCGATCCGACCTCATTGCGACGCCCGACTCGACAGACTCACGACCTAACCCTTTCACAAGGGAGATCGAAGGCATACACTCACTTTGTGTTCAAAGTAGTTAGGAGTAGTTCGTAGTAGTAATTGTGATCACTTTGTGATTCGTTCTGTTCGTTATTGGAAGTTTGGAGATTCAATTGGAAAGCAAGTTCGTTTTTGAAATTGATCAAGGTATTTTGCTTGTTCTTTGGGTTTATCAAGTTTCTAAGTGAATCGTTGTGCCGTTCTAATACTTGTAGATAGAGAAATCCTCTTCGTTGAGGTAACTGAACCGACATACAATCGCCTGATTAAGTTTGACTTTCATAAGCTTGAAATCTGAAAAGGATAATTATAAGTCTTTTCTGGCACGTTCGCACACAATCATATTCCAGAGGTAAGCCAAAATCCTGGCCCAAACAGAACTAAATAAGCATTATTTAAATTTCAGGATGAGAACATAAATTTTCAAACCTACAAGAATTAGGACTTACGTATATGTAGAATGGAACTTTTATTTAAATTCCCCTCAAGTATATTCCTCTTAATTATATTCACTGTGTTTGGTTCACAATTTTGAGAGTAACTTTTAATTCTCGGTACAATTTTCAATAAATTTTTCTCCCTGTCTCTCTTCACTCATTATCACTTCACTCATTATCACTTAACTCTCAAAACAACTTTTTAAAATCTCAACCAAATAGAGTGATTGTACTTTTATAACACCTCCAAGTTGTAATAATAATAATAATAATAATAATAATAATAATTATTGAGAAAACTGTCGAGTTTGGTGGTGCATTTGGAACGGCCATTTGAAAACTCAAAATTGCCACCGATGGAATATGGGATTTCAATTTGGAGAAGAAAACCCTTAAACGACCGGGATTGACCGGTATTTCAGTCGGAACGGAACATCTTGCTGCGGATTCCGTTTTCTTGCTGGTACGGTACGGGATCGATAACTTCTCCCCAAGCCCAAACGTGACACACCTGTTATGAAAGAGAGAGAAGAAAAAACATGACACCCACAGAAACCCGGATCCCAAACGCTGCTACCAAACCCAACCCCAATTCCGGTCATCTTGCCTGGTACGCCGCCGTGGCCGCCTGCATCAAGCTCTTCCTCATCCCCTCCTACCACAGCACCGATTTCGAGGTCCACCGTCACTGGCTCGCCCTCACCCACTCCCTCCCTCTCTCCCACTGGTACTCCGACCACACCAGCCCATGGACCCTCGACTACCCTCCCTTCTTCGCCCACTTCGAGCGTTTCCTCTCACTCTTCGCCCGCCTCCTACTCGACCCCACCATCCTACACCTCCACGACGGCCTCGATAACTCCTCCCCTTCACTCATCGTCTTCCACAGACTCACAGTTATCCTCGCCGATTCTGTTCTCGTTTACGGCATTCATCGGTTGGGTAAGAAATTGAGGTCCAGAGAGAGGAATCTGATGTGGGTTTTGGTTGTTTGGAACCCCGGGTTGTTGATTGTTGACCACATGCATTTTCAGTACAATGGGTTTCTCTTGGGATTGTTGCTGCTGTCGCTGTCGTGGTTGGAAGATGGGAAGGACTTGATGGGTGGGTTTGCTTTCGCCGTGTTACTGTGTTTTAAACACTTGTTTGCTGTGGCTGCGCCGGTTTATTTCGTGTATTTGTTGCGGCATTACTGCCGGGGAGGGTTGGTGAGGGGCTTCGGGCGGTTGGTGATGATGGGGACAGTCGTTGTGGCGGTTTTTGTGGCGGCTTATGGGCCGTTTGTGTATTATGGACAGGTAATTCTCCCGTGCTTTAGTGATTATATGAAGTACAAAAATGGGTGTTTTAAATATGAAGTTGGAATGATTCTGGTTATTTGTATTACTGTTCTTCTTTTTGGAAGATTGAGGAGCGTAGTAGTACACTGCAACCTTAATGTAACCACTAATTTGACCTTGAATTCAAAGTTTGACAAGGAAAATGGGGTCTAGAGAGAAAATTCTTAGGTGGGTTTAGGTTGTTTATTTGACCGGCCAGCTGATTGTTGAGCATACATATTTTTCAGTACAAGTGGATTATCGTGGCATTGTTGTTGCGGCCATGGTTGGATTAGGGGAAGGACTTGATGGGTGAGTTTGTTTTTGCTGTGGTACTGTGATTTAAGCACTTGTTTGTGGTGGCTGACTTACCTAGCATATTTGTTGCGGTAAGGGTTGGTAAGGGGGTTTGGGTGGTTGGTGGTTGTGGTGGCACATTTGACCGTTTTTGTGTATTATGGACAGGTAATGCCTCTGTGTTCTAGTGATTATAAACTGTAAGATGTGGGTTCAAGAAACTTTGTACGACAGTTGATATGGTTGACAGTGTTCTTTTTATTTGATGTTATATTACGGAAATTTTGTAAAACCATTGGTACCTGAATGTAACTATTAGTGTAGCTATTAGTTTATGGATGTAATCAAATTGGGTATAGAGAGACTCAGAGAGGAATTTGATTTGGTCACCCAGGCTTGTGATTGTTGACCGCATGCACTTCAGTCCCGATGAAGTATCTGCAAATTCTATAATATGATTCAATCAACCCTCATCATTGCAATTATGTAGCTACTGACAATGGAAAAATCCACCTAATTATGGGTGTGCCACAAGTTCTCCCTCTATGTTGTAAGTTATGCAGTAACACGTATCATAGTGCATTGCAGATCCAACAAGTTCTTGGCCGCATGTTTCCTTTCGGTAGAGGGCTCTGCCATGCCTATTGGGCTCCAAATTTTTGGGTGTTCTATATACTCTTAGATAAAGGGCTGGCTTTTGTGCTTCTGAAATTGGGATTCATCATCCAAGCACCAACAGCTTCATTTACTGGTGGACTAGTGGGGTATTCCTCTCCATTCGCTGTTCTACCCACGGTAATTTCATTCAGCATGTGTTATTGTTCCTACAGTGCATCAGTGATCAATTGCTGTGTCTACACTATTAACTGCTCTTTTAATGTTGCCTCAGGTTACTTGCAACACAGTTTCCTTAACATAGATTACTTGCAGGCCTCTATGTGTTCTTTTGATAGAAAAACATTGAAACATTGCATTTCCAGTTCTTAATTTTCTTACCTTATAAGCTTGTAAAAATGATTACCCTATCGATAAATCTTTTTGGTATGATGGTGGTTTGTGAGTTATGGCCAACAGTTTGGCATCACAATAATGCAAGAACTAATTGTCTACTTGAATTTATCTGTGATGAGATTCCAGGTCACTCCATTGATTACCTTTGTCTTGGTCCTGCTTTCCTTAGTTCCATGTCTGGTAAAGGCTTGGAGGGATCCCCAGCCCAGAATGATCACTAGATGGGTTGCCTATGCTTACACATGTGGGTTTTTGTTTGGCTGGCATGTTCACGAGAAGGCATCTCTCCACTTCGTTATTCCCCTTGCTATTGTTGCAATTCAGAGCATGGAGGATGCGAGTCATTACTTCTTGTTGTCAATAGGTATATTTCTTAGTAATTTGTTATATCTTCGAAAGGGGACTTATAAATTGCAGCATTGAGATACAAAAATGAAAACCTATTGCAATAAACAAAGAGAATGAACAGATGCATACATCATTTTAAAAATATTTTGTTGTGGATAAAAAAGTTGAAACACAGCATGTGTGCAAGCCCTTGCAAGGAGCACTATGAATCTTGTTAGACCTTTTTATTTCTTGTTTCATTTGTTCAATACTCTATGCTAAAATTGAGTGCCCAAATTATAGTTGCTCATGACTGGAACTCCAAACTCTTGGAATTCCTTTACAGTGGTTGAGTTGAGTCTATTAATATTGCAATGATTGGGAGATACATAGGGTATTAGTGCCCTTGGGATTTTATTAAGAACATAGAGATTGGTGGGAGGTGTTCACATTGTGCAATGAGAGGAGCTTAGTCCAAGAAGTTTGAGGTTGAACTTTTCTAAAAGGTATTGATGGGTTCTACAAGTTGGGCCTTTCCTATGTAAGGACTTTCTTGTACTGACGTCCCTTTCTCTGTTAGTGTTTTTGTATATGCATATTGAAATGGCTGTTCTCATTTTTGATAATTGGGAACTTCGGGGGCATGTAATCCCTGGTTGGTGCCGGGGGCATGTAATCCCTGGTTGGTGCTGCATGGGTAAGTAGTTGGAGAGTTAGTTGATCATCATTTATCTAAATTTGTGGTGACCTGGGAGTTCTTGTTTTTATAGTTATAGTCACTGGAATGCACTGGATCTTTCTGGGATCTTTCATCAATAGAGGATCTTGTACTTGGTTGGTAGGAGTCGGTTGAGATCTTGATCCCATTGCTTATACCAGTACAATAGGCTCGACTTAAACCTTAGACTGTGTTACCCCTTGTCCCCTTCAATCAGCACGCAACCCAATTGATTATTATTCATCATATCATGAATTTGTTCTATGGACTATTCTTACAACATTGCTAATCAGGAAAAATTGCGTCTTTCGTTTCTCTGAAAAAACTCTTTTTGAACACGATGCAGTTCTTGGGTTAGAAGGCCTTGTCACGTTTTGTTGTTGCCCTACCAATCTACCACTAGTGCAATTGTTGTCGTCAACTAGTATGCCTTCTACGTTTAGCATGTAAGAGAGCTAACAAAAGTATTTGTATAGTTGACGCCTGTATCTTGTAATATCCCTGTGAAGGTTTTTTATTTTTTTTGATCGGCAAAAGTAACATATCCCTGTGAAGGTTGATATGTTGCCAAGTACTTACCGTTCATTTTAAATTTGTCAATCATATCTTCGAGAGAGGGAGGGAGGAAGCTGTTCGTTTATAACTTACACAGAAATGGAATCACTATGCGTATAGCTTTAGTGTGGAAGTAGGGGATTTGTCATTTGTATTTTGGAGAGAGAGACTTGCTATTTCAAAATAATTGATGCGATTCTCTCAACTACAATAAGAGAGCTGATTGAAGTCCAAACCTGGTGTTATGCTAAGAGATCCAAAAAATTTAAGGATCCAAAGACAAGACAAGTCAAGCGGATCTGGTGATTGATTTTCAGTCTAATAGGATTATATTCCAGAATTTTTGTTTCTGAGCAACCAAATGGAGGACATGAAATGGGGGGCAAATCTGGGATTTTTTCTCAAGCATTTTTTGGGGTACGATAGTTCTTATTAAAAGAATTACTTATGCCAAGGGAATATCCTTGAGAAAACCCTACATGGGCGACGCCAAATAGTACCAAGGAAATCTAACCCACTATATCACAGAGACTTGAAAACAAATCTTAAAAACTTGGCCAGAGCTTTGGAACTGCTGTACTCCTCAAATTGCTAGGAAATCTTTAGGTAAATCCCACTCTTTCTTCAGGTTTATGTTTTCTGCTGTATTGGCAACCTTTTTCCAGCCCTACAAGCCCTTGGTCTACTATGTCGGTACTGACTTGACTGCTAGTGGGAAGGGAGGTGTGGGGGAAGGAAATCGAGCTTCAGTGGCTGTGTCTAGCCCTGCAAGATGCATCTTCGGGGTATGATAAGGAGTTTGCTCATAGTTTTGGGGGTTTAGTAAGGAGAGTGAAGGTTTGTCTTGTCTGCTCCTTGAAGGAGGTTTTTGGCTGAGGGTGGAGGTGAGAGACAGTGGAAAGTTTTGGTATGTGGTGCTGCTGGAGTTGTGCGGATCAAGGATGTGGCAAATATTGGGGGTTGGCCGGAGAACACGGTGGCGGTAAAGGAGAAGGGGAAGAAACACAAGGGGTGTGATGTAGAAGTTCTGGTGGAATCTACACAGAGTTCTATGAGTTTCCTAGGGAGTTGTTTGGTGGGAAGGCTGGAGGAGGGGGTGACGGATTTGCCAGCAGCCATGGAAATACAGAGGCGGGCTCAGAGAAATTGGAAAGTGACAGCTGGGGTCCAAGCTTCAGAGTTGGGTGGAGCTTGTTTCCTGTTTACTCTGCCGTTGGTGGAGGATGCACAAGGAGTCTTGAGGGCTAGATGGAGTTTTGGAGATAGGAGAGTGGAATTGGAATGGTGGTTGCCAACTGGGTGTTGTGTAAAATAGGGGGAGGTTGCAGTGGTGGTATGGGTGAGGGTTTTAGGTCTCCCTTTACACCTTTGGATTTTGAGGTGTTCAGAGAGGGTGGATGATGAAACGAAGAAACGAACACATTTCCGTTGGGCCAGAATCACGGTGATGGCTACACCAGCAAAGATCCCGGCTAGTGTGAAGGTGGCAATGGGGGATTGGCTGTTTGAACTACCTTTATGGGTAGAGAAGGGGCCGAAAGTGGTGTTTCAACTGTTTTTAGGTGGACGGGAGGGGATGGAGGACGTGACCGGATTACATGTGGTGGTGAGGAGGGGAGAGGAGAGGAGAGGAAGGAGGGGGATGACGCGTGGCGGTTACTGTCGTGATGCGAGTGGTGGGGGTACAGCTGGGGAGTAGCACGGGCCCAGGGTTTTTTTGAATTTTGAATCCTTGGATAGGGGTGGTTCTAGGCCTTCATGTGTGGGTCGGTTTCATAATATGTTTGGTCAGTTTAATGAGGGGATGGGAAAGCAAAACCAGCTCATTACAACATTATTAACAGCTGTGGATCAAATACAAAATGGGCCTTTTTATTTAAAAGGCCTGTTAAGTCCAGATTAGTTGAGATTAAAACCAGAAAATGGGCCAGAATAGGAGACCCAGGTGGAGGGACAAGTTTTGAAGGGGTGTTTCTACTGGAGATAATAAAGGGTGGAAACAATCGGTCAAGATCGAAATGGCCCAATTGAAATTCTGCGACGAATGGAGGAAGGAATGATGATGGGGTCGCATATCCTAGGCGAGTGTTGGATTACAGTGAGGTATGTATGATTCCTCACTGTTTTAATCCTTCTCTTCCTCCTTTTTCGTTTTTGGAAGAAGGGGGCTCTGGTGTTTGTTTGAAGAAATGCTCGTCTTCGGTTGAATCTCCTTTGGGGAATTCGGTGTCAGCTTCAATATTGAATGAGGATAAAAGGGTGGTGGAGGTTAGTTGTGGAGGTGAGGGTGTTCTTTTGGGCAGCGACAAAAGGCAACAGGGGTCAGATTTGGAGATGGGAAAACGGGGGTGGATATGGGTGCGGTGGATAGGGGCTGGTTGAGTGAGGTTGGGAAGGGGGATGTGAGTTCAAGGGGGATGGAACTAGTACCCATGCTTGGTTGGATGGTAGGGAATTGCTGGTTTGGGGAAAGCAGAATGAGGATTTGTTTAATCATTTGAGGTGGATCCAAGACGAAACAGATGATCGGTTGTTAGTGAGTAATGATGTGTTTAATCCACTTGTTAGGGAGTTGGAGGGGAGATGGAATGATGCAGATGTACTAACGAGTGGGATGTCACAAGAAGTCTCTAAATGGGTTTTGAAGAGGATTAATGGCTTTAGCAAATTTTTGGGTGTGTCTTTCGATGGTTTTGAAGAAAGAACGACGCAGCCTTTCACGGATATTGAAGAAAGATGAAGGGAGCAGTACCAGAAACGAAGAAAAGTGGGAGCAAAAATAGAAAGGGGTGAGGGAGTTGAAGAGGTTACAGTGCTCGATCTTTTCATGAAGATTAAAATCCTAAGCTGGAATGTGAGAGGTCTAAATGCAAAGGAAAAGAGGTGGTAGTCAAGTCTTTGCTAAGTGCGTGGAAGGTGGATGTGGTTTGTTCACAGGAAACTAAGTTGAAGGGTAGTGAAAGAGTTATGGGGAAGCTGATGGGTGGATTGGATTCATTTAGACGCAAAGAGGGAGGGCGGGGCGCTGTTGTGTGGGACAGTGGGCTGGTGGAAAAGAGTGATGATGAGATTGGTAGCTTCTCGGTCTCTTGCTTGTTTAAAAATGTGGCAGATGGTTTTAGTTGGGTGTTCACAGGAGTGTATGGCCCGATGATTAACCGCCATAGGGGAGAGTTGTGGGATGAGCTATCGGCAGTGGCATTTAGATGGGATGCTCCGTGGTGGGTGTGGGATGCTCCGACGGTGGCGTTTCGTGCAGTTTGTTTCCCATTTGAGAAAGCGGGACATAACTCTATTTCAAATGATATGAGAAGATTCGCAGATTTCATAAATGAGTTGGAGCTTGTAGACCTGTTACTTGGTTTGGTTTGATTTCACAGTTATTTGTCGCGCATTGATCTGTTCTTATTCTCTGTATCTTGGGTTTTCGTTTTCTAATGTGGCTCAATTTCTCTTCCAAGACCTATTTTGGATCACAATCCTATTTAGTTAGTAAGTGGGGGTATTCAGCAAGGAAGAACTCCGTTTAGATTCGAAAATATGTGGTTGTCGGTTGAGGGTTTCGTGGAAATGGTGGGTGAGTAGTGGAGTAATTATTCAGTGATGGGGAAGTTGAGTTTTGTTTTAGCAAGAAAGTTGAAAATGTTGAAAGAAGATTTGCGTAAATGGAACTCCGAGGTCTCTGGGCAGTTGGAGGTTCAAAAAGCCAAGGTTATGGATGAAATTTGCCGTTGGGATGCAGAGGAACAAGTTCGGGCTCTTAGGGAGGAGGAGAAGGTCTTGAGGGATAGTGCTAAAGAAGAATTTGGAAAAATTGCGAAATTCGAAGAAATTAGTTGGAGACAAAAGTCCATGAACCTTTGGTTGAAAGAAAGGGACAGGAATACTCGTTTCTTTCATAGGATGGCTAGTTTTAATCGAAGGAATAATTTTATTGGTAAAATTAAAGTAGGAGAAAGCATCCTGGAGAATGATGAGGAGATAAAAAAATGGGATTGCTAACTTTTACGCGGGTTTGTTGAGGGAGGGGGTGAATCGTCTGCAGATAGATGGTTTGGAGTTGGATGCTATTTCGATGGAGGAGGCGGTTGGTTGGAGAGGCCGTTTGATGATGTGGAAGTGGTGGCTACTTTAAAGTCGCTGAATGGAGACAAGCACCAGAACCAGATGGTATGTCGTTGGCTTTTTTCTATAAATGTTGGGGGTGGAGGGTGGAAATAATGGGTATGTTCCAAAACTTTTGGACTTTTGGGGAGTTTGAACGCCTCTTTCGTGGGCTTGATTCCAAAAAAGGGAGGAGCAGAAGACATACGGGATTTCAGACCTATCAGTTTACTAGGGGGAGCCTATAAGTTGCTGGCAAAAGTGTTGGCAGTTTGCTTGAAGAATTTGGTGGGGAAAGTTGTTTTGGAATCACAAAATGCTTTTGTTCGGGGAAGATAAATTCTAGATGCGGTCTTGATCGCAAATGAAGGTGTTGTTTTGAGATTGAAGAGTGGTACACTCAGAATAGTTTGCAATGAGACATTGAGAAGGCATATGATCATGTTAATTGGGATTTTTTGATCTACCTTATGGAACGGATGGGTTTTGGAGAACTTTGGAGGAAATGGATCGAAATGTGCATAGCCTCTGTCATAATGTCAGATTTGGTAAATGGGATTCCAACCGGCTTTTTTCAAACTTCTAGAGGTTTACGTCAGGGAGATCCTCTTTCTCCTGTTCTTTTTATTTTGTTCCTGGAAGTGTCCAGTCGGATGATTCAGAAAGCAGTGCAAGGCAGTTTCCTTCAAGGCTTTGAGGTGGGAAGAGAGGACGGCTTGGGGTTCATGGTTTCGCACATTCTTTATGCTGATGACACTTCGGTATTTTGCAATGCGGATCCGATGCAGTTGGGCTGTCTCTGGTGTGTCCTTTGCTTTGAGGCGGTGTCTGGTCTAAAGGTAAACCTGGAAAAGTCAGAGATGATCCCGGTAGGTGCGGTGGTTGATATTGAGGATATTACTCAGATTTTGGGTCGCATGTGGGGATGTAAACTTGAGGGAGTCCTTTCCAAGTATTTATCGCTTGGCTTGTGATAGGGATGCGCCCATTTCTGATTATCTTCTTATTAATGACGGGGCTACAGTATGGGATATTCGCTTGCGGAGGAGGAGGCTTTGTTGGCTTTGCTTGCTAGAGTTTGTGGTAGTCAAGGGATAGGAGGACGAGCGGATGAGATGTGATGGAATCTTTCCAGTTCAGGCTCTTTTCAGGTGAAATCATATAATCAAGCTTTCTATGGTAATGGTAATACATCCCTCCTGTGGCTTGCTATTTGGAAAACAATGGTGCCGCCGTGCCGGTAGAGGTGAGTTTTTTGGTATGGTGTGAGGCTAAGGCAAGATCCTTACTATAGATAACTTGATTAGAAGGAGGCAAATAGTTGTGAAGTGGGGTTGTATGTGCAAAAGGGATGTGGAGATGGTCAATCATCTTCTTATCCATTGTTCAATAGCGCGGGATCTTCGGTGCTTGGTATTATTGTGGTTTGGGTTGAAATGGGTTATGTTAAGGAGTGTAACAGAACTCCTTATCACGTGGAGAGGTGCTAGGGTGGGAAAGAGAAGACAGCGTTTTGGGGCCATGGTTCCTCTTTGCTTGATGTGGATTATTTGGCGTGAGAGAAACTCAAGGGGCTTGTTCGTTTTGGGTTTTGAAGGAGCGCAGGGGTTTTAAAACCCCCAAACGAACAAGCTAAAGATGTTTGAAGGGGTGGAAAAGCCTTTATTTAAAATGAAAAGTTTTTTGGTGAATAGCTTGTATAGTTGGGAAAAGAGAGATGTAATCCTTCTCTTGATCAATTTTTAGATTGGTTTGAGTTTTTCCATGGTGTATAATTGTATATGGCCTTTCTGGTTAGTGGCCCTTTCTTCTTCTGCTGGAAAGGTCTGTAGCTTCTCCCCTTTATATGTGGTAGACACATGCTGAGAAGGAAAGCTTTAAAATCGAGCTTTTAGCAGATTCTCATGGTGCCCTTCGAGAAGACCACTCCAGCACCTCCTCAGTTTCCCAGCAGATCCCTGAAAATCACATTTTTGGAATACCATTTTCCACACCTGATAGGAATAGCTACACAGAATGCATAAGCCCAAGTGACCTCTTTAGTGATTCCCCAATTTGCTTGTCTTTCCTTGGTTGATAATCTGCCCCAACAGGCCATCCATGAAATGAAGGACTGTCTAGGCACCTGGTGGCTGAACCAAACCAGGTGGCACCATCTCAGCTTAGGCCTCTCTGATCTGATCTGATAAATAGTGATTCCATTTTTGTTTATTCAACTGTTGCGAAAAATCACAGGTTGAATCTTTTAGGTTGAATCTTTTCAATTGTTATGAATCTGACACTGGCATCCTTTTTTATGCTTCTTTTCTTTCTTGTTTTAGGTGCATCATTTTTACAGTAACAGAGAACAGAATAAGATTAGCTTCATGATTTTGCATGTAGATCTCATCTTCCTGCCCCAAGTCTCTTTCTCCCTCTCCTCAAAAACTAAATGAAAAGGGAGATAAATATTAGAAAACTTCCATTTTCCAGATTTTCTGCCTCTAATTTCTATCAATTGCACCCCTTGGCTGTTAACTTTTCATGTTGATCTGTACTTGATTACGTCATTGGGAAGCTCAAATGTGATGCAAAAGCAAGAAATGTCCATGAATTTGGTTCCCAGTCCTAGAGCCTGGAGAAAACTAAGAGAACAAAAATTT